>OX637282.1:30000-2430000 GCA_951799465.1 Leptophobia aripa | reverse complement strand
CTTCTCAGATAGGAATATTGAAATACAAATGAAATCTGCAAAATTAATGTAAATTATATTACAAACTTCAGGTCTAATCCTCATAAGCGATGCGGTTGCAGCTCAGGGTTTACCAGATGGTGCATACCGTATTGGACCACAAGCAATTACTGTTGAGAACGGTTGGGCATACATTGCTGGAACTAAAACTTTGTGCGGCAGCACTATGGCCTTGGATCGGTGTGTCAAAACATTTAAGGAATCCACAGGTGATCAATATTATTCTTTGTAATAATTGGAGGATCAACATATTTACACATTATAAACAATATTAAAGCTAGATACTTTATTAAAACATAGTAAATTCCACTAACACATCATATTTCACAAACTGACAGATATGTATTTCTATATACTATTCAAGTTGATTTAATTCACAAATGAAATGTATGACCTCTTTGTAGAGTGCACTCTCGAATACGCATTGGAAACTGCATCCTTGCATCCAGCCAGAGCTTTGGGCATAGACAATAGAAAAGGAAAACTAAATTATGGCTTTGATGCAGACTTTGTATTATTGGACCGTAACACGCTGAAGGTTATGTCATCTTGGATTGCAGGTGAATGTGTTTATAGACACACTTGAGCATACAACATTTGAACATTGTGATATTTTTTATAAGACATCTGATTTTTAATAAATATTTTTGTTTAACAACAACTGACATGTGTTTGGAATTTTAATTAAAAACATAAACATTAAATAAAAACCCATCGTTAGTGGCATGGAAAATCTTTATTGAAGTAAATATATTTATAAAGTCAGTACAATTTAAGTTCAATAGTTTCCAAAAATATTAAAGTGCAGGTTGCTGATCACCTGGCAATGTTAAATATGATTATTTCTTAATTAAAATACAAGCTATTATTGAGAAAACTGTAATATGTGAATAACATGTATATACCTAAATAAAATCATGACAAAAAATATATTTTTAGGCAGGCTCTGTAATTACACTGCTCTGTGCTGTTGTCCTTGGCCACAGTTCACGAATAATAAACTTAATAAAAGCCGCAGGCACGTGAAAATTTGTACTCGCCAAAAACGGTGCGAGCTCCAAACAACACCCAAATTCTCATGTGGCCCGAGCGGGCGACAGTTGCCAAACTAAGACGATCAACTAGTTGAGCAAAAAAACCAAAAAAAAAAGAACCCGCAATCAGCAGCGATGTTAAAAACCAGTTGCGCATCTTATTTTTACATTAAAATCAATTTACAAACTACGCAATGTATATTCATGTATACGATATATTACTAAGTGTATGAATGTATAATGTAAATACAATTTCACGAAAAAACGAAACAAATATCATGGAATATTCAAAGAGCCAAAATATTTTGAGATTATTCACTACCTCAATACGATTAACATCTAATATCTAGGCACGACGCTGCAGAAAATTCTGTATGTAATATTTTATAACAATACTTTTTCGTTGGCTGTGGGGCTGGTTTGTTCAGTCAGCACCGGCACAAGGCTGGATACATTGCAACTGACAAAGCGCGTGCCACTTTAAAAAAGATGTGTGCAATACACAAAAATGGCTAAACACGTTGCGAGCCATAATATATCCAGGACGTTGGCTTGTGCCGCTGTGGCGTCAAGCCGTAAAGGCAAAAACTACACCTAATCATAAAATTTCAAATCTTTTACGGAGGGTATTGTCGGTACAGATGTCGCTACTTGTTAATCAAGCCCACGGCCAATACACTAACGTGGAACTAACATCTATGTTAAAATACTTTAAACGTAATAAAACCATTGAGCAATATACCTATGAGAATACAGACACTTGCTCGGTTGCACCAACGCTACGGAATCGTTACACTAAATATCGAATATGCACACACCACAAATGTCATTTTAAATAATTAAATTATAAGCTTTTACACAAAAAAAAAAAACGAAAAAATCTTTGGATTGAAAATAAAATATGCACACGCGTAACATGCGCCATTCATACAAACGAAATTTAATCGATAATTAATAGAAATGACGAGAGACATTAAAACATAACTTAAGGGATACACTTAAGACTAAAAACAAAGGGCCATTGAAACCGTCAAATTAAACACAGACTCCTCGAGAGCACTGCCCACGTTACGAAAAATGTACGCGCATCGTGTTTCACCCAGGGCGATCAATATGCGCAAAACACATTTCGAGTGATATGTTTCTTTTTTTTTTTTTACCGAACAATTTAACCGCGCATCGTGAAAACGAATTATGCTTACAAGTTAAACAAAAAAAAAAATTAAGACACTTAAAATACATAAATACCGAGATAGGTTGTATATTAAAATATTTGTACTTTTACTGACTAAAGGAAAAAGGAAAAACATTGGCAACCCGCTAATAATCCCTACCGTGTAAAAAAAATAACTTGTATAATATAGATTGAAAATGGTCATATTCAAATTCGTTCACTCTATGTGGAATGCAATTAGAATTCATTAACAATATTAAAAGGTATAATAATATATTAAATTTTTTTTTATAATCAGCTCAACAATGTATATAATCTATAATAATTTAAAAGCCTAGATCCAAACTGTGATATTTATTGCACAAGCACTCATGTGGCTTATAATTCCAACGGGATTAGAGCTCACAACCTTATTTATATTGAATTTTTGAACAGTGGAGAGACCAAACTAATATGGCGGTGGTAAGGTGAACAATTTCAATAACGTTAACACTAACACTAATGACACACTTTGGGGGGGGAGGGGGGATTTTGGGTGGTTAAATTGGGCATCACTGGATCGTAGTGAAGCAGGTGATCAGCCGTCGGTGTCCCAACCCTACACACGGTCAATTAGCACGGCCCTAAGAACAACAAACTCCACGAGACACGAGCTGTGCTTGGTGCCACCAAATAGGCAATACGCCCACCTCCAATAGGGAGGGTAACATGAGCTCACCTTGTGCGCTGCAACCCTAACACGACACCGTTCGCCCAAACTTGTACATTTCACGACACGATTCCATCAAAAAGAAAACCCCAAAAAAACCGTAGTCGCGTACAAATTCAGCGCCAACGACTGTCGAACTACATCTACCGAATTTATTGCTGGATACATAAGGGAATATAGAAGAGAAATACACATGTAGCAAAAACATTCGCTTTACGTGTATATAGGTAACTTTAAGATTTCCAAGAATGGCTACTGCAATGTTCTAATGATACAATTATTATCGTGTAATGTCAACGGACAATAAATACCATTTGACCCGCCATTTTTACCCATGACAGGGCGCTTATCCGTAACAGCATCAATGTACAGCCAAGAGACGCGGCGAATACCCGCCACCCTTCTAACTAACGACTCTATAAACAACGCCACCCGACTTTGTATACATCGATAATTGAAAAATACTAATCCCTACTAAAAAACCACTACAGCGACCTACGTAAAGACATGGCAAGAACAAAAGGAAACACTGTCGTTAAATCAGTTGTAAGGTAAAATAATACTCTAAACAGTCGGTCGATTAAATGTCGATCGACATTGGCAATACATATTCAATTTATATTTGAAATTCACACACAAAATATAGTATAATTTGTAAAATTATCCAAAACTTATCACACCACATATCTTTTTTAAAAATTTTATGCAACTCTAAGCGACATCGTTAATAGCGTCAAACGCGTCCCCCCCTTTTGGGGCTCTGTAAAGTTTCACGTCACCAACAGACACAAAATTTTTGATCAATGGACAACAAACTAAACATTAAAGACCCTGAATGTTAAAAACAAAAAAAAAATATTGGCAACAACTATCAACTAATTTATACAAATACCTACGTTACAAAATAATAACTGTGTGCATGCATAAATATTGTAAGAAAATAATTTGGCAGTAAAAATTCGTAACACTAAGGCCTTACGCACTGGCCATAAACACTTTAAACATAGGCCCGGGGGACAATAATTGAACAATACAATAAATCGAATAAAACAAAAAGAGTATTTAATCACACATTAAAACCCGCACTGGCAGACTCATTCGCTTAGTTAAAATAATGAAAATAAAATTCCCTAATACTATCGGGACAAAAAATCCTGAAACTTAAAAAAAACAAAAAACTAAAACCCAAAAAGCTAGCTAATAAAATAAATCGACGCGACCACCGGCTGTGACTCCATTATTGCTCATATCACATTAAACATTAATTGAAATATACTGTTCCAATACAACAAACGAATATTACACGCTAATTAAGTACATATGTGAATGGCTCAATGTGTAAAAAACAGATTCGGCTAACAATCTTGTATACTTTAGCACAACGGGCTGAAGGAACTCAAAGCCATAGAAAAATGAGGTTCATCGCTGCAAATCTACTTTTCTATATGGGCTATAGAGAGCATTGTATAAAATAAATATAACAAAATATCACACTGTAGGTGGTTTGAGGTGGTTTTGTGTAAGTACTTATCAATTTAGAATAAACATAAGAAATAATGACCGCCCAACCGTCTTCCATTACAAGTTGGTTCGAGTTAATTCTAAAATACTAAAATGCCAAAATTGGAAGACAATGAACGATATCATTATTTCAACAGGATAGCTTTTCACTGGTGTAAATAATCACCATTCGATAACATTTAATTTGTCCAAAACTTTCAAACGTGGATCGCTATAAAAATATATATTCATATATATATATATATATATATATATACTTTGGCGAGCAGTAATTTTGATGAATTCGTAGAAATAAATTAAAGTTTACAATGGCACATTCATGAACTAGAAAATATTCGTTCCACATCTAATCCAAAGTCTGAGACAATTACCCTAATTCTATGTAAACTGGGAATAACAATCGAATAATACAATTCGCATGAAAATGCCACATAAACTCGAAACCACTCAATGTATATAATATATTATTACATTGGTTCAATGCCAAAGGAAAAATGTGCCTCAACAGCCTAAACCGTGGAACCCAAATACAGGCCCTCAAAACAAGAGTACATGGAAAAAACACATTTTGTATAGACACAAGAATTTCTGTAAAAAGGTAAATATATTTCAACGGACAATATATAATATTGTATAAGCGATTAACCTAAACTAGATGGCACGTTTCAGTGTCGCCCCCTTTGGTCAAAGACTAAAAAGATTAAATCAATTGTGCGCAAACACATGGCATCGTTGCCCATGGGCAATAAAATGAGACTACAAGCAATAATGTTCGATTCGTCTGCGAGGCGACACCCCATCAGAACCTAATTGACATTACTTCACTCGAACTAGGAACCATAACTGCTAATTTAGATATAAAATAATCCAGTCGCTGGCCTATCATCACTCGGCAGGAGCACTCGGTTAACATTTTGCCCCAGCAGAGTGCGAGCAACCGGATGTATCAACAAAAAAATTAGCCTAAACTTTGGTTTCTCTGTTACTATAACTAAATGCAAAAAAAACCAAAAGACTCGGTACCTGTGCAGTGAGATTTAAACAAACGAATAGGACTGCACACGTTGAGTGAATTCAACAATTTAAACAAAAAAAAAATTACAACAATTAGTCAAATACTGTTAAGCAATGTAAAAATCAGCAATCAAATGTATAATGGGAATAAATGTGAGATCTTGTATGACTTACAGCCATTGAGTTATTCCTCAGACAATATACAGGGTGTTGAGGACTAAGACGTGGTGGTTGTTCTTTGCCAGTGTTACGATGTAGCCTTCGGAGGTGATCTTCAGACCGCAACAGCGGGACACCTGGAGAGAGACGATTTTTTTTTAAATTTATGTACAAAACCAATAAAAATTGATTTAATACAACTTTAGTTAACATACTTTTTGTTCTTTTTTGACAAAGTTGTGTATTCATAAACGTTCTTTAACTTTAGTTCCATTTTTAGTATCGAATTGCTGCCATTACAACCAATTCGGCCACCACATTTTCCCAAAAATACGTATATAATATGTCCACAGACTATATTAGTCATTGTTATATGTCAGTTTTTGTTCTAAAATGCGTTTATGAATACATTTTTTAAAAGATCCTATTTAAATGTGCTATAACTTTTTATGAATAAGACCGAAAGACTTGTACAGCCATCAGAATACTGTCTGTACCATCAATTGGAATGATCCCTACCTTCACATAGGGGCATTCAAACTCAGTGACCAAAACTCCATCCCGCGAGAACACCGCCACATGGAACTTGTTCCCGTGCGAGTCTCCGATGAGGACGTCGCCGGCATCGGAAACGTCGATTCCGTTCGGGAAATTGGTCACATTCTCGCATCCGATCCGACGGAGGAACCTGCCCTCATCGTCGAAGACGACGACGCAGTGGCCTTTGAAGTCGCACACGTAGAATTCTTTACCTGAAAATTCATACAAAATTATTTCATACCTTCATTTTACAAAACATCCATGTTGGAATAACATATTTAAAGGAGCCGTCTGAAGATTTCAGTTATCGTTTACACTAAGTTTTTGAAAGGAACATTCGGGATTTTTATTCCAAAATACTCTTACACGCGTTACGTAGTAACGCGTGTAAGGATTTTTTTCAACAAATTAACTCTTTTTTAAGACAAGGATTTTTTTCAACAAATTAATTTTATACAAAGAAAGCGCCATTTTGTTATTATCGCTTAAAACATATATATAATACTAGCTGATACCGACAAACATCGTTTTGCAAAAAAAAAAATGTCTCTAAAAATAGATGTTGGCCGATTCTCAGACCTGCTCAATATGCTCAGAAAATTTCAGCAGAATCGGTCAACCCGTTTCGGAGGAGTAAGGGAACGAAATTGTGACACGAGATTTTATATATAATAGATAAACATATCGATCAGTTGCTATTGTAATTATAGTCCAAGACTTGTATGGGTATAAGAAAATTTGAGCAGTTCCGTTTCCTTTGTTTTGTAAGATAAAGGGGTATGGTTAGGTAAATAAATATTATTTTTATATAATTAACATTTTACACACATCCTGTGTAATGTTGTCCGTTTATTACCTAAGAGCCTATATAACGAATACTTACCGCTGATAGCAATATCTGAGGGCTCCCTCATACACTCACTACAGTCGAACCAGCTCATCAGGTCACCTTCCTCAGACAGAATAAATACAGTTGGAGTAACGCTATCTACAGCCACGATGAGACCTTCGGCCGTCACCGCCAGACCAGCCACTATGTCGATAAATCGTACCTGTACCACACAAATGATATGACCGTGTAGTCTGTGCAAAATTTTAAAAATACTGCAAACATATAACATTTTCGATTATATTAATCATTCCTATACTTTTGTAGTATTATAATGAATTTGAAGGAAAAACATTATTAACAAACTATAAGCAAGAAGTTTATTGTCAGTTTAGTCCCAAGCTTTGTTGTTGACTATTCAAAAAGATGTAACCTGGTTTAAAGTTAATCCCGCGTTACCATGGCAACCATGACAAAATATATATAACTAGCTGACCCGGCAAACGTTGATCTGCCATATAAATTATTTCTAAGCAATTTCTAATCTACACAGAAAAAATTGTTAAGGATAAACAACCCTCATCACTTAGGTTAAGTATGAATACGCATATAAATATTGGTCAAGCCGTTCCGGAGGAGTACGGTACATTGTAACATGTAAATTTTATATATTAGATAACCTTAATATTAGATAAACTTATATGCTTACAGCAATCTTTTTCAAAAAGTGCCCATTCTTAGTGAATATCTGCATTCTGGATCTCTCATTGCCGCGGTCGCATACTACAAACTTGCCCGTTGCGCGCACAACAGCCACTTTGCGAGGATACCACAGCTGGCCCTCTTCTTTGCCAGCGACGCCGAAATTGAACTTGTGGTTGCCTGCCTTGTCGAACACCTGGAAAAGAACATTTAATACGCCTTTAACATTTGTGAAATTATTAGCCAGAGAATAGAGTCTATTTGTCAGGAAACTTCTCATTTTACAATTAAGCGGCTAATTCGTTTTATTATATCGCCAACCAAATATTACAAAAAAGATAAGTATATAAGTTAAAAAAACTGAATCTTGACGAAAGATTCAGTAATTTTAACTTATCCACTGATCAATGTATTGCCAACTTATTGAATACAAACTCAGCCACGGATCACCCACAAATTACACACTTTGGAATTCATTTTTATCACGACTTCAGTTTTTTCATAGCATAAACATAATGACACGATTAAACTGGCATGACGTCAGAGCAAACGCCATAATAACTTCGATCATCCTTTGCTGTTGAATTTAAAAAAACATGATTTCAATCACCGAAATTAGGTGTTTTGCGTAATGTTAAAACGTCAACCTGGAGTAAGAATTAAAATCTGTAGTCATGCCTGTACATGATTTTTTAAAATATATAAGAAAACATATAAATGACAAAACATATATATAACAATATTTACAGTAATCCGGTGATTATTAGTATCAGCGACAATGATGTCTTCGTCGTTCCCAAGGCAAAATCCATGTGGGGAGTTGAACTGGCCCTTGCCACCGCCGAGCTGGCCAAATTTGAACCTAATATGCATGGGCGTGGCCTTTGTTGCGCGAACGAGGGGTGCAGGTGGCGCCACCAAAGCCGCTTCTTCGGCTGCTGTTAAAAGGGGACGGCCGGGTGATACGCCCCGAGGGCCTACAGAGTTTATTGCACTGACACCACCTACGCCACCATAGCCGTTGACCTCTGAAATATTAAAACTAACCTTTAGAACATATAAAAATAGTAATAAGTGCTAAATCAGATAAACAATTAAAAAAATGAACAAATCAAAATTGTTATCCCCTAATAGAGACTGTAAATAGGGTTAACGGACTCTAATTCTTATAATACTAAAACTTAGCAAATTAAGTAAGATATAGATTACTCATTAGTCTAAAAACAAACACATATTTATGATTTCAAACATTGCTCATTGGGAGTTGTGGGGAATTGGCGTGTCAATGGATTGATACTTGTGTCATTTAGTCTACCAGAGCAGTGGCCGTTTAATTCTTTTTAATTTAGCATAAAAAAGTAACTTTCAAATACCTAACTTCTAATAATTCCTAATAATAAACTTCAAATCTCTGCTATGCTCTGCTATAAGAAAAAAGGAGGAAGGGACAAAAAATCAAGGAGGTTAATGCTTTAAAAATGTCAACTCATAACTATAAACTATTCCATAAAAAAGACTATACAGGGGGTATACTATATAGGGTTATTAGCATCACCAACCTGTATTCAATCCAAGTTTGGCTAAAGCTTGCAAGTTGTTGTATGCATGTGGTGAGCTTAAATCACCAGCAAGCAATTCCGCCAAGGTGAAAGATGGAGCCGGCGAAGCATGAGGTGGTGGCGGCACGTCCTTTTCAGCGATGCTCGCCAACTGCTGAAGGTTGTATTCAACCATAGACGGCAATGTCGGCACACCAGTGACTCCAGGCACCGCGCCAACATTGTTCACACTCACGACCCCAGGGAGCACCCCACTGCTCGCCACTGGTCCAACGGGCACAGCACCCATCGATCCGACACTTCCCACTCCAACCATTCCAACGCCACCAGTCACACGACGCACGTTTCCAAGTGGAAAGTCATCAAACACCGGGGCGTTAGTCACCGACACAGCTGGGGAGTGAGCGGTCGAAGCAACAGACACAATCGCCGAGGACTCACTCAACCGTTTCCTTTCCTCCGCTTTGGTGGCTTCAGTCCGAAATGTTCCAAACGTCTCTTCGGTTATGGCATCGAAGTTATCCAACTTTGTGACAAACTCCACCGAGAGATCAACATCAAACTCGGGGGACCCCTTCAACAGGCGGGCAAACTGGGAAGCGACGGTTTTCTTGAGCATCACAATCTCAGTGCCGTCGCCGCGTCTCAACAGCCGTGCGGTGAACTGGCAAGCGCAATCAATACGTTGTACGGTTTTATCGACGCGTTCAAATAGATCCATAACCTTCAATTCCCTTTCTTTGTGTAAATGCTCCAGTTCTTCTAGAACTTTCTCACGGCGACTTTCTATAGCAGCTTTATAGGCTTGGAAAGCTTCATTAATAATGGTTTCAGCCTCATCGCGTTGGCGTTGTAGATCTCCTAAAGCGTCGTCTAGCCTGGCCGAGGCCCCCCCAGCGGCCACGGCACGAGCGTTCGCTTCCAATATATAGTTCCGCAGTTCGTCACGAAGATTTGGTTCAGCATCAACTATACGCTCACAATGATGTTCACCCACTTTGTGGTCTACTGTGAGGCACTCGGTGCAAGCGCCAACTTCACAGTCGCAGCAATACAACTTGAGGCTCTCGCCAACGTGGCGACTGCAGAATATTGGTTTGTGAACGGCCGACTTTTCCTTAGATGACCTTAGCGCATCGAATGGGACAACTCTATGGTTTTCAAAACAACGCATGAACTCGTGTGCCGAATTGCAGTTTGAGCATAGAAAGTGGGAACAATCGGTGCATCTGGCTACAGCTGGTTCTTTACTCTTACAACAGGTGCAAACAACGGATTGATCCATTGAAGACACATCCAAAATGTTTGTGATGACATAATCGGAAGGTAAAGACGATGCTCCCCCCATGGGAATCTAAAACACAAATTATACAATATATGAGTCAAGTTTAATTATATATACTTCAAATTTAACCTATTTAATGTCTCACCTTGGTTTCTTGTTTGCATAGTGGACATTCAACACCTAAATCAAATTTCAAAGTATCACCCGCTTCATTTACCATCAGCTTATCTATGCATGTTTCACAGAACACGTGTAAGCATGACAACACCCGGGGACTGCATAGTTTATCGCTACAATATAGGGAATTATTAAAAATCTCATAAAAATAAATCTATACATATATAATAATAATAAATAATATAACTTACTCGCAAATCTTGCAACTTTGGTCCTGCTTCCCATTTTCAGTGGATTCTAGTGAACCTTCATCCCCAAGACTACCAAGACTATCCCCATAAAGATCCCCATTCAACTCCTCCATTTTCCTTACAAATAACCCTTGTATAGTATAATGTATATCTTTTTCTTCAAACAACAAGAATCTAAAACAAACAAAAATATATATTATCAAGAGTCTAAACTTAACAGCTTATGTCTATATTGGTCACAAGAGTTAAATGTATTAATAAACAAATTTAAGATATTACAACAATTATTAAAAGAATAATTCAAATTTATACATAAAGAGATCCATTTTACATATATAATGTAACTCAAAATTTGTCCTAAAGAAAATGTAATTACTATTGAGTAGTATTAATTGTTATCAGTTGAAGCTTAATTTAAGACATCAATAAGGATTCAATGTTGGTAATTAACTCAGAACTTAGTCCAGGAGTATGTATACTCAAACTCAAAATATCTTTATTCAAGTAGGTCTTTTTCAAGGCACTTTTGAATCGTCAATTTTTACACTACCACTGGTTCCGAAGGCAGTCATATATACAGCACAATTCATTTTATATGTCAATATCATAGAATACCATTGTGTTGATACTTAAACAATAATGTTGTAATAATAAGACTTTAGATGAACAAACAATTCTAAATAATAAACTACAATAAAATGCTGTGGTGACAATGATAATGACAACAATAGTAATTTAGATTTATAAACACACCCTATATAATTGAGCTTTATATAGCCAGTTAATTATGCATGCTTTTAAGTATTTTAGCATTGTATTAATATAAATGTATACATGAGATAATAAAATTTAGGTAATTTTTTGATGGTTAAAACAATACCAATATAATGTTAATAATGTTAAAAGGCTTGATAATTTTTTTAGTAAAATACATAAATATATTCATAAAATTTGGTTTACTATACCTTAATATATGTTGAATACTAATTGTTAACATTAGATGTAGTTAAATAATTGCCCATTACTCATTGCAGCTCTTTAGTGCAATGCTTGCAAAAAATTCAGAGAATATATGTATAAGTATTTCAAACGTTCAATATGAGACTAATGTTTGGTTACATTAACTAAATTAGTCCAATAAGATCGTCTTCTATGAACAAAAGATGAGGTTGTATAATACCAATTTGTAATTTGTTCACGATATATTTTTACCTATATAATTATTCCAGAATAGTTCATTAACGAGCTATTTTTTATAATTAACAGGCGCAATCAATACAGAAATCGTTACACATTTATACATTTTAAATCACCTTTTAAATGTATTGAAAGCGCAATGCACCATGCATGCAGTAGACAATGGCGAAAATCGACATAGGGGTTAAATTTTAACGTTTTATAGAAAAGATGAGATTTTGAAACGAAATGCGTAATATAAAATATCTACTAACCTTTAACAGTTAATATTTTGCATTAAAATAGACGATCAACGCAGAATGTTCTACCACGCCGTAACTATGAAAATATTCATCACTATGTAAATAAATAATAAATGAGCATCAAGCTTCAACAGACTTTATAATTAAAATAGTATTTTCGATGAATAAAAACTAAAGTTTTGTCACGTTCTCATTTTAAAAAGACCAATGAATACATCACTGCAATAGTATTGATTTTATTTTATCCCCTGTAATAGTTCAGTAGACCGCCGACGTCCGTTGCGCGCTCTATGGTGCGCTAGGTTTAGTGTTGCCGTTTGCCAATGCGTCAAAATAATATTTAAAAAAAATGTTATTAAACTTTTAAAAAAACTTGCATATATTTTGGGTGTTAATGTAATATTTTTGTACACTTATTATTATTATTAATATTGTTAAATAAGATAAAACCGTATGATAATAATGGTTTTAATCGACAAAATTATACGACACATTATAATACATGACAATCAAGAAATGTGACAAGTGTCACATACCACATTCTTCCATGCTAAAAAGTTTTAGTCTAAGACACAATCTCGGAGGCGATTCGGCAATCGATGCTCCCTTTGTGGTCTACGTGTTTCAGCCTCCAGATTTAGACTTGATTCATCTACTCGAACATCATCTAAATGTGTCACATCTCCTTCAGTATCCGTTACCTCTTCAGTGTCAAACATTTGATGAGAATCATTTAAATCTTCACGGTTATATTCTGTGCTTTGATTTAACATTCCATCAGCATCAAGAACTATATGCCCATCCTGCCCTAACGGTGCTAAATGTCGATTTGAAACGGTTGATTCCTTTCCATTAGGCAGGCGGACATAAGAGTAATCCGGATTGACATGTAATAAAGTTACTTCATCGACTTCTGGTTCATATTTATTTGCTCTATTAAATTTCCGCATAAGAACACGATTTGACTCAGTTAGCCATGTAGGTATGGATACTCCATTAGAGGATCTCCTGGTGTGAGTAAACATCCGCTCGTGTGGCGTACAGTTAGTAGCTGTGCATAACAACGATCTAATAGAATGTAACGCTTGAGGAAGTACTAGTTCCCAATCTTCTATGGGTTTTTGACGAGAACGTAGTGCTAGCTGTACTGTTTTCCATAGAGTACCATTTAATCTCTCGACTTGGCCATTCCCTCTTGGATTATAGGGAGTGGTTCTGCTAGATGATATTCCACATGAATTCAAAAACTGCTTAATTTCAGCTGACATAAAAGCAGTTCCGCGATCCGAATGAATGTAGGAAGGAAACCCGAATACCATGAATATTTCGTTTAAGTGTTTTATGACTGTCGCAGATGATAGATCGGCGCATGGAAATGCAAATGGAAATCGTGAATATTCGTCTATAACCGTCAATACGTATTTATTATTAGTATTTGTGGGCACGGGACCTTTAAAATCAATGCTTAGTCTATCCATGGGTGACGTAGCTTTTATTAAAGTAGTATCATTATCCGGCCTATAGAATCTTGGTTTTACTTCTGAACATATTCGACAAGAGTTATTCATAGTTTTAATTTCTTCTAAAGAATATGGCAGGTTTTTTTGATTTAATCCAATGGTGCATTCGTAATATTCCGGGATGACATAATCCTTCATGTAAATTTTTCAATTTATCTAACCTTACTGAAATAGTAGCAGAAATTCTCGAAAAAGCATCAGCGACATCGTTCCTATTTCCTGGACGATATATGATGTCATATTTGTATGGCGCCAGTTCTAATCGCCAGCGCTGTATTTTTTCATTTTTAATTTTACCTGTTACTTTATTGTCAAACATAAATGATACAGATCGCTGGTCAGTAATCAGACGAAACGGTTTGCCAATGAGAAAATGACGCCATTTCCTAAGTGACTCTACAATAGCATAAGCTTCTTTCTCGATTGCAGAGTGGTTTAGTTCACTATTATTAAGCATCCTTGAAAAAAATGCAACGGGTCGTCCCGATTGTGACAAAGTAGCTGCGATTGAATGATTTGACGCATCTGTCTCCACAGTGAATGGTGAATTATGATCGATTGCGTGAATCGTCGCTCTAGCAATATTGGTTTTGAGTCCTTCAAAAGCTTCGACCAATTCCTTTTTAAGCGGAAATTCTTGCGTATGGGCGAGAGCATAGATTCTTTCCGAGAAATTTGGTATCCATTTACTGTAATACGCAAACATTCGTAGGCGTTCACCGTCAGGTTTTATTACGTGGTCTCTTATGGTATATCCTAATATATTAATAGAAGACTGTGAGAATTTACTTTTTTCTCGACTTAAAGTAAGACCATATTTTTCAGCGGCTATCATAAACTTTTGCAAATTACCATCGTGTTCCTCTTTATTATTGCCACATACTGTTATATCGTCTAAATACGCGTAAGTTCCCTGCAATTTTTCTTGTCGAATTACCCAATCGATTGTTCTTTGGAAACTAGCAACTCCGTTGGTGACACCAAATGGTATTCGTGTAAATTGATATAAATGACCTAAAGCTTCAAAAGCGGTAAAGTGACGTTCTTTAGGTAATATTGAGACTTGGTGATAAGCACTTTGTAAATCTATGGTACTAAATATACTATATTTCGAAATTGTTGCGACCATTTCTTCGATATTTGGTAAAGGATAAGCGTCGAGCTGTGTATATCTGTTAACAGTTCTAGAATAATCAATTACAAGGCGTTTTTTATGATTTTCCGTCTTGCTGATTATTACTTGAGCCCTCCATGGAGAGGTACTCTCTTCAATTATGCCATTTTTTAAAAGTTTGTTTATTTCTGCTTCTATAAACTTTTTATCTTCTTCACTGTATTTACGTGATTTGATAGCAATGGGTTTACATGCAGGAGTAACATTAGCAAATAGAGAAACAGCTGGTACGGAGGCCGCGTCAACACTGCAGATTTTAATTGGGTCCTTCAAACCTCCCAGTGTAAGCTCTAGAGAGGAGTGTTGACCTAATATGTCGTGGCCTATAATAAGATCAGCACACAAATTCTTCACTATAAGTAAATTGATCCCTGGATAATTAAAATTACCAATTTTTGCTGTAGTATAAGTTTGCCCCTCTACTTGAGACGAAAAAGAAGTTGAGGCCATTGTTATAGTTTGTGTACAGAACTTTTTCCTTAAACCACATAATTTGAAGAAATCTTCGTCTATGAAGCTAATCGAACTCCCAGTATCGATCAATGCTTGACCACGTATACCTTTTATAAAAGCCGTTACTGTAGCTTTTCTTAATGAGACCGGAGAAGCTGCAAGTATGCAAGATGCAAGTTCATTGACATCCTTTTCTACACATGTTATTACGGCAGCGTTAGGTTTGGGTGCTCGGCATACATTTGCATAGTGTCCCTTTTTATTGCAATTCTGGCAGATGGCATTAAACGCTGGACAGTTCTTTTTCGAATGTACAGATCCTCCACAGAAGTAACACTTTCTTTTATATGATGCAGCAGACAGTGATTTCTGGTAATCTTGAGACGTTTGGACAGTGCTTATTGAAGAATAACTCTTAGAGCTAGTTTCAGCCTGTTCCATCAATATCGCCTTATTGTACGCTTCATCAACTGTTAGAGTGAGGTTCTCAAGTAATCTTTGGCGAATTTTATCCGATTTAATACCAGCAATAAACGCGTCCCTAATACTATCGGACTTGTTCGTTTCGGCATCCACTTTTAGAAATTGACATTCTTTAGCTAATTCTCTTAGTTCGCGCATATAACAATTAATATTTTCTTCGCTTAGCTGTTTTCTTGTAGCTAGCACATGTCTAGCGTATATTATATTTTTTTGTTTTACATATATGTTGGTAAGTGTCTTCATTGCAGTGTCATAGCTCGTACACTCACTAATGAATGAATAAACTGAAGCGGAGAGATGATTTGTTAATAGGATTAGTTTCAATCCGTCTTTGGTCTCTTCGTCTCCGCATGACAGGATAAAATTTTCAAACGTCCGTTTCCAATGCTCCCATTCCTTTGCGGAAGAATTACTGTTTGGGTCAACGTCAAACCTTTCCGGGCGTAAAAATTTCTCCATTTTTATTAATTTTGTCGATTAAATTGTTAAATAAGATAAAACCGTATGATAATAATGGTTTTAATCGACAAAATTATACGACACATTATAATACATGACAATCAAGAAATGTGACAAGTGTCACATACCACAAATACTAATAAATAATATTATTAATACTTCATTTATTTGAAATAATGCAGATTGATATCAGAATATCTATGATTAGCTATTCTCAACTCCGCGAACAATCCCGTAAATACGCAAAGTTCCTCTGGGACTTCATGATAAGATATCTTTCATTTTTTTTGTAAGATTTTTTCCGGATGTATTTTTATTTATTTTTTGATTCAAATATTATTTAAAACCAAAATTGCGATTAACATAGTAATCAAAGCTGACGTTATGACCGTTGACTATGACTTTTAAATTCACTTTTTAAAAATGTTTATATTATGTGTATAATAAATATGTTTATTTTATGTAAGATATTTATATTGATTTCAATATAACAGTGTTTTGACAATACAAACTATTAATTAGACACTGAGGTTTGAAGCTTAACTTATTTTTTATCTGTTCTGTGCATTGATACAATAGTTTTAGTTAAGAGTGAAATGTAAATATACTTTAAACCATTTCTTATAATATCTAATATATAGATTATTACTAGTAATTCTACATTTTCTATTTCAATAAAATTAATATACCCTTTAACATTTTAGCATTTAAAAAATGACTTTCATACCGAACTGGGAAGAATTTGAGAAATCTGCGGAATTGTTGTATTTACGTGATCCTATAAACACACGTTACACAATTAAGTATTGTCATTCAAAAGGAGCTTTTGTAGTCAAAATAACTGATAATAAAAAGGTAGGCATATGTTCCATAATATAAGCAAATTAATTATGATGTGGCACACCTAAAGTATGTGACAAATAGGTTACCTTTGGAGACCACTAAAAATATTATTATTCATTTAATATCATCTTTTATTGGAACTCACACTTTTCAGAAGATACGGAGAAGATAACTTATTTATATTTATTGTTTCAGTGTCTCCAATACAAAACTGAAATCCAACAAGATGTTAGAAAAATAGATAATTTCATAAGTAATTTAATAAGACATATGGCATCAAATGAGAATTAAAATAAAAGTTTTTTTTTAATACTGTTTTAGTGAAAATATTTCTAGTTAGCCCTGTATTTCTATATGAAAATTGGATATTTATGAGTATACTTAATAAGGTGTACACGTCCATATTTATACTATATCAAACTGGGGAATTACTATAGGAATTACTTCCAACAATATATTATTAATTGGAAAAATATATGTTAATTTCAATGTGTAATGTATCTTGAACTGGCTGACTTAACAGTCAATGAATGTTGTGTTGCCTCTAGCTGAACTTATTTAAGCTAAGATGAATATAATATATTTTAATATAGTAAGATATATAAAGGTATTTTAATATGATGTTTAAAACAAACAGAAAGAGAAAGTTAAGTATTTATTTTGTTGGCAGCAGTAGATCGTGGAATAGGTCAGTGTTGGTTGGGAATCACCATATAGTAAAATCATAGCATCAAATGACTGAACCTGACAAATGTCTTACCAGTTCCACCAGGGGTATCTAGAAAAAATAAGCCATTTCCATCATCAATTGCTTTTATCAATATATCATAGAACTCCCTCTGTTTGGACATTTCCACTATTTTGTACTGATTGGACTAATTTGTGTGGATCATATCTCTCTGTTTGTCTGCTCGATAAGCTCGACGATTACTCGTTTCTAACCCAGCCGTTTCACAGGCTGCCTCTCTTTCGCGTTTATGAAACTCGAATTAAGGTACTTCTTCGCTCCATAATAACGCGGCGCTCTTTACGTTCTTTATCAGATAATTGACTCGCGATGTTCCGTTGCTTAATTGCAATACGGCTTCGCTGGGAAAGCTTAGATCTTCTAGGACGTGGAATTGTTATTAATTAGTCGTTTAAAACAAACAATTTCAAATAATATAACAATACCTGAACTTTCGAGACATAGACAACAGTTGAGATCATAGGCCGGTATTCCAAGTCATCAATCAACGCTCAATTGTCACTTGATTGGAGATTGATTTCAGATTTGTGATCTGAAAATAGATGATTTTCATACAGTTATTGTATATCTTTAATATTATTTCAGGTTGCTGTTTGACCAACATGTTATTTGGTTATTGAATTTGATGATAGTGGGTGCCCCTATCCACATTATCTATTAACTCCAATTCGCTCTTCATCACGTGACTCTGAAGAGTAGGACAATATTGTACAACCATTTGACAATGAAAATTTGATTTTTTGAATGTCAAATGAAGTGAAAGTAAATTAGGTTTTTTTGCTTACAAAAAGGCATATGTAACAGTGGCATGCTGCAGTAAGACAAAAATAGTATAATTGTAGAAAATATATTAATGGTAGTATTATAAAGAAAGATACTCTTGATTTTATTGATTTTTGCTCCGTTATCTTATCAATAAAAATGTTAATATATTAAACCTGTTTTATTAAAATCAAATATAGAATAACTTCTTCACTAAATACTTATAAATTTAATTGTTAACATAAATTTAAAATACAAAGAATTTATTAAGCTTTTAAACATGTAAATTAGAAGAAAACATATTTCTAAAATTAATAATTAAGAAAAGAGATTTCACAAACTGAGGATATATTTATAAAAACATTAACATTAACAAACAACATTAGTGCTTGCACAAAAATTAGGTTTTAACACTGCCATTATTGTTCTTTTATATTCTCCACACCATTTTTGAATGGTACTAGTATTTCTATTAAATAGCTAAAATATAAGAACATGAAACCCACTTACCATAATGTAGTTTAGACCTAGACTTGGCTTATGATAAAACAAAATTTTAATAAATCGAAGAGAAGAGACTTGTCGGTATTTAAAGAGATGAAACAAGATGTTAATTTACCTCTTTCTAAATTAAAATTAAATGTAATTGAATGAATGGCCTATTACTTGATAAATATTATATATATCATTATATTTAAATTAATAATATATATTAAGTATTATTAATTTAAATGTTTTCTTGCCAATATGGTGAAAATAATCTAAATAGAAAACAAAATGATTTGGAACAAATAATAAAAAATGAAGTAAATAGGATACGTAAGTTAAAGCTTATAAATTCCATTTCACGTTATGTAGCCCTATATAATTATCTTTTGTCATTACAATATATCGTATTGAACATAGTAAATTTAATGAAATTATGTTATTTTTACTATTATTTATTACTTCTTTTTAAATAAATGCTTACACCGTTCTTAAAGCCTCAGCCAGCATCGGAATACTGGGCGTCGACATATCGGACAATGTTCAGTTTCGCGGTCATCTGGAAGAAAAGACAAAACTTGCCTCTAAAAAGCTTGGTGTGCTCAGTAGGACGAGACGATACTTCACTCCGGGCCACCGCTTGCAACTTTATAAAGCGCAAATTCGGCCCCACATGGAATATTGTTCTCACCTCTGGGCGGGAGCCCCCCAGTACCAGCTCCTTCCTCTTGATCGCATTCAACGTAGAGCGGTTCGATTAGTCGCTGACCAGTCACTCTCCGACCGGCTTGATCCTTTGGCGCTGCGTAGAGATGTTGGATCTCTCAGCATCTTCTGCGATAGAAGATGCTGAGAGATTTACCATGGGGTGTGTTCGGAGGAGTTGTTCGGATTAATACCTGCAGCTAAATTTCATCTTCGGACATCAAGGCAGAATGCGAAATTCCACCCGTATCACCTTGATGTCTGTCGTTCCACCACTGCGCGTTTCGTTAGACATTTCTTACCACGCACCACCACGTTATGGAACAAACTGCCCGCCACGGTATTTCCGAACCACTACGACTTAGGGTCCCTCAAGAAAAAAGCGTATAAATCCCTAAAAGCCCGGCAACGCACTCATGAGCTCCCAGCCACTTGAGTGTCCATGGGCGGCGACTTCACCCTTATGGTGGGCCTCCTGCTCGTTTGCCCCCTCTTCTATAAAAAAAATAAAATATGGAATAAAAAATAAGTATTAGTTTGGATAGGATAAGTTAATAATTAAAATGTTTTTAAATAATACAGCGTGTAACGAAATTAATCTTTTCTTTTCTTCTTTCATTCTTTTCTTTAATATAATTAAAAAGCAAACTCAAATCAAACACAGCAAAGCTTTGTTAATTGTATACAAATCTTGACTTAAATCTAGAATCAACTTATTGCCACTCAAATGACGTTTTAGATTTTAGAATAAGACAGCCTATTGAGTGTCCATTTTGATCTCCAATCAAGAATTTGTTGATCATTGATTTGAGTGACGACTTGGAATACCGGCCTTAGAGTTCTACTTTGGTCTTGCATATTACACTTTTTAACATTTCTAGAACAAAAATTCAGAAAAATTCTAGACAACAAAAATCTTTTAAATTGCTTTCAGAAATCTATACTTTAATTTGCACAAAATAAATTTCTGAACGCATGCGTAGATGTTAATAATTTTTTATTATTTCTGAACGCATGCATAAATATATAAAACATACAGACGTTTATTAACCCTTTTTAAATAGTTTATACAACATATAATATATATTTCTGAATCCTTGCATAAATAAAATTATTAGTATGCTTAACCTAAATAAATGTTATAGATTTAATCTAATTACCATATATATTATAATACCATATCAATTACCTAATATTTAGAGTAAAAATGACATTTTCATACACCTATGTTTGTATTGCTTATGTTAATACGCTCTTTTATTATCATCCGATTCACGGATATTTTCTAAATATTATCTATATAATACGAAAAAATGTATTATTATGCCTGTCGATTTGACTTGACAACTTGCAACATACACTGTGTATTATGTCAAATAATATTCAAGAACTTTGACGTTTAGTTGGACATGTTATTTTACTGTCATGCTGTGTGAAACATAAATAAAGCGTATTAATTTTATTAAATCATGACTTAATACTCAATTATAAAATGTTAAAATGAAATAATTTACATAGAAAATTAACTAGAAGTAACATATTTAGTTTTAATTAATGACATTATGGATGGTTTAATTCACGCGGCATTGGAAGCAGAGGCAAGTACTAGCGCCTACATAATTGTTAATTTGTTTTTCATTAGGTCATGTATTTATCATTTTTAGTAAATTAATTTTTAATTATAAACGTTTTAAATTTCAGGTAATACTTAATCGTGCCAAACATGTGAATTCAAACATAACGCATTTTGATAGTGGTGTCTCAGACCATAAAATGACTTGGACCCATGAAAAAATGCATTTAGCAGAAACTGTTGATGATACCAGAATGAAGTTTCAACGAAGTGGATCTAGTTCAACGACAAAATCAAGTGAAAAGTTTGATTTATTTAAAAAGTTACATGAACTATACAATGATTTAAGTAGAGATGAATTATCTCAGGCAAGCTATGTGAGTGTTTTTCCAGATTTTCTTTATATAATACTTAAAGTTGGAAATAATTTAAATCATTAGTGAAATAGATATTGTCATATTACTGTTGAGTTATTAGTTATAAAATACCTATTTAAAAAATGTTGAATATCTATTAAAGATAATTTAAAATTGTCTAAAACTTTTAAATCACCTTCTATACGTTTAAAATATTTTGGAAATATGTGTTACAGCAAGGACTTAAAACAACTTCATATTTGCTAGAGAAGCTTTTAGCTACATATAATCTAAATACATTAATTATAAACTTGTACCCTGGAAATAAAGGCTACTCACTTTCTCTTAAAGTTAATGGTAATACACAGCTATTAACACCGCCAGATGGAAATGTAAGTTAACATATTATTATTTTTAAGTAGTAATGGAATATAAATTATCTACCTTAATGTCTTAATATAATTAATACCATATGTGTATTAATACAAGTTATTAGTATACATAAGACATCCTGACCTTAGTTAACAATTATATTTATTACACAAATGTATACCCAAATGGTTGGCATAATATTAGAAAGAGATGATTTGGTCATCATCGTAGGCTGTCCAACAGAGGGTTCTCTCCTAGGTTGAATTCTCAATATACAGTCAAGAACATCAATCAACATTAGTGATTAACATATTCGTTGGCTGTGGTGTGTGTGTTATATATATGTATTTTAAAATATATATTTCTTTGTTATGACTCCCTTGCTGTGTGAAATGTTTTATATTTTTAAAAAATATATAAATTTTTATAAGCTAGCTCCTCTTGCATTATTTTATTGTAAAGCTTCAAAGTTTTAATATCGCATACTTGGCTATTTACTGAACATTTTCAAATTCAAATATGAATGTGCAGAAATGTCTACATTAATTCTTAAAAATGAATAGCATTAAGTATTATTGGTATTTACTCAATACAAAACTAGAACAGCATTATTATTTTTTCGTTTTAAATTAAAATAATGATTAACTTGGTGTTAATAAAATTAATTTGTGTATTCTAAAAGAATTATTAAATTTTTATATTCACCCAATGAGCTTATGAAATTTCAATAGCCGCCTGTGCTTTCGTCTGTATGTATGTTTTACGCTTCCTGCACATTCTTGGTTGCAGTGTACAGTATTATTATTACCACTTTCTATTGTTCTAATACCGTAGTGATATATATTTTGAAAATAAATAAACTGTTGTGTGCTTTTAGTCATCTGCAAATCCGGATGAAACCTTGATAGAAACACCTAGATGGCCATACGAAGAGGAGGAACTTTTAAGTTACCTAGATAACGAAGAGTTGCCCGTGGTGCTATTAGATCTATTGGAGTCTGAACATTCTTGTTTATTTTACTCTGGTTGTATTATAGCTCAAGTCAGAGATTACAGACAGGCATATCCAAGTTTTGTGTGTGACACGCATCACGTTCTGTTGAGACCTACAAATCAGGTAAATTATATGTTAAAATTCAGAGGCGATACTGTCTCTGTTAATTTTTTCCTATTTCAAAGTCAAAGTTGAAATATCCTTATTCACTAAGATACATAGAACCATTTTTGAATCGTCTTAAATATAAGTAATTCTATGCCTTTTCTGACGCGACCAAGCTGAGAAGCAGGCAAAAAGCTTATTAACTATGTATTGTTTGGTTGTCAGTGCTAAGACTAATCTAATGAATATATTAATTTTAGAGCATCATAACGGACGCCATGTGCATTGGAAGTAGGTGTGGATGGGTGGGCGAAGAGCGCAATGCGATAGAGGCAGTTGAGGCGGCTTTGGTACACGCGTCGGCACCACCACTCTGCTTGGAGCCGAGGCCGGCCGTTGGTCTGCTTGCTGCTAAATTGCACGCTGCACCGAGGTTGTTCAATACGCCGAGGATACGGCGGCAGGCGAGGAGATATTCTCAGGTATTTTGCCGCCATTTTAATACATTCTAATCATAACATGTCATTGTGTATCTCGATGATCATGCATGTTGAACAATATGAGAATGAGAAAAATAATGTTCACGGATTGGGTTGGTCTGCTGAGAGGGTTCCCTGGGTTCGAATCCCGGTACACTCAATGATTTGTTATATATTTAAGTGTATTTTTGTCAGTTTTGTTAGCGCCAAATTAAAGGAGTATACGTTAAACAAATTTAGTTTTAAAGTGTACACACTGGCTACTTGAAATGCTTTGTTGAAAAGCGTTCCGTAAGGTGATTAAAACAAATGAAATTTGTTGGCGAGTTTTGTGATCTAACTTTAATTTTATTAACTTCTAGGTTGCCGTGAATAGAAAGAGAAAATTGGACCAGTTCACACACTATCACGGTCTAGAGCTTTTAGAGCTCATCCATAGGCAAAGGGCGAAGAATAGCAGGCAATCCGTTCCTCATACAAGGCTCACGTCCAAATTCCCCAAAAAGCCACCGGAGGTGAAATTTACTTAATGATTTGTAGATTAATGTCGATCATTTTAATTGAATAGTTTTCACTGTAATTCTTTACAACTAAAAATGGTTGATTCTCGTTGAAACCACAGTCCGACCCGAAGAGGTCAATCGAACTAAATCACATCTCTCTCCTTTTTATATGTAACAATAAAAAAAGGGAATTTATCAAATTTTTGGTATTAAAATGTCAAACATCAAACAGAAAATAATATATATTCCATAAGAATGTTGAGGTCTCAAATTGAAATGTAATTTATTGCAGGTGTTCAAACCTATCGAACCACCGAAAATGGAGCCGTTGCCCCTCGCCCTGCCGTCAGAGCCGAGCGGACCACTTCGCGTCGCGAGGGCGTACGAGCGGCCACGCCCGACACCGGACTGCCAACCCCAATTAGTCGAAGAGTACATACTGGAAACTGAGAAGACTTCACCGCATGCTGGAGCTGGATTTTTCCATATTAAACTTAGTATATTACAAAGGCCGTCCGATCAGGAGTTCCTTGGGGAGCTCTATGTTGACAGGGATCACGTGGAGGGAGAGAAGAATGGTGCGGCGTGTAGGTTTACGCTTGGTAAGTGTAGGATTTGGAATATATAAAAAAACTCAAAATATCTTTATTCAAGTAGGTCTTTATAAAGACACTTTTGAATCGTCAATTTTTACACTACCACCGGTTCGGAAGGCAGTCATCTACCGAGAAGAACCGGCAAGAAACTCGATAACTGCTCTTTTAAAATAAACAATTAATACAAAATTATGTTACTCACAGTTCTAATAACAAAGCATTGTAAGGCTACCCAAGAATTAAACTGTCCCAATGCTGAGCCAATTGCCGACACATTAAAGGGATCTTTGTCCTCGTTTACGGATATGTATTATGTTTTATTCCGTATATGTAATTATTTAATGTTATATTTCAGGTTCAAGACTACAAGCAAACAAGTATATCCAACAATTCACGGAGATATTTACCGAAGAGGGTCGAAAATCTGTCAGAATAAAGCACATTGTGCCCGGGCAGCTGCCCAGAGTTTCCTTCACTGGTGGCATGAGGGAGATTGTAAGTTAAAAGTCCACTCACAGACAGACACACTCACTCTCGTACAGACTCACTCACTAACATACACACACACCCTCGTATTCAATCACCCAATGAGATTCACACACACACCTCTAATTAATTAAACAAAAAATAATAGTAACCTTAAGATTTCTATGTCTTGCCTCCTGTTAAATAATAGGTTATTGCTTTAAAGAAATGAACGTTTTTTCATTGCTGTGATCAAAATTAGTAGAGTACACTTTACCAACAACATAGATTCTCTTCCATTAACTAAATAAGTTGACTATAATTTAATTCTCAACTTTATTAGTCCTGCTAAAATTTGTGAAGTTGAAAAAATATTTTTTTATTCCAATTCAAAAGATTAAACGCATCCTATTATTGATGGATATTCTCAACTTGCGTTTGTCCGGAATACTTGTGATCGTTAAATGCATATCTAATATTTGGGAATGTTAAAATTACAGCAGCAAGGCCAGCAATTGCTGTTGCAGCAGAGGTCTGCGGCTGCAAGTAACACGGTACAAACGCACGCGACAACAATACCTGTTGTGTAAGTAATTGTGTATTTCACATTCCGTACCCCTAAAAGGCCGGTAACGCATACTCGAGCCAGCCACGTGAGTGTATTGGCGGTCGTAAAGGTGAAGTACCTTTATGTAGGGCCTCAGTTATGTTTGTCCCCCCTTTTTTATTTTGTTTAGTAAATCCTGTTACTATCGAAATGATAAAAAGCTTATAAATTAATCGTCCTAAATACTGAGATAAAGACATTTAATCACTGATCACGATTATTGAATGAACCAGATGAGTTTGTTATGGGTATCTCAGACCGGTATATTGTAGAAGTCTATATAAAAAAAATATTGAGAAGTATAAAATACGTAATAAAAACGTAACGTACAGTAATCGTGTAGAATTTCTTGTCCCATATTTCATTAGAACTAGGCTAAATAAACTTCTCAAACTATCACGAGATAGTAGAGTAACGCATTTTTGTATAATTAAATTTAATTAAATTTCAGAACATCGGCTATATCGACGCCCACCGTACACCCGAATACTAGACAACTACCCATATTGGTGAGTTATAAAAACATTGACAATTGACATTGCATTGTTAAATTTTTTAATTAACTTATAAATCAGAAGCGAGACGTTAAAATTATCACCACTACTATTAGCGTACAAAATATAGCAGACGCGTCCCGATGTTTGCCTAATACTTACTAGCGTCCTAAGGCCCCAAGTCGGGGCATAGGGCAGATATGACCCTACTCCATTCTGCTCTGTCTGTGGCTCACTCCAATTCAGACCCATATGTTTGGCTTCCGCGATGACAGATCGCCGCAAGGTCTGCTTGGTTCGGCCTCGTTTGCGCTGTCCCTGAGGATTCCAGTCCAAGGCTTGCCTTGGGATATGGGAGCTTGCCTAATAACTGTTGGCATCTTTTAAAAAGGGACTCTATCCCGATGGCGTCCCCCAGCTTCATTATGTAAAATTAACTCTAATAGTAAAAATAAACCATACTTAAAATAATGAGTGTCTATGGGCGGCGACTTGACCTTTATGGTGGGCTTCCTGCTCGTTTGCCCCCTCTTCTAACATACAAAAAAATAAAAAAGTACAAATTGTATTTCAGCAGGCGCAATTGCAGCAAGTGGCTGCTGTGGGCAATGTCGGTAACGTTGCCACAGTTGTCGGTAATGTTGGAAACGTTGGCAACGTCGGTGCTGTTGGCACTGTTGTTGGAACTGTTGGTAATGTTGCCACGGTCGTCGGTGCCGTGGGCAATGTTGCCACAGTCGTCGGTCCTGTTGGCAATGTGACTGTACCAGCGAGTGTACCGGCCGGTGTTGAAACGCCTCTCAAGCAACAGCCATCACCTACACCGAGATTGTCGCCGCAAGTAAGCGCCCACCGCACACATCACACACAAACACACACCAAAACATTGACGTTTGACATCTTAAATATAAAATTTCCCTCTCACACTGTCGGTTACCGTTACTACTCCGAAACGGCTTGACCGATTTTCACCAAATTTTATATGCGACTCGGCCAACATCTATTTTCCATACCCCTAAGTAATAAAAGTTGTTCATCCTTAAAGAGTTTTTATTAGGAAATTTTTAGTTTTAATTTTTTTGTGTGACATAAAAAATACATACAACCCTAAATTTCTACACTTTTATCACCAAAACATATCTTTTACGGACATTACTACTACATTAAAAATTACTAATTTATACAAAAAAACGTTTTACGGGTCAGCTAAACTCAAACTCTAACTTTATTCAAGTAGGTCTTTATAAAGACACTTTTGAATCGTCAATTTTTACACTACCACCGGTTCGGAAGGCGGTCATCTACCGAGAAGAACCGGCAAGAAACTCGATAGCTGCTCTTTTAAAATAAACAATTAATACAAAATTGTGCAACTGACAATTAAAATAAGCATTGTAAGGCTACTCAAGAATTGAACTGTCTCGATGCTGAGCCAATTGCCGACACATTAAAGGGATCTTTGTCCTCTAAATATTCATTTTCGGTATAGTACGCCTTCTCAACCAAAGCTAGTAACTCTATATAACACCAGGTCCATGACATACATTCGTCGCAGGCGTCAACGAACCAGTTGTTGGCACAGCAGTTGACCAATCCGCCGCAACCGCTCAACCCGCAGAAGATGCAGTCGGCCATTATACACATACAGCACCCGTTGATGTCCACGACCGGAACGTCACAGGTATTGTCTCTGGATATGTCACAGACTCAAAATAAAATATATTTTTATTGATTTTATTGAGTGATTTAGAAGCCGTACCTAAGTCGAGAGATTTCGTTATGGGTGCTAAAAATATATAGAAATATGTACTGTGTAAACTCTATATAATGTCACAGAAGGGACTGTGCTTTTATGGTCGTTAAATGGAGACAAGAAAAATCAGAACGGCATAAAAGCAATCAAAGCCAAATTGATTTCGACAGATAATTTGTCGTTAAATCGAGTGACAATACATGGACTTAACACTGTATATAATATATATATATATATATATATATATATATATATATATATATATATATATATATATATATATATATATATATGCACATTAACAAACAATAAACTTATAAGATAATAAAACAAGGTATACACACAAAACAATTATATGGGAACAAGAAACATTTAAGAGATAAAACATAATACAATATATATATATATTAATACAAACAAGATACAAATGCGAACACAATCAGGATTTAAAGGTTTTTCATGGTATATATATATATATTTGATGTCCAGGTGCAAACAATCCAATACACGAGTGCGACGAGCCAACAAAAGGCGACGGTGACGAAGCCGAGGTCAACGAATCCGGCCATCAACGCGCTCGTCACCAGCCTCATGAATTCCGCCCAGCAGTTCCAACAGGGTATGCATCGTTTCTGCTCTTTTTTATTTGCCCCTCGAATGTGACATACCAAATTATCCAACTATATACTATCTAACATAAAGCAAAAAAAAGATGGTGCTTTATTTACAGTAGAATTCATTTATTAGGACTAACCGGTTTTAGCGACTATAATGTTTACTCAAGTTTGGTTTCGTATCGCATTATATTCCGTCCGTTTTGTACGTCACCCGGTTAGTGCGACATAGTATCGCCGGTCCCTTGAGTGTCGTTATATCCGAATTCTACTGTTTATAAAATAAACAATAGTATGTGTTAGAAAACATGCCTTTGTTATTTAGTTCAATTGTTTTAATAATAAAATAAAAGGATTGTCTTAGAAATTCTTCTTAAAACTTCCTCCATTTAGCTATGTCACCTTCTTAAACCATCATATTATAACATATTCCTTACCTCTATGTCAAGCCATTTATTTTATCCTACAAAAAATAACAGTTGATCACGATTGTACTTGACACGATCATAATCAAAAATATTTTTATTAAAAAAAAAACTTTAAAAAATTACCACCACCAGAATTTCACCGACAAACGTAAACAGTAACCCTTTAAGCGAACTGTATATGCAAATGAACCAATCGTTGTTTCTTGTGTAATTTCAGCCGCGAGTCAAAACGCGGCAAAATCGGTCGCGAGCACGGCGAGCAGCAACGCAACGATACTGAACCTGTTGAACAGCGCGCCGGCGGCCATGACGCACGTGACGTCATCCGCCGACAACTCACACGAGCACAAGCTGCTCACCCGAACGGTGTCCATAGCGGGCGGGAGGCTCATAGCCACCACGACCACTGCTCACACCATGCCCACGTATTCGCATCAGGTATGGCTTCCTTGACATGGAACAGCAATAAGTTGCTTACTGTTGTTACTTACCGTACTCCTGCGTAACGGCTTGAGAATCGGCCTATCGGGCTATCCATTTTCCATTATTTTTTTAATGTGGCATTGAATACATACCTTACACAACCTTACCGGGTTTGCTGTATGTATATATATATATATATATATATATATATATATATGTACTATATGGACTGTTACGTTTGTCTATATATATATATATATAGACAAACGTAACAGTCAGGAGAGGTAGGGTTTAAAACCGCCTTCGCTGGCGAACCGTCCCTTACTTCAAGTGTCGCTCCTCCAGTGAGCTTCCGTCCAGCCCTTCAGGCTAGTCCTCCCCGTGACGGTCCAAGCCAAGGTCTGAGTATCACAGGAGACGCCCTTGCTCAAGTCACGGCAAACCAAATTTTATCACGTCTGAGTTAACCTTGCCAACAAGCCCGAGCTGAGCTGTAAAGGTCTCCTGGCCGACAGCGAGATCCACTCCAAAAAAAAAATTGTTACAGTCCACTTATAAGATGCCTGTCATCGATGAACTGTGCTCTGAAGACATGCAACGCGTAGTCTCCATTCACACGTAAAATGTCGTGGACCCTGTCTCGCCAATAGGCGGCTATCCTTCTTGAGCTTCTACCGTCAATAATGAAATATTAATAGTAGCTTATTAAACACAAGAATTCCAAAAATTGCTTTTTTAGTTTCTATGACTCTTCTTTAATTGCCTCCTTTCAGTTTTTTGCAAAAATATTTAATGTTAAGAGATTCGATTTTTACTGTCTCATTATTAGTATAGATTATCACGTATCTGCTACTGTGGTAGAAAAATACCCGTAGAATATATATTATTTGTCAATTGCACATTTTAGGAAATTTTGATTCTATACGATTCGTTTTAAATTTTTTTTTTGAATTTTCAGGTAATGAGCGGCTTCACACGGGACAGCGACTCGACGAACGTGTCGAGTAGCGAGAGTGCTCTGCTGGAGAGGCTGATGGGTGATGACACGCAGACTCATACCCAAACCCAGCAGACTCCGCAGCCGGTTTGCCATTTGCAGGTATTTTGAGTAAACTTTTTCCCAATTGACATTCCTGTAGTTGCTTATTTTCTTGTTTTTTTCAGTGATACTTAGTTTAGCATACATCTTACTTCTTAACATATCTATTCTTATGACTTGTATTATTTTAATGTGATGTAGCTGTTTATGTAGCTCCTTAATAAAGAAATAACTATTGTATAAACGCTAAGCCGATCCAGGTAGGGTGAAGAAAAGTCTAGAAAGATTTTTTTATTATGTAATTTTTATGATTACATGTGAAACAAGTTAATGTCTGCCAAGCATCGTTAAATAAAATTACTAAAAATCACAAGTAATTTTTATTATGCCTTGGAGTAAGAGGTTAATGTTTGTGTGGTCTTTGGTCTTTCGGCCAATAGACACGATTGCTCTCAGAATACCGGTGATACAATACCCTCCGTCTTTCATATACTTCTCCTGCCGTTAGGTTACGACATAACACCGATCGGTGATTATTTAAAAGTCTATATTTTCATTCCAGGGTGTGAGTCTCGCGTCTCTGCAGACTTTGCAAAGTCTCCCCGGTCTGGCAGGGCTCCAGGGGGTGCAGAACGTGCAAGTCCAGATACCGGGTCTGTCGGCGCCCATCTCCCTCTCACTGAACGTGTCTGGTGCTCCCAGCGGGTTACTGGTGTCGGTACCACCCACCACGTCAGTGGTGCTGGCGAACCAGCCGTCGGTGTTAAGTTTGCCTATAGGTTAGTATTTTACACCACCGCGCTTGTGGCATCGCATACTCCTGCAATTACACTTGATATTCTGGAGCTGATGGTTTGATTTTTCAGTTCTTTGAGGACTGTTTAAATAATCTAGAGTTTTATTAATTGTGACCAATTGGTTAATCCAAAGTCCAGTTATTTAGTTAGTTAGCTTAGTTTCTTATTTAGTAAGACCAAATGAGACCATTGAAAGGACTCCTACCCTCGAGGTGGTCACTGGATGGACAGGAACCGGGAATGAAAAGCAAACAGCAGTGAATCACGCCCATGGTCACCCATGGGCGGAGGCAACGCTTTACAACTATTGATAATATTTATGAATAAACATGCTATAGTCTTGAATTAATGAATTCCAGCTCAGCTAATGGCGTCGGGTGTGAAGGCGGGTGTGAGGGGTGGGACTGTGCAGGTGGTGCGGGGTACTCGACCTGCTCGTCTTGCCCGACCCGTTACGAGGCCTACCTTACAGCCGGCGGGTAAGAGCAATTTCAAATATTGCTGCATTTTAGATTTATAAGTGTACTAACGCACGATGCTTCAAAATTTATTACCACATAAAAGGTCTTTTTCACGTATATATAGTATCTAACGGTCTCATTCCTAAAATGTCTAGCTCAATTTAAGTAGGATTTAAAAATATCCTGTTATGAAGTTATACAGGCTAGTTTAACTGTGTTATAAATATGGCCGACATCGTACTGCTGATAATTACGAAATATTTTGATGTTTACAAAAGTGCGTTTTGTCAAACTTACAGTTGAATTGTATAAATTTAATTAATAAAAAACAACAAGTGCATAATTATTATTATAACTGCAAGGCATACTACATACATACATATTATTGTTTATTTAATCAAATTGCACTTATTTGAGACGACGACAATGACTAATATTTGCATTTAAGTTTAACTAATAAAAGTCTGTGGACACTTTAAATAGAAAGAAAGAAAGAAAATATGTTTATTTGGAGACACACACACGACACACCCAACAACACAATAAATTATAAGTACAAAATTAAAATTGACTAAAAATAAACACATTGCATTGTTGCAAGTGCCGCGGGCGTGCGCCAAATGGGGTGCTGCTCAGCATTTGTGTGGAATATAGAATTCCACACCGCTGATTTTCAGCAGCCCCCAGTTGTCGCAAACCGCTGCACAGCGCCAAGTAATAATTAAATAATAAAATGAAGGGAGACAATAAAAATAGGTATTTTTGGGAAAATTTTGTGGCCGAATTCGTTGTGTTTATACTAAGAACGTCTATGAATACACAACTTTGTGAAATAAAAACTATGATAACTAAACTATGGTTAAATAGTTCTATAGGCATTTTATGAATAAGACCGTATTAATTAATAAACGTAACTATATATACGTAACGGAGTGTTTATCTAATATATAAAATTCTCGTGTCACAATGTTTGTCCCCTTATTCCTCCAAAACGGGGGTTGATCGATTCTCCTGAAATTTTGTGGCCATATAGAGTAGCCTTGAGAATCGGTCAACATGTATTATATATTTTTTTTTGTTGGCAAAACGACGTATGTCGGGATCAGCTAGTTATTATATAAGTATTATTGACTTTACAGGTGCGACCCAATTCATCACACAGCCGCAGACGCAGACGTTGAACGTGCACCAAGTGAGGCGGAAATCGAATCCGGACAGTTCATAGTAAAAACTTTACACACACCGCACTGCCATTAAGTTAATTGTGTAAATATGTAGTTTTAAGCGACAGTGTTGCGTGTTACGTGCAATAAGTTTGCGTTTTTCATTTTAAACTGGGAAATATGGAATCGCAACAAAGCTGACGTTTTAGATTTGGATGGTTGTCAAAATTGGTATGGAAATTATTAATGTTTTAATAATTTCATTATGGTAATTGTTTAGGGTTCGAACCTATGTTTGTGTGTCGCGTATAGCTGTTCCATATTTCTTGTGTTGTAATTAAATTCGCCGCAAGACTGACAAATAATTTCGCTTACTCTAAGCTGTCTGACATTTCTTTAGTTGTCAATTGTCAATGTTATCGTAGTACAATTGGTGTGGTTGGGACACGAAGTGTGCACTCGTGCCGTTTTAACTGAATCATTCTATTTTTTAAATTTTATTATTTTCTTTGAGATCGTGATTTTTGGGACGTGTTTAACACCGCGTTACTATGGCAACTGTGCATATTCACATTTCGGGTAGCCGTTAAAGACATGTTGTATCGTTGATGTCAAAAAGTTTTATTTTTTTAACGAGGCCATTTTTACCAATTAATATTTGACAAATATTAATAAAACACAAATTTTTCGTTTTTGTATGTAACCTGTACGCCTCCAGGGAAACGCTCCCAAATAAAACAGGGGAAAGTATGACTGACCATCAAAGATAACATTAGTTTTACTCTGTTCATTTTCAGGAGCGTATCCTTAACAGCCTGTATGAGGATAATTTTAAATTTAATTTTTGCCCCTGTACCCTGATTGCGTTTTAATCCGATTGAATTGTATTTAATATACCTACGTAGTTTGTGACTAACGCTTGGGCATCTAAAATAAGCTTTTTAATTCTAAAGACAGACGATTAGTAGCAGACGGCCCTCAGCGTGGACATACGTGTTGCCATGGTAACGATAATAATGGTTACCATGACAACGATTACCGTACATTGGTACACATTCAAATTCGATAAATCCTTCTTTCTAAATATTGATCTTATCTATTCACGGCATTATTACAGGCCAATAGTAAATAACACAAGAAAGTACAATGATGTATACAAGTAGTTATCACAATGCGATTATTTGAATTTCGAATTTCGAACTAAGCTGCCCTGTGATTGGCCCGTTGCGAGCCAATGGGAGTGAAGTATGGTGTATCTACAGTTTTAGTTTGTCTGTCTAAAACTAGCAACCTTTTAGCTGCTCGATTTGACCGCTCTGACAAAGTTGACATTTCAAACGATTACAATGCGTATAAATGAGGGTAGATTACATTTATTACCAATTGGTAATGCAAAATTACAAGTGTCACCTTTTACTGTAATTGAGTTTATGTACGGTGACTCTTTTCATGTTCCATTAAGACGTACTTAATGTGTTTTAAAGGTGAATCCCAATATTGATCCTTAAAAGCTCTACACTGCCTTGGGTCTCAGTTTTTTTTTAGTATTTTTCATATTAATAGTGTACCGGTTTTTGATTCCCGTTACAATCAATATGATATGCATATATATATTTGTTTTAGTTAGATATATATTATAAAAATATATATGAAGTACATCCACACAATTAATATTGCGCTAACCGATCGTTTCAAATGAATTCGTATCGCGAAGTGAAGAAAAATAACTAAAAATCGATTTTAATCATCTTAACAATTTGAGATCAGACATTCAACGCACAATTTAAAAAATGGTTCGCTTTCTCTGTCGATATTCAGTTCGGATGGATGATTTTGTGTGTGTTTTCTTGTGAAATATATATTTTAAATGTAGTTTAATCGTGCGAATTGATCTCATTAACACATAGCTCAATGTAGGTGGTTATATAACACGGAGTATCTTATTTTTCAAATGGGGACTTGTGTATACTAATGTGGATTTCCCCTTGTTCAATTGTAAATATGATTAACGAATGTGTATAAGATTTTTATGGATGTGCTGTTGACATGTTTTAAAATTGATATTGTATAGTTAACTTTTAAGTATGTTGTTCTGAGAGTAATGTTTCGAGCGGGAATAAATAAGTTTTTCACAGTTCCTCTGTTTTATTTCTATTGCAGCACAAGACTAGAACCTATTTATGTTTGAACTATTTTTCTTTTTTTTTCCTTTTGTCATTTGTCATGTATAACTTTCTTTTGTTATAATTGTTCTCTTGTCACATATATTTTTAGACTAGCTTTCCGCCCGCGGCTTCGCCCACGTGTAATTTGGTTAAGTATATAGCGTTTGTTAATGATCTCGACAGGGCTCTCTTTCACGGGCTAAAATCTTGTTACAATTGGAATTATAGATAGCCTGTGTTACTCAGGGATGATGTTTATTTATTTATTTATTTATTTCATGGAAACAAAACAGACACATCACAAAAATACAATAAAAGAAGAAGATATATGAACAAAAGTACAGAGGCATCCTAAAATATGTTTCACAGATAAAATATGTTATATAAACAGTCACAAGTACAGAAAACAAACAAAATCCACAGGAAGAAAAAACAAAACAAAATTAAACTATAAATTAAAAGTTACATACCTAAACACACAATAAGAGACGTAAACTATAAGATATATGATATATAGATATAAAAAAAATTCTATAACATTGACCTCAATCTCGATTCTATATCACACCTGAACGCAGCAGAGGGGCACGAAAAAATGTCTAAATTAGGAAAGTTATCATTAAACGTTTTAAACATTCTCTGTAATGGCACACGAAAACCGATGTTTGTCCTTGTAGACGATATTAAAAAAGTGTGAGACAAGCGGAGAGACCTGGTTGGTACGTTAAAATCAATTAGGGAGAGGAGCTCGGATGAAGTCAGCTCCCCCTTACAAATCCTTCTCAGCACCATACAATCTGCCATAGTACGGCGCCGGCCTAGCTGCATAAGAGTTGAAATGTGTGCGCGATTGCATTGTGAGCGGTTGCGGTATTTTAGTATTCGGAGAAACTTTTTTTGGACACCCTCGACTCTTTTTTTCTGGACCGCGTAAAATGGGTTCCAAATAGGGCTTGCGTACTCCAGCTGGGGCCTAACAAGCGACTTATATAGATATAGGTATGTATTATTGTCCCTGAATTCTTTGGAAATGCGGGTTATGAAACCCAGCATGCGAAGGGAGTTGTTTAAAATATGATCTATATGATTATTGAGAGTTAGTGTGCGGTCCAAATGTATGCCCAGATCTTTAACGGTAGAAACTGTTGCTAGTTTTTGATTGCCTAGCCTAAACTGAGCCGTGATTATATTTTTATTTCTGGTAAAGACCATGTGCTTGCATTTACTATATGCGAGGTATAGTTTGTTTCGTCTGCAATATGCGTCAAGTCTATCAAGGTCCTCCTGAATGCATTCCACGTCAAATGGGCCAGTCACAACCCTGTACAATTTCAAATCGTCAGCGTAGAGTAAGTATCTACAATTTCTGAAACACTGAGATATATCATTGATGAAGATAGTGAATAGCAGAGGACCAAGAATAGAGCCCTGTGGGACCCCAGATGTCACGGGAACCGGCGAGGATCTGTATCCATTAATAACTACCGATTGGATACGACCGCGAAGGTAAGCCTCAAACCACCTCAAAAGATCACCTTTTATGCCACCAAACGATAACTTCTGTAGAAGTAATAAGTGGTCAACCTTATCGAAAGCCTTCTGGAAATCCGTGTATATAGAATCTATTTGAGTTTTGCGATCTAAACCGGTAAAAACGTAGTTAGTAAATACAAGAAGATTAGTGAGGGTTGATTTCCCGGCAATAAAACCATGTTGATGATCGGTGATGACATTTTTTAAGCTTGAGAAGACATGACGGTGCAATAACCTCTCCAAAACTTTCGGAATTGCAGAGAGGATAGAAATGGGACGATAGTTTTCTATATTATTTCTTGCTCCAGACTTAAAGATGGGTGTTACGTGGGCAGATTTCCAGAGGCTAGGGAAGCAGCCTGTTGAGAGACACTTGTTAAAAATTATCTCTAGTGGCACACAAATTGACTCGTGTGTCTGTTTAAGAAACTTTGGATGAATATTATCCGGTCCAGGGCCCTTATTATGATCGAGAATATGCAGTTCTCTGCTTATTTCTGCTAGAGAAAAACAAACATGACTGATTAAAACATTCGAGTCATTGTTGGTACCCTCATGAACTGTACAGACATCATGGTGAGTTACATTTTCTGGGGTCTCGAAAACAGATTGAAAGTACTGCGAAAACATTTCAACAATGGAATTTGGTTCGCCAGACGACGTATTGCGGTACTTCATTATTTGAGGATAGCCTGAGTTCGTTTGTTTCAGCGATGAAGTGTATTTCCAGAAGTGTTTAACGTTCGTTTTTAAAGATTCTTCTACACGTTCAATATACCGATTATGGCACGATTTGATAAGCGATTTTGCCCGCGCTCTCAACAAAGAAAATTCTTGGTAGTCTCGAGGATTTCTATATATTTTCCAGCGACCCCACAGTTTCTGTTTTCGCCTGAGAGTGCGTATTAAACCTCTAGTGAACCAAATGGGATAGTTCCGCGACTTGGGTTTTGCCAACGGTATGTGTGTATCAATGATTTTATTTATTTCTGTATAGAACTTATTAACAGCCTCATCGCAAGACAGTGGTGACAAAAGAGATGTCCAATCAATATGGTTAACGGCAGTATTTATGGCTTGATAGTCAGCCTTAAAGAAATTTCTCTTGGAAGTGCTTACATGAGACATTGGATTTATAGTATGCACTTCGCAATGTATTTCCAAGGCTGGGTGATGTGGGACGACGTTCAGCAAGGGGTCAGGAGAGCGCTCAGTCGAACTTTGAAATGTTGTTAGGACTAAGTCCAAAATTCTTTGGATTTCATTAGGTATGTTATTCGATTGTTTTAAATTCATAAATGACATTGTATTTAGAAGAAATTTTGACTGTTCTGTTGTAGCAGATTGTAATAATGCGTCGGGACTAGATGACCAATTAAGATAGGGTAAGTTGAAATCACCGGCGATTATGAAGTTATTGAAACGCGCACAGGAGTAAATATTATTAAGTTTTTGAAAATAAGTGTTATATGCTGCAGTCGAAGTGGAAGGTGGAAAATAGCATGCACTTAACAAGAGACCAGACAAAGAAGGGAAATGAACATATATTTCCTCTAAATCAAGGGCTTCAAGCTCAGGTAACCTTGTGGCCTTGATAGTATTTCTAACAAGAACCAAGATCCCCCCACCGCCTTTTTTACCAGATATAGAAAGATTCCTATCGCGCCGAAAGATCATATAATTGTCTGTGCACACCTCTCCATCAAAGTAAGATCCCAACAACCAGGTCTCCACCAGTACGATGATATCGTAGCTGCTCGATGCAATGTTACGCCTTAGTACATCGAGTTTACTTTTTATGCCACCACAGTTTTGATAGAATATTGTTACATCGTTGTGCGCCATTATCCATAGTCAATAACATACTTAAAAATAAAAGAGAGCAAAATAATTTGAAATACAAAAAGCTTCGTGCCTCCAACTACAGCGACCAAGTGTGAAAAAAAATAAGCAAAGTGGACAAACAACGGAAAGAAAGAAAGTGATTTGAAAAAATAATAAATGATCGTCAGTCATACTAGTCTAAGCAAATCGTTTTCGGAACGCATCTGCATAACCTTTGTCTCATCGGTTTTCCTGACAAAAATGCAGCCGTTTTTCACCCACACAAACTTGTAATTCCTTTCCCTCGCAGCCTGACGGGCTCGGCTAAAGAGAATTTTATTTTTCAAAGTTAGGTGCTCAGCTATAAAAAAACGAGAGCCGCCGTTCGTAGGTGCGGAAGAACCATATATTTGTTCAATCTTTAGCATACGCCGCACACGCGCGGCAGCAATAATTTCGTCTCGCTGTCGTCGCGTTGTTAGCTGCAAAATTATGTTTTTTGGGCGGTCCGTAGCCATGCCGGGAGTAATGCGGTGAACATTTTTTATGTCGCTATCCTTCAGATCGACAGACAAGAGCTTGCCAACGTTGCTTTACAGGATGGGATGATTCAGGGAAATCGAGGGCAACTTTCAAATTAACGTACAGGCAATTAATATTCTGACAATTTTATATTCTGATAGTCATCTTCTTATGTGGATGAGCTGATGATGGAAGGTAAAACTCCTCAGCGGTTAAGAGTTGAAAAAAAATTCTTACGAAGTTATACGTACTTGTGAGGTTATTAGTTTGACCAAATAATAAAAGGTAAATCTCATTAACGTTAAGGATGTAGGTGGACAAATGACAAACGTCTCTTCACTCGTTTCCTTTTACTTGTTTGTATGGGTAGTGTTAACTCAAAATAATCATAGGGTAAAACGTTAATGAAAGTTTGAACTGCATAGTAGTCATTACACAATAAAGCATCTTAATACCGCGATGGATATATTTGGCCTAAGTAGAAATTCTTTAAAAAAAAACTAAGACTTAACCTCGCACACTCACACAGCAACAATATTGCACACACTGATACACACACACACACTTAAATGCTCGTACTTCACATAATATCCTCCACTTGTTCATATGTATATAACGAGGAGAGAGAGAGTTCCTCTATAGGGCTACCGCCAACTTCACTACTCTGTATTTTTGAAAGGCGTAGGTAGCATCAGCATTGCCAACATCACGATTGAGTCGGTCATAATAACCACTATTTAAAGAAACACGTCACTGATAGTTTCCAAGATTTATATTTCACTATTTGAAGAGAGGTCCGTTCCGTGCAACGGCCTGAGCGCGACTGTGTCGTGCGGTTACAATGCGACCCTATTTATAGTGATCTAGCACTTGTTTACAAAGACGTTGTATTGAAATAATAAAGATGACATTTCACAGAGTAACAAACTTAAAGTATTCAACTTATGTGTTTAAACTTATTTTAGGACAATTAAATGATGTTGAACTTAATTATTCTAGTTAATTTAAGACTAATTGTTGTAGTTGCGCCGATATATATATATATATTTATTTTTTCTGTTCGTGTTTTTTTGTAATTATTTTTTCTGATCTTAGATTCTATTACCGGTTCTATATTTTAACCTTATTTTTAATCTAATTTTATTGTGTAAACTGTTTTTGATAAGCTGTATAGGTTTAAGAAATAAAAAATAAAATAAATCTAGGTTGATGACGAATTTTATCAACGCCATCTATCGAGCACATTGTTTACCCCTTCAACCGCGCCCGCGCGCACTGCGTTATTTGTTATTTTTGTTACCTCTCAAAAGTTCTAATATTAAAATTAACTTATATTAGAACCTATTTAACAATATGTAACTAATCAATCAATATAAGTGTTTAAAAGTTTTGAAGCAGTGATTGAAGTAAATTTTCAATTGACCATAACTTCTTGTTCCCCTAACCGATTTTGACGAAATAAAGTTTTGACAACGCTCCTAATTGTATGTAATTATAACTGTGAAGTTATAACGTACCAGACAGACAGACAAGAATTCCAAAAATTGTTTTTTTGGCCTCCTTTCAGTTTTTTGGAAAAAATATTTAATGTACAGACATTCGATTTTTACTGTCTTATTATTATTTATTTATTTATTTAACACTTTATCGCACTTAAACACTAGAAGCAAATGACATTAACAGATGTAAGAACATATAAGAGCAACGGGCGACCTTATCGCTAATAAGCGATCTCTTCCAGACAACCCACACGATAAAAGAATACTTAAAATATAATAAGACAGGTGCAAAGCGTGCGAAGTAAACAAAAATAATAATAATAATACATAAACAAAACACAACATACATTAAAATAAGAAAAACCGAAAAATATGCTAATTTAAATCTAGAATTACAAATAATTATATTGAAGACAAGAAATGCTTACGAAGAAGTGATTTGAAAGATAATAGTGAGGAGGCTGATCGAATAGGATCGGGAAGTGAGTTCCAAAGCTTTATAGCGGGCACTGTGAAGGAGTTTCCGTAAAAGGAGGAGTGGTGGGGTAGAATTTCGAGGATATGTCTGTTGGAAGAGCGCAGATTGTAGTCGTAGGGACCCATAAATTTGAAACGATTTTTGAGGTAGGACGGAGTTTGAGGACTGAAGAGGATAGTGTATAAGAGGTGGAGGATGTGGGAATCCCTGCGAAGCCGTATGGGCAACCAGCCTAGCTGCTGTCGGTAGGATGAGATGTGGTCGAATTTCCTTAGGCCAAAGCTGAATCTGATACAGAGGTTTTGTAAGCGGTCAAGCTTGTTCAGGAGCTCCTCACTCAGATCGGGATAACAGGATTTGGCATAGTCTAAGATGGGTAGAAGAAGTGAGTGAGAAAGGATTTTGGTACGGATAGGAAGAAAATAAGTTAAGCGTCTGAGAGCATGAGAAGGTGCGTAGAGTTTACGCCCAACTTCTTTGACATGCGACACCCAGGAAAAATTCTGGTCAAAGATCAGGCCTAGATTCCTCACTGTTCGACTAATATTTATAGTCTCGCCGTCTATAGAGACAACCGGAAGACTAGCCCATTCAATTCTCGAAACAAAGTGAGGACTACCGAATATGGTCACTTGGCTCTTTAAAGGATTGATATTGAGTCCAAAGCTTTTACTCCACGCCGAGATAATGGCTAGTTCCGCATTTAAAATCTCCATGGTAAAGGGAAGGCGGTCAAGAGTAGATTGGGCGTAAATTTGAAGGTCGTCAGCAAAGAGATGGAAAGACAGAGATATACTAGCAGTTAAGGAGTTAATATATATGGCAAATAGAAGAGGAGATAGCACGCCACCTTGTGGAACACCTGATTTCACCAAGCTCCATTGGGACTGATCATCACTCGTTCTAATACATTGACGACGTCCCTGAAGATAACTAGAGAACCAGCTTAAAGCGGGCTCAGAGATTTTAATAGAACGGAGTAACTCGAGTAGAATTTTGAAGTTTACCCTATTGAACGCATTACTGAAATCCAGCAAGGCAAGAACGGTGAGTTTCTTGTCATCCATCCCACTACGAATATCATCAGTAACTTTAATTAGCGCAGTAGTTGTACTATGACCAGGTCGAAAACCGGATTGAAGAGGATTCAATATACAATTTACGTTAAGGAATTGAGTTAGCTGACCGTGAATGAGGCGCTCAAGAACTTTGGATAGAAAAGGCAAAATAGATATGGGTCGAAAAGCAGATGGAATTTGAAGGGTTAGACTTTTTAGGCAAGGGAATGATAAAACCATCCTTCCAAGAGGTTGGAAAAACACCTAGTATACAACTGTTGTAACTTTTAAATATATATGCCAAATAAATGGAGTCAGATATATACATTCTCAATGGAAACACCCGAGTTTTAATACGATTTTGAGAGATACAGTAGCTTTGGGCTTCGCCAACTTTGGGAGCCCCTAGTGCAGTGTATTAAAGCGTATTTTGTAATTTAATTAATTAAATTTAAATGTAAAATTAATGGGCTAATTATTCTAAAGACATTCGTTCAAGTTTTATAGTTAGTTTAATTTTATAACAGCGTGTGTGTAATGGTGTTGCTGTGTGAGTGAGTGTGCGAGGTTTACTCTTAGTTTTTTTTAAAGAATTTCTTCTAGACGAAATTATGTCCAAGGACAGACAGGATTCATTGTAAGTTCTGGCTGCGCGACACAAGACTGAGTTTTGTCCGTAGCTTGTTATTGCATGAGGGACCGGGAACAAGGCAAGGCAGTGATAGGCGGGTACCAGAAAGTTTATGCTTTCCAGTAGCCCGCTACAGTCTATTCTGCCCGAGACTAAGTCACGTAAAAGCGTCATATCATAATGTTCACGACGAGATTCAAGGGAGACAAACCATTATAGACAATCAATATATTCACTAGCGTGCATTAGGAAATACACTTCAATAAAGTTACACTAGATGGCGCCTTGCAATCCTGAATTTCGATGTTAAGTGGTATTCGTGATTTAATGATATTTTGTATTGGGAGGAACTGACCTATCAGACTCTTGATTTAGAGGATTGAAGCCCCTGCCTTCGTCCTTACTGGGAAAAGGTGGTCGGGACTTGTCCTATTGTAATTATACTAAAAGTGTATTAAATCCTTTGTCAAAAACTGAATCTTCACTTCGTGCGTCAATGGTGACCGACATACTTATACGTTATGCGTTTTAAAAGAAATAAATTTCCTTTGAATTTCGATTTTCTCTTTATATAAGACATATAAATATAGTTAGGGGACCAAATTGGGCACCCGTATTCTAGGATACTTGTATATACTGGGTAGCTAGGTAGGTAGAATACTTCTTGTACTTGATAATGTTATAAAGAATCGTTTTAATTGATAAATGGAAATGACGAATAAATAAAACATCACTTTGGTTAAAAAAGTATGCCTTTTTATTATTCTTTCAAATAGTCTTCATCTAAATTTATAAGAACATTGGACACGATCGAAGCTTTTTTACCGATAAATAAGTATAAATAATTTCATATTCACATAAATCTTATCTATACATACAATACATTTATATCAATATCAGTCCTCTCAAAAGGTCCATCCTTCCCTGCAAATAAAATTTAATATTTACACAGCGATAGGGATTCGCGTCTACCGTACATACATCAACAATTAACAATTAATAGATACTATTTACAAAATATATTATCACGCAATCTCTCACACCGGACATTCACACGATTTGGCATTGGGGCAGTCACTAGCAGAGCTCCTCCCAGGCGAGCCACCAAGGGGACGGGCACTCCGACCGCTTCCGGCGGCGGCGCTCGCTGCGGTCCGAGCGCCTCTTCACGAAGCGAACGTTGTACGGGTCTTCGGCCAATTCCGGGTACCGCGCCACGTCGTGAACGTACTCCCCTTCGTAGCCGGCTGCGGAGCCCGCTTTCTGGATCTCCTCCAACTCCGCGGCCGACCAATCCAACGATCCGCCCATTCCGGCTCGAAGGATCTCTCGTTCGCGGTGCCACGCCTTCCTGATGGCAGACGCTTTGGCGTGGTGTAGGAGTCTTTGCTTCTCTCTCTCCGTGCTCGTTCCGTACCGAAGGTTGACAATGCTCGTCTGGCCGTGGATCTTGACGTCGGCGTATGACCGGCCGCCCTCTGTCACCTCGTGGAATGTCACGTTCAGTTTGCCCTGCATTCTCTTCAGCTGTTGCTTGTCGTCCGCGGCACGCCAGGTCTCCTCTTTCACGAAATAGAAGACATCCTGCTGGTCTCCGTGAACGACGAAGGAGAATGGGAGTAGATGAGATCGATTGAATACTGATGTGTAAACGTCGCGGTATATGGCGTTGGCGGAAGGCACGGTCGTGACTACGGCTCTACCGCGGGAGTTTCTGGAAACGAGTATTCCACGTCCGAAGGGTGGTTCCGAATCTGAGCCGATCCTCTTTGGAGCTAGATCGAGAGCGTCCGCCTTCAGAGCTGACATGGCTGGTATTGAGAGGCTTCTGAAGTCGGCGATTCTCTTGTTGGACATGTGTGATAGGAAGCCTGATTCTATGATGACGCTTGGGAGTAGCGATGTCGTATAGGGGAGGGTGGGGCCGCTGGAGTCAGGTGTTATTCCCAACAGAGGTCGACCGCGAGGGATCCTTGGCAAAACAGAACCTCCAGGTAATTCGTCTGGATACAGCTGGGGCGCGAGGCTCTTGGTATCATATCCCAGTAGTTGGAGCCATGATAAATGGTCTGAAAATTGACATATCAGTTTAACGACATTAAATAAATCTTAAATTAATTTGTATCTATATTTTTATATAATTAATTGCAAGAGAATAATGTATAATTTTCTACAGATTAAAATCGAGAAATTGACTTACCGGTCGGCTTCTTGTTGTGCGTCCTGACATTAATAGGATCGTTACCATTAAATCTATACAAATGCAATTGTGTCGGATCATGGATCCTCTCCATCAGACTCTCCCATAAGGGCGACATCCATTGGCCAATGAGGGGGTCGTATACTTTTCCGTTTGACATATGAACCAATGACGTTACTTGGTCTAATAGACCACCGCAGTAGTCCACCGGAAGGTAGAGATAGGGATTGGAGTCGTAGACTATATGACCGTATGGAGACCTCATCATCTCCCTGATTCCTTCGCCATATTGATTGAAGACCATCACTGGAGTTCCACACTGGTCAGTTGCGATGTAATATTTGTGACGGGCCACCTGAAATCCAATTTGTTTTACTAAATTCAAGACGACTTAGGTCAAAACATAACAGGAGGCAAACGAGCTGTTGAGCTGATGTGCTAACCGCCCATAGACTAGATAGTTACAAGTGAGTGGCCGGCCTTTACAAGAGGAAAGCTCTTTTCTTGAAGGTCCCAAAGTATATATGGTATTGAAAAAGTTTAGTTCTAAATAAATTCACTCCTACCCGCATACCTCACTAAATACTACCCTCACTTAAAAGTATTTTTGGTGATCATTAAAATAAATTTACCTGCATATAAATAATATGTCCACGGTCATCATACACCAATGTGATGAATCTGTTTTCCCTCGGTGAGTATATGTGACTGACTTCATGAGGCTTGGCTTTATTTGTGTAGAAGAATTGCGTGACGTTCCCAAAGTTATCCTTTCTTGTTGACAAACTGTAAATAACAATTAAAAATTGGCACTCCATATAAACTAGAAGCCACATAAGTCTATTGTTTATCATTTAATTTATATAGATAATAAGGCTTAAATTAGCAGATAAAATAATTACTAAAAGATATTTAAAAAGTCTGGTTGTTGCAGAGTACCCCAAATACTGACGACATTTCTTACGTTGAGAGAGAAAAGCGCCAGCTCTTAGGTCTACAGTACTGAACAGGCGCCTACATAATTCATAAATAGTTTAAATTAAGGGATAAGGTACTCACCGATCAAGGTGATCATAGTAATATCTAACATCGAATCTTCCACGTTTCGTCGCCCTAATGAGCAGACCTTTAGAGTTATATTGGAACTTTTCCTCCCTCGCATTCTGCCATACAAGACCCCGGCTGTCGTATCTGTATTGCCCTTCACCAAATTTAATTATCCTATCCATATCATTGTATCCCATGGGAATGGTGTTTTCCCTATACGTCATCGACAGCATATTTCCATTGTCATCATATCTGAATCCCCAAGGTTCCTGCGCCTCTACTCCGGTCAGTTGGCCATCACAATCCCACGTGTAGTTCTTAACATTTGTGTAAGTGTTCACACCAACGTTACGTGTGTGCGTTCTCGTCTGTGAAATTCTACCATGTTTGTCGTAGAAGAACTCCATTCTGAACACTTCCATTCTATGGATGTTCACTGTTATCTCTCGCTCCAGGAACTGTTCGTTTAGTGTACGTGAGAACATCGCGATGCCGTCATACACGGATGTCTCGTTCCACTTTTGCTTCGACACCGTGAACTGACCGAGCAATTCTGGCGAACCAGTTTTGCTGTTATACACAATGTGATATGGTATTAGGGTCTGTCCGCCGATTCGTCCCTGGACCGCTATTGTTCTGTAATTGCTGTCGTATTCGTAAATTATCTTAGCGTTGCTGAGGCCGGTCTTCGCGCCGTAATCCAATCTCTCTTCAACGAGTAATCCACCAACATATGTTGACTCCCAGCGGTAATCAACTTCGCGGTCCACGTGCAATATTTCAGAGGGCAATCCGCTACTTTCAGCGTAATGTATCTGTGTCTGTCCGTCACCATGTACCACTTCGGAGATCTTGTTGGTGGTGAAGTAACGGTAGATGATTCTCGCTCCGTCCCCGGGGAAAACGGTTTGGAGCAATTCACCGGAATGTGAATAATGCTGAAGATACTTTTTGGAAGAGCCAGGTGGTGTATACGTTACACGTATGAAGCCGATCGATGGTTGTACGCTGAACGAGTGGTTTGTACCCGATGGCAGTATGACGTGGGTTAAACCACCGTCCTTGTCGTATACGTATGTGAAACTTCTCTGACTGGCCAATGATATTTTTGACACGAGGTTGCCTTCATTGTAGTAAATGAACTTTGTGCCGTCTTGAGGGCTCGTTATCTCTGATAGCATGCCATGCGGGTCGTAGCTGTACGATTCCTCTGTTGCACCCCATTTCCAACCGTTGATCCTGTAGAAACGGTCATAGGAAATATTCAGAGGTACACCAGCGCCGTGCGGTGTAAACGACAGAGGTAGTCCAGCGACGTCATATGCAATTGTGAAAAGTGGATTTCTGTCCGCGTTAAAGAATGTCTCTCTACTCTTAAATTGATCGAACTCAATGATTAGAACTCTGGAATCGTTGACCCATATTTCACGGTTGAGGGTCTGCTGTGGATTCCGTACGTCTCCAACTAGGGTATACAAAGAGTACATGTTGTTTATAAGGCTGTCACCGAATGTTGTCGTTTGGTGTGACCACATACGTAGCATCTCCGCTTCTATGGGCAAAGCGGCTTCGAGTAGAGGATGCTTCGCTGCGGCGATGCTCTCAAATTTACCAGACCATGGAGTGTCGAGTAGCAGAGTGTTGTTCGTGTATATTTTGCCTTCGGTGATCTGTTTGCCATTGTTGATTGTGATTTGTTTGAACGACTGTCCGTGTAAGACGTATTCGCACTTCTTGGACACACCAACTGGTATGGTGCTTGCGGGGTTTGATACAGTCACGGCCAGTCCATAGTTTTTAGCCAACCCAGAGGCGATATGCACTTGTTCGCCCGATGGCATTATTATCTTTGTCACACGTCCCAGCTCATCATACACGTAAATTACGGTATCACCAGCCTGTAAAGAAAATGCTGTTTAAGTATACAGACAAAAAATAGACTAAATTTAATACAGCACATTATTTTTTTTAATATCCAAAAATAGTCATGTGACTCAATCATCAGATGATAAATGACAGGGGTTTAACCTAGATTGGGCTGTCTTAGTTTCAAAAAGAACAGAAGATAACCCTATTATCCCGGTTCATATGGTTATTAGGAAATATATCACATTAACAAGTGCAGGTAGCAAGTAGTTTTTAGCACTCATACAAGTAACTTACCCCCGATCGACTGTTGAGCAATCCAGAGTTAGCATCATAATCCAACTCCAGCTCCGAAGACCCCTTCTCGGTGATTCTCGTCAAGTAACCGATTCCGGATATTTTCAATTCCAACTTGTGATCCTGTGTATTTTCTATTGAACTGACAATGTTACTGTAATCGCGCAAAAGTTGTATTTTGTTACCAGACGCATCCGTTACAGTTGACAATTTGCCAAAGCTCGTGTTCTTCGAATATAGGAAGGAGTATCTTGTTTTTCCAGATGTTAGGTCTTTTGTTGTGATGTGCTGGCCGTAACGGTTGAACACATACACCTCAGATGTTGGCGGATATGGTATTCTGAATTCACCGTTCTCGTCATGTGAGGGTAGATAATGTTTTAGAGCCAGTATGTGAAGTGAGCCTAGAAAAATATGAAATTCATTATATCCCTCTCTTCTAACGGCTTCGCGAAGGAAACCCACGATATGTTAAGCTACAACTAATATTACTAAAGAAATAGATAAATTGAATCGGCTTCAAACTCAAAATATCTTTATTTTTAATAAATATATTTTTTGATTTATATCTGTATACTACCACCGGTTCGGAAGCTATCTACCGAGAAGAACCGGCAAGATCTGGCTTCGACGACCAGAGGTTACAGAATGTTATAATAGAAACATGAATTATCCATACCTTGATCAACCACATTCAGAACTCCATCCGGTGTAACAGCAAGGGCTGAAATCGTTTGGAACTTGGCATTGGAAGACAGCAGCGTCTCTGTATTCGTGGGCGGTTCATCACCAACAACGACGCTCAGCTTGCATGGGCATCCCGCGTCGTCTCTCGGATTTGCCGAAATAACGGTAGAAGAGTTACATTCGCAGCTCAACTCTTTCAAATTCTCCTGCAATTTACCAGCGAAATGCAGTATTTTGCCGGACGGGTCTATGGTCTTTATCGTGTTCGTCTTTTTGGAGTCCGATTCTGCGACGTACAATATACCACTCGGTGCAAACGCTATCGCCAGAATAGTCCCCAGATTTGAGTCTCGGAAGTCACTTGTTTTGTTCGACTTTGCTATCGGCTTCCCGTCGCTTCCGAGTCGACAGTGCGACGGTTGGCCGGCGACTACTTTGATCTTCATATCGACTGTTAGTTTCAGGATAACTCTATCGTCTATGAAGTATAGGGAGCCGTCTAATGGCGAAAGAGATACGCCCGTGGGCCATTGAAGTTGGGCTTCGTAGGGGGCTATAGCACCGTGGCAAGGCACGGGTGACCAATGGTTGTGATGGCCATGATGGCCTACCAGTGTATGGATGATTCCACTTGGGTCTACAGCTCTGATATTCGTTCCGTCTGCGATGTACATCGTTCTATCTGCTGCTATAGCAAGACCTGGAAATGATAAGATTTTTTGGATATTTGTAAATATAACTAGGGCGTCACATCTAAAACAGGATCTAGTTTTTTTTTTTAAATCGGCGTAAATAATTAAACTAACAAACCTTTAGGGTGGGCCAACTTGGCTTTAATAGCAGGTCCTTCATCACCGCAGTTAGACTCATCACCTGGAACGCATCGATCACCACTCCCCACTACCGGCTCAGAATTGGTGATGGGGTCCCTTACTTTATCCAGTACTATCACTCTTCGCACTTGATGTCTCTCTGAGTCGGATATGTACAAGAAGCCATCAGCTGGTGATATGCAGATGTAATACTGATATGCCATTTGAGTTGTTCTGAAAAATAAAATATAGTTATAACAAACAACACAATTACAAAGAGATCATGTATAAATGGACTTATACAGACGTCAAAAAAAACTAACTCAGAAAGCATACAAAGTTATTCCATTAAAATATACGATAAAACAGACAGGTTTTCATCAGATATATTTGTTTTATAATACAGTTCAAGAAATGCAGAAATTCGTCTGCTCTGTGTGGATTTTAATATATTATAATTATGGAGAAAATAACAATAAAACTTTTTTTTAATTTCTAGACATTTCTATCTACACTAGAAATTACTATATATTAATAGTAAACTAACAGTAAGTTACTTACTGTAATTGGAGTACAGTGGTAACGACACCTTCGGGAGTGATACGTCGTACTAAGTTGAAGTCTCCGACGTAAAGAGATCCATCGGGGCCAGACGTTAAAGCCGTCGGTGTGAGGAGTCTGGAGTCAGCAGCTTTGCCGTTACAATGGTCTGGACAATCTAAGGTCCTTTGGAGACCAGTTCCCATCACCACCTGGATTTTTTAAATATAAAAAAAATACTTAGTAAAATATTAGTGCATTGGATGACTTTTACAAAAGCTTTCTATCTGCGATAATTCAATCTATGTTAAGATTATTGTGGTGGGTTGCCTAGAAGTGATCGCTTATCAGCGATAGGGCCGCCCGTTGCTCTTAGTTATTTATTTTATTATATCTGTCCCCAAACATCTTATGTGCTAAATATATTTAAAAAAAACAATAAACTTATGAGATATTAAAACTAGGTTTACACATAAAACAATTAAATGGGAACTTGGATGTATTAACATCATCTACTTCTACTATTTAAGTGCAATAAAGTGTGAATAAATAAATAATTAAAAGTCAAAATCAAGTTAATTTGTAAAAGTAAAAAGTTACCTGCACAGTCCTGGGGTAGTTCTTCAAATGCAACAGCGCGCCATCACCCTTCTGCAGTATACCCTCATGGAAGTTGTAATGATGGTGGATGTCCAGACCCCACCCACCAATGTCAGATATGTCAACGTCGAAGCCCGACAACGTGGCCGTTTGCGTCTCCCAAACGATTGAGGAGCACGACGTATATTCGTATCCTATTGAGATCTTCGCTTGCGCTTGACCGTACACCTGAAATATTAATACGTGTTTCAGGTAATTTTTTAAATACAGTAAGGTAACAATTGATGGTGTTTTGAATGTTGGTGAACTTACAACCTATAGGATTCAACATGTTGTTGAGTTCCTTATATATTTATATAATAAAATAATTAATAATTACAACTGTTAACTCAAACGTCTCATAGAGCAAATCATGGAAGTTTATACATTTTAATTATGATACATATACCTTGGTAGCGACACTTCTTACGCTTGTAGCTTGAATCTTCATCCCTTGATAAGAAGCAACAAGAAATAACTTGAAGCCCTAGCTTCACTTACAATTCAAACCCTCACCGTAAGAATAGCCACCGAAACTAACCTTCTGCTTATAAACGTTCCTCTTGTTCCATGCGAACACGTGCGTCAGATCAGGGTCTGCCTCGTATGTGTGCGTGTGAAGCGATCCCTCGATTTCCACCCTCACATGCACCCTGGTCAGGGCAGCGGGTATAATCTTCCGAGTCAATTGTATGTGGACACACGAGAGGTAACCGGCGGATTGGGATGAACGGTACGTCAGTTTCACCGACGAACCGGGTATGGCTATTGATTCACTGACGATCTGAAAATGGGCAATGTTTAATTATCAAAAATATCTTTATTCACATAGGTATGGTGCACTTATGAATCGTCAAGAAAACAAAAACATTAAAAAAATTGACTCTACATTTACTGCCAGTTCCCAAATTAAGGCCGTAGAGCGGACGAGAAGTAACTGATAATAAACTCTCCGCCACTAAATAAGTTACCTGTGCCTCAGGATATATAACAGTGGTGGTGGTTGGTGATGGAGCCGCTGGTGCGGCCAATGCCGGCATCGCCACCACTTCAGGTCTAAGCCGTTCGTGGTCATGTACTCCACACGGCGGTGTATTAGATTCCCACCATTGAGGCATTGGAGACCAGCCCAGAAGTGGTGGAGCTCTGAAGAGAGAACATATTGTTTAATATACAATTTATAGATGAAGTCAGTCTATTCTTATACTAAATAGTAAGCTTGCTAATTCCTATCATATAATTAAAACTAGAAGAATCAAGAAAAATATGAATTTTAAAGGTTTATGAAAATAGGGGTTTTTTAATACGGGTATTTTGAAACTTCGGTGTCTCAATTATGTGTTGAACAACTTTTAAGTAATTAAAGCCATATGTTGCTAAGCGTTATGGGTACTAAGCCAAAGTTTTTAAATGTATTTCAGTATATAGTTTCTATATTATATCTTTAAAAAATGTAATATACTATATTTTATTTGCAGTATTCGACTTGTGGATCACATTAGGACAGGAAATCTACTTTTAGCAACACTGTTGACCCGATTTAAAAAATTATGATTTTTATATTATATCTTTAGTACCTTTGCGTTTACGGTTACAACAGCAAACATATTAAATATACATTTGTTAATATTTTGTTGTGTTGTACAAATATAAGAGCAATGGGCGGCCTTATGGCTAATAAGCGATTCTTCCAGGCATCCCCACATCATCATTTATTTAGTACAAGCCTACCCTCCAACTTTGTTTTTATTTCCATTGTCGGTAGTACCTACACATTTGGACCTGTGCACCCGACAGGCGAGAATTTATTTATTATTATACTAACCGAGGTGTTGGTACTTTAACGCTCTCATCGCTCAACTCCATTTGAACCGGAGGTAGAACGACAATCTGATTCCATGGCACGAAGACGGTCTTCCTTAATGGTTTGAATGGTGATCTCTGGAATTGCAGCGTCACAGCCCCACCTCCGTTGACCAGTACGTCGAACCTGTAAGATATTTTCATGAAAAAAAAAACACCTAAAAACTGACCTACCCTACACGAAGTAAGCTGCATATTTTATCTTAATAAAATTTATTGAAAACGTTGTTCAACTTGACCAAAAGATGGCGTTGATTACAATCATCAATTTTGTTACACTTTAATTTCATTCAGATGAATTAAAAACATATTTCTTAGGATATATATTGAAATGCAACTTTTCGAATATAATGTAAAAAGTGTTTATTGATCATAGTGTGATTTTATGTGAAAAATAATTTCGTATATTCAAAAAACCAACCAATCTATTTTCGTCATAGCATAAATAGTTCTTAAGCTAATAAAAACGTTAATTGTATTTGGAAACATCAAAGCGGTAACGTCCTATCGTTTCCGCTTAACGCAACGTCTAAAGTATTTGTAATAACCGTATCCAAAAAATAATAATACCAAAAACATTAACAGCAGCCTGTGTTTACACAGATCACGCGATGTGATATTTGATTAAACATTCTGTATGTATTTTACATGTAATTTTTTTTTCAAATTTTAATTGCTTTTAAATTTTGTAATAAATTATTATTCGCCATTGCAAAATGCCTAAGTAAAACACGGACTAAATTTGGTGTTTTTATTCCAAAATAATATGGTAAGAAGAAAAAAAAAGAAATAAGGAAAAAAATATTTAGAAAAGCTTACCTAAATTACTTTTATATGTTGTAAAATTTAAAAAATATCTGTTGCTGTAAAATGCTATTAAATTTTGGCGGCAAGCCTAGTCGGCGCAAATACAAACATTAAGACCACAGATCTAATACGACTGTTAACTAATTTAAAAAGCATATACCACAGAACATAATCAATCCATAGAGGAATAATAGAACATTTGTATGGCATCGTTGGGTTAGAATGTAACAAAGAAATGGTTCATTGAACTCGTTCAAACCAATTAAATACACCATTAGCTTCAGGACTATGTCAGCTTGAATCGAGTGTAATTGAGGTACTTTGGATAGCTCCCATTTGGACAGATAGATTCTATTTACTAAGAAATTCTATAGAAGTCTCTGTATTGTGAGAGATTTAAGTATTGATTTAGTATTTTATATACTGTTTTTAGTATTTAGTTATTGACAATTACTTACGGACTATACTCGTATATTAAATCAAACACATCAATAATTTACACGATTTCCGATATATTTTCAATTACTAAATAACATCGTAATATGATCTTTTCACTTTGAATTATCATTGAAAATCAAAATTCAGACCAAGAAATCTCCCGACTTTGAGTATAGTATCATATATTCTTGTTCGTATAAAAATCAGAGGGGCCAGAAATGCGGCGCGTAAATAAATATTCTGATAAAAATTTACAAATACACTAATAATAAATGTATATATACAAAATGATTTATGCAATTATACAGAAACCTGAAGATGAATTTTCGGAACTGTATGAAATAGGTTAATCATATTATTTATTTTCCTGCTAAATAAAGGTATAATAAATCAATTACGCATACAGCAAATAATTCGAATTACGGCACAGACTACAGAGCCGGCGTCTACAGACTTAAAGCGGGCGTTACAGATAATTTATATTTTGCACAGAGACCGTAATGTTTTCTTTTAGCAAATTAATATATTTATGAATTTGATTTCTATTAAATTGTATGAATTACTTTTGAGGTACGAACCAAATGTACTTTAACTTGCCTCTTTTTTTGAAAGCATTACTAATCCATAATCTAGTTGTTGTATTTAAGTTTTGTATTTAGTTCTAATACAAACGAATAGCAATTTAATTAATTTATGTGCCGATTTTATTATTCTATGTATAATTCTATAATATGTATGTGTAGTTTATCGTTAATCGTGGAACGGTACCATTAATCTTACATCAAATTAAATGCATCGTACAGCTGATAAAGAAGTGCATTTTGCATATAGAGTGTTTACCCTATAAGGAAGTCGAGTATCAGCTCTAAAAATAACCCTGACCAGCGTCGCACGTGTCCACGCCTGCCGTGTCTCCACCGGGCCTGTTTCCAATTACGGCTCAAATAATTTGCGGACGTACGCACTGTATTTTTATGTGCCTCTGTGGTAATTTATAGTTTTTAATCTGTATTCGATGGACGAAGATTATAGAGAAAACGATGTCTATTAAATCTATTGAACAATCGAATGTTTTTGTTTATATGGTTTTTTTATAATTTATTTGATTAGTCGATTTTAAATATTGTTTGTATTAAACTTTGAATAAAAATCATAGTGGTTAAACAAGGTTGGGTTAAGGAGGTTTTATTAACTGATCTATACTGAACTATATACATTTAATAGTGTCAAGTCACGTTCTCAAAGGAAAATGTAATCAAATTATACCCAGTCGATTTATTTGTTATCTAATTAATCAATTTCGTTAAGTTTATCGGGAATTAAATTACAGTTTATAAAGGGGTGAGATGGGCTTTTTGTTGGATATACCAAGATTTATTGGACAACTCAAGAGTCAAGATGCCTTTAGGAAAAACAAACGAAAAATAAAACAATATGGATAAATTTGTTTGTGGTATATAGGACCTCTTGTACCTGGGTACTATGTACCATATTTTTATTTTTAAAAATAGTTTATGGCACACCTTTCCAATATATGTGTGTAAAAAGTAATTTAATTAACCACACAGTTTAATAAAATGTGTGTATGTAAAAATAGGAACACTTGAAAACAAAGGAAAATCTTTACTTTATTTTATTGAAAAAAAAAACATTATTGTTTAATTAGAATATAAGCGGTTTTAGTCCGTTGGGATCCCTTTCCAGGTAAGATAGTCACTTAGTTCGCATAGACGCGAAGGTGGTACTGAACTTAACAATGCTTTGAACAATTTTTCAGTAATGAAAACGTCAATGAAAATACTCAATAAAACTCTAAAGTATGAGCCATCCTTAAAAGTGAATTAAAAAAAAATACGTACCATCCACCTTGTCTCGTAAGCGTGAATCCGAAGCGAGCCTCTCTATCCACGGAGACCCTGATGCCAATTATCCCCAGCCCCTGCGGCGACACAACCTGGCCCCGCATCACCGACACACGGCTGCACATACCAGGCCTCATCAGATCACGCCCAGATATAACGCAGAGCACAGTATGATACGATTCACAAGTATTAAAGTTTAATAACAAGAATCTGCCAATGAGACTTTAAATAGAGCTTTTTAAGTCAAGAATCTGCCCATGAGACTTTAAATAGAGCTTTTTAAGACAAGATTCTGCCCATGAGACTTTAAATAGAGCTTTTTAATACAATAATCTGCCTATGAGTCTTTAAATAGAGCTTTTAAAGACAAGAATCTGTCTGTGAGACTTTAAATAGAGCTTTTTAAGTGGAAAATATGTTTTGGATAATAATATGATTCTAATGTAAATAAAACTTTTCAAATTTAAACGGTTGAGTTTTGTCAATAAACCCTGTTAAGATATGTAAAATATGTCAGAAAAATACTCTCTTTTTAACGCATATAGAGAAAAGTAAAATTTATCAAAATATAAAAAAGATATTTCTAAATATAATTTTAATGAAAGGTCGACCTAGAAAGTTTTGACTATACATATTCAAGCACCTCCAACATACTTGAAATAGGTCAAGTATCGAATCAGACGGTTAATATGAGATTTCTTTTATTGCCAATCGTCTACAGGGATTTTACTAATTAATACAAATTAAACAATGGTTTCAACTATTTGCAGAAACTATAATTGATTGTGATTTATTAAATACCTATTTATTTTTTGACAATTAAGAAATGAGAACAGCAAACGCCAAAGTTAACGAGCTTTTCCAGCAACCAAATATGCAATAATGCAAAATAAATGGGATGAAATTACGCGAATGCATTATATTTATACACAAGATTTAGAACATACTTGGTTGGTTTTATATACCTTATTATTATTAATGTTTTTTTTTCTAATATATAAAATATTTCTTTATATTCTTATTATTAGACTTGGCGATTGAAATGGGTGGTGGGTAGTGTCTTGTCAGTTCTTCTCGTCCGCTCTACGCGAATTTTGTTTTTTTGACAATTCATAAGTGTGATTAAAGATATTTTTTATGTTTTATTGGTGATTATTTCAATTAATATATTTATTTTAGTTATTTCAAAGTTGTCTTGTCTAACGTACTCTGTGTTGTGTTAACTCTTTGGTAGTCTGTGGCAAGGTAAAGTATATAAAAAATTGAAAACCTTGTGAATCGTTTCATCGATTGCAGATATACATAATAATGGACTGTGCTCGCACGTTTTATCATTTTCTAAAAAACACTATGAAAGTGAAGTATGAAAATAAAAATTTGAAAAAATAAAAGAAGTTCTTAGCATCGCACATTCTCTTCAGGATCAGCTAAATATATAGGGCAAATTTCAGTTAATATTTGTTTATTTACTACATCTATAGGTTAACTGAAATTTTCCTAGGAACGTAGGTATGCATGTAACAGCTGCCACATAGACCATAATAGTAATTTGTCGACATTTTACGAGTATGCTCACTTGAAATTGGTGCAAGAAAATATTCTAAATAATGCAAAAGAACTTTCAAAGCATGATGTTGTTTTTTAATAAACACATTACCATAATCCATCTTCTTCATTGAATTAAAATACCTGGCGAGCTGAAACTTACTAAAGAAATTGTTACACAACTCGAAGACACATTCTTAATTCGAACACACAGATTCAGGACTAAGTCTGTGACACATTAATTGCATAATATGTATAAATGATAACCTTAATGCTACAATTAAACCGTTTATAATATTTTATTTGCACCAATTTCAGAGTGCTAATTAAGTATAGTTTGGTGACCGTGTTATGTAAGCAATGGTTGTATTTTACAAGTAGACGTACTACCGTCTTGATGTGAAGTAGCCGAGAACATTCAAAAGTTGTATTTGGTTAGTTACGAGGTAGGATCTAAACACATAGAGCTTGGGCATAGGGTAAGGGTTTGGTTAACAGATGAAAGACGCAGACAAAGGGTAAGGAACACATAAAGGGGTAAGTTCATTTGAAGCTAATTTTGCGTGTTCGCTGAATTTTGCTCGATTTAACTTATACGATTCGCGCCTTACTTTTGTACACAGAAGAAAAATAAAACCTAATGTGTTACTAACGTCTTGCGTGAAAGCGTAATGATTTTCCTAATTTTTCCACATTGTCTAACAAAAATATACCATAGTATATGTGAGCTATAATTTAATAAGCACAGTAGACGAGAACAATAAACATTACATAAACGTTGAGGCGGCGACAAGTGTCAAATATGAATAAGAGTATGCAGAACAGTGATTCAAAAGATTATACAAACTTGTCGCGACCACAAGAAACATACAAGACAGACATACAGATGTTACATACACAGAGAGTAAACAAATACAAGGGAGTGAACGAAATATAAGAAGCTAAAGTATCGCCGTTCGCGAGCCGTTAAGGCATGCGGCGGGCATGGGCATCACACATATGCAGGAGTAGCAACAAAAGGGAAGAGGTCAACAGATACAGAACACTGAGGGGCGAGGGTGGGCTGACTGACACTTACCATGGTGTAAAGGAATTCCAGAACTCGCTAGGAGTGGCGGACACACGGCGGCACAGGGACACAGAAAGACAGGACAGATTACTACACAGTTACCTACAACCCTCAGTGCAACCCCACCCCAGCAATCGCGATCGATTGCGCTCGTCTACCCCCGGTTACCTTGCGTTTCAACACTTGTTTTAGTATGATTAATAATATATTAATTTTGTCACATATTCAATATTAATGATTCAAACAAAAAGCCCGTTTGCATTAGAACAATACCACCACTATTGATTGACAATTTTTTAAATTTAGAATTTCCAAGGTTGCACCAAGATAATGGTTTTAAAACATGAAATGAAAGACATGCTGGATGGTGAATTAACGCCAAGTGTTATTCACATCTAAAGAAACAAATGCCAGAACGCAATATAACCCTTCCAGACTCCTCAACACAAATAAAATAGTGAAGCGGCTTGTGTTTTAATGCAAACAAACTTTGGAGGCGCTTTTGCATATAAAGCGAGGTGGGTTTACTACTTTATTTTCTCAGTTTTGCTTTGTCTTGTTCGTTATTGTTTGGATTACTTTGATCGTTTTATTCTAATGCCTTTTTTTGGAAAATGGTTCTCCTTTCTTGTCTTTTTTAAATTTCAACTCATGAAAAAAACCTATCCATTTTTAAATCCAATTTGTTTAAAATCGGCACATGTCATGATTCGAGAGTTCCAATCTGCATTTATTTACCAAATGAAGACAAACAAAACTGTTTCGAAGCTTTTGAGCACTGATTTAATCCTGATTAAATATAAGTTAATCGTATTAGACGCTTTCTTTTAGACAAACAGGTAGGGTAAGACACACACAAAGGATAAACATTAGACAATACACAACACATCGGATCTGGTGTGAAAAAATAAGAAAAAAAATTGCACCTTTATTGAAATTACACAAATGAAACGTCATCCTTATTAAGGCAGGACATCCAAATTTTGTAAAAATAGGAAAATCAAAAAACTTCCACCAGATTTGAAATAATAAATTTAAATAAAACACACCAAATCCACGGAGAGGTTAAGGAATATGAACGGGATAAATGGTCAGGTGCTAATTCCTACGTTATGTTTAATGATTGCTATCCATTATGATACACTAGATCGTCACGATCGTATCTAACACTTTGCTGTGCAAATCCTTAACCAGTAAACGGCCTACTTCATGGTTTTATACATGGTGTTCTTACAGACTAGGCGACCTACCTTTCAGAGTACTCGTCCATGTGCGCGTAGCTCTGTACAGAGTTCTCTTCTATAAGGAATTTGACACGTTGATAGAATGAAGCGGTGACTGAGGGCGGTTGTTTACGAAGCAACACCTCGACGGGATCGTTGGACGCCAGACACATGATGTGCTCAGTGCATTCAGGACGGCTGCAGCATTCGGAATCCGAGCAGTCGGTCATGCCATCTTCAAAATTCGGTAGGGTTGTTTTAGTCAATAAACTCTTAGACTTTGTACTAGTTAATTTGAAAGCCTTAGTGTGTGTCAATTAAATGTGTATGAATATACAAACGTGTGTTATGTATTTTTTCCTCCAAATGCCACTTATAAAGATGTAATATTAAGACTTTAAATTAACGGATCCAAACGCCATAATATTAGATAAAAAAGTCTACAAAGATACGATCTTAAACGCTCTGGTGACGCTTAACATACCTTCGTCGTTGTCCTCATTATCACTGCAAGAGAGTTCAAGTGCTATGGAGCAGTCGGTTCCGGCCCAGCCATCAGCACATGAGCATCGGTATACGCCATCTTCGAGGAGGCATTGTCCGTGACGCGAACAACCGTTGGGACAACCGGCTAGACATAATTTGAAAAATAACTTGTTTTCATAAATTATAGAAATATTGTAAATCCTAATTTACATGTGTATAGTCATAATAGGCACATAATGCCTGATCATCAATCGATTAGGAAAATAATTAATGATTTTTATCTACAAAAATATATCAACTCATATTGAGAACTTTCGAGTTATGGATTTTTTTTAAACTAAAGTTATAAGGTAAAGGTTAACTCGCTGAAGCGTTAAGTAATTGCAGTAAAAAATCGTAGGACCGTGAAACACTTTTTGCTATTCTTTCAAATGTCAAAACAACGTACTGTAAATTATTCATAGCAGCGAGTTGTCGGGAGCCATTTAAAAAAATTACTTCTATTTCGAAGTTAGAAAATGATATAGAAATATATTTAAATAAGGTACCAGTGTGAAGTTATCGATCTTTATTCAAAATCTTTTGACTCATAATATTTTACATTACCACCGGTTCGGAATATATCTACCGAGATAAAGCGGCAAAAACCCGAAAGCTACTCTTTAAAATAAAAATTCTAAACACAATTCTGTTATTAACATGCTGAAAATACAAGAGTATATATAGGCTATTCAAGAATGTAACTGTCCCGACGCTGAGCTATTGCTTACACATTCCAAGGATCTGTGCCCTCTAAATATTCTTTATAAACCTTTTAAATTTTTTAATAAGAAAATCATTAAAAACATTTAAATATAGGGTCTATGACCCTATATACATAGTAATTTTGGAATTAGGATTCGACTGGTCTATACCGGGGACCCCGGGATAAGTGTACTCTGCCGCTAAGACCTAACTTTTAAAATTCATTTTAATGTTAAGTTTAATTTGTTTATTTAAGTTTTATACTTATTCGTTTTAGTTATTTATTATTTATAATCATTAAATAATTAGAATTTAATTATTTATTGAAGTGGCTTACGGCTTACTTGTATTCATATTTTTTAGTTTATTTATTCACACATGTATTATTTTTCAAGTGAATAAATTCATTTCATAATAATATCACCGAATTAACCGTTTGTTTTATACACTTACGTATAGTACAGTGTCTTCCGTTCCAGCCCTGTGTACAAACGCAAGTGCCATTCTTACACTGGCCGTGTTCATGACATCGTATGTCACAAGGCCTTTGGTCACACATCGATCCTGTCCAACCATCGTCACAGCGGCAAACACCTTCCGCGCAGACTCCGTGCGGCCCACAATCCAACGAACACACAACTGTGGGTAATTTAATTTATAATTTGGGACTTTGCTATTGAATTCGACGCTTAAAGACAATTTCACTGATCACAATAAATAATGGAAAATAAACTCGCATGGTGGATTAAGTATTTATTTGTTAAGGAAACATATACAGATACATAACAATAAAAAAATACAAGTTAGATATATGTATATGTTAAGTAAGATGTACCCTTAACTAAGCTTCACTGAAAAAGTAGTGATTAAATAGTGTTTTTTTTGTTGTGAAATAAATAAATTACTATGAAACCTCATATGACTGGGCATTTAATATATGTCTAGAAGCATTAGACTTAAATTTGAATAAGCATAAATTACGTTACCTTGCGAGCAGTCATCGCCTGTGTATAATGGGTCACAGACACATTTCCCCGCATCAAGATCATACACGCCTCGTTGTGAGCAAGCTGGTAGGCATCTCTGGACCCTGGCGTCACGATCCGTGCATGCTGCGCCTCTCCATCCAGCGCGACAAACGCACCTACCTCGGACGCAAGAGCCGTGACCACCGCACGTAGGATCCAGACAATCCTCTGCATTAGACAATTAAACGCTTGTTTCATTCGGAAGATAATTATAAAGATTTTTTGCTACATTGATAAACGAGCTACTACTTTGTCATTAGGAATGTAGATGTTTTTTAATAGTAAGGTCAATATTCCCATGGTTACAATAGGTAGAAGCGATCGGGTCCAATTAAATAAACAAAAAGTGCACTGTAACAGCGGTATAAAATGATATTATAATATATTTATAAATAGAACACATAATTATTTCGTTGATGCCTTTGTTATATGGCTTACGGTAACTGTCAAATGATTGTTACCTAAGTAATTAAAGTAAAACTACCTTCATCACATTTAACTCCTTTCCATCCAGGCTTACAATGACATTGTCCCGCGATACACCGCCCCCGTCCCGAACAATCAGCGGGCTCGCAGTCGTGGGCCGGCACATCGCATTCAGCCCCTTTCCAACCTTCTGAGCAATGGCAAATTCCACCCGCATAAACACCATGACCGGAACAAAGTACGGGGCACACACCTAAAAACATAATGAACATTTTTCAATTCAGGTCTCCCACAATACAGTATAAACATTCGTTACTTACTTTTCGAACAATCGTGGCCTTCATAACCATCCGAACAATCGCATTTACCAAGATAACATGACCCGTGACCTGAACAGTCGTCTGGGCAGGAGTTGGTTACACCCTCCGCTTCAGATACGATCATTTCAACTCTGTGCGGCTGCAATTCGTCATTGTATATCGATATGAACCATCTACCGGTGTCCAGATACTGTAGGATACTGACATTCACTCTCATGTCAGTGGATCTCCTTGAAATTGTATGATTCCATCTTTGTTGTGATTTGGGGGACGTGAATAATGATTCGAAATCATTGAAGTTGTGGTCAGTTATGTCACGTGATAGGGTGCTCCTTCTGCGTCTCAGTCTGTGGTCGACTCTTCCTCCACGTATGAACTCAACGAAATCGTATTGCGTTACACTTGGTGCGACGTTCCGTCTTCCGTAGACAGCGAAATTCGCCCCCCACGGCACAGTGAAATTAAGACTGACGAATGCGGGCTGTTTATTCCTAAACTCTGAGCTCCAGAATTGATAAGCCGGTATGGTTGCACTGTGTAGTTGGTCGAATTCTCTAACTTCTAAGGCGGGTGACCAGGGTGGCGGTGCAGCTTGTTGGGCCTGCTGTGGTATCACTGCTGATTCTAAAGCCGCTTCAGCTGTGGTCGACCATCCCAATGACGATGTTGATATAGATTCTGTAATTAATATTAATTTTCAAATATGTTCACGTAAAGTAACAAGCTATGAATCAAATAGCGTACCATCGGAAGGCGATGACGTCGATAACGCATCTCTAATTCCATGTGAATGTGTAACAGCTTTTACATCTTGAACCAGTATGCAATTAGAATTGTCTATATTACTTTTAATTGACGATAATGCTGAAACAAACGAGAACATATATGTGAATACATGCGATGGTGATTCGTTACGGCCTCCAACGATCAATCACTGGATTTAACATTGATTTCTATTGCGACACATATCCTACGTCGCATTACATTCGGGTACATAAAGAGATGTCACTGGAGAATGTGACGTTTGAGAGTATGCATGAGTAGGGTGTGTCTTGACATCCCGTCGAGTTTTAATTAACCAGCGCATTTCGTAGAACTATGACGAAACAATTAGATACGTTACCTACGGGTCTATTACGTCTATCGATAGACAATCTATAGGCGTACCGTGCTACGTAATAGGGTAATTCTTTACGCTTCTAAGCTTGAACACGACAAGCTTTAAGCTGTTTTTTATATGAAACCGTGATCGCAATTGATGCGTTAAAACTTTTTATAAGTTCACAATAAACCTATTAAGATATTTTTTCGTCAACTGTGTTATTTAACAGCACTTCAAACGAATTCAATCGAATTGAACTTAAAATGAATACTACTGTAAGTTTAAATTATTTAACGTTAGTAAATGTAAGAATTTAAATATAAAAAAATATATTTTTCAGCCTAGCGAGGAACGCGAGCCGGTAAAAACTACTAGAAATGTCGAGTACGATAATAAATTCGCAATTATATCCGTTCAAGGGTTTTAATGTCACATAATATTTATATTTTCACATATATATGGTATTAAACAATGTTTAGTATATTTATTGAATTTTATATAATGCAATAATTACTTTCCGTAAAGCGTATGCCTTAGCATAGCATGCCTATGCATACTTACGTAAACACACGAACACAGAGACTAACGAAAGTCTTAGAGTCGTAACTTACTAAAAAACTTTCATTCTACATAGCACCGGTAACACATTAAACATAGTTATTATTTTCATATATCCAACCCCTTTAGAATCTTTAATATATTTACGAGAATATTATCAATAAATAGTTCGTCCATTTTATAATGACATGTGATTTTTACGAATGTAATTTATGGAGCACGGAGCGTGTGTCCAAGCAATTATGTTATCATCGGTCGTCGGGCCATCTATCCCTAGATTTAGTGATAAGGATCTCGATGCGTTGACGCCATTTGGCTTGCACTCTGAATTGGGCAATTTACGTTAACTGTAGGGTCGGTAATAAGTTTTATCTTTCGATCTACAGTTGAATTGGTATATTATTCATGGTATTGATTTTTAAATCCTCAGATAACGTTAGAGAGGAATTTATGTAGTGGATTGACAGTATAACTATATTACATAATGAGTCGTATTTTTTAGACATTCTTTTGTGCTGCGTTCAGGTGTAATATAGAATCGAAATTAAGATCACTGTTATAGCAATTTTTTGTGTATTATATAGTATTAACATTATATCTCATATTTTACTTCTCCTTTTGTGTTTGTAATAATAATAATTTATAGAATTTTTTATTTTTGCTCTTCTTCCAGTGGCTTTTTGTTGTTTCTGTACTAGTGACCGTGTATATAACATATTTTATCTGTGAAACATTTTTTAGGATGCCAATGTATTTTTTTCTATTATTGTATTTTTGTGATGTGTCTGTTTTGTTTCCGTAAAATAAATAAATAAAAATAAATAGTATTTATGAGTTGTTGGTTATCATAGTTTTTTTTAAATTAAGTATGCGCCTGGTCATTGCCCAAGAGCTGTTGCTTTATAGTTTACTTGGAAATGCCACCTTTATGGAACAAAGGAACAATAATTTGTTATTTAAAGTTTTATAGTTATCAAGTTTTAGTTAGTTATTTTAACATGTTCATTTAAGTCTTATATTGCATTATTAGTTCATTTGTGTTTTAAGTCGCTTTGGTATTACATAACATTTTGTTACATACCGTCCCGTAAATTGAAGCGACATAGAGCTTCTATAATTAATTTCAGCTCTAACGGTCGTAAACAAGAGAAAAGTACGGGCGAACGAGCGTAAATGACGCAATTTCCGCCCACAAAAATGATAAATTGCAATGTGGTATCGCGACTTTTGGATGATCCCTCGTAAAATCTATAAATTTACGGAAGGAGGGGTAACATTGAATACGTCTCAGATCACGGTACGATTGTGTGCAGATGGACGATGTTTGTTATCAGCAATACGTTATAAGAAAAGAAAATATTTCTTTTCCATATAGAATTGTATCAGCGATGTCTTGTGCGTCTTGTCCAACTCGTTAGAGGTCACAAAATCGTATATCGATATAATATGCCTCAACCATTATGGTTCGAAAAGATTCGAATTTTAAATTCCTTCATTCGCTCTTTTCAAAGAGAATAGAAAAGGTAATATTTTCGTAATTGGTTTCTCTTTTTGAATTTGTTATCATTAAATCTAGCCAGAGACAAATAGATCCAATGAGATTTTGAAAATAGAACACTTTTCGTTTCGCAGACAAGGTACAGTTAGGCACACATCACAGAGTTAATACAATTTATTGTAATACGATTCAGCATAGATTGCATCGGAGATGGGGGAGCGAAACTCGTTTGAGTCCCGGGGGATAGAAGGCAGACTCGGTATTAGTCACGTGATAAATCTTTTCTCCATCTCCCTTTTTCAACACGAGACAGTAATCGCATCTCTTTCTTGTATAAATATGATATGGGGTCCATATACTGAAACCATTTCAAGGCGACAATGTGTTGCAATGAATCTTCATTTTATTAATTGGTTTTGTCCTTTAAAAGCGATAGTGGAAATGCAATTAAGATAACAAACATTACCAAATGACATTTTATATATCAAAGAATCAAAAGTACCTCATTGCCTAGAAAAGTTCTGTAGTTTTTTATGTAGATTGGAATTTATTTGGTTTAGATATGCACTATGGCGCGGTTCGTTAAATTCAGAGTGAACTTTAATAAAAAAATGTTTAATGGCCCCAAATGTGGGGCCCCTAATTTTCAATTACATTAAAAAGTTGCAACGTACGTGATATGTAATGAAGGGTGCAACAGATGCAATACATTTATACCAGTTTAAAGAATAGGATTAATGTCGGCTAATATTGCTTTTTATACACATCCGGCGTAAACAAAATAGTCTATTGTGTTCTTTATCGGGAAACTTTATGTAGGGATATTTTATTTTATATTTAAAGTACAAATTAAATATAATTTGTATTTCTAATAACTTATTAATTTATATTATTGACTGGATCGATCTCTGGCATATGTAATATGACATTAGAAAAATAATAAAAAATAAAATTTCTTCAAATTTTACCAGAGACAAATCATTCGCGGAACACCTACTGACTACGATAGACAAATGAGTCACTGATCCCTATAGACACTATTGTAATTACCGTTAAAATAAATTTAAACTCGAAATTAAATAACATGTTATATACTAAAGTTATGTTTTATCGTAGTACATATTTGAACTAAACATATAACTATAATTATAAAACCTTTTTTGTTTCATCATATATTTGTCATTTTATAGACATCCAGGATTAAAGGAGTTTTTATTGTACTATTTAAACCTTCTTATTAACAATTATATTCGCTAGAAGGCTAGACTAATCAAATTGACTAGCGAAATCATATACTTAAGCAAAAATACACCAACCGAATTGTTTAATGGAAATTGTAATCTGTGCCCTACCCCAATTTTATTCGATCACAATTCCCTCCGGGTATGACATAGAACTTCGCATAAATAATTACATTACAAGTTTTCGAGTTTTATTCAAAAGTATCGGCTGATAACTTGTAATGGGAAAAGTTTCTACAGTGGGTAATTATATAGTGAAACTAATTTATACTTCTATTACTACTCTTTGATGTGACGTAGTCATAAATATATTTGAATTTGGAACAAAATTCGTCGGCATGTAAATTTTATGGTTATCTTGGGATTTCGGCGTATATCGGTTAAATCTAAAGCGGTGATTCGGAGGCGTATAAGTCATTCAATTAGATATTCGTGTATCGGAACTACATCAGTATGCAGGGTGCTTACGGCTTATCTATCTCCATAATTTAATAGATTTCTAAAAGATCCGATAAGATCCATTCACTCGTTATATTGAACCAGTTCATTGCGTTCTCGGGATATTTTTCTCGTTATACAAATTAAGTGGATATATAATTGGTACTCAAATAATTCTTTTAATTTCAGATGAGCGAGGTCAATGAACTCGTCTATATTTACGGTCTTGTGTCAATATAATGTAGGAAATTATGCCTAAGATCGTGTAGGTACAGTTATATGACATATTTTTCAACCCTCGCTTATCGTCATAAATTCATAAGCTCCTTTTTGGTCTAAATTTAAACAACTCGAAGATATAATTCCAAACAGCATGGTTTTATATATTGGATTTGTATGAAGTTCTTTAGATTGATAGAATATTCTAAATTTATAGACTCTCTTTTGAAATAAATAGATTTCTTCTACACTCTATATACTACTCTATAGTATTTTTATAGACAAGGTGGTGCAAACACCCCTTTAAGTATTGCTCTCCAAGGAAACTTCTAATTGAATAAAAATTACATAAAATCCTCAGTTCCGACTATGAATAAAACTTAAGTCTTACTGATAGAGATCTTAAGAGGGCAAAGTGTTCTAAACGTAAAAAATATTTATGCCGCTAAAAATGTTGGGAGCTTTTTCCGGATCGATTTAAGTCGGATGTAGGTCAGTGATAGTTATCACTCATCGTGTTCAGTATCTTTTTGATGCTATTTTTGCGATCTCTTAAATGTGTCTGCGGTTACTTTTATCTGTGTGTGGGGTCGATATATAGGGATGTGTTATGGTCTTAGATTTTTGTAACGAAAAAAAAAAACATTTATAGATAAATTACTTGTCGAGGATTATTAAATGGATTGGAATAATTTATCTACATAAATACAAAGTACTATAAATAAAAAAATAAATAAATTCAAATATCGTTTTGTTGTAATTAACAGCCCTATCTATAATTTCATTCTTTCAAACGATATACACAGCTGACAGAAGAAATTAAAATTTACAATGTATATCCTCTTTATGTTGACTATGATTGTTTTTGGAAAGAATTAGCCAATTTAAAAATTAATTTAATTGCCAAATCAAATTAAATAGTTTCTGGCTTAATTTTTTCTACTTAAATGACTATTATCAAATTATTATAATTCTTTTGCAAGCAAAATCCTTACTTAATACAATAGCATCTAATGAATGGACCAAATAAAAAAGCAAAGTGTTCTAACTGTTGAACAAAGATTATATCCTACCTATATCGTAAATAATTAACATCTGTTTTGTGCTTTACAAGTTGAGATTGCAATTTGATATTCGCAGTGAAATTACAAGGGACGTGAATATAATTTATAACCTCGATAAAACAGAAGCGGAGGGCTTGCGTTGCCGCGGGTTACATGGATCATTTATTTTTTTCTTTATTATTAACCGACTTTGGTGCACGTATATTATTGATATATCTACCGATGTGAACACACATTTGAATTAGATATAAAGATACGAAGATACTTGACCTAATAAATAGATTTTTAGCGACAGTACCCCACACATACTAATGAAAAGTTCGAAATTCAAATATTTTTTGCCGTTTGGTTTTGTGAACCCCACTTTTGTGTACAGGAACAGTGAATGCACTCTTGAGAACTAAACAAAGAACGAATGTTTGCTTTGAATCAGTTTGTTTGATTAAACAATTTTCGTGTCAACGAAATTATCGATCTTTTATTAGCATTAATATTTAAAACCTAAATGAATTTTTATGTAACTATTTTTATTATCATGCCACCTACAGATTTATTAACACATGACAATTTAATATAAAAACTATTTAGTCATTAACTCTTTGTAGTTTTAAAACTGTCGTTCAAAGCTTTGAAGACTGCCACATGACAATTTTATACGTACGTGAAAATTATTTTATTGAATTCTAAGGGTAACAGGTAAAAGGCAAGCTTTAATTCCAAGATTACTCGAAGCATTTTCTAATCGAAAAATATTAAAGTCGTATTTGAGAAAATCCATCGCTGCGGGCTGTCGGCAAATTAGAGACATGCAGCTTTTTTTCCTGAGGGAATAAAAATAAGTACTTTTCCTTTATAAGTGAATTGAACGCATTTGTGATTGTGTATTTGTGAAACTTCAGTAAGTTTTTACAAAGCTTACAAACGTAACTAAATTGAGTTTGAGTACATTTTACTAAAACATAATTAAGTTACATGACATTTAAGTCGGCTTTCAGTGATATTCGCGAAAATTAAAGACAATATAGATTATCTGTAATGTTGTTAAATACAATTATTTTTGTTAATTAACATTGTTCAAGAAAAGTAACTGTTGAATTTTATAGAATAAATAAAGGCTTGGGAATTTCTGACTATTTGATATCATAAAAGATCTGAAAAAAGTCAAAAGCAACGTCCAGTTTAATTTATGTTATTTTAAATGTTTTAGTAACACTTTATAAGGTTTTTTTATCTATACTTATATTAAACTAAAGAGTTTGAACGCGGTATTATCATAAAAGGTTTATTGTAGTTCTATGATCCTGTCGTCCAATTGAGTTTTGGATGTATTCATTCGTAACTTAAGTTATAATCCTTTGATTAAATATATATGCATAGCGATAAGGCCTGCTTTTATATATATTAACATCTATTAACATCAGCTACTTCTACCTTTTAAGTGAAATAAAGTAATAATAAAATATATATATATATATATATATATATATATATATATATATTGCTTTTTAGTTCTTTTTGATAAAATCAGGATAGTGTCTCCATTAACTAACCAGCTTGTTTTTGGAGAACACGCTATCTCTCTTATTAATCTTAAAAAATACACAATATATAGCTAATACAATGAATTATACAAAAAAAATACAAAAAACAAAACAAGTACCAGTACCAGTTATTATTGTGTGTGTATGTGCGCATGCGTGTTAATACATATAAATTATTAATACATGACTAAGTAGTATCATTATTTTTATTATTAATGTTAACGTCAAAAAATCACCCTCGAAAATCCTCGCAGTGCACAGGTAACTGACCGTATCTACAATTCTGTTATCTTTGTGTATATACCATGAGTTGTCACTAAAACATTTGGTTAGGAACAACGTATTCTTGTATTTTAAATCTATCCATCTATCTCCCTATCAATAACTATTCCCGTATTTCAAAGTAAACATTAACTAATGCAATAGAGAATGTTTATATTGGAAACAATCTAATCTGTATTCGGAATGAGTAAATAAAACGCTGGCTTAATGAACAGACAGACATCCCGCTGTGATTAACTAAACAATGATATATTTTTACATTAACATTTTGTTCTAACGTTTCTTAGTCGTAAAAAGTGGCGTCCGTAAGTTTAAGCCGTTTTTGTAATACGAGTTGATTTTTTAAAAATCAAACAATAAATGTAACCTGTAGATAATGATTTGTGTTAGCTTTCAAATGAATATATAATCTCTATATATATAAATTAGTTGCTTACAAAAGGAATTTATAAAAATCGGTTTACAAGAGCAGAGTTCTAGTGAAATTTTATACAATTTTTTTTCACGATTAAAAGTATTTCGTGTAGTCAAGTAAGCCTATGCCATTCTCTAAACTTTAGTCTATCTAGATACCAAATTTGATTGAAATCGGTTAAGTACTTTAAGCGTGAAAGCGTAACATACTTATTTTCGTATTCATTATAACATCATACAATTTTACAGATTGTTTAAGTTTAGTCGATGACAGTTGAAACTTAATCGATATTTTTTAATATAGCCCCAACCCCTACACGCCGTTGGCTATTAATTCCAAATAGTTCAAATATTGTTTTATCTATGGTACTAAAATACCCTCCCAACACTACTAAGTCAAAATCTCTTTCAGATCTGACAAATACTGTTTATATAGAGCTTCAGTTCAATACCCTTAATGTACCATCTATTATATACTTAGAAGAAGAATGTAATAGAAGATATGATCTATAGCATAAAATATATTTTAAAGTATCTTACCTATAAAATAGGCTAGCATCGCTGCTAGTATAACGCATAGGCATATCATAGCTATGGCTAAACACTTCCACGTGCATCGATGTTGGCATCTCTTGTCTATGTGAAATCTTGAGGGGGAGTAGACAGGAACGGGGCTTGGTTGACTAGTGCGAGGTGGGAAGACTGGCATCACCAGTGGCTGGTTCGCCAGTTGGCAGTGGCCGCCAAGAGTGCCCATACCACTTGATATACCCGTACCAGCGATTCTGTGAACAAGTTACTCTATTAGTATTATATACAATATATTTGCGATTAATTTAGAAAAGTTTGTAAAAAAAATTAAAAATTTACGGCTTTATTAGTTTTTTTTGTCAGTATCATGTATCCAACATTTAAGTAATAATTAAAACTCTCTTAAAAAAGTACACAATTATACATAGAAGAAGTAAATACAAAAAACAAAACAAATTCCAGTACCAATTACTGTAGTGTGAAATTGTGTGTACATTTAAATACACATAAATTATTGTAATTATTACAGTATGAAGACAAAGTTGTAAAGCAGTGTTGACGACTCACTTGGCGTATATTAAGTCTCCATTATTTATCGGTTTGAGAAATTTTTCAAACATCTCGGGTCTTATTTATACCTGGACCATACAATCAGGCATACAACCTCGTATGCCTATATCTTTAATCTCCAGTTTATTCATTATTATCAGTAACGTATCCAAGATTTTTTAACGTATAAATATCAGAGCAGGTACCTGAAGAAACTGTTGATTTCAACAACTGTTGCGTTAAGACCATATGGTCACTTTAAAAGTCAGAACGTATTATTAACTGAGATTACCAAAAAAAGGATGATCGCGTTTAAGACCGCTCCGAGAAACCATTAATCAATTACAGAGTTCTGTCAAAACGTTACCATATGGCGGGTGTTTGCCACCTGACGTTTGTATACTTATAGATAGTGTGATGACTGTGACATTTAATAACGAAAACAATGTAGTAGTTAGTAAATCCTCTTTTTTCTTGATAATACGTTGTAAGAATTTTATATATATTTAATAACACTGGCTGACCGTAAATAATAATACATGAATAGTTACATCTTTGTAAAATCCTCTTGAAACTGCATTATTTACAGTAAATTAAAAAAAATCCCTTTTATTCACTAGTTCACCCTAAACTGTCACATTACGTATTTTGACACTAACATAACATATTTGAGCGCCTAATATGACAATTCTCATTTTTAAATTTCGAATCAAATATCTGTAAAGCAAAAAAAAAGTCCGTTCCATCGTAACAGTACATGAAATTGATTTTGTGGCGTCTATCTTTTTGTAATATTGAAGCTAAGCATTACGTCCAGTGTACATTTCCGTGTTATTGAGATAATTTAGTTATGTTTTATTATGATTGGTTTGTGTAATAAACCGATGTTTCTCAATAGAATATTGAAAATTGTGTACTATAATAAAATATATGGTATGTTAAGTATTCGGACACAGAAAAGATAGGTAGAAAATTGATACGGCGCTCTAAGCAGTAAAAGTTAGCTTTTAGCTTTAGGCATACATAATCTAACTAATTATTTACACCTTATTTTTAATTATTTACATATAAGAAAAAAGGAATTAACCCAAATATTGGTAAATCTTTAAAACAATAACAATATACTTTTTTGCTGATCGGTACCAGGGAGTTATAAAGTGGTTGGCAGTTCTAGAATATTTTACCACATTTTGAAGTTTTAAATTTAGAAGACAAGGTTATGTATGTTATTAGATTTAAAACCTATTAAGCGTGGGAACAAAATAGTTACGTAAGAAAAAGAATGCATCCCGTTTTTCTCGCAAAGCCAGTGCAATCATATTAGTAGTGTAGCGGTTCTCCACAATCCGTACACTTATTAAGAATTCAATGCAATAAAAGCAGTCCGGTCCAGTCCCGACCGTGTAAGATAAATGGTGAAGACGCGTTCTCACGGCCCGTGCCTGCATTTTGCTCTTTTTGTTTCTGGTTTCCGAGTTAGAGGTCGGGCGCTTCGGAGCTAGTGACCGCTGCACGCGCGATTATAACGATAAAAACTATGTGACCACGCTACGGATGTCTAACGAGTTTCTACCTGCTGTTTAAAATGGCAACGTGTTTTATTATCGATAGGGTTTTTTATTTTAACAGTATTGCATGAGAATAAATATATCGATAGACGATCCGTATTAATAAAATATATGTTTTGTTTGTTATTTTAAATATAGAACACATACACAGATATCCCCAAGGTAAGAGATTTATGGCTCTTATTATGGGTACGTAACACTTAAAATAAGACATAATCAGACAAAATAATAAAAATAACAAATTACACATAGTTGTTGAACGAAACTGAAACCTTGTTTTCGGTAGTCATGGTGACCACTGAGTCTGATTATAGTTATACATAATTCGAACTATAGTAGTATATTATAGTCTTAAATATATCTAAAGAAACGTAAATTATCAAAGCAAAAATGGTTTAGCCGCTTTTAAAACTTGAGTTTCCAGTGTTGTTATTAAGTCGATAAAACTCGCTCGATACGGTTATGTTTGCTTAGACTTAGCTTAGCCATACATGGCTTCAAACGGTCATAACGAGCGTGCCGATGTTCACATTGATTTCTGACCTACACAGGTTCTGTTGTGTATGCTCTATATATAAAAAAACACGCACAGACTATATGTTTTGGTATTAGCATCTATATCGGCTTCGGAATACCATTGCGCTTCTGTAGTGGTAACACTTAAATAAATAGTTCGGATATAATTTTAAAAAAGGTTTTATATATAACTTTTTGCATATTTTGTAAGGATAATATGATATTGTAAAAGATGAGAGCTAAAATGTCGGTCCGTGTGCATAAAATAAGGACTCTCGCGTTAATTAGTGTAAGCTCGTGCAACACAACACCTTGCCTCATTATTCACCGGTTCATTACGAGTGGCTGTCAAAATCTTTCCCGACTTAAAATATATATAGAAAACTGACAATGGCTTCTGTCGTCGTACTCATTTGACTACTAAATCCTCTTCATATGATGCCGTGTGTTTGAAGTTTTATTGATAACTAAATCTGTTTTTCGTGTAAGATTAATTGTCAATGTGTGATGAGCCATATTAAATTGCAGTCATTAATGGCAAAGGATATATTTATTCCAGCACAGGAGGCATCCATTGCTGAGGTTCACTTCCGAATAAGCCTCCGCCAGCAAAGCCCCATTCCATCACCCTAATTAATCGTTTGCTTAACTATGCACCGTTGTGATATATTTATGACAGGGTTATGAATGATAGTGGAAGAATACGAGCGGTTATATTTAAAAATAATATAAGTTTTAATTTAAGAAACTCCAAGTATTTAAATGATTCGTAATATCGCGTGCAACGAGGAGGCGTACAAATGTATTATACATATAAGGCACTAATTTAAGAAAACAATACAACAGATTGCATGCGAGCTTAATGAATGGCACATTCAAATTCAGAACTTAATTGCATTGACTGAAATACATTCATAATTGTACTGTCGGTCGAGCGAAAGGTTTAATGTTGATTACACTGTCGATTGTTCAATTTGTTCATTGTTTAAGAAACATGGATTCATTACTAAAAACAATTCTATCATTATAATTCTAACCATTATTATTCATGATAATACAACGACCCGATTCTTTCCAATCTGCTTGATCCTCTGCGTAGAGAGGTAGCTACCCTCCGCATCTTCTACCGCATATATCTTGGGGACCGTATTATTTGGGCTAATACCTGCAGCTGGAACACGAAATTCCATTGACGCCTAACACTCCACAACTGTGCGTTTTGAAGCCAGTTTCTGCCGCGCACGACACTTTTGTGAATCCAACAGCCAGCGCAGGTATTCCCGCTACTTCGGGGCCTTCAAATAAAGGACTGTATGATTGAAATCCCCTCCTAGTGACCCACCACAGGCTCGTCTGCCTGTTACATAAAATTATTTTTTTCCGGGTAATCCATTTGTATTTGCAAAAATTTGTCAATAGTAAATTAATATTAACTCGCCGAGGAACAGGAAAAGTAATAAATTGTTACAGAATGTTATAAAAATCATCGATTGAATCTACCCTCGGTCGGGTGTAAATTTAAGAGCCACCCTCAATTTAAAACGAAATATGTAACAATGGAGAAGCTACGCTTGCCAATTTCCGCCCTCAACAATCGCGTTTATTACGAAGACAAGAAATAAAGTTGCCAATGTGCCGTTATAAATTGACATTACAGTAAATAACACGGTTTTACATTACATTTAATATTTACATTACCATCTAGCTGATAAACGTAATGTTAAAAAAAATACTGCTGAATGCAAGTTTAGTTCTTTTGTAATTAATTATTTTTTATGTAATTGAATACATCTATTTAAGTTTCCCAAAAAGAATAGCCAAGTACCCTGCATTGAAAAAGCGTACCACGCCCTAAAAGGCCGGCAACGCACTCACGAGCTCCTATGGGAGGCGTATTCACCTTTATGGTGTGCCCCCTCTCTTTTATAAAAAACTCTACAGTTGAGTCGTACACTTGAACCACTCGGCCAAAACCCAATAATAGTATTATATAAATGTATTATAATAGTATATTTTATAAATACCTCGCGAGAGATTGATAAATTGAAAGAAATTACTTTTTTAAAGCCTTGGATATATTCTCATTATTTTTGAATGTACCCTCAAATTTAAATAAACCCTTTAATTATCTTCTTGTAAAGCATTATAAAAATTAATTACGGTATCTGTGGGGGGAGGAGCTCGTTAACTATCACACCCATTCTATTAATAATAAATAATTTAAACGAGCCAGTCGATTCATTTTGAATACTTCTCGCATTCTTAAACGTTATTTTAGATATGTTTTATAATCATTAACAGTTTTGTTAAAATATAAATAACTAATAGTTTTTGCCCGCGATTTCGTCTACGTGGTTAGAATACTAAAGGAATTTTGAAAATTGGTTGAGAGTTCTGCTGAAAATTTCATCACCCTCAACCATTTCCGGCAAAGTTTAGTTTATCTCCATACGAAATTTCATTGAAATTCGATTCGGTAGTTTATACGTAAAAGCGTAACATACATACAGACAGTTACTTTCGCATGTATAATATATTCGATTATTCAAGTTTTAGTAAGCATCTCTATTATTTTTGAAAATTGAACATAGCCTATGTGACTCGGGAATAGTGTTAGTAAGTAGTGTAGTATAATACCACAGTTTAAACACAGAACTTTCTATTAATTATTTGCATTTCATATTAAAAGTTTTAATTATAATACTATCCATATCTCGGTGAGAGCTTAACTAAAACTAAAATTGGACAGAATATGACCCTTCAAAACTACGGTAAGAAATTATGAACACACTATCAGTGACTATATGCACTATCAGTGAATAAAACAAAATAAAATTAAAATAAATTTACTTAAGTTAATCTTAGAAGTTTATGGAGTGGGCATTTGCACGAGATGAACTAATATAGGTTATATTTAAATTAATGTATGTAATATAAATTTGAAATAAAGGGCTAATGATCGATTAATGCTCTTACGGACTTTGTAAGAATTATTGAAATGAATTTCGATCGGTACATATCATAATGTTTCATTCGCAATCGTGATTAAAATAGAGTGGAAATCATTGAACCCGCCACAATTATTAATAACTAGGCGGTTTGTTTTATAGTTAATTCATGAATGGGATAGACTACGCTAGCGCGAGCGTTTCTTATTTACAGTTATTTTATTACAGATTTACGATTTTAACATCTACTGAACAGTAGATTATCATAAAACGGTAAAAGTTTTTAATTGCTAAGCAAAGTTTGCATGATTAGTATATTGTAGTATACCGACATTTTGTTAAATACACAGCCTTATTACAGCATTACCTTTTATTTCATTTCATTTTCCTTGTTTAAATGGGAGGTACAAAATTGATGGAAATTTTCCAAACACTTCCAAATTTAAATGCTGCTTCAATTCGAATCCCGACTATTATTTTTGGAACGCTCAGCCCCGCATTCGAAATTTGAATTTGGTTTTATTTATCTATGGTTCTCAAACTTCGGCGGCCGTACTAATTGAGTGCTAACATAGCAAAGGTCAAACATATTCATCAACGCTTTGAATGAACGAAATAGTTACGTTCTAACGACAACTCGTAAGCAATCGCGGACCGTGGTATATTTAGCGAAATTCCTTTTCCTAGAAATGTCAAGCGGCGGAAGTTCTAATAAATAATTACCTCTATATTTACGAGTGGCATCTACTGTAGTTCCGATAATAGGCTTACCTACCCCCTTAATATATTGTAAATGTAAATCACACCTAAAATCTCTAGCTTAACATAAATACCTCTAATGTACTAGAAATTGAATCAATAACTATAACTCGTATGTTTAATCTAGTTAATAGGTAATTAATTTAAATTTTTTACCTTTTGTCGCACAAATAGTGGGGAGTTAATAATTGTTAGTGCATATTTATATAAGATGGCGGCCTTACAGATCTTAATAAGCGATCTATTTCAGGCAACCCGCTGAAATAAGAAAATGTTGAGTGTTTTTAAGTTAATTTTTCAATTGATTTTTATGTTAATTTTTACTATTACCTAATTTCGAAAAAGATGAAATTAAAGACGGGATTTACCGTAGCGAACGGATGTTATAAACCTGTCCGCTATATTTAAAATTCATAAATTGATAGGGTAGTTTGCAAATATATAACGCAATCGTTCAGGCACAAAATACATTTTTTGTTAACAAAAACCTTTATTGAGATAAGAAATAATAATGTCAATATAAAAAAATAACAAAACAAAGATACATCTCATGTCTGAAACGCGTAATTACGAATTTGGAACAAAAATCGAAAAAAAATTTAGAAAGTAATCTATGCTCAGTAAAAAAAGAAAGAGGCATAGATTTTCCTTAAGGTTTTTTTTAAACGCTAACTAAACGTCCTTTTGTTAAGTGAAACGGAAAATGGTTATACAGTAACCCCAACTCGTATTTTACCGAGAGTTCAATATTATTTCACAATAGCACAAAGAGACGGAAGGCCCGTGCCGTTCGCCTCGGGCGTAGAGTAATATTGTCTTCCCCACAGATTCGAGTTACACAGTAAATACTTTTTGGTACATTGAAAAATATTATAGCATTCCACCCTTTTTCCTAATAGATACCATTTGTGCAGCTTGTGTTTGAACGAAATTTATTTGAGTTAGCGAGTATTCTCGGGTTTGATAATTTTTTTATAGAATAGGGGGCAAACGGGGAGCAGGGGGCACACTATTAAGATCAAGTCACCGCCCATAGATACTCAAGTCGCTGGGAGGTCGTGAGTGGCCTTTTAGCGAGTGGTACGAGTTTGTGTCTTTCTTGAAGGACACAAACTCAGATAGTACCGTAGCTAGGACCATTATGTATCATCTTAAATATAAATGACTCTACGCCTGTTGGTACGCGAGCAAGTTTAGAAGAAGCAGTCAAGAAAGTCAACCTGGTTGTTTTTATGCAAATACAATGTTTTTGGAGAAAGGCCAAGCTGAAAGATTCATTCCGAAGCCTTTTCATCATCCAAATAACCAGATAATTTATTTTACGTAGGTAAATTATATTAAAAATTATTGTTGTACAATTAATAATTATAATGGAACATCTTTGAGTTTATCTTTCAGCTATAACAGACATATGTCTGCCCCATGCCAACTGTATGGTATCTGATTATTTGTACTGGGCCACATGGAAGTTTGTTTATAAAAACGAGCTTTCCATTATAGGAAATAAAAATGTATGCCCGATTGATAATTATTTTTACATTCAACATGAAAGCTTTATAATAAAAGCTATAAATCTATTTCAAGTAATAAATATGATGAATTTTATAGTTATCGTACCAGCAATATCAATACCGAAGTAGAACAGTTTCAAATTTAGAAATTATAACATAACATTTTTAAATTTAGAATTTGAATGGAAATCACATCCAAAGCGTTTATGTATAGATAAAAGCGGGTATATGGGTACCCACACGAAATATTTAACGTAAACACTGGTTTTGGATAGACTGGATTAATTTAGGTTAGTTTGTCACAGTTTATTAAAATTTATGGACTTGCTACGGTTCGATAATCTTAAATACTTTTTACATGAGTAAAAAACTTCATTAACACATGTTTACTGATTTATTAGGCATGTGAAATGATTTTATTTAAAGTTATCATTAATTTATCGTTTTTATTGTTTGCAATAAAGTAATAATTTAAATATATATAATAACAATTCATGTTATACTATATATATTAAGCTGAGCTTTACAAAACAAATAAACTTAAATATAGATTCGTTCTTGAACCCACAAAGCAGGCTTCGCTTAATCGCGATGCTTATACACAGGGTGAATAAGGCAACAGCTCTTCATTTTTTATTTTATCCGTCTATTAAATTCTTAAATTTGTCAAAAAATACTAAAGATACGCTTTTTCACGCATCTGTTTTGCAATGGTTACGACATTTCGAACAATTGACATTAGAAAGGGGCGCGTTCGCAGTTGCACCACATCGATCCCTACAATTGAATCGTAATGTTTCTCATCAACATTTTTATCCCATATACCGTTTATGGACCATGAAATTTATTAACTATATATTATAAATTAATCACGGTCGGTTTGAACGCCGCATTTGAAAAACCCGCAATTTTAGAAACAAGGGGACACAAATAATCTAGCGGAATATTAAAGATAAGTTGGTGATTATATCCCACAGCTAATACACACTCTAAAGCACACATTAAAATCTCGTTCCTCGCTTAAATACTTGACTTAGTCATATTCTTGTTATTCTTAATTTTTTCTATGTTTTAACCCTATTGGATTTGTTTTTATCATATCATTAATATGTAATCTGTATTATTCTGCTGTACGTGTTTGAGGAATTAACTATAAAAGACGCTTGTCAAAATTGTGATTTGTTGTGTAAACGACAAATCAAAACATTTTAAATTGAAAACTGTTGTTCGTTAACGATCAATTATGTGCAAGCTTAAAATACACCGGTCCCCGGGAAGCTGTGTAAATATTAATTAAATTGAAGCAGGTCACGAAAACAAATCGATTGTTCGAGCGCTGTTATTGTGCAGTCGTTAGTATCAAGAGGGCCGAGCCAGTAAAACTAAACTTGCGCAGAGCTTTACGGTTGACCGAAGCAAATAAATGATAAGGGTATCGGGTCATTGGTTTTCTTCGTGGCACTTGAATTGCTATCGTTACTTGTCTTACTGGACCATTAAATGTCTACAAACACCAAATGTTAGTTTTACATTATTAGATCCATTAAGACAATATATATTCTGTTTTTATTACATGTTAAACGGTGTGTTATTTATTTAATTTATACAATTTCAAATAGCATCGAAATTTTGGGAAGTTTGGTGTACAATGTATGTGATATTTTTGATTGAAATGGAAGCTTTGGAGTCACCTTAAATGCTGAGAACGAACGTTGGAAGCTAAAAGAATTATCTGATGTAGCTAAGTTTGTTGCGGATATTTCATAGACCGGTTTATTTTTGAACCTTAGATGTAGAAAGAAAATTATTGACGTACACAAGGGATCACTGTTACATGTTAAATTTCAAGAGCTTAATAAGCCTTAAAGCTTTATAAAAGCTACAAAATGTGTGACACGCGGAGGAAGTTAACCCTTTTAAATGGATATGTATTTCGAGTTCAGATTGGTGTCTCTATTTACGTTTACGGTTAGTTAATGTTCGTAAACCTTCGTAGATCTCTGTGTCATTGATACTTACGACTCGTTATTAAGGGTCTGTAGGGCGAACCATTCGTTAGTCACCGATGACGTGTACCTTGGACAACCAAAACCATTATTAGAAAGATACCATTCGTAAAAGCTTTTTGGGTGTTAATAAGCTCTGTCACGCATTTTGTAACTACACCGATGTATGATTTTCCGCATGCTGTATGTACACGCAAAGGCAATACCACGAATGGGTAGAAGGAACGTTGTAAAAAAGTTTAGGGACAGCTTTGTTTGTGGAGAGTTAAGTGTTTATATAAGTGCAGCCGACTGTCTGTTTGTTATCTCATGAGTCCCGAGTTTGGATAAATGGAGGCATCCTGTGTGGTCCCCTTGGCCAGTCTATAAGACAAAATTATTTTAATACAAATATAATCTTCTAGCTATATTCATTCACCTATATTTCCAGCTACATTTATAATCCAGTTTCAATCCTAAATATTGACCTCGGTTAACCTTTCTTAAATTTTTATAGTGTAGGTGATCAACTGTGTGTCATGTACTTGTGTATATAATATATATATACTGATAGGACTCGGCCAAATGTCATAATTTTGCTTGACGTCAGAGCTAAGTATTGTCTATGAAACACAAATTATACACACACAAAGGCACGCGTATAGAGTTATGTATATAATAAAAATTTAAATTCTAATTTTAAAATGTTTATGCACCCTACACCATAAATCTCTATTGGTGGGCTGAGGATTGTAATAAACGTTTTCTACTTATTTATGACTTTGGGAACAAGATACCAACTTCCGAATTATAAATATTCAAATAAGGGCCTTTAAATAAATCCAGTATATGTCAACATTACATATTACTGTGGCCTATTGTGACTATTCATTACAGATATTTATAGGCGACAGTATTTTGTTTATTTAGGGTTGATATTCATTAATGCTAAGGAATAATACACAGTAAGCTTCAAGCTCACATACAACACAGAGCTTTCCTGATGGGACTACCGCCTGGTGTGTGTGTATGTAGTATGACAGAGCGTAGCGGTCTGTCTAATAATAATCACTCTACGAACTAACGCGTAAGCGAGGATAATTTATTTTTATTAAACATGTATGGTATAAATAAATTAGTCTTATAATGTCCATTACACGTATTTTTTTAAAATATTTTTGGTTAGTTTATTGAGAGTTGATAGTGGCGACGAACGATAACTTGAGCTGAGTATATCTCATAGATTTCACTGATACGGCCACGTCAAGCCGCTGTCAGAGCGACGTGACGAAATATTACCAACTAAAATTAGATATTCATTATAACTGAGTGATGCGTTCACTGAACTTTAAAAAAATTAAACCATTTTGTGATGTTTATGAAATTTATTAACCGAACAAAAAGTATGCATTTATTTATTTAAAGCACAAAAATTGTAGAAGTAAATAATGTTAATAGATGTCAGTAGATATAAGAGCAGCGGCCTTATCGCTTATAAGCGATCAGGCAAACCACAATATTAACAAAAAACCTTGTTACTGTTACAACCTTATTTAAAAATTAAAATGATGTTCCATAAACAAATCGGACTACTTAACAAAGGTTTTTAACTAAGCGAAGATGGTGGACAAATCGATTCCTTACACAATGGCCAAATGAGAAAATACAATGAATAGAACATAAGTTGAATAGAAACGCAATCAATACCGTGGAGAGACAATAGGCATCTCCTATTGAAAACGGAAACTATTACAGTTGTGTCATTGTGTTTGGTGCCTCACCTTAGTGAATTATTCAAAATGTTTGTATCGCGATAAAACTTCGAGATGTATAAATATAATGAAAGTCGTATTAAGTTTACATAAGTTTGATATTTTAGTATTAAGTAATGAAAAAACATGTGTTTTTAAGTATTTTTTTGTCTTCCGCTATTGAATTAGAAGTATATTTCAACCAGTTTTTTCTTCTAGTCGCCTTTTTATTATAGAAGAGGCCGTTGAGAGGAAAGATTAAAGTCAAAGTCAAAACTCAAAATATCTTTATTCAGTAAGGTACATAGGCTTCTTGTCTTAAATCTATGTGATTCTACGCCTGGTCGTACGCAAGTTGAGAAGAAGTATGCAAGAAAAGGTTTTTTTTTGTTGGAGAAACCTTTGGCAGTACTTTTTTTACAGACATAGACTATAGATTTTTTTTATGTGAGAGGAGGCAAACGAGCAGGCGGGTCACTTCGAGTGATGTGCCAACCGCCGCCCATGGACACCTGCAACGCCAGGAGGCTTACAAGTGAGTTGCCGGTCTTTAAGGAAGAGGAACGCTCTTTTTTTTAAGGTCCCCAAGTCGTAGCGGATCGGGCATACCTGCGCTGGCATTTGGTTCCACAAAGAGGTGAATAAATAATAGAGTGTTGTTAAAGTCCACAGAATATGTTAAATGTTTTCTCTTTTTTAAATGTCTTTTATTGTATATGGCGTTGATAACTTGGGTATGCAAGCTGTCGATGCTTTGAAGGATTTACGTTCTGTATTGTCATGGAATTGTTCCCCGTAATCCGGGATTATCCTTTGTTTCAAACCATACATCGATGATAAGATTTATGTCTTTTACGGGAATGGGATTTTTAAACTGAGATTATATCTGTTATATCTTTTTTTACAGAATAAGTCATATTTAGATACATAAAAGGTAAGCTTTTAGTCTTGTATTATGGTAGCTAACACATATGTGACCCACGGGTAAACTATATAAAATTCTTCCGAATTATTAAGTGGCATATTTATTTATTAATACTCTTAAATTATTCTTAAGCTACCTACATGTAAAAACTATATTCTTCCACTATAATTCTTAACCCTGTGACAAATAGGCCACTATTTAATGCAGAGTTAAGGCTTTGCTGACGGAGACTAGTTCGGAAACGACCAGCCAGCAATGGATGCCTCCTGGGCCGGAAAAAAAAACAGGGGCGTATAATGCAAAATATTCCGGCAATCAGTGCTACCCCTGATAATGTTACAAATTTCAAATCCATTTTCTTACGCCTATCAGAGGTTTAATGAAATAGTGTGCTTACTTTTTAAGTAAAGGTACCGGAGACTTCTTATCTAGCAGTTACACAACTTAAAGTACTGCCTTAGTTTAATTTATAAAAGCTTATTAGCCTGTTTAACGTTACGAACAGTCGATGTCCACTCTAATGAAATGATTGTAACGATATTACAGAATAAGTAGGTAATTGAATTTCCTGCGAGACGGTATACGTTTTGAAGTGCGCCGACTGTTCACGTGTTCGCCCCTCTATGTTTTATGAAACGCTTCCTTTAATTATTACTTATACACTTGAGATGGTAAAACATTACTCAAGTGATTGTACTTGAATGTGAAATTAAACATGTACAATCGTGTACACAAACATTTCGTGTGAAAACGAGAAAGTTATCTGTGCTTTTGCACGTGATTTCATCCGCGTGGTTTAAATACAAAACAAATATGGAACATCGGCAGAGTTCTGGTGAAATTTATATATCAACTCATCAATTTTTTTCGCGATAAAAAGCCTAAAGTTTCACCGAAATCGGTTGAGTATAAAATATGTTTCAAGTTTATATAAATTTATTAAGAAAAAATTGAGTGAAAAAGCAAATAATCATATTAATTTTCAAAAGCTTTAAAATGTAAAGGTGGAATTAATTAAAATGCCACTCTTCCAATATCAGGAAACTTTCCTCAAAAAGTATCGAGATCCACTGGATACTGTGAGAATAATTACTTGCTTGGACGAACTTCATCTGACCAAATATTTGATAGAACCTCTTACAATTTTGATCGTGTCTTTGAACACCAATAAGAAATTCATTCATGCGTAATTCTCCTTATTACACAGAAAATTGATTTCAACAGAATAAATTACCCACATCGACTGATTTAAAACTATCCAAGTTAAATCATACAATCGATTAAAGCCCTTTTAAAATATACCAATTTTTAAAAGGACGGCGACCCACGAGCCCCTGGCCATTGCCTGTGTCATTCGCCCCCCTATTAAAACACAAGTACAATATCGTCAATAAAATCGTGTTTATACTAATTGCATTCTTTTGTTAAAATTATTATTTTATCTCTTTCTATGTATACTGGGTTGAAGAGACAGATGCGATAACACTTACAGTCTTACTCAACTTTATAATCAAAGCGTGTAGTTAAAAGGTCTGCTTTTAATCACTCCAAAGTGATATGTGCTTGTAAGATTTTAATAAACTAAGTATAGATACGATTAGCCTATTATATATAATGTGAAAATAACTTATTGAACTAACATTATTTTATATAAAGTGTTAACTCTATACAACGACACTGAAGGGACTGTGCATCTTATGGCGTTAGTGGTCGTTAAATGAAGAGAAGAAAATTCTGAATTAGAGACGTTATAAACCAAGCAAAACCAATAGATTTCGACGCTTTAGAGTTACGTAGATTTTACAATGTATTTGACACTGTAAAATACATTATAGGCAAGTGATAAACCCTCTGTCGAAAATATCGATTCCGGACAAGTTTCCTTACTGTTTTTACATTGGTGCATCGACTGTATATGTGTTCAGTGTTAATATGTATAAAACCAATATATAAGAATTATCTACGCTCCACTGTTTATTAACGCTATTTTTTATATCGTTTTCTTAAGGTCGATAGGGACCGTGTAACTCCCCTTGATGTTATCTGTCCGCCATTGCGTGCACTTAACCGTCGATGTGTTACCTTGTTAACACATCTAAGGAAATTACATTTTTACACTGGGAACATGGCGTCGATTTCCGTTATCAATCATCACTGTACCGTGACCAATTGTTGTCATTAGTCTTGTCCATAGACCATAGAAAGGTCGAAATTTTTTTGTACAACAGTTCGACTTTCACACATATGAAAACTATTTTGTCATCTACTTGTTAATCTGTGGTCAGTCACTATAAACATAGTACGCATCAAGTATTTAACATATAAATTTCTAATAAATATTGTTGTCTCTGTAGATAATAAAAAAACACTATTACAACATGTTTTAATATTTGTAGATTTTGTTTCACATTAAATTAATTTAATGCACCCTATAATGTTAAAATAGCTTATTTATTCAGAACAAATAATATGTTCTACAATACTTCATACAATTCAAAAGAGGGTTAAAATGAAACCCTACAAGTATGTTTTAAACACGGAACCATTCGTTTTTAGTCTGTGGTAAAGATATGTATACATTATTATGTTTGTATTAAAAACACCGCCCAAAAAGAAAAACATTGAGTAAACTATTTCAGTTGACAATAATTGTGATGCGCCCTCTTTGTCGACAGTTGCCACAGATGGCATTAACTACTTTCGAAATTCGAAGTTTACTATTGCGCTTGTATGATTTATGGTTGGGTCTGTGCATCCGTTCCTCTATTTCCACCGCAATCATTAACGTCAGGGTGTCTGACATCTTCAATACATTGTTGTCATATAAAATTAATATTTGATTGTAACATTGTCGAATAATTTAAACTGTCATTTATTCAAATACAGAATTGTTTGATATTTATTATCTATGGATGAAAACTTGACTTTTAAAACCAATACAAACGTATCAATTTTTACTCTAGTTAGGACAACGCTAAAAGCACGAATCCTAATGGCTATCCCTTAGAGAAGTTTCACATAATCTTAAAAGATTGTATAGGAAAATCTCAACGGGGTTAAAACCAACCCAATACAATTAGGTTAGCAAAATCCACGAGGAAATCTCAAGAGTTAACATTATTGTATATTTGTTTGTAAAGCCCAAGAATGCTCTAACATGTTACCAGGCCCCGGAGGACATCTCGAATTCGCAAAATTAGTTTCGTATGCCTTTAATAATGCTTTGGCCTGTAGAGAGTTGGGTTTCCGCGTAGTCGATATGAAATGTTTTTTTGGCTTCAGGCAGTTTATTACTTTGGGGCGGGTTGTGGGGTAGATGGGGTTGCAAGGTAAACATTGATTGTATGTAAAGTTTTCTTATAAGGCTTCCAGACGGAAGTTGTTCGATAATTCATTTCCCTGAGTTTCGACCCTCTGATGTCGACTTTACAAATGCTCTATAGATTTTGTTATAACTAAGGCTTACCTCGGGTCCACGAACGGTTCTGCATATATATTTCTAACTGGCTGACGCCTTGGCAGTGGTGGAGGCACAGGACTAAAGCCATCCATCATATCCTCCCGTTCACTGTACTTTAGCGATTTCATCGTCATCTTGGTTCACTTCACAACTATAAGGCTTGATAGCCGAACATCACAATCTTTTCACTTACATCACGACACTTTTACGTATTTTGACATTTTAACTTATATATTTGTATACATGATCGGTTCTGTAAGAACGAAAAAATGTAACACGACCTCCGTACGTGAGATAACGCAGCGGACTGCCGAGTGGCGAGTGCCGAGTGCCGACTGATGTCGACTCATGGATCGTGATTGGTGCTTAGTTCGTCACGTATTACAGTAGATTCCTAAGAACGCAATAGTTTTAAGAATATTCAACGTTTAAGCTATGATATTGTGTTTTATAGACCTATAAAAAATGAAACTACATTTAATTTGGAGTATCACTAATTTTTAATACCAAATCATTTTTGGTTTCATACTAAATGTGGTGGAATGGTGATTTTTCTAACACAATATTCTCGTCTTTTCACAGGACATTGTTCTCATAAAATGCAACTTTAGAAAGTACATTTATTTATTGAAGTATTAATATGCAGTTTTCTATTGAATTTTATCCTACAGTTATGTCTACTGTATCTACTGATATTTGAGTATACAAATATCACATTGAATCTACTGTAATCACGGGCTTGCACTAACAGCACCGCTCGACCCTCGCCTAAGCTTTTTGCGCCAGCACCATAAAAGCTTGTCGATTAGATGATGGACAAAAAATATGAACCATACGACGAATAGACTGGATGCAACGTAATGAATAGGTTTTCGGCATGACGTGATGCGGTTAAATTTATTACAAAGAGCATGCATTGTGTGAAGTGCGAACAAAGTAGATTTTTTCTTTAAATTTTAGCGGCAATTTCTTAAAAGGGGAAGTTATAGCATGTTGACTAGACTACAAGCTGCAGTTATAATGTTTTGAATCGAGAAACACATTTGGGGATTTGCAAGTTACGTTCATAAACGAATGTGATTTAATATTGGATTTTGATTTTTTTGGATTATTAAATGACGCTTCAGTGCATCGAATTTGACTTTGATATAACTGTTCTTTTTTCAAATTATGTGAGCTGTATGAGCCATGACGTTACATAGTTCGAAATTCAAATTGATTGAATATTATAAAATTGTCATAGACAAAAAGAGTAAACCGTTATGTGATGAAAAGATTTCAAGTTCCACGATAAGCTGAAGTACACCCGAGGAAAATTCATCATTAACAAATGAATTATTCATTATCAGAGCTTCGATTGTTCGTACCTACTTACTTCGAAGGGTTGTACAAGTTCGAAAACGAAAACTATCGTGTGTATACATAATGAGAAATAAAATTTGAACCTTCGTTACTTACATTACGGTTACAATTCAGTTTCACAAGTTGCGGCCATTCTAAAACCGATCTTACTACAATTAAACAGAGCTTAATTTCAAAAAACACGAATCCCTTATACTCTTGCTGCTTGATCTCGAACGCTTTGCATGTCAAACAATTACCCTCATATATGACAAATGCAATGTGCTTGTTACCCTATAAAATGCTTTTGTATCATTAAATAGCCCACAGAAGGGTTGACGAAAATTATGTAAAACCTCCTTTTATTTGTAAAACCTCCTTGTAAATATTTACATGGATAAGAATGTAAAAAGGCTTTTCAAGATGTTTATACCACGAACAAGATATACATAAGTAATGTAAAAGAAACACACATGTTTTTTGTTTTTACTGACAAAATTCACCTATCATTAGAATATGTACGATTTGAAGGATAATCAAATCACTTTATTAACAAGTTTTGTTTAGTTTTATTTAAAAAGTTGTGTAATTAAATAGACAATTTGAAGCATTTCTAGCTGTACAACCGTATTGTAGAACGTGTTTGTCGATTAGTGGAATTGGCAGAGAGTAGCCAGTTCTTCTCGTCGCCCTACGGCTTTGATTTGGCATTGGCATTAAATTTTATTGTAGAGAAATTTCTATTTTTTTTCAACTATTCAGACATATAAGAAAGCTACTTATGTGAATAAATATATTTTTTATTTATGAGAACATTCTCTGTATGTCATAATGTAATCCCAAAGTCCCCAACTTGAGTACTATTGAATATATCAAACTAAAAATGCTATCGGCCTTTTAAAAATAGAATAAAATTCATTCGGTATATCTAAATACGGTTATGTTTAGCGTATATGGCTTTAAAGGTCATGCCACAACGTTCCCATCACAGTCCCATTCCTAATGTCCGTTATGTAGGCCTCAATCTGATATATAGACGTCAGTTCATTCTTGTTGACTCTTATAAGTGATATGTATCAAACATTTAAAATACAACTGATCTATATATTAACGGTAAGAATGTTCTTTATTTGCGTATATATAAACAAAGTTAGGATATTAATTGTGAGAGATTCTTTTATGATGGATCGTGTGTCGGCCTTTAATAATTCGGTCCTAATATGTAATGTATGAGTTTTGGCCTTATACCTTTTTAATTTTAGTATATGGCATGTCTTTCGTTAATTGGAAAAAATATTAGCCGCCCTAATAACGTCTTTTTCCTATATGAAAACGAACCCTTAGCAAGCTCCACGGCCCCGGGACACGTCACAGGGGATCGTAGGCTATTTGGGATTTCAAAAAAAACCCTTGTGCATTACATTTTCATATAAATACTAGCTGATCCCGACAAAGGTTGTTTTGCCAAAAAAAATGTCTCTAAAAATAGATGTTGGTCGATTCTCAGTCCTACTCAATATGGCCACAACATTTCACGAAAATCGGTCAAGTCGTTTCGGAGGAGTACGGGAACGAACATTGTGACTCGAGAATTTTATATATTTATGATTATATATGATTTATTAATTGATTTAGTAAAGTTATTATGACAAACTGTGCAAACTGCGTAATTGTCCGTATCTCTATCCACAAACCTTTCAAACAAAATCAAATTCAAAAATATCTTAATTCACATAGGTGAATTTCTTACACATATGAATCGTAATTTAAAAAAAAAAAACTACATTTATATGACAAAATTCAAAGTGAAGAAAGAGTCGTGTGTGTGTACTATTTCGTATTTTATAAAGCACGAAATGCACTTATACTTTCTGTATACAGAGTGACAAATAAAAACATTAAACAGAACGAACATGAAACTCAGCTGAAACCAAATTAATACTCCTGACCCAAATAAATTTTAGGAAACGTCATGAGAGTGTAACAAAAAATTACCAAACTATTTTAATTGGCGTACAGGTTTGGAGTTTCTGATCATTAAAATGTCAATGGCTTTCACACGTGACATCTGACAGTAATTTCACCGTATTAGGAGTTTTTTTTTTCTAAATTAGTTTTTACGTACCACACCGAAAATCATGGGGTTATCACGCTGTTTCTTGTTTTAATCAATAATATCATTAAAAAGGTTTTGTTTTATTGGAACCAGGAATTGTATTAAATGCAATAATAATGGCACATCTACGTACGCGGCCGACTAACAAAGGTATTCCTAGCTTCTGTAATGGATAACAAGCGATACCTAATAAGCACAAACACACACTCACACACACAAATATGCATTAATAATCAGTGCCTTATAGCGCCCTCAGTGTCTATCATAGAAGCACACTCAAAGTCAATCACTCACACACACAAATTACACACTCACGCCTGCCCATTCTAACAATATAGGAAGAATTGTAAACTAGCCACCCACAACACAGGGCTTCCTTATCGCTGGGGTTATCTTCTAAATACCAAAAACAATTCGTATTATTAATAAACCATTTTAATTTTTAATATAAGAATAACAGTCTTTCTCGAATTGTTATAAAAGCTCATGTCGTGATTCAAGTTTATTAATTAAATTTCTGACTCCGTGTATTCTGGTAAAATAAAAGATATTGATTTCGTGACGAGACGAGCGCAGTCTGTGGGAAACGATTCCTGTTTAATAGATGCCCTGAGGAGTCACTTCAACAGTCTTTGTTACCGTCTAAAAGCAAGCGTGACAGAGGGATTTTAATTTTTGATCCCCGTTCATGTTCGAGAGCAGATCACGAGGTCTGGGGCTCAAAAATACGTCATTTGTTTTGTATATTATAGCCAATTTAAGTTTCATTTTAATGTATTAAATTATTATTATTATTATTATTTTATTTTAACTTGAACAAAGACAATAAAAAGGTTATAAGAGTATATTTAAACTTCGAATTTCCAAAAAAAATTTACGGTCTACCCTCATGTTTAGCACGAAACTCACTCAATTGTCATCTCTTAATACGTATTACGTTCGTAATAGTCGATTCATATCAGACATCTTGCCTGAATACAATCTGAAGTTGTGCCATCTATCGGAATAAATGCTCACTAAATCTACCAACGTATTTTTATAGTTACTGAATTTTACACTATTTTAATACGACACGTTCTGTAATGGATGTTTATTAACACCGTTAGTGGTTCGTATGATTTCTGTAAGTTTAGTTAAGGGCATAGACGGGTGTCTACCAAGTTAAGTTGGCCGCAGGACCCGGCCGCATTCCCAACGGTTAATTATGTACTCAAGGCTCGTTCCCAAGCTCCTCTAACATTTTATGCCTCATTTTGGAGTGTGTGATTTGCTGCTCGCATTATTTAATTGTCGTGGGAGCGGATTGTACTCGCGAATTTCTGGCTTCGATGATTTGGCGGATTTTTAATCGAACTTTTTACTTAAGAATAAAATAATAGTATTTACCCATATATTTGATGTATTTTACTTACACGATTGGAAACGTTTAGAGGAACATTTAATGACAAAAAATATTGAATTGAATAAAAAAATTTACTTGAATTTCAAAAATGGAATGGAATGAAGTAACCAAATATATGGCATCAATCCGTTACTTTTAAATTTTTGACTAAATTGCATTGCATTAGTTAAAGAATCTATTAATTTGACAAATGGAGACTTTTATATGAGATCAAACGATTCGCCACATCCGCGTTCTAAAAGGGGCCGTGCGTACACTTCGTTAAACAAACAAACGTTGTCTTCGCAAAATACCCGAGATAAAAGTACTCCGAGCTTTTATTTTAAGAGTTTTTGTTCGAGTTTCAAAGACATTAAACGCTTAATTTGTCATTAGCCCTGCATCTGTCAGCGAGCGAACTTTTGACTTCTTGATACCGGCTGAAAAGATTTAATGGAATGCTTTTTATGTATCATTTTGTTAATTTTATCAATTGTTCTATCGTGTTGAAATGAGTTTAAATTCTTTCACTAGACATCTAATGGTTGGGAATTGTTTCTAGTAATGGCGAGGGGCGAGGCCGGAAATTGTCTCTTGTCCAAACTCGCATTAGTACATTAGTCCAAACAAAGCTTCAATGTGACGCACAAAGGTGCAAAGGAATAATCAAGCATTCACCGCAGCGGATGGCCAGAACATTTTATCATTAATTTTAATTGATTTTAACCGCAGGCTTTTAAAATATTTATCCGTTGCATTGTTCTTTCAATAAAATATTGTGCTCCAAATGTGCGACAATTAAATGAAAATATACCCATTTTTAGTGAATTAAAAATATAGTAATTTGTTTCGTTATATTTTTTTTTTGTTGAATTCATTCACTTCAGTTAAGTGTACCGTCGTACTTAATAAATTTGGAATTTTAAATTAATATTTCTCAATTCTACAAAAAAATATAGTTTTTTTTATTATTAACCGAGTGGCCTAGTCTGTCTTTGTTTTTCACAGGCACTTAGTAATTTAAGCCTTGGCAATTTGACTCATATATTGTAATACTTTTACATAATTAAAAATCGATTTGCATCCCACCCGTACAGTGTATGTGTAAGGCATTACTTAAGCCATATTCGAATTTTGAATTTTTGACGAACCTTTATTCGCGTAAACTTAATTGAAATGCTCTCCAATTTTAATTATTTGAATTTCGAATTGTTTTCACTTGTTAAAGCTAATTTATTTTTTACGTGATCGTGAACTTGAAGCGATCCTTAATTGGCGTCCATATTTAAATTATATATTTTGAATTTCGAACAGAGTACAGTTATTTTCATACCAATACGTTAAAAGGTTTCGTCCCGTGTGAACGTGAACTCGATGCCTCATCATGTCACGGTGAAGTATTAGCTATTAACTATCGAATTTTCCAGCAATTTACTTGAGCATATAATTGCTGGAATTAAATTGACGGGGTTCAGGTTCAAGTTGCCGTTAATATGGCAAACTGGTTCTTGTTTACGTTACTTACTAGACGTAACAATTATTGTATAAATTAATCTCATGTTAATTCAAGTGTTGAACTTGAAAGCGGTTTATGTTAAAATCGAAATATCTATGATATATAATTGTAAAAGAATACGGGCCTATGGGTTTCTTGCCTTTGGTATATACAGATGTGAATTCGGTAATCCTTCCTTTTTTTATTTAAACTTTTTGACGTTCATATCAAGTTCATAGGACCAAAGACCGCAAGTTATTTGTTACTATATGTATGTATTTAAATCATAATTTAATCAAAAGAACAATATTTTACGTGATTTTCGGATAGTAATGGTAATTATTATTACAGACTTACTAGTGACAAGTGTTGGTATTATGAATAATCCTCTATTTGATATTATTATGCATTAAATGCCTATATATACCTGTATTATATATCTTTGCTAAGTAGGTATATATATACTTTGTATGTAGCTTTTGCTTAAAATAAGTATGTTTTACATTCATCACATTTACATTACATTCACCCTATTAAGACAGTATAATACCCATTTAAAAATGGATATATATTATAGAGTGAAGTTTAGTATTTTCTATTTTGATGTATTTATCTTCTGTTTTGTTTGCGTTGCTATGTATGTATATTAACAAACATGTCAACCTACTTATAAGTTAGGTTCATAATTACGTTTCCTCACTAGTATTATATATGATTTATAAACTATGTATTTAGTGGTTCTATAATAAATTGGTATTATTAACTAATAAATAAGAATGTCATAATTCATTTCGATGTTTGCCATATTAATTCAAGACTATTTCTGAGCAATGTTTTTCGCAGGAAATGGCAAACGCAAATTCGAACGCGTTTCTATATTTATGACTATGTCACGATAATGCTAGAAATTAATTTATAAAACTCGCTACGGGTTTATTTTGCGTGCTTCGTAAAGGTGGCTTTATGTAGTAATTATTTTTTTATGTTGGGCACGTATAATTATTGGTTTCAGATGGCTTTTGGTATATTTTATTAGAGCTTCTTATTAGCGAGAGATATTTTTATTAGCGTGGCTTATCCGGCGACCGTGGAAAAATATTGTGGTTAACGTATATCAATTTTTGATGTATTGTGGGCGTTGATATTTTGTATACTTTGTTTTAATGCTACTTATAATAAGAGGTAGATTTAATTATTTATTACTTGATTTGTGATAACGACATTAACATTAATCTATTTTCAAAAACTTTGCACTTTGCAAAAATTTACGTAGACTACCACAAAATAAGCTTGTCAGAGCAAACGTTTTCTCTTAAATTTGACTCTGCATAATTCAAAGTTAAAAGCAGTGTTTGTGTAAACAAAGTACCATTTCGGTATTATCTTTTTCGTAAAAGTCGTAAAAAGAACATCCCTTTCTGACTTTATGTTTCCGCAGACTTCAAAATAGCTTTCTGGTTGAACGAGCTTTGAGCGTGATCGTCTGTGGTAAAAGAGAAATATTTGTTATTTTCTATAAAACTTTAATTAAAAACGAGTCAACGTTTTAACTGTATTTTTATTTGGTGGATGGATGTTATATAACTTGTTCTTTTATTGTATCAAGAAAGAAAGAAAACACTTTTATACGGTTTGTATACAGTTTTTTAAACTAATATAAACGGAGTACAGTAACAGCTATTTTGCACGTAAAATATGACTGTGTTTCGCCAACTGACTCACTATGTCAGACTGCTGAACACAGAGTCCTGAATTTTATATATATATATATATATATATATATATATATATATATATAAATTCATTACATTTGTTGACCGTACTGACGATGAAATTATATATATATATATATATATATATATATATATATATATATATAATTTCATCGTCAGTACGGTCAACAAATGTAATGAATTTGGTGTCCGTAATAATATGTATTTAATGAAATGTTGTAAATTTGCGTTACAGCTAACATATAATCCGTCTGTGAAATCCCATATTTTATTTATTTAAAACCCCGATTGAAGAGCTTTTTTATGTAATCAAAAAACCAGAATACAACCGTAAAGAGATTCTCACCCATATCAAAACGGTTGTATAATTTTGTCATCATGCCTAATCGAAGCCTTATAAGGATCTCATTTATCTTCAAAACCAGCTTGATAATTCCGTGGCACACGATATTTGTATTAAAAAAAGAAACAGCCTACGGACGAGCGATTACACGTATCTTTACTTTCGATCAGCGTGCAACCCGTCGGTGCATTCTTTTTCCATTTTTAAACGTTTAAAAAGCTCTAAATACTTATAGTTTGAATTTAGAATGTTTTTGTATTGTGATAACTCAATACAAAAATAACTATGGTTATTCTTTTATTTTGTTCTTAATCTCAAAGTGTTTCATTAACTGTCATGAATTAAATGTATTGTGTAATCATATATAATGTACTTCATTATTGTACATGAATGACTTTTAAATTATGCATTACACACTCGAGGCTGTTTTATCAAAATTATTACCATCAGATATCTCTTGCACCATATGAATACATCATCGGATAAGCTACGGAGTCATTCATGCGAAAATTAGGTCAGTTAGGTCAAAACTCACGCCATGCCGATGTGTTATAACGAAAACTGTACACATTCACATACAAGGGTTAACATTAGCACCGAAAACAATAAACACTTAAAGCAATAAAAAAAACAAATTAAGACACACGATTAGGGCACATTATTGCAAGGTATCACGCTATGATAATATTGGTCTAATATGGGCGCCTAAGCTGGGCGGCCAAAGTTAGGGCGGAGGTCGAACGGACGCCGTATCGGTCAGTGACCGCAGCAGGTCTCACCAAGCCTCTCACTGTCAGAGGTGTACCGATATGCAGTGTGGCTGAGGAAAACACGCGCGGACCGGTCGCTGTTTCGCAGCGATTTGAGGCCCTCTTCACGACGCCACTGCGCGCGCACGTTATGCGTCGTGATAATGCCGTCCTGACTATGTCGAAATTGCGATCCTCGGTTAGTTAGGGAACTAAGATTGTTCCTTATTTGAAACGTTATGGCAGCGTGTACTAAAATAATGTCAACCTCTTTGGTACTGTCGATTTATAACAGAATCTTTACATGAGGTATATTTATCTATATAAATATAACATATGTTACGAGAAAATCATAAGCAAATAGATACAAACCTAAGTGGCTACCGTATAAGTCCACGCAACTGAAAATTAAACGAGAAATTGTAACTACGGCGATACCATTAAATCGTCAGCGTTAATTGTTGAAAATTTAATTTATCGACATAGAACATCCCTAAAGAGATTATAATTGGAGCATGCGTGGTACTGGGTTGTTGGGGGTAGATTGAGGCAACGGGGGGTGAGGTGGGGGGGGGAGTGGATAAAAGGCGCGTGTCACCCGCGGCGGTGCTACGCCGACGTGATCTTGACACCACGTATGCAAAGCTCGTACCCAAATAAATAAGCCCTACAATTATTAAAAATATTGATCAGTTAGCTTTTCACATTAGTTTTTAGCATCTGATTTATTGAATTGAAAACAATATTCTATCAATTCTTTAAATAGGAAAATAACCCTTTGTATGGCAACGCGCAAAACGGGCGAGGCCACAGACACCATTGTAATATTCTAGAGAATATAGAATTTTGAGCTATTTAACAGAATGCTACATATTTTTTGTAATATGAAGTTGGATATAATCTTTCACCTGTATTTTTAATAATATTATATATGATTGTTTGGTTGTTTTTTTAAATTAATATAATGCTCTGCATCCCTATAATTTATGCACATACATGCCTTGTGTGTTTCTTTTTTGTAATTTTGTTCGGGTCATGTTTGTATGTGTGTTGTTGGTGTGCCTTAATATTATTTATTTAAAATAAATAAATAATATTTAACACAAAAATATTGTTTGTTTTCAATATCATGTCTTTCCGAGAAAAGATTTATGCTAGTGATATATTTTGTTGATATATACACTTTTAAAAAAATGTGTATAACAAATTTTAAGAGAGCATGTAGTCTTTACGGCAATCATGCGTTAGTTACTAATTGAACAAACAATTAATTATTTTCATTATTTGTTGACCTTGACATCTTTCCACCGATTCTTGATGTTCCATAAGGAAAACAAATGACACAAACGTGCCCCGTCCAGGCTGAGCGACCTTGTGCAATAAAACCGGGGTAAAATATTTTTTAGACCGCTCTTAAAGAGCCATACTTTATGTAAAGAGATTCTTCTTAAATGGAACGACGTTACACAAAAAAACACATGTCTGCCTTTCATACGAATTTGGTATATAAATACACAAAAAAAAATATCTCATGCATGCACTTAGACAGTAAAACAACAATGTTCTCATGTAATTAATTAATAATCATAAATATGAAAATCCAAATCTAAAGACAAACTTATATGTGCTTATATAATATTTTAACGCATCATTTAATTTAACAGTATCTTTAGCATCGAATTGGCCCTATTGAAAAGGCCAACAGGGCTACAACAGCTTTGCTGTGCCGTGAAACTAATGACAATCGGCCAGCATCTTTTGAAGGCCCTACATTAATATCAATATTAGAGAGTTTGACGGCCAGCTCTACGATTGCCTCAATATTACGCATATATTATACGTTGCCTAATTTTCATATTCCCCATAGCCTCCGGCCATTGTCGCGTGGGCGAAACAGCGATTTGCATTTTATAAACATTTCAATAAATTTAAAGATATCATTTAACAATCAATTTTGTTCGTTTATAGATTATTTTAAAATCGTATGAATTACGTTGAACGTCGAAAGCTTAGCCGAAACATGGTATAATATGTGATGAGTAATTTTCGTGGGTTTTAATACTGGCGAAAGACAAAAAAGCAACTATTTTTGAACCTTTAATCAATAATATGTTAATCATGAGTTATGTGTATGAATAATGGGTGGCAGTACTTTAAAGAAAAAAGTTCTTTAAGCTTGCCAGTAGTAACTTTAAATCTATCTTTGTTACTTCCAGTTAGCCTACCTTAGGTTTAATTAGCATTAAACGCATTTAAAAACCACCACAAGATTACACAGCCCGAAACAATAATATTTTTTTGTGTAAATAAGAAATAATTGCTACATTACAAATTTAACCATTTTCTTTGTTTCCCAATATTTTCCCACAGTAACTGCTCTAACATGTGTCCAAAATATAATGTCAGATAATTAACATAATGCTCTTTGATGACATCATTTCCATTTGACATCCAGCGATTAAAATCCGGTTTCGAAATGGGTTTTAAATTGTAATACGAACACGATTTTAATAGAATCTTTGTTTGGTAATTGTGAGAAAAGCTTTCAACGAACTTTTGGTGGAACCGCCTCAACCATGATAAATCAATTTATTCGATGTAATTAATTTAAATAACTTACTTACCTGGTGGGGTCTTAGGTAAGTAAGTAGTAGTAGGTGTTCGGGGAAGCAGGGCAGATAAGTCAAAGTCAAAATATTTTTAGACTAAGGTGCAATGGGTCTTATATCTTAGTGATTCTACGCCTGTTCGTACGCGTACGCGTACGTACGATGGTCACGACCAAGCTGAAAAGAAGCCAGCAAGAAACTCGGCTTGGTTTTTTTTGGACTTCTCTATTCCTCTCTCTCTGATGTCTACGGTAGGGCTTAGGTGAAACAATGATAGCTTAACTTTTATTTTATTTCTCAAGCACATTATCACAGATAATTTAATAATGATAAAAAGGCTGAACTAGGGTTAAAACATAAAATATAAAAGAAAACGAATATAAAAAAATAAATATAATAATAACAATAATATGACTAAGTGAAGTATTTTAAATGAGGGACCAGCAAAGTTGTATGTGTCCGTTAATAAAACAAAACTCACCTTAGCCTTAAAAAAGTAGACTCTTAATATTTTAACCTATCAATATTAAAAACGTAAAAGCTCATGTTTATGGTATGTAATGACGACAAGTCCTGTTCAAGGATACATACCAAAAAGTCGATGGAGCGTGAATGAGAGTCACGCGCGGAGGGTTTGTGCCCACGTCTCGAACGGTTTATTTGATCGTTTTAAAGTTACACGGTCAGATGTAAACGGATGACCTATTCAACTTTTCTACGTTCGCAATGTTAGCTATATTCACTTACAGTATCATTTAAATAAACCTTAAAAAGTCACTATGCATTTCATATGTTTAGCTGTTAATACTCGATATAATGAAGTCAATTCGTTAATACTTACTTCTCTGTGCGTATTGTAACTAGACTTTTTCTGGTTACTGGGACATGGTCGCTGGTTTCCTATCGTTGGTATCCAGGTTGATTAGGATAGGCAATGTGGATAGAGTATCAGGTCGTCAACTTTGCAGCCGTTATGGAGTATCAGATGTGCTTGAATTGGCCAGTGATGTGCCAAAGGAAGGCTAATACCGCGACGCGTTAGCTGTACAATGAGGTCCACAACCTTTTTCTGGTGTCACAATCTGATGGTGCCTAACATTCAGGATGTCATTGTGAATCAAAACACATATAAGAGAAACACTACATAACAAAAGTGCGATTTAAATGTTTCTGTGAAATGCTGTTCATCAACGACTGTCTTGTGTGTATTATTCGTCTGTAATACCTTGAAAAATGAGCCCATTTTAATTGGCGTCTATCAAATTTCAATTGTTCCACGTGGAATTAGATATATAGGGCGTCCACCCCTTCCACCCTACGATTTTGTTTTCTTTACAAACAACCGTGAAGGTGCTGTTAACGACTCCACGAACAAATACGAAATTCGATCGTATTACGCATACAAATGGCTCCCCAAGATGTATTAAATTCGTTATTCAGTTGGGTTATGAAAGCCAATACTAGATAGAGAACCTTTTCTAGTGCATTACGGATTATGAGAACATACCTTGCGTGTTTAGTTTAAAGTGCGGAGTTCAGTCATAAATTACAGTTTTTATGAGATATTAAAACACGATAATATTTTTATTAATAGATCTCTAGCAGATTACTCTTAATTCTTACTACTTGTTATGCTGATAAACTATGTCAAAATTAAATTATATTACTTTTTTAAATATATTTATTTATGCAGTATATAATCCATACTAACAGTCCAAAAACCGACTAACGTCAGACAGATTAAAAACATTAAAAAATAAAACAATTAACACACAAAACAAACAACTTTGCCTTGTCCTCCAACATTCATAGAGACGAGCTTACTGGTGACATCAACATTTATAGAAAAGGGAGGGCAAACGAGCAGGAAGCCCACCATAAAGGTAAAATCGCGAACTAACTGTGAAATGCACTATGTCTAACTCATTAAATACCCGACACCCGACAAGCAAGACCAATGATTTTATCATCAAAATAAACTAGTTTGTCAAAAGTAAAGAAAACGAACAAAGTGTATTAACCGTACAATCGAATCACGTCTATTGACCGAGCATGACAGCGCACAAAACCTACCCATGAACATTGTTTGTCACGTATTGAACAAGATTTCTGACACTGTCAGGATAACGTCACATAATCCCGTCCGAAGTGCAGTTCCTAATTTAAAAATGGGAGATCGTTATTTGAAAGTATTATAAACGTCATTGTAGAGGTTAAACAATTGTACCGTCACAAACTGATTACTACACATGTGATTTAAAAAAGTAGAATGAATTTCCTATGTTAACATTTATTTTAATGTAAACACAGTTTTAATTATCAACAAAATAGTTAAAAAGCTATATTTTAAAATGCACATAAGAAATATCTTATATGCAGTGGCGGTACTACCATACAAGCCGAAAATAAAAAGAAAGAAAGAAACCACGTTTATCAACATAAATACACACGGCAAATACCCAATAGGTAAGAATAAAGTTATAAATTTAAAACAAAAAAAAAACGTTTTGTTTCTTATGTGTGCAAACCGGGCTTTTGGGCTTGTATGTTAGTACTTGCCTTGCCTTGCCTTGCCTGCCGAAAATACTTATATATTTGTGTTGCCATACGTTAGAGAATAATGTAATGTATGTAATGTCTAATAATAGTATTGTATATGTGGACGAGTCGGTTGATGTTTTTGCCGACTCTCTACTTACCTTTCGCAGAGGAATTTTGAACACCTTAAAAAAACCTTTAAATCCTGATGGTGTTCACATGTATTTTGTATCTTGTTTGTATTATTATATATATTGTTTTTTGTTTTATCTCTTAAATGTTTCAAGTACCCATATAATTGTTTTATATGTATACCTTGTTTTATTATCTTATAGTTATATTAGGTATAGTTATAGGTATAGTTTATTGTTTTTTAAATATATTTAGCACATAAGATGTTTGCGGACAGGTGTAATAAAATAAAATAATGGTTGTTCTTCAACCGTTCTGTAAAACATACTTGGCGATTTAAAGGAGTGGCGGAGTTGTTGGTTCTTCTCGTCTGCACTACGCCCTTAATTTGAGAACTGGCTTTAAATGTATAGTATACGACATGAATAAAGTTTTTTTTTCTATTTATAAACCTATTATGTTGGTTATATTATAATGTATTTTTTTATAATTTGGCTGCATGATTATAAATATATATTCAAAATCCTGTAAACATGTGTTAAAATCCTTTGGGTATTTTGTCGCTTAGAACTCTTATATCAATGCTAAGTAACATTAGATTTAATATGTATGAAAGTTTTAAAAATATTTATATTTGAATATGTTAGCGTATAAAGTTAGTATAAGTTTACCGAACAAACAGAATGTGTGAACAAACTCACCTCAACAGGGAAGATGACAAATTTCTTATGCATTATTCTACGGAAGTGTACGCTGCCACTTGTACAGTACACAGGTAAATTGTATTCACAAATATATACCAAATGATATAATAAATCCTATTTGCGTTTATTCACTTACATAGATGTTAAGAAATTAAAAAGTTACGAACATATAGGGTCACAGACAAGATTCGGAAGGTTTTTTTATACTTTTTATTGACAAAATGGATTATATTGTTACATTTCTGCTATCCAGAGGAACATCAAGATGATAGACACGATATCACAGCACGTGTTCAGACAAAAAATGCGGTCCCTGAACCGTATTTTTAATTATGCATCAGATAGGTCTGGATCAGCATATCGATAATCTCGCCACATATTAGATCTTTTTGGTCAAATAATGTCGTATCACAAGGTGCTTAACTGCGTGAAAACTATTAAAAAATAACAATCCCAATAAAACATCCCTTCTGGATAATTAATATAATAGACACATTTGGTCTAAGGAGAAATTATTTTGAAAAATACTAAGTTTCCACCTCGCACACTCACTCACACAGAAACACCATTGCACACACAAACAATTAAATGCTCGTTCCTCACTTAATATACTCCACTTGTTCATATATATATTATTTTTTGTTTTATTTTTTTTTATTAATGTTGTACCTTATCTTAGATTTAATTTGTTGTTCTATGTTTTAACCTTATTTTGTTTTTTATCTATTCTTTATTGTGTCAACATTTTTGATATGCTGTATGGGTTTAAGAAATAAAGAGATTAAATAACATTGTTGTAGTCCGCCTTGCAATGTTACGCCCAACTGGCTACATTATATATTACTCTATGGAAGCAATAAACATACTGAAAGAAAGAAAGACAATACTATTATCATACTTATTACCAATTAAATGATTATATTAAACTTGATTAATAAAAAAATAGTAATTAAAATCAGAAATCTCCATATTTTTATAGGCGGAACAGAGTTCGCCGGGTCAGCCAGTTTGTTATAAATCTTACAAACAAGTAGACTGTGTAACAGACAAAGCGCTCTCCATTTACGAGTCAGTTATGTATAAAGTAGCGTTTCTGTGTAACATAAAAGCAATCGATGTCGTAAAAAAAAACGATTCAAAGCTTGAATTTCAACAGATCTTAAATCCTATTGAACACAATGTATAGGAAAAAAGTAGACGGCTTTTTTTGTAAGCCGATATTTTATCAATCGGCAAAATATAAAAGAGCCGAGTGGGTTTTAGAGTTCTATCTAAATGTGAAATTATTTCAAGCATATTTACTTAATATCAAATAATTATAGATATGTTTAAGCAAACTTAATTTACTTAATTAAACAGTGCTAAAAACTTTAAAAAAAACTTATTCGCGTTAAAAACAACAAAACATTTGAACATTTTGTGTTTGGTATAGCATTGAGATAAATCAACTTTACTTGGTAATAGTATAAGAGAAGTATTATCTCTTAAACAAATACACGTAAAAGCGAAGATTAAAGCAAAAAAAAGAAATATATAAAGAGTGCGCAGTGATAAGGTCATATATAATGACCACTGGTCTGTACCAAGTCTCAATACATACAGGTATACATAAAAAAGAAAAAAGAATGCTTTACTTTGAGGCTACTTCATTTTAATAGTTTCCTAGGTTTTCTATCTTGAAATCAACTCTTTTGTTTGTAAAAATCACGTTTTATTAATGAAAAATGGTTACTGCCAAGGCAACACATCGATACGATATCTCTGTAATGAAATTTGAATGCGACATTTATGAGAATATTATATTTATTCTTATTAATCGTATTCTTAAAATACAAGAATGTGGGCTTTGTTGCTTGAAAACAGATAAAAATGAAAACGTTATTACAAATGAAAAATCACTTTGTGAATGTGTTTAAGTGTTGAACAAATGAAATAAGCAAATGTTGGCTTACAATTTATAGGGCATTGGACTATTGTGCCGACACTGATTACCTTTTATGGAGATTTGGCGTCTAACGCGCTATACCGGGTATGGACGTAAAACTTTTATGCTCCCACCGCGTTTTACAGAGCTTTTATTATTTAGTGAAAGCAACGGTGATGTCATAAATCTCCACTCCTGCGTGAACTTTCGCCTCTTATCTCGGTAAAGAAATACAACTTTCAGGCTTCTAGACAAAGTGTTTGGCTTTACGAAAAGACGGGTCACCGGAGTCGCTCGAGGAATTAACGAGGTTTTTTTTTGTTACGCCATGTCAGCTTCATGTATTTAAAATACTTGTGAAGAAATTAATTAATTATTTAAATAATTAATATGTATAAGAACTGGATGTAGGAATATCAATAAATAAATAATTATTTTTATTTATTATAATTAGCCCGTTGATGAACTACGTAATAGGTTGTTGTTGGAAATAGTAGCCTTATAAGATGGGAGTCTTCTCCAGTGATGAACAGCGAGATATATACATATTACATATATGTTAACAAACATTATTTATAACATTTTGGTATTAACAGTGTGTTATAAAATGGTTACTTTTCTTTAATTAAATAATAAATATGGTGATTGTTAATTGTAATAATCTTTAAAAGATTAAACTATCTCTATATATATATATATTAATTTATGTTAAAAAATATTTCTTAGTGTTGTTTGTGGTTTCTGATATATTTTCAAAGGTGACCTGGGTACTTTACGGATCGGTAACCCAATCCTGGAATACACGTGATTTCCAATACATTAATTAACTTAAATATTTAGAATCAATAAAAAAACAAAAAAAAAAACGGTCGTGTTTTCTATCAGTAAAACATTAATCTTATATTAAATAGGTTTTGTGTGGGCACCGTGACAGGCTACATGTTTGTAATTAAATTACGGTTAGCGTCGACCGAACGGACCTCTTTAAATCATATCCCGGATTATCTTAGTGAATGTATAATACAAAATAGTTATTAATAAATATTTATACATATAATTATACATTTGTCTAAGGTCAACGTCGCTTTACCATTAAAACTAACCAAAATTAACGGATAACAGACTCTTAAGTAAAGGGATTTATTATTTACAATGGTTCAACTAAGACCTAGCCATTTTATTTTCGGATGTCGGATGAGAAAAGGATATTCTGGAATTATTACCCGTTTGATTGTCTTAATGTTAACATTTTAACGTAAATCGTAAGGGCACGATTAAGTTATTTGTGAATACTGCTTTCATATTTTATGCTTCTGCCTACCCTCGTCTTGTTATGCGAATATGTAAGAGAGTTAAGAAATAGGTGTATGCATTTCCTCCAATAGGAAAGAGAGGATCCTGGACCAGCCCAAAACAACTGACCTGGCCAAGCACGAGAAGTGTAGAGTTTATATTCTTAGCGGTCGCGAGAACTTCGGTTCAGTATCGATTACGTAATACGTCACCTTAATCATTGTAGCTGAAGATCATAGATGTCGCTACAACCTTTCTCCTGTCTCTTACTGTCATTAAATCATACAAATAACTTACGAAACCGTTTAATTAACGGCCGAGTACAATTAGCAATAAAAATCCAACGTATTTCGAAACGAATTATACCAATTGAGAATATTTTATTATCCAAATATGACAGCTGACAGCGGGCGCCATAAGTGTGTTATATAATTAAACTGATAACATTAAATTAACGAAGTCAGCTCGTAAATATGTTTATTTTATTATCTGTAAATGTCACTGATTAATTAATTGAATAATGATTGAGTGTACTGCGATGTCTGGCCGCGGCTACCATAAAACAGTCTAACTAGTAGCCCATAAAATTTTTCTAACTTCAGCGGTAATCAAAATTAGTAGCCTATAAAAAGTGCGGGTATAGTTAATTTTTTGTTTTGATGTTTATAACATATATAATGCCGCTTCTTGATGAGCTTTTGTCCCCTGGATCAATTGTTACGCGGAACTTAAATCCCCGAGCATACATGCCAAATAGGTTAAATAATGCATTTGATTAAGATATTATTATGAAACAGTTCTTAAGAAACACAGATTTAGTAAAATATATATGTTATTAAACACACACTTTGGTAAACATGGACCTGATAAAAAGCAGACTGTGTGAAATAAAGATTTTGGGAAACACAGACTTTGGGAAACATAGGCTTGATAAAAAGCTATCTAACTGTGAAATATAGATTATTTGAAACACACTTTGTGAAACACTATGCAAGTAAATTACGAAGACTCCTTAAGGTAGCATAAATCGACCTTTTAAGAACAACTCGATGTGCCGGCGTCGCTTTATTTTCTGCATTAAAATTAAGCCAACGTGGCCGTTAATGCACTACAGATAAGCTAACAAGGCTATTAGCCGAACAAGCTAAACAATAAGGGCTTAGTATCATGAAATATAGCGGAGACGAGCCGAGATAACTCTGCCGGGCCTTCTTTTCCCCTAATTAGCCATTCAATTCTCGTAATCTTGTTTACCCCGCTCAGGTGCTATAATGGCGTTATTTGCATGCCGCCATATTGTTTTCCATGTTGGCCAGGATCCGAGCGATCGGCCCGCTGTTTTGGTCGGGCTTATTGGATTCGCGATAACCTTGTATTGATCGGTCCATTATCGATATTCGTTTATTTTCAGTGATACCGTCTGTAATGAGTGTATTTGATGATCTGATTGCAATCTTGTAACGCAACGATTTTCACCAATTCTTGATGGTGATTGGTCATATGCAGACTGTGTGATTGATTCGAGATTCTATCCATATTTTAATATACATTGTTAAGTTGTTAAACTTAACTATATTTTATGACTGACTTTTAAAATGGAGATGGAATATAATTCATATTATATCTACATATATGAAACAGTTATTTCATTATTTGCAGATTGTAAGTAATTGGGGGTTCGTACTACTTAACCTTAGCTCCCTTATTTCAATAGAAAATTTGAAAATTAAAAATCTTGTCTGTACAATTATTTAAAGGGAACCAAAGATCTAACGTTTATTACATAGGATCACTTTTGAAAAGGCTTAGATCGTAATGATTCTACCCCTGTTCATACGCAACGAAGAGAAGAAGCAGGCAAGAAACTCAGTTTGATTGAAAACGCGTATTTATTATAAATAAAATGTAAATATAATATTTTATATACAATTGTGTTAAGTAAAGCGTCTTCCTCGGTGATAATGAATTTGTACTTTATCACTTTGTAATTTCCGTGGAATTCTATTAAGGACCGCGTCATGGACATTCACTTTTAGTATGGCAATTTTTCAGAAGAGTATTAGGGTTCGATAATAGCTTTTTATCCCGGGGTAAATGTCTGTGTTATGTCGTTGGGATTTGGCGTGCTCGAGCGTTATGCTAAACTTGTGGTCGCTGACGCGGCGTCTGGCTCGACCTCCAAAGATGCGATTAACGGCAGAAGATCCCCACGCGATTATAGCCTCGGGATGCGTTTTATAATTTAAACAGAGTTTTGCAGACACGCCTCGATTGAAGATTTTAATATGTCGACTATGTTATCAGTTGAAATAAATAATACTTTTTTGTTCAATGGATTAATATGAATGAAACGGAAGATTACGGCCTCGCTGACTAAACGATCTCTTCCAGATAACCCTACATATATTTTTCTTTTTTAATAATGTGTTTTTTTTTCATTTTCGCTATTGTTTTCTGTTTATATATGTTTAATATTCGTGTGAGCGAGATAAATCACAGCGTGTTCATATAATATTATTTGTAAGGAATTGGTATGATACGTATGTATGCAATTAACGTAATGGCATAGGTATTAAAAGCTGAGCTTTTAAATTCGCATTAATTGCCCTCAGCTAATCTCCTACTACCAGCGGTGCTGTATAATTAGGGGCGACAATGCCTCGCAGCAAACAATACTGCATAAGCCACACGTCAATTTAATTTGAACCTTCGATCCAAGATGGCGGCTCTCCCTAATACACGGTTATTGACAGAATTCAGAATGGGCTTATTCCAGTGCTGATTGAATCATATTAACATATAAAAAAGCATTTTGAAATAACAAAGTTTTTTTTGACTAGAAACATTTCGAAAAGCGTTCCATCGGGCTATGACAGTTATGAAGGATCTCTCCTCTATACACCAAATTTCAAATAATTTACTCCTTTGGACTACAATTACGTAGTAACTGGTAGACTTTTGTACCAGGAGAGTCTTGTCTTTAGAAGTAATCTCTGCCAATTAATAAGTCAAATAAAGAAGATTTATTTCTGTTTGTATTGGCATTAACTACTTGTAAATTTGTCTTGACAGTTGTCAAGGGATATAGATAATAAAATCACATTAAAATCTCACGCATAGAGAATAGCGAGTTAAAACTCTGTGTCAATTAAATCTCCCCGATTCAAGATGGCGGCGTTCTCTAATTCATGGTCAGCTGAGTAGCTATAACCACAGTCCCACAGAGTGCGCCTAATTGACGCATTTTGATAAAATATTTGCAGTCGCCCACGTTTTAATTCGTTTCAGGAAATACTTCTATAAATACCCTTTCGTCCGCCTCCAGACCATTGTATGTAAATTATGTGTTGTAAGCAACTTCAGGTAGAATTTATTGTTAAGAGATGACGGCAAATTATTACCAGATTGAATTAACTTTAATAAGCCTTTAATATATGACACTAGCAATCTACCTTGTATGTAAAACGTCATTTCTAAGGCTGGCTTAATAATTTAACTTAAGCTACCATACTTTTAAATTTCTTATCGAAAAAGATATTCATAGTGTTTCGTTTACGCGGGTAAATTTAATTACTTTTTTAACATTTATTATTAAATTATATTCTTCTAAAACAAAACGTCGAGGTATAATATGATTTTATAAATAAAGCTGTACAATAGAACTTTACACACACTTAAATGCTCGTTCTTCACATAATATACTCACATATATATGTATATAAATATTTTTATTTATTTTTTTCTATTCGTATTTTTTTTGTTGTATTATTTTATTCTGATCTAAGATTCTATTTCCGGTTCTATGTTTTAACCTTATTTTGGCTTTTTTTTAAATCTATTTTTCTTGTGTAAACTTTTTGTGATAAGTTGTACAGGTTTAAGAAATAAAAAAATAAAATAAAAAACATGATTCATGAATATATATGACATAGTATACCATCTCAGGTTTCGAACATCCATACTTTGGAATTTAATATTATTCCTACTGGAGACTCGAAAAGCAATTTTCTTCCCAAGTGTACAATTAATGACATTGGTAGTCATTATATAAGATTAATTGGCAGGTAGAAGAAGACCTGACTATACATAGTTTAGTATCAGATCTATGTGAAGCAGGGCATGCAAAATTATATATGTCATTATTCGGAAATTAAATGGAAAAGTTAACTATGATAAAATTATTACATCACGGATAACTAAACTAAACAAAACACTGTTTGCTTGGAAATTAACTTCGGATCATATTTTTTACGAGTTTAAGATAATTGTAAAAAACAACCACCGGCAAATGACAATCCCAATTAGTTTCTGGTGGGTTCTTCTAAGCTGAAGGCGCGCAGTGATTCCTACATGGGACTTACTTTAAGTAATGTTTATTTATTTATTTACACTTTATTGCACTTAAACAGTAAAAGCAAATGAAGTTAATAGAAGTTAGTACATATAAGAGCAACGGGCGGCTTTATCGCTAATAAGCGATCTCTTCCAGACAACCCACACAATAAAAAAATTCTTAAAATACTATGAGACTGGTGCGAAGAGTGCGAAGTATACAAAAAAAAACACAAGATACATAAAATTAAGTGAAACCGGAAAGATATGCTAATTTAAATCTAGAATTATAAAAAAATATATGTTCAATGTTCAAAAGTGGTTGTTACCAATCCTAGTTGCATAAAGTATTTTTAAATTTTAAAGTTGCCATGTTGGCGTTCGAAAAAGAGACAGAAAAAAGACGCTGGCCATATAAGGAAAAGACCGGGCCGGTCACGAGCCCAACTCGCAGAAATGGTAATAAAAAGTCATGAGGGAAGAAAAAAAAACTATCTTCAAAATACATACAAGCATATGCGTCTTATTATTTTATCCTTATCTTATCGCATAAAGCAAATTTTATAGGTTGTATGATGTATACAAATAAATTACTAAACAAGTAGACTTGTCTCCATCAGGACTTCAAATTTTACGGCAAAGCAGACAATTAAAGTCTGAATTCACATATTAAAAACCCATTCATAACAATGTGAATTCCATTGGGAGTTTAAAAACATTCAAATGTAATAAAACTCTGTGTTTTAAGTTGTTTGTATGACTTTTTATCCTTGAAACGTAACTAAATGGCTGACACTTTACTGACAAATTAAAATTACTACGATACATTTTAATAAGCACACGTGTCGATGAAATAAAAGTATAAATAATTACGGGAATAACACGTCAGTCGTTTCATTTAATAGGTTATAATTCCGTCACCAATGTGGCAATTATGATGAAATGTCTATTTTAATCATTACCGAGAACTCGCTCGTATCCTTATATCACCAATCCTTTTTTTAAACTAAATCACACCTATTAGCTAAAGATTCTTAAAATACCTGTCACATTTCCTAACAGGATAAAAATACATATTAGATAGACATACATATAGATACATATTTTTGAATAACTAACCCTACGTATGTTTATATATTTATTTATATCACATGGAATCGTATCAGCAATTGCTTGTGTACGTAAAAAAATCCTTATACCTACGAGGTCTGAGAAGATACAGCAGATTTATATAATAATGATTTAAGTTTCCTTTAAGATTTTCCATTTAGTATATTTTATTTTATTACATCTGGCGCCAAACATCTTATGTGCGAAATATATTTAAAAAAACAATATACTAATAACATAATAAAACTTGGTATACACGTACAACAATTATATGGGACCTGGAAACATTTAAAAAACAAAATACAATATATATATATAATAATACAAACAAGTTAGAAGTTAAAGGTTTGTTTTTTTTAAGGTGTTTAAAATGCCTCTACAAAAGGTAAGTAGAGAGTCGGCAAAAACATCAACCGACTCGTCCACATTTACAATACTATTATAAAGTCGACACAATCTGTTTACATGACCGTTAATTGCATAGACGGGCGTGTAAAAAGTAAGATTTAGTCTACTCATATGTTAAAAGTAAAGTAGATTATTGTATTCCAAATTCAAATTTTAATACCATTTAAAAATCGACGTAGTCTCGTATGAGACATTTCGCAATAGCAACACAAAGGCGTCTATTTTCATATTAAGAGCGCGGGAGTCATTCAATGAGCGCGAATGATATAAATTGGTTAAATTGCTTGGCTTTGCACCGCAGGGAGATGTCCACTCGTCCGTCACAGAATTCATATACTTTTTTTTACGTATGTTTGGTGGGATTTCAATAGAAACGGTTGGCTATTGTGATTTAATTATGTTAGCCTGAATGGATTGGGTCCAATTACAATTGACGAGTTTTGAAGATTTCATTTATAGTTGGACTGAGGAGGACGATATAAGATTTTTTAAGGGATAAATGTGGTTTAATGATGGATTTGGTTTACTAATAAAATAATTGAGAATTGTTTTTGTTTGGTTCAGAAGTTCTTGCTTAGTTAAGTTTCTAGCTTTTCAGCGTACGAACAGGCGTAGAGTCATTTATATTTAAGACGAATGAAAATGGTCCTATGTATATTACTGAATAAAAAGATTCGACATTGACATACACGTAACTGTTTTTTACTTTCCTCAAACAAGCACACCTCACATAGAACAAGAGGATAACGTATTTAATTTTTTTATTGGATATTTATTCATTTACAATTCGTTGCTAAAGAAAAAGATTTTTAAAAAAACAGGAAAACTTGGCTTTGTCGCTTTCCGCGTGCTCTTAATAACCCTAACATATATTTACATCTTTTTAATATAGAATCGTATCAGCGATCACTTGTCTACCGATCAAAAGTACCCACAACAAACTCAGATGGTATAATTATAGATGTTATAGTACTTACTGCTCGTCTACAATTTTCAATATATTGGCTGGTATCAAAAAGGTGTGCTTGGAGGGTAATCTGCAGGTGCTAACAGCAACCTACCAACGAACCATGTCTGTTCTTATGAACCATGTATGTTCCATTGAAATGTGTCTAATTCCCCTTGTGACGCGACATCAATGTTTGCATCACATTTAAAGACTTTCTACTCGTCTATCAAAGTGATGGATCTGTACTGAGAATAACTATCAATCAATAAGATTGAAAGCCGATAATTTTGCGTATAAAACAAAGACTCGCACGATCATCACGTATCATCTCATATTATTACTTTTCAGTGTCATATGGGTGTATGTCTGAAAATAGTTTGTGGAAAACTTACTAATTAATGTTAATCACTTAGGTATATGTAAAACCTCACTGAATTTCTTGTGGGTTCTTCTCAGCTGATGGCGCGCGGCGAGCCCATGCAAACTTAGTTTTAGTGATGTTCATAAGTTGTAAATCCTATTTGCAATAAAGAATTTTGAATTTACTTGGCACAGTCGTCACCGTAACGGAACCGAGGTTTGAAACCCGGCACCGTGTTATGTTTATATGAAAAGTATATGTGAGTAACCAACTTACCTTTAACAATTGAATAAATTTAAGTAAATAGTAATGACTAAAAAAAGCTTCTAATACAAGTAACATATTTGTTTCAGATGAATTCTAGTCACTTCAATCGAGCTTTTATTCTACAGAATAAAGTGAATTCAAGCATAGAAACACGTCAAAGCATACAAAAAATCGTTCTACCTTTTTTCTATCTATATACGAAGTATTTAATATTGTTTTTCGTAAAACTTTAGCTCGACATGTTTTATAGCTATTTTAAATGTTAAAACTTTAGAATAGCAGGATTACACCGTCCGTGACTAGCATGATTATAATTTTTCAACAATCGAAATTCTTCTAATGAATTTACATTAAGCAGTTGTTTGGTGTATCGTGTAAAAGTGGAAAGTTGACGCGGAAAAGTTCCATTGAAAGTCAATTTTCCAAGTTCGAGGAACGCGAGACGAATGCGAAGTTCTTATTGCCGCCTTTAGCATATTACGCAATGTCGCACGTGATGTAGAAAAGCATTTCTCATGAACATTCTCCTAATATACGGTTTCATAGTTAGTGCTTTATCAAAAACTTGTATAGTTGATGCGGTATTTTGAAAATACATTATTTAAATTGCAGACACTATTGAAGTATCGAAAGTAGAAAAACAGCATAGTGGTTCAAGTGTGTCTTTAACTGAAGTTGTGCGTTCAAACGCATGCTCACAAGTAAATATTTTCTTTTATTAACTAACTTAATTAAGGCAATTAAAATTACCAAAGAAATGGGCATCGGAGGCCCATCATTGGAGGCGTTCATGTATTATCATGTTGGGATATTTAATTTCTTTATAACTGTTATGTAAAAAGTTTAGAACATCATATGTATACGGTATGGATATATAATAAAACGTAATTTTAAGAAGCTTATTTTAAAAATGATTTTATTAAAAATATACGCTTTTTGTAATGGAACTTTCAAAAATACGCGAACAGAGATAACTTATAGTCACGTGAAATGTAAATTTTACCCTTTCCCCATATGTTAGTTGTCGAAATGCAGCGTAACACTTATAAGGTTTATTGAGGAAGTACATACAGATGGTCGGCGCGTGCGCATCCGTTTCCGCGTAGGCGATGCCCTACCGAAGACAGGTGGTCTGCATTTGAATATTGAGCGATATAAGGTGTTTGATGAGAATGTTAATTATATAAAAACAGTATGGTAGAGATTGTCTTGTTACGACATGCAACCGGAGTTTCCTTTTGATTGTTTTAATGATTATACTATAATTAATCATTATTATTTGACGAATCTCAATTTGAATAATTTAGCATATTCAGAAAATTTAATATAACACATGAATAATATTGTTAATCTAATATATAAAATTCTCGTGTCACAGTGTTTGTTCCCTTACTCCTACGAAACGGTTTGACCCATTCTCCTTAAATTTTGTGGCCATATTGAGTAGGACTGAGAATCGGCCAACATATATTTTTAGAGACATTTTTTTTGGCAAAACGACGTTTGTCGGGATCAGCAAGCCCTGTTTTTACAAAAAAAAACTAAAAATACTGAAAACTAATAATTAACGAACAATAAACAAATTAAAATAAATTTTAGAAAGTAATTGAAGATATAATAGTTTATAAATATGTTTATATATTCATTATGTAGTCTTATTTTATATTTCAGTTTAATTTTTTAATTTAATTTGTTTGTTTAAGTTATTATTATTGGTATTTTAGTTTGTTATTTCAATGTGGTATACAATAATATTTTTTCTAGTTTGAATTAATATAAATGAACAACTGACTACCATAAATGTTGCTAAAGGAGCAACTATCATTATTCTTGTAGTAATTCACAGACTGTACTGTTTATTATTGCAATTTCTGAGATTCCTATTACTGTGGAACGAGCAAAGACGGACAATGGAGGTTGGTGAGTGGTCATCGTTACAGCGGGATTACTGAACTTCACTTTTGTCTACTCAAAACACGACAATGCAGCGAACGCTCGATTTATGATAGACAATTATTTTTGAGAATGTTGGGTATTATTTTTCGTTACAGTTGTATGTTTGGTAAATATTATTTGTTCTATTATTAGAATTAATTAATGTAAATAGAAATCAGTGAGCATGAGTGGTTTGGCAAAACATTACCGATATAACAAGAAAACGATTTCATAATAATAACTAAAAATTAACCTAAATAACTTAAAATAAAACAAAACACACAACTAAAACAAATTTAAAAAGTTTGGTCCCTGTGGCATAGTACCCATAATGCTACCGGCATTTCCTCACTGTATCGCGATGCTTATACGCTGAGCAAGGAAAGCACCAGCTCTTGGATCACCGGTACTGACTATCAGGCGCCTACTTAATTTCTTAATAAGCCCCTGTGCACTTGCACCCTATGGTCCATAGGTCTCTACTCCAAAAGGAATAAAAATGTAAATTAGTTTTATTTTAGTTTATTAAAGTAGTTTTTAAGTGATAAGTACAATGCCCCAGATAATGGTCAACCTTATTTGACATGAACGACTTGTATGCCTCTAAATCACTAATTCCCGTATAATTAAACATCAAATAGTTTGATAGAGCATCAAACTATTGCACTTCAAAGCCAAGAAAATAAACTTCTACATGTATGTTTAAAATTCCTAAAGTATCTGCCGTAATCCTAAAGTATATTCGGACGCAGCGGACTTTAAACTCGCGAGTCATCTTTCAAGTATTGACCTCTGAACCGACGAGGTCATTGCCATATTAACTATCAATTCGCGTGACCTCATCGGTTTTGAATAAAGATTTGGCACCCATTCAGTATTAACTAATGCTAAAGCTATATAGAAATTCATTTCAATAATATAAATAAATATATAACACACGTTAGGTAAGCCAGAAGCGATTATGTTTTGTGTTGTAATAGGTGCTAATACTAGGTATATATATGTAAATACAAGATATGTATATGGCGTAATATATTATATGGTGGCTGCAGGTCGAAGACGTTGTGACGATATATGATGTATCTAAAAGTATCTAAGTTTTAAAGATATGTTCGAAAATCACACCTTTTACAACTCTCTTCGGTTCTGCGAATCTGTTTTAAGCATAGTATTACTGGAGATGCGCTATCGATTATTAAAAGACCTCAAGGCATATATATAGTTGATTAAACGAAGATAAATCTCAAAATTTCATGTTTTGTTTATTTATTTATTAACACTTTATTGCACTTAAACTGTAGAAGTAGAAGATGTTAATACATGTTAACTTCTAAGTTTATCTTAATATGATAAAAGGACACATCTTTTTCATTAAGATTCCGAAATTATATGACTCACTGTATTTCCAATTATACAACAATACGATGAGGTCATCGATCCTGAAATGCTAACGAAGTTCTCATAACTGCTAATCATATATACAACTGACCTAAAGGGCCTTCCTCACGGCTGAGCTGGCCAACAGGCCCGAGTTGAGCTGTAAAGGCCTCCAGGCCAACAGCGAGATCCCACTACAAAAAAGGGGTCTTTCGGTCCAGTCAGTTAACTGGACTTTTCCAGGATTTCCCAAAAACCAACAAATCACATTTTTTATCGTATGAGCCAACCCTCTTTTAGATAATAGATTTTGTATTTAACATAAGAAATTAAAAAAAAACAATGTTTCATCAAAAATGCACAATTCAAAACGTGACTAGGCATCGAACACTGCAGAATATATTAGAAAAATATTATGACGCCTTGTACAACAGTGTAAACTCTATATAACGACAATGAAGGGACTGTGCGTTTTATAGCGTTAACTGGAGGGGAAAAAATCAATGTATGGAATACAAGGTTAACCAACCAAAGCCAATTGATATTTGACGATTCATAGAGTTTGTCATTTAACCGAGGTTCAATTTTAGGGATCCTGATTTTAATGTTTATAAATCTTGTTTAAAATGTTAAATTACCATAAACATGCCCTCTGTAAAGGCCTTTTTCAAGGCACCGTTAAAATATGTCGTTGCAGGTAAACAAGTTCTGCAGCGCACCGCTCGGCTCTAATAACATTCCGGGGCAATATTTCACGCACCTCGATAGCAGAGTACATCACTTAACCAGACACCGCGCAACACGATTTATTGGCTACAACTTGTTGTGATAAAATGTAGACAATGGGCTATCGGATCGTACATCGGAGGCTACATGTGTATGCTTTTAGCTTCAGACTTCACTTTACCAATTAGCCTCTACTCATATATCACTATTTACGTAACGCTAAAGAAAAAAATGATAGTATATCATTAATGGGGATCTAAACTTCCGTTAAATTTGGTTAATTTAATAGAATCTTTTGATATTCTGAAGGAGTATAATTAATTCAATTTAATTGCGAAACGTTTCGGTAATAAGTGACAAAAACTTAACGGCACTTGTCAGGTCGAGTGGAGGGTGAGGGTTAATTGTATGTGAACAAAATCATAAGAGCTATAAAACTCGCGTTTTTGACATAAAAGGTGAAGTTGAAATAATGAAACGGGGTGTGAGTCTCCCCCGGGCTGCGGTGAGATATTGACGATGTCATTAAAAGACACGCGCTCACGCTACCTCCATTTTTCACACATCACTTGCGCGAACGGAATCTACATCATATTCACTGGTATATTTCATGGTTTTACCATTTGCGTATCCTTCAATACAACCAAATTCTATACAAGGCTGAACTTTTATGAAAAAAAATACGTAAGTAGGTTAAATTTAAAAAAGTTTTAACTAAAACGTGAAGCTTATTTGCATGTGCCGCGTTGATTTTATTTATACCTTGTTATAAATCGTATTCAAATTACACAACCCGTATCGAAACCGTAGACTATGACAAGGAGCAATCAATTTTGTATTGTATAAAAATAATAGACCGACCGGTCCCTTGTGATAAACATGGAAGCCGCATCGTGTATCAGACTGATACACATCAGTACTCGTCGGATGGTATTTGTAAAGTGATTTTTATTGCGTTCGATTCGGTTGCTTTGTCACACGTCTTACGTGTGAAAAACGATAGGATTTGGTTACGTTGCTTCAGTGTGGTATATGTATGGTCAATTCGTTATTTTTATATGTTCGCATCGTTTATTAGATAGCTGGTTACATATTAACGAAAGAAAGGAGGAGAGTTAGATATTAACGAATGAAAAAAATAGAGTTAAATATAATATAATCTTCGTTAAATATAATTAGATAGCAGCACATGCATTCGCTTCGTTTATAAGATAAAATGTAACATACACACATATAAACGAAGTAGAACAGGACAGTTACATTAAACAAGAGAATTTCGGGATTACCATAATGACTGCCAAAGGTAAAAAAAATTCATGAACTAATTTCAAAAGTTAATGATACTTCGACTAATTTGAGTATATGAAAAACAAGTGGGTGAAATATAAGCTTACTTGTGTTTAAGGTTTCATTTTAGTAGCCTTGTGACATGCGTGCACGCGACCACAATGGCTTCGGTCTTGACTTGTGGTTATTATTTTAGTGAACATTAAACTTAGGGCATGTAATGTAAAAAACCTGTTGTGTTAATGGGACTTTTTAGCCTTCAGTATTCCTGTATAGTTGTTATATCTTTATATTTTTTTGATAGATCACTTATGTGCTAAGAGTGTCTGAACAGTCCCAATTGATATGAGGTATCATAGTGAACACTTTAGTATTTAACTTTCGTCTCATAGCTATAAGGATTCCATACGAGACTGGTCTGGGCAATAACTTAGTTTTTAAGCGATAAAATATTACTTACACTTTTTACAAAACTACTTAACTATAAGCATTTGGTGGATACACCTTTTACAAACTGAAGTGTGTAATAATAAAAAAATAGCTTTCATTAAGGTTTGTTGATATTGTATTAGCAATTTATTTGGAGATAACATCTATATTGTTATTGTATAATGTTTCAAGTTCCCAAATAATTGTTTTATGTGTATACCTTTTATTAACTTATAAGTTTATTGTTTTTTAAATACATTAAGCACATAAAATGTTTGGGGACAGATGTAATAAAGAAAATAAAAATAATACTCTTTCTAATTTCTCTATAAAAACACTAATATTTGAATGCTTTTTAAAGTCAAACTGTATTTTTCAACGGATTTTACTCCCAGTTTATGTTTGTCCTACATATTCACGGATGTATTTTTCTGTACGTCAAAGTTGATAGTGATTTGCATATTAATTGTGTAAAATATAGGGCGTTATAACACAGATGACAGCCCTTTAATCCCCGAAGGCGTGGCACTCAAACAAACGGATGCGAAATTGAGAGGCTCGGAACTGTATACCTTTTCATTACAGAATCCCTTTTTAATTACCACAGCACAAATAAAATTTTGTATTTTTCAAGTAGACGTAATTGAAAAGGAAATTACGGTGCGGACGCGGCGAATGAAACTTTAATATAATGCATAGGGCGCTTTGATCTCGCGGCTCGCTATCAAAACGTGTAGATGTATTATAGAAATACAATCTGGATATATCATATAAAGAACTAGTATATTATTTTAATGTTATGACATAATATTAATTTTTATTTTCATAAAACTCCCAGTGGTCACATGTAGAATGCGAAATCAAATCGAAAATATCTTTATTCACATGGGAAACTTTCTTACACTTATGAATCGACAACAATAACATTCACTGCCAGTTCCCAAATCAAGGGCATTGAGTAAGAACTGGCAAGCAACTCTCCGCTACTCCTTTATTGGCGATGTAAAGTATTTTCTAAAATACGGTTGTATAGAGCTACATTCATTACGCCAACCATAAGCAGGCAGTCAACATTATTTTTTGGTACCTGGATTACTGCGAACGAAGAGACAGAAAAGTATGCCCATTATGAGTTCAAACTTCAAACATAAAGGAAAATACTGTATGCCAAAAATATACGAAAACGTAACACGGTCAAAGGGAGGATAATAAGGCTCTGGTTTCCGTTTTAATCCTCAGTCGAGTCGGGATGAGTTTTCCGGATCAATATCTTAAAGTACGCTAGTCTATGCGTTAGAAAGTACTAGCAGTGTACTGTTAAATATGTAGTGAAAGTGCGTTCTTTAGGTTAAAATTGGTGATTGAACGCGAGTCCTCTAGTGATTTCTTTATGTTAATCATTGTCAGAAGTCTACACAAATCAAATTTATGAAGTTAATGACCTCATGGTTAAATAGGCAGACGAAGGAATATATATTTTTCATTTAATTTAGCCTTTCCTCCAATTTTAAATTTGATTAAGTTTGAGTTTTATTACCTTGCAGTACAAGTGCACAGGCGCTTATTAAAGAATTGAGTAAGCGCCTATTAGTCGGACCTAAGAGCTGGTGCTTTTCTCGCTCAACGTATAAGTATCACGATACAGCGAGGACACGTCGCTAGCATGGGTACTCTGCCACAAGGACAAAATTTAAATTTATTTTACTGTTTTATTTTAAACTTTAAGTTATTTAAGTCTTATTATTAAGTAATTACTCAAATAAATTCTTCACATCGATCGTAAAATCTAAATTATCCGTATTTACAATTGAATACCGCAATACGCCGGTGAAGATCCATTGATAATCACTTATAGTTCCAAGTTGCGAATAGAGATTGGAGGCAAAGTTCCCGGGGCACGGATGTACGACCGATTGCATCTGACTCCGAGTTCCGTCGCCTAAGGAACTCCAACTATTTGCTAATATACTAATTGAAAAATGCGGTTCGTAGAAATAAATGAATAAACCAAGCAGACTTCGGCTGAGTGTTTTAAATACAGAAGGAATTTGGGTAATCGGTTCATAAGTGGCAGAGCTCTGGTGATTTTTTTTAAATAAAATTAGAATATGTCCATCCCTAAAGTTTAGTCTATCTCCATACAAAATTTCATAGATATCGATTCAGTAGTTTAAGCTCAAAAGCGTTACAGACAGACTTATCGCATTTATAATATTAGTATGGATTTTTAATAATATTGTCATAATTTTGTTTCCACTATCTAATTTCCTTTAATTAATTTAAAATTCACAACGTATTAACTCGCCTAGGCTATACACAGTTTTGAATATTATGAAGAGATAATATCCTCCGAAGCGCCAGCGACCCTTTTAAAATATTCTGAGAAATTTGCGATTCAAATGTGCTAAGCCGTTTAAAACGCCTAACAAATTAAAGGCGGGCTCGTGAAAACAATCATTAATTACGATGTTATTTATAACGTATATTTATACCAGTATACGTCTTGTTCAAGTTCGACGCAACACTTGCACATACGTTAGTGAGAAAACCGGTGTCCACAAACAAGCCTGCCTCTGCCAAAAGAGTCTGTAGTCCATGGACATCTAATCCTGGGAGAGACGGTTGGTTCTAGACAGGCGTGCTTAGATCTACTAAGCTCGTTTTGTTGTTTTAAAAATAGAACAAATATACCTGTATCTGACAGGATTATTATGGTTTATATAAAACATTAAACTATAATCGACAATTGACAAATCTATGGTCTCTACGAACCGATGTTAAACCAAGTGTAATATAATAAATATGTTGATTAAATGTTTATGTGCATATTTCAATTCAATACCAAATTGTATGCGTAAACGCAAGATAAGTTTTGAAACTTGCAAATAAAGTAAAATTTAATTCAAAATTTTTTTTTATTCAGTTAGGTACATAGGACCATTTTGAATCGTCTTAAATGTAAATAACTCTACGCATGTTCTCCACCAAGCTAAGAATCCGGCATGATTTCGGTAATGAATACATGGGGTGTTTTAAGAGTTAAGCCAAGCTGAAAAAATCTCTCAGAATTTTCATCGTCAAAGTAATCCCATATTTTATAAATCATACATAATCAAAAGATAATATGTAGACTGGAAATAGCCTGTTAATATAAAAAATATTCTATCTCTAGATGGTTTGTATAAAAAATATACCGACAATGGATCAACGATAATATAGACACAAAGCGAAATATCCTTTACAGTGATTGCATACACGAGAAACTAGCATTGTAGTCTGCGCTGAGCAGGATTTCATGTTTTAATATTTTACCAGAGACTCAACGTGAATCGTCGAATATGCAAACAAAGCTTACCTTAATAACTATGACGTAGGTTCCGCCACAACAGCGCAGTGGGGTTATTACTAAATAGCAGATCGCAACGATCGCTGAATTCAATAGAGGGATTGCTTTTGCAGTCTATTATAGTCTGAGAAACGAAAGTGTCATTCTTTAAACATGCTAAGAAATATTTGGATAGATAACCGTTAAATTACGGTAACATAACTATCAAATTAGGTAAGATGTATTCAGTAGATAAAAACTTAAAGCTCATAAAATAATGGAGAACTTCTTTCCCGACGAGGCACTAAAACTTTAGATACGACTTAGTACAGATAAGGCCTGACGGTTGACAGACAAGCATTAGTCATGAACGTAGTCCAGAAGCAAATCCCTTCAATGTGTACAGGAAGCGAAGAATTCGATGACATTTGAATAAGGACTCTTCATAACAGGAAGAGCAAGGCCACGATCATCTACCAAAGAAAGTTTACCAGGTATTAAAAATACAGGTCTGTTATATACTGATACAAGATAACATGGATTTTATTATGTGTATTCGTTTAAGTCTGATCGTCTGAGTGAATGAATACAATATTAACTATATAAGAGTTTTGTGTGTGATTGTGAGTTTAAAACATTTGTTCCAAATTCAAATTGAGCAATCAGAACAATGCTATCGCTTCCAGTGTGGTCTGGGTGCCATCTTGTTGAGGAGACAGTATATTGGACATTCTAAAGACATTTTTTAGTAAACCATTGTTTGTTTGGCCGTAGTAACATCTGACAGTGAGTTCGGTGCCTTGAACCTGCTCTGGATGTTAAGCCCGTTATGAATTACGCTCCTTCTCCTATATATATATATATAATTAAGCATTGTTTTTCTATTTGATATTAACGCAGGTAGAACCACGCAACCCTCAGATATGATTTTAAATATTGCGACTGACAGTGAATCGTGCAACTGCTGTTTTCATAATAACCCTACCGAGGCTAAAAGCTCTCATAATCCGCATCGCACTTTTTCTCGAAACGGACTAAAAACTCACTCGCCGTACAGATTAGCGATAAGCATACTTGACGTCTTTGGTTTTAGGTGTATTTTTGAAATGATATGACGTCTATGCCTAATAAGAACATAAGATAGCGTTAACTTCACGTCTAATAAGCACAGCACAGTACATAGGATATCAAAGCTGGAAAATTATTATTTAATGTTTCAATACGATATATTTAGTTTAATTTTAACAAATTTAAACACATTTTTAATTCTAAAACATATTCAGGAATCAATACAAGTCATTCTTAATCACAAGGCAGCTTCTGTAGTGCATCTGTGTTCACATACTTATAGCCAAGGTTATTGACCGATTTAATATATCTAAATATTGTCCAGCATCTCTTCACCGTGTATAATTTAATTTATTGTAAAAATATTTATTGTCTATTTGGTAATAATACCAGGATGGTGTCTCCATTTGAATAAAGAATTACGTGTGTTTTATCGTTCCTATCAATATACAAAAGATATACAATATTAATGATAAGAATAGTGTAGTTTACAAAATTGTCTAACTGATGGCTATATATAGTGTAAATCAAATGTAATCCGTGACCATTTCTATTTAAAACGAGTCGTGGTGTTATCGGACAATAGTTACCTATTTACCGAGCCGAGGCGCCCGCCTGCTCGTAACTTCTCTTGTTTGCAAACTCGGATTGGATCTCGCGCTCTACTTTTCTTATGAACATCCGCAATTTACTTTTATGACTTTAAAATGTTGTTGTCACCGTTTAAAATGGCGTCCAGAGATTCAGAGATTAAGTTGTGAAATTGGACTTAACTCAGTGTTAATGGAATGATATAAATCATATTTTTATATATCATAGCTATATGAATATACTTGTACGAGTAGTTTAACACTGTAACTAAGTAACTTTACTTTGATACCTATCAAAATGGGCTCTCCACACACACAAGTCTATACCATGTGGAAAATATATAAATAATAATAATATAATACAAATTAGATACCTCATCGGTAATGCACTCCAAGCATCGTGTATAAACGCCTCGAGTAAAATTCCACCAAAGGACCTGCAACGCTCCTGGCGGTTACAAGTGAGTTGCCGGCCTTTAAGGGACGCTCTCTTCTTGAAAGCCCCCCAAGTCGTTGTACCTTTTTGTTAATACTTGCGCTGTGGTTCCACAAAGGAGTGGCAAAAACTGCCTTAAAAAACGCACAGTTGTGGAGCGCCAGACTTTCAAGCTGGTACGGATGGAATGTCGTATGGAAACAATTCATTTTTTATATAGTTAAATACATTGTGTCTGTTCCGCTTGATACCTTTTGTGTCTTACCGTTTGGGTCTTCCTTTACAATATAAAGTAGCGTATTTGTACAATTTCCTTATAAAAATATACACTTAAGTACTAGACATTTTTGTGATTGTGACATCCGGTAAAAGGATTTTGGAACACAATTTAAATTTGTATTGGGCAAGTAATCCTCTGAGACGTGTATGCTTGGGACCTTCAGGTATCGATTGTAAAATTCAATGGCCTCAGTGTGTTTGGACGTAGTTTAAATTTTACAAGTTTTGTTAGTTATAATAAAACTTGTAGGTGTCGTATAGTTTTATATATTATTACTAGCTGAACCGGCAAATGTTTGCCATAAAATTACTAAAAAAATAGGCTTGTTTTTGTTTAGTTTTTTTTGTCTACATTATAAAATACTTGGAAATAATTTATATGAACAACGATTAACGATTGCCGGGTCAGCTAACTTTTTATATTAAAATATTAATAAGACCTTTGTCCCAAATATCACTCTAGTCTATTTTACGACGGTGCGGTCCAAAATCGCACAATACGTCATTGTTGTGCAGACATAATACGCGTATATTCATGTCATTGATTGTTACCGTACATAATTATTCCCACATTTTTTTTTATTGTCGCATCGCAGCGACATCTGTCCCATTGTAACAACAATAGATTTCTTAAAGAGTTGTTCTTTGACCTTGTGATGTCGAGTGTTTGTTTTGGGATTAATGTTTTGTTAACTGAGCCAAAGGTTTTTGTGTTATAAGGGTTTTTGGTGACATTTTAATGCACAAAGCGTAGATTTGTATATATATATGTAATTGTAGAAGCACTAGTAAAAAAAGCAAAATAAGGCATGGCTTATTTAAAAAAAAAATACGCAAAAAACATATATAATAAATTTATGTGACTGTTTTACATTTGTCATATTTTTTATTAATCTTGATTAACATGTGACAGTCAACCTTACTAGGTATTTTTACTGTGTCTTTTATTTTTTATATTCACCTATTGTGTTGTTGTATTTTCCGTGTGTGTGCTAATAAAGGTATTTTCTTTCTTTCTTTCTAATAATGAAACCCAACTACAACTTAAGACATGTTGTGTCTATATACAGCGAGGAAGCGCGAAAAGATCTATATTTCGATTATATCAAATAGATAATATATTTATTTAGTAATGAATTTATACCAAAAGTACTCAATAAAGTAAGCAAAATACTTTTTGATATATATAAGAAATGTTCATTATAAAAATAATATTCAATACATGCCGGTAGTGTATTCGGTAAACAAAGAATTTATTGACGTCGTATAACTTTATGTTCTAAACAAAGGCTCGTCAGACCCCCCCCCTTCCCCCCCAATCCCGGCGCCGATGCACTTGTTGCCCGCATATGTCTGCACGTGTGTTTGTTTATCACATCTTTCAAGAGATAACTAAATCATGTCACAATATTTAGTTGCCGACAGATGACAATGACTTGAGTTTATTCGGTGGAGACACAACACCGAGACAAACCTAAATAGTAGATGTAAATAGATGTTATATATGATCAACGGGCGGCCGTGTAATAAGCGATCTCTTCCAGGCGAACCACAACATTAAAATCTAGAATCGAATGACCAGGAGTGTGCAGGTCTTGCGGTATGTGTAAGTAACGTACGTTCACGTATCACGTTTAAAGATTCCATTTTCAGAACGTATATATATGGGAAACTAATTAACAATATTTTTTAACGGAAGATGTCTAGCAGGAGGCACACCATATAGGTGTGAGTCACCACCCATAGACAATCACCTGGGCGTAGTCGGCGTTTTAAAAAATGGTACGCTCTTGAAGGACAAAGGAAGGAGGATTGTTGTTTTCAATGAAATTTGTCAAATTTGCCGATGTTCTGTCACCCACTGAGCTTTAACCAATACCGCCTCAAACCGACGCAATACTAAGAAGTAAGAATCCATTATTCATTCTATTACGAAACACGTAAAAAAATAAATCATTGTATTTTCCGACTACTTGCATATCTATCTTAATCATATTTAAAATGCTCTTTCTCTTTCTAGGTGTGGTATAATTTAAAAAATAATGTATTTTTTCAAGTCTTGTGCTATCAAGAAGTCTTAACTTAATAATTTGTACTTTGTGAGCTAATTCTTCAAATGGTTCATGTGTATTACAAATAAACATAAGTTATTTTATGAATTTATTTTGATTTACAGGTGTTGTGCAAACTCTTCCGAAACGGCTTTACCGATTCTCATGAAATTTTGTGTGCATAGGAAGGGTCTGAGAACACCTTCATACTTTTAATGTTAAGAGAAGTTCAGTCCTTACTATTTTATTTTTTAACCTACACTTTCATTCCACTTTGACTTTTCAAAAAAGGTTGTATGTTACCTTTATTTATTTTTTTATTATGAACTTATATTTTTTCGTTATTATTTTATCATAACCTAAAAAAAACCTTTTTTATGTAAATGTCAAAACAACAATAATTTATATAAGCCGTCTTCGTTTTCATCATCTGCCCATGTAAATATATAAACGGCTCATCTCATTTATTCCCATATATTTACGATTCTGGATAAGATCGAATGTCGATACACCCAATATTGTCTCGCATTACTATTGTTGGAGTATAATACGAAAATTGTTCGCGAGCTTAGCGGTGTTTTGTTCAAAGGCCGATCAAATAAACAATGAAATTTAAACCTTAAAACAAACGGTGAAGACATCTTATCGCTAACGCAATAATAATCACAAATATTTATCGCAATCAATTTGTGATGTGTTTTGAACACAAAAATTCTATTAATTCGTATCATATACTTAAATGCATAGGTTTTTTTTTAATTCGCATATGATCCGAATATGAAGCTCAAAGCTTTGAAGCTATCTAACATTTTTACTTAGTATTTACATATGGGTTAGTTAGTGGTTTTAGCGATTCACTGAGGTTCATGAGCAAGCAAAGCATATACTTATGTCAAAATCGTGAACTGACAGTAAAACCGCCGGTCCTACGCACATAACACCTTTTGTTCGGTTTCTTAATTATCAAAGTGAAAGTCAAAATATCTTTATTCACTAAGGTACATAGGACCATTTTTATACGTCTTAAATTTAAGTGATTCTCCGCTTGATCGTATGCGACAAAGCTAAGAGAAAGCGAGAAACTCCGCTTGGTTTGATTTTTGGTAATAATACCAAATTGGACTTTCGATTGTTAAGTTATTATCTACATTTTATCATACTCACACGACTGCTTCACATTTTTATATTTCATCTTTATTATGTATGTTATAACCATATTATTTGGCCTTTTATTTCTTATAATACGGGTTGAAGAAATAAATAGTCTTTATATAAAACCTACTTTTAAGGACATTTAATTTTTGTTTAACACTTGTTAATATTATTCTAAAAATACCAGTTAACAAACAAGTAACTGAGTAATTTATTGTGATGTTGTGTGTGCCGTGCGCGTGTGTCCAAATAAACATATTTCCTTTCTTTCTTTACATACAATAAATTGCTAACAGCCGCCCATGGACAGATAACGCCGGGAGGCTTACAGGGTTGCCTGCATTGAGAATGTTACGCTGTGTTCTTGAAAGCGCTAACGTCGTATCGGTTGGGAAATAACTATGCTGACAGCTTTCTCCACAAGGGCCTTTTCGCGGCCTAAGGGCCTTCAAGTCGCCTTTTTTTATAATTTATTTTAGGCTATTGCTATTTGATATCACAAAGTCTTTTATTATTTTATAATAATGGTTTGAATTTTAGCGTTAAGTAATCTCAGAAATGATAAATTAATACAAGTTATACCCTTGTTCAAAGACGTTTATAAGTAAAGTGCAAATAGCTCAGAGTTAATCACTGAAGGGCATGGATACAGTTTAAACACAAATATTAATTAATGCGGCTATTTCGGCTTACTTAATTCCAGAAGTTGGTCGTATCTGAATAAACAATCAAACTTCGAATGTCCCATCTTCGCTGTTTGTTCAAGAGCAATTGCGTCTCATCTTGATAGCTCTAGTCCCCACTATACACGAATTATACTACGGTGCGATAATATTAATAAATTAAAGTAACATTATATACAGATAAATATGTGTGGGTTGCCTGGAGGAGAACGTTTATTATATATCGATAAGAGCTCTAACAATATCTACTTCTAATGTTTAATGCAACATAAATAAATATAAAGTAAAACACAAAGCAAATTATAAATGTTTGGTCCTGGCACAGACTCATAATGCTGGTGGCATTCTACTGTCGTTCAATGAGAAAAGCATTTAGCACCAGCTCTTGGGTCACCGGGCCTGTGCACTTACACCCAAACGACAAAAACTAGCTACTCCGATGGAAACAAATTTGGAGGACACAGTCTTTTACTTTGACGTTTGCTTATCGAAGGGAGAAACATATAAGTACATGAGATTCAATATAATAGAATGACTATACATAGTTGTCACTTATTCATACTTTGATTAGATCTAAAAGACGGTAATCAATTAATTAATATATTTGAAATCAATTTTTAAATTGCAAACTTTTTCTAAATTAAATTGTATTTATAACATAATATTATAAAACTACCTAATAGGTAATAAATAGTTAAAACGGTATTTATTTTCTTTGTCGTTCTTTTATACCGCTCTAGATATAAATAAGTGGGTAGTACATATAAATATTTTACGATTAATCTATAGTATAATATAATATTAAGCTGTAACTTAAAGCTTTAGATTTGATAGTTTTTTTACCACCAACAAATAAATTTTGCACAAAAATTATTTAAATAGTTAATTAACTAAAATAATTAGTTAAAAAACAATATTACTTGTTATTTGCAAATCCACTTCGGAAACAATGACTGCAAAAATACCGATATACTTGATACGTAATATATACATATTTAACAAGACTGTTCAGTATTAATATGAATGCAACACACCTAATAGCTAAATAGGGGGCGTTAATTAATGCGCATTTAACAGTCAGAAACAACCAGCATGTGTCTGACGAACCATACAAAATGATAATTAAGCTATTGTTAACATAATGTAATTTACACTCAAATTTGAATATTTAATATTTTTAAAATTTTTTAAAGTAAAGTTTTTAAAGTATCGCATTTCAAAAATGGAATAGTTTGTAAAAGTTAAAGCGTCGTTTACAGTACCTAATGTAAAACCTATTTTCTTTAAGGTTTATGTAATTTTATTGGATTTAATGGCTCTTTTAATTAATTAAATTTCAGTGTGCTATCCTATGAGCTTGTCTTAACATAAATAAATAAGTATCCACTTTCAATGGCCGTAACTGTCTACCTTTATACATATTACAGTAATCAAATATTATCTTAAGTCCCTGATTAGTTTGCTTAGTTACGTTTAGTTTTGTATTTTTCTTGTATGAGTAATATATTTACTTTATCAGTTTCTTTCTATTTCTCCGTAGTGTGGCCTGGATGAAATCGTTGCTCGCCTAATTAGAATTTTAATTGTTTGTGCATGTTAAAATAAGTGCTAATAAATAAATATGTATGTATATAAATTTGTGAGTATTATTAGTCGATACAATTTAAAAGGCACTCACTCACACAGCAACACCATTGCACACACTAATACACACACACACTTAAATGCTCGTTCTTCACATAATATACTCCACTTGTTCATATATATATATATATATATATATATATATATTACTGATCTTAGATTCTATTTCCGGTTTTATGTTTAACCTTATTTTGGCTTTATTTTTAATCTATTTTTATTGTGTAAACTTTTTTTGATAAGTTGTATAGGTTTAAGAAATAAAAAAATAAAAGAAATGCTATGACGATCTTCGACTTGCCATTGCATGTGGATTACTTCCGGATAGCCATACCCGGCAGTTGTAAGGTGTGGCTTACGATACATTCATTATATAAGTGTTGCGACGATATTTGAGGTATTGACAAAACTCTCGTAAAGTTTGAACGCGTGCGTTTAGTAGTTCAATGATACTGAGGGCAGTTTGGAGAGGCTAGACGCAGACATTACTTCAAACAGACTTGGAGTTTTTTTGTTGTAAATTAAACTCTATTGCAACGTATCTAAGCTAAAGGTTAAAAATGTCTGTACATCCAATATAGTATATTCGGTTTAGCAAATTGAAATGATTTGCTATCGCAATTGAAAGCTGTAAGATCGCCTGTTGCTTTGTTAATTGTATGTTTGAATTTGTTGTCTGGTTTTTTTGCTAATAAATCTATCGTGTTTTTTAAAGTTTTAAAAAGTGAAATTGTTGTGTGTTATTTGTTAGATGAATTAAACGTGAAATTAAATTCATTTACAAAGTAACGCTGTATGCAGAAAGCTGGGTTTTAAAAAACATTAATTTATAATTAGCAACTGAGCACTCTTGTGGATACAAATTAAATTGCCACTTCTTTTTTATGTCTACTCTTAGTCTGTACGAGTTCATTTAATCGAGAGTATAATTTAGCTTTTATTAATTTTGAAATGGAGTGTGATGAGAGTTAAAGTGTACTGCTAAGTTCACTTCGTAACTAAGTATTTCTTGTGAGTGTAAAAAAATACCTTAACAAATTAAATTTACTGCATAATGTCGTATTGCTAAATCACTTGACTTGTATCCATCATTTTTTACTGTACACTCAATAAATATTTTCAGTCAATATTTGTCTCAATAATATTAACTTTCTATACTAAAAATACCATAATTATAAAAAAAAATATTAAGAAAAATTAAAAACAAATAACGATTATGTTATGGTAAATTTCGACTAGCGAATTGGAGCTTACCAGCGCAGCGTTTAATTTTGTATGACTTCATACACAAAGGAGATTCATCATATTTATATTCATTAAACTCATTCTCTCATATAATGATTTCTTTGTAACATATATATTCGTAGTCTTCTCGCGTTCAATACCCGTGAACCCGGATAATCCCTTAGACCGCAGCCGCAGTACGAAATTAATTGTGCAAAATAATTACTCCTACTTGCACTTTTAATTGCTTTCCAATTCCAACATTAACCTAACCTGTTCTATTACCCGAGTTTAGAACTTAGTTTAATATTTAACTAGCTCTGCCTTGCGTATTCAACTGAAACACATCGACTCACGATTGCGATTCATATATTAATGTTTAATAGTATCGCGTAGAATTACGAAAATATATAAATAAATGAAGGTTGCAAAACCGAAATATAAAGAAATCTCAATAGAGACATTAAAATTTATGTTTTAATCAGAGTCGGAACATTGATGTCTACGCCACGCCCACCTGGCATATGATCAGAGTCTTCTTACTGTCTGGCTTTCTTGGCTAAGTGGTTAAAGTTCCCAGATCTAAGAATACTACGTTCAATTCTCGAAGAAATAATTATTTTTATGAGACAACATACTCTTATAATCATTACTTAAATAATAAATAAAATATTAGTGATCCGACGTTTTGAGTAGTGAGGTAAGTATGAGGACTGGGAGAGATATAAGAAGCCTATGCCATGCGGCAAACACAACTAATTTAATACTGGTAAAAATATCCTTATGGATTGAATAAAAGCTTGAGTACATCTGCAATAAAAATTGTATATTTCGGATTATAAAAGATGTTGTTTAAATTGTTATTTTTATAGACGCAGTAGGGCAATACCAGAGATAAGTAAGCAGGATATGAGAAGTCTAGTTTGTTTTGAAAACTTAGGCGTTCGGGAATGCTTTGAAAAATGCGACCATAAACATCGGACAAATTTGATTAACCATTTATTTTATTTGGATTATATATCCTTAAATCGCAAAAAGGTAAATAGCGTTTGCTAAGATGAATTACGATTGAACAGATGCACATACTTTAAAGGTTCGATGTCTCGAAACTTTCCGAACGAAACTAAGAATTTCCTTATTAATGATTCACTTCCAAGACTAAAATAATTGGCGGAGTGTATGACAAGTGAGCGTGTCTTAAATTAATAAGCTTTGCACCTACGGATTAGGGCTTAGTGTACGCTGGGCATGAGCTCAGGCAAGCATTTTGAATTCTCATAGTTAATATTTTTTAATCGATCCTAATATTATTAATGCGAAAGAATGTGTTCGCTTTCACGCTTAAACTACTGAACCGATTTCGATGAAATTTGGTATGATCGAAGGGACTTCCTTTTATCGCGAAAAAAAGGGTTGAAGTTGTTGAAATAGCTTGTGAAAGTTTGTTTAAAAATTTCACCAGAACTCCGTCATTCTTAAACCGATTTTCCAAATTCATTTTGTATTGACTTGGATAAAGTCGCGGGCAAAAGCTACTCGTTTTTTATATCTTTATCACGTAGAATTGTATCGATCACATGTTTACGTCAATAATTTTGTTCTTAAAGAGCTTCGAGGGTTTCAAAACCAATCTAAGAAGATGCAATCACTATTTCACAAATGTCAAACATAGTCTTTTATTACATAGCATGACATATTTTGCATAATATAGAAGTAAAATCTATGGATTTATTAATTAAGCTGATGTTTTATTCATAACCACCAATTTAGTTTCAATATATCTCAGTCCCATTAAGATTTCATATCATTTTCAACTTTCCGGAGGATTTCTTTGTAAATGAATCGCTTCCAAGAATAATTAAAAGAATGATAAATGTTTCGGAGACTTGAAAAGCGAGTCTAGTGAGGTCGGGAGGGCGTACAGTGGTTATGGAGTGTCTCTTGTAACACATTGTATAGTATCATTGTCTCTTTACAACGCTCATCTTTTTATTTACACCCCAAGAGCTGAATTACGGTTCTTCACTGAATATGGGAACATTCATCCCTAAGTCTTGAATTACGTGCCGCATACCCTTTCATGTTTCACCACAGACATTTAACACATGGATTATTATTTTGAAGGTAGGTTCAGAAAAAGAGGACGAAAGGTAGAACGCGACTGATCGTCACCCGATATTTAGCATAAGATATACAGTAATAGTCGCGTTTATATTCCACACAATATTCAGTGTTACTCTATTTAACGTCATTAGATTTGACGGCAAATTCTCTAAAGCGTCCAAATCAATTGGTTTTGGTTGGTTTAGCTTGATCCAATACAAAGATTTTTTCACAACCACTCTCTATAACGCCTTTAAATGCACAGATCCTTCAGTTTCGTTATATAGACTTACCGATGCATATTTTTTTACGTAACAGGAGGCAAATGAGCAGGCGGTTTAGTTTGAGTGAAGTGCCAGCCGCCCGTGGACACCTGCAACGCCAGGAGGCTTACAAGTGAGTTGATATTATAAATGAACTAGCTGACCCGGCTAACGTTGTTTTGCCATAAAGTTACTAAAAAAAAAGGTTGGTGATTGTGTGTATTTTTGAATGCGACTTAAAAAAAAATCTCTGAAAATAGATTATGGCCGTTTCGGAGGAGTACGGGACCTAACATTGTGACACGAGAATTTTATATATAAGATATTGGGTAATTATATATGAAGCCCGATAGGCTCACGACACGCACTTGGCCCGTATAATATTTTCTTACCACACATGAATAATTGTTTTAAATTAAAATATTTCCGTTTTACAAATAATACATATTACATATTAATTCGTCATTCAAATTCACAAATATATTGTTCCACGTGTAATGGCCGGTGTCATGCAAAATGATCCGGCAAATTTGTGCCATTTCACCAAATTGCTGTTATTTATAATTCAAAACCTCATTTATTGTATTAGCAACGACAAAACGTTTCATATTTAATGGAAATTCAAACGTGGCAACAGAATTAATGTATTAGTAACAAGTTACAGATGGCGCTAGTGGTTAATATTTTTTAAAAACTTTCATTACATTAAGGACTCATAAAATGAATAAATAATCACCAAAAAAAAAAAGTCCAAAATTAGCACAAATGTAAAATGCCAAGCCTTTTTAGTTTAGTGCAATTTGCACAAAATCTAATATATAAAATTGTCGTGTCACAATGTTCGTTCCCGTAATCCTCCGAAACGGGTTGACCGATTGTCCTGAAATTTTGTGGCCATATTGAGTAGGTCTGAGAATCGGCCAACATCTATTTTTAGAGACATTTTTTTGGCAAAACAACGTTTTGTCGGGATCGGGGAATAATGTTAATAAATGTACATATGGGAGCAACGAGCGGCCTTATCGCTATTAACCGATCTCTTCCATGCAACGCAAACTTTTTATTTTATTTAAACCTATACAGCTTAAACAACGCCAAAACAAGGTCAAAACATACAATCGAAAATAGAATCCAAGATCAGAAAAAAATAATACAACAAAAAAAACACGAATAGAAAAAATAAATAAAAATATATATATATACATATGAACAAGTGCAGTATATTATGTAAAGAACGAGCATTTAAGTGTGTGTGCGTGTGTAATAGTGTGTGCAATGGTGTTTCTGTGTGAGTGAGTGTGCGAGGTTGAGTCTCGTTTTTTAGTAATGTTTTAATGTTTAAAGATCCCATTAAATATCTTAAATAGTTAAGAGAAATATACTTTCGACTGAATTCGTAAGTCTCTATTTATCTTGTTTTTTTTCATATAAATTTAATTCCTGTCTACTTACTGAAGTCATCATCTGGTTGCTTGAAAGATTACTTCTCTATCAGTTTAACTTAAGATATTAAATTAATGTGTAATAATTATAATTGTTACCACAATGTAGCATTGTTGAATGTTGTAAAATGTTTAAATATTAACATTATTATTATTCACATCAATATTATTGCAATTTGTCAGTAGGGATATGTATTGTAACGTTTGTAAAAGATTCACGGAAATTGTGACACTAAAGAAATATGGCGAAGGATATTTAAAAAGCGCTGGCGCCGTGCCAAACCCATCAGAGCCGTCTAAATATATTAATTCTAATTTGTGAAAGGAAATTTCATGTGATAATTAACATTTTTGTCAGCGAACGGATTACGTCCCTAACAATTAAGCGACACGTTTATTATAAAGCATAAATCTATTAACGATTACTTTATCATTAAGTAGTTTTTAATGGAATATATAAAATTTAAACTAACCTAACCTCCTTCGAAACAGGTGAACAAAATTTTAAAACTACATTCTTTTGTGCTAAAAGTAGACTTTTTACAGTTTACGGTTCAGGTTAATTCATTGTAACTGAGTAATTGTTGTTAATCACTTTTTCTTTTCATTAGAAATACTATATTATTATTATCTATATGTAATACTAATATAGATTTGTAAGAAATTATTGTCACTAACTTATGGATGCATGGACGTTGTTTTTAATTACACTTAATTGCACTAAAACAGGAGAAGTAGATGATGTTAGAACATATAAGCAACGGGCGGCCTTTTCGCTATTAAGCGTTCGCTTTCAGGAAACCGACAAAACCGAATAAAATTGGACTTTTTCTTGTCTGCATAAATAAATAATTATTATTATTGTTCAGTCACAGGACTAAAACCTCTTTACGTGTAAAGTATTTTAATTTCTTTTTTTTGTTTCTTTTGTCATTATAACTTTCTGTTGTTACAATTTTTTTCCTGTCATGCAATAATCACATAAACAATTAATGTAATAATTAAATATCTATAAGAAATTAAATGGAGTCAGATTTATACATTCCGAAAGGAAACATTTATAGTCTCTATTTTTTTTCGTGTATCTGTTGCATTATTTATTTTCTCTTTTATTAGATTAAACTATATATATTTATATTAAGTTCACATATAATTGTTTTAGGTGTAGAGACATGAGAACCAACATAACGCCCCAAAAAAATCGAAATTCGAATATACGTAAAACGCGAAAATTCGAAATTCGCGATTCTTTTTGAACACCCCTCGTATACCTAGTTTTATTATCTTATAAGTTTATTGTTTTTTTAATATATTTAGCACATAAGATGTTTGGGGACAGATGTAATAAAATATGTAAAAAATTGATAGAAATAGTTCAAATCTTTAATAAGACTATCCACAGATTTTCATACGCTATACATTAGAATTTATATATTTTTGTAAATGCCTGTAAACGGTCACTTCATATAGTGCTAAGCCGGGATTGAATGCACGACCCTGTGAACAGCGAGGCCATTTGACCGACAGTGTTCTGTATTCCATGTAATATGATAAACACAAATAAACTTTTAATCCATGTTTAGAGAGCAAATTGGTAAATTCGCATTTCGATTTTCATTATTGCTTTAATTAAAATTCAAAGCACACATAGATGTGTCGGTGTTTAAACAAATTTGTTTGTTTTTCGAGCCGGCTGCGGCAGCAATGTCAACAACACGGTCTAACAAAATATCGGGGATCTAGTTTTTTACACTCGTATGGTTTACATTCACTTTAAGTTTGTTCAATATGTCTTCTTCCTTTTGTGAGTAACTGTCCTATGGCATGGACATGCGACCTTGATACGGCGCTCTATACTTTTAATAACTATGGACATATTGATGATCCCAAGGTCATTAAAACATCAAAATCAAAAATATATTTATACACATAGGTGGTACACAAAGAAACAAAAATCTCATAAAGAAATTGATTGTATTTACAGCCAGTTTCCAAATAAAGCGCTTAGAGCGGGCGAGAATAATTGACAGGTAACAATCCGCCACTCCTTCAAATCGTCAGGCATGTGACACAGTAGGGTTTCAGAATTTATATTTTCTTTTATTAATTCTAACGCGGAATGTATGCTTAATACAAAAAAAAAGAAAACTAACAGATTTTACATACGTACAATTACATTAGAAACATTAAAATGTAAAACAAAGAATACATAGGAAAAAGGAATACTTAACTAATCTTAACCTGATTAACAGCATAATATAATTAATGAGAAAAGATACAATTTGTTAAAACAAACATGGTATTCAATCAGAGGCGACGAAGAAGAGGTTCTAATAACATTCAAAACTCAGTTTTAATTACGCACGGGCGTCGACCGGCATCACAATTTACGTTTTTTAAGCATAAAAGGACGATTAAAAAAGTTCGTAATGAGAATCGCCCGCTAGAAGTGAAGGGTGAAAATGCGATCGCTTCCGAAATCTACGAGTGACAAAGGCGTTTTGAAAATTCAGAATTAATTTAATAGGCGCGTTTTTGCTGTTTATAATTAAAGGGAGTCTGGCCCGTTAGATTTTTGGTTTAAATTGATTCGTAGTGGTATTAAAATTCGATACATATATCTATTTGATTGTTGGAGCTGCTTTTTTATTATTATTATCTTTGACGGCCCAAGGCGAGGTCCGAGTATCATAGGAGACACCATTATCATGGCTGAGCTAAGCTTACCAACAAGCCCGGGCTAAGCTTTAAAGGCCTCCAGGCCAACAGCGAGACGTCACCCCAAAAATCCTTATGGAAAGAGCCTTTAATAGTCATTAGTCACCATCATTGTCTTTTTATCAAAGCGTGACTTTGGTTAGACACAACATGTTTTGGACCATAGAGATTTTACCTTACATTTAATTGTGAATACAATTGTATTATCAATAATAATTCTTCTATTAATGGTTCTTCCTCATAGAAAGAGTCTTTAATAGTCAGTGGTCGCCATGTTTATCTTATTCCTTTTGCTAAAGCGTGAGACTTTGTTTAGAAACAAAAATATTTTGGACTATAGATATCTTACCTTAAATTAAATTGCGAAAACAATTGTGTTTTTTTATTATTAATAATAATTCTTCTATTAATGGTTCTTTCTCATAGGAAGAGTCATGAGTCGCCATCATTGTCTTATTTCTTTTGCTAAAGCGTGAGACTTTGTTTAGAAACAAAAATATTTTGGACTATAGAGATCTTACCTGAAATTGAATTGCGAATACAGTTGTGAAGCATACGTACCTGGAACAAAAATGAAATAAAATTTTAAAGTAGCTGCCGCTAATGGAATTTAAAATGTAACGACGTGGTAATTATACTTTAACTGTGAGCTCTCAGCAACGCCGTTCATAAGAGTTAAACTTTTTCAAATATATTTTTAATCCATTGTGTCTAATACAATTTGAAGTTCATTTTGTATATTAATATAAAAATGTTTAGTAAATTAGCTAATATTAGTACATTTCTGTAGTTGATGAATTTCTTGTATACTATAAACATTTTAGCATATTAATGATACAATATAAAGAAGATTGTAAAATTAGTTTAGTGCCGACGTGGACATCTTTGGCGACAGCTTAAATAGTTTAAATAGCTGGTCTTTTCATTTTTTTCTTTATCGTTTTCTTTTGTATCAGTCGGGGTCATGTGCTTACAAGGATAATACAATTATTATGTACAATATTTGTATATTTAACTTTTTATTTTATGTCTTACTTTAGGTGTATTTTGTTACTATTACTTTATTATAACATTAGTTATAGTCAGTTGGTTGACTGACTTTGTTTAATTGGAAATTTGTGTGTCAACTAAGTGTGTTGTGGTTAAACAGTAGCTAAATAGTTTGTCGGTCCATTTGCAATTACTAATAAATCATGTTGAAAATTATATAGAATTTGAATCCGAGTGAACAACTAGTATTTCAAATGTAAAACTTCATAAAGTAGCTTTTAAGTTAAACCTATTAGTTTAAAAGCAATTTCTCAAAACTGTTAAATTATATTAGACACAAAGTTCGCAACGAGATAAAAATAAACTTTTGGGCTAAAGTGAAATGTACCAATATTTTCGTAAAAAAGATTTTGTTCACAATTATCCAATTGTAGCGAATAAACTATTCATATCTAAAAATAAAGAAAAGGTAAAAGACATAAGTCCTCCAACTTTTATTTTGTTCCCTTTGGAGTAGATACTTTTGGATCTTGGAAGTGCACAGGCGCTTATTAAGATTTTAAGTAGGCTACCAGCTACCAGCGTAGTCAGTACCGGTGAGCCAAGAGCTGGTGCTTTTCTTGCTCAGCGTTGCATTGCAGTTCAGCGAGGAAATGCCGCCAGCATTATGGGTCTGCCACAAGGACTAAACTTTTGAAATTTGTTTCACTTTTGTTTATATAGGACATTAAATAATTTCATACAAAAAAGCTTCTGACAACACCTTTCTATAAAAGACCTCTCGTAATTGAATTAAATAACTAGGCGTGTATGCGTAGGCGCACTCACGACAGTAGCCTTCCGACCTATAATTCCGAAGAATGTACATCCCTATCAGATCGACGTGACATTGCACAATCTCTTTGTCTTCACATTTTATATTATAAGTGTAACAGTATTTATTAAGAAGGAATTACTAATACTACATATGTTTATACTTGATTAATAAGTTCGGCTTCAGAATCAATTAATAAAAAATAATTAGAATTTCACCAATTTTAGCGAGACTATCGAACAGCAATTAATTTTTATATTTGGATTTGATTTCTGAACGACTTTTCAATTCGATTGATTTCTTAACGACGCTACGATCAAATGTTTGACAGGTAGGAATAGTAACTGAAAGCTTATTACTATATTTCAAGTATTTTCTGTCATTACTTTTTAAGCTTTTAAAAACTCCAATAATTCAAAACCTAAATTAACCGATTACGTCCATCCATTACTAAGTTTTAACTAGTTAAGTTTATAAACATACACATTTTTGTGTGTATAACAAGCACTATAATTCATTCATCTATAGAACCCTGTACTGCAGGTTTTAGCTTTAGTGTTAACTGCTAAGGTGCTGTTTGATTATAGATTGAAAAGAAACACACTTCCCCAACATCATGAATAAGAAGATATCTCTTTGGACAGTTTTTTGTTATTGATATTATTGAGATACGTGAAATCTGACATAGGAGGGAATTTAATTTGTATATCTTGGTAAATACATTAAAGAGCATTCTACATTAAGTGAAAATATAAAAATGATTATACTACGGATTGTTCTGGTCCAGTAGTCTAGTCTAGTCTAGTTTTTATTACTAATCCTAATCACTGTAGTAATATGTAAAAAACTACCACCAGAAAATGACAACCCCACTGAGTTTCTTGTGAGTTCTTCTAAGCTGACGCCGCGTAGTAAACCTATGTAAACATAGTCTTAGTGACGTTCAAATGTTAAAACAATGTTAATTGAATAAATAATGTTTGAATTTCGAATTCCAATTTGAAGTATCTTGTCGTATTGTAACAGTTTAGCAATAAATATTAAGTTAAGAATACAATTTCATAATCCCCTTAACGATTTTAATTTAATTTTATTAACAGGATGATGTTTCATTTCTTCGAATTAGGATCAATGCTCCATAACATAAATTGTACTAACCTAATTACCTACATATTTCTTCATATGTAACTAGAGCATTGTTATGTGACTTCTTACCGCTCAATTGGCTTTTAAAATAGAAATATTTTTGGAAAAACCACTTTAAATATTCGTGGTGTTATAATGGTGTCACTTATAAAACCTGTATCAGACATATCAAAACGAATAATAATACTTTTTATATTGGAATATTACTACCACAAGAGATATTTAAGCACCTGGGATCGATACCAATGATTTTATTTTATATATTTTTTGATATATTTTATTACTTATTCAAAATAAAAACAATCCAGCTTAGAACAAACATTATCAATGAGATATCAATTAACATAACCTATCCCCTAACATCCGCTAAACATATCATACCTAAAACTTTTTATAGTCAACTCACCTAACTCTTTTGGGTAAATAGTAGAGAAGTAAACTACTCACCTCAAAATAATCCTTTCCTCAAACGTAATACATTCTTAACCATCCAACAAAGCAATAATAAATGCACTACCCTCCGTGTTTAAAATTTCACGTGAATAGCGCTCATTTATTCCTTTCTATCAGACAATAGTGCCGAAAACTGCAGGTGCAGAATGTAAAAGCGGGAACACCGCCATCCGTTACACGCTAATCAACTAGACGGAATTTGGGCAAATTCACCAAAAGATGCGAACTCAAATCTGGCCGACAAAATCGTATTGTATAGTGGTGCGGTAGTTGTTATGTTTTACTGTGTAAATTTTTACTAGATAGTCGTATGCTCATGTCCCGACTACAAAGGAATCTTTATATATCGATGAGCATTTAATACATGGTCTGTTGTTTTTTATAGAAGAGGGGGCAAACGAGCAGGTGGCCCACCATAAAAGTGAAGTCGCCGCCCATAATCACGCACGCGGCTGGTAGCTCGCGAATGCCCTGCCGGCCTTTAAGGGATTGGGAAATGGAGGGGTAGGGGAAGAGGACGGCGGAGGAGAAAGGAGGGGCACCGGAAGATCTCACTCACCGAACAAAACGCGAGTACAAAATGAAAATGAATAAAGTCCAATCGTATCACTTTACGCCGGTTTTCTATGAGAGAGTGGTATTTCTCCGGCCGTGCCTGCCCATTTGGCTGAAACTTTATGTAACAGCATAGCACTCCCACTCAGAAGACATATGAGAAGAACAGTTATAGTTCTGGTCATATTTAGTTCATTTCATAAGTATCATCCCGAAGCCTGATGTTCCAAAACTGGCCGCTTTCTAAGGCACTCTTTGCAACGCCACAGTCTTGTATGGAGCCAGTGCCAATGTACCTATTACAGAACAGATATGACCTATTCTCATTCAAAAACAAAGCTTACCATTTTCTCAAAGCCGGTATTACTAAGTGAATCACTTAACATTTGCGACTTGTACCATAAAAATTCATAAGACATATACGTCCGGCTCTTCTTAAAAAAAGCCAGACGCAAAACTGTGTCCGCCATTAATAAACCTTACAAAAAACCACAACATTATCTTGTCCCATAAAACAAATCTATAAAATACATAAGTCTTACTTTACTTAAAGAAACAGACGCAGAACTGTGTCCGCCATTAAAAGTACATCAACAATTAATCTTCCATAAAAAAAGCCACAGCATTGCGAGCGACACTCGTGAAACTAATTAAATTTTCAGATTTAGCGAAACTCCGGAATTCAGTTCGCAATAAAATGGCATAAATTATAAAATTACAGAGTGGAAACTTGTTGAAATAAAAAAAAAATCACCAAACGAAGCTTCAGAGCACCATCGTAGCATAAACAGGAAAGGGCGTCAATTTGGTCTGTATTCAGAGTTGCGCCACTGTAAAAGCTTGCCCTATCTAATTATTGTCGGGTTACAGTAGCCGTAAAATACCTTTAGTTTCTACCCGGGCTTCTCTTACTTATTTAACATGTTTTTTATTCATTTTCTGTACAACCATGGCATATATTTAATATCCATACAGATGGGTATTTACAGCGAGTTTTTTGATAAGTTAATAATTCGAATGGACAAATTAAATAAAAGATCTCTCTCTTTTATAGTATATATATAATTAGTTATCCTTTTTATAGTTCAGACCACTTTATTCTGACTATCGTTAATGGTTATTTTTCTTAACTACGCTAAAATAGAGAGAGTCACCGCTAACGGAATTTGCTGAGGTTTTTAAAGCTTTTTGCAGACGGTCTCAGAGTTAATAAGGCTAACTCTGCGTGTCAGGGTAGAGGCAGCCAAGCCCACCTGCTGCCCTCACAATCCATTTATCAAGAGTTGAAACGTAAAATCAATTTATAACGGCAACATAGAGTATATAATTTTTTTTAAAATTTCACTTAAGAATTTCAATTAAGCTTTTCGCGTGTGTATTTTTGGTCTTAATTAATTTAAGTTTTTATAGATTAACACAGGTGCACACAACTTGTAATGTTTCATACGATTTGGAATGAGACGAACGTAGGTTTTGTCATTTATAAGTTATATATCTATAAAACAATTAGTTACACCCTTGTCTAATACTTCAAGAACAATATTATTTAGTCAATATTATTTCAACATCTTTACAGACAAACTGAGACATGAGAAGACGCACAGTTTTATGACAAATAGATTTTCGGGACGTGCAATAGAAATAAATAACAGTGGGGGTTTGAACCCACGGTCCGACCCGGGTAACTGAGAATTTCACGAGTTTTTTAACAGGAAAAGAGGGTTTCACTGGATGACGTTGCCTGGACTGTAATAATCCTAAATCAACTGAATTAAATTAATTAGGAAGAAAATGTGTGTAATATATATATATATATATATATATATATATATATATATATATATATATATATATATATCTTCCGTGACTGTAGTCGGGGAAGAAATCTATTCAAAAAATCCACTTGTTCAAATATGCATACATAACTGCCGGTCGAGCCTCTAATAAAGTAGACCAAACATTGTACAATATATCAAAGAGTTCACAACTTATTTGAACAAGCAGAATATTTAGCATGTGAAAATTGAAGATGCAATTTTGCATAAAATATTGACTCGGCCATATTTCACGCTGTGATCTAATTAGGTAACCGGGAGAGCGTCGTATGTGCTGCAAATTTTATTTCGCGCTCCTCGCACCGATTCTATATATATTCAGATTCAATTATTTCTGTTGTACTTAAGCGTGGAGTGTTCCAATCAATCACTCTTCGCCAATTTAGTGTGAGCATCATTTGGCAAATTCGATTGCGTCACCCATTGATGGCGTTAGTGAGAATAAAACAGTGCGACGGCTGCCAATGACGTTTCTGACAGAGCGCGGCGGACGACCGGTTTCGGTTTAATTAATCTGCTAAACTAAAATGCACTTATTGCAGTGATTAATTTTGAATGTTATTTCATACACAAATTTATAATTTAATTGGGTGATTAAAAATTGTTTACAATTCTTCTAACCGCATCATCGACTTAATATAAACTTGTCATTGTAGGAACCTGTATGTTCACAGCGGCGGTGCTGTTTTATAAATAAAACAACAGTGTTAAAACACTATAACCTTTTTCCCGCGATTTTGAACGCGCGGTTTAAATACTATAGGAATTTGGAAAGTCGGTATATACATGGTACAGTTCTAGTAAAATTTTTATATAAAATTTCATCCCCACCCTCAAATATTCTTTTACCATAAGTTTTTATACCTTGACAATTGTAGTTCATTATTGTTTTTTTTGTATATGTGAGGTTGTGTAAATAAAATATAAAAGATTTTATAACCTACAAAGCCGTGTTAAGACTAACACGTCACCAGTTATGCCAGGTTTGTGTGTCGGTGCGCATATTTGTGCCCACAAAATAGTCACGGCTCACTTGCTGTTACGCGCGAACGCCTTCAGCCGCTCTCATTACTCCAACCCCTCATTTCAGCCGTTATTGATCACCGATATACGCTTTAAGCGTGTTACGTAAATATTAATTAAAGGATATATTACGAATTTATTTCAAAAATGCCAAAACTATTGCATTTTGTTTTTCTTATTTATTTACACGAAAACATATACATAAATGGATGTTCGTATTGCAGCAGACGAGTAAGTTTTAATGGTGGTATCTATATGACTCCTTCACCAGGGAGGCTTCGGTCTCTTCGAATAATTGACCAGTCGACGTCTTCTACCTCACTATCATGAAACGATTCGTTCAGATATGTTTCCATAATTGCCGCTGAGGTAAAATTATCTGACAATAAAAAGTTTATCCTCCAATCTTTTAAATTAATGTTCAGTCTATTAACGTTTTGGTAGTGCATTCAGGGTATATTTTGTATTCCCTTTGTTAGTAACATTAATAGTGTTTTTGTCCCACGAAATTTCGGATTCGTTTTGTAGTTTGAAGTAATCGATAAATGTTCGTACCTTACACAAGGGCAAATGGGCAATGTATTCGAATTTCGAATTGAATACATTGATTCAAATATCCTAAGTTGTCTTATTAAAGCATCGACATAGCTTCATACAAAGTTGTTGATTCGTGAATGTGCCACTTGATTAACTTGATACATACAGACATATAGACTACAATATGGAGTAATATTGAGCGCAGGGTTGCAGTTTGCCTTTGATTTCCGACCAAGCTTCGTTTGTATTGGATACTCGGATATTATAATGAACATACCATTTCAAATAATGTTGAATTGAAACAAAATAGTCGTGTCTGTTGTGCAATATGGAGTAGTCTACCGCAGATGAGCGTAAATCAAGTACAATTATCACAGAAACTCTATCGTTAATTAATTATGCTTAGATGTTATATAGAAATAGTATATTGATTGACCTTAAATCCTTAAACTTCTATCGCAGTTTATTGAATAGACAAGTCTGAACACAAAATTGTAGTAATTACTAGTCTAGATGATATTTAAGTAATTTAAGAAAACAAAGCCGCGAAATCAGTCTTTTTTTGATTAATTATTAAAGTTAATTAAAATGGTTTTCAAATTATTTTATAGCCTCCATTTAAGTATTTTTTTTATGGAAGAGGAGGCAAACGAGACGCCAGGAGGCTTACAAGTGAGTTGCCGGTAATAATCTACTTGTTTTTGGAGAACACGCTCTCACTCTTAATAATGTTAAAATACAAAAAAAAAGAATTATATAAAGAAAAAACAACAGAGGCAGGTCTCGTTTGTTACAAAAGGTGTTATTGTATTTGACACTCACACTGCCAGAAGTGCGTTGCCGGCCGTTTTAGAATTGGTACTCTACTCTTGAAGTAACTACAGTTAACAATTATGCAAAGAATTACTGTTTTCTAAATGGATACGTAATTATAATAGCTCACAATGTGTACGCAGTGTATTATTTGTACACAATTGCCTGAAATATTTGTCAGGCGTAGCAGGTTTGCAAAGCATGAATTTTATTTGCTACAGTTATCTTTGAAAATTAGGCACATTGTTACGTTCAAGAGCCGAGGACGAGATTGACTATTCATAACTATTTTTTATTAAAAATTTTGTTTTTATATGGGTTGTTTTTTTAACATACCAATTTGTATTTCACGTTTATTACATAAAATAAACACCATTATATAAGTCGTCTTATCGAGCAGTAGATTTCTCTTTTTCTTAACGGTTATCGGTTCTTAAGGCAATTGTAACCATTGTGGTTTAAGCCTATAAGACTTGTCTTATAGCATATAAGCACTTTCTTTGAGCTATGTCTGTGACGTTTTTCTATGACTCTCTTGATTTTTGATTCGCAAAGAGAAACAGATTGCCCTCTCCATAAATCACAGGGAGATGCGGAGCTCAAGGCTCGAGGTTAGAGACCGTAAGTCGTAAGTCACCACTGTTTTGACTTTTGACGTCGATCACGTATGTAATAATATTGGTACGTATGCAACAGTTTAAAAGAGGAGATAAATAAAAAAATATACTAGTGATATGGAAAAGTAGGATTTTGAATGCTAGCCACGATATTAAAGGTAAAATCTGTAGCTGTTTTAAAAGTTTCCTATAGTATCCTATGTATTGTACGAAACACTAAGTTCAGATAATTTAAGTTTAAGGGTAACTAATAAGAAGAAGATGTAAATATAATCATACAAAATGCATATACCAAAGTTATCTTATGTATGAAAATTATTTATTCACCATTAGTGGCGAAAAAATATTCTTAATATAATATGTTTTCATTATCTAAATTGTGTTTTAATTGTGCTTGAAAGTTTAATGTTTATCAAATCAACAAATTATCTTATAAAACAAACAATTTATTATAATCTAAGTGATTAATTATATATTCCGTTCTTTGTAATTGTTTCGTTCGTTATTTGTAATAACTATTCAACTTGCTAATAGTTGCATTTTGCTGAGAAATATGATATATTCGTTTTGACCAGGATCTTCAGCTTGTGCTTAGAATTAGAGACTAAGCGTTGTAAACACAGTACATAAATCAATTTATGTATCTCCAGAAATGTAGATCTAAGCTACGGGTTTGTTTAGTGATATTTATAGTGCACGTAATTAACTTAAATGAATAAAATAGAGAGACATTAGTGCGACACATCGCATATATTTTTTAAGTTTTTTCTTCTTGGGGGAGTTTTTGGGTTCGGAAATATAGTGGCAGCTTGTTCCATAACGTGGTGGTGCATGTTAAGGTGTCTTACAAAATACTCCGTAGTGTAATTTAGTCTGTTTCGATGCAAATTAATAAAATGTAGCTGCCGAACGACTGCTCCGAACGCTCCATGATAAATGTAACAAGATGTTGAGAGATCTCATGCATGGGATAACCAATATCTATGCAGCGTCAAAGTACACTCTCTAAAACGAATATTAATTTATGTGTTAATACAGTATTAATTAGGCCTGGGTCGATGCACTAGATTATTCAGACTAGACAAATTACACTAGTTTTGCAAAGGGCTAATTACAAAATTGTTTAAAAAAATCCCACAGAAACTAAATACAAAATGGCAATTAAAGTGTAGTAATAACTTTAAGGACACATAAATATCTATTATGATTATTAAAATGCATATTCTAATAGAGTTTGAACATTGAAATATTCTAAGAAGTCACTTTACCACGCTTCGCGTACAGTGAGAGTGGAAAATTCAAAAAGTACGAGCATTTTAAAGTAAAGGAACAATTTCGTTAGGTTATTCGCTGACTTCAAAGGTGATTCCAACAGAGGATTCCCTTTGTTGACCTTTATAAAAGTGTTTAAAAATTATATTACTGTCGGAGATATTTGAGAGGATTGTTTTAACATACAACGTTATTTTTGTCTCTCCTTTCATTAATATAACTCTAGTCAGTTAAGCGATGTATTCCAGGCAATAGATAATATAAGATAACATAACAATTATATAATTATTGGGAGTTAATTTTTCTTGTTTTTATAACTGTGTCTAGTAAAACTGATGTTTTAGTTGTAATATATTGAACAATGAAAACCCGTTACAAACTTATGAAGTCGCATGCTCTACTATGACTTAATTACTAAATATGTACTCTAGGATCGCCCGGAATACCATAATTCAAGGTTACGTATGATAGAACTGGCCAGCTTTTGCAAGTAGCGAAGTAAACGGTAGAAAAAAGAAACATATATCATTGAAGGTAAGACAATAGACAGCTAAAGAAATAATCTTCCTATGAGGTGGATCCTATATCCTTATAGAATAGTATCTCCAAAACCGTACATAGATTATAATCGTACTTTGTTGTTGCATTGTGTATGACCTTTTTGCTTTATAACTTACAAAATGGGTGTAATACATTACAGCTAGGCTTTGACTACGTTGTTGGGAGATTAGGCTTAATAGAGGTTACCTAGGTGTGGAGAGCGTAAATTACCTTGAAGATTTACCCAAAAATATGTCTTTGTCAAATTGTGTTCATGCTAAGACTTAGATTAGTTAATTGCAATAAATCCAGATTTTGTATGTCTCTCTCTTAGGTCGATAAGTCATAGTCAGCCCGGTGGTATCTGGAGAGAATTTTATCTTGTGAGCGACCGTGTATATCTTGTCTTCAGTATTACCAACCACGATAAGTTTTTTCCAGAATTACATTGTGTAACCAAAATAGGAGACTAGACTATAGATATAATAGAGTATTCACAAGACTAGTAAATTTTGTAAATAAGGATACTTTGTGCAATGTGTTGTTTTTTATATGTAATCTTAATCATAGATAAAAGAAGTTCGTAATTGAAGGTATAAAGTGATCGACATTCGATATTTGAAAAATAGGCGAGCTCACATATAAACATACCAGCAAGTATGTGTTATTAATTTGAAATAAGAATATACATAAAAATGTACATTTAATGTTTTACAAAGGGTGTTATGAATTTGGAAATACGCCGTAAACAGTCACGAAAACATTTTTGTACGCTATTTATTGGGTAAAAACTTTAAATTGCTTCCTACCCACTTTGAGTGGTTATTGAGCCAATTTGCCAGTTCCTTCTAACTCCATCACGATAATCTGCTTCGATTTGTTAAACTTTTACAGCTGTAATATTGAGTAGTTTTTTTTTTGGTCTAGATCCATTTTATCCATATAAATTGATATTACATTCTTGAAGTGTTAAACTCCGCAGGGAATATTTTATATTGAGAAGAGAGGTAACAAGGCCATTTATCAAAAATCAGATTACACGAGCATCTGTCGGGATGACAAACCATCGAATAAATATGACGCGTATCTTAACCCTTCAGCATCTGATATTGATACTGAAATATGTAAACATATTAAATTTGAAATGTGGTTAACGAAATATATTAAAAAAAGTTATCATATATTTTTCATTGTGCAATAGATGAGATATATGTTTTCTTTCCTTCAATAGCCTTATTATACTTTTTATTAAAAAAACAACCAAACCTAGTTTTGTGCCTGCTTCTTCTCACTCACACTTAATTTAAGACGTTTTAAAATGGTTCTATGTACCTTACTGAATAAGGATATTTTGACTTTGACTATTAATATTTTTATATAAAAGTAGGCAAACGGGCAGGCTTCGAGTGAAGTGCTAACCGCCGTCCATACACTGTAAATATTACCATAAATATATATTAAGTAAGTAAACCTTATCTTTATATATATTAAGATTTCATTAAGAAATTACTTGAAGATACTGATACGAAGACTTTTCTAGCTATGTCCTTATATGTTTTAGTGATATATATATTATCAAAAATAAAAAAAAAACATAAATTAACTATTGGCATCGAAGTCTGCCCCGAACTAATTAGACAAACTCATAATCGCTTTCGACGTTTACGCTTTGAGAACCCGTCGCTATTACCTCAAAGATATTACCCCTTGTCTATACCACGATGTGGTTTATAACTCCTTTTCGACTGAGCACGCACTGCAATAAAAGTGACGCGTTTTATTTCAACTTATCAAAACTGTACTGTGTTTTTCGTTAACACCCCTTCGAAAATGATAATTAAGAATATTATTCTATTATTTATTTCAACTTAACAGAGCGTTAACTTATCAAACTGTACTGTGTAATTAGCTGGTATATAATATGAAACATATTTATTGTGAATACAGCATATACAAGTACATTAAAAATTAATAATATTACTACCACTACGTATAACATTACTGGTATATGTTAACTTGTAATTATGTTTTTACATTGCTACTTTGAAAAATCAACGGATATAATTTTACATTGTACATATATATTCATCTAGAAAAGCTTTAAATAGTTCACTTTAAGAGGTTTTAAAAACGTTTAGGCGCGTACAGTTTCTCGCTCGGCGTTTGTCCGCAGTGCGGTCACAGGCTTGCCGTGTTTTTCGTTAATACCCCTTCGAAAATGATAAGATGATGGCTTTACAAGCGCGCAGTAATTACGGCCGTCCAATTATCGCTCGTCAAGGAAGCGAGTCATTGAGCGCTTTTGTTTACCAAATCAGAGCTTACTCATCTATATATATAGAACGTTATTTGAAAATAGAATGTTACAACATACTCGTATTTTAGATTAGAAATTTGAAAGTTTTAAAGCAAACTGTGTAATTGTATTCTTTCTTGTTGTCTATCATTATTTAATTTAATTTCTCTAACCCATACAGCACATAACATCTAATATAAAAAAATGTCGTGTCACAATATTCGTTCGCATACCTACTCCTCCGAAACGGGTTGACCGATTCTCCTGAAATTTTCCGAGCATATTGAGTAGGTCTGAGAATCAGCCAACATCTATTTTTAGAGACATTTTTTTTTATTTTTTTTTGGCAAAAGGACGTTTGTCGAGATCAGCTAGTATTTAATATAAATATGAAAAATGGAGTTATAAGATGGAACATACAAGAATAAAAACGTATATAGTGTTTTTTTTTCGTTTAAACTTATATCGTTTTTTTTATAAAACCTATCTAATTCAAACTTTGGTATTCGCGACGTATATTATGATTATAAAATATTCATAGATGAAACAACCAATGCTAGTGGTATGTCTGGAGTCTGAAACTTATTTATTAATTCACACTTGCACTAAAAAAATAGAAGTACATAATGTTAATTGATATTTTTATTAGTACATGTAAGAGCAACGGAAGGCCGTATCGCTAATAAGCTATTTCTTCCAGGCAACTCCAAAAGAAAACTTCTATAGGATATTGGCGAATTACAGCTAAGACAATAAAAACATCGTATAACATTGAAAAATGTGATTATTTTTATTTTTTCCCCACCTCGTTATTAGATTGTGTAGATTTCTTTAATAATTGTTATAGACCCGGAATTTATAGAGACGTAAGAGGTATTTATATATGGATTTCGTATACAATGCATCTCTTCGATTTGACAATACAAAGTTAACCTACGGGTAAGTGCTAGGGTCATAAAGCTCTCGGTTAAAAGCACACTTAACCTAGTCTTCAGTTATTCTACTTAACTTTACAAATATAACTTTTAATTCAAAAAAAATATTTGAAAATACAAACCTAATCATTGACTACCTTAATTACTAAAATACTAATAGTTAAAAAAAACTTAACACCAAAATTGATTTAAAATTTTTGATCCTTGTTGTGAACCCATATTGCATTTCCTTGTTGTATCGTGATGCTTACGTTGGTCGAGAAAATCACTAGCTCTGGAGTACTGATCAGGCGTCAACATATTTCTGTAATAAGTGCCTGTGCACTGATCCAAAAGTCTCTACTCCAATGGAACAAAAGGAAGAAAGGCTTAGTATTTAGAACTTTCGTTTAAAAATACTTTATGTACAGATAACACATATTTAAAAAGATATATATTAAAAACCGTTTCTTAAAATTACAAATGAATGATGACGAATCGGTATCACAAGATGCAAACGCGCTCTACCCTCAATTACGTCCGTCGACTAATTTGTCATTCGAATATCAAATTACGCATGAAATGGCTCGTAACGGTGGCTCACGGTTTTAAAATAAAATTGAATTCGGTGTCTGGTCGCAGTAGCGTAATTGTACCCACTGTTGCTGTCAACTATGAGCGGTAATTGGCGTGTAAATGTGGAATCGTGTTTTGTACATTCCTGTTAATTATAACGATTTGAAATAAAAAAAGAAGCTTTTCAACATGTCCAACGACAACAATTTTTTAGTGGGTACACATGTACCCACTAAAAAATTGTAGTATGTGTAGCCACAAATACATATTTGTGGCTAAAGTAAAGCTTTTTGTGTCGGCCGTTGTATTTAAATATCATGGTGTCAAAGTGAACACTACAGGTTTCGACTTTCTTCTTCTAGCTTAGCTACGAGGCTACGAGGGTTTAAAATAAAACGGTATGGGAAGACAATAAACTCAGGTGGTCAATGGTTAAACAACATTCGTATGATATATCTATGACTAATGACTTAATATCTATAGAGACGAAGTAGTATTTACTTATTATACGTCAATGATATTTTTTCTTTGATCAGATTTTTCCAGTATACATAAGAATTAATTCATTAATAAATAAAACAAAACACAAAACTAAAACAAATTTAAAAAGTTTGGTCCCTGTGGCAGAGTACCCACAATGCTGGCGCCATTTCCTCCATGTATCTCGATTAAACGCTGAGCAAGGAAAGTCTATTGCTTATATAACCAGATGAATATAAGAGATTTATAAAATATAACTCTATCTACCTAAACTAGACTAGAGGTCCAGGCAAAACTTAAGTGAAATTAGGGGAATCTTTAGTAAGGACTGCACTTGGCTTTTGGTTTCGATACGCATAATAAAATGGCTCTAGAATACGACATCTTATTAATAACATATGAAGGGAGAGGGCTTAGTATAAGAGGATTTGAAATGGACTCATGATTTGTCGTAAGATCATTAGTGATATTTGCTCTTGTGACTGGGATAATTACATAATGCCAATAATAACATTTATTAGTAGAGTAATATTTTTCTTACGTCTGACCAAATTTGTCATTTAGAATGCCTTGTATAATATATTTTAAAGAAGTCTATGGTTAATAAGTAAGCTTTAAACGTTGTAGCACTAAGTATATAACATGAAAACTAAGTAAATTACAATATAGATTATTCGTTAATCTTAATTAAGGCTAGATAGTAATATAAATAAATAAATAAAATCCTTTGACTGTAGCATTCATAAGCAAGTTCATATAAATAATAAAGATATTTCTGATTACTGAATTATATTTCATAATATGCCTTGATGGTGCTTACCATTTCAATATATAATTTATTAGTTTTTCACTTAAATTAATAATTTATTAATACCTTGTCGTGAACAGTGGACAATGCTGACTATACCAGGTTGAGCTGTGTTGGAAGGTTGCTTTAAAACTCTTACTCGAGTCCCATGCAAATTGGCATATATTCAATATGTTAAGATTGAAAAAATCCACCATTTGGAATATTCCCGCCAAAGAACGGTGTGGTTTTATTTAATTTTCGAAAATGTCGTATATTTAAAATCTAAGGGACTTTTGCTAAAGATACATATTTTTTTAAACGTCTCAACGTTCTCTACTCGTAAGTACCATATTATCCATTAAATATGACAGATAATTGTTACGGAATTTGTCATTACGAAGTAACTTCTATAAAAAATGAGGTTATGTCAAAGTAATCTTGAAATCGTATGGAATTGAACAAGCGCATTTAGCGGTCACGCCAGCAATTAATTACCAATCAAGTTTCATAATCAAATGTGTATAATATAACACACCTGCTTATTGGAGCTGAATATCGAAAAATTACTTGCAAAATTTAAACTCATAACAGTTAATTTACCTAAATATCGAATAACGAAACATATCACTTCACCCTATGGCTTATCATTCCGATAAACGTGTTCGCGATGCAAAATAATTTTAATTGCAACGCAAATTTACATACGTCCACTGTAATAATATTTGTGATACAAAAGGCTGATAATTACTGACACAAACATCACTTCGCAGCGTACTTGACATGTCCCCCTAATTGGATAGTAGACTTGTTGGACTACCCACATAACTGTTATTACAAAGTGGGTAGTCGGTTATAATCGATTGATATTTTGAAACGAAATTAGTTTTTTAGTACATACAAAATCTAGTATTTTTTATTCAGAACATATGAACATTTTATATTGTCTTACAACTAGGTTACTCTACGCCTGTTCGTACGTGACCAAGCTGAGAAGAAGCAGACAAAAAACTCAGCTTGTTTTTTTATGAACCAGACCAGTGTAATTGTAGACCTAAAGTATGTATATATATTTGATTTAAGACACATATAAAGATAGCAGCTGGTACTTGAACTTGTTTTGTTTTTTTGTATTTCTTTTTTTTATTAAATTTTATTTTTTGTGTATATTTTAGGATTAAAAAGATTATTACTGAAATGAGGGCACTATCCTGGTATTGTCAAAACAAACTATAAAACAATAAATGTATTTATTTTAATATAGAACGGAGATACCTACAACAAAGTGAGCTGGTTATATTTTCTTTTAAGCGTGAACACCATATATTTGAGAACTCTGTTTAGAGAACAGATTAACGAGTTCAATTTTCTAATTTATTATTGAATTTTAATCATTATAAAATCTTACAGTAAGCCTCCGCTTGTCGCAAACTATGAGCCTGACCATTCTAAAGATACCTTATACAAAACGGTACCTTATTTTCAATTGCTATTACATGTAATGATTTGACACTAACTATCTAATAAGATGTTCAAATCCCGTCTAATTATCAAATTATATAAGGCCAATCAATAATACGAAATATTTATATAAAATACTCCATGATACAATAAGTCAGTTGTGTTTGAGTCTGTGTTACTTTCCCACAGCGATTTCATATTAATCCATACTAATATTATAAATGCAAAAGTACGTATGTTAAGCTTTCACGCTTAAACTACTGAACAGATTTCGATGACATGGTAAGAAGATAGAATAAACTTTAGGGAAGGACTTATGCTTATCGCGAGAAAAGGGTAGGAATGAAATTTTGTTTAAAAAATTTCACCAGATCTCTGCCATTTTTAAACTGATTTTCCAAATTATATTTTAACCACGCGGACGAAGTCACGTGCTGAAGCTACTAGTTTATTAAAAAACACTTTTTTAGTTATTCTTTAACTTAGTTTGTATACGATTTTTTAAACAGGTTAATTGCGACAGTAGCACCGGTAAGCATTTCCAAGATCGATTCCCGTCTTAATTTTCACAACGTCAAATTCCGTACGATTTTATTGACGCATTGTTTCATAGATACAAATGATAACTCCGGTGCACAAAATAAATCCTCCTACGGGCAGCCAAATGGCAGTCATATTCATAGCGATTACTGCCTTTATTGACAGTAAGAGTCAGTTTCATAAGTAAGTGGAGGATATATTGCATTATTGGCTGCATTCCCTCGTAACAGGGTAATAAATAGTTTATATTGTTGGACTTTGCAATATCTGGGAACAAAAATTGTATTAAACTTAATCCCTCATAACATTATTCCGTTTCGTATTAGATAATATGAATGTGATCAACAAGATAAAACTTAAAAATGCAATTAAAGACAATTTTGTAATTTGTTTACACGGAAATGGATCCGTGAAGCTCGCGGTGCGAAGTCTTCGAATCTACTTCAAAGAGCTTAGAATAATTACTAAATTTAAAATCGTCCTATTAAACGAACTGATGTACAGGAATGAATGGTTTTTAACTTTAGTAAGACGGTTACCAATATTTCTCAAGTCCCTATGAATTGCATACTTTAATCAGAAATTAGCTTTGTTTTAGTATATTTAATAATCATGAAAACATATACATATATTTTTTTTGTAAGTGTTGTTTGAATTCGGCTGTAAATAAATTAATATAGATCCCAAAAATACAAGTTAAATGTTTAATTCAAAAAAAATACTTAATAAACAAAATACATTCAATATGTTGGAGGTAAAATCAACAATTAAAATGCCTTAATAACAAGTGTTTTAAGCTGTAATTTCATAAATCAAAAGCTTAATTTAATGGTATTAACATGAAATTGTCCCTCTGTAAAACCACTCGGCTAAAAGATTTAATTCGATAACATGGTCACACGCACTTTAGGCTTTAAAAGCTAAAGCGATATAAAAGCAATTAAAAGTTTAACAGCCCACCCTCTCTTTTCACACATTTCAAAAATCCATTTTAATAAAATTGTATTGTGAATTGTATTCCTACCTATTTTATAGAGTAACCACGGCGTTTTCTTTGTATGTGAAGAATGTTTCACTTCTTTTGTTTCTTGCCTGCTTCTCAGCTTGTCACGTACCAACAGGCGAAGAGTCATTATTTATATTATATTTTATTTTATTATATCTTAAGTGCTACATACATTTAAAACAATAAACTTATGAGATAAAACAACTAGGTTTACACATAAGACAATTAATTGGGAACTTGGGACAAATATTATTTATATAGACAAAACTCAGTCTTGTGTCGCGCAGCAAGAACCTATAATGAGTCCTATCTGTCCTTAGATATATTTGGCCTAAGTAGAAATTCTTTAAAAAAAAACTAAGTGTTAACCTCGCACACTCACTCACACTGCAACACCAATGCACACACTAATAGACACACACACACACACTTAAATGCTCGTTCTTCACATAATTTACTCCACTTGTTCATATGTATATATTTTTTTTCGGTTCGTGTTTTTTTTTGTTATTGCTTTTTCTGATTTTAGATTATATTTCCGGTTCTATGTTTTATGCTTATTTTGGCTTTATTTTTAATCTATTTTTATTGTGTAAACTTTTTTTGATAAGCTTAGGTTAGCTTAGGTTTAAGAAATAAAATAGTGTCTTGCTAGTTCTCCTCAATGCATTTACGCCCTTGATTTGAGAACAACCAGTAAATGTAATAAACAAGTGTCTATATATATCTATATCATAACCCGTAGAAAGTTACATAGGTAACTAGGTAAATAAAGATATTTAAAAAAAAATGCTTAAAGGTAGTTTATATTAAGATTTAATACGTCAAATTCTAATTATAATTTAAATTAGAATATAATATACTTTATTTTGGTCGTGAAATCGTTGTCAAGCGCTGAATAAATCCGCTTTAGATTTTCGTATACAATATTTTCGTTATAAGTCATCGTTTCACGTAACTCAAGCGTTACTGTTTACAAAGTTTAAGTAAAAACGAGTTTTACGATTTTATGACAGACAATTTGTCTGGAGTGACTCTGGCTGAGTCAAAGATAATTTATCTGTCTCAGGCGCTTTATTTATTACGCGTTCCCGTCTTGAGCCCTTAAAGTTCGTGGTTAATGGGGCTTCTTTAACGTCACTCACTTTCATGAAAATTCGAGGGGGATGTCCGTTGGTCGAGGATTACTTTATTTTGTCCTTTGCCGATAGCAACTGCTTTAGATGACTATTAGTTGATGAATTACGGGTTATATAGGGTGGTTGGTATGTGGTATTTCAATAGCTATCTATAAAGGTCTGTTCGCGAGGAAAAGGTTTTACTCTTAGCCTCTACGCGACCAGATGGGGCAAACATGTTTGTATAGTTTGGCTAGCATAGTTTGAATTGTTAAAATAAGGTGGGACTATTAACTAATATAACTAACTAACTATCGTAAAACAGTAAACTCACTTAAAATTATAGTTAACCAGCTGAATTTGTTGTGGGTATCTCAGGCTGATTTTGAGCAAATAGTTAAGTTAACTTTTGTGAAATATGTATTTTTTTAAATAATATACTTATCACTTTCATTACAAGCCAAATAAGAACTTAAGTTGGGCCAGTGATTTCTCAACTCTCAATTCCGGTCGTGAGTCAAACCCGAGTATCTTTATTCAAATAGATCTTTAAAAATACACTTTTTAAATATTGAAGACATTTTTTTAATTACCGGCACGAACCGGCATGAACCGGCAAAAAACTTTAGCTTTAAAATAAATATTTCATTAGCTCAAAAACATAGTGACAAAGAAAAGTCATACGTTGAAAATCGGTCTAAACTTACTTCTACGATAAGGATAAGGACTCGCTACTTTAAGAGTAACATCCCATTAGTTCCAGCATGTAAGGAAACAAATAAAATGGATCCCTATAGGTGAGAAAGCAATTATGATTGATGATAGGATATGATTCAATACCACTTAACATTGTAAAGGGGTAATTTAATTGCCTCCGTGTTTCTGTTAACAAATGACTCATGAGTTTTGATATTAATAGACAATTATTCTAATCTGTTATCCGATATATTTTTATAGAAAAAATAGCTGTAGACGTAAATAGATTCATTTTGCAACTGATGTAATTAATAGGCTTTATACTTAATTACTTATTTATTTTAACAGAATAATACACATTAGCAAACACTTTTATAGCAGAGATGGCGGCAAGAACGTTTAACAAAACTGTCAAACGTCATCACGTAGTGAGAAGTTGAGAACGCGGCAATTTCAAATTACTACAACAGCAACTGATTCCCAATACCAACGTAAAGACAGAATACGAAATTCCATCCGTACCACCTTGACGTCTGGCATTCACAACTGAGCGTTTAAGGCAGTCATTGCACTACGTCATTGTGGAACCAGATGCCAGACCACCTAGGCTGGCACCTGAAGAGCGTAGAGTAAGTCTCGCACTTGTAAGTAACTCGCACGCGACAGTTAGGACTTTATTCAAAATACCTTCCTGCTCGTTTGCCTCCTGTCGGGATAGGTAAGACTCTGTATTCAGGGAAAAAACTAACCTCTTCTGAGGCTACAAGACAGAAGCCTGATTTCGTTGATAGATAAGATTCTTTCTAGACCGAAAGTCTCCCACGAGTTTGTTAAAAAAAAATACAACCACGTCTAGGTATAAAAGGTTTGTCTGGTAATACTAAATATTAAGCTTTAATAAATAACATGATAACAATACTTATAGCTTACTTTATTTCTTTCTAATACTAGCCTACTTGGTATTGATTCTCATTTATAATGACAGTGTTGCAATTTACTGAACATTTTGACTGTTTCGTGGATCGTGTCTTAAAAAAGTTCAGCAGCGATGGGTTAGGCTATAGTTAAATTTAGACATTTAACAGTTCGCTTAGAACGTATAAAATTTATTTAACGGTTAATAAAATTTTATAATCATAAGGTTTTTGACTTTTGAAAGTCTGAAATATGCTTCTTTGGATTAGAAATAAATTGATTTATTTTTAACGATATTGTTTAGTGTCCATACAAAGCGACCAAGGTATTTTTTATATGTGATTAGATTATTGTTTTATATGTATTACAAAGTGTTATTTAGGCAATTGATAAACCTTCAATTCTGTTCTAATTAAAGTTATATACAAGTATAACTTTTAAAACTACATTATATCGTAACTGTATAGTATATACTTCATACTTTTTGTACCTTATGTAATAATAATTGATACGCATTGTGTTGCTATCACAAATACTATGTAAATTTAGTTATAGTGACGTTTTAAGGTGGTTGTTAATGATCCTTTTTCAAATAAAGAATTTTGACTTTGACTTGAAAGCTCCTGTATGGCAAAAGTTACAACTGAGTAGTACCAACATCAGTTCAAAGAAGACTAAGTAAACCATTAAAACTCATTCGTCTCTTTGTAAACCAGCGTCAATTTAATGTTTAAATGAGATGAATTAAGAGATTTAAATTAACAACCAAATCAATGCTGAAAAATAACTACACACAATTTTGGAGCATGTATTATTTAAGTTCAATTTAAAAGCTGAGGGTCCGGTCCGCATGAGCAAGCACAACTGCTCTACCCTATAACTTATTAATGCGCCACTTTATGTCCATCCCAAGATGCGATATGAAATTCTCATTAATATTTTGCTTACATCACGTTTAAAGTCAATAGTCATATGTAGGGGGACTAATAAATTGGTCGTGAGATTCATTTTTAATTGAAAATTGTTAAGGTTTTATTACAGTAGAATTCAGATTTAACGACATTCAAGGGACCGGCGATACTATGTAGTCGCCGGATGACGTAACGGACGGATTACAGGAAACCAAACTTGAGTAGATATTATAGTCGCTAAAACCGGTTAGTCGTTATAGGTAAAGTCGTTATAAGTGAATTCTATTAACTCGCTAGTTAGTCTACATACATCTAAAGTAAAAATGCTTAGGCACTATCAACACAGAGGTTTTCGTTTGATTCCTGAAGCAACAGAAGATTTTCGTCTATTTAAGCGAGAATAACTAGTAAGAATAAAACCACGAAGACATCACTTTATAGTGATATAAGAAATAGCTACAGTATTCTTTTAAATTTTGATTTTTATAATGTGTCAAAAAGTATTAAATTCTGACAAAAAATGATCGAAAATCATTAGAAGCAAAACATTCGCAATAATTTAAATTAGTATGGCGTGAAAATATGAAGTGCGCCATTTCTAAATGTTTAAATTTTCCTATATATGTATTTTTCACGGCACGAATTGTGGCTAAGCGGTTTTTGTAAAATAGTTTCTGAAAAGCGTTCTGTTGTCTGGTGAACATTCGAAATGTTTCTTACTATAAACCATACTTTTACGACCATTTTAGAACCCAAGGCTAAATTAAATAAAGCAGCCATATAAAGTTTAAGAAACAATGTCCACGTTTTTTTAACACACCAAAAATCAAATTATATGGCGTCTATGAAATGGAATATACTTTTATATATTTATAAAATGAAATACTGTATTATGGTCTCTTCTATGGCAATTTCTTTTGATATTGTAATCTAACTTCACATACTGCAACGTATTTGTGATTTTCAAAGATGAGAAATAAAACATGAGATGCATAAAGATTTGCATGGCTTAAGTGGAATAACAGATGTGACATACGGATCATATTGACAAGACTTAAGGAAATTTTCAACACAATATGAATAATAAAAGATTGCACCATTGCACAACAAAATAATGGTAAAAATTATTATTTATATATGTATTTGACGTTAACATGCAACTTCAGGTTGAGATAACAATTGTCGCTGGTAGTTAAGGCAGCCATCTTGTACGACATCTTGAACGAGATGGCGCCCACACATCACGCCTGTGACGAATCGCTCTGTATTTTTGCCATCAAATTAAGTTGAATATATTGTAACGATTTTTCTAACGAACGAACTGATTTTTACGAAAACGAGTCGTGGAATTAAGTAACTGTACGTTTATGATGAATCTAAAGACATTTATTTCAAATACTCGCATAATCATTGCAAAATGAGTTCTGGTGAATACTTTGTATTATGCCACTCGAAATCTCTATAAATCTCATATCTTGAAAGAATGAAACTTTGATACATCATATCAAATTGGGCTCTTCAGGCGCATTCTTGACATACTCAAGTGATCGCTGATACGAATTTATGTGAATATATTAATGTAAAATTATTATCGTGTTTACAAAAATTCAGTTATAAAAATATTGTCGTATATTTTTCGAAGTTATGTTTTTTTTATCACATACCTACTACGAAAAATGTAATTTAAAAAGTTGTATGACATTTTTAATTAAATTCATTTTATAACGGGAAAATTCGTGATCCCACAACATGAAATTCAATTAGCTACCAAATGCAAGGATTCAGTTCCATTTCTCATTCGTTTGATGCGGGCTTAAATTTGTTATTTTCTAAAATAAATGCAAATGCGCAGAACACGCCATTTTGGATTAAGCTTTAACGATATTTATTTAAATGTTATTATTTAATACCGTATACTCTTAACTCTGTTCACGTTTTAATAGTCCTTTGATTTGTGATTTGATAAGAATATTCATCATAAAAAATTACAATTTGTAAATTTGGTCGTTATAAAATAGAATAATGCTGGCAGCTTTTCCTCACTATTTGCAGTTGCATCGACTGCACCAAATTGGGTCCTGGGTCTTGAGTCACACACTAGGGTACCAGGTACCCGATTAGATAGTTAATCAGGACCGATGCATTAATGGAAAAATCAGAAATGTCATCGTAGAGCTTTCTGTCATTGTTGAGTTGCTATGACTTTAAGTTGTTGACTGACGGCACACCTCGCACTATCACAATATACATCTGTCACACACCTAACCGACAGACCAATGAAACAAACCCCGGCACTGTGTCAATCACAGATTTTATACTAGCTTGTATATTTGAACATTAAATTTGTTGGTAAATTAAAAATAAAATTGTCTCAATAAACGGATGGAATGTCGAATATTCAGGAGCTGGCTGGGGTAAGATTAATTTTGAGGATCCGGCACAAAGGAAACTTAACATAAGTATTCATAAAGTTTTTCCCTACAGGCTCTAACGTCAAAAGCTAACATATATTTTGTTATTTTACGATAATCATTACCAGGATTACCACAACATTACACAAATATTGACCGTGTGGGGATGGAACCCAGTACCGTCTGTTGCTGCGTGTAAATTGTCATCACATATACACAACTAATTTTATTAATATTTATTAATAATGATAGATTAATAATAATAATAGATTAATATGTATTAATAATGTGTAAAATTTAGTATTGGAAAGACTTGTCTACTGCTTATCAACCTTAAAAAAACCTTTTATTACATTAAATATTAAAATATTATAGAACCAGTTTATATAATACAATTTTCAATGATATACATTTACATAAGCTTAACCACTTAATAATCTTTTCGTTTAACCTTGACCTTGACTTTAATTGAGTCAAAGTATAAATTTATTATTATTATAAACTTTAATTTACAAATAGTTACAATAATGTTAACTTGTTCAAATTATTGTTCTCAAAACATTTTAAATTTAGAACGCCGAACTAACCTGTGATGACTGGAGCTGGAGTGACCCGTAGTGGAGGTAGATAGGGGAGACCTCGCTGGGTAGTTGCCACTGTGACCACCCTCGGAAAGCACGAATTCTAAAATTAAAAATAAACATTAATTAGATTTAATTAAGATGAAGATTTAATACTTAGGTGCTATAAGATATTATAGTAATATCTTATAATAATATCTTATATATAAGTAGAAAACGTTTAAACTGAACTGTTTATATTTTTTAGACTAGTTAGCTTTTGCCCGTGACTTCGCGTGGTTTAAATACAAAAGGAATTTGGAAAATCGGTATATAAATGGCAGAGTTCTGATAAAAAAAAAATACAAACTCACATCCCCAATTTCAACCCCTTCAAGCCGAGCCTATGTCCTTCCCTAAAGTTTAGCTTATCTCCAAACCAAACCACATCGAAATCGGTACAGTAGTTTAAGCTTAAAATACATACTTTCGCATTTATAATACTACTCTGGATTAAGTTAGTGATTTGTAATTATGAAAAAACCGTATGCCGATATCATTATATCCAAAATTCGGGTACAGAAAAGTGGATGATAGCTTAAGTTTTTTCGGTAAAGGAGAATCTTCATTAGTACCGTAGACAGGGTTCTCTACGAACTGCCTATATTTTTTAAAATAAAACCGTGTATAAATCATTAGAGTATAATATTTTAACAAAACCTTTACGTAGGCTGGCTTATTCTACCTACGTAGATACAATTTCCCGATAGTGCGGTGGTGAACTATCAATCCTTCTGTCACTATCGACAGCGCATTTGTTTGTTCCCACAATTTTTGTCTCAGTGTTTCCTCGGCTATATTTACGTCGCTGTGAGCGGCTCGAGCGATCAATCTGCAGGCTGTGATCATGATCGATGTTGAGCCGAAACCAACTTGCTTTTTTTATACTGAAAATCTTAGCGAAGAAGGAAATTAATGTGTGTCTTTTTATTTTAAGCACCTTTATAAAATTTTCAAGTCAAAAAGATAACGATATCTTATACGCAATGAGTCATTACCAGTGACTGATTCTTGTGTTTTTTTTTTAAAGTGGGAGCTCGCTGTCGGTTTAGAGGCCTTTACACCTCAGCTCGAGCTTGTTGGCGAGCTTAGCTCAGCCGTGATTAATTTGGTTTGTCGTGACTAGCGCAAGAGTGTCTCCTGTGAGACTCGGACCTCGGTTTGGGTGATATAATCAAAGCAATGTTAAGATACGACTTTAAGGTGTAACTGTCTGTAAGCTGTCATAATTTAATAGTAGAAAAACCGAATATTAACTGTAAATTAAAGTGTGCGTTATACGTAACAGTCAAAACACACAGTAGTTAATATATTTCATAATTCTATGACAAACTCTCATCTATATCAATTGTGACAGGCCGCTCCCCAAATAACGCTCGAAACTGTAAAATATAACTTCCCGTATTTCGTTTTGTTTATCATCTTGTGCATGTATTACGAAGGTCTTCCGTAATATGTAAATATACGGAAAGCGGAAGGAACGAAAACAAATCTAGCGAGTCCATATTCCACGCTGATGAAAAGTTTGTAAATTGTGATTCCATTTTTGAATTATTATGTTTTCAATCGTATGATTTATTAGAGAATTGAATTAGTAAAACCTTTTTTGTTTGCGCGCTCAGTATTACAAAGGTGCTTTAAATAGAACTTTAAAGATTTATTTAGAGAGAGAATATACAATTATACCACCTCAGACGATATACAACCACACAGCAACACCAATACACACACATTTAAGCTTACTTTTATATTCAATATTGTAACCCTAATTTGGCCTTGTTTTCTATTTTATAATAATATGTAATCTGTGATATTGTGCTGTATGAGTTAGAGAAATAAAATTAATTTTAATATTACTTATCAAAATGAAGTTGTACAAAGCGAAAAGTAATACACTCAAGCACATATATGAGTTCATTGAATATTTCATGTAAGTACGCAACTTTCCAGCAGTCACAAGTACAACCTGCCAGCTCGCAGTTGCTCGCTAAACTTTCGAATTATGCTAATATATCATTTGTGCAAGATACACGGTAGCAATATTTATAATTACTTTGAGTGATCGCACTGCGACATATCACGCGACGATAAACATTGAATTGAATAATAAAAAACGCCTAGAGATCAATAGACGCATGTTTTAAAACGCCACTACAAACAATTTAATATGAGTTCGAAATTCCAATTGCATGTTTTTTAAAATATTGAATGTAGTAGATACATATTTAAATTTAATTTATGTTACTGGAACTTATGAAGTAAAAGGCTTCATTTCTACAGCATTTCACTTATCCTATAAATATTTTAAGCTGAATTAAGAAATTAGTAATTGAAAGTCAGTAATGTAGCGTATACCATTTTATCAGCAACCCATATTATCCTATATCTCGTCAATCTCAACAATGGTTCTTCACATACTTTAACCAATACAAAAATAATTGGTAGTATAAAAAAAACATGTTTTTTAGTCGTTTGAATGCAAACAAACTCTAAGTTAGTGTTAACGCAATGAGTAATCTTAAATTTTATTTAAAGTAGATAGTTAATCTATGAGAACGGGGAAAATAACAACTGTTTAAAAATCAAGTTAGTATTGTTTTACATTTGCGTTAGACGCATTCACCGATTTTAAATCGCGGCGTTTGAACAGCAGTGCGACATCACCACAAGGAACTAATAGCTAAGACAACAATTTAACTGTACTTTAATTTTCTAGGAGAATGTAATCGAGGGAAAATGAAAATTGATCGTCACTAACTAAGATAACTTTGGAAAGTTAGGCGCTTTGCGACGAAGGGAAGCAAAAATGTTAATAACAGTATAGTTTACGAGTTGCTGTGTAATATTTTGTTTACCTAAAGATTATCCCTTGTAATAAACGCTGTATATTTTCATACTGTAAACACTGTGACACCGTTTAATAATTTACCATTATTTAATTTTCGAGATACATCGTAACCGATAAATAGGAATCTACTACTACAAAACTTTGGTAGAACTGTTGCTGTTATGAAAGATGGTAGATATTTAAATTGCTTATTAAAAATTAGGACCTACATTGACTCTAACTCATTAAGCCATATCACATATTCAGAACTGTCATTATTTAAATAAAGCAGAACGTCACATGTTTCTGACAGAGTTAGGAATGACAGTGGCAGAATATAAGCGGTGGGCGACGAAAGGAATTTAAATGTCAGTACAAACTAGTTTTTATGGTTGTTCTTTGGTCTTTGAATCGCGAGTGCAGTACTATTCCAGACTATTGAAGCTGTTAATCTACGCAAGATTTTGGATGTATTTCCAATAAAACCAATTAATGAGTGGACAGTAGTAATGCCTACATATAAATACTAACTGTAAATATAAAATAGAATGTCAAACATAAACCGCAGATGGTAGGTATAGGTCTTGCAAATGCTTTTATGAATACAGTATGAGCAAACAATTTTACATAAAAAAACCATTGTAGAATCAAAGCCAACATGTCAGCCTACCTTAATTTTGCTGAAACGCGTACTGAATACCAAGAGAAGGGACAGCGCATTGTCCCAATGTTTACGAGCTTTCCATACATATTTTCCAAGTACTTGCACTGTCATATCCTATGTAATAATATCAGCTACGTTGTAAAAATGTAGTAGCTACTTGTACTGTAGAACAATTTTTTTACAATCGTCGGAACTGTTGCTAATTATGTCATTGACACTGACTATATATTTACATAGAGTGAGTGTGTTTTTTAAAGATGGGGGGGGGGGGGGGGCAAAGCAGGAGGCTCCCCATAAATATATAAAGGAAATACTTTGAACAAAACACTCGCGGGAACGATATTCAGATTCGTGTAATTTTGCTTATTTCGTTTTAAATTACTTGATCTCATTTACAGGCCTTTGAAGTACTGAGTTCACAAAGTTTGTGTAATTTATTGTTTACCGTCACTCTTCTGTTTATTTAATGTGAGTTAACTATGTAAGACACTCGGGATTGTTTCAACAATTTGTTGAGGTAACTTTGCAGATTTATTATTAAGTTTTTGTCACCTCAAGTTGGGATTAATTGGCGCGGTTTGGCGTGAAAATCGGCAAATAGTTTACGTTTAAATTTTGTATGTAAATAAAAGCTTTAGTACCTGTATTAATGAATGTTTTTGGCCGCTTTTTATTCAGCGTATGTAAAATATATTGAAAAATCCTTTCTAAATATATCACCGTTCCTTATGGTAGACATTGTAATCGCAAACGGGGCGTGTCAAAGTGTATTTTTTTGCCTTGTTTACTTCACTATCTACTGGTTTTATAGGTTAATATCATCAGAAGAGCTCAATGGGTAGTCTTCCGTTGGCTTATTGTCATTATAGTGGAAACTTCGAAAAAAGCTCCGAAAAGCATTATTAAAAGTTTCAAATTTTTTTGTTGCGGTATGAATTGAATTTAAATGGCTACTTTTTTATGGTACGGTGTCTTTGGTCTCCAAAGAAAATATAATTAACGTACCGAGGATAGGATTTTTCAGGCAAAAATTAATGTTTTAAAAAAGGGAAAAGAGGAGGCACTTCATAAAGTTGAAGTCGCCGTACACACGTGGCTGGGAGCTCGCGAGGGCGTTGCCGGCCTTTTAGATAGTGGTACGTTCTTTTCTTATTCGTATTGGTTAGGATATACCGTGGCGGGCAGCTGGTTCCAACACGTGTTGGTGCATATTCGTTTTACCTTATACAAATTGATATCATTAAATATAGATTTACACTGAAAATCGAACTCAATCCCCACCTGTCGAGGTATGACGTAACCATAACCTAAGAGTTGCGATCAGACTAAGTATGATTTCTTCAACACGTTAAATTTAATAGAAAATTTCCCACATTCAGGAAACATAGTGGCGTTTTAAACCTTGTCTAAGTGGATTAACGTTTGCTCTAGTAATTACTTAATTATATATGAATACTAAGTAGTTTAAAAACCATTCAATAACAAGAAAACTTTTCAGTTACCACTCCAGTAAGCAGACCACTCCAGCAACTATCCAATTTAATATCTACGAGACTTTTACTCGGCCAAAAGCATTCAAAAGTTGCTTTACGTAAATATAAATTTTCTTTAGAATCGGCATCTTTCCCGGTAGAATACGAAAACGAACCGGAGCCACCTTGTGCAGCTTTTAAATAAATAAAACTCATCAACGTCTACTTGCCTCTTTTCTATTCTCTTCTTCTCTCAGAATGCGAATATAAAAACCACAATGTGACAATCTTATTACGCATTTTTTGATACTATGTAGATATAGTAAAGCTTTTACTGAAGTCATACATTTGAATGATAAAATGCAACATTTTGAGATTTATAGCTGTAATGTAGAGTACACTCTCACACCTTCGATCGAATCTTTACGATGTCATTAAACAAACCTATTTTTACGAGGCATGTGTATAAAGGGTGTGTTTTTATTGCTGAGTTATATACAGAGGCTATAATATTTCAATTATGTAATTTCAACGTTATATTATTATAGTATTTATTCTATTAAAAATTAACCAAAATACGTATATTTATTATTATAGACGGTTTCTAGTTAATATTTAAGTATAACACAAATCAAAATAATTTCTAACAATAAAAATATAAGTGTGATAAAATATATAAGTAAGAATTTACTCAGTTTTGGCTTTGAGATTTAAAAGAATAATAATTATATAAACAAATTAAACTACAGCACTAAAATAAATTCAAAAAGTTTGGTCCTTGTGGCAGAGTACCCACAATTCTGGTATCGCAATGCATACAGCGTTGATTGAGAAAAGCAACCTTGGTCCTTGGTCATCGGTACGGACTACCGGGCGCCTACTTAATTCCTTTATACGACTGTGCACTGACAACCCCTAGGTCTAAAAGTTTCTACTCCAAAGAGAAAATAATTTAATTTTTATAGTGTAATAGTTAAAAGAACAAACTCATAAATAGATAATAATAGATAATGATTACAAAACTCATTTCATATCTATAAATTATTTATATGAAATAAGTTGCATCAAAGGCCTGATCATACAGACTAAAGCCGTAACGATAACGATTCTCGTTAGATCGTAACGCTCTGATTGGACTGGATTGACCAATCACTATCAAACGGGAAGGCGTATCGTTATGTTTTACAGTCCCACTTGAATAACTACCAAGTTATCGTCCGGAGTAGAACTACTGTATAAACATAAAGAAGATTTTAAATAAAGAATACCAACACGAATTGTCGATAAACGAAACAGAATCCCGACAAAAGTAATTTCTTAAATTGAAGTGCTATTTGATTGTGAACAAACAAGATTATAAATTGCCAGTTTGTCTCTGTAACTCGAGCACTAATTGAGTTAGCTCCGAAGCGAAGAACTGCCGATGCTCGTATTGAAGTTTTGCAACTCCAAATTAGTAACACATTACCTGTATGTAATTAGTTGGTATTTACATACAGTAACATTTATTTTTACGAGTCTATTTATAATTATGTTTAACTTCTTTCTCTAAGAATGCATCTATAAGTCAGCTCGTTTTTCTCATATTCCTTAAACAAATTTTTCACAATTTACTTTCGGTACCATCAATATTTGTGTGACGAGTTAATTTATTGGCTATAATATATACAATAGTATATACAATTATCAAGATCAGCTTCAGGGCATCGACACCAGTCTACAGATGCCACCCGGTCAATGGTTCGCCTAGAACCCACTTGATGCGCTACCTCTACTCTGATTGGTCAATAGCATAAACTTAATTTTAAATTATAAACAGACTATTTAACCTATTAAATAATGAAGGGACTAAACATATGAATAATAATAATCAAAATCAATTGCTTTCCTTCGACATATTAATATATATGCTTTCGCTAAATTGTAAATAAAAAACTTTGAAGTAATAAGTTAATAGGTTCCACTAACCAATTCGTTTTACGTAAGCAAAGAACAAAAGTACATAGTCTAAAGTAACTAATGGGTGGCAAGTTTCGGATGTACTTAAGCGGCCAATAGTGGAAGTCTTTCTGAGAACACATTAGTAGGTCGTTGCTTCAGAGTAAACCTTAAGTACTTAAGTCAGTGTGAATTCGCGAATAAGGCTGTTTAGTTTCCTTTATTGGGCTTGATTTCGGTTCAATTACTGCAATTTGGTGGGTATTATAAATGATAATTTCTTCTCGTGATTTATATGTTCACTTCTAAGATATATAAAAAAATCCAATTCCTTCATAAAGTGTATGGGAATCGTTTGAAAGCGGTGTTCGGTGAATAGCATTTAAAAAAAATATATTTCATTACTAGTTATAACGAAACATACCTAGAATCTAACACAAGCCAATTTTTTTTTGAAATAAATAAATTTATCAATATCTATATTAATTTGACTTGTTAATAAGGATTTCATTCACTTTCAAACTAATGATTAGAGTTTTGGATAACACAGACACGATTTAATTAAGCTTATGTAGGTTTTAATTAACATGATAATCATTAATGTACTGATTTTACAATATAGTTTAGTGTTTTGGTTATATTATTGACTAGCTTTCCGCCCGCGGCTTCGCCCACGTGTAATTTGGTGAAGTTGGTGGTTTTTAATGATCTCGACAGGGCTTTCTTTCACGGGCTAAAATCTTGTTACAATTGGAATTATATATAGCCTGTGTTACTCAGGGATGATGTAGCTTTACATGTACAAATGTTATCAACATCCTCTGTTTCTGTGGACTTGATGTTTATTTACCATTTACGTGATTATTTTTTTGTTCTGTAGGGGTTAGTTTCACGCTGGTCCCGTAGTCAGGATCCGATGATTCAGGGAAATCGAAGGCAACTTTCAAATTAACTTTCAGGCAATTACTTTTCTGAAAATTTTATATTCTGATAGTCATCTTATGTGGATGAGCTGCTGATGGAAGGTAAAACTCCTCAGCGGTTAAGAGTTGAAAGAAAATTCTTACGAAGTTATACGTACTTGTGAGGTTATTAGTTTGACCAAATAATAAAAGGTAAACCTCATTAACGTTAAGAATGTAAAAAAAATGGATGCGGACAAACGTGACTTTCGTTTCCTTTTACTTTTTTGTATGGGTAGTGTAAATGTGGAAATAATCATAGGGTATACGTTAATAAAAGTTTGAACTGCATGGTAGTCATTACACAATGGAGCATCTTAATACCGCGATCTATTGGATATATTTGGCCTAAGTAGAAGTTCTCTAAAAAAAAACTAAGACTCAACCTCGCACACTCACTTACACAGCAACACCATTGCACACACTGATACACACATACACTTAAATGCTCGTACTTCACATAATATACTCCACTTGTTCATGTGTATATATATATATTTTTTTTTCTGTTCGTGATTTTTTTGTTATTCTTTTTTCTCTCTCGATCTTGGATTCTATTTCCGGTTCTATATTTTAACCTTATTTTGGCTTTATTTTTATTGTGTATACTTATTTGATAAGCTTTGTAGGTTTAAGAAATAAAAAAATAAAATAAATCTAGGTTGATGACGAATTTTATCAACGCCATCTGTGGAGCACATTGTTCAACAATTCAACCGCGCCCGCGCGCGCTGCGTTATTTGTTGTTTTTGTTACCTCTCATAAGTTTTAATATTAAGATTAACTTATATTAGAACATATTTAACAATATATAACTAATCAATCAATATTAGTGTTTAAAAAATTTGAAGCAGTGGTTGAAGTAAATTTTCAATTGACCATAACTTCTTTTTCTCTTAACCGATTTTAACGAAATAAACAACGCTCCCAATTATATGTAATCCAACTGTGAAAACCGCGTTCAAATCCGTTCAGTAGTTTTAAAGTTATAACGTACCAGACAGACAGACAGACAGACAGACAAGAATTCGAAAAAATTGGTTTTTTTGTTTTAATTGCCTCCTTTGAGTTTTTTGGAAAAATATTTAATGTCAGACATTCGATTTTTACTGTCTTATTATTAGTATAGATTATATCAAAATCTCGTTTTTTAGAAGAGATGGCAAACGAGCAGGAGGCACTCCATAAAGGTGAAGTCACCTTGCTTTCCATTACGACTGACTAAAAAACGATGCAACGAAGTGAATCTGTATGTTGGTCACATGACCAGGCGTCGGTTATACTTCCGCATTCAAATTAGTTTAGCGTAAGTGGGTCACGCCTGTCACAAAGTGACTTCTTTGTCTAAGGGTGTTCCGTTTCTTTTAATATTATTTTTTTATATATATTTTTTCCACTTTTGTGTACGTTATTTCTTATATCTATAGATATGAGGGTTGCAAAACAAGTCGGTCGGAATAGATACCCACAATAATTTACTTAGTTTACTATTTTTTTTACAAATATCCTAAATAGTAATGAATTTTATGGTTTAATCACGATTGTTGTATGAGCAAATGTTTATTACTCACATATATATATATGTAGTGCACGGCCATTTAACCTCACGGTAGAAATCTCACCTCAGCCGAAACGCTTGATAAACCTTTTCATATATTAATTGTTCACTGCAAGGAGATGTGTCACGCTATGTTCGTAATCAGACGATCACGTGACATGATATATCTCATAGAATACCTTACGTGCCAGTTAAAGTAGGTGAGCCGTGACAACAGCCAAAAGGTTTCAGCTAAATAACTTTAGTGCACTCACCTCGATTGGATCGAAGGTGGACGCTTACCGCTTATAAAAAAGTCTCACAACTTTCTTGTCCTTTTACTTGATTACTAAGCTAAGTGGGGCAAAGCTATGAATATGTAAACCCCTTCGCTGATACAGCCTTCAATTATGTTTTAACATTCATAAAGTAACATTGTTTGCCTAGTCTATTGTTACAATAGTCTAAATATTGTAGTTTGAAGTTGACTAGTTATTTTGGACCTTGACTTATCATTTCTAAGTTATTTCATTTAAGGTTGCTATTACGTTAGTATGTTTTAATTATAGTTTTGTTTTCATTCTTGGCATTTTTTTCTTCTGTCTGATGTTTTTTTTGGTACCAGTGTCTTTATGTATGACTTTTACCATCAAAGCAAGTGTTGATTACGCAGTGTTAAAGTCAAAGCCGAAAACTCGAACGACTTTAGGATGCGATTCTGGGTTAAGTCATCTGGCTAACTCTGCTCTTAAATATAATACAAAAACGTAGTCTACTATTGAAATTTTAGTTAGTGACTTAGTTTTACGTTCATAGTTTTTATAATTGTTTTTTGGAATCTTTTACAGCATTGTGACAAAATAAAAGAAATATCACATCACCCGCTAGTCTATAAATAGAATTATATTTAAGTGTATAAAGCATCTACATACAGGACATAACTTGAAAGGGGAATGTACATAAATTACATTTTCAACATAGAAAATGTAATTACGAGCTGAAAACATGCAAACGTTGAACATAATATTAAATAGTTTTCTTTAAAATAAGCCAATTCTAAATCTAACTTTTAAATGGTAGCATTTTCTTTGTATAAATATATTTATTATTCTGTTTGGAGTTCTTTAGCTGTAGGAATAGCTGTTTTTTTGATAAAATATAGTAGTTGAAAGCAGAATTAATTTCACTTTAAATTATTATATTCTGTCCTAGTAAACAATTATATTTGGAAACGATATTGATTTTCTATATGTTATTGAAATTTTTTATGAATTTTCTTTTTGTGAAAGCAATACTTTCAATTTCCATAAAAATAATAAGAATACTTAATTAAATTTAAAAAAAACTATTAAAGTAAATTAGTAATTAAACTTGAGCTTAACGTAATTAAGCTTAATTTTTCATGGTTGATGTGCTTTTACATATAAACCGCAGGACACAATTAAAGACGATTTAAAGTTCATTATAAGCTACCTTATATGCTTAATTTAGAGACATTAGTTCGAATGTATTGTGTAAATAATTATCTATAACAGCGGGGTATACCATGGATCAAGTCCGACAGGCCAGATAATAAAATATATAAAACGGGTGTTATTCGCATGATCACATCGCCTAATAAGTTGGATCGCACAACGTGTTCAATGTGGTGTAAAGTAATACCCAGACACACCCCGTCACTTCGGACCGATAAACAATTATCGTATTGCTATATTTTTCATTTTCTTTCAATTTCAAGTGCACTTTTCCACCCGACAATCCACACACGACAGTTACACAATACAAATCAAATCTAAAAGAACTCTTACACTTATGAATTATTATTTTTTTTATATTCTTCGCACCTCTTGTTTCTATTTATTATAATAATTCCATTTTGTGTGTTCCGTGAAAGGCTGGAAGAGATCTCTCATTCGCGATAAGGCAGCCCACAGCAATTTTGATTTGTCTTTATATATTCATATAGTTTTGGTTTTGTACAATTTTCCCTTACCGTAGAAATACACAGGCAACATCAGTGACCCAAGTGCTTGTACCATCTCGCTGTATTTCTCAGCTCAAAACAAGAAATACTACCAACATTACATTGCCACAAAGGCTAATCTTTAGTTATACTTAATTCTTCTCTTTTTGTTTTGTTTGTTATTATGTTATTTTCTCTAAACGAAAGAAAAAATAGCTAAGTAAAATATATGTCTATATGTATTAACATATTATAATGACGTCTAAATGGTAATTGTAACGAATGTTGTATTTTTAACGCAAAGTTGCTGGCTGGCATTTAATTAGGAGAACCAAATATGAAATGTTCATACAGCTCTACGGTAACTAATATAATATTTATACAAATTGTTAACTATGATAACGCTGTTTTGTTGTGCATAAAATTACGTCGCGTGCCATTCGTCACGGATTTTCGAGCGTGAAACGACATTTTGTCACTTAGCGGCCTGTGGCGGGGCGTGGCCGAGACGGCTGCGGTTAGAAATACCATTGTTACACTAAAATCAATTACCGGTATATATTGCTAATTAATCATGCAACTGATACGGAACGAAATTTAATTACGTGACCGTAATTACGTTACTCATATTAAAACATCACTATACCTAATATCGATAATTCACAATTAATAGATTAATTGAATCAATTCGTATTATTAACATTGACACCACACAATAGTTATTTATTATTTTAGTTTAGTTTAAAAGATAAATATTTTTAATGCAGGCCAAATAATAGCTCCGGGGGCTTACTTAGTTGTTTTATATAGTAGGGGGGACAAATGAGCAGGTGGCACACCATAACACTGATCTCCCCCACACACGAGCTGGGAGCTCGTGAGTGCATGGTCGGCCTTTTAGGAAATAATACGTTTATTCTTGAAGAACCCTAAATGTTCTACCTAAAAGTAATGTACTCTCACCGTGCACGATGGCTCGCGATGTATACGCGACATGCTAGAGCATCGGCATGCTCAACCTGTTTTAATGTCATTGGATGATGAACGTCCAATGGACATGAATAAATTATAACATATGTGTGTAACAATTATAATTTTTTTCGGCGCTTGGCCATTTCTAAAAACAATGCTTCTCTTCTATTTTAATATCCCCTCTCCAAGTGTCAGCGGTAAGCGTTAAAACAAAATAATTTTCGAATTACATCCTTACCTTGATATATTGTGATTGTAAGTTGAGAGAACGTATAAAATAATTGAAAATTTAAGGGTGGCCGTGAATAATTTATTTTATTAATGACAGGGAGACGATTTAACAGGTACGGTGGACGTGAATACAAAATGTCCATTTCCGTCCACGCGAGCCTCGCATTAAGCTTGTCAGTCAAGAAAGCACCGACGATTGACAAGGACACGGTACGTTCAATTACGTACCGGTGAATTGGAGATAGGCAATTGTTCTGCGGGTTGTTACATTCTGTCGGGACATTACAATCATTGCATGTAAATTAATTCTGTTTAATTTACAATATGTATATAACTTCGATTTCATTTCATTAAATATTTTTATATGATATGATTGTAATGGTTCAGTAAGATTATGATATAATAATAATATAGCCCTTTATTCAGATCTTAATACAAAACATGTTTAAACTTAAAGAAAGTTCTTATAACATAATAGTAATCTTAGTCTAGTGACTCTAATATTTCTTGCTTCTTAATTCCCTGCAGATCCGTTTGCCAGTCGGCATAGGCCTCTTCCTTTTCAATTCAGCTCGTTCCTGAGCCACTCTACTCCACGACAAGATTATGATATTACTTAGATGAATTATTTTCATATTAAGGAATTTTAGTGATAGACACTTATCCTATCGATTTAAAAAATTAGATCGTTTATAACACAACCAATAGACAATTCTGCGAAGCTTTAAACAGAGTCGCGTATTAGGTTTTTATCATTATCTGTGACGGATTTTTTACGTAGATATCATCACTTATGACTTTTTTTGGCAATTCTGGAGCCAATGGGAATAGCATGAAGCGTCGCGATACAGCGAGGAAAGACCGTGAGAAGCCATTACGGGTATTCCGAGGACCAAATTTTTTGAATTTATTTTAGTGTTGTAGTTTTTATACATATTTTTACATTTAATACATAGCTAACGTAGGATATAAAACCTTTTTGACTTATAAATAGCAAGATATATAACACCTATATATAACGACATAATATGTAAAATGCAAAGCAGAATGTACGAATCTTTTTGTATAAGCCATTAACCTTATCATAAGCCGTATAACTTTGTCACAATTCAGGCTAATAACAGTTTTTGTGACAGTAAACACGAAAAAAGCTTTACCCATTTAACGGTGCGTAAGTGTGTTCTCCTTGAGGTTGGGGCTCTTAAGCAGACATTATTATAGGGGTGCTGCCGATGGCCGTGAAATTCTGCCACGATATTTTTACACCCAAATGTGTAAGTAATAACAAAAGTTACCTGAAATCGCAGCTAATCGTGATATTTGTGATAACACGCTCTCTCTTATTCCATCTTTATCAATATAAAAAATAGAAAAATACCAATGAATTATATAAAGTATATAAATACAAAATGCCATACAAAATACAATTCCTCATATGAAATACCACACTATGTTACTGAAGTGTACAATTGTGTGTGTTTGTATGATTCATATAAATTATTAATAAATATAACTTTTCTATATGGTAGTTTTTACCACACAATTACTATAAAACTGTAATAATTCGGCAATAAATGCGGAAGCATTTATAATTTTTGTTAGAATTTTTTGTTTACATTACGGACATCGTGAAACCCTACTAAACATTATTAAATAAAAGTCTCCGTAGACAACGCAGAATGCCGCAAAGCAACGGAAAGGATCCTTTTTTTAATCGTAATTAGCAATATTTGTGGACAAAGGAGTCTTGCCCCGGGTCAGACGGCTTTGACAAAGCACAAAGGTTTTGAATGTCGCCTCTCAGAAAATTTGTTTCATTAGACGAGCCTAATTTTTCTTTGCCGTCTAAATTCCCATAATCAAATGCGCATCCGTTTACAAGGTTGGCTTTTACAGGGATTCAGGTACGGTATTATAGCTTTAATTGTTGGATCTGACGCGATACTGAGTAGATTATGACGTAGATCAGGATACGAAAGAAAAACCTGCACCAAAATGTAACATATTTTTTCAGGATTAAGATGATAGTGGAAGAATATAAGCGGTTTTATTTAAGAACAATATAAGTTTTAATTTTGTGTAGGTTTTGTTACCTTTGGCCGTAATTCAATGTTATTTTAGTACTAGAATGATTGTGAATATATTCACAAAGTGGATATACGAATGTGGATGCTTAGGGCGTGGCCGGCAAACCTGCCCGCACTTTTCTTGATCAGATTCAGAATGTTTTGGAAAATGGGTAGGTCAAAAGTACCCATTACTGCCGCGCGTGTGTGATATATATGAGAGAGAAGATAGTAGTAAGTTTTTTTGGTTAGTTTACAATTTTTTTTGAAAACCACCTGGGTATCGTAAGTGGAAATCTTTACTCTCTGCATATACACAGTCAAAGTCAAAGTTAAAATATCTTTATTCATTAAAGTACCATTATAGGACCATTTTGAATCGTCTTAAATCTAAGCCTGTTCGTACGCAACCAAACTGAGATACCAATAGGAAACAAACGTGAACTATATACATACACATATATATATATATATATATATATATATATATATGTGTATTTATATAATTGTCTAGCACGTTAAAACTCTCTCGATAGAAAGAAAAAAGAAAACACATTTACTGAATCTACTGTACTCTCAGTTATTCAAAGACATAAAAAGTCAGCCAAATTGCCATTGGAATTAAACCTGCTTATTTGAAATTAAAATATTGAATTAAATATTCAATATTATTCAATATTCTACAATAATAATAAAAATAAAAATTTCGAACTTTTCTATATAATTTGATTTAAACAAGTGAATACCAATTAATAATTAATGACTTACAAAGTCCTCATAACAAGGCTCTTGTTTGTTTCCATACTAGAACCTATACTTATACTAGATAACAATAACTTTGTGGCTTGGTTAAGAACGCTTCATTAAGCTTCGAACCGTAACTTAAGGTTTAATTAAAATCAGCTCAGGCCGCTTTGAACTTAATTTTTTTAAGATTCTAATATGTAACTTTTGCTACAATGTTTTTTTGTTATTTCAAACACTTTGAATTAAATTATACTTAAGTAATAGTAGTAATAATAAAATACATATATATTTTATAATACATATTATAATATCAAAGTACAGTCAAACCTGTACTGGGAATCGAACCTGGGACCACCTGTTCTGCAATCCGGCAAACCATCGCGCTAAACGAATCATAGAAATAGCAAGAAATATATTACTTAAAAGTTTTTAATCCAATGTATTGTTTTGTTTGAATGAGTAAAAAATATATATATATTGTGTATATTTTTTACCAATTCCTTCCTTTTTACATCTTTTGATTTTTCTACTGTTTACTTGGTGCAATGATGCATTCAAACTTTTTCTTACAGTTGATAATTCAAAGACAGTTTTACATTTTAGATTAACTTAAATGATATCTAGAAATTTAAATCTTTTTTTCTGGTTTAAAATAAATTGCGGAACTTATTTAATTGTGTTTTTTTTAGGAGAATACAGAACCTAGCAACAACGAGACTTCAAATCATTAATATGAAATCATAAAAGACTGACAAGCACTCATCAACGATATCATCCAGATAACTAATACTTTAAAAAAAGCAAAGATATTCAGAAAATGTAACCCAGTATATACGATATACTAAGAAATGAATACAAAGGTTACTTAAGTGAAGAAAGTATGGAGAAAATAAAACGTATACTATAATATTCACACGCAATAAATATTAAAATAGGATGCAGTGATTGCGCGCAGGTGTAAGTGGGGTGAGTTTTTCTTATATTTAAGCTCCTTTGGGAGATTATAAGCTTCACCCTTAGTGGACAAGCCTCATTTTTACTTATAATTTGAAATTCGAACGTAAAAATCTGAAAGATTAATCAACAAGAATAAAAGAGTTTCACAGAGTATCACATATGATAGATTTGATTATTGTTATTCCATTTTTAAAAACTGAAATTTATAACGCATTTAAGTAATTGATTCTGTGATTGTTTTCATATGGGACCATAGATATGTCAACGTGTTGATATTTGATTATTGTAATTCGAAATTTAAAAATTCAAATTAACGACACTTTAAGCGATGCATTCTGTGGTTGTTTTTCATACGGGACATTGATATGTCAACATATCGTTGCTCTGATGCAATGACTATCTGTCAATTCCTGATCATTTATGTTTAATTAATGTGGCAGTCTCTGGCTGACTCCGCTATGGCGTCTAAATTGTAAGAGAGTAATTTTACGCACTACGCTTGTGACCAATCGCTCTGTATTAACCTTCAAGTTAGTTAGAAATTCGAGTCGATTAAAAACGAAGGTTAACTACATCTACTATCTATGTTTACACCCACATACCCTCATAAATTTATGAATATGGCTTCGACACCTCCTGATAGAATACTGTGATGCTATGTCGAAATACAAGTGAAGTAAATGTGTCTTGTAAATACCTTCCTTGAAATTCCTGTTTATCTTATGACTGTATAGTTATTAATTTGAAAGTCCATTACTTCATTTATTGAATACGTTACTAAAATTGAAGAAGTATAGTTTATAATGTGTAAGCTATTTTAATATTTAAAAAGTCGTTGAATAATTGTTGTCTTGGGAATTCTTTAACTAATAGGCTTACACATGTATATATAAGCCTGCATTCAGACTGTGATCTTTGTGTCATATTTATTTCCTATAAGACTATTTCAAAGGAAAATACCTGTTATTGATACAGTTCCACGCCATTCAAATGTTTGTATGGATCGACTGTTAGTTTTACATTTATTGAAAGTAACGCTTCAAAAGCGATATATAGACGAGTTCCAGGAACAGAATATGAGTGATTGTCACACAATTGATGCGCTCGAAGCCCTACGAGGAAAGGGCGTCGGGAGGGTACCCCCCTCGCCGCCATTATCGATTGCCCTAGATGAGAGCAGGCCGGAAGTAATGATAGAACGAGATACAACCAACTGCCCACAGATCTGGCGACTCCACTGCCAACTGCACTACACAAATGTTGAGATAAAATTTTGTCATACATATTTAATAGGGCTCATTTTAAATTGGGAATCGATTGTATTCGAAATTTGAACTTCAATTAGACACTTGTCGAAGTAAAGTTCGACTCGTGTCGGTGACACGCTTATATCTGGGTAATGGCTTCCTCAATCTCAGCGTCAAAGTTCTCATAAGACGCTCTTAACTAAGGCGCTAAGATAGTTAGAAGCCTTCAACGGGGGTTATAACTTAACTGAAACTTCAACGATTACTTTCCACCCATCGGACGTCAATTAGATGACAATATATATACGATAGCATTAGGAAAATTTTAAATGAAATCACTTTAAACTTAGGGTCTTTAAGAACGATGTTTGACTGTTTATTTATTTATTTATGTTTTACACTTGACTTGAATTTACTATTAAGGTACATCTAATTATAAATAAAATAACAGTTGCTCCTTCAAACGTCTCACAGCGCACATTTAAGTTAGAAGAAAGTTTTCATAATTCATCACATTTTAATGATTTTATTCTTAAAAATATGCTGATAGTCTGACAACATATGACGTAAAACAAAGAGTTACATAAATAAAATATCCTTTGGAGTTGACCATCAATCGTTCTGGTGAGGGCCCCACGCCTGAACTGTATATAGAGTATTATATATGCTTTTTCTCTTCTTAACTTAACATAAAGTAACTCAGTGTTTACTTTAGTGCAATTCATAAAACGAAGATGAGTAATAAACGAGGTAGTTTATCATAAAGTTACTAAGGCTTTTGAACCAGTACATCATCAGTTATATTGATTTAACGATAAAACGTCCGACATTCGAAAGTAAATTGTGATAGAATCTGAGCCGACGCGACGCTCACATCCAATAATAATAAAGTGTAAAAAGAGTCGTCGTTTTAATGTTCGCTTTATAGCTCCCTCCGCTCATAGGGCTCAGAATGCGTTCAAATACATATAGCCTTAAAATGCTTCATAAAGTTCCGCTTTCAAATCGATAATAAAGCCGCAAATATAAAAAAGCGTTGTTTGTTTACCCAATCTGCTAATCACTTAACGTTTGACATTTTTACATTGTAAAAGTGATTTTTACATTTATGTCTTCCGAGTTTAAAAAAAATCCCTTCGATAGTGATTCGGTAATTCCATTTTATTTCTCAAACACAGATTACAAGAAAAAAACAAGGGTTTTAGGTAGAATAAAAAAGTAAGCCAATATAAATATAACAATTTAAACAATAAGAACGAAGAATATGACTATGTGCAGTATTTTAAGTGAGGAACGTGCATTGAATGTGTAATTATTTTTTTTTCAAAATAAGTTAAGTTAAGGAAGTGCAAATAAAGACACTGATTTCCAAGTTAATGTGATATAGTGAAACTTGATTCATTTAAGGGCGGGACGAACCCATGGTTTTCCTTTAAGACGCACATTCACGGAAGCTATTAAAATTTTACGAGTGAACTGGCGAAACGAATGCCAGAATTAGGTTAAGGGCCAGGGTTCGTAGGACATCTGCTTGCTTTATTGTACAATTTATTGAGATATAAACTGTAACAATAACCTTTTTACATTTTGAAAAAATTATATTAGTTTTATGTCTTTATTAAATTCTTTATGATAAAAATGTTTACCTTTTTTTCAGGCTAAATGTATATTATTATATTAGCTTATATAAGTCATCAAATCAGTTTTTTTAATAGAAGAGGTCATCGAGGAAAAGACTCAGTGCCAGAAATTGTGTGATGCGTAACCAGCCTTTAATTCAAAGATTTTATACAAAGAAATATAATGTCAGTCAACTCTGAACTGAAGAATCAAGTTCTATATTTTATTATATTTAAACCGTTGACGTCCCCTTTGTTTCTACAAAAATAATATTAAATATGGGTAAAATATGTTCGTTATCATCTAAATATTTTAAAAACCAAAGAGTGATAATCCATTTTTAAATTATCACTATTTATCAGTGTAATATTTTAAAAATGTAATATCTCTTTTGAATTACGAAAAGTGACACCTTTCCGCAGTTTTCTTGGAATTTTATATTCTAAGCACGCAGCCTGTTCATTCGCGTATAACAAGATATTGTGATTCCAAGCTATTACGATATACCATAATGTTTCACCCGACATATGAATACCTAGCCCATTATAATACTTTCTTATTAGAGTACGGTTTTCGAATAATAAATGTATTGGTAATTCCATTCTTTTGGCGAAATAATGTATTTATTGAAAATAAATGGAATATTTTCATATCAGTTTTTTTTTGTACGCAACTATATTAAAGGTTGCAATGGCAATGGTTGGCAATGGCAATGGTTGGCAATGGCAATAAAATAACACAATTTATTACTCTTTGAACGTAATTTCTTTTAATGAACAAATTTAATTACTGAATCCTAATATCGGGTTTGAAAACCAGCTCATAAATATTCAAAAATAATTCATTCATTTTCAGTCCCCTTCCACATACCTGGAGGTGTCTCGCTCCCAAGATAGGGGTGAAATCTTATTTGAAGCTCAGATTAAAATTAAATCTCAAATATCAAACCTTGATTATTATTACACCTGTTATAAAATTTATTTAAGGTACAATTTTAAGTTTTCAATTTACTTTGAAATGCATTTGAATAGTCTTGATATTAATATTTTTTTTTATAGAAGACAAATGGCCCACCATAAAGGTGAAGTCGCCGCCCATAGAAGACACTCACGCGGCTGGGAGCTCGTAAGTGCGTTGCCGGCCTTTAAAGGAAAATTAGGAAATGGTGGGGTAGAGGAAGAGGATGGGGGAGGGGAACGGATGGGCACCGGAAGATCTCACTCACCTTACGAAACGCGAGTACAAAATGAACAAAGTCCAATTGCATCACTTTACGTCAGTTTTCTGTGAGAGAGTGGTATTTCTCCGGCCGTGCCTGCCCATTCGGCTGAAACTCTAAGTAACAGCATGGCACTCCCACTCAAAATAAACAGGCTACGCTTTTCGTGTATATATGTTATTGTAAAGTTTTTTTATATTAAACAATAGAATATAGACATTTTACAATAGAAAATACATAGATAGATACACGTATAGTAGTGTAAAAATTGACGATTCAAAAGTGTCTTCATAAAGACCTACTTGAATAAAGATATTTTGAGTTTGAGTTTATAAAAAGTACTGGAGTATATATTTAGTATAGTTTTATTTGACCATTTTATATTGCTTTTTAGTTTGGTTTGACATTACCAGGATGGACCTTATAAGTCATTAACTTACTCCACCTACCACCACTTCCAAACCACTGTATCACCATATAAGTTATTTTCGTACTAACGATAAAAAACGAATATGAATGAATATAAGAGGATTATTAACGTCAAAATGCGAAATATCTTATCCATGACGTAAGCCTTCTTTAATCGGTTATCAATACTGTAAGATGTAACAAATGTACCTTATATGCGGATATTGTAAAAAATTTCAAATGAGGATAATCCTAATACATAAAAATGTTATTATACAATGTAATCCAGTCCAATCCATGCTACAATATAAGATGTTTGAGCGATTTTATTATTGACAAATAGATTCTATGCCTGCATGTTTGTTAAGATACAACACAATAAGACAATAAAAAAAAAATAATGAGAAGAATAGAAGCAAGTGAAAAAATAATGCTATCTCATAGAAAATTAGTAAAATCCATTGGCGCAGCCAAAACACAGATCTCGATTGAGATAGACGCACTTAAACTATTTTTTATTTTATTACATCTGTCCCCAAACATCTTATGTGCTAAATATATTTAAAAAACAATACACTTTTAAGATAATAAAACAATTATATGGGAACTTGAAACATTTAAGAGATAAAACAAAATACAATATATATAATAATACAAACAAGATACATCATACATGTGAACACCATCGGGATTTAAAGGTTTGTTTTTAAGGTGTTTAAAATGCCTCTACGTAAGGTAAGGAGAGAGTCGGCAAAGACATCAAACGAGTCGTCCACATTTACAATACTATGACTATTTGCCCAATTCTGCCTAATATTATATAATTACAGAGTTTCTTTCTTCAACACAAGAAATGAGCGTTTCCTAAATATTCAAAATTCATGTAATGTAGGTATACTGTGTGCCTCGTTGGCAGATACGACAAAAATTGTGTTAGGTAGCTCATGTCATATTTATATTTGATAAGTACTTATACTAAGATGACCAGTGCCATTTAAGATACCTAATACTAGGCATATTTTTCAGTCATGAACACATAAAAGAAATATTTTTTATATGGGATCAACTTTTTTTATATCCTTACAGATCTTTTGCTATCGCTACTATAGGAAAAATGTACGAGTATCAAAATAATTTTCCTGTAATTTTATACATGGCTCATTGTCTAGGGGAAAGCACCCTTTTAGCAACGTTGACTTGTTGACTTTGCTTTTATAATATCAGAATCTAGGATTACATAGTATATGCAACGTTTTCTCTGACAGCGATTGAGTTACTATGTTAAAATGTCAAAGTTCAAATATAGAATTATCTATATTCAAATACTGGCCATAGATAATTCTCGATATTGTTTATCTGTATGAAATGTGATAATACATGATGACTTAAGTTGTTTCGGGTAGTTTTCTCTTCTTAAATATTATTATTCTATTTTCAAATCTATGGCCCATTCAGTACATATGTGTTGAGTATTATTCCTGAATAATTACCAATATTTCAAAATGACAAATCGAAGAGAAAAAAATAATAATAATTCATACTCAAGGAAACAATTAACTAGGGATCTCGGTAAGACTTATTTAAAAAAAAAATAGTACTTTTTTACATTAAGCAAACACCAACCAATAACATTTATTGCGCTCCCGCGGGACTGCCAAATATATGAATAAACCGTAGTGGTTTTAATATAATTGTAATCTAGCCTCAAACTTTTTTTAAACAATAAAAAAATGTAATCTATGGCCTAAAGCTAAAGGCCTATCATGATTTATGTTTTTATAGACCATTTATTCCCGTTACTATTATGAAATCACTGGAAATCAAATATTTTTAATATATTTTGCTTCCATTCAGACTAATAACGTAATATCAATTTGGTGAACTCAAAACATGTCTTTGTCGATTAACGATATTTTCTTTTGAGATGTCTGTACAGAAATAAATTGAACGACAAGGTCTCGATGTCGTCTCAAACTTCTTTTATTTGCAATTTCTTATATAAATCTCTAAGTACGGCTTATTTTTTTATTTACAAACGTGTCATTTTGTAAATAGTACACAATTAATACATAAGAACAAAGAAAAGTAAAACAGAACAAGATAGTACGCGGTTCTGGCCTTATTTTTGCCTCATGCACTGGGTGAGGGTACTCAGTATATTGCCTACTCGCCGTGGAAAACCTTGCCAGGTTTGAGGCCAATGTACGCTTATTTAAAATTAATATAAAATAAAACAGAAGAGAACAGATATACGAATAAGTTGAATACTGATTTAACACAATAATAACAAACTTGCTAATTCACCCCCACAGTAACAGCATAATATACTAATGCACACATTAAATGCTCGTTCTTCACTTGGAACACTTTACTTTGTTAATTTCTTATGATTATTGTTTTTATTCTTGTACATTTTAGCTTGTTCCATGTTTTAACCATATTTTGGTCTTGTTTTCATTCGTATAGTTAATAGGTAGTTGGTGTTGTGCTGTATGGAATAAAAAAATATCCAAAAATCTTACCAAATTATTGATATAATTTTTGACCCTCGACATTTCTGTGCTGGCTAATTTTGTACTAAATAAAAATACCATGTGCTTGTTTTGTGTTAATACTTTTTTTGTTGTATTGTAACATTTTATAATTATGATGAGTTCGTAAGTTATTTGTTATACATGTCTATTTATGTCCGTGTTTTTTGAATTTGTAATGTTTATGTACACATTTGTTATATAAATAAATACATATCTGGTATATCCATTCATAGTAAAGTATATATATATATATATCATAAACTGGTGTCAAATGTTATGTATGATATTTTTATATAAATAGTTGTTAGATGTAGTTTAAGTAATAGTATATTAGTATGTTACAAAAGTTGAATGAAACGTATTGAATTTGAATTTGCATTTTTCATTGTCACCACTGCCTTTCTTCGACAAACTAGTTTAGCGTGAGCTCTAACGTTTTCGTTGCTGCTAGTACGCTTTCATGCAATCCCCTTGGAAACAGCCTTTCAGTGTTCACCTGAAATCCCATTTTAAGCAGAAAACTTGAACACCATTTTAAAATTTAATAAGGTTTGACTCGCGCACTTTGATTCGTAATTGAGTTTCAAGGCTGCATTTTTAGTTAAGGCGGTTTCATCTAGTATGAAAGAGTGATATATTTTTCTTTTTTTTTACAAATGCTCATAATATATGTAAAAAAATATTTATTTTTATTATAATAAGTAGTTTTGACATGATATTTTTAATTTTCAATTATATATATTTATTGATATGATATGATTGTAAGCGTTTTTTATATGATTATTATATTTTTATGTTTTTTTTTCGATCTAAGACATATGTCTAAAGTATATGTAAAAATTAAAATACTAATTAAGTTATTTATTCTTCTTTATAGTTATATATAAAGAAGAAGTATAGTAGTATTTATAAAGGACAGACTAAAACTATCTTTACGCAAAAGTAGTCTTGGCTTGATTGTTAGAAATCTTCCTGTAACTATAAATAAATTTTAAGCAAAATTTGGCAATTAATATACTGAACATAGCATTAATATATATTTTTTTTATCTTAAGTTATATCCGTACTAAATAGTTACAATATAGTTTATTTATTTAATCTTAATTCTATTCTTAAAGTATAAAACATATTCGAAATATTTTTTAGTTAACTGAAAATTTCATTTTTCAGTACAACCGAAGGTTGACCCAATACTGGCAATATTTTTCGCTGAATTCACCGGTTTTCAGGTCCACCACTGTGGGCTCCTGCAATATAGACTACATATTCAAATGTACCAAAAAAATGTTTAATCTTGCGGACTGGTCTGAACGGATTTTTATGAACTCACCATTGTAGCAAAATTCGCGTTACATTTTAGCCAATTCATGTTCCCTACATCACGGCCAATATAGACGCATTGAAATGTAAATATGAACACGTGCGAACTGAAACAACTGACTAACGAATACACTATACAATGAATTCGAAATTTAAAAGAATTCGCATCATAGTCCCGATTTTACATCAAAAATGCTCACTCGACGGTAATAGTTTTAGATGTTTTTAAAAATAATACCACAGAGCATAGAATTCCGAATCCATAGAACATAAAGTTTGTAGTATTAGAAAGATTAGAGTATTAGATAGATTACTAGGAAAGTAGTAAATATGCTCTATATAAAATAAAAAAAAACGCTTTTTAAAAAGAGTAAACTTTAGTTAAACTTAATTTACAACAATTTGTTTCTATGGACATTGAAAGGATAAGCGACTCTCAGGCGATGTGTACTGTCGGTTGTCAAACTATCCCCATTTGAAGCCATAACCCAAAACGTGTGTCGATCAACAAAAAGTGCATTAAGCAAAGTCAAAACCTCTTTAATCATTAAAGACAACTTTGAAACGTCTTAAATTTAAGCGATTCTACGTCTGTTCGTAGCGTTGTTCTTGATTTTGATTTTGAATACATACCGATCTATAACAGTACTCGTGAAACATTACTACGTCTGCCTTAACGCATAAGATACCAAGCACTTACTGTTTTAACAAAAGTTTATGTTCCGGTACATTTAAAAAACTTTCTGCGCTTTAATATATGTACGTAATATGAGACTATATAATCTCCCCACATTACAAGCGGTTGGTACGTTACATTTATATGAGGGTCGTTGATTATACTTTCACAAAGGCACGAATGCTCACACTTGAATGTGAGCTCTGAAGACTTTGCCTGCAAGTGACGATATTTCAGTTATTTGTATGAAACTTTGCTCAAATGTCTGTCACCTGCAGTCTTATACTTTGTAAACGTGATACAACATTTTGATTTAAGAAGCACATTGTTGATTTGACTTCTTTGATGCTTACATAATTTTTTTGATTAGATAATTTAAATTTAATCAAGGCTAAGTATTATCAAAACAATACGATGTTTACTATAGATAACATACAATTTTACATTTAAAGTTAAAAAACAGCAAATATATAAAAAAGTAATGTTTACTAAAGATTATATGTAAACTGTGTATGGCTAAAATAATCTGAATATTAATACTAAATAATATCAAGAAAATAATTTTTTTTTTTTACACAATATATTTTTCGCAATAAATCGTATTTATAAGTGTTCACCGCTTGTAAGGTTTGTAAAAAAGTTCACCAAAGCTACCTTCACAGCTTTTGATCTATATAACCGTGCATATGAGAATTAATAATGGAATAGAGAAAAAATAATGTAAAACGTATTATCTTATAATTTAAATATTAAAAGAAAATATAAAATTGTTAAAGCCTCTTTTGACATCATAAATTCATTAGAAACTCGTTTTAATTAAATTAATTAGACGCTTTTTTGTAAATCTTACGTTTCTCTGTTATTAGTCTCTTCTGGGTCCGACTGGCGAATAGAATAGAGTATTATTGTTAACTTTATTAACCGGCTAAACTTAACTATATATAATTACTAGTTGACCCAACAAACCTTGGTTTGCCATAAATAAAAAAATCGGATTGGGCAAAAAGGTGTTGGCATATACATTTAGGGAAATGAAAAATAGATGTTGGCCGATTCTCAGACCTACTCAGTATGCTCACAAAATCTCATGAGAATCGGTCGAGCCGTTTAACGAAAACTGTGACACGAGAATTTTATATATTAGATTATGATTATTATTACTGTGTCTTTGGCTAATACATAATTACCTATTGGCATTACCATTTCAGTTTTTTTATACAAATTAGTTCGATTCTGTCATGATAAAATAAAAATAATACTACTGATTGGTTCAATATGTTGAAAGATTCTGTATTTCCCAGTCCAAATATCAGACTTAACCAATCCTCCAGTTATTATATTATCATCGTCTCCTCTTCATATAAGAAATATTACTTAAAATTTATTTTAACTTAGAAAATAAATTAAATAACATACGTCTTCCTCCCTGTCATCTCCCTCCTCCTATTAGTATTTTAAATCCTCTCCTATTTTTAGTATCCTATTCGATCGATAGAGATGAATTTCAAATTCATTGCATACATTCATGGGTCGCGAAGTTAGCAATAGGTGACGTAGGCTGGGTGATTGGCATAGCACTTATTTACATACAAATGGACGCATCGTAATCCATCTAACAATGGCTTTAATTTATCTGCCGCCTGTTCAAGTCATGTCTAATACAGAGTGTTTTAAAAATGCCATATTAGTAGTTTATATGAATGAAGTTTAATACGCCTAGGTTATAACACCAAACTAGTTGTTTAGTGTTTCTTATATTTAAATTTTCATGTGACAATTTTCAGGTTTTTTAAAATTTTATAAAAAATATATATATGCGTATTCAGTAGGTCTGAGATTTGGCTACATTCTATTTTTCATACTCCTAAATGATAAGGGTTGTTCACCCTTACTTTATTTTTTATTGTTTGACTATTTTTTTTATTTTAGTTTTTTTATACAATACAATAGAACCCTAAATGTTTACCTATTTATCACAAACCCCTATTTTTAATTAATTTAATCATTTTTCATCCGCGGTCGATAACTGCAACACACACACACATCAAACAGCAATACACACATTGAATGCCCGTTCTTCATTTGAAGTACTTCACGTTCTCATATAATATTATTGTTTTTTATTCTTGTATATTTTAGTTTTGATTTTTAGTGTTTTAACCCTAATTGGCTTTCTTTTTTTATATTCAAAATGTTATATGTATAGAGCTGTATGGGTTAGATAAATAAATTAAAAATTAGTTAAAACTTAAAAAAAAACAAACTACCTTCTATTTGGATGTGATACATTTGTATGGGTACGCACATTGTAGACAATATTCGTTGAAAAGATTTTTTTCTCATTATCCATAACCCACATTATGTCAGCCTGCATAATGTTTGAAATCCCGCGAGTCAGAAACTAGCTGTTGTTTAGTTTTGACTTAACAAACGGTGAAGTTAAATTAGTATATTTTCAAATGCAAATCCTGAGGCGCGGGCACCTGCGCTGACAGTTTGTGTAATAGCACGGAACCACGAATTAATTTTCAAAACTCTCAGTCTCACACAGAGTTTTTGACGTGGCTCGTTTCAAAATTGCTCGTTTATTGTTTGACGCGTGTACGTTAATTAAAACGAGAATGTTTGTTAATGTTATATTCAGCTAAAAGTGATTGGAAGTTGAGTTTAGAAATTTAAGATCGCAGATTTGAGTGTGACTGGGCAGTTTTGCTTATATATACCATAAAGATAAAACGAAAAAAGTGATTTCAATTGAATGTAATTAGGCTAATTTGTTTCTATGGGCCTAATTAATTGGAAATTAGATTTCTTTGAAGAATTTTTTTAAATATGCTTCTTCCATTACTGACTGGACAAACCAAAAATAATGTATACTGTATGTTCAACCAAATAAAAGTCACATTAAGACATAAGATAGCCCTCACAAAATATGTGAATATAAGAATTGTGAGTAATAAGACTTCCGTTAGGCTTTTATTCCTATGAGTCTCGGATTATGAAATAAATTAAAATCAGTCAAAACTATATTTATTCATATAGGCAACCAAGGTACACTTATGAATCCTCTATTTATCTCTCATATTACCAGCCAGTTCCTAAATAATATAAGTATGTAACTTAAGTATAATATATATATCTTAATTTTTGTTTCTCGCTTGTTTGTAGATAGTTGCCTAGCAAACTTGATTAGCAGGTATTACCGAGGCTATATGACCAAAACCGGGATTTTTTAATATTTTGAGTCACATAACTTTATTTTATTTAAATAACCTTTGGTATGATTTCAAAGAGTTACCATGACAGTATGAACGAAACACATTTCAGAGAAGCCCGGCCTTTGAGCTGCAATTTTTGTTTGCTGTTAGTGACACTTGCCGAGTCTGCAATTGCTACCTTTGTGAAATCGGTTCGTTTACACATCTTATATAATTTTTACATTCTATATAAAATGAAAAGTGAAGCTGATTTAAATATACAGTTGTTTAAACAATTTTGGGCTCTACGCGAATCAAGAAGCATTCTGTTTATAGGCGCAGTCTTTATTTATTTAAAGTTCGTCTACAAAAATAGTACAAGTAAATAATGTTAATAGTAAGTACATATAAGAGCAACGGGTGGCCTTATCGCTTAGCGATCTCCTCCAGGCAACCCATTTTACTTATTTATCCTCCTTTTTTAATCATTTTTATTATTAAAATTGTGCCATAACTCCAATACACAAAACATTGACGAAAAATTGTTTAATTGGACCACACTTTTATGAGAGTTTCTTGGAAATTATCAAAGCGGTAGGATAAACATCAGGTAAGCGATTTTGAACGCAAACAACTTTGGCACTGCCCGCCCCACAGATGTGGATGACATCTCTTTGATGATGAAAGATAATTTTACATTTTCCTGTGGAGACATCGAATGTCATACTCCTTAAATTAACTTCTGATTGGATGATATTAAACATAGAATTTTTTATACAGATGATAAAAATACATATTTAAATTACATACATCTTTGATTATTTAGAGACAGTAAATGTAAAAGAGATGACAATTCTCATATGTTTTACATATGTGCGAATTAATATTTTTTTCATATATTATCTTTATTTTATATTTATGATAATAAAAAAACATCTTTACGCAATATATAATTTACAAAAAAAATATGTCTCAAACCAAAAAAATAACTATGGAACTAATAAATGCGTTGTTTTTAATTGAAAAAATATATAACAATAAACAAACTCTAATCTTCCCTTTAGACTGGTCTTATTTCTCTTAAAGACATGACTAAGTTTATTACGGTCGCCTTTATTACTCAAAGATTTATCTGTGTGACTTTATTACTTACACACTAACACTGATTACATAATACGCCGAACACACACACAATTATTTTTATTGTCTGTCTCACACACATAGGCTATTTCTTTATTTAACAAATAATTTCATTATTTTGTCACAACGTTGCCTTGAAGACTTAACCAGTATGTTCTATAGCACGTTTATAAAGAGCTGCAGCCATTACACCATTCCCAAACGAATCAATATCTATATATTAAACAAAAATACCGTTGGGCATAGTTAAATAGTAACACACATTTAAATACTAGTGAGAACAACCCGCAAATACACAGAGATGTATTTACAAAACAGATAAACACAAATTCAAATCCGACAAATCACCCGTATCACCCGTTCACGAGCATGGCCAGGAGATAAAGTGTGTAAATACATATTTTACGATAAAAATGATCGATTTAAACTAAAATAGTTACCGGAAATAACGATTAACTGCGTGAGCACTGGTTAAATATAGGCTGAATACACACATCATCTATGTTGTGTATGCTCTGTAATATTTAATATAACAAAGGTACTTATAAACTCACGACCCCTCGACAGCGGTGTCTTCGGTCATCGCACCGTTCAGATAATCCCCTTATCTCTATAGAAACTTCTATTTAGCCACAATAGGGTAACATCTGCTATTTTCAAAACGATTATACTTTATTATAGCCATATTTTTTTTATTTTTTTTTGGAAATTGAAATATCAATGTGAAAGTGTTTGCTATAGAGAATAAATACTGGAAACAAAAAAAAAAAAATAATAATTTGAAATGTATGTTGAATGTATGCTTAGTACTCTGTATGGATGACCCAAGATTCATAAGAGGTAATGCTACAGGTATTAAGGCTTCTCTGTCTGTTCAGAAAATGATAATTCTTAATGCTCTTAATTTGATATTTGTCTTTTACGCTATTTTAAGTGTTGTTAAAAACGTATTATTTGATTGTATGCGTCTTTTAACGTAATTAGAACAAAGTTCAGTGGTATCCTGGATAGTTCAAAAATAATCAGTGACAAAGAGATTCTCTCATGCTTTATAACTATACATTTTAAGCTAACTAGCTTAAAATTGCTTTTTTGAATTCGTTCATACTATCAATTATGAATAGATGGTATTTTGCGTCTATATAAAGTAATATCTTTAGCGATCCGCCTTAATTACTCTCAAGTTTAGTTATTTAATTAAATCCCCTTCAGGCTGAAGTTCTATTTTTCTTGATGTATTGCTTGTCTGCAAAGTTTTTAACACAAGTATCACACATAAGTACTTCACATCTTCTGCTATTTATTAATTGATATTACGTCTCTCGTAATACCCCGAATATTTATATAATTAGGCCGCTATTTCACTGAAAGAATCTGGCAGAAATTTAAGTTGGTTGGTAACACTGAAGACCATGACGCAGATGAACCAATCAAGTGATAGGCTCGTCCTCAAAATTCTACACCATAGACAAGCGTTAGATAGAAACTTCGCAGCCAACGCTCAGACATAAGCTATTCCGAGAGTAATGCAAAAAGTTTTTAATAAAAAACGTACCCTTTTTTACACTATTAAACACAATGTCTCATGAAATATGACAGCACTGAGGAGTTTGTCACTATGATTATGTCAAACACAAAAATAATCCCGTCATCTATTTGGCACGCGACGCACCCTTGCAGTTCGACTTGCAAATTTGAGGGTGAGCTACATGAGTGCGAAATTAAGCAAGGGATGAAGACTTTGCCAAAACAAGTCTTTGGCAGTTGATGTTTGACGAGTTGATTGCAGGTTTATTTTGTGTGTGAAATTAAAAATGGAATGTATTCAGAAAATACTGGATTAAAATATGTTAAGGGCTCTTAGTGTGTGATTGTGTGCAAATTATATCATATATAATAATCAGTACACCGTTTCATCTGAAGTAGCTTTGTCTCTTTCTGTAAATATTTACTTGCTGTGATGAAAAGAGACGGATGATTTTTATTAAAACGATGCAATTAATGTATAAAATGTATCAACTTGTTCCTTACATATACAATTATTTTAATTTGAACGTTTTTAATGATCTTGTATATGAAATCAATATAGTCTATTTTAAGACTAACTACAAACTAAGTAATTTAAGTCTAGCCTAGTCTACTTATTACTTAACATAAACTATGTCTAATAACGCTACTTATACTATTTGTTAGTATTTGTTCCATTTGTTCGACGTATTTAGCATATGTTTTGTATTTAATAATATTATATATAATTTAATTTGTTAGAGAATATTTCATCAAAGCCAATCATAATTCCATTGATTTTTACATATACTTCAATATGAAACCGCCCACCAATTCAATGTTTTGGTGATCAGACATCGTTAGTGATATTTTGAAAAGTTGAGGGCGAGGGATGACGGTTGTCATGGTTATTAATACCCCTATACAGTCGTGATAGCAACAGGTACGATTGCATCTATAGTCTATCGTTTTTCACTTTGTGATTGTTTATAGTGTTCAACTTATTATTTGTTTGTTCGTTACTCTATGCAGGTAAACAGATCAGTTAAAATGACTTTATTAATTTTAAAATTAGATATGAATATATACATAACATTTAATAACATTTTTTAATAACTACATCAATTTTAAGAGATGCTTTATGGTTATTTTTGGAAGAGATCGCTGTAAAGTTCATACATACATTTTCGTCGTTTTCATTTGTTTAAAAATTTAAACAACAACAACTAATATATAAATTATACACACTTATATGTTATTAAAAATCAGCACAATTTAATATAATATCTATTTAGCCTTATTCTGATCCTTTATTAATATATAAAAAAAACCTTTTAATACTTCACACAAAGTACTCTTTTGAATATGGAACTCTCGTTTTAATCACACAGTGACCACGCCCTGCGTCTATTTGGCCGTGTTTGTATGTTAATAGCTTGAATATGGCGTGTGATGTCCTCTGACATGTGTCGTCCTCGAAAATTAAGTCCCAGTACGAAGGGTGAATGTTTGCACGCAGAACCGTCAATAACGCGAAGCAATCTCCTCTCGGTTAATATTTGCTGTCGTAACACGACAGCTTGTCTCTTTTCCATCTTGATGAGATAATTCAGAAGCGTATTGAGGATTTTAATTAAATCCATAAGTTAATTTTTTTAATTATAACAAGTTTTAAAATCACTTGACAAATAGTAAGCTTCGAATTCAGGGAAATATGTATTTTTTGTATAATGTTTGCGCATGTTATTAATAACAAATTAAGCTTTAAAATATAATTTTAAAGTTAATAACCATATATGATTTTAAGTTAGTAAGTAAGGGAATATCAAAAATATGTTTTTTCATACAAGTAACAATCTTACACTTATGAATCATCAAAAAGATTAGAAGGGGAGGTGAGAGGGGATATAGAGCAAACGAAAAAACGAATAGAATAGAACCCCCGTTTAAGATTCTAATCATATATTTTTGTATTACTATAACACCGGCCACCAAGAGAAAGCTAGCTGAAAGTATATGTTAGATAGTCTTACAATTATGCTATTGAGTATGGCATATCATTATAATTCATTAATAGAAGTACCATTAATTGATGGTAAATTATAACATAGAAATTAACCAGCTATAAAATTTACGTAAAATTACGCATGTTTATTAATTTTATTACACAACGCTGGTAGTATGTTGCATGCCATTTCTGACATGTCATTATTGTCCGTGTGTCACGCCTTCATGGGGGAAAAAATAAGCTTCAAACAGAAGTGGTTATAATTAAGAAAATTAAATATATATTATTAATAATCGCTCAGTGTAAAAGCGTATTATGGTTTACTTTATTTTAAGATTTATTATTTTATTTTCTTTTTACTATGTGTTGATGATGCGATTTTTTAAAAAGAGCTTGCTTCTGGTACCTGTTAATTAATAATGGCCGGCATGTTGCCTTTTTTTGTTCGAAGGCTTGTTTATTATATTTAAAAAAAATAACATTACTCATGCTTGCAGTTCAATTTGCACCAAAAATTTTACCTTAGAAATTACTATAATTCGGTTCAGTTTATCAATATTTATTAGTTATTCTAACGAGTTGGTAATAAATGTTCTATAAGCTGTATAATAAAAACTGGCAAACAATTCTACTTTATAAGCAAAATTCAACCGTCTGAGTCCTATAAGAGATAAGGGAAACCGCAGTAAATTGAATGGCAATGAGAAATGTAATTCAAAAATTTTTGCGTAAAGACTGGTAATAACGCGGCCCATTGCTTCTTCACTTGGTTACTCAAATGTAGATAGATGAGCTCGGGGAAGACGCCATTGGAGACAATTGTCAGGCATCGCTCAGTGTCCTCGCTAATTGAAAATTCTCGCCGGCTCCACTTAAATCGTTATTGACAAGAGAAACCACATCCACGTCAAATCTTTTCTATTGCTTTAATGCGGAATTTTCATTTAACAAATCGGCTCATTTTTTTTATGTATATATAATCATACAAAAGCTAATGGCAGAGCATTTTATTAGTTCTATATTTTATTTAGTTCATTTACAATAAATATCACATGCGACTTTTCGCATCTCGATCGATCCTTAAGAACCAATATTTTTTTTCTAAGTACGCATATTACTTGTTTCTACGGTGTTGGCAAACCGTAAGTTTTAAATCTATAAAAAATCTAGAACATTCTACAGCCACAGACAGCTTATAGTAAGGTGGTTTTGCGGTAGAAATAAATGTAGAACACCCTTACAAAAATACTGTAAAACATGCTAGGCGATTTAAATGGCGGACAGTTTATTGCCAGTTCTTGTCATCCGCTCTAAGCTCTCGATTTGGGAACTGGCAGTAAATAAAAAGTAAAGTAGAATATATTTTTTTACGATTAAGTTAGGTTAGGTTAGGTTAGTAAAGATATTTTTGGTTTCATTTAATGACCACACTGCTCAACATCCTAACAATAGCTTGACACAACTGTGGTATAAACAATTATTCAATAAAATAATATAAATTAAAAAGTCATCGCATCCTGAACGTCGTAAATGAAACCATTTAGGAATCTTTCGTTAGTTAAGTTAAATATCTCATTTGACCTGAATTCAAATTAGTCACTCCGGCCATATTATTTTGGAACTTTCAAAACTTTAGCATTGCAACCACTGTCTATGGGCTATTTTTTTAACATTGCATTGCATTTTGCGCTGTATGTGTTAATTAATGTGTTTTCTTTCTTTCTAATAATACTAACACGATTTTTTTCGGAACGTCAACAGTCTGAAAATATAAAAGTCTCATCGTCGGCAAGGTAGCATTTTACGAAAACAATTGTATTTCACATTTCGTTATAAAAACAGCTGGAATTGAGCTGTTTTTATTAATGCAATAGCGAGAATGATCTTCGAGTTTAACGTTTCGTCTCACATAGGAGAATTTACATAGGAATTTGTAATTTATATTTAACTAGCAATTAAGGTTCTGAGGAAGGAAGAGGGTGAAAGTGGAAGAGATTGAGTGGCAGAGTATGAGATTTTCAAATAGGTTGAAAGTAAGATGTCAATGAGTTTTTATTGCATACTAGCTTTCCGCCCGCGGCTTCGCCCACGTGTAATTTGGTTAAGTATATAGCGTTTTTTAATGATCTCGACAGGGCTTTCTTTCACGGGCTAAAATCTTGTTACAATTAGAATTATATATAGCCTGTGTTACTCAGGGATGATGTAGCTTTACAGGATCGGATGATTCAGGGAAATCGAGGGCAACTTTCAAATTAACGTACAGGCAATTACTATTCTGACAATTTTATATTCTGATAGTCATCTTCTTATGTGGATGAGCTGATGATGGAAGGTAAAACTCCTCAGCGGTTAAGAGTTGAAAGAAAATTCTTAGGAAGTTTTGAGTACGAAATACGTACTTGTGAGGTTATTACTTATTAGCTTGGCCAAATAATAAAAGGTAAACCTCATTAACGTTAAGGATGTAGATGGAAAAATGGGAGCGGACAAACGATAAACGTCTTTTCACTCGTTTCCTTTTACTTGTTGGTATAGGTAGTGTTCACTCAAAATAATCATAGGGTAAAACGTTAATGAAAGTTTGAAGTGCATGGTAGTCATTACACAATGGAGCATCTTAACACCGCGATGGATATATTTGGCCTAAGTAGAAGTTCTTTAAAAAAAAGTAAGACTCACCCTCGCACACTCACTCACACAGCAACACCATTGCACACACTAAAATGCTCGTACTTCACATAGTTCCACTTGTTCATGTGTATATATAAATATATTTTTTTTCTGTTCGTGTTTTTTTTTGTTTTTCTTTTTCTGATCTTAGATTATATTTCCGATTCTATATTTTAACCTCATTTTGGCTTTATTTTTAATCTATTTTTATTGTGTAAACTGTTTTTGATAAGCTGTATAGGTTTAAGAAATAAAAAAATAAAATAAATCTACGAATTTTATCAACGCCATCTATCGAGCACATTGTTCAACACTTCAACCGCGCCCGCGCGCACTGCGTTATTTGTTATTTTTGTTACCTCTCATAAGTTTTAATATTAAGATTAACTTATATTAGAACATATTTAACAATATATAACTAATCAATCAATATAAGTGTTTAAAAAATTTGAAGCAGTGGTTGAAGTAAATTTTCAATTGACCATAACTTCTTTTTCTCTTAACCGATTTTGACAAAATAAACTTTTGACAACGCTCCTAATTATATATAATCCAACTGTGAAAACCGCGTTCAAATCCGTTCAGTAGTTTTCAAGTTATAAAGTACCAGACAGACAGACAGACAGACAGACAGACAGACAGACAGACAGACAGACAAGAATTCCAAAAATTGGTTTTTTGGTTTCTATGACTCTTCTTTAATTGCCTCCTTTCAGTTTTTTGGAAAAATATTTAATGTACAGTTTTTCGATTTTTACTGTCTTATTATTAGTATAGATTATTAAAGGTTACGTACTAAATAAAATAGATATTAATTTAAGAAATGGTTTAATCGGTATTTTTATAATTTGTCAATAAATAAATGCTTGTTATTTTGTAAATACTAAGTGCAATTATTAAAACTTATTTATTTAATAACACTTCGTTCCAAAAACGCGGCCTTATCGCTCTCAGCGATGTTTCAGGCAACAGTAATAGTTTCACTGAAACTCTGTAAAGTTCAAATTAAACTAAACATCGACTTTTTTACGTTTTACGTGTACATATCAATAAGGCTTTACACGATGAAAATTCTAAAAGCTTCTTTGTAACAGCTCTTTTAAATTTCTTTAATAACAAAGTAAAGAAATTGGTCGCCCTTTTAAACGTAGTAGTGGGAACAGCATACATTATTTTTTCAAATATTAGCAATTAAATTTACATTTACACAGCTGTTTTTACGATTTTCCAATCAAACAAATAAATTGTGTTTGATTGGAAAATCGTGGCCAAATATTTGTCCTTTTCAACTCGACATTAGTTGGAAGGCTTGAAACGAGTCGACTGGTATTAAAATATTTTAAGCAGCCCATGAATATGCGAAGACACGACCCTCGGCGGCATTTAACGATTTTCACGTTTTTGCTAATTGCAAATGTGAACGAACACTTACGCGAAATGTAGCTTTTACACATTTTTGAATCATCCACTTTTAAATTAAAAAAAATCTATTTTATTAAGTATAGTCTTCGCGCTTTACAAAGTTGTATTGGAACCACACACCTATTTTCTTATCGGGGGGTGCTTAGGTCGATATTGTCAGGAGAAATGCCAGTCGAGACAATAGTTATGTTACGGTGTATGAATGGTAGAAGTCAGAGACGATCGCCTTTTCTGTCCAGACGTGGCACTAAAATAAGCCGAGGATAGAGCATCCATTTCAAACTAAATAAGATCTTCATTAAAGAGAACAACGATAAGAATACCTCAAAAAACAAACTGACACTAAATTCTATGAAAAATCTTATAAGAAGTTAAAAATTATATAAATTTTCAATAATGAGCTATTATATCTTTTTATTTGAACAAATTTATGGTAGCGTATCGAATTTCTAAGTTAATAGCCTTATGGTTCATCAACGTTAATCAAAACCGAAGTGCGATTCCCTGTATAGTGCAGTTTCGACTCTTGAGAAGCTACGGTCTTTTCAAGAGTGATTAAGGTTGGATTGAGGCGAGCAGTGCCGTATCTATTCAATTAATGAAGTTCGAGACAGGTTTGCCAGCTAATCTATACTCGGAGAGTTCGCGCAATATTCGTACATCGAATGTTTATCGATAGTTTTGAATTTAGAATTCACTTCAAATCAAAACACTTTGCACCTAGTCATAATATTTGAAATTTTGAACAATTGAATGTGTATAACGTGACGTTATGTTATCCGTGAAGTAATTAAGAACTTAATTAAATTCCCTCATATTGTTCTAATATAAGACATTTCGTTTTCCAATAGCTCCGTTTTAAAGTTTAGTGGATTAACTGTATCCAATTAATTGATATACGGCTTGCACAGGAATAGCAGCAGTAACAAAGGTAGGAAAGCCTGTAATACCCAAGTCGGTTCTGTTGCTTTGCACAGCAGAGATTACTGGATTACGGCACTGTGCCAGGGGATTCATCAGACAAGCAATAAGCGATGCCAGTCAATAAATACTAAGCTAATTGTTATTGTTGCACACAGATTTTATGTCATTCAATTTCATAATTGTATTAAAAATATACTTATGTTTTTTATTTAATTAAATAAGTTTTATACATTCGTGCTAGGTTATAAATATATAAATGGGAGTTACATTTTCCAATTAATATATTAATTATTTTATAAAAAAGGGCTCGTAATATTTAATAAAAGATTTTAAATTATTTTGTATTCATAATTATGTTTCTCCTAATTCATGATAAGAAAATATATAAATAATATGACTCATATTAACAAATTAAATGATTTAAAATTAAAAAAAATTTAAACATTTGGTCCTTGTGATGCTCGGTGTATCATGACGGTTGAGCGAGAAAAGCACCAGCTCATCAGCTCCAGACTTACAAAGAATTTACATGGCCAAAAACAATCTAAGTCTTAGTATAGAAATTGTGATTTTAGCATTATGATAGAGCAAGCTTTGTTTAGTTTCTTTGAATGTAACAAATATGATTCTATTTGTTAGAGTGTTGCTAGTTTTATCACGAGGACTAAGTAAGTTTTTCATATGCATAGTAAAATATAACGATAACTATCGTTGCAACTATTTAAAAATATAAATACTACTGGGCTTATCTGTCTGTATCTAAATATGTTGAAAAAATATAATATGTTAAATTGTCATTACTTTTTTTCTACTGTTGCTATCTTGTTACTTGTTTCTTTTTAATATGTTTGTTTAATTGACATATATTAGTACCACATTTAATAATTAACATACAATTATATAACTATACAAGTTTGAATAATAATGTAAATTTTATTATTACATAAATTAAATAAATGAAAAATATGATCACATTTCATAAAATATTATATGATAACAATAAATTTGTAATATCCCTGCTGAATATAGAGACATCTATAAAATATTCATTCGCGAACAGGTATAAAGCTTTCCGGCTAAAGTGGGCTTTCGGAAAAATTCTGAAACACTATTAAATATTCGGACATAAAATCTGAATCCGGAAAGCAATCTCGCCAAATGGGCACCGCTTAGCAGCCCATTCCGCCTTCTCGATGCATTTCCGAGTGGAAATTACAATCATTTGTCGAAAGACCGATGAACACGGTGTTAAATCTTATTCTTTATATGCATTTCATTGTTCCCTCACTTTTTTATATAACAAGACGCAAACGGTCACTTTGAATGAAGTCCTAACCGCCGCCTATGGACGCATGCAACACCAGGCTTACAAGTGCGTTGCCAGCCTTTAAGGGAGAGGTACGCTCATTTCTTAAATGCCCCCAAGTTTATTACCTTGGTAACTGGTCTCCGAATACGCTGTATAAGAAGACAACCAGAAGTGTATGTAAATGATACTACTATAAATAAAAATATCTTTTATATAGACACCTTGCCTATGGATATACGTTCTTTTTTGCAAAATTTTAAGACCATATCAACCGTGAATGATTCATCTGGGAATACATTCCACTTATCGATAGTTCGCATATTATATATTGTTATTCTTAATAAATAAGTTGGGTATTACCCTTGCGACATCAAACTTTAGGTCTAAGGCTATACGATATACATTTACAAGCGAGTAACAAAAGTGTACTTATAAAGAAAAGTTCTTTAATACAACTTACATAAATATTAAATACGAAACGGTTAAGTAACTGTCACAAACTATCACAAAATTTATGTCAATTTCTATTATCTGTTTTATGAAAAATTAATTATGCCTCTGTTATTCGAATTAAATTAAATAATTATAGGATTATGAATGTTATTAAGGATTTTGTTTTTCAATATCAGTAATCAGTCAAACAAAAATATTACATCACAGTACGCACAAAACACTCACAATGAACTTAAAAGCAACATGTATTGTACTTAAAGATATCTTCTTTGATATAGCAAGATCGATTCTCTGTTATAAAGGCCAATGGCCAACAAGGAGCCCATTACCAAAAATTAAAGTAATCAGGAACTATTTTTTTTACTTATTGATGATTAAACACTAAGATAATTGAAACACCAGAAAATGACAACCCTACTGTATTTCTTGTGGGTTCTCGCAATGAAAAGTGGTTGTAAATGATCCTATTTAAAATTAAGAATTTTGACTTTGACGAATCGATATTATAAGACGAATTATATACTTAATAGCGAAGTGCGTCGTCAGTATAATCTCATTTTGGGCATGACATAGTTATTTTGCAAACTGCTATCTCATTACAAACCGAATATCTTTAAATTCATCCGTAAATCCGATAATAAAAGAAATCCCGACAATCAGATCGTGATAGTAAAGCTTATTGGGAATCGTAAGAAGTATCCATATAAAAGGGTTGTCTATGAATATAAATATTGTAGAATATTGGACGTGAACATTTTTTGAAATGGCTCAGCTAATTAACATAGAGAAGTTAGGAGTATTCTGGTTTAAAATGTATACTATAAGGTAAAAGAATATTTAGAGGACAAAGATCCTTTTAATGTGTTAGCAATAGTACAGCATCGGGACTTTTTAATTCTTGTGTAGCCTTACAAAGCTTTTGTAATGTGAATTGGTTATGTAAGTAACATAATTTTATATAAAATGTTTATTTTAAAAGAGCATCTATCGAGTTTCTTTTTGATTCTTCTCGGGACTGCCTTCCGACTTGAATAAGCCTATTTGAATAAAGATATTTTGAGTTTGAGTAAACACATTTTCTATGACATTATTTGTTTATAATAAGTAAGATTGTTGAGACAATCACCAGAATCCCCAACCACACTGTGTTTCTGGGTTCTTCTCAGAGGGAGCGCAGTGAACCCATATAAACATAGTATCACAATCAAAAGTTGTTAACAATCCTAACTGAATAAAGTAATTTTAAACTTGTCTAAATTGTCTACGATTTCTATATTTTGATCTATGGCAAACCTTCAATAGAATACAGCCTTTACATTATTTAATTGTGTCTATGGTTTTTTTAAAGTCTTAAAATTAAATCAATTTAAAACAATATGTCTTTCACATGATACTACCATGGTTGTAACATTTAGTAAATAATAAAATGTTTATGGTGTAGTAAAGTTAATATGCTATCGTTGCAGTAAAATTTATCCCTACACATGGGTACGGCGACAGTATAAAGGTTATAAAAATGCAAGAAACCGGAAATGAATACGACTACGTATCCAGAGAGACTCAAGCATACAGTCTATAACCGGAAATGCAGTTAGTATATTTCCTCCGCGGGAGAACTATTTTAAATTTTTCAAGCTCTTCGACTTTGTAGAGACACTTAAATGAAATTGTATCTTGAATTATTTTATACGTTTTTATGTAGCAACTGCGTAGAAAATAATTAGGTCATTTATTTTTACCGAATTTTGTCTACTATACAAAGAGGATTTTGACTGGGTAAGTCCCTACTAAACACTTAAGGAAAATTTCAGTGTCAGAAAAAGCTCAGCATTATTTCTTTTATAGTTCTTATATGAAGTTACATTATTTTAATTATTCAATAATACTAATGCAGTTATTGTTATGATAAAAATACAAGAGTATAAATAACTTAATCAAAAAAACTAACTTCAATAATTAAACTAAAACAGCCATATAAATTTAAAAAGTTTGGTCTTTGTTGATGTTATAATGTTTAATTTATATAAGAATTATACAATGAGACATAAATCTTTAGCATTTCAAATTAGTAGGGGCTTATGGCTTCATCGTGATTAGTGAAGCATTATTTTTGATGCAAACTCAATGAGCACTGATTCCAAAGGAGGTGTTTGCTAGATTTATTACCTTCCATTTCGATTTGTTTACTCAGTTGTTCAGATCCAATTACTTGGCACTGTTTCTGTACTTAATTAAAGGGACGCTTGATTACTCGCCCGCTGTGGGGCTTTATATAATTGCTATTGTTTAGCAAATGAAGACAAATGAAACTTTAATTTAATGACACTGTCTCATTCAGACGCACGGGAGAAGAACTCTCGTGTTTGTACCCGAAGAGCCTTGTTCCAAGTTTAAATTAGACGATGTTGCGGCGAGACGCGCGATTACCTTTGATTGGAAAACCTACCGGTGGTCTAGACGTCGGAAGTTCTATTTTCAAATTATTTCTTTAAATCAATACCGCTATTTTTTTCAAACGATTGAAACAGTATTAATAATCATTCTATTTTCAAATTATTTCTTCAAATCAATACCGCTAATTTTTTCAAACGATTGAAACAGTATTAATAATCATTATATTTTTAAATTATCACTGTGTGTAGCTAGTGGTTTTAATTTTTTTCTAGTAAATATATTTTAAAAACCACAATACAGTTTTTTTATGATGATGATAATGGAATTTTTTCAAATATTATTAATTATTAAGCAATAATTAGTGGCTAAGCTTTTTTTAATGAAATCGATAATTACCACATGAGCCAATTGGTTCTTTTAGTTGCTATCCTACGTAAATAAAACTTAAAACAACAATGCAAATAATGAAGAAAAATACAAAGCTCATTTAGAAAAAAAATACCTTGATCATTTCGTTATAATCAGGCAATACATGATTTCGGCAATATGAACAATAAATACCTGAATGAATGTTTTTTTATATTCTTTGAATTTAAGACACAATTCCATATAAAAATTAATCCAGTGGCGAATTGGCCGCACTTTATCATTTCTATGAAATATTTGTAAATATATGATTCCTAGCACAGACTTAGGTCTAAGACATGCCTATTTCCTTAAGTGTTACCGTATAAGAAAGTGTTAATTACCTATACAAAAATCATCCAGAATCAAACCTTACAGAAATAACAGACAAAGATCATTTTCACGTTCACGTTAATTTGAAGGCATCGCTTGACAGCCATAATACAGCTCAAAAGCCAACCAAATATTTAATTCTCAAGGATCCTCGCAGAAGCATAACTCAATTCTCTGTTAACCGGTGAGAGAGTGGCATACTTTTAATTGACCGTAACTGGATTTGCCTGCAAGCGTTATTAAATTACGACAGAGCATCGCTTCGTACGGCAAAAACCGATACAATAAAGTTATCCTTCACTTAGTTATATCAAACCATACTGCCTTTGAAGTTTTGATTTATTGTATTAACATTTTAACAGGCTTCTTAAAGGACTCCTATTATTTATATGCTTTTTTCTCGATATTTCTTTGATTCACAATAGTGAATGAAATAATAATTTTGAAGTAGATGCGTTGAAATAGTTGTCAGCTGTGGAATTAAATATACAACTTCTTAGGCTTGGGTATCGTTATTGAATTTGACTGGTCGAGGATTCCGTTACGGTTAACGAAAATACACGTACCGTAAGTATTACAAAAAATAAAATATCTGGTGTATCCGGTTCATAGATTAGATCACCTAATATCTAGAATATCTGGAGTCCAATGCCTAAAAGCAATCGCAATACCGGATGAGGTATAAAAAAGGAGCCAGAATCCATTCTGTTGTTGATCACGAGCGTTGAATTATATAATAAAATATGTCAGTTTATAGAGTATTAATTTGCATTGTCATTCAGTGTAAAGCATGATAAAAAATAGATATATGTGCGTACTAAAATCTTGGTACAAAATTTTCCTTTAAGACCCCTAAACACGCTTCAAGGATAAATCTGTAAGGCTAACTAGGGTCTCACGGATTTTGTTTATGACGTAAGCAATATAACTTGTTAGTCGCAAACTTTCTTGGGACTGAGGAAAAAATATCTCCCGTAAAACGAGTTTTAGTATTATACAGGAAGAGACTTGACTTGATATATAGAAATTCTATGACTATAGAATATTGGACATACAATTATGACTTGTTATTTTTATCCTGTTTCTTTATTTATATATTACATAATATATATATATTAACAGACGATACTTGACTAAGTTACTAGTGTTAAATGTGTAATATATAGGGATAATATTCTATCCAAAATTAACATTAAAACACCCTAGTGCAGTTTCTCGTGTAGGGGCGTAAGGTTTCCTAACTCAGGACGCAGGTCATTGTGTAACAGGATACATTCAGGTAACTTTGCAATAATTACATCAGGGAATACAAAGTTTGCCTTAGCTTTTCCGTTTTCACACTGCACCTTGGTAAATTGGAATTTTAACAATATCTTAAGTAATTAATTGAGTTAATGCTGTGTCATTGGGTGCTTTAAATGAATCAATGATTCGTATAATGCATTTTCGTGGATAAAATATTCAGTTCTCTGATTTTACACGTGATAGAAGACACGTTTAAACTTATAATAGATAATGCATTCCATACTAATTATAAATGCGTTAGTAACTCTGTCTGTATGTTGCGCTTTTACGCTTAAACTACTAAACCGATTTCAATGAAATTTGGTATGGAGATAGACAAAACTTTAGGAAAAGGCACAGACTTTTTATCGCGAAAATAAAGGTTGAAGGCAAGGTTGATATAGGCAATGAAAGCCTAAATCAACAGAAATCTGCCATTTATAACCCGAACCAAACTCCTTTTGTATTTAAACCACGCGGACGAAGTCGCAGCCCAAAAGCTAATAATTAATTAATGTTATATAATAATACCTATAAATAATAAACTGCCTCCATGGCCAAATAGTTTTTTCGAGTCAGTCAATTACTTCACGAATATTTTGACTTGAATAGATGAAATGTATTGGTTGTTTTAACTATAATCTACAAACAAATTGAAATAAACAATATTTTCGATACAAAGTAGATGTTTCAAAAGTCAAACGTATATTCTTTATATCGTGTAAAGATCAAGTTCTAAGTTCAAAAATAGAAACTGTACCTTCAAAGGTAAATCACCACACAAAAAGTGAAGGACATGATAAAAACGGAATTACAGGGGTAAGGGGCGTTTTCCGGGTTTCCGACATCAACACATAATTCAACGCGAGATTAAATGCCTCTTGGACTCCCCACCGGGACACCAGCGCTACATTAGACAGGCGTAGCCGTGTAAAGTTGGACTTTTCACATACAATTCACTGAATATTGTGTGTTTTAGTGCGTTCTATGCATGTCGATTACATGTATTTGATGAGCTTAAAGCTCTCTTAGTTCAGTTACATAAAAAATTCAAACCATATATTTTTACATTATTGTACGAATTTCTACAATCGTAAGTATCTCTGTAACAAAAATAAAGAACTAATATTATATTTGGAACTAAACGGAAGCTGGAGCAGAATGGTTCTATTCAACGGTGAATGTGTATTAAATAAAATGTGATGATTTTTTTGATGTTACAGTATGCAAACGAGCAGGGTAACTTTGAGTGAAGTGCTAACCGCCCATGGACATGCAACGCCGGGAGGCTTACAAGTGAGTTGAGCCGACCATTATGGGAGCATTGTGTCGAGTATACAGTGAATGAAGGATATGTTAACAAAGGTGGCCATACTTTTATTTTATAAATATGTCCCCATTGTACTGAAAACTAATTAATTACAAGTTAGCCAGCGATGATGATAAGACGTAATGAAACAAACGTGAAATAATTCAAGTTGTCGAAATTAAAAATTAATATATAACCTCACAATATAAAATGTCCAGACAGTTAATTATCTGGACGTAGGTTATTACATAGGTACTTATAGCAATGCCGGTATCCGAGGTCCTATTCAACTACAGCTGCCAAGCTCCGACGAACACACACAATCAATGCTGGATTTGCGAACGCGGAGCGATTCACTCAAATTGTACGTGCTTTATGGAGGTAGATTATCATCATAATGACTTATTACAAAAGAGAAATTCTCAATAGGGTTAATGTTATCAACATGTGTTATATGTATATATATTATACTAATGTCAAACGTTGTTTTGCAATAACATTAGTAAAAAATAGGGATTGGTGATAAAAATTTGGGGTTGTATATATTTTTTAATGCGACATAGTAAAATAGAATATTTCTCAATATGGATTTGGCCAATTCTTAGACCTACTCAATATGCTAACAAAATTTTATGAGAATTGGCCAAGCCGAAGGAGGACTACGGGAACGAACATTGTGACACGAGAATTTTATATTTAGATTATTAAATTTGATTAAAATATGTTTAGTAGTAAGTTAAGATGTTTTTCTCGAATAATTGAAAAGCCTCTATTCGTTATAAACTAATCAATTACCGAATATTATTTTTAGCACATTGATAAAGTATTTTTTTCAAAATTATTGTGATCAATAGCACAAAGTCTCCTTGCCAAGTCTACCTGTTAAGCCATTGTGTCAAATCTTTAATAGATAATTAGAATAAAAAGCTTACATAAAATTTTCTAACCTTATTATCGAATAAAAGCTTATATATAAATCTAAATAGTAATAAATCAAATTCTCACACATAATACAAACGATTTAGCCTTTTGTTGACATACTTATTAGGCCACATTACCAATCCCAATTCACCCGGCAATTGAACAATCCGCTTTGAACCCGATCATGTAGACCTCAATACGCCAGCTTAAATTTAAGATAAATGGAATCGGGGATACATTCACACATTAATATAATCATTTAATAGAGGTAATTACATTGATTTTCATATGTAAAAAAATGTTTTAATTAAAATCAATGATTTATATGTAAGTTGATGTTTGACCATTCAGCCATACCACGTTTAAACTGGTTACAGGCTTTTAGTCGCTATCATAACTATATAGGTGGTCGCAGTTTTTAAACTACTACGCTTTATAAAATAAAACTAGAAGAGTGATAGTTACTGCTAATTGTCAAGCTAGCATCATTCCCGCATTCTTACAGAACAAGCACTTACAAATGAAAAAAGTGAAAAAAACAGAAGCTTACTAATTTTTTTTTCAATGAACCTTTAAATCGCATGTTGTTTATTAGTATAAAATGCAACAACACAATGTGAAGTTGTAAGCAATACTTAAATTATTACTAAGTAATTATTTACACCGATTAAAAACTTTCTAAGCTGTATTAATGGATCGAACACGAAGCCAGGTCGAAGTTTCCTCATCAAAGTTCACAACTGGCAGGTTATACCTACATTGACAGAATTTAGCTCCCGAAAATCACTGAACTCGGGGCCATACCAAACATATCAATATTGCATAATTCACTAGACAACTCTCTTGTAATAGACAAACTTGGACGGGACTTAGGTACTTGTTCAATGCAATTGACGTAAAGTGATCCTTGAAGACGCGATGTTTGATTAAACAGTATATTCTTAAGTATGAAATATATATTTTTTACATACACGTTTACGTTTACTTATATAGGATAGTTTATTTCTTAAGCTTACGAGGTTTCCAAAAGTTCTTAGTGGTCGGATACCCACAATAAACTCAGCTGGTTGACTATAATTTTACGCGTGATCACAGTTTCACAAATTTAATGTGATGTGATGTCCTTATTTTAGCATTTAGGGCGATTCCAAAGCTTATAAAGCCCTTTACACTTAAACTTAAACTTAAGCTTGAAAACTGTTAAATAAAGTTTTTGAATTTATAAAAATTGAAAAGAAAGTTTCTTGAAAATGTGTAAATAATTTCCCGAGAATGAATTATTAATTTTATGGAGCCTACTTATGAGTACAGTGAGTTCATGACTATTCCTAATTTCTAAGGCATTTTCTTAAATTTTATCTAAATATTCACAAATATATAAGATTTTTGCATTTATATTAAGTACAACATTAAAATGATCTATTAATACGATTCTCTAAGACTTGTTTTTATAGGCAAGTAAGCGACTTTCCTTGCTATAAAGAAGTTATAAAAAGGGTTACGACGCAGTATAAAATTAAAAAAATCCTCTACCCTACTACCTTGTGAATTGATTTATTTAGCTAATTTGTATTCTAGGCACAACGCATAATATTTTAGGGTTGAAACATAATTGGATGCACAACGGCTGCATTTGAACGCATCCTTGAGTTGGCTACACGCCACGGCTTTGCATAATTTAATGTTTTTTCTAATATATTTGAATTTAGAAATCTTACGTTGCTTACAAATGTCAACACAGTACATTCATATAGTATTTTTTTGTTGTTATTGTTCGACATCTTAATAACGATTAACAATACGTGGTAAATATAAGGAATTATTATTTGTAGCTCGTATTTTTAAGCAACAAAAAAGTAGTCTATGAAAAACCAAAATATGAGTTTCTCGATTAGTTTTTAAATGTATGTGTACTAACAATGTTATATTGGGGTGCGAAATAAAAAAAATGTAGTGCTTTCAGTAGCTTCGCGGAAAACGAATTTCTCATACATGTATGACACCAACGTATTTTACTTAGCGTTTTAAGGTTTAAACTAATAGTCCTAGACTTTGTATGGAAAACTGGAGCCTTTCATTGAAACGAGAGTAATGAGCTGGAATAGAATATCTCTAAACAAGAATCAAAATTAAATACACTTTATATATTTTAATAGCATATTGCATAGGACATGACGTAAATTATTTAAATATTTTTGACTTTTTCCACATTTACATTTTTCGCATAATCTATTACCTTCTTAGTCAAATTTCAGCGAAATCGGTTTAGTCTTTTAAGCCTGAAAGAGTACCACACATACCCACAGAGTAACTTTCGCATTTATAATATTAGTATAGATGTTTTGCCTATCTTAACACAGGAAAAAACAATAAATACGTTTAAATAAATTATGTTATTTTATCGTAAAAAACCGATTTTAATCTGCTTGTTTATTCTGAGCGATCATAATAACACATTTATTTAATTAAATTATTCATAGCATCCGCCATTATCCGATCACATGGCAGCCGATTATTGCAGCAAATCTATTATTCATGGCTCCCGAAATTGACACAGATTATTAATTATTTTTGTTACACACGTATGAATTACATTAAGACTTAATACTTGAAAATACCGAAGCCAGAATCTAAAAAGGATTTATAACATTATTTTACAACATTAAGTTAGTGCAATTTCAAAACAAAAGGCACACTATAGGTCCTAATAATCCATCGAGCTATTAGGGTTATGAAATACGAGTGCACGTATGTCTGGGCATATATTTGTTCAAATGCTTGTGCTGATGGCCGGTCTATTATTAGCCAATACTGAATTAAGGTTGATTAATATCAAATGTGAACATTTAATCAAAATGTAGTTTTTAGTGCTATGATATATCTGTGTTGTTACGGACAACGAGCATGGTCCATTTTAGAAAAGGCATAAGTGAAGTTGGCAACCAGATGTTGCTAAAGCCAATAGTCAACGGGTCGCAGCATCATTGTGTAGTTTTAGAGCATTAGGTATTAGGCAAAAAAATTTGTAAACGAGAAATAGATCTACGCAGCCATTCCGGACGGACGTCAGTAATAAGTAATAAGCTTGTGTTAAAGTGTAGGCACTAACGTCTGATAAATAAGAAACGTATTAACCTCTGCTACGAGTTTCATTTAAGAACCCCTATATGTATAGTTTGATTGACTTCAAGGTTAATTATTCACAGAAAGAATGTAGATGTAATGCAAACTCTAGATATAAAGGTATTACATAAAAACTAAACTAAACGATACTGTATTCAGTAATCAGGCAATATAGCTTGCTCGCGTGGGTGGCGCAATAAGCTCGCAGTGATTCCACCACGGCGGTCCAATGGAGCTTACTGGGTACAAAGGAATGGTCTGAGATCTGGCAGCTCTTAGCCCACTGTATCTGCAAGATACAGTGCGTAAGACATATTATAGATGTCTAAGTGAGTGTTGCATAGTGAGCCTCCAGGTCGAATACTCAAATACGAATATAAAATATTAAAATTTGTATTTATCGTATTCCCAATACCTGAGATATTTTCCTGTTCTACATTTTCCATAAACTAATTTCCTCGGCAATATTGGTCTTGCGACAGTTCGTAGGCACGGCTGCCTCCCTCTAAAAGAAACTCATCGAATCGGGCTTCGAAGACCAAATCAAATCATCCGGCCTTATCTGATTTTTTACATGAAAACTTGCAACTGAAATTACCTGTATATTTATTATGTTTGTTTATTCACATACATATTATATTGACATTTATTTATTGTCAAACGGAAGTCACGCTAAGTCAAAAATTTATTTCAATAAGGACTATTAACAACTTTTGGACTTATTTATAGTCATTAAAACTAAGAATAAAGTTGCCACACCTGACATTTTTAACGTGTCTGTTTTTTTTATTTATAACTACCTTAAAATTACACATGACATTACAGACAATTACAAAACAAGGCTTAAAAAAGAGACATATACATGTTATACAATAACTTAGAAACACATAACTATATAAAAAATAGACTATTGTATAAATAATAAATTCCTTATATCAGACCAAAAAAGTCGATACATTTATGTTAGTATCAATAATTTCTTAATAAAAGCAACATTTTTTTTTAATAAATACCCTATTTTTAACATGAAAATTTAATTTTATTTAAAAATGTATGTTACACCCAGGGTGAAGGTTGAGCATTAAGTTTTAATTAAAAAAAATCTTTATTCAAATAAATCTTTATAAAAACACTTTTGTTACGTTATTTTTTTACATTAACTACCGATATTTTTTTATAAATTTTAGTTAAATAGTTAGTAATTAATTAACAATGAAATAAACGGTTTCCTCCGACATATATCTACACAAATGCGAACCGAATCGAAAACTAAATGCCAAGACCATAGATATACATTAAGCTAGTTTCACAATATTGTAGTGATTTGCGCAACGGTTGAGGTTGCATCCCCTAGGCCACCCTTGCACAAGGGGAACTTTAATACAGGATATGAGAATTTACTGTTTAATCCACTGCAGGCCAATTTGTTAATATTTTCATTCAATCCACTTAAAGGCCGATAGGTAAAGCCTCCAACATCAATTTGCTGCATATTTCTTTTTTTATTTTAGTTCAATATTTAAGTAATTCGATACATTTGATACATTTTTATAGTATAGTAATTGATACATTTGATATTATTTATAAATTGTTGTATACAAGAGTTTAGCAAACTTGAAATAATTACATATTATTATTATCATATTTCAGTACAGGATGTTATATTATATTATAACATCCTGTATATATTTATTTATTTATTTTTTATTTCTTAAACCTATACAGCTTATTCCAAAAAGCTTACACAAGAAAAATAGATCAACAACAAAGCCAAAACAAGGTCAAAACATACAATCGAAAATAGACAACAAAAAAAAAAACACGAACAGAAAAAAATAAATAAAAACATATATATACATATGAACAAGTGCAGTATATTATGTAAAGAACGAGCATTTAAGTGTGTGTGTGTGTGTATTAGTGTGTGCAATTGTGTTTCTGTGTGAGTGAGTGTGCGAGGTTGAGTCTTAGTTTTTTTTTTTAAAAATTCCTACTTAGGCCAAATATATCTATCTATTAAATTTATATATTTAACCAGTATTTAATAAAATTTATATATTAACAATGTTCTGTCGAGTTTTGGTGGGTTCGATATCAATTACGTTTAAGCAAGAAAAATGGCCGTCCCTAAGCCTATACGATACTAATTAACGAGAACGTATATTTTACAATCCAAATATCCCCCTATATCAGGTGGTGTAATATTTATAATATTGCCACGAGGTCAAGCTTGTTCATTATTTTGAAAGTAAAAAGAGTTGCTGTGTGCTTGATGCTGACCCCAGAACAATAGTTAAAAATGTCTGATCGCATAAAAATAAACAAAAAAAATCCGGAGTTTTACCAATAGCTTTTTCCGATCATAATTGTTTGTGTTGCTATAAAAGTAATTTATATTTTATGATAGTATTTATATCTCAAAAAAACTACAAAACTCTTTTTCAATAGATTGAGCAGCAAAACACCGCCCATAGAGATAAACGTGGCCGGTAGCTAGTAAGTGCGTTGTCGGCCTTTTATTTACAGAATTAACGTGTCAGTTTACAGTATAATGCCTATGTATGTTTAAGGTGGATGTTAACTTTGGCAATGTATATATAAAACTTTGAAAATATGTCACAATATAACACCGATAATTTCCCAACTATATTTCAAAGCGCCTATAAATCATTTACGCTAGATTAAATAGTAGTTGACCTCCGTAACACAAACACCATTAGGTTGTAAAATAGGGGAGGAACGAAATTTTCACACTTGCCTTTTAAATTTTATAAATGAGCTTTATAGAACCCTTCTTAACCTAATACTGCGTTATCATGTTTTGGGGTTTACGTATTTTTCGACAGTGTGTTCCAAATTTAAATAGTTTAATATTATTTTATTAGTTTCAAAACATAAAAAAGATACAATAATACACCTTATAATTTCATAAAAAATTGTTGAAATTAAAAGACGAAGAGTTTACACTGTCTTATATAAAAATTTTCTTATATACTTAGTCTTGCCATAAATATTGTTATAAAGAAAAGCACGATTTTTTTTTTATACGTAACATTTATTCCTTTCATAGTGAGTTAGTTTAATACATCAATATATAACTATTAAAAATATACAATGTTTATTCGAAGTGGTCTCCATTGGCTGCAATACAGTCTTTTAAACGTTGAGGCCAGTTATCAATAGCAGCACGAACTCTTTCTAGAGGAAAATTCTTCACTGCCAACCGAATGGATCGTTTTAGGGACTCCAAATTATCATGGCGTTTAGAGCAAGCCTTACTCTCTAAAACTGACCATAAATCATAATCCAATGGATTTAGGTCAGGACTTGACGACGGCCAGTTTTCAGTGCTGATAAAGTCCGGAACGTTAGTTTTCAACCAAGATTGGGTGGATCGAGCACTATGACCCGGTGCCGAGTCTTGTTGAAAGCACCATTCTTTGTTATTGAACATGGTGTTAGTTAAAGGCTTAACTACCGTCCAAAGAATGGTATTTTGATAAACTTGTGCCGACGTTTTAATACCTTTTTCACAAAAATATGGCTCAGTCACCCCTTCATAGCTAACACCCCACCAAACCATCACTGAAGTGGGATAATGCCCACGTTGTACTCTGTTTACTAATTGCGAAGCTTCTTTAGAGCTTCCAGCATAAATACGGTCATTTTGTTTATTAAAATACTGCTCAATTGTAAAAAATTTCTCATCCGTAAACAAAATTTTTTTGTGACCTCCCTTTGCGTACCGCTTAAGTAGTTGTTTGGATTTTACCACCCTATTCTTCTTTAAATTATCAGTTAAGAAGTGACCAGTACGTCTCTTATAGGCTGCAAGTCCTAAGTCATCTTTTAATATACGCGACATGGTTCTAGGAGCTATCTTCATCTCCCGAGATAAAATCTTTTGCTTACGGACAGGATTTCTTCGAATTCTTTCCCTAACTGCTTTAATCACCTTTTTCACACGAACGGTACGTGGACGGCCAGATCTTTTTCTGTCACAAACAGAGGAGGTATCATTGTACCTATCAATAGCCCGGTAAACAAACATTTGACTAATACCAAGCGGGTGGAGGGTTTTAAAAATTGCACTTTTCTCCATACCTACTTTATGTAAGGCAATCACAGCGATTCGGTTCTCTTTATCACCCCACTCCATTTTAATATAACAAAATATTTAACAATATAATGGCGCGAAAATAAGAAAACACATCAAGCAATCATATAAAAATGACAGATTCCAAATTCAAACGTAATATTTTCTTTTTTTGAATAGTAACAGTATTTATGGCCAGACTAAGTATACCATAATCAATTTGTAGCCATTCCAAAATCTCTAGCTATAAGACCAGGGCCTAGACCCAAAACGAATAAAAAAGTGTTTGTAATATTATTTTGTATAGAAAACTTTGACATTTGGGGTGGTTGAACCCCAGGGAAAACAAACAACGTGGTGACTCAACCACTATCTAACCACCCTAACGTGATTCGGTATGGATTATTATTACAGGTTTTAGCAATTTACGGCGTTGCTGTATCATGGTCAGTCAGTTTTAAGTTTTTTCTAAAATAAATATTCCAAATTTAAATTAGCTCACTTAGTGTCATTTAAAATTTGGCTTTTGTTATTGTTTCTATATTTTTTTCATGTATATTTTATGTTTCAATGTAATCTAAATAGTTTCCGTAGTATATAATGCTCTTAATGAGGTTTAGGTTAGGTTAGCACACTTTTCTATTTTGCTTTCATTGTATTATTACGGAGCTTGAATGAAACACGAAGCAGAGGTTAATACTTTTCTTATTTATCAAACGTTAGAGTGCCATACAAATTACACCACCTTATTCAAGGAATCTGTCTTATACAAAAACAATACTTAAAACTATTGCTCTCACACAAAACCTGCGTTGCCAGCATCGCCTATGCCTGTTCAAAAATACCATGCTCGCTGTCCGTAAGTCCGTCAGTATATTCTCTGTTTATTTGTATATTTTCTTAAATTTTATGTTCTCATGTAATTGGTGTGCATGTATTTGTCAGCATATATTCTGTTTTAGAACTAATAAAATATTTGGTGATTAAGTGTGTAAAATTATTTTGTTTTATTTAGACTTTCGTATTAAAACATAATCCTCAGTTATTGAGTGAAAATGTTAGTTTCATATCAAAATTATATCTATAGTTAATGTATATTTTCTGTGGTCAAACAACTGTAATTGTCTATTCGGTAGTTCCTACTTTATTTTACTTTACTTTATTTTATTTTACTTTACTTACTGATTTGAGAAGTACAGAGTTACTACAGTTAGTGCACAGACATTTGTGGACCTATGGAACAAGAGTCACTTGCTGGTTCCAGTTATTTTATATTATTTATCGATGACTGTAGTCGCATGATATTTTTTATTTCATTAAAAACAAAAGTGAAGCACTCAGACGTTTTATAGAATTCAAAGCTAAACCTGAGATACAAACAAATAAAAAGATTAGGATATTGAGAAGTGATAATGGTTGTGAATACTGCAATAAAGAATTGTTATCGTCAGAAGGAAGGCATCATTCATCAAAGAAGTAACCCATACACACCAGAGCAAAATGGCTTATCAGAGAGGAATAATCGCACTATTGTTGAAAAAGCGAGATGTTTATTATTTGAAGCGAACCTGAGCAAGGAATTTTGGGCTGAGGCAACAAATACAGCTGTTTATTTACAAAATCGTACTGCAATACCTAGCTTATCTGATAAGTCTCCATATGAGTTCTGGACTGGTTATAAGCCAGATATAAGCCATCTAAGGGTGTTTGAAAGTACTGTGATGGTGGTGGTGTGATGGTAGCCAAAAGAGAAGGCCAAATAGAAAATCTGAAAAACACATATTTAGTTATGGAAGATGAGAAATCCCCAGAGGTCAGCATACCAGTCACTGAATGTGGAGGAAACTCAGATTCAGTGGGGGACTGCAGTTTAAACGATTTAGTTCAAAGGACATCAGTACAGATGAAGATAATATATCAGATGATACACACCCAGTGACTATGAAGATGCTTATTCTTCACCTGAACAGCGGGCTAAGAGCAGCAGAAACTTTGATGATGCTAGTGGATAATCTGTAGCAGACACTCTACAAGGAAGGGAAAAAATATAATGGTTAAGAGCAATAAAGAAGAACTTCAATGTTTTAAAGACAATTATGCATGGGATGTAGTGGATGTGCCAAAAGACGGTAAGACTGTAGTGAAGTGCAAGTGGGTGTTACAAAAGAAACTTGATAGTGACAATAACATTCGTTATCGTGCACGGTTAGTAGCCAAAGGGTTTATGCAGAAGCAAAATGTGGACTATCCAGATTCGTTTTCGCCTGTTGTTAGGCATTCGACTTTAAGATTGTAGTTTGCATTATCTGTTAAAATTGGTTTAAATGTTACACATATTGATGTCACTACTGCATTCTTGAACGGGGATCTAGAGAAAACAATTTACATACAAACAACTGAATGTCTATTATATATATTTTCTAATATTGTAAATAATAAAGTTCTGAAATTTAATCGGGTTATTTATAGTTTAAAACAATCCTCAAGGGCCTGGTATAAGAAAGTTGATGAATGTCTTGTTGGTATTGATTATAAATGTTCTAAATTAGAACCATGTTCATACACTAAAATTAAAGATAAAAACATGACAGTAATTGCATTCTATGTTGATGATTTTTATTATATTTTAAAAGGTTTCTGAAGAATGTGATAATTTGAAAAAGGTATTAAATTATATATATATATTATATAGCTTCTAAATTTAAAATAAAAGATTTAGGACAAGGTAAAAATTGTTTAGGTATGAATGTTAACATTGATAAAGTTAGAGGCACAGTAACTTTAAGCCAAGAGAATTATATAGATAGTTATTAAATAGATTTAAAATGGACGATTGTAAAGTAGCAGATACACCTTTAGAGGGTAAATTAAGTGTTAATATTGTAAACAATAATAATTGTAATAGTGAAATTCCTTATCAACAACTATACTAATATAACTATAATATATAATAACTATAGGTGTGTTATGTATACCTCATATAGCTTTCTTAGTCAGTTCAATAACTGCTATAATCATGAGAATTGGTTATATGCTTAAAGGATTTTAAAATATCTTAAGAAAACTCAAGATTTTGGTTTGAAATATTCTAAAAGCTCTAAATTAGAAGGGTATGTTGATTCAGATTGGGGAAATAACATTATAGGCGGTCTTATACAGGTTTATTTATTTTACTTTAGTTCAATAAATTCTTTAGTTCATAAAGCGTCCATGCCGGTGTAACATTATAAAAACGTTTACAATTAAAATTGCTAGATTTTAAATTTATTTTAATAGAAATGAAATTGTAGAGCTCCGATAAAATAAATCTCTAAAAATACATGTGAACGAATTGAGTCGAAACATCTGGCTATTCAATTTCATTGGCCCTAAATCTTCTCTAATTCCGATTTAGCCTTTATTCGTTTAGCATATAAATTATATTTACCTGTGTTACATAAAACAGTTGTTTTGTTAAGTACTAATAGGTTCTTGTAAGGTATTAAATGCATAATCTTAACATAGTGAGTGTAATTACAAATTTCAAATTTAGAATATGAACAAAGAGCATCGTCTTTTGTCTTTTGCTTCTCACTATAACGTAAATGTGCACCGATCATTGTAAAGGTTTTATTGTTTTTTATAATATATATATTGATTCGCGGGTGCATGGTGTAATATCTTTACATCCGTACTGTAAAACATTCATGGCGATTTAAAGGTGTGGCAGAGTGTTTCTTGCCAGTATCCTCGACCGTTCTACGCCCTTGATTTTGGATCTGGGGTCAGTAAATGTCGAAGTATTTCGTTATAAGATAACATAAGTAAAAGTAAAGATGACGGTAGTCTTCGTTCGTTATATAGTTGGGCAATAGCAAAAACAATAAGTGAAATGTATTACAGCTACTGCCTTTAAATAACTTTTTTTAACCATTTAAAAACCAGTCTTCCTCCCCTAAACCCTTCGTCCTTTAAGCCCCTTCATCTCTGGGCTATCCTCCAGCTTTTCGTTCTTCTCTCTTTTTATTTTCCATATTTTATAATCCCTTGTCTATTTATTTTATATGTACCAATTGCACTAATAATTGTTTAAGATTTTATGAACTACGACTAAGTGTAGGGTATGTCTCTTATGTCGAATAAGATAGGAAAAGTGTCGCAACCGTAACGTTTTCTGACGCCATTGAATATGGTTATATTTACTAGATTTTCAGAATGCAATTTGCATGTTAAACGTCAATCGATGCGTTCCCTACCGCTGAATATTAATGTGGAGATTTTGTTTTACTTTGTGGATATTCGATTATCATGCAAAGTAGGTGACGGAGGATGACGCGCGTAATGGCGATCGTATATTGAACGTTTCCTATTGCGTGTTCTTTTGTCAGCGGTGTTTATTGGCCTTGTACTTTTATATTTTCAGTTTTTATTCAAGCTTCATATGTATAGCCTTGATTTTTCCTACTATACATATTGTGATACAAGTATTTGATCTTTCTTTATATTTGCTTGGTTGTTGAAAAAGTTGGAAAATGTTTCCTTGTTTCGATTGCCACTCTGTTTTATGTAATACCAGCAAATTCATCAACTCATATCTTATGCTATCTTCCCCTTTTTTTCTTGTCTTCTCTTTGATCTAAAATTCTACTTATTTTTCATAAGAATACTCTTTTTATTAAAAATTCAAATTATATCAAACTTATATAAAACTCATTTAGTTTCTCGTGTTCTAGTAGCTTTTTTTACAATATTAAAAATTGTTTTATATATCTATCGGTATTGTTTAATAACTGGTTGACAGTATTGTTAATTGAATATCATGAATCTACGTGGGTTGGGGGAGATAAGCAACCGCATAAGAGACTCGAGTGACGGATGCCGAAGATAAATCAGCTTTCAGCGCTGGCCCGGAGGTGACCAGATGCGCCCTTATTTATATATTGTAACGGGTAACTATTGATTTACCTAAGTCTCGAAAACTCATTAGAAATTGAAGTGGTCAATTCGTGAGCCAAAATTCTTTACTCTAATAGGATTGTTAACAATCACTTTTGAACGTCACTAACTTGAAATGGGTTAACTGTGTGCCTTCACCTGAGAAGAACCCACAAGAAACTCAGTGGGGTTGTCATTTTTTGGTGAGCGTTTTAACAATTACATTACTGCTATTATCAATTCAGAACACTTCTGTGCGGCAGTATCCATTATAATCATTTTAATCAAGTAAGCTTTTTTTTCAATTAATTTCCATTTAAATACTTATATAGACTATAAAAACGTAAATAATAATTTATAGTGAAGAAAAATGACGTCTTGCGTGCTATTCATTTAAATCAACATTAATGTCTATTATCCAGCATCCACCTAAGCTTACACACATTTATTCTTGATTAAAAACCATTAAAATCACATAAGCTCAGTTATTGGTAAACAAATAAGATCTAATTAACAACGTCCTCAATTTATTGTCGAATAAATCTCTCTAAACTTCAGGCGTTCAAATTTCAGATCAGCGTTGACCTTGATAAATAATGTGGCATCAATGTAAAAAGCCGTCTTCAATAGCGTTAACAAGAAATCTTGTGAATATTTTCAATCGAACGACAATCGCGGTACAAATATAAACTGGAAATGATTCATTTCGTATTTCGACACACGGTCCAATTGAAAGGTCGGCTGCGAGTGACGTGTTTTTAATTACCAACGACCTGCCCGCGACCACACTGTCGCATCGGAATATTGAATTTCTATTGCGGACGTTAAATAAGTCGGGAGAAACCGGAATCCCATTGGCTTCTATATGTTAATCTGTATTGGACGCCGGAGAATCGTTTCAGTCGTACTTCAAGTAGTCGGATGATATACATAAATATTTTCACAGAGGCGGATAAATGTTTACATAGATATAAATGGACAATTTCGTTTTGTACGTTTGTATAGTTCTCTATTGGAATACCAAAAACCACAGACTAGCTGGCTCCGAATGCCCCACAGCCGTTAGATGAGTTGTATTTACGCTTAGTTGTAGAGAGAACTGCGTAAGCGTAATTAAAGAATAACAATATTCATTATATTATAGAACGTAATTAAGGCATATCATATTTTCAGCTAATATGCTATTAGTGTTAATGGGTAGAACATTATGACACATTCTATATTAGTTTAAGTGGTAATTAATACAGTCTATGGACCGTGTCATTTTGCCAGTGTGTTGATTGAGCCGCCCTTTTTATCAAAAAGTGTGTACTCTGTGGTTTACGCTACGGTGAGCTAAAGATTCAGAAGTGAATCGGTCGTTCGTTCGATTCCCATTTTGAAATAATAAATTGTACTTGTATGTTCCATTTTCAAACGAATTCAATTACACGCTATGCAACCGGTTCACATGCCACCAGGGTGTGAAGCTGTAGATGTTTAGGTAAAAATGTGATCATTTTAATTACCCCAATCTTGATCGAATCTCGATGCGAGCTTGATTGAATTTCCGGGCTCGTATTTGCGGCGTTGGGCGGCCCCCTCTCAGCTCAGTGGCCTGTGACGTCACAACGCCGATTACATTTTTTATTATCCGCTACAGTAAACGACCACTAATGAAGTCTAGTCGTCAGCTTTTTGTTTTCCAGGAAAACTGTAATAAAACTCGCGGCTTTTTCCGGAATTAATATCCCTTTTCTGTGCAATGTTTGTACAGGTATTATCTTTGCTTTCTTAAACTTTTTATATATAAATGGACAAAATAAAAATGCCTTATATTCTGTATAAAAGCATTCTTTAGTATTGAAATTAATGAACATGCAAAAACTTATAAAATTTAACATAATCTATGACTTACTACAACCTCCGAATTAATATTTTAATCTTAATAGCAATTGTAATTTCCTAAGATATCGCTAATTTAAATCAGTTCGGTTTAATTATTTATAATCTTTTCTACATCATATCAGCGATTATTTGTGTACGTCCATATCTAATACTAGGAGGGTTCCAAATAAACGAGAATTTTATATCCCTATACACTAGCTGACCCGGCATACTTTGTTTTGCCATATAAATTATTTCTTAGTAACTTCTAGTGTAGACAAAAAAAAAACAATTAATATATATATTAGACCATAAGGCTGATTCTCAGACCTACTCAATATGCTAAAATTTTTTAATGAGAACCGGTCAAGCCGTTTTGGTGGAGTACGGGAACGAACAATGTGACAGGAGAATTTTATTTATCAGATACATACGGTGTTTATCCGTGAAACAGAACTGAGATATATCGATATTTAATATCGTTAAGTTATAATGAAATGGAATTCTATCAAGTTTGATTTAAGGCATACACTTAATGTGTGTGTAATATAAAAAAATTAAGTGCTTCCCATCGATCCAGTATGGACAAGATGAAACTGCAGTAGACCTGGCAACCTGACTCCAAAATGATTGATGTGACGTGTAATATGGCGCACGATAGCAATTTGTTTACCCTTATTGATCTACCTACAGTTTTCTACCCTCGTTGTTTCAATAATCAAGCAATCCCCAAGGATCTAATTTACAGGCTGGATATCTATGAAAGCACAGATTCCCTTCAACAACTAGACAATAGAGATAATTAACTGTATCGTTTCAGTTAAATTGTAAATATATATATTTATATCAATTAGATAAAGTTTATTAAATATAACTATGAACACACAGATATATTACTAAACATTATTAACTACTAATAAGTATAAGCTTACCGATTACAGGTAAAATAAATAGTATTCCAATTTTAGTCTGTGGACATTAAAATTGTCAAACGAAAATTAAAATCATTATTTTTGTATCTCCACCCTAATCATACAGTGTAGAAACAAGGTGACAGGGAAATATACACAGAACAGATACTAAACACTACGTGCGACTATAAACAGTTTGAAATTCTATATAAAAACTCAATTTAGTATAAATCAAATATATTTCTGAATAGCTTTCACTGACATCGTCCTTTGACCCCGCACGTGTCCATCATAAAACTCCCAACGTTATTACACGTATATGGCAACATAAAGTGACAATATTGGGTCTTTCCTTTACCGAAAACCCGGCAAAATGTAGCACAAAGTTAAAAAAACAACAATATTTGAAGAGTTTCGTTAAACTCAATGTTGAATAATTGCTTTTGTTTTTGATAATCTAATCATCGGTAAAATATAACAGCTGACTTATTAAAACCTTTTTGGTATTTTATTTATGTGAATAACCTAACTAGTGTTTAACTTGATAGAACAGATAGTCTCTATATTAAAATATTTCTGCATACATTTATTTACATTTTAAACGGGCAGCAATTAATTATTATTAGATGTTTGAAAGATGTCTAAAGATCTTGCCACAGAAAATAATAATTTAAAAGACAAGTTGAAACAGACAAAAATCCAAGAATGTAACATGAAAACAAATACAGTTGTCCAAAACAGTTCTAAATTTGAAAAAAAAAATTTTCATTGATTTCTTACTTAAACCATACTAATATTATAAATGGGAAAGTACTTCTGTCAGCTGTCTGTATGTATGTTTTTAACGCTTTCACGCTTAAACTACTGATTTTGATAAAAATTGACATGGAGACAGATTAAATTTTATAGAAGGTCATACTACATACTTTATAGAAGGGCTACTTTTTTATCACGGTAAAAGGCAGAACTGCAATAAACCGATTTTTTCAATTTCTAGCACTTTTGTATTTATAGCACGCGGACGCCACTAGTGATAGTAATTATATTCTTTAGATAATTATGCTTTCCTTATTTTGTATTTACATTCACAAGGTAAAAGATAAACATACGAAGCCATATAAATTTAAATACTGTAAATGTTTCGTTGCAGAAGCGAAATTCATCGTGCAGATCGTAGTAATGAAAACATAAACCTCGTAAGATAACAGGAATTCTCATAGCAGGCTCATATCTTAAGCAATATAGAGGTAAATACGAAAGAGACGCTTCCTTTACGTGTAGGTATGAAATTGTTCAAGAGGCTTATTTAAGGTGAACGTTGATGATAATGCTTAGAGCATGTTAAACGTTATTAGCAACAAATTACCGTTCTTAACACTAATATGTCAATCAACCAGTATAATAAACAGCTATAGAAAGGAATTATCAATTAAAGTATTTTTTTTTAGATTTAAATTCGCTTATTTTTCCCGTTTTACTTAATTTATTGTGTGTGTTTTTTATTCTTCGCACCTCTTGCACCAAATTTATTATAATTATAAGTATTCTTATAATTTGTGGGTTGCCTGGAAGAGATCGCCTATTAGCGATAAGGCCCGTTGCTCGTATTACATATACTAACATCTATTAACATCATCTACTTATACGGTTTTAGTGCAACAAAGTGTAAATAAATAATTATTTTCCACGGAGATCACTAGTGTCAATGATTTTCATCATATATCCTAAGCCTAAGGTTCCAAAACCAGTCTGAGAAGATACCCACAAACTTACTGGTTAACTATAATTTGCAAATGTATATTTATTTGTTTTCATATCTCAAAATTTAGGTTATTTCCCAAGATTTTTTATCGTTTAAATGGTTTATACACTATAAAATCACTCGCTCAACAATGGTGTAACTGTAATCTGTAATCTATTTGTTTATTTTTTGATAAATTAAACTATTAAGATAATTATTGCATGAATATGACAGAGATTGAAGAAAAATCTAAAATTTTAATTTCCTTTGGCAATTTTAACCAAACGCTGCTGATTAGTCTTAAATGCTATTAACTAATATCTTTAATAAAACCTAAATCTGTCGTGGTCCCAGGCTAATTCCTATAATATATATTTTGTACCTTAGCAGCCTGTTATTAAAGAAACCACATCTAAAATTGGTTTTATTGCATTCCCCGCTTCCACGCTCAAGCTTTATTGCACTGGGATTAAAGTAATATTTGCGACTAAGTGATGTTGAGGCAATTTTGCTGATATTAAATGTAAGCAATAGATTGGCGGGTTCGCTCTGTTTTGACCAACAGACGTTCTTTGCGAACGTTTATTTTGAGACCTAAGATTTTGTATTTTTAACGAAGTGACTTAAAATATTTGCTTAACGTTTACGACTGATTCTTTAATCGAATACAAGTACTTAACGCTACTCACCACCTACATAAACTTAACAATTAATATCAAACTACCCATAACCTCGGATAACACTGATCCATTTGTAAATATAAAAAAAAACTTGTGCTTATGTTAGTACATCCATCGCTCATACATCTATTTTCTAATATATTTTAAGTATTATGATATTAATAAGATATTAACTTAAGAACTTAATTAAGGTATCTTAGTTTACATGTAGTAAATACCAGATGTTTATAATAACTTGGTGCTTTAGTCGCTCAGCATAAAGTCACACAGCAAGAGATAATTCCAGAATTAAGGTTAAGCCCACAAATTATTGTGTGCCCTTAAGCTTACTACTGTGATATTTAAATTTGAAATGCATCAACTATACATTCGTGTTATGCAGCAAAAAGAGGCGACAAACGTTTACAGTTGAATGACTTGGCAAAATTTTCTCAGAAACGACACTTCGATCGAATGCGAGGCAAAGGGATCGGGGATATACGCCCGACGCATCATTTTAAACATGTTTTTTACACTAAAAGCATCGTTTAAGCGAAGGGTTTACAGTTTTTGTTCGGTAAGACAAGCACTGAGCAAATAGACGCCAGGATCTTTCACAATTTTTGACTAGGATGAGATTCATACCTATACTATTATACCTAATGATTGGGTGTTATTTACAGTACATTGTGTGTACAAATAATATTTCATATTATTATTATTAAATAGGAATAATATTGTATATTCGTTTTAATTTAATTCATTCATTGAAACATGGCTCGCGCCATTTTGTACAATAAAAAACTTTGTGATTTACAATTCTAAACGTATGAAGCCTAGAACCAGCCGGGGGTGGGACGGCCTCCCAGATGTATCCACCTAACTGATGGTAAGCGTGCGAGATTGCCTAGTGGAAACTAACTAATAGGCCTATATCCAGCAATGAATATGAGCGGTACAATCATATTCATTGCGTAATACTCTAAATTTTCTTTCAAGTTTTCGATACAATAAAAAACAGTTAAATCAAACTTTCTATTTGAAATGCTGGAAGGGTTACAATCGATTCGTTCACACCCTCAAGATATGATTAGTAGCTAATTGAATTTCAGGGTGGGATCCACAGTTTAGTTTTCTAATTTACGAGACTTTCCTTTACTCTAGAGAGCAAAGGGTTGAATTTAATTATCTCAACACCGAAACTCTAAATCTTATAAAAAATTGTCTTAATTGTAACTTGATTTGTATAAACTGAGTGTATATAACTGTGGGATGCCTGAAAGAGATCGCTAATTAGCGATAAGGCCGCCCGTTGCTCTTATATTCTACTGTTTTAATGCAACAAAGTGTGAATAAATAAAAATATATACCAAAATAGTACCGAGTTATATTTAGTTAAATAAAGAATTTACTTAAAACATTTCACAATTAAATGAACTCGTTATTTTCTTAGTAAACATCATTTATAGAACTCGTTTAAAACAATGACCACGATAAACACTTGTCACATCGCAGTGATATTAATGAAATTCGCGTTTCCTTATGAGATTCCTACAATTCCAAATTCAAAAATACTTATAGAATTACTCCTTTAATTTCTAAATAGAATGAATAATCTTTTATCGACAAGTCGGTACGTTGACAATAAAAATACACGATTTGCCTCCACTACAACACCCCCGTATCTTTGTTTATGGGGTGTGTCTGCATACATTTAGATGATAATCATCTTTAGCGTAAAGTTTATATTCCGACTGCGTCCTTACTCCTGCTCAAATTTGATAATGAAAGGGCTTCAAGTGTACTGCAGAGATAATGCAAATAGGTATGCAAATTTAACTCCCAAGTCCGTTTTAAAACTTTGACTCTATACAGAATTTAAGCTGAAATCATCATTGGTTAATTGTTACTTAGAAACTTTGATGTTTAATAAGTAAAATATGTCAAACACACCTACATTGACGTCTGCTGTTCTATAACAAAGCGATTTTTTAAGATTCTGCCACCATCCACCACCCTTTTTGGAACCAGCTGCGAGCACATGTATTACCGAAACGACTTGGTGGTCTACAAGAATAGAGCGTACTTCTCCCTTAAAGGCTGGCAACTCACTTGTTACCCTGGCATTGCGAGTGTCAGCACTGTACTCCAATTGACCTGATCGTTTGCTTCCTGTTTTATAAAGAAATGGCAAAATTAGGTTCGCCCTGTCGAACAGACATTCCTGGATTTCCAGTTTTGTGCTGCTATTATAATTATATAAAGGTATCCGCAACTAAATGACTTAGCAAGTGTCTATTATCTGTCTATCCTGATATTTATTATTTATAATAACAATAAAAGGCTATTTTAATAAAACTCGGAAATAACAGGTTATACATCAATTATTTATCTAATATAATAGAGGTCGTTCTATTTTTAAATAGAGACTAGACTTTTGGACCTTGGGGTAGAAGTATACAGGCGCGTATTAAGGAATTAAGTTGCCGCCTGGAGGTCAGTAGGTACCGGTGAATCGAAAGCTGGTACTTTTCTTACTCTGCCACAAGGACCAAACTTTTTGAATTTCTTTTTCGTTGTAATATATTTTGTTTATATACATAAAGTTTAATTTTATATATTAGTTATAACTTAAAATGTGCAATTATTCTAAAAAGGCGGTGAATATTTCAGTTAAGTCTTGAATATCTTGTAACATTATCTTTTATTCATGAAATAAAAATCTTAAAGTGGTTTCAGTAACATTTATTTCAATAAAGATTTCTAGTCTGGTACCTTGACACGTAGCGTGGAGTGAGTAAAATATTTCCTCTGTTAGTGAAAGTGCTTGTGATGGCACGACGCGACGGCACGTTGCCATCAATCATTTATCCACACTTTCAGCAATGCGAAAAGCTTTAAAGCTCTTTTATAATTTATCTTTATACTCTTATCATATTAGCGGATACTTTTATAAATAAACGCGATATTTATAAACAACAACGACAAAAGAAATAATATACGTTACATATTACATATATATAAATATATATTTATTTATTTATTCATTCACGGCCGAAGCCAAAAAACACATACAAATTTTAACTTAAATATAACAACCTCTCATATTCGTCCACTATCATTCCTAACCCTGTCATAAAAATGTCACATTCTGGTGCAGAGCTAATGAAACGATTCATTAGGGCGATCATACGCGGAATTACGCTTTGCCCGCGGAGGCTTGTTCGAAACCGTACCTCAGCCAGCAATGGATGCCTCCTGAGTCGGTAAAAATTATCAGGGGCATGTAATCTTAGCAATGATTGCAGAATATTACTGCAATCAATATATATATATATATATATATAAATATATTATAATATAAATATATTATAATATTATATATATATATAATATTGGGACCAAATGTTAGGTTTCCTTAAGCAAATTAAAGTGGTTTAAGTTAAATCCGGAAAAAAATATCTCTTTCTTACCTACTAATTTAATGGCTAGCATATACAAAACTATGCGACCTCAAGCGATCTTATATAGTTAATAAAGTTGCACAATTCCTAAGCGCAGCAAAGGTACAACTATCAAGGGAAGTCGAAGTACAGAATACTACCAAACTGATCTTCTAAAAAACTTTGTATATATTTTTAATAAAAAAGGGGTAAACGAGCAGGAAGCATACCATAAAGGTGAAGTCGCCGCCCATAGACATGGCTGGAAGCTCGTGAGCGCGATGCTGGCCTTTTAGGAAGTTGTACGGTCTTCTTAAAGGACCCTAAGCCGTGATGGTTCCCAAATTACGTTGCGGGCAGCTGGGTCCATAACGTGATGGTGGTAAGAAATGTCCCACGTAACGTAAAGTATTCATAGCACATTTCAATATGTTATAACAAGTAAATTAATTATAATAATTTGCGTTATGACAGCGTAAGCTTGCAAGGTGTAATTTAGCAGCAATTCGGGATCTCTCCAAACCAACCACGTTATCAATCAATATTACTCACAGATCACTTGAAGTTTCTTTTGAATTCTCGATATAGAATGTAATGCTTTGTGGAAAAATTATATGCATTTAAGCCGATTAGGCTTAACGCTTTGACGCTCCCAGCCATTGATGATATTTTCTACATTGTCAATGTTTATATTAGTTAGTTAGTAAACACCGTTATTAACTGACAAATTAACATAGATTAAGACATTGGAATGGGCAGAGACCATCTTCTAAATGTACTAAATACGGTCCTTGCATAACTCTTTTAATCTCTCCACTTCTTTTGCTAATCTAAAGACCCCTTTCAGAAAATTCTAAATCGATTTTATTTATCGCACCAATCGTTACATTTAAAAGTTTTGCTTATGTTAAATTACTTTAGTACCATGAATGTATATGTACAACTAATCCGTTATAATATGATGTTCAAGAAATAAAACAGATTTATTAACACGCACAAAAGTTAAAAGTAATGGATAATAAAAATATACACAGTATTAATAATATACTATATATCATAAAACTGAATATTTTGCATATAATGAGCTAAACACCAGAACCACTGGCAAATTTTTATATGTTTAGTCTAGATTTAGTTGATATATGGTGTTCGAAATACGAAATCTCGACACTCGACACGACCGAAGCCATCTTTAATGGTTCTTCAAGATAAAACCGTACCAGTTCTTAAAAAACCTAGCGGCAGACAACAGCAGTGTCTATGTCCGGCAACATCATAGTGTATGTCGTATTGGTTTTACTGTAAAACTGTACTTGTTAAATTAATAAATAAAACACCGTTCCGCTTTGCCTTCAAGTCCTTTGAAAGATATAATGAACAAAAATTTAACCAAGTAAACTATTATGATAATCTACATTTAAAACAAAATCAAAGCAAATATATTTTTAAAATGATTCCTTTACCGAAACAAAACCGTTTCAAATAATTAACAAATAAGCTTAAAGCGATAAAAAATGTAATACAACCCAGTTACGACGTACAAGGTATCAGACGGCTCCACCGCTCTCATTTATACTTAATCCTATATGATATATTGGTCCATTAGGAGCGCTGTCCCAGCCTCCTTGCAGAGATTGTAAGAAAATATCATGATACACCTTTATGAACGGACACTTTGTATCGGTTTGTTCGGGATACAATATCAGAATATGACATATATTTCTGGCTTTTTAATGTTATACACACATTAATATTACGTAGATCGTAATAAGAGACGTTTACTCAATGTTATGGAATGATTTGATAAATAATTCAATTTTAAGTCAATTAATATAGAAACAATGTTTAAAAAATATTATTTAGTTAACATAAGTTAAAAAGAACCAGTTACAAAATCATATTAAGTATGTTAATAAAAAAAATAAACAAGGACCTTGGCTTGGGCCGTCAAGGGGGTATTGGATGCGAAGCCTACCTATTTGTAATAATAAATGATATTCATTATTTTTAAAGCAACACCTATAAATTCGATATTCAAAATGTTCGTTCAAACGTCACATTACATTAGACTGCAAAAATATGAATGAAACCCGTAACAGAGTGATTTTGACGGTACTCCCAGTGGGCGTTTTAAATACATAACAAATTACTGCTCAATCAAAATACAGTTGCTAACATTTAATGTTGTATTCATGTCACGCCTTTTTCCGATTGGCTTAGGCGGACCACAGATCTCCAGACGGTCCTTGCATACCTCTTAGGCTCTGCCATAATTCATCATACACGCTCGGCCATAATCGCTTCTAACCTATCCTTTTTCCAAAACTAGACCAATAGTAATATATAACACAGAAAAATATAATATATTATATATATGTATAACACAGAACAGTTAAAACATATATTTATTTAATAACATTTGACTATGCATCAATTACGAATGCAATAAATGCGGTTCTCAAACTAAGGGTCTGCCAGTTGTCAATACTGCTTCACTCTTTTAATCTATTAGAAAAGATAAAGAGGCAATCATACAATATTCTAAAACTAAATAAAAAAAAACACGTCGTTCGACAGTGCGTTGGTCAAATGACGTCACCGGCCTATGTCACATCCGTTTAACTATTTCCTAGTCGTTACATATTCCACTCGTACATATATCGTCCGTATTGAAAAGATGCAATATTTTTAGCGGATCCAAAAACACCTTTGTTTTATAGACAGCGGCAACGCTAAATCCCATTTGAGGAGACGCTGAACACGGCTTGAGTGCGCAAATGTTACGAGTTATTCCAGCCGAGTGCTCGGAGTTTCCTATCAAAGAAAACGATTTGTACACATCCTTATATGTACATGTTCCCTTTTGTTTAGACAAATAATTTATGTAAATACCATTGCGACTATAATTCTATAAATAGTTATAGAGTTCATACGTAGTGTAATATTCATATTGATGAAAAAATTTATATTTTCATATTATTTCACCCAAGAGCTGGTTCGGAAATGCTACCAGGACTATTCATATAAAAAAAAAGTTTAATTATTCTAATTAGATTTAATTGAAATAATAAATACCAGCGCGGGTATTTACGTTACGACTTGGTTGCCTTCAAGAAGAGGCCCTTTAAGGCCTGCTACTCACTTGTAAGTCCTGGCGTTGGCATTTGTCCATGGCGGTAAGCACTACACTCAAAGTGAACCGCCTGCCTTCTGTTACAAACAAAGCTAATTCATAGGTTCCTCTTGAATAAAATGTAATTGATAATATTTAGTAATGTAATGAAGGCTTTTACTTCTAATACGTTGAGCAATTAACATTTAGTTGGATGATCGCGACACCGACGATCTCCAGACGGCCCTCAAGACTTTCTTCCTTGATTAAAACTCGGAATAGTAAACGGCGAAACAATTTTCCTCCTTTGCCTCGTCTCTCGAGAAAACTAATATTGAAACGTGCGGATGAGAAAACTTTGATTTTTTTTCCTGCACTTTCTAGTTATGACAGCAATTTTTCAGCTATTCAAATGTTTATTTGAGAGAATTTACCATTTGTGTGATAGTCGAAAATACTTACAGAACATAATCGTATTCTATAGTTCTCAACTATGGCAGAATAAAGATAAAAAATGTACGTCTTAGATAGTAGAATGAAAGCTATTTACATTATTTATTACAATTATAACTTACGCGACTGTTGAGAATAGGACAAAGACTTGAAGCAACTGTTAAGAAGTTGTTGTTCTAAATTTAAAATTCGTTTCAATATTTTTTTTTCTTTAACAGCCAGTAATAACAAACTTAAGGTATTGTTAAAATTGTTCTAAATTTAAAAATAGTTAAAAAATCAACATTAAACAACTCCATCAAATATAAACATTAAGTTATTTCAATATAATTGTTTTATTTTTAATTCCAGTTATGAAGACAATAAATCTACTTGACACAGACCATGTCATTCGTTTATTCTAAATTTGAATACACGCAAAGCTGAAGTACATAAGCCACAGTGAATACTTTGTACATTCCGCTCCAAATATGATTGTCATGAGTCGATTTTTACAAAGTTTGGCATAATCCTGATCCATCGTTACAGAACTTGTAAGTTGTTCGCGTCTCGGATAATCGAGTTTATACTTGGAGGACCGCCATCAATCATTTATCCTACTTTCCGCGAATACACGCCGAGGAAAAACTTTAAAGTGCTACTGTGACATCGAACACTTGATCATTTGCACGACCCACTTGAGTTGTAAGTTTGACATGTTTACATTATTACGAAGTTAACGGCCTCAAGTATACCCCAGTTAAATTTAACAGTTAAATTCTCGTATGCAATGAAAACAAATAAATGGTTTAAAACCATTTATCAAAATGATGTTTGTTTCTAGCTAAATTCTGCACAATTAAATAAAGGTGAGCTATTTTAGATGATATTTTATTACTAGAAAAAAAGAATGAAGCTTTATTCGTATATAATCATTAGGAGATTCACCACTTGGAACAGACTTGGAACTCTTCCCTCTTCATACTCCAGGAAATAGATAATAAAATATAATTTTCTCATATGTTAATAAATAGTTATAATGCACCTTGATTTATCACACTGTAACTAACATGTTATTAAGCAAATTACACTGCAACACTGTAATTTCCTTAATAATATAAAATATTATTAAATAACATTACTGTGTGAAGGGATCAGTAATAGGAACGTCCGATCGGAAATGTAAAAATTCGAAAACCAAATAAAAAGGGGAATTAGCGAATGATCTAGACAGAGTCGTATGAGTGTTTTATGAGCACTTAAGTGCCATCCGAAGAGGGATGCTTAAAACTTGAGCATCCGAGACCGCAGTGGGATCGAGTAGGCTCTACTTATAACATGACAATGTCAGATTTCATTCGAGGACATTTTTATGGGCAGTTGGAAAAAGTTTATGAATTTACTTCAAGTCCGTATGGCACCCCTCAAAATGTTTGCACACGTGATATTATTCGTTTAAATAACCTACGTTATAAATAAAAGCTGTGGTTTTCACAAATCAATTAATAAAAAGACATGATGCTCTTTCACGACTTGGTTTCAGGTAGAATAAACAGCAGCGTGCTACTGGAAAGCATAAACTTTCTGGTACCAGCTTATCAATCTCGCAGTTATGCCCTTGTACCAAGTTCCCCGTGCAAGCACGAGCTACAGACAGAACTCAGTTTCGTTTTACGCAGCCAGGACCTATAATGAATCCCTTACCAGAAATACCACAACGAAATCAGGGTTGAATCACAAACTGTAGGCATCAATTTTTTTTTACTGCTCAATAAAAAAAGATACTGGAATAAGAGAATTCAATCGAAAAGAAAATATTAATAGCAACATGCAAATCTGATCTCCAATATTGAACAAAGGATCCTTTTCAAAGCTCCAACGATTCAACAACGCAAAAAATTAAATTACAATGAATCCCGGCAAGTTTCAATTTTCAAAACGCTTGGTAAACTTGAGACGCTGCTTCTCTCTGCATAATATCCTTGCAACTTAAATTTCCATAATTAGCCAACGCCTATCTACCTATCAATTTGCGAACATAATATTACAGTATATCATTCGGTATTCTCAGAAACAAATTTTAAAGTTCACAAACAAATCTCAAACCGGACGCGAAGAGTAGCGAGCACTCAGTTAGATGTAAATAGAAACTGTTAATTTGAAACTGCAAAAAGTGCCTTAACAGTGTTGCAAGAGGACAAATTAGAGGGAATGGAATATAGTTTACTTTAAGTTAAACTTATTACGATCCTCGAGGAACAAGCTCCCGGAGGCTCGCTCGGCGCGCGGGTCAAGTGCCCAATTTGTCACCCGTGCAAACTTCCGACTACTTACGTCGAGACCGTTCGATTCCATTAAACTTTCAACATCATTTGAGGCTATTTATTTTTTATTTGAATTTGAATTCGTCTCATTCGCTCGATGTAATTTTCATTTACGGTGGTCGTTGCTAAGTGAGGTGCGGAACAAAATAGAAATCACCCCGGGATACCTACAATGCGCTATCATAAAAATTAAATTACGGCAGGAGTTTCTCTGTAAGTGCACGCCATTTTATAGGGACATTTCGCGATAAAGCGTCAGGGGCACGGCACGCCACATCAAACGGTGATACTGCGTCGGGCGCTCGCACAAATCGAATTTGCCAGCACTTTTCTTTCGTTACAGTCAAAAGCTCAGTTCTCATTTTTTTAAATGAAAGTATTCAGAATATAAAGGGGCACTTATCAACATAAATTTGATTATAATCGTTGATATTGTCCACTTTTTTGAACATATTAGTAAAATGTTTTTATTCCAACAATAAAGTGCTGTTGATTTATAAGGTATGTTTTAATTGCTGTTTGTGCCGAAATATTAAAACGCACTTGTCTTAGTCTTGGTCACCAATAAAATGTCTCAAATTAAAAGAGATTCCTTTTTATTTGTTTAAAGAAAATAGATGTACTCGAGGTAAAGTGGTGCGTGTAATTATTTTTGACTTTAAATGTTCCAATTTTAAAAATAATGATTCTTTTTTTCCGTATATCTATTGTGAGGTTTGAAAACTTCAATTATTTTCTATTTTTTTTGTCAATAGACCAAATATAAGTAATGAAAGTTTATAATAGTGCCTCCGGGAAAAAAAATAAATGGCTAATTTGTCAGTAAGCAGGAACAATGGCGGACTTTTGCCACCACTGCAATTCGATTAAACTTCCGAAGTATGTACTCTAACTAGAGCCTACTTATCGCAACAGAGCTATACACTTACGGGTGGAAATTAAATTAACTAAGTTATCTGAAGAGCTTCCCCGCCTACCAATCTTGCCCTTGAGCACTTAAGAACAAATTGTATTTTCAACCAAAACTACTTTCCAGTTAAACATATTAGCTGTTATACCAATGACTATAGGTTAGTTGAAATTGTAAGTTTCTAACCATAAATATCTTATTTTTTAAACTTAGTTTTAAACACTCACTATTAAACATTATTGACACTATATTAAACTTATAAATATATTAGTAAATCGTGTTAATTAAACCGATTAACACAAGTAAGGCTGGATAAATTGGAATTTTTTGAGACGTCTTGGTCGGGTATTAAAATTTGAGTATTAAAATATGATTTATATCAATAAATAACAATAGAACAGGCAAAACATATATCCTATTACTGATTGCTGTCTTTTATTTTGACAGCTGACGTCAATAACAATACCAAAAATGCGATATGCGTTTGTATAAACCTTACCTAATATTATACTAATCTAATAAAAATGAAAGTAATTTTTTTATTATTATAAAATCGTATAAAATTATATGACAATAAAAATGAAAATTGTCTGTGATCAGTTTATTCAAAAAATGATTATTATTTATTGTACTATCTATTTATTTATATCTTTTACACATAGAATCACTTATGTAACTACATAAGATTAAGATATACGATTTTTTTTTGCAATCTGAAATATTTTAAGACACCCACTACAAGAATGGAAAATGATCAGTCCTTATAATAATACTTATTATATATCTACCTTCAGACAGGAACAGGCGGTCTGCATCAGCTGTCTGGTCAGGAGCTGGTCGGTGTCTTAAAGTTACATGAAGGGAGGGACCCCGCGGTGGAACTTCAGGTGGCGCTGGTTCTGGTGGTGATTCACACTGCCTCTCAGCTTGGCAAACATTTGTTGGCCCTGTTATTAATAAATTGATAATATAAGACTAACGAGTTAATTTTTTACTTCAATTTTTTTTAAATTTTGATCATACAATTTCTAACAATGACAAGTAACCTTGAACGATAAAAAGTAGAATTTAGTATCGTTAATTTTTCAAAGTTTCTATGATATTATTGAGTTATATAATAACGAAGTAACAAAAACAATTGATTTATAATTTTAAGAATGCAAGGGCCACATTTATTCTTAATTTTTATACGCTTCTGTTGCCGCTAAGACCGGTAACGGGCTTGAGTCCCTTGGCAGTGTGTCTCTGTGGGCATCATTTTTTCTGTATATGAATATCTATATATGAATATTTATTATTTTTTTACTGTGTGTCTGTATTAAGCCTCACTGAAAATCAGTGAGTGCTTTGGTTATTACGCTAGTCTGAACGTATAAATTAAAAAAAAGTATTTGTTTTATGTTCAATCATCTTCGTCTTAAAGTGTGTTAACAATGTTTGTATATATCTTATATGTACTAACATCTGGTAACGTCATTTGCTTCTAGTGTTTAAGTGCGATAAAGTGTAAAATAAATATATATTAGTAATACAGGATTTGAAAATGACTTATCATATAGATGAGAAGGAAAAATGAAAGAAAACTTCTTTATTAACACACACACGGTAAATGCACATTTTTTTTTATAGAAGAGGGGGCAAACGAGCAGGCGGCCCACCATAAAGGTGAAGCCGCCGCCTATAGACACTCACGCGGCTGGTAGCTTGTGAGTGCGTTGCCAGCCTTTTAAGGGAAATTAGGAAATGGAGGGGAAGGGGAAGAGGACGGGGGAGGGGAAAGGATGGGAACCGGAAGATCTCACTCACCGAACGAAACGCGAATACAACATGAACAAAGTCCAATTGCATAAGAAAGTTTTTACTGCACAAGAAATATTAAATTAAAATAAAAAATGTTATAATAGTAATATTCTAAATGTTATTTCGTATATTAAAACAATGCTTTTACAAATAGTGAATTGTATGTATTGTTACTGTATGCAAGTATGTGTATACCGTTATTACAATCCAGAAATGTAAGGAATGAATGAGGCATATATTCAATAAATACCGTAGATGTTAGGTATTCTGTGTGTAGCATGCCTATTATAAGCGTATCTCTAAGGTGGGTGCATGCCTTTGATGCGAATACTCGGCATACTTCAAGCTTGGCGTGTAAGCACGACAGCGCAACATTATTAGCAATTTAAATAAACATTATTTACATATTATACTTTTAAACCTCTCCTTCGAAAGCATCGTCTGTAATGTAATTAAATGTATTTTTAGATTTAAATTGCCTCATTTCTCCTATTTTACACAATTTAATGTTGTTTTTTTTAAGATTCTTCGCACCTCTTGTACCAGTACCAATTTAATTATAAGCGTTCTTTTATTATATGGGATTGCCTGGAAGATATCGCTTATTATAAGGCTGCTTGTTTGTACTAATCTCTATTAACATCATTGGTAGGTAGCTTTCTGGTAGTAATGTAAAATCAAATGTGCCAGAAAACAAATATTTTGAGTTTGAGTATAACAATATGCTAATATATTTTTTCAAATCGCTCCTACATTAGCGTTAGAACATCTCTATTGAAACATATATTGAAGACTAAGGAGGTATTATACAGAATTGTATGTCAAATGTTATCAAAGATAATGAACTAACCGTTGAGGTTGCATGGTCTTGTCCCACGATTTGCGCTGTCATCCTGCCGTCTTCCTCGGCGGGACAATGTGCTTGTTTCATTGTTGAATATCTCCTCGCCTGGGTTAAATAATTAATTGTATTAAGTTAAATCTAATATATAAAATTCTCGTGTGACAGTTTACGTTCCCTTACTCCACCGAAACGGGTTGACCGATTCTCCTGAAATTTTCTGAGCATATTGAGTAGGTTTGAGAATAGGCCAATATCTATTTTTATAGACATTTTTTTTATTGTTTTTAGGAAAATTAGATCAACTAGTAATCAATAAATGGGAAACTGAGTTGTTGATGCTTTGATAGCTTGGTGATGTTCCAAATACAATGTTTTTACAAGCTGGAGCGAATTCATTCAGAAACTTTTGCATTATCAAAATAATCAGATACTTAATCAATTTGATAAAAACTCTACTCAGTCTGGCCATAAATACTGTTACGATTCAATAAAGAAAACGTTACTTTTGAATTTGGAATGTCTCATTTTTATTTTTTCATTTCCTCTCCAATATATTGTAAACTATTTTGTGATGTTAAAATGGAGTCGAGTGATAAATCGTATAATAATATAGTAAATAATAATTCATACAATATAATAATACAATACATATTTTATTTAATCCTGATCTTAATCCACTGTATGATTAACGATCAGTTTTAGATTATAGTCACTAAAACAATCCATACGATTCATAACTGGCCTAAAAGTTCTGTATTGCAGCCATAGACGATTTCCATTAATCTTTAATAGTTACATAATTATGTATTAAACTGACACAATATAATTGTTTATTACTTACAATAAAATAATATTGTTTTTAATAACAATATTATTATCTAAGTATTAGAATGCCCAACAATATTTGGTGCCATTTAAAAAAAATTCTTAAATAACAGCATTGTTATTATTTTTAGAAGATAAGATGTTTAACAAGTATTCCACAGTATAAATTAATAATTAATATGATACGTGTACCTTTCGAGTTCCTATTACGCCTATAGAATCGACGGTTAGTGCTTTCAATCGGAAATGGCGAGGCTTGTCGTTGTGGACTGTTGATGAAGCGGGGGTTTTCTTCGCCACCTTCAGATCCATAGATACGGCGTTGTTCACCTGAAATTATTATACTATTAGACACTTATTTATATACGCCAGACCGCGCGGCAGATCTTCGATCTACCAATGAGTTCAGGTACGCAGTTTGTACTAGAAAGATGGCGGGCCATGAGGCGCGTAACTTAAGCTGCCCAGTCCACCAAGACTTCATGATGTTCACATACGAAAATAATTAGGCGAAGGAAGATGGGACATGGAAGAAGAGGTTGCGTTGTATCTTTGCTATTAAAGTGTACACAGATTAACTAATATAAATTATACTTTAAGTTAATGTAATATTAATATCTTAAATAAATGTCTTTATTATTAATGGTACAGATAGACGCAAGCCAGTTAAATGTTGTTCGTAAAATTTCTTAAAATAAACATTAGATGATTTTAAAGATTCACTAATCTCGTATTTCACATTTGAATAATTAACAGAGGACCGTTCAGTTAATTTACAATGTCATAATTCATATAAACTCCATTGTTTTTACGAACAACTGAGTGCTTAATTATTTCTTAACATGTTCGGCTGTTGTGGTCAAACTAAGAGTAGCCGCGGGGTCTAAGCAGCTGTGTAAATGCTCATATTAAAATACGCCTTAGGATGATTATACAAGGGGAAAATATTATCTAAGGAAAACTGAATCCTGGCTATTTAAAACTTATATTTTGACATGTTTACATAAATGTTTTTCCCACATGGCGTTAACATTACTTGTCTTTTAGTCGCTAACTTGTACACATTGAAATTCTTATTAATTAAAAATAACATATTTTTGCGTTGAGTTTTATTTAGCTTTTTAAAACTTCGGTAAAAATTACCACTTTTTATATACCTGTTGTTTTGATTTTGGTATAAGGAACTGTATTTAAAACAACCAAGTTAACGATCAACATATTTAAGCCTTTAAAGAGTACTCTAGTGAGAAAAATAATGTATAAAGTATACAGTTAAAAAATATTTATATAAAGATCCTTAAAATGTGTCAACACCATTGAAACATTTATTTTTTGTAGAAAAATGTCTTTTAAAACTCCTTTATAAGCCATTTTAGACATGAAAATATTAAACCGTACGTAAATTAAAAGAAAACACATGTTAACACTAATATAATAAAAGATTTTTTTATGCATCGCACGCAAAGTGTTGATTTCTAAAATGCATAGTTTAAATTTGAATAGCTCAACATTAAAACCCCAGCCCCATGGGGCTTAGTGAATTTCCGTCTATTTGTCAATTATGTTAAAGTTACTTTAAAATATACTTAAATCGGTTGGCAATAATGTTTCATTTAAATGTATGAGACACAGATAAAGGTTTTGAGAATACTAGTGTTGTAATAATGGACTGAGAATCTTGTTAAATTTTGTATAGTCCATATGAAACAGCGTTAACTTACATGAATGTATGATGTAGCTATATATATATTTTCTACAGTTATAATTCTGATGACGTGAATGGGGATTAGGGCTGGTCATTTCGTTCGTCAGAAGAAAGTTCGTTAGAAGGTCATTTTTGGTTTGAGTGGATGCACACCTAACTTTCCAGTATCTCTTTAAAGATTTAGCCAATGTTTTCCCGATAATTTAAGCAACGTATAAATGTTATTTTAAGTTAAACAGGATCTAACTTTGAGCTCACATCTAAAATTACTGTTTTAACAGGGCTTAAACGTAACATTAACTTAAGGTCCACAAATAGCCAAAGGCTATGCAAAACTAAGCACCTTGCTTTAGTTTACTCAGCAAATTGCAAACTCAATTAGTGGGTAAAACGAGCAGCTAAGAGTACAATTAATAATCTTTGTAATTTTATATTGGATTTGAATTTTTGTTGCTATGCTAATATTTTTTCCTGGATTAGTCTCGGTGTACTGTGTGTTTGCGGGTTGTTCTCACTATACGTAAATGTGTGCTCTTATTTCGCTATGCCTACCGATGATAGTAAATGATATATATGATTATAATATAGATATTGACAACCGTACTGTGAAACATGTTTGGAGATTTAAAGGAGTGGTGGAGAGTTTCCAGTTTTCCTCGTCCGCTCTACGCCCTTGATTTGGGAACTGGCAGTAAATGTAAAGTCGAAAATTTTCATAACATTTTTTTTGTTGACGGTTCATTGATTTGACGACAGTTACTTATACGAATAAATATATTTTTGATTGGATATAAATAATGTGTTTTTAAAAAGAACCTAAATTTGCTAATCAATCAAATTGTTTTTTAAATTTACATTTTTTTACAAATCGCATTTTTAACAAAATTGTCTCGTAGATGCGCTACGAAGGTTTCTTTTGCGCTGCGCTACGAAAGTTCGCTACGCGTGTTTATCTCAAACTTCAGATCTGTTTTAAAAATAACAAGAATGTATGTTAGAACTTAATTGCAGTCCAACCCTGCTATGTTACTTTATAATAATTGTCCGCTATAAAGCTTTGGAACTCACTTCCCGATCCTATCCGATCGGCCTCCTCACTATCATCTTATAAATCACTTCTTCGTAAACATTTCTTGTCTACAATATAATTATTTATAATTCTTGATTTAAACTAGCATATTTTTCGGTTTTTCTTATTTTAATGTATGTTGTGTTTTGTTTCTGTATTATTATTATTATTTTTTGAATACTTCGCACCCTTTGCACCTGTCTTATTATATTTTAAGTATCATTTTTCCAGACAACCCACCCGATGTGGGTTGTCTGGGAGAGATCGCATATTAGCGATAAGGCCGCCCGTTGCTCTTATATGTACTAACATCTGTTAACGTCATTTGCTTCTAGTGTTTAAGTGCAATAACGTGTAAAATAAATAAATAAAACAGCTACTATAAACCATATACTAATACTAAATCGTCTCAGCTATATGTGTATATATATACATTATATATCGTCAATGAAAAAGTAATACGATACAATATTGATAATCTATATGATATATATATATTTATCAAAAACTATAAAGGATTATACAGCTGACAGGACCTTTTTAATATTGTATATGTCTACAAAGAGTAATGAAATGAACACGATAACTCCACTAAAGTAGATTATCAATATTGTATCGTATTACTTTTTCATTGACGATTTATCATTGATTAGGTTGAGATCAGATATTTTTATGCCTACTCGAGCTCGCAGACAGGTTTATTATTTAATATTTATAGATACCGATTCCACCCTTATTTACACGTTATTAAGACTTGTATTTCCACGTTCATATTTCGGTGTAGCTTCCCCTCGGCAAACAAGGGAAGATTGAATATGAAAATTTAATCGATTAATTTATTCGATCACATCTTTCATTATAATCGATTTGCCGCGAGAACAGTGTGGATGTATTATGATGAATTGCTTGTATGTAATATTTATATGATGTTAATAAAGATATTTCCTAATATTCCATTTTTGGTATTTCAAAATATATATTCATATGTGGTATTTAAGTTGTTTTTATTTTATCCTTAAACAACAATATTTTTGTTTGTTTGTGTTATTACGCAAAAACATAACTTCGCCTACGAAAAATATACATAATGTGAGAGAGAAATATACAAAGAGACTATATCCATTATTAAAAGCAGGCAACCTACAAGTTTATTTAACATTTATGGAAATTCTCTTACACAATAACAAGTTGTTTTAACATTAAATACTAGTAATGGTTGCGGAAGGAATACTTAAATAAGTAAGCACACTCAACGTGCGGCGCTTTAATAAACAGTAACAATGCAGGAAAGAAAATTTATTCAAGGGAAAATACCTACAGTGATGAACCGAATTAAATTTTCAAATATAACCGTAGTATACCCGGGGGCATACCTGCTGTATATAAGGATTGCTCATAAACCATTTTATTTATCGGGTTCTATTCGTACTCTAGGGTACTAGAGGCTTTAATTAATTTTTACATATAACTATTTCTATGTTTCAGATCTGCAACCAATACACCATGCTCCAACGAATCAATATCTAATATATTCTCCTGTTACAATGTTCGTTCCCGTACTCCGAACTCAGACTTAACCGATTCTCATGAAATTTTGTGACCATAGTTGTCCAACCTTGGTATATACCACATCCTCACACATTTACAATAAGTTAGTTAGTTTTTGTTTACTGACTTAAAAATAATTTATATGACAAAACATCGTTTGCCAAATCAGCTAGTGTGTATATATAAAACCATAAAAGGTTTTCTATAACCGGTGGTCATAGTGAAATAGGATCACACATTTACGTTGCAGTGAGAAACACGAACCAAAATGAATCTATATTTGGATTATATAATCTAATCTTGATTTCACATCTCGAGTTTGAACGTTGAGAGTTGGATTGCCTATGGTTACACCAACTTTAAAACTTTAAATGGACACAATAACACATACGATATAACGGTTGATTTTGCATTTTAATGAATAATTACGTCGGAATAATTTAATATATGACACCCAATTATGAATCATTCTGGTTTCAGATAATTGTTTATGATAGGCTTATTATGCTATAAAGGCTGCTATTCCATTGAACCTTTAACTGTACTTAATTTTAAGTCATCTATTTATGTTTAATATACAATTAATTTATATTTTAGGGGCAGTTAGATAAAGTCAAAAACTACCATCGCATTAGTCCGCAATGATAGCTTACAGATATGATGCCGGACTTTTAGGATAGGATACGCTCAAAGTACTAATTAAGTCAATTGCACCGAAGCATAATTTTCTGAATCGATATTTGTATATTTTAGTGCAAATGGACCAACGCTATAAATAATCTATGATATGTCAATAGATGACAATGGGAAAAGATACGCGTGTTAAGAATTGGCCCCATGTGTGATTAAACAATCATACTTCATAAATGTGATTTTTAGTATCCAACCAAAGGGTATATCAACCTTTATATTTTCCATAGACATTTAAAGACACCAAATTGTCATTTGAATGTGATTGCAATGCGCAATTCTCATGAAATTGCGTGATAGCAACACTTAATTTACAAGCTCCATTAAATTTTAACTATTTTGAGGCTAAAGCTAGAATTTAAATATCAAGTGATAAGAAGCTCACGCGAATGCTACGCCACAATGTCGCTTGGCAAATTACGTTTAAGAGGCTTTTACATTTTGGCAATTTAATTATAAAGCATTTATTGCTTGCTAACCCACAGCATTTTTGTATTTAAATTTTGTTGATATAATTTTATAAATATATATATAAAGAATGCTTAATAAATTGGTGTTATTTACGTTCCATTAATACGATACTTCCTTATGTATAAAATATAATGATATGACTGATAATAGCAATTTTCTTCTGGCTAACAAAACAGATTATGTCCTAATATATGTCTTGGTGGGCAACTCACCTGGCGTAGCAAGTGTCCATGGGCGGTTATCACACCACTCCAAGTGACCCGTCTGCTCGTTTCACATTCCATAAAAAAATCTTCTGTTACAGACTATTACGTTACGCTCTGCAGTATAAAATCGATATTATACTAGCTATATATTACTATATAGTGAGAAGTATCCCCTAGGCCCTGACATAATACAAAAAAAACTATTGACAGAGTATCTCCAATTTAAATAGCGCAATCGTGAAATGGGCGTACAAAGTGCAGATTAGTCACGGTACCCATCAATTACTAGTAATCCCGGACACGTGCGCACAGCTCTTTGCAAATCTACAGAGATAATGAAATTTTCCTACCACTGCAACGGCCAGTTGAATGGAACTATTACAAATACTATAGCGTTGATTTGCACTTGTTTTTCGTTCAATTTCCTATTCTTAATTTAAAAATCCGTTTTGTATAAATTCTTTCAACAATCGTAGGCACTGATAGTAGAAATTTAATATATATTTTCTAATAGAACTACTGTTAAGTCTAGTGTTTAAGCATATGCTCACGTTAGTCTCCATATAAGTAATTATTAACTCAGGACATCATAATGAAACCGGAAACCGGCATATGTCAGACAGCTTCGATTTTCCTGACGAAATATTTACATATTCGAAAGAACAACACTATCAGCAAACAATACAATAAGCTACAAATAATTATTATATCTAAATGATACGTATGAAATTAAATTATAATATTATTTTTTAAAGTAGTGGCCTTAATGACTCACGCTAAAAAGATGCCAGACATAATTTAAACTGTGACTTATCTATTATAAAATTACCGACATTTTCTAATCTGTGGTTTCGTTCTATGATTAAGTAACTGTGAAGTCGCGAACTATAAACTTCGTAAGTAGAACAGATTAATTTCGAATGTAATTATTTAATATATTGAATATTGAATATAAACCACGTCGGGAAATCTAATAAAACATTCAAATTCCCTTGAGTAACTCTGATACTTCAGCTGGTCGTGATTTTGTCAGCAGTAAATGTTATTTTCGTATTAATGTGGACCTTTTCAATAAAAAATATCACTTTCAAGTATTTACGGATTTAAAAACGATAAAAATGTATTAATATATAGATTGGCTAGATGCTGGTGTTGGTTATAGATAGATTAGAATAGATATTAGGATGATGACCGGATTTTGTGTAAATTAGTTTTTTAAGTATACACAGCTCGTTTGACAAGAGCCTAACTAGCAGTAATATTCTTAAAATTGAAGGTATGTGGGCGTAGAAGTAGAAATTGATATATTTTGGTAATCATTTTTTTACACTTTATTGCTCTAAAACAGTAGAAGTAGATAATGTTAAAAAATATTAGTACATGTAGGAGCAACGAGCGGCCTTATCGCTATTAAGTAAACTCTTCCAGGCAACCCACAGAGCCCTCATTATCAGAGTTATACATGGTTCGCACGTAGTTTGCTGATAGCGGTAGTTACTACAGTGTAGAATCAGCTCAATTTACTTTTAAATGAACTTGATAGTAAAAATACAGAGCGATTTGTCAAGCGTGGCGCGATGGCGCCTTTTCGTACAAGATGGCCGCCTGTAGCGGTGACAGTTTATCAATTGTCATGTCAACCTAAAATGTCATATTAACCCCGAGATATACTAGTTAATTGTTTATAATTTTTAGTTCAATATATGCTTATAAAAGCACTCTTTTCCATAAATGACATTTAAGTATTTTTACCGCGCTATTTCATTCATTCCATACTAGAACTATACCGAAATTTCATACAGAAACGTTGAGGTCACGCTATTACTGGCTGTGGTTCGAGATTTTCATGGCACATTTCATTCAAAACATTGTTGTGGTTTAGCCGTGAAAGCGTTACAGACAGAACTACATTTCCATTAATAATCTAATATATCTTGTATGTGTATGGGTATGTACTGAGCTAAGGGCTAAGTTTTAGTGACGTTCAAAAGTAACACAATTCTAATTGAATAAGGATTATTTTAACTGGACTTGACTAAGGACATTATGCTTTTTGTGTTCTTTTTCGTGATGTTAAGGCTAAAAATACACGAGGATTTTTTTTAATTGCCTATATTTTTAATGAAACTATTATCTTTAACAATGAATATTGCTATAATGGCTATGATATTATTACACAAAAGCATGAAATAAAATTTGAAAAGACTTTATTTCATGGATTCAATGGCTCTTTGGTTTTAGATATTTTGTTTCTTTGTAAAAACAAATAATACTCAAAAAGACAATGCGGAAAAACTTATCGTGAATATTTAACACAAAATTTCAATATTGTTCAGTTATTCATTCACCAAATACAATTATTTGAATTAGCTTTAGATTTTTGAAGTCCGTAACAATGGTAAAAAACGAATCTTTTAAAATAACATAGTTATTAAAATACATAGATATACACAATACAAACTTAATAACAAAAGTATCAAGAAAACAATAATTCAAGGAGATTGTAATAAATCGAAATCGTATAGACCGTTAATTGCGGAAATTTGTTCAACTCCCGGGGTATGCCTTCTATATTACATTCTAGATGATAAATAATATATATAGGTAACCGTACCATGGCGCCAACCGCCAATACTGGGCCAAATTTACGTTCCTCTATTCTACGAACTCGTAGGCACATCAAAAATGCCTGCCTATGGAACAGGAAGTAAAGAAGCAGGCGGTTTCACTTTAAGTGAATTGCTAACCGCCCACCATGACCACCTGCAACGCCAGGACGCTTACAAGTAAGTTGCCTTTAAGGCAGAGGTACTCTCTTTTCTTGAAGGACCCCAACGTAACGGTTCGAGAATACTTACTTGGCAGTTAGTTTCACAAACTGCGTGGCGGAAACTTTTTATTTTATTAATTTTCTTAATTTTCCTTTAAAGGCCGGCAACGCACTCACGAGCTCCCAGCCGCGTGAGTGTCTATGGGCGGCGATGAAGGCGCCTTTATGGTGGGCCTCCTGCTCGTTTGCCCCCTCTTCTATAAAAATAAATATAGAAGAAATTTGTCACGCTACATACATACTTGCATATACTAGCATAGCCCTCCCATCCTTATTTAACTCACGATCAACTACGAATCACCCGGATCCTTTTGTTTAATAACCCTTGCGACCTCTGTAGAAACAAAGCTGAGCGGCTTCTAACGTTTACAGAGAAAACGGCCCCAAGGCAGCAAGCCGCCCTACGCCCTTTGTTTTCACAGTTCGACGGTGACCAGCTGAGAATTCCCGTAATAAATAAAGGATAATTAATTTCACTCGATTCCCGTTCGAGTTTATTGTGGGGAAATGTATATTTTATAAAAAATAAGTTTATATATTATAAAATTATTGTGGGGCTAACAATGTTTAATGATAAAAGATTAAAATGACAAAGCGTAGTAATTCTAACATGCCGTAACCATTTTTAACAGCTGAAGTCTTAAACGTAATTGTTTTTACAATTTTTCTTTATTTATTCCAAGAAAAAATCAGTTTATCGGGAACATATCGTTAAGAAATTGAATTAAATTTATTTACTATATACCCACTAAGCACACACAGATTTTTATCTAAAACTAGCTAGGATAACATTAACCATTAGTGCACCTATTTTATAAGTACGTCGGTAGGTTTTTAATTAATATAAAATTAAAAACTATCCATTGCGTTCGAATTTTAAAAAGGTGATAAGCTAAAACACCCTGTGATCCCGTGGCGTGCCACACCGCAGGAATTTCTAAATCCTATAAGATAATGGATCGTTTCAAAAGAAAAGAACCTTCCGGGCTTGGAACTTTTGAATTCTTGACTCGTAATTAATAAAATTACTTTTGGGAGCTTTTCTCGACTTCAAAGTATTTTAGCATAAAAGAAAATGTTAAGTAGATGAATTATTTTTGAATGATAAAGAGAACAATTTTAGATATTTATTCACTTAAATTTTTGTGACTTCCATTTAATATATTTTCGATTTTGTGAGGATGATGTGATTATAATTGATACAAGTGTTTTGATGTTCCATTCAAAGTTTAATAAAGTGGCAATTCTGTATGAGGATATTAGCCGCGGTAGAAATGTGTACAAACTCAGCTTTTTTATATACAATTTAAGATTAGAACAACATGAATACACCTCTCAACCTAAAATAGTAATAAAATAAAATTACTTAAAGAAAAAAAGCAATGAACGTGTCTCAGTGGGATCCAAAGTGAATTGTTTAAAAAGTGTTTTACTATCATTATTTATTTATATCTATTACATATAGCCTGCTAATATCAATTTGAAAAACGGTATTAAAATTATCAACCCAAGATTTCACTTTTTATAATAGCTAACGCTACGACGCTTCCAGACTAGACCACTCTGACATCTACGACAATTTTAGTTGGTTGAATTATATAGTATATATATTTAAGCGTATATGGGTATAATACATAATAGTGTGTAGTATATATACTGTATAAGCTTTTTTGGACAATGGACTAAATTGTTGATATTCCAAATGCCAAATTTACTACTACATATATATTAATAATATATTACTTTTTCTATTATTTAATTTTGAATCTAGAGAAAATATCCCGAGAATGAAAAACGCATTTAGCCCGTAACAAGCGTTGCAATTGATCTTCAAGATTTATGAGATTTCTTTCAATGTTATCTTCGTGATTCTTTTTTCTTGAAAGAAATATAAAAGCTTTTGTTTGAAATACCATGATTCTAATGAGCACTTATTATAAGAGCTTTACATAGGAATTTTTCAAGTAATAAGAAAGACTTATAAGAGAAACTTTTATCTCGATAAGTTTTTTTAATATTTTCAGTACTTATAAACATTTATTTATTTAAATATGAATTGCTAGTAAAAATAATGTGTCTATTGCTCTAACAACATTTTATATCATCGGAAGTTTTTAAAATGTTCCAGAAGTTTTAAATCATCCAGTTTTTTATTGAGTGTTTTATAAAATTGTATTTAATCAGTTAATAAACTACCGATATAAACTTACACGTGAATCAAATTGATCACAAAAAATGAAGAAAGCAAAAAACATTAATCACACTTAAAAAATAAAATTAATAATTTGAAAAAACATTAAAAGTACGCAGTGTTAATTAGGCCCGCTAGCCGCTGACTTGCTTAATGACCACCAAATATATTAACAACAGTACTTTTAGCTGTAATTGTAAGTCACTTGAAGCCTTAATAACTCTATATTAGGTGTCCAATTGTATTAGTGAAAGGTCAGTGGCTTATCACTGAGTACAGTCGTGGAAGCCCGCATTGATCGCGACCATTGGCATTGGTTTTGTTTGAAAACCCCTATACCATTAATTGAAGCCTGATTAAATACTTTTTAATTAATTTAATTCAATGGTTTTCAACATGGGTATGTGTGTATGCCGCACACACACATATATACACACACACGCAATTTCTAGCTTTAGTAACTGGTGTACAGATAGTGTGGTATTATATTATTTATATATGAGAAATTTATGTAAATAATACCATATTGTAATAAAAAATTCTTTGTATTTTGATTGATTTTTTTTTTGTATATTGATAGGATAGAGTAAGAGAGAGCGCACACATGTTATTTTATTTAAATTTCAATTTTTAGTTAAATGTTTTGTTGCTTTCTTTCATTTGATAAGCAATCAATTCAATTCACATCGACGTGTTAGTTTATATCACTAGTTTAATAACTGATGAAATCTCATTTTGTAAAGGAAAGCTGTTGCCATCGTTTTTCATTCAGGGCAAGTTCGGGAAAATCGCTGAATGAAAACCGGATGATCCGATTTATGATACCAAACGTCTTGAACATTTAAAAAAATTCTTATGACATATAATGTTATAAGAGCTATAGACACACTGATTTTACAAGCAATTCATTACTTAAATGTATACACTATATTTTGAATTTTATCCAACTTCTATAAGGAATCAATATATTTAATTTTTCGATAATATACGTATATTTATTATGATATTACTCGTATATTTATAGGATATATAACAGATTGAATACGCTTTTCTTCTATAGAAATTATTATTTCATATCGTATCACGTGATATCTAAAATTCCCAGATGTTTTGGGGTTGTGTGGGACTCTGTGAATTGTCATTAGGATAGTGGATATTCCATTCCAAATGAAATACATTAACTGAATTTGTGTTGCTTCTAAGTTAACTGAGTTTGTTTAAGATTAATTATAGAAATCAATTCTTTATTTTACCAACGAACACATTTATCCCATTAAAGTATATCTTTTGAATTAAATATACACTTATCTAATGACTTCGCAACATTTTGTATTAAGCCCTTTGAAGCTTGCACTTGCACCATCTTATCACTATTAAATATTGAATCTATGAAGTCTCAAATTGTAATCGCATTTACATTATATTAAGGCTTTAAAGGTTTTGTTTTACATTGTTATATGTTCCCGTGTCTCCCTATCGTTTCATTATTCAACACGTGACTTAATAATGTATCAATATTGCCTATAATACGTGCCACCTGCTGGCTTCTCAGTAACCTGACGTGCTATATATATAAAGATTATATTTATTCTGACAAAATATATTGTATTTAACAATCATAGGTACGTTTAGGTTACATTACTACTATGGTTACAGTAACTTTTCACTTTTTTTAAATTAATTTATTAGTATTTTTTTTGTTATTATATATTTAATACAAATCCAGTAATAGCAGAATCACACAGTGGGCTAAGCGAGTACATTTGATGAAAGTTTATTTTCATTGCAAATCATATATTCTAAAACGATACTTATCTCATATCATTTACAATATTAATATAGATTTGCCCCTGACGTACAACAGATCTTGGTTTTCTTCAAGTAAACTCCTCAAATTTTCTTTGACGAGGTATAAATGGGAGCAATTACTACATAATAGTGGACTAATTTAATCCAATAAACATTACGGTTAAACAAGAGAAACCGGTAAAATCGTATTTGGCTTAACTCAATCTAATAAACCGTATATTCAAGAAAGGTAATATCACCTCCCTCGCTTTCGAAAAACAATAACTGGGAAACATTCTCTTTATACAAAAGAGTCCCTCAATGAAGTTGCACGTCGGAGAATTTCCATGCAATAACGCTAAGGATTCTTGTGGAGCATGCTTCGAGATATTGCGTTAGGCTTTCTAATAACAACGATACGGGAAAATATGTAATGGAAACTCATATTATTTCTACTCTTGTATTGACTATATGTACTAGAAGTTTTTTCATATCTATCTACTTTACATTGTTTATTGTAGCATGAAGTATCGGTGGGTAATTTCGCATAACAAGAAATCTTTTTACAACATCAACTCTACATAGTTTTAATTATGTACATTATTGTATTAAATATATCTAAAATTATACCGAATAAATAAAATAAATCATAAAACTAAAACAGATTTAAAAAGTTTGGTCCTCGTCAGAGTACCCATAATGCTAGCTAGAGTTTCCTCGCTGAATCGCAATGCTTATACGCTGAGCGAGAAAAGCACCAGCTCTTGGATCTCTAGTACTGAATACCAGTCCTGGTCCCAGGCACCTACTTAATTCCTTAATAAGCGCTTATGCACTTGTACCCCAAGGTCCAAAAGTCTCTACGCCAAAGGGAACAAAATCAAACTTGGAGGAAAGATTTTTGTACTTTGACCTATTCTTTTTATCTGCCTACTCAACAGCTGCGCCAGCTTTTGTTCATCTATAAAAATACATATTATACAATCTACAACTGCATCAAACAATTTAAATCATGTTTTAATTCTATAATATAAAACTTTAAAGCTTCAAGTGTTACATTGTGTGTTTGCTTAGTAGCAATTTGCAATTAATAGGAATCCATTAGCAGATGATTAGTCGGTCATCGGATAACGTGCCAGACATACCGAATACTGAATATGAAAACGCGTTATGGCTTCTAGTGGTGCATATGAAGCTCAAATATGGCCAGACTAATCACATTAGGGGCTAAAGGTAATGCCTATCCCCTAAAAGCATCGTCTGACTTTATGCACACGAAATCATCTCATTAGAAAACTTGTTTTGTTTGTAAGAAAAATTTAAGGCATTATACGGGAAATTATTTATAGCTGGTGTTATATTTAAATAAATAAATATTTAATAACATATACAAAATACACCTGCTGTTATGAAAACTATGTATTTGGGTTGTTCCCTTTAACGTAAATGTATGCTCCTATTTCACTAAGCCCATCAGTAGGAAATGTTGTTTTCATTGTTTTATATAATATCATATTATTAATATAATTTAATTATTTTTTTAATCTTGTATATTTTAACCATATGTAATATGTTTACGTTTTAACCCCATTTTGGCCACGTATTCATTTTTATATTAAATATGTAATGTATGGTATGAGAGAAAAATAAAATAACAACTCTAACCAATTCTTATCCAAGGTTACATTAAATAGTGCCTGCAGATGAAGTTTTCGTACCTGTTTCCTCATAAGCTAACCACAGCGCAGCCCTATCAATTTCCCGGTCCCCCGCCCCCCGTGACCCATCCCTCAATGTTCCTCTAATGATGCCACTTGTTAGGGCTCAACGCGGACCTTCGACCGTGTCACCCGATGAATAACAAATTTTGGACTGATCCAACGCTTTAGTTGGCTGCAATCGCATTAATGCAGATAACGTATAATAAAATATATATTCATGTGATGTTCATGTAAGTTTTACTTTGTTATTATGAAATAATCATATTTTTTTAAGTGGAGGGGGCAAACGAGCCGAATGCACAGCATAAAGATAAAGACGCCGCCCATAGACACTCACTTGGCTCGAGAGTGCGTTGCCGGCCTTTTAGGGAGTCGTATGCTTTTTTCTTAAAGGACCCTAAGTCGTAATGACTCGCAAATACCGTGGCGGAGAGCTGGTTCCATAACATGGTGGTGCGTGGTAAGAAATATCTCACGAAACGCGTATATTTTTAAATATTGCCATTCTTTAATTATGACCGATTAAGGAATTATTGTTAATGAAAATAATAGATAAAAACATTACTAATACGAACCATAGACGAGTATATCAGAATTATATGATCCGCATAGGACGAATTAAATATGTTATATAAAATTGCTGAATTGTGTTTATGTCAAACTCAAATTTTTTTATTTGGCATTCGCCGCAGACCTCACATCTAGTTTATATATATATATATATATATATATATATATATAAATTATTAATATACATATAGTATATATATATATATATATAAACTATATGTATATTAATAATTTATGTAATCACTGCAGTATGATAATAATTGTAAAAACAAGAAACACCCAATTTATTGTGAGTTCTTCTCAGGTTAGGCCGCGCAATGAAACCAAACTTAGTTTGAGTAACGTTAAAAAGTGATTAAGAATTCTGCGATTTTTTGAATTTATAACTATAATATAACTATAAAAACTATCCTATATAAAGGTCAGTAAATGGTCAAACAAGTTTTAAAATACATAAAGTACATATACTGTAACAATTAGCTCTTACTATCAAATTGCTGAGTAGCATGTGCCAGCAGGGACGCGAACACCCGATCATCGATCTGCTTCTGGGGACGATCGTCATCGCTGCTGCTATATCTATCTCCACTCCATTCGAGTGAGCGCTGTCGACGAACACTGCCGGTATTTACCACACCGTTCGGGAATCCGCCAGAGAGCCCACTCAGCGAACCAGCCTTTGATCGCCGACCAGACCGCTCCATGCTTAGTCTTTATACCATTTTGCATCTGTGGATAAATAATTCAATTATTCAGCTGTATTTAAACTTTACTTTAAAAGATCTTAAGATTTGGATTGTGGCTTGTACATACAGTTTTTATTATACATGTTATTGAAATCCATTTGTGGTTTACAACGCCTAATATTTATGTATTGATAATATATGGTTTAAGCCCAAATCGTACTTAATAGGGGGTCAGTCTCGGAAACCCTAGTAAAACCAACAAAGCAACAAAGCAACAAAATGATTAGTTCTAATAGCACACGGGTCCCAGTATATAAATGGGTATATTTAAACGTAGTAAACTTTTGAACATCTGCATATAAACTCGTGTTAGCGAAATAGTTCAAACGCCTCCAACTGTGATATTGTACCTACGATTCAGTCGCACCAATCAATAATTCTTTCTGTGCGCAAAAAAACATATTCAAACGAGTAAAACTGGCTTGTTTTAGTGGTAACGATGACAGGCGTCATACAGAGGCTAATAAGTCAACAAATTAGAACCAATTTGAGACCAAAACACATGAGGCACTGAAGATTATCAAACGATACAATGTGTGAATTAAAAATGTACTTTAAATTCACTTGTATAAGTGTAAGATATTTTTGATTTGATTTAAACCTTTTTAACAGTAATGTTTTTAATTGACACATAAACAGAACCAAACACCATTCTCCAAATAATAATTGACACGTTATTTTATCAACATAACGACGTCGTGAACGGAAACGAACAACTGTAATAAAGAGCCTACAAGTTGTTTGCTTAGCGACCCAACATAAATAGAAACTTGGTGAAATGGTGAGGGTGCGTGTTCGAGGCCTAATCCATAGGATTCCGTTCAGACGACGATCGTTTTGCGCACTAAAAACAACTTATATGGATTCAGTTGGAACTAGCAATCTTCTACTCGTTCAATTGTTTTTAAGTACATTGGGTTACGACTGGCGCTCTTGTTCCAAATTTAAAATGTCTACAGTGTTCTGCGTTTCGTACTTTAAATCGTTTGAATATCTGTTTTTCACTGAAAATATATATAGTTTAAACTGTAGAAGAAACGATAAAAGCACCAATCGCAGTAAACGATAAATCGTTGGAATAGTATTTATTGTATGGATAGATATGGCGCTAGTCGCAATTCATAGTCTGAACGTAGTAATCCTACTTGAAAGATATATATTTTCGATACTATACAAAAACTTTTTTATTCTATATTATTAGTATTTTTGATTATCTTTTAATATAGTTATAACCTTGGACATTCAGACCTTGAAGTACAAATTCACAGACGATTATTCAAAAAAATAAGAAGGTACAACTTACAAGTATACCAGGTACCTGGTAGTATGGACCAGTGACCCAAGAGCTGGTGCTTACTCGCTCAACGGAAGCATCGCGATATAGCGAGGAAATGCCGCCAGCATTATGGGGGGGGAAAGTACCAAATTTTTAAATTAATTTTAATGTTTTTAGTTTTTTATTGAAGTTCTACAATGTCATTCAAATAATAACGTTCAAGAACATCCTTTACAATTTAAAATATGTTTTAATAAATAAATTATATACATAATGTGTGTCAATCAATCAAGTTTTTATTATATCTTCAATTAAAAATAACATAATTCTAATTAGATAATTTAATGTGCTTTTTAATTTTAATTTATTTATCCCAATGAATTGTTCGTATAAATTATGAAAACCCCTAAAACATTTTATTAAGAATATGGGGAATGTAAAGTCGACATCAAAGTGAGTTTACTCAACAAAAAACCAATTACGCCGACGTACGTACGCTTTATAATGAATATGTATATCGGGAGTAAATAATAAAAACGTTAACAAAACGCTAAAGGCACTTTTATTAACTTTCTGACGGTATACGTTTTTTGACATAAATATTTGGACTGCCTTAATTAGTATGCACCCATTTGATTTAATTTGAAATTCCTGAACGAAGATATTTAAATACTGTATAAGGAATTCTGCACACCATAATGTATGTATTTTTGGGGAAGAGCACACCTACAAATTTACAGGTGTACAGGTCTTAAAGGTATGTGAATTTATCTGTAAAAACCGTAAAGTTTATTCGTTTGACGTATATTTTTTAGGGAATTTACCCTAACGTATTTACGTTAGCGTTACATAGGTTTGTTTACCCTATTAGTTTCTGTTTCGTTAACAATTTGGTTGGTTTAATGTTTTGCATTCGATCGATTTCATTCCAATTCAATATTCGAAAAAGGAATACTCAACGGCCAGTGAATAAAAGTTCGCATACATAATATAAAGTATGATTTGCACACGATAAAGATATGATGTACACCAAATATAACATATTTTATATATGATTGTTTGGTTGTTTTTTAAAATTGTATACCTGTAATGCTGTGCATCCCTATAATTTATGCACATACATGCCTTGTGTGTGTTTTTTTTTGTAATTTTGTTCGGGTTATGTTTGTATGTGTGTCGTTGGTGTGCCTTATTAAATAAATAAATAAAATCAAAATCACACAACCATGACACTTGTGAAAGAAAAATTTCATGGTTAAAACCACAAATTATTGAGACATTTTATTACTAAGAATAGAACAGAGTAGAACTAGAATAGAATAGAACTTTAACTAAAAATCTGACGTAACTATTACGTAAGCTAAAACAAAAGATTAGAAATAGATACTCAATATTGTGGTTCCACGTCACGTATAAAATAAGCGAGAGCCCAATAGGGAACAAGACGAGCATAAGAAATATGAGCTAAACGCTTGGTATATTAAAACTGCATATTTCGTGTGTATTTTTTTTATATAACGTCACTTATTTATTTAATTAACAAACAAATTGTTAAAGTATCGAACATAAAATACACTACAGATAAACCATTCTGATTGATTGTAATGTACGTCTATCACACGAAAAGGATCTTTAAAAAATATATTTTTTATATTTAGTCCAGACGTGCGTGCCCTCGGTCAAATTTGAAGGCATTGCATTAATAAGACGGGGAAACAAATACTGACTCGTTATCTCTCCATACACATCATTTGCGTGCGGTATGCATAACTGGTTTTGTTACTTGATTATGGTCCTTTAAATAGGTATTTATGTATATTTGTTACACGTCGTATCAGCGAACACTTGTGTACGTCATTGATTCACTTAAAGCTATGAGAGTTCCAAAATAAACCAGTCTGAAGATACCCATATACCCAGCTATCATTGTAAGCTTGATCACTGTTTTAAAAACATTCATCAAATTTCTTGCCCTTCCCTAAATACAAAATCCAATTTGGGCATATAGTTAACTTTATTATAGCCTTTGATATAAGTTTTTTGCGTGGTATTATATAATATATTCGATGAAAAGTCTAAAGCCGATTCAATATAACCTAAAAAGCTTCAGCTTCAAGATAGTTTAATAAATGATTGTACATGTAACGAGATTTGTTCAGCGACGTGAGTCCCCAACTCCCAGCTCGCATTGACAAAACTTGCAGCGTCATTTTGTACGGGAATAGAGGAAAATGTTAAAAAGGTTCGATATATTTTATCAGCTATGTTCAAAACTTAAGTCTACTACGTCTACTTAAGTTGTCAAATGACGGCTGTCTTGTGTCAGCTGTCAAAAACGATTGTAATTCATATATACGGCAAGAAGGTACATCTAATATATAAAATTCTCGTCTCACAATGTTTGTTCCCTTACTCCTCCGAAACGGCTTGAAGGATTCTCATAAAATTTTGTGAACATATTGAGTAGGCCTGAGAATCGGCCAACATCTACTTTTAGACACTTTTCTTTTTGGAAAAACGACGTTTGTCGGGATCAGCTAGTAATAAATATTATTTATCCCGTGCACCATCGTCAATGTTAAATAAAAACAAGATTTTTAATCAAATTCTATTCAATAAATATAATGTCTCATCTCTAACCACTTAGGTGTATGTATGTAATGCAAGTAATAAATAACCTTTATAAAGACCGTGCAGAGGAAATACATAGTTAATTAACGTTAAAAAAACTAAGCTTAATAAAACATCTTCACTGATCCCAATCAATAAGACTATTGTTTTGGAATGTATCAGAGACAGATATCAACACAGTATTAGGAGTTAATTAATTTACGACACGCCACTAATTACCAACCCAATATAACAGGGATTAGTATATAATAGATTTTATATATACCATTGTCTAAATCTATTTTTTTTATAAGTTCTATCACATACATGTACTTCCACAGCACAGCACACAATTACACACACACACTTACATTAAATGCTCGTTCCTCACTTAAAATACTTCAAATAGTCATATTCTTGTTATTATTATATATATAAGCTTACCATTATGTTTAAAGCCCTATGTTGGTTTTATTTTATGTAATTATTGTGCTCTATGTAAAATCATAGCAGCCAAGCCAAACAAGCTGAGTTTCTAGCCTACTTATCAACTTGATCGAGTACGAATCGAAGAGTCAAATAGCTCTAGTACAATAAAAGTGGTCATTTGTATTAACCTAACCTACTAACATATTAATGTATGGACTATTTTGTGTAAAGAAATTGTTATTATTTAATGGAAAAAATATATGCTCTTAAAAAATCAATACCGGTAATTATAACGCTTGACAATGACATCATAATAGCCACAGCTATAATTTATTTTATTTTATTTATTATTTATTTAATTTTAAAATTATACATATGCATGGAAGAACTATACATGTAAATATGTGTATATATGTTCATTTTAATAAATTCAGAGAGACGCAGACCACAGAGAACAACTAATGTTGATTCATTATATAGCATATAGATTGCACAGACTATACATAACACGTATTGACAGATCCAATCTCCATGACTATTGAGCCCCATGGTGTTATAATTGGATATACGCGAAGGCTGTACCTAACTGGTATGACGTTCACTAATGTAATCCAGCGAGGAACTAATCTGATATCGAAGCGACTCAGGCACGGACTCCTAGCTAATTGGGTTGCCTTTAATCCACAATGCAACTTTAGAGTCGTGGTCGCGTATAATATCCCTTAAAAGCTTACTACCGGATACATAGGCGTCTTATATTCTTAGATTTATATAATAATAATAGAATATATATATATATATATATATATATATATATTCTATTACAAAAATCTATAAGTATCGAGTTATAAGCTTCTAGACTATTTGCTCATAAATTTAATTGATTTTTATGGTTATTGTCTTTTCTGAAAATCAGTGTTGTTACAACAATGATTATATTAGATGGTTTAAAAGTACGCGACAGCAGGAAACACCAGAAAGTTGAAGGTCACAGCCTATAAGGCGCTCACTCTCGCACTGTCTGGTGGCTCGTGGACACGTTGCCGGCCCTTTAATAATTGGTCTAGTATTACTAGTCTCTAGACCCTAAATCGTATTGGTTTCAAAATGTGTTAGGCAGATTGAATAGATTGATTTAGTTGAAATAAAATAGGCTGTTTTATCGATACAGCATCATATTAGCAAATTTGAATACATGTTTACAGAAATTATAGTTACATTATAGCAGACACTAGCCCCACGCTAGGATTTTCCTGTGTTGTGGGTGTCCAGTCTCTTTCAACTTAATAAGGTTAAGGTTAGTTTAAACCTAGTTAGTATACCTAGTTTTTTTGTCTTTTAATTTAAACTATTTATTTGACATTTTTAATGTGACTTATGTGTGAAGTCTGTTATTGTTCTTTCTTTCGTGTATTAAGCATACATTCTGTATTAGAGTAAAAAAAATAAAATAAATGTGCATAAAAAGATAACTTCTGTAATATTTAAAGTATAAAACACTGTTAAATTTAAATATATATATATATGAATATGACCCGGGCGTTTCAGTGGAAAATTAGCTGCATTCTGTTATCTCCAAATGTGATTTCACGCTCCATAAATACAATCACCTGAGTAACAACAGTATAATTCAATTTCGTTCTAAATAGCTGTATGGCCCGTTACCAAATTTCCTTTGAGATGTCGAGCGTTGCCTGAGTGCTACGAGCCGGCACGTCTCCAAAGTTCGGAATTCCAATTTTGAAAACTTTTCAAACAAGGTCCGTTATTGACAGAACATCAGAGTCAGACAGGTCATCTTCATAGTTTATTCATTTACACTTAGTTAAATACTTATTTAGAAATTAAACGTTAATTTAATATATGGTAGTTAGTGAGCTTGTGGAAAATATATTTTGTTTGATTTGTTCTTACCAGGTATATAATAAACTTTAAAAATATTATTTAAACAATGGTTAGAGTCTAGAAAATATGGACGTAGAAATAAGTATATAAATACTAGTTTTATACACTTATGTGTTTTATACAAATAAGTGTATAAAACAATTTATTTTTATTGTCATAACAAACTTTTACTCTGTATAACCAAAATAATAAATTTATTAAAGTTGCTTACAGCGCCACCTGTCACATAGTCAACGTACTACGACAATTGAAGTGTGGTAAGCTGCCATCTAGCGGTAAATCTGCGTATCACGCTGAGTTTGAACTGAAAGTGTTATACGTAATAATAACTGCAACAACTGAACGATGAGAAAATAAAATTGAAACACAAAATGAACAAAAAATATTTATTTATTAAGAGATACCAACAACACATATAAAAACATGACTAAAACGAAACTATAAGAATACACCAGACAAGTATGTGCATAAATTCAAGAACATTTTAACCAAAAAAAAACAAAACTCACAAAATACAATAAAACTAATTAAGGGTGACACACCTTTTCCAAAATAAAAAGTATGTTTAAGCATCAATTTAAAAAAAATGCAAAACTTATTACATACGCATATTGCATTATCCCATTTAATATAATGTGGTGATTAAAATATCTATTATCGTAATATATCACGAGTGTTAAACTTAAGCCTACCGCCATTTTCGTTAGCCGCAATGTCAGCGTTGATGTTTTTAATCCAGATGTAAATTTTACCAATTAAATTAGAATTGGTAATTCATTTGGCACACAAAACATATTTTTCTTGTTTTGTATGTAACAGGTGAACGAGCTGACGGGTCATTTTAATTCCTAATCGCGTATGGACACCTTATTTTATTCCGTTCAAACTTTTTAGCAGAGTGGACCAGCAGGAGTCGCAGTAGAAATCTTTTGGTACGCTGTATATTGGTATTTTATTTACACAGGTCATTCAAGTGTGGACCTCAATAAAGGGTGGTCTGGAAATCTCTTATTCACGATAAGGTCGCCCGTTACACGACACCTTTTTATTTTTTTGTAATTCTTTTCTTTTTAAAAACTCAAACATCTCATATGCTTATATTTTACTAGAGAATAATATTTTACCGAGTCCGCCAAACTAATACTTTAATCGTATATAAGTTATGTTAATTATATATTTTTTAATAAGATTACACATGTTAAACTATACTTGAGTAAATTATTTTCCTTTCGATTTTAAATGTTCAAATATTTCTATGTTTTTCTATTTTAAAGTTTACTAATTACTAGACGCTCCTCTATAAAACTTAGGAGGTAAAACCCAGCTTGGACTTTAAAGCTAGTACGTTTAAGTTGCCATGGTAACGCTGTTATTTCCATCACGAACGGTAACTATGGCAACAAATGACGTTAACCCGCGTTTAAACACTACAACTGAGCTACACGAGTAAACACACTCGATTTGCTAACATAAAAGTGTTCGGCAACAAAATTGAGCATCGTTCGAATCATACACACAAAGCAAATTGTTTGGAACGAGCATTCCAGCTGTCAAAATCTAAAATTATCGTATTGTTTACTCGACCAAACCATTGTATTCTGTATTAATTCAAATTTATCTGGAGATTTAAAAAGACAACTTGATACTTAATAAAACCATTTTTTTAAATTAATTTTACTTTTTAAGATTATGGCAAATGTGTCTATAGTTAATTGAACGTAATTGTAATTAATCAGTGATACTGGGAGATCATAATTCGGAGGATCTATTAGTTTACGTTCAAATTAATTAAAGCTCATTGCGTGAGGGAAAGGTGGTAACTCAAGCGTGAGCTTTGCAATAAAGATCGTGACTGCTATTAATTAAGATAGACACAGACAGCACACTCGGTTTGGTTCCCATTACAAATTCTAATGCTCATTTATAGGACTCATGTTACGGACGAATTATATCTAACGAGTAAGGTAAGAGTAAAGTCTTATTTTAATCATTAATTTAAATATACTGTTCGAGTAGCAGAGAGTAGAACAGTAGAGGTAAATAATGTTAATAGGTATTCGTAAATTTTAAAACTACGGGAGGCCTTATCACTAATAAGCGATGTCTTCCAGGCAACCCTCAATATTGTTATATTTAGAAATAGTCCTGTCTGTATAGACTATCGAAGGAGCAGGCTTGGCCTAGTTTAGATGTTAGTATACAAAGATTTAATCTCTTAAGATCTAGGTTAAGTTTATAGGTTTTATTTCTGGTTGCAACTAATATTTTATTTTATTAAATATCTATACTTTATATATGGAAAACTTATTAACATATTTCACATCAGGAACGTTCACAGAAAATATGTATGTATGTATGTATAAATAGGAAGTATAAAAAAACAAACAAATATTATTCTAGTTCGTTTTGACAATTCCAGGATAGTCCCTCAATTTAAGTAATAATCTACTTGTTTTTGGAGAACACACTCTCTTCCTTATTAATCTAAAAAAATACACAAAACAATGAATTATACAAAGAGCATTAAACAAAAATAAAACAAAACAAAACATATATGGGTTAGGCTTGAAGTGCGAGATTTATATACTTGTGTATACAATATATAAATATGTACGCAACTGATATAACTATACATAAATGCATTAGAACATACAGACTACAACGAGTCATGTTCCTGGCCAAACATGTTCATATCAATGTTCACTGTAACGGAATCGACTTCAGGATCCGTTGTTCTGGCATGAACATGAAAATAGACTGACTTCGCATAAATAGTCCTAAAATTGGACCAGACAAAGTATGGTGCTGTTAAAAAGCGATTGTTTTATAGACCGGGCAGGCTCACCAGCAAGCTGTTGACAGGTTCAGTGGCGACAGTTTACACTGTTCTGCAAAACATACCGTAAGGTGCGCTGAAAAAAGAACTACCAGATGACAAAAGACTGATGATAGCTAAATAAGATCTATTCAAATTCAAAAGAGTCGAAGTTCAAAAGAGTTAGTAGTAGTCTAAAGACTCTTTTGAATTATCATTTTTACATTACCACCGGAAGGCAAGAAAATCGATAGGCGCTCTTTTGTAATATGTGGGTGGGCTGTCTGGAAGAGATCGCTTATTAAGCGATAAGGCCGCCCGTTGCTCTTATATGTACTAACATCCGTTAACGTCATTCGCTTCTAATGTTTAAGTGCAATAAAGTGTAAAATAAATATATAAATAATATAGATTCGGAATAATGTTACTTAGATGATAAATTCAAATTATATATGCATTCTACTCGAAAACTGTTCCGATGCTGAGATTTCTGATTCTTGGAACTTATAAAATACTCAGTGCTGGAACTCATTAAAAGCGTTTTAAATTTTGAAAGTTTTTTTTATAGGAGATGGAGTAAACGAGCAGGAGCCACACCATAAACTTAAAGTCGCCGCCCATAGACACTCACGTGGCTGGGAGCTAGTGAGTGCGTTGCCGGCCTTTTAGAAAGTGATACGCTTTTTCTTGAAGAACCTTAAGTCCTATTGGTTATAAGTTTTATAAGTTAAAAGCATTGTTAATAAGCTTTTATAAAACGAAATATACTTCATTATAGTATGTATATAAATTGTCTCGTGTTAATTTATTATCTTGTAATTAAAGTAATGAATAAAATTTATGTCGTATTTGCTTTAAAAAAGGGTGTGTTTTTAATTAAAATATTACAATTTATAAAATATAATTCGAACATGGAATTTTAAATCCAAATTGACTTTATGGCATTAATTGCCGACTATAATCGTGACGTAATTATCAAAGTTATAGATCGTAAAATGGTATTGACCTACGATACAAATTCTAACGACTAGACGTTGGATGTTTGTCGAACAAAGTCCGAGTCAAAATATCTTCATTCAGTACCATCAATTTTAAAACGTTTTAAATCTAAGTGATTCTACGCCTGTTCGTACGCGACCAAGCTGAAAAGAAGCAGGCAAGATACAAGGCTTGGTTATTTTTTTGAAAATGATCCCAACACACTTTTTGAAGCAAGGATAAGCTGGAGCTAATTCATTCCCAAACTTTTTCATCATCAATATTACTTATAAAAATTGCTTTATCTAAAAGCGTCTGTTTAACTACTTTCTTATTTCCTAATTGACAAAGTCTACAAATTGTTTGGGATTTTTGTTATAGAGGTACACATTGCTCTTTAAATGAATTACCAACTTTTTGTACGACATTCGAGTACGATTTTATTTGAATCAATTTCGTTAAATTCTATTTCCTATGGTAGTCACAGATTGTTACGAAAACAATCCATTTGAATTCACAGATATGTTACACGCACGTGCATTTTATTGGTTAAAAAAAAATATTTTAAATTCATGTGCAGTTTCACGAACAAAGCAGTGTTGTTTTAGTGGCTGGTTTAATGCCATTCCACTATCATCCCCGAGGTTACAAATTTACGCGCCTACGAATCGATTTATCATGTTGAAATTAAATAAATAATTAATTTCGTTTGTCTTTATATCGAATGTAACTGTTTTGTTATTCAGTTGTTTTTTCTATGCTCATTTATTTTCTTGTATCATCCGTGAAACTTAGGTTATGACAAATCTTACTATTATTAATCTACATATTATTCTATTAATTTGTATTTTTATGGTGATTCTGTATGTTTCATTTATATACAAATATTTATATGGTGAAGGAAAATCAAACGTAGTTCTGATTAGATTCTCCATCTCACTAATCGAGACAAAAATATACACTACCAGTTTTCTCTATGATTAGTACTTTGCCAATTGTACGTACCTGATCTCCAATATCTTTGGTTCACAGAATATTTTAAATTGCTGAACTTCTTAAAATAAAGAAGCTTAAATATATTTAATTAGTTTAGAATGTATGTGTACGTACCCTTATGCAGTTATTATAATTTGCTGATCTCCTCATTAGTTTAATAATATTGAATTTGTATAATTTAAATTGATGAATTAGCTCGTATATTTTATAATAAAATGAGATAATTTGTGATAGGCATATTTTCATGCACTTTCTACCTTTCTGTACCAACTGTAACGACATCTATCATCTGCAGCTGAAGCTGTGGATATCGATCGATACGATCAACCGTCGCATCGCATTCATAAGTGTAAGAAAGTTACCTATATAAAGTTATATATAAGATATTTTTATTGTGATGTATCTGTATATTTTTCCTTAATAGATAAGTTATTTTAGATTTTTTCATACATTAAACTTCTAAACCTTAGCCACTTAAGCCTTCGGACCAGACAGCCCTAAGTTTCGACTGTTGGTTGCTGTACTTAACTTACAGGCGCATTGTGTATTAAATCACGCACTAAATGATCCATTTAAACACCTGGCCAAACAGTAAAACATTCATCTTGGCGTCGCGAAAAGATTTAAGGAAGCTTATTTTTGGTGGAGCTGACAGCGCGATAGTGTAAGGCCCATTACAGGCAAATTATGGCGGCCATTATTGTCTCTGTCCCGTGTGCACGTGAGTTACACACGCCTTGGGTCAATAGGTTTTATATGAGAAATGTTTTTGTATATCTTCAAACGTAGTGCACCGTTAAATTCGCTTTTTAATTTTGCGATAACTGTCTGTTAAATTTATACTTGCCAAGAATGTTAGTTATGTAAATTTATCTATATTTTTTTATAAGAGGGGGTAAACGAATACCATCACAAATTTCATACTTTCATGGGAGTTGTGTAGCGAGGAACGCCCATATGATATAACCTGTGAGTTTCTTAATCTGCCTGAAATTCAGCTCAGCGCAATGCAGAAGGACGAGAGCCCGAAATCATAGATCGTCTTGTGACTTGTGAGTTTGAGATCAAAATATGGTTGACAAATCACGACCTTGATACTGCGATTAGCCAGAAAGGTGGAAATCCAAAAGGTCTCAGAAATTTAGCATAGAAAAACAATGCCTTGACTTCCAAAGTTTCCCAGACATCCTTACTTGAAAACGTCACTTTATTGTCACTTGCGTATTTTCCAAAGCTTCATTGAGGCAAATGAACGTCTAACAGTCGAACAGAGGATCGCAAACTTAAACACTTGAACGCATAAAATTGATCTAAGTTAACTATGCCGTCAAAATTTACATATGAGCTGAAAACTAAATCATGAACTGGGTACTTAAAGTTATCCCATTAACGACTCACTAAATCATTCCTGTCTAACAAGTTATAACTTATAAGTTAGAAAATTATTAAATCGTATATGAGTTTACTATCGAGGACTTTTATATTATTTAATATTTAATAACGCGTTCTTGAAAATCAGATATATTTTAATAAAACATAATTTTGTCGCTTTTGTTCGTAATAGTTAATTAACATAATATATCAAAATGTTAAAAAAACATAAGATATCACACAACGCAAGACTCATCACCTAGTTGAAGTAAGACTCTTTGAGTTTTAATAAACGAATCGTTAAATTTTAACGGATTTAAGCATCCGTTATGTGTTAAATCAATGTGTAATATTCTCATAAATAAACGAAAATTAAACCGTTGTTTGAACGTGACTTTTTTTTCATTTTTTTTAAAACAAATCAACATTGGCATTGACTTTTTTTCGTAATCAAATATTCAGTTATGTTTCCGGTAGAGCCTGTTGGATGTGTGTACAAAACCTTTCCATATGTTTTGTGACGGTTAATTAAGATACAAGATTTCAAGATTTATTCGTACTCTTGTAAGTCGCATTGTGCCTTCATACTTCCGGCAGATTCTGGAGCCATTCCATCTCCAGCCATATAGGAAACTTTTGATTCATACAAATTACATTAAGATGTATAGTCATCTGACAAGATCACCCACTAAATCCGCATACATCTTAATATACAATAAAACGTATATATAAGCCGTTAACAGATAAAAAGGCAAAGATTTAGATTAACAAATCGAACGTAGAGGTTAAGATAACGTGAGTCATAAATATAATATAGGAACGCATACGACTCAAATTTAAAATCGGATAAGGATAACGATACAACAGTAGCAATTATTCTGGTTGATTTAGATAGTTGCCCACTGATGCGCAAAATAGAGCTTAAAATCGGACCTGGATCCCAAGGCGGCTACAAAGCGGCATGCGGCCGATTACGGTCAAATTATTGCTATCATTATAGCCCGGAGTCTGCGCCGGGATAATCACGCCCGTCGGTTGGCACTGCAACTCTGCAACTTATTCGTTAGATATTATCTCAACCTTCGACGACTTTTCTACAGAATCCAATTTTCTTTCAGATTAAACTATCATTTACAATTGAACTAAGCTCGGTATAAGAGAATTTAATTAATAGAACGTATTTGAATTAGTTCTTCGTGGGTTGAACGTATTTATTATCAGTACAAAAAAAAATAAAGTGAAGTATAACAATGCTTTTGACTGACATATTTGAGACTTCTTCGTCTTCTTCCCTGTCATCGTATAAAACTGTCACGGCTTGATATTGATACATTAAAGAAGAAGATCAAAGAAGTATAGTAAATCGACAAGTATTTTTGCTTTTAGACTGGAGATTTTCGAAGTGTTCGGTCAGCAAAGGAATTACGACTCGTTAAAATAACGAGGTGCCTGATTGACGTCTTACTCAGCTTGATTAAACTTATCTGTTTTACTTCTTAAACTTAATCAAAGTCCACGTTCCAATCAACACATCTGAAGGCGTATTTTTTCTTAAATCAATTTAATAATGATAAAATGAAAGAAGAATTTGTCACTACATATTTATGGTTTATCTTTAGTGTTACCCGATATAATTACGTTTTAATGCATAGTTAAAAATAATATTTAATTAAAAATGTTAGGTAATATATCATATGAATAGCGCTTAATTTCGTAGGCATAGACACACTTTGAGATTCAAAGCCCGCGTATGAAATGTAATGGCGCCAAACGCCAGGCCACAGATAAGTAGAAATGGTAAATGTCATTGAGTATAGAAATCACCTTAAAGCAAAATGTTTTACCTCTTTGGTGATAACATTTTGTTGAATTTCACCTGTAATATATAAATAAAATAATATAAACATTCGTTTTACGATACAAAATTATAATTTTTATGTTGTAATAAATGGTATGAGAAAACAATTGTAAGTAATTGTTGGTACATATGAGAGCGGCCTTTTCGCTAATAAGCGATCTCGTCCAGGCAACTCACAACAATTATTGAAATAAATTTGCACAGGCGAAAGAGGTACAAGAATACAATAAAAACATACATTAAAATCACTATCATCTTTTAAATATCTTCTTCGAAAGTATTTGTTTTCCATAATGTAATTATTTATAATTCTAGATTTAAATTAGCTTATTTTTCCTGTTTTACTAAATTTTGTGTTTTGTTTCTGTATACTTCGTACCTATTGCACCAGCCCAATTCTATTTTAAGTATTTTTTATTTTGTGGGTTGTCTGAAAGAGATCGCTTATTAGCGATAAGGCCGCCCGTTACTCTTATATGTATTAACATCATCTACTTCTACTGTTTAAGTGCAATAAAGGGTAAATAAATAAATAAAATAAGTAACCTTATTAATAGATAAAAAATATGGACCTAGTTCTGTGATATTATCTTTGATCAAAACAATTAGATTTTTAGAAACAAAACAAGACTGTAACATGGTGAAGGACTGTTCTTCTTAAAGTATTCACCTGAACATCCTTCGAAGAACAATATAGTATTGGTATAGTTTGACTACTTGCCTGTAATTGGATCTGTCAGTAACAAGCAACCAAGTAATTACCAGCTAACCATAATAACAGACAGCGCAACAAGAAATTTGATGCGTTCGGTTTTATTTATCTTCCTTTGAAATTGGGAATATTAAGCCTATTACTGTAAAGATAGTTTGGAATATACTAATATTATTGAATCAATTGTTTTTTTTTTAAATTAAAGTCATGTTTTGTTAATGTTAGCAACTTTATATAAAATTACAACTCTGACAACAGATTCCACGAATTATTTTAAGAGTAAGAATTTTATTTTTCTACTTAACACATACATTACATAACTTTTTCTTTGAGTTATGTAGTCAGTATCGATGACACAAAAGCTGGTGCTTTTCTTGCTCAACGTATGAGCATCGTGATACACCAAGGAACTGCTATTAAGGGTACTCTGCCACAAGGACCAAAATATTTCAATTTATTTTATTATATATTCCCACTTTATTGGAAACAGTATAAATAGATAATTTTAATAGATGTAAGTACATATAAGAGAAACGGGCGGCGTTATCGCTATTAAGCGATCTCTCCCAGACAATCCACAATATTACTATTGGATACAATTTAAACCTTAAAATAAAATTGGACTACTGCAAAAGGTGCGAAGAAACAAAAAAAAATTTAGTGTTTTTAGTTTTTGTTTATTAATTAAGATTAATATGTTTAATAATATCAATAATTTTCATATACACAGTTAATAAAAAATAGAAGTAGTTTATGCTTTGTATCAGATAAGTAAAGGATATCGTGTCGAATTTTACCATTTTAATTTGCACATACAGTTTTGAATTAAGTATTATTAAGCTCCCGGTATGAAGCGATGTTTTCAGTTCATCTATTTACTTATTTCTATAGTACGTGCCTATATAAATCAAGCACAGAATTGCGTCTGTCCAAGACCCAAGCGAACACAATTATATTATTTAAGTCATATTTCTTTTAAAAATTGTACAATTATAATTTTCTTAAAAGGTGTGTTTTGTGAATTTCATGAAAAGATCGCTCTAGAATATTCAGCCGTCCATCAGGCTTCAGTTGGAAATAATTCTTAAATTCTTTTAAGAAAACTGGAGGAACGTCGCGTTTGAGATTTTTAAAGCAGTTCTTTGGCTTACAAAAATAACATTCAATTTTCATATATTTTATTTTTCTTTCAGTCGAAATTGTGTTCATATTCTGTAGATATATATATAACTGTTTCTTTGTTTTTACAGTACTTAAATAAATCATTTCTTTTGCTACCCTCATTTAACGTTATAGGATGAATTATCTTGTACGCCTGAGAATAATAATCCTAGATTCTTAGTTTATAGTTTTTTTATATAGAAGAGGGCCAAACGAGCAAGAAGCCCACCATAAAGGTAAAGTCGCCGCCCATAGTGGCCACACTCATGTGGCTGGGAGGTCGTGAGTGCGTTGCCGGTGTTTTAGGGATTGGTACGCTTTTTTCCTTGAAGGACCTTAAGTCGTAATGGTTACCCTAAATTGTTTTTATTTGTTAATAGACAAGTGAATGTTACCTACAGTAACTAATGTATGTCCTCGATCCTTGGATTTAACTTCGGCTTGGCCTGTCAGTTTTGGATTGGTTGGACTACGGGGTAAACGCGGTATGTACACATATGTACAGCAAAGTTTGTCCCTTTTTATTACTTGTGTTTTTGTACTGACAGAGAAGTCATACTTTTTTAAATAAGGCTGAGGTAGTATTGCTGTAAAATAAATAATTTAAGTATAAACATTCTTAATTTATTATTCTCAGTATCCCCAAAATTCGAAATTCGGAACAAATTTTGCTCGGAGGATTTCATTAAAAAGTGTTAAATTTGCTACCGAACAAAATTTATGGATGAACGCTGCAGCGCTTTTTTTAAATTCTTCTGTTGAAAATTGAACTAATTTAAACTGCAATGTTCAGCAGTATTATTACAGTGGACCTTCTAACTACTAATAACTACTCGCCACCTAAGAGTGGCTTAATGGACTCCTTATCAGATCTTGGACTGTAGAAAAATCTAACTACTTCTAGTAGTGCGATTTAGAACGTATTCCATAACTTTAAGCAATACAAGATAAAAAAAAACTATTAATTTTGCTTCAGTGACAGGAGACGGACGGACAGTAGACTGAAGGCAAATATGATTTTGTTCCCTTTAGACACATGCGTCTTGGGGTAAAAGTGCACTGGTAATTTAATAATAATATAGTCAGTATCGGCGATCAAAAAGCCTGTATGTTTCGTGACGTGAAACTTTGATTACTGTAAAGGTTTCTTGTTTAGTCTATTGGCAACTCGAATTGACAGTTGACAGGAACGAGGTGGACATCACCAAATCTGAATACAAACACGAAATAAATCATACAACGAAAGTGTTTACCATAAGCACGCACCTAAATCACAACAATAAAATTTATAGCGGATGGTCCGGCCTCGAGTGCACATAAATCAAATTTTCTTGCTGGAAAATCTTTTCTGCAAATAAACAGTATTCATTCTGCTTAGATATTTACCTTTAGGGTCTCAATGCGTTTGTGTTATAAAGTAAATAATGAAAAACTATTTTATAAATCCTATCTTTGTTCGTCTCCTATATATTTATTATATTCTTATATTATGAACAAAATAATATAATAATGATAGGCAAATGGCGGACCTTAATACTTAAAAGCGTTTACAAACAGGCAACTGGAAGAGAGAGGTTAAGGAATGATCAAAATATATAAGAAAACGATTTAAAAACTCAAAATTCATATTGTTTTATAATTAACACAAATATATAAACTCGATTTTACTACAGTTAACTCAGGACATAGTACGATATGCAAGGAGATATATACTATATGTAAACTATAATACGTATATATATTTTTTTATTTATTTTTTTCTGTTCGTGTTTTTTTTTGTTGTTTTGTTTTTTTCTGATCTTGAATTCTATTTTCGGTTGTATGTTTAACCTTATTTTGGCTTTTTTTAAATCTATTTTTATTGTGTAAACTTTTTGTGATAAGCTGTATAGGTTTAAGAAATAAAAAATAACATATAATTGTTCTAATTAAAAAATATGCCACGGTTATTATACTTTAATATAGTTTGTATTATTCGCAACAAAATATTAAAATGAAATATTAAAATTTAAAAAGCATTGTTAAAAAATTGAAACATCTAAAAGAAAAAATTACGAGGCAACCGAGAGAGTTGTCTAAAGTTATTTAAAAATAATCAACAAAATTAACGCAGTGTCATCCCGGACCGAGGTTCGAGCAACATAATTTATTAAGGGCCAGCTAACAAGGGGCTCATAAAGGCAGAAGTCGGATGTTTATTTCATTGAATTTCTTCCTTCTTGAAATGATTAGCTAAAATGTGCTGTCATTTTATGCTGGTATCATTTTTTAAGGATTGTCTATGACACAACCACATCCCATTATTTGTATATCGAATGACATAGATTGCATTTTTAAACAGGAACATACTATCTATGGTTAGTCAAGTATCTACAGAGGGTTGTTTTCAATGCTAGTCAACTGTCAACTAGTCGTAGGCATGCATATTCGGGTGTGGAGAACAGCGCGTGGATGAGATTATGTTTAGGTTACACAGTATTTTAATTTATTTATTTACGGCCGAAGCCAAAAAAAAAATACATAAAATTAAAACTTAACACCATCATACCTAACCCTATCATGAAACCCGGGCAAAATTATCGAATTTTGAATATAAAGACATATTTATTAAAGACATCATGAAATGTATTTAACTTCAATTGTTTTATAAATCCGAGACACTAATTAAACGTATACTCCAGCCAACACACACCATTGGATTCTCATCATCATTACTGGAGTTGAGCCAACAGTCTTGCGAACTGTGTTATTTATTGAATCATGGTGTAAACCGATCAGGTCTTTTGCAATAATCAAAGTTTTGCATGTCGGACCGCTCCTTCATGTATTGAGAGAAATGCGTCAACGCCAATCACAAATCATTGACAGATGACATCCCCTCTGTCGCTGTTTAAGCGTTCCGTTATATTTTTTTTAAATCACTACTGTAATATAAACCTTTCACGTAAACGTTATGTATGTATTTAAAGTACGTTTTTATCCTTCTGGTTTTTATCTCTTCATTATTGGAATTTGGCCAGCATTCTCGCGAACCGTGTTATTTATTGACTCATGATCAATTCCATGTGACAGCTAGATGTAATTACTGTTACGTGATTAAAAATATATTTTTTTAGTTTCATGACAGTTCTTTCCATAAGTTATTAGTCGTGATTATGTGTTTGCACTCTTAACTAAAAATTATGAATTTTTAATTTTTGTAAATGGTAAAGCAATTAAATGAGTTATAAATTAAAACAAACTTAAATGATGACAACATAGATTTGCCGTTTGTAATAAATTCCATGTAACGTCAGTCGATTTAACGACATACTCTCTATAGCGTTGAAATCAATTGGCTTCGATTGGGTCAGCTTGTATTCCATACAACGATATTTCATATATATTCGTTATATAGATTGTACAGTGGATATATACACTGTACTAATAACACAGATATTATGCTTATGGTTGGAAACTCATTCTCACTAATACATAGCACAAGCAGACAATTAAATTAAGCCGGCAGTTCATTTCACTTAAGCAGCTCACTTTACATAACACGTTTAATAAACTGGATTAGAAAAAGAAAATAACATTATAACGTTACGTTCAGTTTAACTTTTAACAAGAATATAATATCTAAGAAATATAATCGGAAGATTAAACTATTAAATATGTATTTTGTGTTTATTTTATATTTGATTTTAAGAAATGCAATAACTAAAAATCTACTGAAAGAATTCAATTTTATAAGAATTTACAAAGAACTTTTGGATATCAAATATATATAGCACGGTTGCAAATGAAAATTATATATATATATATATATATTATATATATATATATATATATATATATATTATGACCTCTCTTATTGTTTTGTTTTTGTGTTAATGTATATAAGTTTTAAAATATAGTTTAATTTGTTTGTTTTTCTTCCCGTGGGTTTTGTTGTTTTTGGTCCTTACATACATATTTTAATCTTCTTAACATATTTTATCTGTGAAACATGTTCGAGGAAACTTCTGTACCTTGTCATATGCCATTTTCTTTTATTGTGTTATAGCGATGTGTCTGTTTTGTTTCCGTAAAATTAAATAAATAAATATTGGTTTGTTATTTTAAGGATAGAATTAAGTTACTTAAATCTTTTCAATAGAGTTTTGGAAATAATATTTTCATTTCTAAATGTTTAACGCACTCCATAGTGCGTCGTAGCATAGTTGATTTAATTACTAACTATCTAGTCAACATGTCTGCATTACATAGAAATTGTGTTGCATTTAAAAAATATCATCATAATTAAGTAATTAGTTAATTAAAAAAATAGATTAACAGGTGGCGAATGAGCAGGCTTCTTGAGTAAATTGATAAAAGCCGCCCATAGACAAACGCATCGTCAGTGTCACGTGCCTTAAGACATAATACTGATTTACAGTTGTTAATCTTAATTAAGGTTATACTATCTTGCCAAATGGCAAAGGCCACTCTTACCCATTCACAACGATGGTAGGCCACACGTTGCCAAATAATGCTAAATACATACGAAGGTATCCTCCCATTGCCTACAATTGCCTTTTGCTTCACTTGAAGTAATATGGGCGCCAGTTACCACTGGACCATTTCTCCTGTATGTATTGTGAACAAACAACATTTTTTTTTCCGCTACAGCTTAGTGTCTATACATATATATATATATATAGACACTCACAAATATATAATATGCTTATAAAAGCACAATGGCTAAATAGTCTATTCTGGCACAAACAGTCTACTATTATTCATGTTCTTAACTAATAAATTGAATAATTACATGCAAATAGTAATGGATGTATGAATTTCTAAGGAAAGTGCAAGTTAAGGAAATAAGTAGGCGCCTGGTAGCCGGTACCGTTATCCAAGAGCTGGTGCTTTTCTCGCTCAGCGTATATCATCGCGATACAACGAGGTCCTACCAGCACTATGACTTATGTGTACTCTGTCACAAGGAACAAACTTTATATATTTAATTTAGTTTTGTGGTTTGTTTGTTTATTAGGAATAATAAGATTATTAAAAATATTGCAAGTACTTATTGTCATGACAATAAAAAAATTAATTATGCAACAATCACAGGTGGATCTAACAATATTGTCAATTGTCGATACAAATGGACGAGCCGAAAATTCACGAAATTAATGTTAAGTCACGCTGACCGCAAACTATGTCTAACTGGATTTATTACTATCAAACTTGCTAAATTAGCTCAATTATGCAATTAATGAAGGTATTTCCATATTCCTATTTCATACATTCAAATGAGCGTAATATTCTGAAATTGTTGCGAATGCATTAACTGAGCGTGAAGTAGTGGTCTTATTATGAACGATTCACTGTAAAAGTACTTGTAGTGTGTAATTTTGAAAACAATATGTAATATTTATAATTCAGTTTTCAATTTTTCCACTATTCTTCATTTGCAAAATACTTGCCCAGGATGTTATAGTGTTTTATTTTTAAACATGTTATAATGTATCCAATATAACATGGTTCTACGTAGCAGTTATTGATTACTTCAGAATTTGAATAATTCAGTTAATATCGCAACGGCAAGTTATTTAATTTACCTCATTTAGATTTGTTTTAACATTACTAAATAATTCCTTAATAAGCGCCTGTGCACGAAAACGAAGTTGATGGAAATACTTTTGTATTTTGACTTATTTTTCTATGAATTAATTTGTGAGACATATACATTTAATTCAAGATAACTAATGTGTATATTTAATATATGTCAAATCGTGACAGAATGTCAATTATATTTGTTAAAATACAGTCTGTATTAATTTAACAAATAAGTTTCTAAAACAAAACATAAACATTATAACAAAGACTTTTATTTTTATTTATTTAAATATTTAATTTTACGTAAACAAAACTACTACACAAAAACACAATAAAACAAACCGATATATAACAAAATTACAGAGGCATCCTAGAACATGTTCCACAGATAAAATGTGTATGCAGATAATACATACACAGTCACAAGAACGGAAACAAGAAAAGCCACGGAAAGGAAAAACAAAATAATCTATAAATTAGAAGTTACATACATAGTTATAATAATAGTATTTAAAAAAAAGGAATTGAATGTAGCCAATGACTAGTTGTGTTAACTTAAATATACTATATAACATAAATTCTGATCACTAGTACTCAATGTGTATTAGTCAAAATATTCATGAACGTTTGTCTCTTTGAATAGACGTCTCGATAAGCCCTTGAGAGCTATACGTTGAGCAAGGGATCTACGAATGCAGATGGGTATAAATACTTCAAATCTATTTGGATGGTGCATAAGACTTGACTTATTGGAAAATGTTATCAAAAACTGAGAATAAATATCCTTTTTTATGTGAGTTTTCTCGCAATTGACGCGCTTGAGATGTAAAAAAATTGTTATTAGTTTAAACTAAGGTCACAATAGAAGGTAAGAAAATATGTTTTATTAATATTATTCCCTAAAGGCCCACACGCTCAGTATTAAGCTTACTTGTGAACGTGTGAGCGAAATTAACGTCAATATTAACGTCAAATATACGTAACTTTCCTATACTAATGAATCGTCGAAAAAAAATGAGTCTACATTTAGTGCCAGTTCCGAAATCAAGGGCGTAGTGCGGACGAGAAGAACTGGCAAAAATCTCTCCGCCACTCCTTTAAATCACCAAGTATGCTCACTAGGGTTGTAATGAGCTCATGCTCCTCATGCAAATGCATCAATATGTAATGAAAAATAAAAAAATATTTTTAATACTAGTTGTTTTTTGGTATTACTCCCTATCCCCGTCGCTAGGGAAACCTTGTATTGTGAGAAAACAACCTGCAAACACTCAATACATGGAGATGAATATAGAAAAAAATCGATTAGCTTTATCAATCGATTACACTTACACTTTATGTACCAAAAAGTCCAAAAGATCCAATAGTCGCTTATGTGCATGGCGTCGTATTGTTGTTACATATCTGTATCAATAGATAACGATCATCGGCAAACACTCGCAGCCATTACCGATTCATTCGAACATTGAAAAAAAAATATCTCTCGAGAGTTCTATCCATAGAATAGTTATGCAGTTTGCATACGCTATCTTGCACTTTACACAGGGGATTGTAAATTCACCTTGGTATGCCATTCCTGAATACATTTCACTTACAAATGTCTTAGAAAATCGTGTTTCCACCTCTCATTATGCAACCGACGTTGTATGCATTTTGAGCTCCATTTTACTACACCTAGGCATTGTTTAAGTGGATCTTGTAAGATGAAAGCCGTAACCTTACAGGGGTTAGTACGAGAGCCATCGAGCCGGTGAAAACTATCCCGTTTATAACTTGCGTAAGAAGCGAGAATAATTTACGCTATGTTTTATCCATATACCTTTTGAATAATACATTTATTTATTTCACTTCGTATATATCTATATTATCGTTTTTTTTATAATTGATTTAACGTTTGCTTCAAATATAAACACAACTTAATGGATCGTATCGGTGATTGTGTAAGTAAATTTTCTTCTTATATACGAAGGTTTCAAAATAAACCGAAGAACAAACTCGGAAGATTTTTTTTAAAAATAGTCCTACATTATAATGAAACTTGTTCACCAGTAGTGCGTAATAAAGGTTTTAAATTGATAAAAATACATGTTTGGAAGATAGGATTACCCGAGAGTTAAAAGATTCGGGATTAATAAATTTGAATTTGTTCCAGTTTTTTGATTATGAATTTTGTGCTATGCACCATAGTCCTGCACTAACCCTACTAGACTTCTGGCATCCCCACACTTAAGAATTACGTAAATTATACATAGCGCGCTTAAATGTTGTTCAGACAGTTTTAATTGTACTTGTTTCATACAACTTTAGTTCTAAAAATATAATAACTGTTTATGACAGGGATTTTTCAATACGATTGAAACATTATTCTTATTAGTTTTGTTACTACATAAGTATTTTACTTATGTATTATCAAATACTTGTACTTACTATGTAATAGTGAGAATAAGAGATATAAGTTATAGTGTTAGATTTTAAAAGATAAAATAGGTTTAAACTCTACTTAATAAGAACGGGCATCGGCTTACTAAGGATATTTTGAATTATTTTAGGTAAATCTAATAAAAGTTATATAGTATATAAAACTCTTAATGAGGTTTAGGTTAGGTTAGTTTAACATACTTTTTGTATGCCCAACTAAACTGGGAAAATTTGTTTTTGTTTTCATTGTGTATTCTGTGTAACTTTTCTCAAATTTAAGGTTCTTATGTGTATTTATATAAAATTTGTAACTTTTCATCCCATAGTATTAAGCATATATTCTGTTTTAGAACTAATGAATAAAAAGTCGTTCTAAATTTATATATATATATATATATATATATAAAAATAAGGTAAAAATAATAAATTATAAATGTATTATGTCATATATTTATTTATCAAAAACACATTGGTTCATAAGCGTTCAATCAGCTAGAAGCACGAGTTCCATTTTCAAAATGATACATTTGGAACGCTAATGATGGTTGACCTACATACACATTCAAATCGTTCCAAATTCGAAAAAAAACATTCGATCCAATAAACAAGTGTACCACTCCCTAAAAGACCGGCAACGCGCTCACGAGCTTCTAGCCACGTGAGTGTACAGTACCTTTACGGTGTGCGTCCTGATCGTTTGCCCTCTCTTCTATAAAAAAATACACATGTAATTTTCTATAAACACATTACAACGTGAGGAAACATCGCAAATTATTTCGGAAATATGTCAGATACGTGAGACACGTTCGACGAACGCAACGAACATTGCGTATGAACAACATAATACTCCAGTTTCCAATATTATTTTCCCGGAGCCAATTTTTATGAAGGGCTTAACATTTATATTAGAACCCTTGACAGCCGTATGAGACGGGAATTGATATATGAATACACGATTCCGATGTACATACAAGTCTCCTAATTGATTTATTAGGGAAATAATGATATATAATCACACAGGTCAAATTTAGTGTAATTAATTCCTTCAATAGTTTCAATCGAGTATAATTATTTAATGACCATGCAAGTAGGCTTCTTGTTTCAATAATAAATTTAAGGCAACTATGTAAAGCTTCGATTGTAACAATGCGGGTACAGAATTATAGGCCCTAGGCCTATAAAGACGCAGGAATCTTAGTTATATTATATAAAAATTACATACGAATATATAAAAGCGAACCCATCCGCAATAGCTTAAACAAGCTTAACCTGCACTCAATTTATAGATAATTTTAATATAAATAATACATTATTTTCATTCGAACAAATTCTAGTTACATTTGTGACATCGTACATCACAGTCAACGCATTAATAATTCAGTGGTTTGCCGTCAAAAGTACCCTTTGCTTCAAAGGTCTATAAGCCATAGAGATAACAAACATGAACTAGTGGGAATGGTGGCTTAATTCGACACGTGGTGTTGTCAGATTTTTTTTTAATATTGTACGTCAGTGAAACATACTGAGGCCTGTATATGTATACAATCATTGCATGTTACTTATTTTATTGGATATGGATGCATTATGTTATTTCACGTGGTTTACAATCAAAACGGATTAATACGTTTAGCTTTTCACAGCTCGCGACATTTTCAATACCATTTGTGTTACCTATGTATTCGAACGTGTATTTATGAATGAAAAGTCAAGGCTTTTAAATGGTAGGTTTGTAGGCTGGCGTATCTTAAAGTAAACAAAGGAAAACATAAAGTAAAAGCATATACTGTGTTCTGTCCTTGGATTTGTGTATGTTTTTATTAGACATATTTAATATAAGTACGTCAGTCTAATTTGTTACACTGTAATAACTAAATCGACTTCTAATAAATTTAAAACGCGCGAAGAGTATTTTGGTTGTAAAGGCATACTATACCATAAACAAATACTTAGAGGACAAAGATCCCTTTAATGTGTCGGCAATTGGCTCAGCATCGGGACAGTTCAATTCTTGAGTAGCCTTAGAATGCTTTGTTATTAGAATTGTAAGTAACATAATTTTGTATTTATTTACTTTTATTTTAAAAGAGCAGCTATCGAGTTTCTTGTCGGTTCTTCCCGTTAGATGACTGCCTTCCGATGACTGACTCGATTCAAAAGTGTCTTTATACAGACCTACTTGAATAAAGATATTTTAAGTTTGAGTTTGTAGACACAATTAGATAGAGACAAAATATCTATCCGTCTCTTTCTATCTAATTGCGTCTATTATTGAGGCTTAGTCCCAACTATGAGCGCACGCAGTGTAATGTCATATTATACCCATTAATTATTCTCTCATTGTAAAGCTACGCACCGTTAGTTAACTATAGGTTTATAATATAGGTTATGAATTTGTCTCTTACCGCTCCGCTATAAATATTAAAGTAACCCGAATTTATAGCCCTATTCAATATCAATGTTCGTAAAGCCAACACAATTTATGAGGTCAGCAACTAATTTACTTGAGGCTTTTATAATTATTGTATACTATTGGAGTAGTCTGAAAACTACTGCACACCTACTACAGGCTACCGTAGACTACTGTAGACTATATTATGGTTTAATGTTTACTAATTATCAACTCAGTATTACTGATCAAGTTGAAATACATTTTATAAAATTTGTATTTGGTTGTAACATTGATCTCAGGTTTATTTTAAAATAAATAATCTCAAATCAACAAACACCTCGTTTTATATTCCCGACGCTATTTTAAAACTTCTAAGATGCATTGGTTAGCGGGTACCAGTCACTAACAATTCATAACACGTATTCGAAAAAGGAATTACCCGCAGGTCAACGGGACACCTGCCAACTTTGGTCATAACATTATAACTGTTAATGAATGTTATACAATTCGTAATGAGTTGTAAATTCTACGAAAGTTTTATCACGATATAGTTAATCACTTTGAAATTCATTTTTATTACATTCTATGGCTAAACATTTCTTTTTAACGCTAGAATATTATAACTATTTAAATAATTAGGCCGGCAACGCACTCACTTCACGCGAAAGTTAGCGAGTTCAGGCAAAACAAAAATATTCGTCTCTACGAATATTTTTATAAGGCCGACATTATATTGTTAGTAGGTTTTAGCAGTTTTAGATGTTCTATTGATTTATGGATATATATATATATATAAATATATATATATATAAATATATATATATATATATATATTTCACATAATAGATTTTGTTATATAAAAACAAAGGATAACTTTACCGCAGTATATTCTCATTTAGAATTATCCATTGCTACACTTGCAAGAGAATTCAAACCAAGAACATTAGTTATTTAACAAAACACTTCTTAACTAGCCCTAATTGCTTTTAAACTTAAGAGTGACTATTAAAAATGCACTGAATCGAACAATCGTCACTCGTTTAAAAGTTAAATTACTTCGGTTAGCGTTTTCTCAAGCGTCTGAATAAAACATCAGGGTTTAGCTGTCCTAATGAGCTGGCTTCTTTTTCTTGCATAAGTTGGGTCATTGGCGGCCATTGGATCAAATCGCACTTCATTTGTCCATGTCAGCCCCTCCCGGTGTGAGCGTGAAATCTTTTTATACATCCTAACTCATAGGCCACAGAATAAGTGGCTGGCTTATGTGGCCTGGCACACTGCCACAGAATATATACACAATATATTTGGTGTAGTACCACACATCCACGCAACCACAGAATATATAAAAAAGAGGCTGATCCATTTGGTGATAGTCTGTAGGCTATGGATGTCTTCAAAGGAAATATGTTCAGACTTTGTGCAGACTTTGTTTGGACGCAAAGCGCTTATTATTTTTCTTCTTTAGATAGTGTTATTATATTTTGAGTGTATATTTTGTTGTTTTTGTCAAAATTAAGTAAGGCTGTGCATACTTTAAATGTATGCACATACATGTCACGTGTTTCTTGTACTTTTGTTTTGTATGTGTGTTCTTTGTGTGCCTAAATAAATAATAATAATAATAAATAAATATTCTGGGGTTTATCTGTGAAACTAAGAATTTTAAATTGAAATTAATTCAAATGAAACATACTTAACTTTAGACGACACAATATTATATTAATTACAATAAGGTATGAGTTACGAAGCTGGAAACGTCCAATATTTCACACCATGATCTTCAAACTTAGAGAAGTATTCATAATTATTATTTTAATTATAAAAATCTTGTTTTAGTCACGAAATCAACAAGCTTGATTACTTGCAAGTTTTTATTAGCTAGTATCGAATACCCAACTTTACTAAAGCATACGGATTTTTTGACTGCATAAGTTGTGAATGGGATCATTGTATCAAATCGCACTTCATTTGTCCACGTCACCGGTCCCACACTGATGGATGGAGGTCTGCTGTAACCATGCTTTTAATTGATGCCGTCATTTTTGCATAGAATGCGTCGATATATTTTCTATAATTTAGGACAAGGCATTCATTTTGAAATTTAATTATGTAATTAAGATATTAAAAGTAAATTAACTGTTATATCGAGCGTACATTAAACAGTCGTTAATAATCAGTGAAAAACTAGTTTGACCCAATTAAAATCGCCACGATACGAAAAGAAATTTGAATGACCCGAATGAATTATGCAAGATCATGCAAAAACGCTTTATAGACAAAAGAGCTAATAAACCCATACATATTCATATTACCTTTCTATATAAAAAAACTCAATCTTAAAGTAAACATTTCTACAATGTAGCTAATAACACTAAATTAACCGAATCGAATTAATATTCGATTTTTAAATTGCCGTTTCATTAAATAAGTTATGGCTTCTTTACCGTACAAAGTTTTGACATTGGAAATCAAGTATAATCTATAACTATACTGTATACAACTTAGACAAAACAATTACAAGCAGGTTGCCTAGCAACAGATTAACTCAAAATCACAGTTTTTTTTGTATTTTGTATAAGGTATTATATAAGAAGCCCAGATCATTTTTTATTGTTAAATAAATCTGCAAAACTAAATTAAATCATAGTAATCATATGTATGTATGTAATATATACATACATATATTTCACTGTTTTTTTTAATTTTTTATCACAAATATGAAAGTGTCTTCTTTATAAAAATACTTAATAGCATTACTAAGATTTAATTGCACTTTGATTGTTCAAAACTATTCAAATATAAATATATTACAATAATAATAAAGTATTCTTAATGTAAATCTGTAATGTTAAATTACCACCGGATGTTACATATGACAAATGCCTACGCAATCATTAATTTCCTGAGTGGATAATTTATATTATTTCTGTTCTATGTTATGTTACACATCAGATTTTAACCCTAAGTGTCTTTGTTCGGTCTGTGGATCGTTTGGTTTCTGATTCTTCGATGGATTATTGTAGTCCAATTAACATTTACTGACTGTTAAATTAGACTGAGGACATAGACTACAGGCCACATATGTTCCAGTATCATATTTAAATAGCTAACACACAAGTTTAAAAAATATATGCTTTAAAATACTAATATACTTGCTGGAATAAATACTGAGAAGTCGATGATTTTTTATTAAAACATTAATAATCTGTCACTTTCCAACACAGTGAAAACACAATACGACAGAAAGAGAAAGAAAAAGTTGTTATAAATTATAAAAGGATAAAAGTGCTTTGTATACAAAATTTAATGGAATTATCGTTTTAATAGTAAATTTGTTAATTAAAAACCTTGTGCAATTTAAAAAAATCTTATGTTTAAAAAATAATGTAATAAAAGCAATTGAAACTACATAAAAATTACACTTTTCCCAGATAATATTTATAAATATTCCCTTTGAAAGGGAGTAGATAATGAAGAAGCAACATACGTAAGAGCTAAGTGGCGACCGACAGTGCTTTGTTTTTGTCGCTTTCGCCTCGCTGCTGATCCTCCACTCAGAGTTTAGCGTCGATAATTAAAAATCTCAAATCAGTGGAAAACTTAAGCTCTCCTCGTAAACTGTTATTTTTAATTTTAGTTTGTAGACATGTTAAATTATAAGTTAAAAGATAATCAAGTAATTAAGTGTTTATTATCATGTTTGACGACTCATTTGGCACAAAGCACGTACAATCTAGTGCTGAAAAGATGGTCCCGTGTTCAATACCTGCTATGCTCAATTAGAAAGAAAGAAAACATATTTATTAAAGAGTGCGCACGTGTGGAAGTTTTAATAAGTAAAAATAAACCGTAGCCAACTCGTTTTAATTTTATCGAAGCAACATTATACAACACCAAAAAAGAGAACATAATACATATTCTTTTTTTTACCTCTGACATGACATTATTATATTTACTTTTTTTTTCAGTTGTCGGCACAATGAAGGTTGCACTTCAATATTTATTTACAAACACAAGTCAAAATACAACAACACAATTAGTAAATAATTCTTATGCCATAATCAATAAACAAAAAATATATAGATTATTATATATAAACTACGTAAACATATAAATAAAAGAAAATAAACATAATTATGTGATGCACATTTGTTCCCAGAGGTCTTGATGTTATAATATTTATTCAATTTGGTTTTATTATTGTGATTTCATACTCATAATTCAATGATATAATTAAACTTATAATGTTATTCCTTATATTGTGATCTAGTAACGAATGTGGTGTGTTTAAGAACTTTCTTGATAGACAATGGTTGTGATTATAATAATAGAGATGTACAATCTCTATTTCACTCTATTTTCTTTATCAATTTCGTTTACTTTTCAATTGAATATTTCAACTACGTACCTATATATTCTTAAATAAAGTAATAGTTACAAAAACACATTTAAATTCCCAAAACCGATAGGTTTTTATTAAAAACATGACAAATATTACGTGAATAAACATTGTTCGAACCTTGATCAAGCCTTACGTGAAATAAACGCAGATGCTTGACCTACATGCTTAAATCTGAAATAAAAATGGAGAACAATTTGTAAAGAATAATTATTCACAATGAAAGGCATTCGAAGCTACGGAACTAGAGCTACGGCGCTACGACGTAGCAATCGTAGCACGTAGCAGGAAATGGAGTTACTCTCGCGGCGCACTCTGGATTTCAGTTAAATCCATTAAATGTTAACTGGTAATGGCCGTAATTTTACGCTTTAATTAAACAAAACGTTTTCTATTACGCGTGATATTAAATCATATATTCTGTCATTCGATACATATTATATGTACACGTATTATATGGTGTTAACATATTAAAGTATTTAAAATTGCGGCTTGGTGCCATTGATAAAAGCCAGATTTACTTGTCGTGAAGTGTGAGACATTTGTTGGGATCACGACCCTATCTTGAAGCGTGAATTCCCGAGCTTTCATTTGCGTAATGTGATTACAAAAGCACATCTTTTGAGATAACGGCTCGGGCTCTACGTAAGTAATGAATTTCACTGTCATCGAAATGAAGGTTGATCATAAATAAAATAATCATTGTATTTTTTTAAATCTACCTCATTATAGCAGGTATTTTTTTTCTAATTGTGAATATCTTTCACTGAGTATGACTCATTTAAATACAATTTCCTTAAGAGGTTATTCTCAAATTTATTATATTGCCAATTCTAGTTCTTAGCCGCAAATCAGCGTGAGACAGGCGAAGTTTCTTACTAATTAATGTTACAAATAAAAGATGGTGTTTAGAATAGAAGTAACTGTGTATGATCTACCTCATTTTCATGTATTGTAGACGAAGGAAGAAACTAAAAAACTTACATATTTCACAGAACTGTAAAAGGTTTATTTACATGTAAAAAGATAGATATTTTCTTCAAATTCTGCTCTTTCGTAAATTTATAACACGTTTTGCTCTTTTGCTTCATATTGTGTTATTTAATAATAGCTTATAAAATTTAACAAAGCACAAAGAATACACGTGATAAACAAAATAAAGTATATACCGATAAAGCTACAAATTTATTCACATTCCATTAGTAGATGTCGCTGAGCGCTGGCTCGTGATAGATTAGAGCATTTCATGATTTAAAATGGTATTATCCTCTTTTAATACTCGTCAGTAACAATTTATATTATAACTGGAAAACAACTTTTACCCAGAGGTCGTGGATCAATTGACTGTTCTTTCAGTCATGTTTCTACATCTAGCCATCGTAGAAGAGAGACAAAAAGAGTTATTAATATATTTATTTATTTGCGGCCGAAGCCAAAAAATATACAATTTTAACTAAAATCTAACAACCTCTTATGTTCGTCCGTATATAAGATCCATATATTGTCACTTGTATATCGTTAGGGTAACTAGAGTTACATAATACATACATTAGTCAGGGTGTTATAAATTTAATGCATATAATCTAACGATTTTGTCATAAAACAGCTATTTTGCAAACATATAAAGACTTACAGCACCGTATTTAAATATTCCTTTGTAAAGTAAAACAAGGTAATTAGCAATTTTAAAGCAACATGACGCAAACGGGGAAGCTAATAAGAACTCGGGAGTAAAACAAACAAAATCTCATAACAACTTTTTCCTTTCAAAGAATAGAGTGTGGGATAATGGGAAGGCCGCCGAGTCTGTCTGCTTCCAACTTGACATAAGTCAGAAATTGTTGAGACTTCCCAACAATTACAACTCGCAGAATACAAATTTATGATAATGCATTTGAATTGCAATGAAAACTTGAATTGTTGACAATACAATATACATTCAATCGAAAATTGTATAGAATAGACTGGACTTAATCTACACTTTTATGTCGTCATTCGTTTTATTTTACTTGACAAGTCTCTTTTTGTCTTACTTCTTTTACGTTTATATCTCACGTTCAACATACGCAACAACGCGTGCTTAGAACGAGCGAGCTAAGCACAAGTTGTTGATAAGAAAATTAAGCAAGTTTTCTTACAATGTGTAGGCGCCGGTGAAATGTTATGAGAATCAGCTATAGTCGTGTGGAAAGTTTTTCGCCTTAAAGTCAAAATAACTGTTAGATCTTTTAGACGGACGAACCTTATTATAGGAACAATTCGAACAAATGAAAAGCAAAATTATCATGAGTCAATTACAGTCAAATACAACCTGCGCTCTTCCAACATACATATCCTCGAAATTCCACCCCACCACTCCTCCTTTTACGGAAACTCGTTAAGAGTGTCCGCTATAAAGCTTTGGAACTCAATTCATGATCCTATCCGATCAGCCTTCTCACCAATCATCTTTTACATCACTTCTATATAAATATTCTTTGATTGTGTGGGTTATCTGGAAGAGATCGCGTATTAGCGATAAGGTCGCCCGTTGCTCTTATATGTACTAACATCTATTAACGTAATTTACTTCTACTGTTTAAGTGTAATAAAGTGTTAATAAATAAAGTGTCTAGATTTGTTAAAACCAAACAAATTTTGTTTACTACTACTAATAACTTACCGATTGGCAAACAGACCTGCAGAAAGCAAAAAGTAGTAAATACTAGAAAAAGGTATATATTTGATTATATATATATACTTAGTCTGGCCATAAATACTGTTACTATTCAAAAAAAGAAAATATTACGTTTGAATTTGGAATCTGTCATTTTTATATGATTGCTTGATGTGTTTTCTTATTTTCGCGCCATTATATTGTTAAATATTTTGTTATATTAAAATGGAGTGGGGTGATAAAGAGAACCGAATCGCTGTGATTGCCTTACATAAAGTAGGTATGGAGAAAAGTGCAATTTTTAAAACCCTCCACCCGCTTGGTATTAGTCAAATGTTTGTTTACCGGGCTATTGATAGGTACAATGATACCTCCTCTGTTTGTGACAGAAAAAGATCTGGCCGTCCACGTACCGTTCGTGTGAAAAAGGTGATTAAAGCAGTTAGGGAAAGAATTCGAAGAAATCCTGTCCGTAAGCAAAAGATTTTATCTCGGGAGATGAAGATAGCTCCTAGAACCATGTCGCGTATATTAAAAGATGACTTAGGACTTGCAGCCTATAAGAGACGTACTGGTCACTTCTTAACTGATAATTTAAAGAAGAATAGGGTGGTAAAATCCAAACAACTACTTAAGCGGTACGCAAAGGAAGGTCACAAAAAAAATTTGTTTACGGATGAGAAAATTTTTACAATTGAGCAGTATTTTAATAAACAAAATGACCGTATTTATGCTGGAAGCTCTAAAGAAGCTTCGCAATTAGTAAACAGAGTACAACGTGGGCATTATCCCACTTCAGTGATGGTTTGGTGGGGTGTTAGCTATGAAGGGGTGACTGAGCCATATTTTTGTGAAAAAGGTATTAAAACGTCGGCACAAGTTTATCAAAATACCATTCTTGAGACGGTAGTTAAGCCTTTAACTAACACCATGTTCAATAACAAAGAATGGTGCTTTCAACAAGACTCGGCACCGGGTCATAGAGCTCGATCCACCCAATCTTGGTTGAAAACTAACGTTCCGGACTTTATCAGCACTGAAAACTGGCCGTCGTCAAGTCCTGACCTAAATCCATTGGATTATGATTTATGGTCAGTTTTAGAGAGTAAGGCTTGCTCTAAACGCCATGATAATTTGGAGTCCCTAAAACGATCCATTCGGTTGGCAGTGAAGAATTTTCCTCTAGAAAGAGTTCGTGCTGCTATTGATAACTGGCCTCAACGTTTAAAAGACTGTATTGCAGCCAATGGAGACCACTTCGAATAAACATTGTATATTTTTAATAGTTATATATTGATGTATTAAACTAACTCACTATGAAAGGAATAAATGTTACGTATAAAAAAAAATCGTGCTTTTCTTTATAACAATATTTATGGCAAGACTAAGTATATATGATTTCCTCGATACAGGGAATACTTGTGACCTATTAATGTAAAAATAAAATAATGTAATGCAAAACTAAATGATTAAATGAAATGAACTGAATAAAGGCTATTATTCTTTTGTTTAATAATATATAATGTACAGTAAAATACATAAGAATGACTACCACATTATTCTCGTGATAATTTCCTTTCGCTTGATAGTTATAGGTCCAACTGTTATTGTACAATTTTATGTTACAATGTATAATTAAATTCCATTTGCTATAATAAAACAATACAAATGTGAACAATACGAACAACTCATGAACTTTCTTGTTAAAGTTGAATAATGAAAGCGGTTATCACAAATTATTTATCTGCAACATTCGGCACGCGGCCAGCGGACCATTCGTGGAAATTCACTAAACTATTCAGGTCGAGAAAACCGCAGTAGCTCACTAGCTTTAACTCGACACTGAGAAAAAGTTAACTGCTGACGTATTCCACCGTTACAATTACTATAAAGTAGTATTTCACGAGGACAATGTGTTTGACAAAGTGTTAAAAAAGCACACTGTGTGAGAAATCTTAATTTTACGTGCCGTCTAGAGATTTTAGTACATCTAGAGATCTTATTGAGAATAATTTTAAATAATACTGTTGTATGTTATACCCAACTACGAGAAAAAGGAAATAAAATTGTTGAAATTTGATTAGGTAAGTTATATCATTTATGTGAAACATGAATTCCTTTTTGAATTTTTGTTATGTTCATTCAAAAACTACTTCTTGTAAATCCTTAATTTTCATTTATTTATATTTACTTTTAAAACATTAAGTTATTGATGCACATGTATGGATTTTGGGTTCTCTCCTTAATTGAGTATTTGGTTTGCCTTATTAGTAAAAACAAAACAACAAAGAATTAATTAATTTAAAAAATTAAATTAGCTTATTATTCAAATAACAACACACAAAATCTCTTTGAATTTGTATTAAAGTAGGTCATAATTGAATCGACTAGGACAGACCGCAATTCAAAAATGCCCAAATGTATAATACCGTAACTCCATACAGTTTGTAGGTTTTCATTATCAACAACGAACTTCGAATAGGTAAAACATACAACACAATTTGTAATAACAACAGGGTATGTTGACGTGAAAACAATAAAACGAATATTGCTCTGATAATGCGAATGTTCATTAAAATTCTAAACACAAATTCTTAACCGCATAAGGCCTGTAAAAACGCGCATTAAAATGACATGAACAGTTTCCAATTTGCAGGTGGTGGAACTTTTACGTCGGCGGCCTTACGTGAGCTGAAAAATGAGCAATGAGATTAAAAATAAATTATGTTCGTTGTGTGAGCCGCATACGATATATGTAACAGCTTGTGTCAGTATCAATATTGGTGTACCTTGACCCTGATGAGCTTTACAACTATTACCACAAGAATTATTATTATAATTTGCCTTAAATCCCTGTTTAGTTTAATTAAGCAACGTTTTTTGTTAGTCCTATTTTATGTTTTGTATATTTACATGTATATTTACTCTTATAACTAACTCTTTAAACTAATCTAAATTGTACTCGATAAAGTGCAAGAGTTCTATCAGATTCCTTGCTATTTCTCACTATTACGGTTGCTTGAGACAAATCGCTGAAACCGATTAAAATTTTACGTGTGCATTTTTAAATATAGCGGCGAAGCGTTAATAAATAAATGATGAACGTTGCACAGATACAATTTGAAGCATGAATATATGTTAGACTAAACATTACTACCAAAAAATTTAACGCGTTTTTATATATCGGAGACTCGTAATGAATTTCGAAGAATTTAATTCTCAGTTGAAATATTTCTCGGTATGTATACAATCAACAAGACTTAAACCAATCAACGATTTTTTTCAGCAATTCGATTTAACAACTAAGTTGTTATATGAGAACATGTTCATTCATTTCCAAACCGTTCACTAGCACCCGGTCGATTTTCTCAGTAAAAGATACGCTGCTGGGATTTGAAGGCCCAACCATAGACGCTAAAGCCTAGGCGTAAATTATTTTTGTTAGAGAGCGAGGAATGATTTAAAACAAGGCGCAATCTAATTCTTGCTCCTGGTTATACTAATCGTATTTTATGAAAGAGACTGAGTTTACAATATAAGAATTTTTGAATTACATATAGATTTAAATTAAATCTTAATTAGGCAAATTGATGAGGCTAAAGTGTCAAACAGAACCTTATACAGTAAACTCTGTTGATGAATTTATAGATAATTACAAAAATATTATGTTGTAAATGAGAAACAATGAAATAACAAACAAATCACTCCGAACCGAAAATATATTCTCAAGATCGTAATTGGTGAGTTGGCTGAAATGTTTTTGTTTACAGGTAAGTAAGAACAACGAATTTTCGACTTTGGCTGTTTGCTTCGGGCAAAGTATACGAGTTGCCAAACTTCAGAAAACTTGGCATTGAGTTATAGATTCCGAACTGCCTTCCTATTTGTTTCGTACGTTCTGACCGTAAACAAAGATTTCCATTTCCCAACACTTTCATGTATAACTTTTGTGTGTATTGCTTAATTTATATTACATTTGACTTTATTTTTGTGTTTATTGTTTTGAAAAATTAAACCTTAAATCCTACAAATCCTAGGAGGAAACGGAATAGATGGTTGCCCTAAAGTGATCGCTGAAAGCGATAAGGCCGTGCGATGCTCTCCTAATTGTTTAAGTTTTTATCTTTTTGTTTTGTCTACAGAAAAGTTGATTAATAAATCAATTAACTTTAAGAAGAGCGTACCAATTATTTGAAAAGGCCGGCAACGTACTGATACAGGTTTTCTTTAATAACAGTTATTTCCTAAGTAAGTTTATTTATTCCGAGAAAGTTTTTTATTACTTTGAAATTCTTGAGAATACGATTTGTATCGATTGATATTTTCAAATAACAAATACGATTATTCAATGTATTTTCCAGTTGGTTGCATTTCCTTGAAAGAATTTTATATTAAAATCTTCACATTTTCTCCTACACTTGTGAATTACTACAAGTTGGGGTGACAGTCATAAATCTAGAGGAAAATTGCTGACATAACTGTGAGACACAATCTGTGTCACTGGATCACAGTTTTATTGGGGAAAAGAATACTGTACAATGTTCTCCTTATAATATAAATTTGAAAGAAATTTTACTAAGGTGATTATTTCCGCACTTATAAGCTTTCTCATGTATATAAAAATATGTGAAATTTATCCAATATTAAAATTATTTAAGTTTTTAAGTTTGTTTGAATTTTCACAGTGAACCGAAAACGGAATTCAAATACTCTACTTGAGTATTTGAATTAGATGCTGAATAGAGCTGATTTTTATATATCTGTAATGTTAATAATGTTTTTCATCTAAAACTAATCTAACCTATATGACCTCTTAGGTTACAAGCACTTAACGCGTAGACGTATATTTGTATTAGCCATATAAAGTTACTATGAGCTTTATCATCTAAAGTTTCAAGTTACGAAAGTCGATATCGTCCTGTCGTAAAAAAGCTCGTATCTAGGACACGGCCGTGCGGCTCACCTTCCGTTCTGTTTTATAGTGTCCCCATCCACAATTTATCTAACACTGTTTTATGTGCTTAATTATCTTGAGTGCTCACATTTTTTTGGATAAACATACCAAATCAGCATACCAAAAAAATATAAAGTAACCTGCTAAGTTGGTGTGTCCATTTAAGTAAATTACTTGCATAAATCTTTCTCAATCTTACGCTTATTGTTTATGAAATTACTATATAATATCGCACCCGAGTTTGCTTGTTTCTACTGCATTAGGGGAATAGTTTTCTTACTTATTTCAATTTTGTTTCTTGGTAATTTTTAGATTGTACTTCTAACTAAAAATCATTAGAATTCAATTCATGGATACAATTAGGTGCCTCAGTACTAATTTATTTCGCTACTTACTTCCGAATCACGTAAAGTAATAAACATAAAAACCTTAGTTCTTTTTTTGTATAGTTTTTTGTAGTGTTGTTACATTTGGGACTGGGATGCGATACTGTAACAGTACGGATACGAGTATATCGTATTAATAAAGTATCTGTGTTGTTTTTAAAAAAATCGGTTACTTTTTTTATACAATTACAATTGATGAAATATTCACCAGATATTTAATGGTAACATGATATAATTGACTATATTAAAACAAATTTGAAGTCACGGTTCTAGCACCATTAAGTACGCGTGTGATTGAAAGGAGAAAGAAGAGAAATTATATTTTATATGTAGATAATAATATGCTTGCAAAACTTCATGGACTCACGGTTGTTTGCAGTCCATCTTCACAAAAAAAATTTTTCACAAAATTCAAAATAAATACAAATGTTTAATATAAATACGCGATGATACTAAACTTAATCAAAATTTCTGTAACAAAACTCGTAAAAAAGGTAATGTATGTATGTAATACCAAGCAAACATGTGCCGTATCAATAATTGAATTGAATGATGTAATACATTTCAAATTTTTACAGAAAAAAATTATACGTTAAGTACTTATATAAACCTAATAATACTTAGTCTGGCCATAAATACTGTTACTATTCAAAAAAAGAAAATATTACGTTTGAATTTGGAATCTGTCATTTTTATATGATTGCTTGATGTGTTTTCTTATTTTCGCGCCATTATATTGTTAAATATTTTGTTATATTAAAATGGAGTGGGGTGATAAAGAGAACCGAATCGCAGTGATTGCCTTACATAAAGTAGGTATGGAGAAAAGTGCAATTTTTAAAACCCTCCACCCGCTTGGTATTAGTCAAATGTTTGTTTACCGGGCTATTGATAGGTACAATGATACCTCCTCTGTTTGTGACAGAAAAAGATCTGGCCGTCCACGTACCGTTCGTGTGAAAAAGGTGATTAAAGCAGTTAGGGAAAGAATTCGAAGAAATCCTGTCCGTAAGCAAAAGATTTTATCTCGGGAGATGAAGATAGCTCCTAGAACCATGTCGCGTATATTAAAAGATGACTTAGGACTTGCAGCCTATAAGAGACGTACTGGTCACTTCTTAACTGATAATTTAAAGAAGAATAGGGTGGTAAAATCCAAACAACTACTTAAGCGGTACGCAAAGGGAGGTCACAAAAAAATTTTGTTTACGGATGAGAAAATTTTTACAATTGAGCAGTATTTTAATAAACAAAATGACCGTATTTATGCTGGAAGCTCTAAAGAAGCTTCGCAATTAGTAAACAGAGTACAACGTGGGCATTATCCCACTTCAGTGATGGTTTGGTGGGGTGTTAGCTATGAAGGGGTGACTGAGCCATATTTTTGTGAAAAAGGTATTAAAACGTCGGCACAAGTTTATCAAAATACCATTCTTGAGACGGTAGTTAAGCCTTTAACTAACACCATGTTCAATAACAAAGAATGGTGCTTTCAACAAGACTCGGCACTGGGTCATAGAGCTCGATCCACCCAATCTTGGTTGAAAACTAACGTTCCGGACTTTATCAGCACTGAAAACTGGCCGTCGTCAAGTCCTGACCTAAATCCATTGGATTATGATTTATGGTCAGTTTTAGAGAGTAAGGCTTGCTCTAAACGCCATGATAATTTGGAGTCCCTAAAACGATCCATTCGGTTGGCAGTGAAGAATTTTCCTCTAGAAAGAGTTCGTGCTGCTATTGATAACTGGCCTCAACGTTTAAAAGACTGTATTGCAGCCAATGGAGACCACTTCGAATAAACATTGTATATTTTTAATAGTTATATATTGATGTATTAAACTAACTCACTATGAAAGGAATAAATGTTACGTATAAAAAAAAAATCGTGCTTTTCTTTATAACAATATTTATGGCAAGACTAAGTATTTATAATAATAGAATAACGTAATGTTTCCATCGGTCTAAAGTCGTACATCAGCCTTCAATATAAAGTCTTCAATAGGTTAAAAAGTTAATTCCATTTGAAGAATTTCTTTAATTGGATTTACCTCACAATACAGAATCAGCATTTAAGACACTTTAGGTCAAGTTGCTCCAATAATGTGGGTCGTGGCACGTAGCTACGAAATTATCTTACCCGAGAGAAACCGTCCCTAGCGACTTAAGGAAAACGTAAAAACGAAAATAACCTACGCCTGCCTTAACCATGTAAATACATTTTTATATGAAGGCGCTATATTGCTTTACAGCGTTCCCGCTTAAATGTTACTTATTACTTTTCCGCTTTTTTTTGTAAGCGTGTTGATTCTATGACATATAGACAAGGAAAATTGTGTAACGGTGAGTTAATTGAAGCTGTATTGTAGTTCTAAATTGTGATTCATATTGTTCGTTGGCGCGTGTGTTTTTTTATTTCTTTTACGTGATTATTTTTAACATCCAACGAGCAACTTTTGTAGCGCTGTCTTGAAATATAAATTTCACATCAAGTAAAGCGTCTTAAGTGGGACTGGATTGGCCACACTCTCCGGAGAGATCCCTAACATATTCCTAAAAAGGCACTTGCCTGAAATCCTCAAGGGAGGCAGAAGCGTGGCCGTCCCAAACAGATCTGGTGACGTACTGTTGCAGATGAGGCTAAGGCAGTGAGACTTGGAGCGAGATAAAAAGCAAAGCATCTGATAGAGCGCGATGCAGCAATGCCATCTGCCCCATCGAAGTAACATAGGATCTTAAGACAAATCATTAAAATAACAATATATCTTTATATTTTATCAAATACGGTTGGCTAAGCTATTCATATCTTGTGTTATATGTATGAATATGAAAAAACCAACGAGTATGCTGTTCAGCAGTCCGGCGTGACGATTGCACCATCTGGTCGAATAGTAACTCCATTTAATACCCAAAAGCTAAGTTATTCAACTAATATAGAGCTAATAAAAAAGCTTGTTCGACAAGCTATAAACTGTGGTAACCACAGGACCGCATAGATATTAAAACTATAAAGTGCGGTTTGCGAACGATTCAGCCTTACTATTCACAAACAACCGTTTTTCCTTCTACCTTAATTTCGTACAGTTTTTTTATAGATCATTTATGAGGTTAACTTTAACTATTAAAGGATTGGAGCAATCGCAAAACTAACATTTTTCGCCACAATCAGTCCATATGTATGGACAATAAATAGATACTTATCTAAATACTTACTATGAATTAAACAGAAAGTAATAAAAAAAACCCCAAAAAAATAAAGCACTTACATAAAATATTTGTCCCGTAATTCCGGGATTATCTCGGGGTTATATCGATTAATCGTTGATGTCTTAATTCTCTTTAATTTCGCGTCAAGTGTTCGAAGACGACAAGTAGTTGCTTGGCAACTCACCTTTACGCCATTGCTTGTATATAGACGGCACTAATTATAACTGTCAGATCGGATCCCAAAAAAATAAGTATATAAATACTACGGTTGGTTTAACCTTTCGTTGGGGTCTATGAAGAAAATATGCCGACAGTGTAAGTCTTAGCACCCCGTGGACTGTTGAGTGCTATAGTGCAGTCGTTCGGTTTAAGTGGCAAAAAACAGGTCAGATGTACCAAGTATGTAAGGCTATTTTTGATTGCAGCAAATTCTGTAACACTTACGTTTCCCTTGAAATTCAATAAATATTAGTCCTCTTTATTATATTAAATGAACTTTAATAATAATCATTATTTGCTGTAAGTTGGAAAAAAATAAGTTAAATCTTATAGATATACACAATATGACATTCAAAAGTAAGTCAAAAAAGAATATAAAATATATATATTGCTTTTTAGTTTGTTTTGACAATACCGGGATAAACAAACAATAGGAATATTAACTAACAATAACAGTAAAAAAATGTAATGAAAGGAAAATATACAATATAATATTAGAATTTAAGCTCTGAGTTAAAAAAATTGACTGACAACCACAATAATCTATTTATATATAAATTGAATTCTTTTTGTTAATTTTGACCGTATTTATGTTTAACGAATATAAAGATATCGTAATAATGCAGCAATATTGACCTATTAACCTTCGTAGCCTTAGATAAGAAGAAACCTATCTTGCTCATTCCGATTCCTCTCATCGAATTTGGCTCTTAACGTACCCAAGTGATCGCACACAATGTGGAAAAGAAATAAATAACTTTAATATTGCTACTAAACACTTTGTATTTTGTTTCTAACAATAATTAAATTAATATACAGTGTAAACTGCATTAAAGACAAACTCTGTAAAGCGTCGAAATCTAAGCTTTGTTGGTTTCGCTTGTGATTCATACAATATTTTTATTCACTCCATTTATCTAGCACTCGCTATAACGCCATTAAATACACAGTACATCAGTGTAGTTACATAGAGTTTACACTGTATATGAGACAAAAGCAATAAATATAGGCAAGATATATAATTGGTTTGTGTTATATATTCACTTATATAACCTAAAAAACCATTTAATTCAAAAGCTTTGATATGGAAACGTAAATATCTGAAAATTATCATTCCTTTGAAAGTTCTAACCTTGTTTATATGCAAAGTTTATTTTAATTTACAAGTTGTGAATATTTTCATGCAACATAGAAGTGTATTTATGGTCCGTAGGGACAGGTACTTCCAAAGTAGCGAAGCAAGAGGTGAGCATTAAATGACTAAGTTATCGCACTCGCAAGAGATACGGCGTCGTAAACCTCCAAGACGAGGCACATATGAAAATAATCAACAAAGAATTGTCAATGAAACGACTTTAACAGAGAATGATATAGACAATATTTTTCTCCTTCAGTGTTGAACATCCAACATGGAAGGTATTCTAGAATGTTATTTTCATCACAAAATAATTGAAATAATTTTAGTTTAATAATTCCTAACACTACTTTGAAATTTGTATATTCCTTGAACAGCTATCTTTCATTGTTGTGAAATGCATGGTTGAACTAACACTGCATATGCCATGTGACTGTCTATGGGCGGAGACTTCACCATTATGGTGTGCCTCCTGCGCGTTTTCCCCCTCTTCTATACAAAAAACTTTTCATATATAATATTCGCGTTTTACTACAAAAGCTTCAAATCCATACATAGTCCTAGACGCTTCAGTTCTATTATAATAATATAATTAATATTTCCTCAGATCATATTTGCTAAATCACAAAAAATACTACAGATCATAACAAAGCTCTGCGGTCTCTGTTTAATAGAGAAAACGAAGTCATTTAAAAATTGTAATGTTTTTCAAAGGATTGCCGCAAAATTGGAGATAAAACTGCAAAATGACATAATAAAGCCATTTCATACTAAACCGGGCCTAACATTACAAAACTATGTTCCAAATTTGTATTTTAATAAATTCAAATCTTATTAAGCACATATTGTTGAGCAAGTCCTATTCTAGTAAAGTAATATTTAAACGAAAAAAAAAACCCTTGTTTAAGGTTAAAAGAAAGAGTAAATAAAATATTTTAAAACCCCCTAGATATAAGTAAATTATTGACATACACAATCGCTGATACGATTCTATGTGAAAAAGTTATATATACTTTTACATTCAATATCGATATTTGTCAAATCAATTGCGATAGCAATACTCAACATTGAAGTCCGCAATCACTAATGGAAGATAGATCGTATTTCGTCACCGTTTTGACAGAGAACATTCAGGAAAAAAGTGAATACAATAGTTATTTTCACAAAGCACGTGCCCCTTTTAATATCTGTGTGAAATCTGTGTTTGTATGTTCAGTCACAAGACTAAAACCTCTTTATGTGTAAACTATTTTTTTTTCTTTTGTCATTTGTCATGTATAACTTTCCTTTGTTATAGTTTATCTCTTGTTATGTTATAATTGTTGTAACAATTAAATATATAAAACAAATAAATGGAGTCAGATTTATACATTCCTAAATGTAATTTTTATTACTTACGAATATTATAATACTTCAGTATTTCTTGTGTAAGAAGCTAACATTTAAGATACATGCTTGGCCTAGTTTAGATATAACATACAAATATCTTTATCAATTCATTCACCTCTAAGATAAGCTATGTCGTCGATCAGTTTATGATGAATCATTTATGTTTCCAACAAACACTTTTTTTTAAAAATAATAAATGTTTACCATTTTTCTACGGAAAACTTATATGGTAAACTAATGAGAAATAGACGATCGAGTTATTTTTTTTTCAAATTTAAGCTTTTTTGCATTTATGAAATTTAACGCATTTTAAATTATTAAACAATATGAACACACTACAAATATACCTCCTTTTATATTACACGTAAAACCTATTTTACCTAACTGTCACTTCCGTCGCGCTATTACGCCATCATTTCCGTTTTACCCCGGAAGTTGCATGTCACAGTTTTCATACAATTATATACTATATTATATTTATTTGACGTGTTCTATGATTGATGATGACATTAAACAATTCTATGCCATAAATCGCCAAAATGTGTGTGTGTTATTTAAGAAAAAAAATGGGTATCTATATACACCTATTGTGAAGTTGTATTAAATAAGATTTTTCATAATTATATAGTTCATAGTTGTAACGTATAATTTCCTTTATCGGAATCCGAGGTCAAAGGTCAAAAGAATATATGATATTGAGTATTACCCTTAGCCTCCGATTTCTATATCTGTTTTGATAATTTAATTTATTAATTTGTGTGAGTGAACCGAACGTATAAGTCACTCGCACAATACTTGTTCTATCATTTTTAGATATATATGATGTGAAAGCCTGTCTTTTTGGTAGGACACAATTATAGCTTGTATTAACTTGATTAAACATTTACATTCTTTGAATTAAATTTATAACTTCTTAATACTGAAGCTATAAAAACGTAACACGACATTTCATGAAATAAAATGTAACATGATTTAATAAACTTCGAAAGTACTGAAAGAAACTTGACACAAAAATACTTCGTTTCATTTTGTTCAAATGTCAGTGGCAAGTCGTTGACCGTAGAATACGACGCTAACGCTTGATAAAGAGTGGAAAACAATGGCACACTTTTTTGTTGGCACTTCATACTTAACTGCCTTTTGTAGCACTTTAGATGTAAAAGAAATAAGCTCAATGAGTTTGTTACACTAGAATATTCAAATCTCGATGTTATATCAAGCCCTGTATAACGTTATAGTAAATATTCATTTATAAATGTCTTCTTTCATCTATCGTCTTTCATTTGTTCTTATGAAAGACACATACTTCTTCGTAAACATTTCTTGTCTTCAATATAATTATTTGTTATTCTAGATTTAAATTAGCATATTTTTCGCTTTTCTTATTTTAATGTATGTTGTGTTCTGTTTTATTATTATTATTATTTATTTTTTCTTTGTATACTTCGCACGTTTTGCACCTGTCTTATTATATTTTAAGTATTCTTTTATCGTGTGGGTTGTCTGGAAGAGATCGCTTATTAGCGATAAGGCCGCCCGTTGCTCTTATATGTTCTTACATCTGTTAATGTCATTTGCTTCTAGTGTTTAAGTGTGATAAAGTGTTAAATAAATAAATAAATATCATAGAATGTCAAAGAAGTCAAAGCCAAAATATCTTTATTCGCTGAGAAACATGAGACCATTTTGAAGCGACTTAAATCTAAGTGAATCTACGCCTGTTTGTACGCGACTCGGCTTGGGTGACTTTTTTTTTTGCAAATGACCTCACTACATTACACTGCTATACAAAGCAATAGGCTGTAACTAATTCATTCCCAAAATAATCTGACAATCTATAAAATCTGTTTTTTAAAAGCTTCTGTTTAACTAAACTCTATCAATACATGAAAATCTCACGACGATTTCACGATCTTTACTGAATCATGTGTTCAAAACCATGTGGACAAAACCTTCACTTGTAAGGGATATAAACATTCGAATTTACAATTAGCTTATAAATTTACTTTAAGATTACTGACTGTTATATTTTTTTACTACATAAAGCCATATTATGAATTGTTTCTCTCTCTATTTAATAGAAGCAGTCGATAGAGTAGTATTATAGATTTGTAATTATATCAGCCTCTTGTGAAATTATTCTTGCACAATATTTTTCCATGTGTCATTCGATTAACGTGATGTTCACTGTCAATATTAAGTAAACACAAATTGAAGACAAGGATTGCATAATTCGATTATTTACACTATCTCTTTCTCTATTTAACAGAAGGAGATGAAAGAGTAAACTTATACATTTTTAATTATTTTAAATCTTGTATGAAAACTAATATACTATCTCACGTAATATTCACAGGTGAATGTCTGTGTTCACTGTTGAAGTGTTGTGTAGTGATAATAAATAAACACAAAAACTTCACTGCAGCTGTTGAACACAAGCACAATATTCTTTGAGTGATAAAACTAAACGATACAATAAAAGTTTGTTTTAAGTCGTATATTTTTAGTTGAAAAATAATTATTAATTGTACTTAAACTTCTAATGATAGCTATCAGAGATGTGTAGGTTAAGTTTTCAACTTTAAAAATAATATAAGGCTATGTGAACAATGTCTCTACAGACTAAATACGATTTTTAAACTAAAAGGATTTTATTATTTATTATGAAAACTATTAATTGTACATATTTTTCTGTGTATTCGATTAACGTTAATAAGTAAACAATTAAATACAAGTATTGGATTTTAAGACGACCTTACGCATCTATAATACAAAATTCAATTTAACACAAAACTAAACTCACCCCATATTTCATAACATTTTTTCGTGTACGCAAAGTAATTGTATATTTATAAAGGAGAAATCGTATTCTTTCCTGCTGAATTAAGTTTTGCATAGAAAATGAGGTTTCGCTCGCTGATGTATGCCTACAGGTATTTATATAACTTGAATTTTATGTTAAGATTTAAGTAGCTTTCTTGATTTAACGCATTTGGATCCTGAATTAAGACAACTAGGGTCGCTGGTCTCGCAGAGGCTGCTTAGAGTCAAAATCTATTCAAGGGATTCTTATCAGCGAAATTTGTGACGGTCTTCGAAATTTAAATATTCTAACTACCCACTATAGAAACGATTTTATAAATGTTATGGGACCTATTGGCCATCATAGTGGCTTGGCTATGGTGATGTGATTACTACGTAATATTTGTAATGTATCAATTGAACATTTCATTTTTTTTTTATCTCAGTTTCCTTTATATTCTTGCCAAGAGATCGCTTTTAAGATAAGTTATATATTTATTTTAAGTTATACGATGCATTAATACATACTTTACTTGAAAACGAATGGTTTAATTAGACTATTTGTTGGACCGTTTTCGTAATATGTCAGTAGATACCGACCTTAATCACGTTCATGTACGAAAAATGCTATGTCAGTAAATTGTAAATGTCATAACGCTCGCACGACCTCGACATTGAAGTCACTATTTAAACAGCAAAAACAACTAGAGCAACCTTACTTAATTACACGGTTGAAACTTGCTAACAATGCTTCATTTTTTTATTATACCCCGCTACAAGCTTTTATGTTGAGTTGAGAATTTTTAAATATTTACAACTTTCCACACATTTTTCACAGTTTACAATATCGAGACGCTGAAGGCTCGTTAAACGCGGTAATCCGTAGTAGTCAAGTATTCCTATCTATTTTATAATAGTTCAATAAAGTTTTTTCTGGAAAGATGGTCAAGGTTAAAGGTCCATGGAGAGAAGCTTGCTTGGTATGAAAGCAAGATTGACACAAAAATGGGGAGTTCACTAGAACGTCTTGATTTCGCCACAACGGAATCATTACCACCTCATAATTCCGGGGCTGACGTTGCAAGACTTATTCCTCATAGCGTTCTCGGTGGGTGTTACAGTCACACACACACTCAACCACTCAAATACATACAAATTACACACTAAGAATGGGTGGGATTCTAAAAATATAGGAATAACTGTAATCTGTGTAAACCCACACAGGGTTTCCATAGCGTGGGGGCTAGTCTAAATACGGTACAAAAATATTTGTGTTAAAAAAGATTATTATTTACATGATATTATTTACACACACACTACTAACACACACTCACAATACATGCTCGTTCTTCACAGGAAAAACCTCACTTTGTCATATCATTATTTTTATTCTTGTATATTTTTGCTTATTCAATGTTTCAACAATATTTCCGAATCGTTTCCATTTTTATATTATATATTGTAATCTGTGCTAGAAAAAAAAATGGAATGACAATGCCAAAAATAGCACCATACGAAACGAAACAGGGTTAATAGACAATTGTGATTTAAAGTTCCCGATTCCATGTAATCTTTATTTGAAAAAAACTCAATATTAAAAAAAAGAGAATGCGTGAAGTTCATTATGGGTAAATGGAAAAACTGTGTACCGTTTGTGTCATCGCATATTCATGGGACATTTTCGTGAGTCGGCCTCCTTAGATGTGCGCCACGATTGGGTAAACAATGTCTAATGGAAGGATTTTCATCTGGTTAAATTGTTCGTAATTGATTGGGATCTAATTTATTAATTAATAGTATTAATATTAGAAAGTTTTCATTGAAATATTTAGTCTCAAATATTTTTTGAACCTCAAAATATGCTGCAGGACCACACCAGAAGCAAGGATTTCCTTGTATACAGTCACATCCGTTCAGTCCTCTTCCAAAGGTTAAAGTTTCGTTTGGTTAAAGCATAGAGATAACTTTTCATCTCTGTAATTGCTGCATGCTAACATGTAAAAGTCGTATGCGTTTTTCGTTATAGGATGTTCTTAAAGCGTTTAATTGAATGTGAAATTGTCTAATGTCCGTTTCTATCGTAACGATTGCATATTATGACTTTGATTGTTAAAAAAAATATATAAATAAATAATGGAAATTTTCTAGGAAATTTCCTAACTATACAAATCAACTATGTAATTAGTTTAGTGGACAACTATTAAGTAGAACAGCAAATAAGACCCTTTTAGAATAGAAAAGGTTAGTAACAAATAATGAAATTCCACATACTAATTTCCACCTGTATTACCTAGAAAACAACTAACCAACCCCTATATATCTCTATGTTCAAAATAAGCTCGCTAAGTACTTAAATAAACTATGCGGCCGAGTATATAAGCGTACCGTGATAATTAATTTTGTATCTCGCTTAACTTTGTTATGGCAAGTTGCCTCGAAATTCGGGGGAAAAAATGGCTTAACGGCTTAGTGCGAACAAAACGTTAATTCGATAGCTATCGTCATTGTAGAGTACACGGTACACTTTTTGTATGGAAAATTAAAAAAGGTATTTGCAAACAAACGTTAGAATACGAATGCTCTAGCTTGGTCTTGATCCAAAAACATTTTATTATGATTAGCACCAAAGCGAAACAATCAAACAGAGTTGCTTGCCTGCTTCTTCTCCTTCTTCTCAGCTTGGTGGGATACGAACAGGTGTATTCATTTAAATTTAAAACGTTGGTCATGTCCAATGTATCTTACTAAAATAGATTTGACTTTAATATGACTACATAATATGACAATGTAAGGAAAGTCCATACAGTCTAACTGTCAAAAATGTTATTCATTTTAATAAATTCTATAGAGTACACTTGTCAGTTTAAAATATGTCCAAATTCAATAAGCAGAAATAAAAATGTAAAATTAGTGCTGATGAAAAAATCGTTTATCATATTATCTGTGGTTTTTAATCGAGATTTTTTCTAACTGGCGTTTACGGGAACTAGACGAAAATGAATCTCATGCTAAGACCACAGGCTATGTAACTAGTGCAGGCGAAATGCCAAATGAGTTTTGTCATGTTTGTGAAAAGGATGACGTTAACAGGTATTAGGCATACCTGCACCTATTTGTGTGTAAATATCCTTAAAATATTCCAACTGTTCGTACTAAAGATAATGTTCGAAGTTTTTATTTGGACATTTGGCACTGTTAGCAAATTCCAGAAGTTTCCAGTACTACGTATACAAATAAAAATGCTTAACGAATATATTTTGAGGATTTTATTTTATTTTTATCACTCTATGTATATTTTTAAGTGCAAAATGCAAAAAGGCTTAGAGCAACGGACAGCCTTATAAAGTAACTTACTTATAAGCGATTTCTCGCAAAGAAATTATATAACAGATAATACAATAGAAGTCAAAACTTTCTCGCCATAGGCATAAAAAGGAGCATACAATGAAACTACAATTTTTTTTAAATATACACAATTAAGATAAATAATTATGATAACAGAAAAGCACTATCTTTGTGGACATAATTTGATATAAATTCAAAAACTTTTGCAAACTTTTTATTGAAATAAGGCAAACTCAGTGCACAAGCCCGCTCGAATCATCACAGGCGTCGGACGCCCAGCATTTTCATTATTTACCATTGCGGTTGCCACACAAATGAATTGGACAATAAAGCGCCAAGTACCCGTCAACTTTTCCTTAATGAAACTTTTGAAAATGGAATGGGGGCACTGAAAAGTTTACCCGCTTAATCTTTGATCAGTTGGTTTACTCTGTTTTTGTCACACTGCAGTATTTTACCTAGTGAAATATGGCTGAAGCTATTTGTTTACGTTCCTCGGTCGAGGCGAAATTCGTAAATTTAATCAATAGTCACCGTATAGCTTTTTTGCCACTGATCGTGATGCCGTGTTAAAAAAATGAACCAATGACATGGACTGTCAGTAATCGTCTGTTCACCTTAAATTCTCCTTCTACATTTCTACAATTCTCCAAGCACTTTCATTCCAAAACTGAGTATTTAAGCTCACTATCGAGTCCCCAACAGTCGAAGCATTCCCAACAGAACCAGCTTAATAGTTTTATAAGAGGCGAAAACAACAAATAGATTTGCAACATTATGAACAAATGAAAACAAAGCAGTTAGGATTGCATTGTTGAATTCAAACAACGGGTATCCTGACAGCCCAGATCCTTTTGTCAATCAATGTGATGTTAGCAACTTGTGTTTAATTAATCTCAAAGTCCCAAACTTACAAACTTGGAAATCAAATATGGAATTTAATTAAATGTCTGGATAATGATATAAACAGATAATGACATAATAAGGTCTGGAGTATTAAGGTTTCACTCGGTGCAGTCAAGCTGATTTAAATTACAAGCATTTAATATTATTGCGAGCCTTTCTTAACATAGGCTACGTTCATATAATATGCGTATTTTATGTAACAGGAGGCAAACAAGAAGGCGGGGTCACTTTGAGTGAAGTGCTCACCACCGCCCATGGACACCTTCAACGCCATGACGCTTATAAGTATTTGACGTCTAGTGTGATCATTTTGATATGTATGTCTGAGTACATTTGAAGGACGTAATCAACGTAATAATTGTCTGCACAACGATTTTAATTCTCAAGTATTTTTTTACCAAATTCTGTAACATTGTACATTACTTATATGTATTAATATTTAACTTGTATCATGTCTGACTCGCGTGCAGTTCTTAGAATTGGTTATGTTTAATACGTGGAAAACGCTGTGGGTTTCACATAGTAGAATTATTTATTTGTATTATTTATATATTCAATGTAAGTGTCTAACTGTTTGTTTTTCCCTAAAATAAATAAACTGTACGAGTTACAGTACGTGGGACACAAACCGCCGTGAGTACGAGCCTTAATTTTCGCAAAAAAAATGCTACATTATATTTAACCACGACGGTTACGGCACACTGAAATCCCCACTCCCTTAAGCCCCTAAAATTTACATGGAAAAGGCTCAACGAACAGGCATCTCTAATTGAATTTTATATTTAATTTCATACTTTAAACAGTCCAATTATACCTGTTTTAAAATTTAAGAAGACATTAAAACCCGGTTTTAATTTAAAAAAACTAAAATTGTTAAACTACACACTTACATCCACCTACACTTTCATGAATCTTGGTTTCAATTACATACTCGTACATACATTCCGTGGTGCTATAATCCTTTATGGGTCTTGGTTTTTGTTACATGTTTGAGCCAATGAGTTGATACTTAGATAAATGCGATCTCAAATAAACTATAGGCAGCAGTGTGACTTAATATCATGTTACCTGCCTTATGTTTTATTAAAAATGAATGGTGTTTTGACTATCTAACTTATAGATGTGTATTAAGCGTAAATTTTCAGTATAATTTCACCTATAAAGAGAAACATAGACAACAAGGTCTTGTACAGTCTAGTCAAAGTCAAATATTTTTATTAAGGACCATTTTGATTTGTCTTAATTCTAAATGACTTTTGTTAAAGCTTCTGTTTAACTACTTTTTTTCATTCCTTTGCTCACAAAGTCAACAAATCGCTTCATAATTTTTTATAGAGGCGTACACGTTGCCTTTTGAATATACTAGTCGCTAGCTGTATTCAATTTTTCGTTCTTTATTTGAACTATATTAGATTGTAGCCTATTGTTTGATTTATGTATACATAATTGAAGGGTATGATTATTAAAAAGTAAACGAATATTAAGAGGACAAAGATCCCTTTCATGTGTCAGCAATTGGCTCAGCATCGGGACAGTTCAATTCTTGAGTAGCCTTACAATGCTTTGTTATTTTAATTGTCAGTAGCACAATTTTGTATTAATTGTTTATTTTAAAAGAGCAGCTATCGAGTTTCTTGCCGGTTCTTCTCGGTAGATGACTGCCTTCCGAACCTTTATAAAGACCTACTTGAATAAAGATATTTTGAGTTTGAGTTTAAAATAAAAAAAGTACAATAAAAAGATTTTAAACCATAACGCAAAATTTCGAATTCAAGCTTTACGAAAATCATTGAATCCGTGTCCGGTGTATTCAACCACTGTGACATTTTAATCGTAAATTGAAATTCCAACAATGGTATTTGTTGAATATTCCAACCGGTCAATATAAGATCTTGTTACGCCAACTCGGCTATTCCTCAAGTTATTTCAACAGTTCTGTGCTCCAGATCTAAGTTGTACATTGTATATTGACGCTTTTTTTGAATTTTACACCAAGCTTTTAATTTTTGAACAAGCCATTTCCTGTACTGGACGCAACACTTCCAGATAAAGCGGTCAACGCTTTATTGCTTCTTTGACCATGAGCCACGAAAACAACCACGGCTCGTAGACCTCAGTGGCTCAAGATCAAGAAGTTGTATATGCCAAGCGTTTGAGATAAAAACTACCGTTAGATCAATGACATAGTACTGATTATATTTACAGCTCATAGATGTCGCTTGTTCAAAAATTAAGCAAATAAACAATATAACACTTACTTAACTTAATTGGTACTGAAAAAGTAATTTTGCATTTTTTTTAAATAACCTTAGTCGAGTTATTGTGAGTTTTATTTGAATGAGCGATATGTTATATGAATTGTACTACAACAAATTCTTCCTTATTTGTGTAATAGTTTTATCTCTTTCTAATTTAAATTTATTATTTAGATATATGAAATAATCCAAAACATTTTAATGTGTGTCTTAATAGGAATGAATCACTTCCACGTCAGTTAGCCATTTATCATTCCCACTCGGCGTTAATAAACTGTATTTTTTTAATAAATATCTATTTTAAATACAACGCAATTTTATTCTGCAATATAATTTGAAATTAATATATGAATATCGAACTGCTGAGTCGTGGAATCGGCTCCCAATGAGGATGAACCTCGCCTTGTTAGATGCGTAAAGATTATATTAAATATATGGAAGAAACTTTTGTTTGTGTATTGTAATCACGTATATAGATAAAATTACACAAGAAGATAAAAGCGTACAAATCCCTAAAAGGCCGGCAACGCACTCACGAGCTCCCAGCCACATGAGTGTCCATGGGCAGCGATTCACCTTTGTGGTGGGCCTCCTACTCGTTTGCCCCCTCTTCTATAAAAAAAAACACAAGTTTGGCATAAAGTTAAGCAAATTATAAAACAAGCCACTCCAAGCACTTTACATTTTTACCTTAAAAAACCCCAATTAAAGAGTCTTTTGAAATAAATTATATGTTCATTCTTGTTTTTTATTTAAATTGGAACTTATTTAACTAAGTAGACTTAGCTATACTTATATAATTTTAAGATGTGAGATTGTATTTTTTCATAATGTCTCTTGGAGACAAGAAAAACAAATTGGTAAACATTTGAGAAACGTACTCGGGTAAATTTATTAATTATTTACTTTACTTTATTTACTATAACATATCAAACATACACACAAGCTTAATACAAGTTGTATATAATTGACGTTCTTAAACAAGGCGGAAAGTTTATTAAAAATCAATATTGATTTAACATAAAATGAATGCCCACGGAATGCGTGTCTAAAATTGTCAGAAAAATTAACTGATTCCTTTATGGGGAATCATTAATTCGAACAATTATACAGGATTAATAAAAAAAATTGGCAGACAGATTATAAACACAGCATATCTAGTCTTCATGTCATAAGAGCAGACAAGAGAGAAGATCAATGAGAATAAAACAAATAAGATCAATCGTAAACACTGTATTGATTTTCGTTCAAAATGTTCAATTTATCTTATTTTTTGTTTACTATTTACATCTTGACTTTATATTTGAAAGGTACGCGTAATTCCAAACGTCACCTTGTCATTTCGAGCTCTTGGAACAAACTAACACTGTATCTCAAAATCGTACCATGACAAAATAAACAAATGACTTGCCGGTATAGGTTAAGGTCACGTGACGTCCGCCATTTTTTGTACATTCGCATTAAAATTTGGACATGTTTGTAGTCTTAAAACCGAACGCTATTCGATATTTTGCCATTCCGTAGATTTATTACCATTCCTTCATGAGCCAAAGAGTTGGTTCACTGCGGCTACATGAATAAAAAAGTATTAAATATTGATCGAAAGACGGATTTGAAGTACTCATGGAAGCGCCGTGCACAGCTCTGTGTTCAATGGCGCGAAATAAAGTCGACCTCGTGAAATTTCAGCAGCACAACGAATTTTAAATAAACCTTTGATTTTATGTTGCATTGATAATGGACACAAGACCGAGCTATGCAAACGTATTGACTTGAATAATTATAACAGTTCGCAAAATCGTACAATTTATCGACAGGACTAAGTTTGAATTCTAGAGATAAATTTAATTAAGAACCAATTTACAAATAAACCATCTTTGGGTATTTTATCTTGCATTGGTAATAGACACAAGACCGAGCAATGCAAACATATTGACAATAATAATTATAACAGTTAGCAAAATCGTACAATTTATCGAAAGGATTAAGTTTGAATTCTAGAGATAAATATAATTAAGAACCAATTCACAAATGGTTTATTTGTAAATTGGTTTTTCTTTGGGAAATTTTAACGTGCATTGGTAATAGACCAAGGAATGCAAACGTCACATTTACGAAGCCGTATTTATGACAGTTAGAACAATCCTACCATGTCACTTAAGTATTCAGTTTTGAATTCTAGAGATCAATTTTATTAAGAACCAATTTACAAAACAATAAAAAAGACCGCCAACAATTGACATATTAACCGGAAATGGATTCGCGAGCTTCCTGTTGGTGTCTATGGGCCCACTTAACGTCAGAATAGCGTCCATCCTGACGAACATGCCTACACTAGAAACATATTCAGAAATAAAATAATTGAAAAGCTTAATGGCTTACAGTTTGTATAATCTTTATTTTAGTATTCTATATTGTGATATATTTTCATTTAATTGCATGTATTTATTTGTACATTTATATGTATTAATATTTAACTTGTATCATGTCTAACTCGCGTGCAGTTCTTGGAATCACGCTGTGGGTTACACATAGTAGAATTATCTATTTGTATATTTTATTATATTGTATATTCAATGTAAGTGTGTAACTGTTTGTTTTTCCCTAAAATACAATAAAAAAAAAAAAAAATATTCATTAGATTGTTGAATCTCAACAATTAATCATTCTCTGTAGCATTTAGAATACAAAAATAATATTTCTTTATTATAAAAACGGACTAACTACTTGATTAATGAACACTGTTTCAAGGCGTTTAATGGCTTACTATATACTATTGCCAATATACTTATATGCAATATATACGAGTATATGTATATACTTCTGTGAGAATTTTAATTTTATATCGAATATAGATACGATATTTAATTATTTAATTACACTTTATTGCAATTAAACCGTAGAAGTAGATGATGTTAATAGGTGCTAGTACATATAGGACCAACAAGCGGCCTTATCGTCACTAAGCGATGAGCGGTATACACATTTTTTTTAATATCTTTTCCACGTAGAATATTATTATACCTAGATAAGACCCGGCTGCGAGGATTTTAATCTATTCCAATAATCATTTTAATAATGGATTAACAATAGGCTGGTAAATTATTTTAAATGGAAATCAAATTCCGCTAATAAAAAGTGATTTTTCAAACTATGAAAATACAATTCTATTTTTAAAATTTATGTTTCAATGAAAATATGTGTGCATGCATAAATGATATTAAGATTGTTAAGCTTTGCATTGACTTTCCACGTGAAAATTATATTGCGTTTTGTCATGAAAGAGGTTTTATAAGGTTATTAGGTTATATCTTGTGACCACTTTGAGTATAAATTGTCTGGAAAGTTCAACGAACTGTTTTGTTATTTGAGATGAACGTACCTAACAGTTATTATTTATTACTAAACTTTAGAGCATTCGTCTTAGGAATATTAATGAACCTAAAATTTGCAAGGGAATTCTCAGTTAAGTTATAATAAAAATTTGCTATCAAGTTTTTAGATATATTAATAATATTATTTCATACATAGTGCCAATCAATATAAGGAAAGCAAAATGCATAGACAAGTAGCAATATTTTTTTATTATTAACGCCAACAATAAACTCAAACGAGTTTAAATTTCTTCTTAGACTCGTACTTGTTTAGTGTTGGCGACGATCATACAAAACAATTGATTCCAGTTAAAATCCAGTTAAAATCACTTTAAACCCCTGTTATTTACTAAACATATATACAAAAATAATGCTATATAAAGAGAAAGTAATAAAACACTAGTTTCAGTTGGAGTATGTATCGTAAGTGTGTCGTGACCTAACGTTCATCAAGATACGATCGTAGCGACGATAAGAAAACACTGTCTCTTTACTTTCCTAAATAAACTCAGTAGTTTTATTCTATATTTATCTTTAGAAAGTAATGCATAGACAATAGATGTTGGGGGAGTCCATTGGATGGAATAAATGTCCATTAATTGCTTACGTGTATACTCAAAACTCAAACTCAAAATATCTTTATTCAAGTAGGTCTTTATAAAGGTTCGGAAGGCAGTCATCTACCGAGAAGAACCGGCAAGAAACTCGATAGCTGCTCTTTTAAAATAAACAATTAATACAATTAAACTAACAAAGCATTGTAAGGCTACTCAAGAATTGATTTAGTACGAACAATATATACACATTTGATTTCCTTATAAATCTTAATATCACTTTATTATATTCAATTAGATTCTACTTAGTTAGATTTATAGTTCAAAATATTGTTTTAGAATCAAAAGTACGTATTGACCAATCAGAGCAGAGCTAATCGAGCTAGACCGCATCGAGTGGGATTTAGGCGCCATCTTGTTGTGCTATCTGTAATAGAAGCATTTGTTGACTTTAAAATCGGTGCTCCGAACCCGCTTCTCTTACTATACTTATTTATATATTTTCAGGTTGAAGTAATCACTTATGAAAAATAAAGTGAAAAAGTGCAGAATCCAATTCGATCAGTGGGCACTCCTCGAATCAACGTTATAGCTATGGTTCCATACTGGAATGGTCTGTGATGATTGGTTACCTAAAGAGATATATTTTAAGAGACAAAATACTGAGTCGATATTTACCTTTACCGATTTTACCTTATGCTTAGCTTGGCCAGATGCGTTATACCTTAAGTACGGTAAGACCTAACCGCCAATTTAATGACTGTGATCTTACTTGTCGCAATCTCTACGGTATTTTGCTGAGATGTTACAATAAATATATATTGTAGGTTTTAAAAAGGGTTTAACTTATTTATATAAGGCCATAAGTTCTACTTAAACAACTCTGGTCGTGGTTGTAGTACTTAAATTCGTGTATTCAGTGATGTTATTAATTTCAACCGTGATTCCTCTTTGTATATAGCTTTGGGTATTTATTTAACCCATTATGCGTCATATAATAGATGTTATTATACATCAAAAAAATTAATTAAAAACATAATTACTTTTTGCATATGCAAAGAAGAAAGTTTGTCCCAAAATTGACGGTGTTATGTTTTACATTACTTATAGCGTCTCCACACTTGTGTAAGTCAATAATTCTCTTCCAATATCTAAGGCTACAATACTCCTTATTTTAGCATTTAGAGCGATTAAATCCCAAGCTTTACCGTTTAAATAGTCCTTACAAGAAGTTGTAATATAACACTAAGCCAATATAAACATGCTTAACTCGTAATCCTATATTGAACTGATAATAAATACATTAACAATAAAGTATTGAACGGGGACATTTTAATTTCTATACAACCCAAGTACTCTTAAATTCAATGGAGATATTAATTTCAAATATTTGCATCGCGCTATTATATCCTATTGAGGGAATATTTATGATTAGATGACGTCAACTTTTAAAAGTTTTTATGTAAGAGAAGGCAAACGAGCAGTAGGGTCACTTTGAGTGATGTGCTGCCTATAAACACCTGCAACGCCAGGAGGCTCACAAGTGAGTTGTCGGCCTTTAAGGAAGATGAACACTCTTTTCTTGAAGGTCCCCAAGTCGTAGCGGTTCGGGAATACCTGCGCCGGCACTTAATTCCACTAAGTATATGGAAATCACCGTATGTGTCAAGTTTTATTATTTAGTAACCAATCTAAACATTTCTAAATTTTCTAGACAAACAAACAAACAAACAACAAACAAACCAAACAATTTTCTAGTTAGAACCTTCTAGAAGATTCTAACTAGAAAATTGTTTGGTTCTTTTCCTTGTGCTCATTTAATTTAAAAGCATCCCAATTAATTTGAGGTAATGTTTGCCAAACGTCTTTTTAGGAAGACTCGCTTAGGAGGCTCGCCATAAGGTGGGTTGTCTGGAAGCGATCGCTTATTACCGATAAGGCCGCCCGTTGCTCTTATATGTACTAAACGTTGATTACTTCTACTGTTTAAGTGCAATAAAGTGTAAATAAATAAAGGTGAAGTCGCCTCGATGCTTGCCTTTTAGGAAGTGATCTTTTCATAAAAAACCCTAAGTCGTATTGGTTATTAAGCGTTAATTTTAACAGAGCACTGTTGTCATTGTTATTTTATTTATACCACTGCTCAGCCTGAAACACATTGCCCATCGACCGAACTGAACGTAAACAAGCAACAAAACAGTAATTGCGAATCATGTCCGTGTGCAGTTGCATTTTATGTCTGAACCTTCACTAATGAATGTAACGTAAGTCATTGAGGCTTTCGTCATGATTTTTGCCTCGTGAAAGGCTATATTAGCTTGTATTAATCGTATACGTATTTGTACTATTAAGTACGTTACGTTTCATTAGCATTATTTTAATTTTGATTCCAAATTACACCTTTTTTACGAGATATAAATGCATTAGCATTCCATGGTCCCAAAGGCTAAGGGATATGTAGAACTCAACCCACGATGGTGTCTTTCAAGCAGCCTGGGTCGAACTACTAGACCGCATTGAAAGGGCCCTGGGGTCACTCTCACTCATAACCAGGGATTCCAAATTACGCCTGAATGCAGCAGAGAGTCACAAAAATATATATATGTCAAGGAAATGTATATAATATGTTATAGTAATAATGGTTAAAAGCCTTATGGCCGCCTGTTGCCCAAATAAAAGTTGAATTAGTTAATTCATTTCTTGAATTATTACAATACAACTTTAACAGTGTATAAGCCAAATGAAAATTTAGATCAAACAGTAATGCGAACCAGACAGTGGTGCCAGTAAATTACTATAATAGAATTAACATCTATTATTCAAACCGAACAGAAAAAAAGACTATTTACTTAGAGACGGCCGTAGTTAATCCCATTATGTGACCTCCGCCTTACATTCTGAATCTAACGAGCTAATTTAGTGGCCCCTTGAGGACAATTTTCCCTATGTATGGACAGATTCAGGCTATATGAGTACGTACATTATTAATTAAGTGCCTACTAACATTGAGTTTAGTAGCAAAACCGTTATTACCGCACACGTAATTATCCTGATAATCCAGGCTTGATAAATGTTAACAATATATATAGACATCTCATATAATAGATGTAATAGATGTAAATAGATAATATTGCTGAAATTATTCTTGAGGCAGGAGGCTCATCTGAAATATACGCAGAGTATAAGTCAAAGTCAAAATATTTTTTTGTTTATTCACTAAGGTACACGGGACCATTTTGAATTGTTTTAATCTAAGTGATTCAATGCCTATTCGTACGCGACAAAGCTGAGAAGGAGCAGGCAAGAAACTCCGCTTGGTTGATTTTTTGGAAATGATGGCTAGTGTGGTACAATTTATTTGCTAACACATATTACAAATTAATTTACTTAAACAAAAAAAAACAATGTTATTTTTTTGCCGAAATGAACATTAATTTTTAATGCTATAGTTATAATATGTATAGGCTGAACGCTTCGCAAGAAATATAGCAAACAACATTAGGAAACTCATCAAACTCCAACGTTTTCAAACTCAAAAAATTACATATTTGCCAATAAAATAGAAAAAGATCAAAGAAATACACGTTCTGAAAGCCAAGGATATAAAGCGTCGCTTAAAATAAAGCTCACTTAAATTATGAAGCAAGTATTTAATATAAAAAGCTCATTTTTGATTCAACAAAAGGGATGGAAATTCTAAAGTGCTACGTCGTAGTATATTCATTGATCTACGTAGACTTTACATTTCAGTAAATGTACACAAAACAAAGAAATATACATGATTATGGGATATAATAAATCAAACTATACTATACTATTGCTGTATTAAGAGCTCTTCAAGTAGAGCCTACAGAAGATAAAAAGAAAAGCAGAGTAATGTCTATGAGCGGTATCAATATCATATAAGAATGTATTAATAACACTACAAACGCAGTCGACAAAAAATACTGAGAAAAGTACTCAATGTTCCATACTTTTATTTAAATCCATCTTAAATCAATCAATCGATTTGTCACTGTCAATTGTCACTGTCAAACCGACTGGATAAAGGCTTATTTTTAAGCTTAGTTTGTTTAAATGCTATAACATTCATTAATTTTTTTTGAGCAGGAAAAAGGTTTATTTTTTAATTGTAAAAAAGTCCAGTTACTTACGAGTTTAAAGTTAATTATACCCATCTGATAGTAGAAAAGTCATTCCAAAGTTTCAGGTCAACCGCAAATGTATTATGGTACCTATGTCGTCAATCTTCGTCTGCGCAGACACGATTAGATAGTCACTAACACAACTTTACTTTAAAATCAACTGTATCCAACCTACTTAAGGTTGAAAATCGATATCAATGCAGCATTTTTACACCACGTCGTAAAGACTATTTTCTTAATTTTATTTTTTATTAAATCACACAATGTTGTAAATCTTTCATTTTAGAGTAATTAAAACAATTAATATGACAAATCGTTAATTCAATCATTTATTTATTGCTCTTATAAATAAACTAAAAGAAAAAAAACATATTGGCATATAGAAAAAAGGCTGCCCGGAAGCCTTAACTAGGATAGTTCTCGTATCTAAGGGCTTCCAAGCACTTACCGACCAATTAAATAAGTCATACCATTCCATACCTTATAAACTGTACTGCATATAAAATAGAATTATATAATATGTATTTAAAGTATATTATATGTAGTTTATCAGTTCTGTTAGCACCCATAAGACAAGCTATAAATCGCTTACAGTGGAGCTAACCGACCGTACGTGAAAGGTATCCTGATATTATTATTGTATAGGAGCGAATATATTTTCCTGTTAGTTTATAAAAAGGGTTTTGTACACAATTTTAATACAATTAAAAAAGTTAAATACTTCGTCATATACGAGTTAATATGACAACAAGTTGAAAGCTGAAAATATTTTAATACAATACAAAAACAAATGTTTATTTGTTTATATTATGGAAAAACATTCTATACAAACCCAATAAATCAGCGGTTATCATCCCTTAACAAACTTTATTCACCTGCAATGTTTATCACACTTAATTGAGGAGATATTTATTCGTGAAAAGCACGACAATCCAAAATAAAAGGCGACGCCACGTCCGCACGCAGGGGCGGGTCGGCCAGCACTGGCAGGTCCACGAAACCTCACCCCGAACCCCCTTCATCCCCAAAGCTTCCTTCGCCCCTGCCGATAAGGTTGCAGCTTGCTTTCTTAAAACTGCTGACTATTCCCCGGTTAAGCACCAACTTATTAACATAAAGTAAATGAAGATGCACTGAGTAGCAGACACTAAGACCACTCATTGCCGAGTGGAAAAGAAATTGCAAATGCATGCAATTTGCCAGCTTCGCAGAAATCTTTTCAACTTTATTATATTTAATGAAAATATTGTAACAAGCGGGAAATGGAACAAGCGATCATCCCGCCAATCTTGCATATCCAAACCCGTCCGTCCTATTACACTCTTTTGAAATTTAACAAATTTTTCATATTCGAAAATTTGATGATTGTGTTGTTATTTTATGTAACTGTTCAAAAACAACTGGTTTACACACTACATAATATACAACATTTACTATTACTATTACTATTTACATTTTAATCGCTTAACAACTGTGTGTAATTATTTGTTAAATAATTAACTTAGTTTGTCTCATATTTGGTTTTTATATATATATATTTTCTATCATTTGTTTGTGTCCTTGAATTACGAGTGAAACTTTCTTTAGGCTTCAAAATTTATATCTTTATTGTGACGTATCTGTATATTTTGTTAATAAATAAGTACACCTTAACACTAAAAATATTCTAATTAGTACAATTTTCCAACGGTGAACAAATAAGGTGTTTAGTTTAATTATAGCTACTGGGAATAGAACTCGACACGTCATGAAGCCACGAGACTCTCAAGTGTCATATTCACTTTCCATTTGTGATGGACTCTTTAACAAAAGGCTCATAACTTATAAACACTTTCATCAATCGTCAACAACCTTGAATTACATATAGAAGCCTGTCTGTTACAAATTCACACATTGACAATGCGACCGGTGTGGCACGCAACATCAAACGACAGGGACACGCAGACATAAAAGTAGGGTGTAGTTACACCAACTATTTGGTAACTAGAACATCTTAAGATTTCTAACAAAGGATATAATGTCAAACTGAGAAGTATATCTGATGTTAGTGTTAACATCGTTTAAGTTGCCCACGCAGAAGATCAGAAATGGCATTAAAATAAATTTGACCCTCGAGACTATAGGACAACCAAATCTTGGCCAAGACACATCAAATCTCTGAAGCCTGATGTTCGGTTTGTAAATGTATATTATGACAAAGACCTACCTGAAAAAGATAAAGTTTTAATTACATGATTTAAAATCGGTAAACACATGTCTAAGTATGTAAATCTGTTATTGTTTTGTCGTTTAAACAATTAAACATACATTTAAATGATAAAATAAAATATAAAAAATGGATGAAGCGTTTACAAGTATCATTAATATAAAACTATTTTCAACAGATAATGAATTTATTACGCTATTCGCACTCCGATACAACTCGACGTTCCAATAAATTCAAATCTGAAATTCATTTTTGACTGTTTCTTTTTCATAATCAAATGAAATATTTCTTTAGGTTGATTAATAAATCCAATACTTGTTGGACAAATAATTTTATGAATTAACTAAACTTATGTTTACTTCTGTTGACGCGTGATCAGTGGCGTAAGCTTTAAGTATCTGACGCCAACCAATTTTGTTAAAATATTAATTAAAATTATAACCATTAGGTGACAGTGAAAGATTGTGAATACACGTTTTTTGATTTTGATCTTTGGAAAATGTCAAACAATTATTATTTGAAAGTGGCAATAAAATCTTGATCACACTAGTCTAGACCCAGCACGAGTATATATATCTACGATAAGTAATATATCTCATATTATTATTGATGACACCAGCACTTAAACTCTCAGATAACAGAATTTGTTTCAATCAACAACATTATAATATAATTATATATTAACATTTAATACAACAATTGTGAATAAATCAAAAATTAATAAATAAATAATTTTATTAACACAGACACGCACACTTCTACACACATGGTAGCAACTGTCAAATCATATTTCTGAATTGTTAACGTAACGTAACAGTGGGGCAAACAAAATACAGGTATCTTGTGATTACCTTCTGGGAAGCCCAAACAAACTTGATGATTATTTACTCAATAACATATTTTTTTAATTTAACTAATATCAGATAGGATATAACAAGCTTTATATTACAGCTTAAAAAATAAATAAAAGACAGCCAACTTCATTTGTCTTCTGCCGTTAACTGCATACAAGCATTTATTTTTGAAGCCTGGGCAAATATACACGACAGTGTAGAAGGCGTAAGAGGAAATTTAAGAGGTTCATTATCACCTAAGCCTTGTTTTAAAAAATCATTTTATCATATACTTTAACATACATTACAATATAAATATAGCCCGCCTACCAGTATATTCGTCCATAGAAATTAAATCAAATAAAACCTGGATTCGAATCATTATAATGCCAACACAAGGATACTTAATATATTTCTAAGAAAACCATAAACTATGAAGTGACGGAAGTGTGTCAAGAGAGCGATTCTATTTAGAATTTGTCTAATTAATACGAATGCTAATTCAAATCACGCTCTAATTCTGAAACTACTTGACACAAACTTAATTGAGTCCTTAATTAAATAATGGAGGGATCTACATTCGGCCGTGACGTATTGGTGAACTGTTATATTTAGTTAGTGTAAAAATTAGGACACCAACTAATCCCTAGTTTGAAGACAGTAGAGTAACTACTAAATGAAAACCCAAGTTCAAATCCCGAAAAAATATATATATGTAGTAGTATTTTGCATACTACTTGGATACTTCGTATCCTTAGCTAGAGAAAGTTGAACTCTGGAGTGCTGTTTGATACCTCATATGAAATTGAATCATATGAAGCATATATACATTAAATCGTAAAAGATTTAATGCTTACTTATATTATATATAAGTAAGTACTAACTTATATACATTCAAGAGCTTGTGGGCTTTAACTTTCCAGCTATGATAGTTGAAAATTTCTACACTGTAGAAATATAATCATATAATCATATTACTGGATTACTATTTATTAAACAATAACCACTACCCAAACAACAAATCAAGAAAAATGAAGCATTATTAAAAATAAAAAATACCTTTATTCAAGTAGGTCTTTAAAATACACTTTTTCATTATCAATTTTTACACTACCACCTGTTCGGAAGACAGTTATTGAGGACGCATACATAGTTTAAAGATTATCTAACGTACTTAAGGGTTATTAAAAATGTGTACTTAAATAACGGCTTTTGTGAATTTTGACAATAAATTTAAAAAAAACGTAATTTTATCCCGACTATACATTACATGGCGGGATCGTGATCGCGAGATGTCACTTTTTCATAATCGTTAATTGGCGTTATCCGTTAAAGAAGCATTTAAACGCCTCATAACTTAAGATATATACTAAAATTGTAATGTGAATAACCCTAAAGCTCCTTAGCTGGCCAAAAGGTCGGAAGCTACGATTAGCCAGCGCTTCAAATGTTTATAGCCAGTCATTTTCCGAGTAATGTGCCGCCTAAATTCGAAGAGAAGCCTCATCAAAACGCTTTCCGTTTTGTTTCATTGAATATCTCTTTTGGAATAGAGATATGAAATATGAATATAAAAATTCAAGGTGTTTTATATTTGGAAGAAAAAGAATCAATTTTATTGAACCAGGAAGTTATATATATATAATGTGTCATTATATTAATATATACCAAATTAATATACTGATGTTACATAGTAAAATGATGTTATATAATGTATAATCATATCTTTAAATATGATTATACATGAATTTGTTAAAACCTCTTTTGTGAAATAAATTCATTAGAACCTCTTTTCAGGTAAATGAATTGATAAGAAGCATTTTTGAATGACGTTCGATAGCTTTTGGTTATTTCGGTGATAAGTGGCCATTCTGGGTCCGATTGGCAACGAGATAAACGTAAGTCTGATTCTTTGATTGTACATTTGTAAAATTATTATTAAACAGCTACTTTTGTTAAATATAACTGTTATGACAATGATTACTGTGTTTTAGTATTGATATTGCCAATTATATATGTATTACAATTCTGAGAATAGATAATTAAGCATAATATATAATGATGCAATGAGATATATGAGTACTAAAACAAATTTAAAAAGTTTGGTCCCTGTTGCAGAGTACCCACAATGCTGGCGGCATTTCCTCGCTGTATCGCGATGCTTATACGCTCAGCAAGGAAAGCACCAGCTCTTGGATCACCGGTACTGACTACCAGGCGCTTACTTAATTCTTTAAGCGCCTGTGCACTTGCACCCCATGGTCCAAAAGTCTCTATTCCAAAAAAAAAGTAATAAATAGTTAATTAATATAGAAAATATTACGACTAATAGACAAAATATATGTAACGCTAACATATGCATTGATAAACTTGTTTTGCGAGCAAGAAGGAGATTCTCGCTGATAACAATTAATAAAAATGACTAAAAGCATCAATCGTTCGTACATTTGTAATTATTTTTTATACAAAAAATTTGACGTCAACGTACAACAAGGCCAGAGAAGCGATTGTCGCCACGTGTATATTATATGGGTCCATTATTCATTTATTTTATAAAATCTATCCCAAAACTTAGAAAATGAAAATAGAAATTATTTAAAAAAAACTAAGACTCAACCTCGCACACTCAGCAACACCATTGCACACACTAATGCACACACACTTAAATGCTCGTTCTTCACATAATATACTCCACTTGTTCATATGTATATATATATATTGATTTTTTTGTTTTTGTTGTTTCTGATCTTTTCTGATCGATTCTATTTCCGGTTCTAGGTTTTAACCTTATTTTGGCTTTATTTTATTGTGCAATAAGATTATTTTAAATAAACATCTTATGTGCTAAATATATTAATACAAAAAGGAAACTTAAAGATAATAAAACATATTGTAGATGTATTCACACAAGACAATTGAATGGAAACTAAAAAGAATTATGTAAAGGTATTAAATATTTATTGCTTTTTCTTAGATTTAGTAAATTCCAAGTTAAGTGTTTCCATTTAAGCAATTTATTGTTTCTATTTGGAGAACGCCCACTATCTTATTATATCTTACGTTCTTAAGCAATAAAATATACAAAAAAAAACTATTTAATAAATGAGAAAATAAAACTATCTCTATACGCCAGTTAATAAATAAGAGAGTTGTGTGTGTAGATAAATTAAAAATGCTTAATTAGTAAATAACTTTTAGCATTTTTTTCTATTGCCTGGTATTTTTTACAATATAACCACCCCCTTACTTTATTTTAATTTTAATGGTATGTAAAGGGATACGAGTATAAAATCTTTTAAAATATTACAATATATCTGAAATATAAAATTTCCCTATCACAGTGTTAGTTCAGTAGGTATGAGAATCGGCCAGCATATATTTTTCATAACCCTATGTGATAAGGGTTGTTCACTATTAAAAGTTATCTTTCATTTATTGTTTTATAATTATTATATTTATATTTTTTACTATATTTTTATAACAAATCCCAATCTTTTATAGCTATTTTAGTAATTTAATCATTTTTCATCAGCGATCGATAACCGATCAATCGTTGTTTACTTAGGTATCACCGCCGGCTATTTCTGCAGTATAGTTTTTATCTACATAAGAAATTTCTGAGAAATAATTTATATGGCAAAACAACGTTTGCCGGTTCAGCTAGTTTATGTATATATTTTCACATTTGTAAAATCTTTATTTACCTATTGTGTTGTATTTGCTTTCTTCCTTATATATTTAGCTCTTTATTTATAGCCGTATGAAGGTTTGTTGACTGTCTCAACTCCCATGAATGTTACTTTTCTATTCGGTATAAGTATAGGATTTTAAAAGATTCAACTGTGTGCTAGTATCCTTACCACATAATTCCGTTATATCACTATGTTAGATGACTTATCAATCAAAAAAAACCTTTGAATCCTGATAGTGGTCACATTGTATGTCGTATTATTATATATATTGTATTTTGTTATTGTATAATGTCTCAAGTTCCCATTTAATTGTCTTATGTGTAAACCTAGTTGTGTTATCTCATAAATTTATTGTTTTAAATGTATTTAGCACATAACATGTCTGGGGACAGATATAATAAAATAAAATTGTTAATATGTATTTTGTCAAAATAAGCTTAAAATTAGCACAAAAGTTCCGACACTATATCACCCGTGATTAATGTTTATTGTAATTATATTGTATAATAAGCAAATCATTATTCAGCATAAGAATATTATCGTGCGTGTCGTAGATTACAAAGTTAATTCTCATTAAAATTCCATCATACCAGAGAACGTTTGCTTAATAATGCTATAACACTTTTAACGCCTTATCTAATTTACTTTGAAAATTGAAATTGTCAACTTTACCGACATAATTAATTCACATTTATAGGCCAACGTTTAAATTTGTTTTCATAACAAATAGCTCAGTGTTTTTTTTACTCAGTTTAATATCTATGTATAGTTGAGGTAGATTATTGAAACGATAAAAAAGGCTTTGGAATGAGACGCCTTATGCTGTAAAAAGGTCACTTTCTGAAAGAGTGATCACGATTACTTATAAGTAACCAGCTGAGTTTGTTGTGGGTGTCTTCTCAGACCGGAATATTTTAGAGCCCTCAAGATCAGTGTTTCCCAATATTATTCAATCCATGACCACCTTTTCCATTTCTAAAATTTATAAGTCCGCCCATACATTTTTTTTAATGTTTAAAAGCTAATATTGTACCATTATAAAAGACTTCATAACGTTTTCCCAGTTTTGAATTTGCCCTTCATGATTTTCAAATTGAAGTGGGGCGTACGGCAGACGTTGGAAAACACTGCTACATAGGGTTTTTTACGAACAAAATCGCTGACTAAGATTTGATGTAGAAAAGATATAAATAAAAGAAATGAATATTATGACGATCTATTAAGAGCCAACTTAATAACAAATAACTGGATTATAATTTTATTTTATAATAAAGAAAACAGTAAAATCTATATTACAAGTAACTTATGTTTTCCAGACTTGAGCTTTTTAAAATATTTGGACATAGTTACACACTAAATCTTTGGTATAAAACTAAAGTGTTTAGAAATATTTTTTTTATTAAGAGTTTTTTGTAGCTATTCCCATTGTGTTCGCCATAACATAAGCGGAGCCTTAAATTAATTAAATATGTGTGAAATGTGTTCTGATACTGAACTTATACCTGAACAAAGTACAATGAAACTTTGCATTACACAACTCGTGCCTGGCAGTTCCAAGTAGTTTTTTTAGGTCGTATGCCATTTTTCTGAAACATTTCCTCGTTGTAGAACTCAGCATTCTCAGGTCAGCCTAAAAGTCTCACAATAAAAATATGTATTTGATGTTAAAAAAACAAATTTTATTTTAAATATGTATATGTCGGAAATTTTTAACTCAGATTGATGCCAGACAAATGACTTTGGATTATCACATATAATATTATTCGTAAATTTATGTATGTTAAAAATTATTAAGTCCTACTAACTATCCATCCATTATAATCGCATTGTTATCTATAGTGTTATACCAAATATATGATATATAAAAACATATCGCCTTAGTGATAAATGCAAATAATTTTAATGATATTTAAAATTATTGGGAATTTAATTAAACCGATAACACAATTTTTAAATAACATTCTAAAAATAGGTTGGAAAATGCTCAGAACGCCTGTACTTGATATTTTTATAGCTCCTCCATAATATCATGAGTTATTGCGGACCCATTTGAATATGAATGGAGCTTTGACATTTTCATGTCGTCCTGTAAAGAAAATTATTAAAATTATATCTTCGTAAGATTTTTTAATACAAATACTTAGGCACAAATATAAAAGTTATTATATAACTTTAAATATTTAACTATTACCTTATAAAAATATAATTGATTTTTGGCCTTTGTGGCAGAGTATTTATTATGCTGGCATTTCCTCACTGTATCGCGAACGTACGTTGACCGAGAAAAGCACCAGCTCCTGGGTCACTGTATTGACCACCAGGCGCCTACTTAATTCCTTAATACGCGCCTGTATCCCAAGGTCTGAGAATCTCTACTCCAAAGGGAAAAATTAAAGAGAAGAAAGACTTATCTATTAGAGATAAATTGACCATACGAGTACATATCTTATCTATTCAATGACCTTTTAATTGCCTATGTAATCCAGCCAGCACCAAAAGATGCAAATGCAAATGCATTTACCATGGGGTGTGTTCGGAGGAGTTGTTCGGATTAATACCTGCAGCTAAATTTCACCTTCGGACATCAAGGCAGAATGCGAAATTCCACCCGTATCACCTTGATGTCTGTCGTTCCACCACTGCGCGTTTCGTAAGACATTTCTTACCACGCACCACCACGTTATGGAACAAGCTGCCCGCCACGGTATTTCCGAACCACTACTACTTAGGGTCCTTCAAGAAAAAAGCGTATAAATCCCTAAAAGGCCGGCAACGCACTCATGAGCTCCCATGAGCCACTTGAGTGTCCATGGGCGGTGACTTCACCTTTATGGTGGGCCTCCTGCTCGTTTGCCCCCTCTTCTTTAAAAAAAAAAAAAAGATATATTATTTTGAGGGTACTTTCATTTGTAAATGTTAATAGCAATGAACACTAGTTTATAGCGTTTCCGGGTAAGTAATTATTGTGTATGCTAAATATGACCGAAATACAATATAAGAGGAATTTAATCCAGCATTCCATTGAACAACGTTTTTCGTTTAAAGTTTTTCAAATAAAGGTTGTTGTGAATAACATTAAGTATATGAAATCAAATGACAAGAGAAACCCCTAAAGTAACGACACTTAGCACAATTTATTAAATGAGATTCCCGGCGCCTCACAATTATAAACAAACATTAACGCTGAGAAGTTATAAAAGTATGTGATATATCATACCATAAGCAATGTTGCCAGCTTAAGTTTTACAAAGCACACGATAAAATGTTTTCAACTATAATTAATATTTAACAATAAAACCGTTCTTTTTTTAATAGAGCAGGCTGTCTAGACTACTGTTACTATAAAGAACTATATATTGTGAAAGTTGTTAGTATGTGTATATAAGTGTGTGAGAGTATACTTAGTCTGGCCATAAATACTGTTACTATTCAAAAAAAGAAAATATTACGTTTGAATTTGGAATCTGTCATTTTTATATGATTGCTTGATGTGTTTTCTTATTTTCGCGCCATTATATTGTTAAATATTTTGTTATATTAAAATGGAGTGGGGTGATAAAGAGAACCGAATCGCTGTGATTGCCTTACATAAAGTAGGTATGGAGAAAAGTGCAATTTTTAAAACCCTCCACCCGCTTGGTATTAGTCAAATGTTTGTTTACCGGGCTATTGATAGGTACAATGATACCTCCTCTGTTTGTGACAGAAAAAGATCTGGCCGTCCACGTACCGTTCGTGTGAAAAAGGTGATTAAAGCAGTTAGGGAAAGAATTCGAAGAAATCCTGTCCGTAAGCAAAAGATTTTATCTCGGGAGATAAAGATAGCTCCTAGAACCATGTCGCGTATATTAAAAGATGACTTAGGACTTGCAGCCTATAAGAGACGTACTGGTCACTTCTTAACTGATAATTTAAAGAAGAATAGGGTGGTAAAATCCAAACAACTACTTAAGCGGTACGCAAAGGGAGGTCACAAAAAATTTTTGTTTACGGATGAGAAAATTTTTACAATTGAGCAGTATTTTAATAAACAAAATGACCGTATTTATGCTGGAAGCTCTAAAGAAGCTTCGCAATTAGTAAACAGAGTACAACGTGGGCATTATCCCACTTCAGTGATGGTTTGGTGGGGTGTTAGCTATGAAGGGGTGACTGAGCCATATTTTTGTGAAAAAGGTATTAAAACGTCGGCACAAGTTTATCAAAATACCATTCTTGAGACGGTAGTTAAGCCTTTAACTAACACCATGTTCAATAACAAAGAATGGTGCTTTCAACAAGACTCGGCACCGGGTCATAGAGCTCGATCCACCCAATCTTGGTTGAAAACTAACGTTCCGGACTTTATCAGCACTGAAAACTGGCCGTCGTCAAGTCCTGACCTAAATCCATTGGATTATGATTTATGGTCAGTTTTAGAGAGTAAGGCTTGCTCTAAACGCCATGATAATTTGGAGTCCCTAAAACGATCCATTCGGTTGGCAGTGAAGAATTTTCCTCTAGAAAGAGTTCGTGCTGCTATTGATAACTGGCCTCAACGTTTAAAAGACTGTATTGTAGCCAATGGAGACCACTTCGAATAAACATTGTATATTTTTAATAGTTATATATTGATGTATTAAACTAACTCACTATGAAAGGAATAAATGTTACGTATAAAAAAAAAATCGTGCTTTTCTTTATAACAATATTTATGGCAAGACTAAGTATTTGTGATTTACTCACAAATCAAATTATAAACTATAAATTGTGAAAGAGATAAATTAACATTATCACCTGACTGTTGTGTCTTTATTAGAACGTGGTACGCTCAATTAATCTTAATCAATCAAACCAAAACCCGGATATTATTTTAACAAACTTTATATATAATGCCACAGTATATATTGTATAAAATCACCATAAAGCCCGCGTATGTAACTTTCTGGCAACACTCGCCCATACTCGACGTTAATTTGTGTGTCACACGAGCTCATAACTTCTCCCATTTTCATAGCCATTTTCCCAACTTGGAAATTCTTTATGCTACCTCTCCCTAGACGGATCGGTTAGCGGGTAGAATTATAACTGTACCCTGTCTTTTTTTCGAGTTAATTGGTTTCTAGCGTAATATCGTATGGAACAATCTTTCTTATAATACTAAATAAATTTAATTATCAACCAATTTAAACCACAGCACTAAAACAAATTTATAAAGTTTGGGTCTTGTGGCAGAGTACGCATAATGTTGGCGGCATTTCCTCGCTGTAAGGCGATGCTTATACGCTGAGCGAGAAAAACACCAGCTCTTGAATCACCAGTACTGACTACCAGGCGCCTACTTAATTCCTTAATAATCGCCTGTGCACTTGTACCCCAAGGTCCAAAAGTCTCTACTCCAAAGGGTACACCTTTGACTCTCCCACTTTGACCTTTTCTTTTTTTCTGTCATTTAGATCATCCAATATGGATGATCTAAATGACTTGAACTTAAACATTATGATGTTTTCTTATAAGCTTTACATTAATATATTTAGTAATATATCAGACTTTAATACGGACACAATATATGTTATAAATTCGCGTCAAAAACATTACACGAGATAATGAGAAAAAGCTAGCAAAGTTCATAGAGCTTAATATTAATGCATTAACAATGTAACGATTTTTCCACTCTATTAAATTTATGATACAACCACAATGCAAACAAAAGACCTTAAACAATGAGTTACTTTTTGAGTAGCATTTCAATATCGTTAATTCTGAATTTAAAACGAAATAAAATGTCAATTATTTTTAAAAGGGGGGCTTTTTTATAGAAGAGGGGGCAAACAATTATGGCGCACCACAATGGTGAAGTGACTGCCCATAGGCACCGATGTGGGTAAAACGTTGAGCCTTTAAGAAAGTACGCGGCTCTTTTCCGTGTAGAGCGAAGTGTTCCCCACACCAGAAGAGTTAGCTGTGCGGCCACGACCAGTAGTTATTAGAGACTCAACGCAAGCAAGTAATACCTCCCTGAGCTATATTAGTATATTAAAATAAAGCGATATTTTTAAATACAATTTTTTATATAATATTCAATCGGATTTTAACTGATCCTTCACATGTATTATAAAATATCACAATACACATGAAAGTCACTTTTACTGTCATGTGACAGTAAAACAACAGCTGCAATGCCAGTGTATTGCAAAACAATCCAACATTTTCAAAATAGTATCAAACTTTTAGTTTACATGTGTTTCTGCAAACTATACTTATAATAAAGTCGTAACGAGGTCGAGTATACATAATAATAAACAGTAACCCAAGTAAAAACTCGAATATTAAATAACAATAGTCATCGTATCAGCTAGACGTCAAGCAAGTACATGATAAGCCCCATTTGACATCAAAAGATCTTTGTTTTTATAGCTAAGGCTTCCGGAAAAATTGTAATTATATGCATCTCTATTGCTATGAAATAGATAGATAATAAAAAAATACAAAAGACAAGAAAAGTTTTTGGACTAGAAAAAGAGTTTGGACTACAAAATGAGTTTGGACTACAAAAAGAGTTTGGACTAGAAGAAGAGTTTGAACTACAAGAAGAGTTTGGACTAGAAGAAGAGTTTGAAATACAAAAAGAGTTTGAACTACAAAAAGAGTTTGGACTAGAAGAAGAGTTTGAACTGCAACAAGAGTTTGGACTAGAAGAAGAGTTTGAACTAGAAGAAGAGTTTGAACTGCAACAAGAGTTTGGACTAGAAGAAGAGTTTGAACTAGAAGAAGATTTTGAACTACAAGAAGAGTTTGAACTACAAGAAGAGTTTGGACTAGAAGAAGAGTTTGGACTACAAAAAGATTTTGAACTACAAAAATAGTTTGAACTACAAAAAGAGTTTGGACTAGAAGAAAAGTTTGGACTAGAAGAAGAGTTTGGACTAGAAGAAGAGTTTGAAATACAAAAAGAGTTAGGAATAGAAGAAGAGTTTGAACTAGAAGAAGAGTTTGAACTAGAAGAAGAGTTTGAACTAGAAGAAGAGTTTGAACTAGAAGAAGAGTTTGAACTAGAAGAAGAGTTTGAAGTGCAAAAATAGTTTGAACTACAAAAAGAGTTTGGACTAGAAGAAAAGTTTGGACTAGAAGAAGAGTTTGGACTAGAAGAAGAGTTTGGACTAGAAGAAGAGTTTGAACTAGAAGAAGAGTTTGGACTACTAGAAGAGTTTGGACTACAAGAAGAGTTTGGACTACAAAAAGAAATTGGACTAGAAGAAGAGTTTGAACTACAAGAAGAGTTTGAACTGCAACAAGAGTTTGGACTACAAGAAGAGTTTGAACTAGAAGAAGATTTTGAACTACAAGAAGAGTTTGAACTAGAAGAAGAGTTTGAACTGCAAAAAGATTTTGAACTACAAGAAGAGTTTGAAATACAAAAAGAGTTTGGACTACAAGAAGAGTTTGGACTAGAAGAAGAGTTTGAACTAGAAGAAGAGTTTGAACTGCAACAAGAGTTTGGACTAGAAGAAGAGTTTGAAATACAAAAAGATTTTGAACTACAAGAAGAGTTTGAACTACAAGAAGAGTTTGGACTAGAAGAAGAGTTTGGACTAGAAGAAGAGTTTGGACTAGAAGAAAAGTTTGGACTAGAAGAAGAGTTTTACCTAGAAGAAGAGTTTGAACTAGAAGAAGAGTTTGAACTAGAAGAAGAGTTTGAACTGCAAAAATAGTTTGAACTACAAAAAGAGTTTGGACTAGAAGAAAAGTTTGGACTAGAAGAAGAGTTTGAACTAGAAGAAGAGTTTGGACTACTAGAAGAGTTTGGACTAAAAGAAGAGTTTGGACTACAAGAAGAGTTTGGACTAGAAGAAGAGTTTGGACTAGAAGAAGAGTTTGGACTAGAAGAAGAGTTTTACCTAGAAGAAGAGTTTGGACTAGAAGAAGAGTTTTACCTAGAAGAAGAGTTTGAACTGCAAAAATAGTTTGAACTACAAAAAGAGTTTGAACTACAAGAAGAGTTTGAACTAGAAGAAGATTTTGAACTACAAGAAGAGTTTGAACTAGAAGAAGAGTTTGAACTGCAAAAAGATTTTGAACTACAAGAAGAGTTTGAAATACAAAAAGAGTTTGGACTACAAGAAGAGTTTGGACTAGAAGAAGAGTTTTACCTAGAAGAAGAGTTTGAACTAGAAGAAGAGTTTGAACTAGAAGAAGAGTTTGAACTGCAAAAATAGTTTGAACTACAAAAAGAGTTTGGACTAGAAGAAGAGTTTGGACTAGAAGAAGAGTTTGGACTAGAAGAAGAGTTTGAACTAGAAGAAGAGTTTGGACTAGAAGAAGAGTTTGAAATACAAAAAGAGTTAGGAATAGAAGAAGAGTTTGGACTACAAGAAGAGTTTGGACTAGAAGAAGAGTTTGGACTAGAAGAAAAGTTTGGACTAGAAGAAGAGTTTTACCTAGAAGAAGAGTTTGAACTAGAAGAAGAGTTTGAACTAGAAGAAGAGTTTGAACTGCAAAAATAGTTTGAACTACAAAAAGAGTTTGGACTAGAAGAAAAGTTTGGACTAGAAGAAGAGTTTGAACTAGAAGAAGAGTTTGGACTACTTGAAGAGTTTGGACTAAAAGAAGAGTTTGGACTACAAGAAGAGTTTGGACTAGAAGAAGAGTTTGGACTAGAAGAAGAGTTTGGACTAGAAGAAGAGTTTTACCTAGAAGAAGAGTTTGGACTAGAAGAAGAGTTTTACCTAGAAGAAGAGTTTGAACTGCAAAAATAGTTTGAACTACAAAAAGAGTTTGAACTACAAGAAGAGTTTGAACTACAAGAAGAGTTTGGACTAGAAGAAGAGTTTGGACTAGAAGAAGAGTTTGGACTACAAGAAGAGTTTGGACTACAAGAAGAGTTTGGACTAGAAGAAGAGTTTGGACTACTAGAAGAGTTTGGACTAGAAGAAGAGTTTGAACTGCAAAAAGATTTTGAACTACAAGAAGAGTTTGGACTAGAAGAAGAGTTTGGACTAGAAGAAGAGTTTGGACTAGAAGAAGAGTTTGAACTAGAAGAAGAGTTTGGACTAGAAGAAGAGTTTGAAATACAAAAAGAGTTAGGAATAAAAGAAGAGTTTGGACTAGAAGAAAAGTTTGGACTAGAAGAAGAGTTTTACCTAGAAGAAGAGTTTGAACTAGAAGAAGAGTTTGAACTAGAAGAAGAGTTTGAACTGCAAAAATAGTTTGAACTACAAAAAGAGTTTGGACTAGAAGAAAAGTTTGGACTAGAAGAAGAGTTTGAACTAGAAGAAGAGTTTGGACTACTAGAAGAGTTTGGACTAAAAGAAGAGTTTGGACTACAAGAAGAGTTTGGACTAGAAGAAGAGTTTGGACTAGAAGAAGAGTTTGGACTAGAAGAAGAGTTTTACCTAGAAGAAGAGTTTGGACTAGAAGAAGAGTTTTACCTAGAAGAAGAGTTTGAACTGCAAAAATAGTTTGAACTAGAAGAAGAGTTTGGACTAGAAGAAAAGTTTGGACTAGAAGAAGAGTTTGGAGTAGAAGAATAGTTTGAACTAGAAGAAGAGTTTGGACTACAAGAAGAGTTTGGAGTAGAAGAAGAGTTTGAACTACCAAAAGAGTTTGGACTAGAAGAAGAGTTTTACCTAGAAGAAGAGTTTGAACTGCAAAAATAGTTTGAACTACAAAAAGAGTTTGAACTACAAGAAGAGTTTGAACTACAAGAAGAGTTTGGACTAGAAGAAGAGTTTGGACTAAAAGAAGAGTTTGAACTAGAAGAAGAGTTTGGACTAGAAGAAGAGTTTGGACTAGAAGAAGAGTTTGGACTAGAAGAAGAGTTTGGACTAGAAGAAGAGTTTTACCTAGAAGAAGAGTTTGGACTAGAAGAAGAGTTTTACCTAGAAGAAGAGTTTGAACTGCAAAAATAGTTTGAACTACAAAAAGAGTTTGAACTACAAGAAGAGTTTGAACTACAAGAAGAGTTTGGACTAGAAGAAGAGTTTGAACTGCAAAAAGATTTTGGACTAGAAGAAGAGTTTGGACTACAAGAAGAGTTTGGACTAGAAGAAGAGTTTGGACTAGAAGAAGAGTTTGGACTAGAAGAAAAGTTTGGACTACAAGAAGAGTTTGGACTAGAAGAAGAGTTTGGACTAGAAGAAGAGTTTGGACTAGAAGAAAAGTTTGGACTAGAAGAAGAGTTTTACCTAGAAGAAGAGTTTGAACTAGAAGAAGAGTTTGAACTAGAAGAAGAGTTTGAACTGCAACAAGAGTTTGGACTAGAAGAAGAGTTTGAAATACAAAAAGATTTTGAACTACAAGAAGAGTTTGGACTACAAGAAGAGTTTGAAATACAAAAAGAGTTTGGACTACTAGAAGAGTTTGAACTAGAAGAAGAGTTTGAACTGCAAAAAGATTTTGAACTACAAGAAGAGTTTGAAATACAAAAAGAGTTTGGACTAGAAGAAGAGTTTGAACTAGAAGAAGAGTTTGAAGTGCAAAAATAGTTTGAACTGCAAAAAGATTTTGAACTACAAGAAGAGTTTGAAATACAAAAAGAGTTTGGACTAGAAGAAGAGTTTGAACTAGAAGAAGAGTTTGAAGTGCAAAAATAGTTTGAACTACAAAAAGAGTTTGGACTAGAAGAAGAGTTTTACCTAGAAGAAGAGTTTGAACTGCAAAAATAGTTTGAACTACAAAAAGAGTTTGGACTAGAAGAAGAGTTTGGACTAGAAGAAGAGTTTGGACTACAAGAAGAGTTTGGACTACAAGAAGAGTTTGGACTAGAAGAAGAGTTTGGACTACTAGAAGAGTTTGGACTAGAAGAAGAGTTTGAACTGCAAAAAGATTTTGAACTACAAGAAGAGTTTGGACTAGAAGAAGAGTTTGGACTAGAAGAAGAGTTTGGACTACAAGAAGAGTTTGGACTACAAGAAGAGTTTGGACTAGAAGAAGAGTTTGGACTACTAGAAGAGTTTGGACTAGAAGAAGAGTTTGGACTACAAGAAGAGTTTGGACTACAAGAAGAGTTTGGACTAGAAGAAGAGTTTGGACTAGAAGAAGAGTTTGGAGTAGAAGAATAGTTTGAACTAGAAGAAGAGTTTGGACTACAAGAAGAGTTTGGACTAGAAGAAGAGTTTGGACTAGAAGAAGAGTTTGGACTAGAAGAAGAGTTTTACCTAGAAGAAGAGTTTGAACTGCAAAAATAGTTTGAACTGCAAAAAGATTTTGAACTACAAGAAGAGTTTGAAATACAAAAAGAGTTTGGACTAGAAGAAGAGTTTGAACTAGAAGAAGAGTTTGAAGTGCAAAAATAGTTTGAACTGCAAAAAGATTTTGAACTACAAGAAGAGTTTGAAATACAAAAAGAGTTTGGACTAGAAGAAGAGTTTGAACTAGAAGAAGAGTTTGAAGTGCAAAAATAGTTTGAACTACAAAAAGAGTTTGGACTAGAAGAAAAGTTTGGACTACAAGAAGAGTTTGGACTAGAAGAAGAGTTTGGACTAGAAGAAGAGTTTGGACTACAAGAAGAGTTTGGACTACAAGAAGAGTTTGGACTAGAAGAAGAGTTTGGACTACTAGAAGAGTTTGGACTAGAAGAAGAGTTTGGACTACAAGAAGAGTTTGGACTACAAGAAGAGTTTGGACTAGAAGAAGAGTTTGGACTAGAAGAAGAGTTTGGAGTAGAAGAATAGTTTGAACTAGAAGAAGAGTTTGGACTACAAGAAGAGTTTGGACTAGAAGAAGAGTTTGGACTAGAAGAAGAGTTTGGACTAGAAGAAGAGTTTTACCTAGAAGAAGAGTTTGAACTGCAAAAATAGTTTGAACTGCAAAAAGATTTTGAACTACAAGAAGAGTTTGAAATACAAAAAGAGTTTGGACTAGAAGAAGAGTTTGAACTAGAAGAAGAGTTTGAAGTGCAAAAATAGTTTGAACTGCAAAAAGATTTTGAACTACAAGAAGAGTTTGAAATACAAAAAGAGTTTGGACTAGAAGAAGAGTTTGAACTAGAAGAAGAGTTTGAAGTGCAAAAATAGTTTGAACTACAAAAAGAGTTTGGACTAGAAGAAAAGTTTGGACTAGAAGAAGAGTTTGGACTAGAAGAAGAGTTTGGACTAGAAGAAAAGTTTGGACTAGAAGAAGAGTTTTACCTAGAAGAAGAGTTTGAACTAGAAGAAGAGTTTGAACTAGAAGAAGAGTTTGAACTGCAAAAATAGTTTGAACTACAAAAAGAGTTTGGACTAGAAGAAAAGTTTGGACTAGAAGAAGAGTTTGAACTAGAAGAAGAGTTTGGACTACTAGAAGAGTTTGGACTAAAAGAAGAGTTTGGACTACAAGAAGAGTTTGGACTAGAAGAAGAGTTTTACCTAGAAGAAGAGTTTGGACTAGAAGAAGAGTTTTACCTAGAAGAAGAGTTTGAACTGCAAAAATAGTTTGAACTACAAAAAGAGTTTGGACTAGAAGAAGAGTTTGGACTAGAAGAAGAGTTTGGACTACAAGAAGAGTTTGGACTACAAGAAGAGTTTGGACTAGAAGAAGAGTTTGGACTACTAGAAGAGTTTGGACTAGAAGAAGAGTTTGAACTGCAAAAAGATTTTGAACTACAAGAAGAGTTTGGACTAGAAGAAGAGTTTGGACTAGAAGAAGAGTTTGGACTAGAAGAAGAGTTTGAACTAGAAGAAGAGTTTGGACTAGAAGAAGAGTTTTACCTAGAAGAAGAGTTTGAACTAGAAGAAGAGTTTGAACTAGAAGAAGAGTTTGAACTGCAAAAATAGTTTGAACTACAAAAAGAGTTTGGACTAGAAGAAAAGTTTGGACTAGAAGAAGAGTTTGAACTAGAAGAAGAGTTTGGACTACTAGAAGAGTTTGGACTAAAAGAAGAGTTTGGACTACAAGAAGAGTTTGGACTAGAAGAAGAGTTTTACCTAGAAGAAGAGTTTGGACTAGAAGAAGAGTTTTACCTAGAAGAAGAGTTTGAACTGCAAAAATAGTTTGAAATACAAAAAGAGTTAGGAATAGAAGAAGAGTTTGAACTAGAAGAAGAGTTTGAACTAGAAGAAGAGTTTGAACTAGAAGAAGAGTTTGAACTAGAAGAAGAGTTTGAACTACAAAAAGAGTTAGGAATAGAAGAAGAGTTTGAACTAGAAGAAGAGTTTGAACTACAAAAAGAGTTTGGACTAGAAGAAGAGTTTGAACTGCAACAAGAGTTTGGAGTAGAAGAAGAGTTTGAACTACCAAAAGAGTTTGGACTACATTAAGAGTTTGAACTAGAAGAAGATTTTGAACTACAAAAAGAGTTTGGACTAGAAGAAGAGTTTGGACTAGAAGAAGAGTTTGAACTAGAAGAAAAGTTTGGACTAGAAGAAGAGTTTGGACTAGAAGAAGAGTTTGAACTGCAAAAAGATTTTGGACTAGAAGAAGAGTTTGGACTACAAGAAGAGTTTGGACTAGAAGAAGAGTTTGGACTAGAAGAAGAGTTTGGACTAGAAGAAAAGTTTGGACTACAAGAAGAGTTTGGACTAGAAGAAGAGTTTGGACTAGAAGAAGAGTTTGGACTAGAAGAAAAGTTTGGACTAGAAGAAGAGTTTTACCTAGAAGAAGAGTTTGAACTAGAAGAAGAGTTTGAACTAGAAGAAGAGTTTGAACTGCAACAAGAGTTTGGACTAGAAGAAGAGTTTGAAATACAAAAAGATTTTGAACTACAAGAAGAGTTTGGACTAGAAGAAGAGTTTGGACTAGAAGAAGAGTTTGGACTAGAAGAAGAGTTTGGACTACAAGAAGAGTTTGGACTAGAAGAAGAGTTTGGACTAGAAGAAGAGTTTTACCTAGAAGAAGAGTTTGAACTAGAAGAAGAGTTTGAACTAGAAGAAGAGTTTGAACTGCAACAAGAGTTTGGACTAGAAGAAGAGTTTGAACTACAAAAAGAGTTTGAACTACAAGAAGAGTTTGAACTACAAGAAGAGTTTGGACTAGAAGAAGAGTTTGGACTAGAAGAAGAGTTTGGACTAGAAGAAGAGTTTGGACTACAAGAAGAGTTTGGACTAGAAGAAGAGTTTGGACTAGAAGAAAAGTTTGGACTAGAAGAAAGGTTTTACCTAGAAGAAGAGTTTGAACTAGAAGAAGAGTTTGAACTAGAAGAAGAGTTTGAACTGCAAAAATAGTTTGAACTACAAAAAGAGTTTGGACTAGAAGAAAAGTTTGGACTAGAAGAAGAGTTTGGACTACTAGAAGAGTTTGGACTACAAGAAGAGTTTGGACTAGAAGAAGAGTTTGGACTAGAAGAAGAGTTTGGACTAGAAGAAGAGTTTGGACTAGAAGAAGAGTTTGAACTAGAAGAAGAGTTTGAACTAGAAGAAGAGTTTGAACTAGAAGAAGAGTTTGAACTGCAAAAAGATTTTGAACTACAAGAAGAGTTTGAAATACAAAAAGAGTTTGGACTAGAAGAAGAGTTTGAACTAGAAGAAGAGTTTGAAGTGCAAAAATAGTTTGAACTGCAAAAAGATTTTGAACTACAAGAAGAGTTTGAAATACAAAAAGAGTTTGGACTAGAAGAAGAGTTTGAACTAGAAGAAGAGTTTGAAGTGCAAAAATAGTTTGAACTACAAAAAGAGTTTGGACTAGAAGAAGAGTTTTACCTAGAAGAAGAGTTTGAACTGCAAAAATAGTTTGAACTACAAAAAGAGTTTGGACTAGAAGAAGAGTTTGGACTAGAAGAAGAGTTTGGACTACAAGAAGAGTTTGGACTACAAGAAGAGTTTGGACTAGAAGAAGAGTTTGGACTACTAGAAGAGTTTGGACTAGAAGAAGAGTTTGAACTGCAAAAAGATTTTGAACTACAAGAAGAGTTTGGACTAGAAGAAGAGTTTGGACTAGAAGAAGAGTTTGGACTACAAGAAGAGTTTGGACTACAAGAAGAGTTTGGACTAGAAGAAGAGTTTGGACTACTAGAAGAGTTTGGACTAGAAGAAGAGTTTGGACTACAAGAAGAGTTTGGACTACAAGAAGAGTTTGGACTAGAAGAAGAGTTTGGACTAGAAGAAGAGTTTGGAGTAGAAGAATAGTTTGAACTAGAAGAAGAGTTTGGACTACAAGAAGAGTTTGGACTAGAAGAAGAGTTTGGACTAGAAGAAGAGTTTGGACTAGAAGAAGAGTTTTACCTAGAAGAAGAGTTTGAACTGCAAAAATAGTTTGAACTACAAAAAGAGTTTGAACTACAAGAAGAGTTTGAACTACAAGAAGAGTTTGGACTAGAAGAAGAGTTTGGACTAGAAGAAGAGTTTGGACTACAAGAAGAGTTTGGACTAGAAGAAGAGTTTGGACTAGAAGAAGAGTTTGGACTAGAAGAAAAGTTTGGACTAGAAGAAGAGTTTTACCTAGAAGAAGAGTTTGAACTGCAAAAATAGTTTGAACTACAAAAAGAGTTTGAACTACAAGAAGAGTTTGAACTACAAGAAGAGTTTGGACTAGAAGAAGAGTTTGGACTAGAAGAAGAGTTTGGACTACAAAAAGAGTTTGGACTAGAAGAAGAGTTTGGACTAGAAGAAGAGTTTGAACTAGAAGAAGAGTTTGGACTACTAGAAGAGTTTGAACTAGAAGAAGAGTTTGGACTACTAGAAGAGTTTGGACTACAAGAAGAGTTTGGACTACAAAAAGATTTTGAACTACAAGAAGAGTTTGAACTAGAAGAAGAGTTTGAAATACAAAAAGAGTTTGGACTAGAAGAAGAGTTTGGACTAGAAGAAGAGTTTGAACTAGAAGAAGAGTTTGAACTAGAAGAAGAGTTTGAACTACAAAAAGAGTTTGGACTACAAGAAGAGTTTGAACTACCAAAAGAGTTTGGACTACAAGAAGAGTTTGAACTAGAAGAAGATTTTGAACTACAAGAAGAGTTTGGACTAGAAGAAGAGTTTGAACTAGAAGAAGAGTTTGAACTGCAACAAGAGTTTGGACTAGAAGAAGAGTTTGAAATACAAAAAGATTTTGAACTACAAAAAGAGTTTGGACTAGAAGAAGAGTTTGGACTACAAGAAGAGTTTGAACTAGAAGAAGAGTTTGAACTACAAGAAGAGTTTGGACTACAAGAAGAGTTTGGACTGGACCGGGCTGAGAAGATACAACAAACTCGTTACATTTAAGCGTGATCACGGATTCACTAACGTCACCTTATCTCATCATAAAACTATTTACTCCCAAGCTTCGTTTTAACAGTTTATACCCTACAATATAGTTCCAGAATATTTTGTAAATTGACGCCTATGAAAATAGCATGGCCAAAGACAACAAACCATACTTAGTCACAAGAAAGAGTTTATTATTATTTATTTTTTTATTTATGCACACTTCGTTGCACTAAAACAGTAGAAGTAGATTATGTTAGTACGTGTAAGAGCAACGGGCTGCCTTATCGCTAATAAGCGATCTCTTCAAGGCAACCCATAAAATAAAAGAATACTTTACTGAATACGCTTGAAAATTTCAATGTGATTTTAAAAACTTTTTTGGACTGTATATATTTGGTAACTTAATCGCTTTCCAATAGTATTATTAATTTTAATGCAAATCGTTATATCCAATTTTGCTTAACATATTCGTAAAAAGGAAATTCATTCATATAAAATTGGCTTATATTGTAGGGTTCATAAGCGATCTTGAAAGGGTCCAGTATAACGGGCCAAATGGTCGTTAATGTGCTGACGTCGAGCCTTTTATGCATTAATCATATGAATAAAGCCTTATTTTGTCTTTTATAGTGTATTTCAGCCTTCAATAAATATAAGTAATAATTAATTAGGCGGTCAGTACTGGTGACTCGACGGCTGGTGTTTATCTCGCTCAACGTAATAAGTATCACGATACAGCGAGGTAATGATTTTTACATTTATTTCATCATTTTATTATTTAATTATTTGGGTCGTATACTTAATAGTTACTTTATTTAGTATTGAATAATTATGTATGTTATAATGTTTATTTGTTACGTTACAGCTTAAATAAATACATAGTCAATGCGTGGCCCGATGCCAGCTAAGATAATTCTCGTGTTTTAGGCCATCGAACCTACGCCACGAATTTGTTATAAATTGGTTACAAATGCCGACATTTAATTGTTTTTAGCAGGAAATCCAAATTGCTAACATCCGTGCACTATTAATAATTTAAAAATTACCATTTAATATTACTAAAAGAAACATAAGGTTTTAATGCTTATGATTTCTTCCCGTCCATTCAACGCCTTTGGTAATAAGTACTAAGGCATACCTTAATAAGTATAATTTTAGATCTACTGGTTTTATAGAAGTGATGACGCGAAATAATACGAAGCAGATATTAGGGATATGAGTAACTTTTAATGTAGATAAGACATGTTTTAATAATGTTGTTTGTACTTCTTGAATAAAAGTTATATTAATCCACATATTTTATTCTCAAAAGAGACTATGGTAATTTTAAACACCTATACAAAATTGTCTACTATCGTAGCTAAGGTAAGCTAAAGGAATAGACAATTTGTTTTGGCAACTTTTAAGAGTCGTCAGCAAATTGAAGTGTGCGACGTGCAACTCAGCCTTTTCATATTCTATTTAATAAACCATCGACTATAGACGTAAATAAATATAGGGACGTATAGATAAGTATAAGCAAATGTAGGTAAGTATAGATTAATTTAGATAAATGACAATATGGGTAAGTATAAATAAATATAAGCGTAGATAAATTTGAACAGTAGGATTTTTATTAAATAATTGTAAATAAAAATCAGTTTTTTTATTAATTTTACAAAGGTATTCGTATTTATTTCGTCCTATATTATCAATTTCTGTTCAATGTGTATCAAGTGTATTAATCTTTATTGCGATAGAAAGACAGATATAAATAGTTTTTAAAAATATATGAGATATACTTCCCCAGAGCCATGTTAATATTTCGACGACAGCGCACCATATTTCACTCAATCGTAAAAACTAAACAAAAACCTTATCAAATCACCATTAATGTCCGTATAAAAGATGTTAAGAACAAAATGATTTTTCGAATTCCTTCGGGTGTACAAGCTGATGAAATATTTGTTCAATCGTGTGTGTAACATAGTTTCATTTATTTCACTTCATCCAAGTCACTCGGCTGAAATAACAACAGTACCTACGACGGACGCGAATCAGCAATAAATTTCAGTGGAAATTTATCTGCTTCATTATTGCTATAAACTTCGTGGAGCCGAAAACGTTATGATTAAAAAATCTTCAGTGTTAATTGCATGGCTAATTTATATGAACATTTATTTGAAAATGGAATTCATTATCATAGACCATAGAATGATTATGATGGCGTTTCCCGCGTTTTTACTTGAACGTAAACTATTTTTTATTGTATCTATGTACTTTTTTGTCTGCCAGTAACATTGGCATGTAATGCTGTTGATCGAACTCTTTAGTCAAAATCATCAACATTCTAAATAAAATCGAACGCTATTTTACTATCTGGGAACAATTAATAACAATTAATTTGACTATGCATAATATATGAAAAACATTATATCAAGTCAAAACAAACGTTTTAAAGTATCAATGTTATATTTGAAAACCTTAGTTAAATATATTAAAACTGAAATCAGTCAAAAACGAAGGGACCAAAGTGTCGAGCTCTTACATAATTCATAGATGGCATCTTCAGTGCATAGCTGAAGTTGAGAGCACTTACTCTCCTAGCCGAAGCATACTATCCTCTTAGTATGCTTTACGTCACTCATAGTCACCGGCTTAAAGTTTGCGTCACTGTGTTTGTAAACAAATGCTTTTGTTTTTACTTTTTGATTTTTGATGCTTTCTAAGAAAAGTATATATTTATTTCTTAACTATCCCCCATTTAAATGTACTATACGTATCGCACTGTTTAACAATCAGTGAAGCTGAAATCTGACGTTGAATCTGTATTTAATAATACCTCATGGTAACAGGAGTAATAACAATTAGCTCAAACGTAAGTATTACTAGATTTATTTTAAAAAAGTATTTATTGCTTTCCTTTAATATTGTATGTTTCCATTTAAGCAATTTATTGCTTGTATTTGGAGTACACGCTCTTATTTATTCTATCTTACGTTACTAAGCAATGTAATATACAAAATATTATATGGTATTGGTCATTTACATAAATTTCTTTATAAATGATAAATACCACATTATCTATGCACGTGATAATGAATAAAATAATGTTTGTATGTGTGCAAAGATACACTCCTTTACTTTATTTTTACATTGATAGTATGTTAAGCGGTACATATTTAGCTCTTTATTTATAGTGGTGTAGAGTGAAAGTGTCTTGACGCATTAAGACTTTTCTATTCCTGAAACCTAAGACTAATAGAGGTTGAAGGAAGGGATTTGTGCTTTTTAGTTAGAGATATGTTATGTTATTCAACAAATTCAGTAAAAACTCTACATAAGTATTTTGACACTGACTTAAAATCAAATAATACTTTTGTATTTTCACTTGTAATTTGTAGATTACTATTTTTCCAATTCAACTTATCTACTAAAAAATTAAACTGATATTAAACAAACATATTAATTGGTCCCTATAGTTAAACAAACTACGGAAGTACATTTTTGTAAAAAAACTATAGAAGTACATTGTAGTAAAATATACTACGGAATGACTAACACGATACAATCATATGAACATTGTATTTCATAGCTCAAAACTACTAATAACTGTTCGAAACATTTGAAAGCTTGTTAAACACAAAAGCATTGTGTTACATAAATAATTTAGTTTGTTGAAATATACAAAACATAACAACAAAACGAATGTTTATTTATTCAGACGTCTATCTGATAAATAAAAGGGACAGGAGGGCCTTCATTAGAACTCATCTTTTGTGATGTAGGTAGGTAGGTGTGCGTAAGCAGAAAAATTACAATTCCTTATTGCAAATAACATTTGTTTAATTGGCACGGGGTTAATAATTAAAATACTCAGTCAATTGAGTAATATAGAGTCTAGGCAACACGACACCAACTTAATTATAACACTAGGTCGAACTATAACTCGGATGCAAAGCGATTCGTCACAAGCGTGGTGCGCGGGGCGTCTGGGACAACCGTGTCCCAAGATGGCCACCCTTAATTACCATCGACAATTACGCTTCGCTAGGTTGACAGCTAAAAATCAACGTGACGTCTAGCATTGACAGATGCGCCGTCAAATATATAAATCATTTATTTATTGGTTCCGAAAAGGTACATGAACAAAAAATATACAGCGTTAAACAAACCCCCCCCAACTTGTGTTGTGGGGTTCAACGTCGTTATATACAAAAATAATTGTAACACAGCCTATGTACCTAGAAGAGCGAGTAACTCGATAGCTTTGACAAGCCCAAATACGTAGTACCTCGTTGCAACACTGTTGTTGCGTAGCTGTCTACGGCGAGCGAACGTGGGAGTATCTTCTACCTTTTTACTTAAATAGATTTGGACACTCACACTAAACTGTTTTCTGCACCCGGCAACACCAAGCAGATTTTGAAAGGAATCTATTCAATACAACGTGGGAATGACGCGGGATAACATGAGTGTCCTATCACTTCAGGTTTGTGTTTAAGGGTAAAACTAGAACACCGAGTTAACCACGGTATAGGCAAACCGTTGCACGGTTTAAATGCCTTTGATAAGGACAATCTATGTGTTAATTTTTTTTGATTTAAAAAAAATAATAATGATTTTAAATACAATGGTGTTATGCTGTATACAAATCACCAAATTTGCTACTCAAGAATTAAACTGTCCCGATTATTCCCGAACTATTTCTGACTATAATATTATTATTAACGTTATACATCTCCAACGAGAAAACTATTTATAAGCGTTTTAAAATAAAATCTTAATTTGGTCGTACGTGATGGTTTTTTTTGTTCCCATTAAAAGGTAGAACTTTACTGAGACGAAAAGCAACCGTATCAATTTTATCCATATTAATAACTGTCTGTTATATGCCATATTTATAATTAAGCGGTTGTCATTTTATCATTTAAGTATACAAACAGTGTCATCCTTAAAGTTGCACACTTGAAAAGGTACGAGCAAGAGGGCCCAGTGCCAAGATCTCTCAAGTGTAAGAGTCGTTAGTAGTTACATGCACAGTTCTGTTGTCTTTTTAGTAAACCTTGTTTACGTTAGTCAAATTTGTGTAAAGAACTAATTAAGTAATGCAATAATACGTGTTAAGAGCCAAGACTAATGCAACATTAGTATATACGTAACTCGTAAACAGTTCTAAAAAAAGCTCAACTTTAGTTACTTATAAAGTAGGGAACGAATTTACATTACAAATATACTCTAGTCAAAAATCGTTGCTCTATATTCCTAGTAAAATTGATTTTTTTTTATTGATTTAAGTATGTATGTATTACAATTTTGTAGTAAAAGCTCTACTATATTCGTAGCACATTCTTTGAAATAATAGTTTTATTTTTTTACTGACATATATAAGCATTAATTAGTAATAAAATATGGATATAATCGAAAGATAGAATAAAACATTTAATTTATAAAGAAAATAAGCTAATCGTCATTGAAAAGCGTAGGAAGAGCTTTAGATTAGTAGCCCATGTTAAAGGCTAATTTTATTTGTTTGCTTAAGTATAAATGTACTAAGATAAAGAATATGGATTGAAGTAAAAAGACTTAGTATGTAAAATTTAATTTAGAAAGAAAATGCGCCATTGGAAATTCCATACCGAAGGAAAAGCTCTAGATATCAGATCCGCACTTCAGTGAACAGCTTATCTAGCTTTATATGTACGTGCTTCCACAAATATGTGTGAGCGAAATCCATTTAATATGTGCTGTTCAGACAGGTATTGTTAAAAGCTATTGTATTAAATATATTTTAAGTATTTTATTGACAGTAAGCTTTTCAAGACAGTTTTAGCTTTTGATATTCTTTAGTTTTCATTTTCTAGTAGTCAACTTGTGCGTTCGAACCGATTGCACATTTAATTACGAGTTTAAAACTCGCTCGCAGCGAAGGAAGACTTTGTGAGAGATGACATATCTGTCCAAGTCGAGTATTCCTAAATATCTGTGTGGACATCATAAACGCGCTAAACTTTTTCTCACACATTCGTAATGCTCCTTAATAACACTATTAAAATACAACATATTTGAATACATACATAACGCTAGAAACTATTGATTTTTATAACATTAAATTGCAAGTTCCAAGAATTGAAATTGTAATAACAAGGAGCACGAGGCGCGGCAACAACGCAGCGCGTTAAATGTTAAAGCTCCACTGTACCCCGTGTATCGGGTATTGAGAACAATATTTGGCCGTGTATCGGCTGTAATTGGCTGGGAGCGAGTGAATCGATCGCACTATGTGACACAAATACCTCGTTCCGCCACGCAATCACCCTCAGTACCTAATCCACTATCGACCTAATTGTTTCTTCTAATGACCGCAGTTGGAATCAATTATTACAATCCATTACAACTTGTCGGTCATTTATTAGTTTCGGACAAATGAACGTAAATTATATTGCTTTTCATTAATATTAACTTAACCGATCCGCTTTAACGTTGAATTCATTTGCCGCCTCTTTGTGAGTGTGACTTTAGGCAGGTTCCATATTTAAATTGATTCGCGTAATTGTTTATGGAACGTTTTGTTAAATTTGGTGAAGTATTTCCACAGATTATAAAATTTGTCACTGTACTGTTCTTTATCTGTAGAAAATTCAAAATTGGAATTCATTGTAGACAATTGTTTACTTTTCATTATACAAGCGCAACTTAAGAATTTATGACGGAAATAGAAGGTAAAATGGCTGACGTATCCCCGCGGCAATCTCGGAGCATTGCACTTGACCTACAATGCTAAACGGCAAAACAAAAGCCTGAAACACTATTCAAATGAAAACTGAACATTTTTAACGTGTTAGTAGAATAGAATATAAATGTTTCTTTAGAAACCTAACATTAAAATGCAAAATTAATTTAAATATTGCATTAAATTAACGCAATATTTATTTAAATAAATTGACGTATCTTGTAGTTAACCTGAAACTCATATATGGATATAATTCTCTCAAAAAATACATCATATTATTTTCAAGAAAGAAAACACGATTTAATAAACGTGTCCTAATGGACACACACACGGCAAATACAACACTAACACAATAAGTAAATAAAACATTATATTTATTATATATTATACATATTAATTTATATTAGTAAATAACTAATATATAAACTAATAAACTAACTAAAATATAATATAATAAAATAATAAATTTAATAACTGTGAGAATATATACAATATCACTATAAATTATAAATATATAGTATTATTTTAAAAGATTTTTCCTGTTACTTCTCTTTTTTTTAAATACAGCGCAATATAGGGTTAAAACATAGAAAAATAAAGTATATCTAAGATCAAAAACAGTGTATGCCATTAAGTTGTGGAACAAGCTTTAATCTTTAAGAAAAGCCCAGGGCCTGACAATTTTCAAAAGCCTGCTCAAGAATCATTTCCTGAAGTCTTTAGTCTAATTTTATAAAATATTTTATATCTCATTTTGTGTAATGGCTTTTGTTTCGTACGTGTGTTTAGCATTACTATTAATAAATGTATATTTTTATACACTACCCTTATTAATCTATTTATTTCAGATTCCTATGTCTCCGGCTGTCAATGGCGTGTTTAATGCTGTATTTTAATTTTTTTTTTTTTTCTTGTTGGTGTTAGTTTGTTATTATTATTGGGCGACTTGAAAGTGTTTTTATTATTATTTAATATATATACAGGACAATATTGTGTAGTTTAGATGTTATTTAGGTGAAATAGCGCAGTTGTGCTTTTATTAATTTCATGTCTGAACTAAAGATATTTGTCATTTGATTAATAAAATATGAAATTAATCAGCTTCTGAGAACCTGAACGTATGTGAGTTGAATTTGATCAATATCTCTAGATTAGATTGTTTTGCAGTAAGCCTCGAGGAGACAGCGGGCGGTGCGCCAGCCGTAAACAACGCCCGCTCCATTGAAATGTTGTCTCTTAGGGCAATGTTTTATTGAAAAACTTTCTACGACTCGCCCCCAGCTCCCGATGCTCGTAACCACCATCTTTTTTTACTATCTAAAACAATTGCTTTTGTATAAAAGGGAAAAAAAGGAGCATAACAGATATCATATCTTAACGAAGGTTTTCTTATAGAAGAGGGGGCAAACGAGCAGGAGCCACACGATAAAGGTGAAATCGCCGCCCATATGTAACGCACTTACGTGCCTGGGAGCTCGTGAGTGCGTTGCCGGCCTTTTAGGAGGTGCTCTCTCTTTTCTTGAAGGAACCTAAGTTATATTAGTTCGGAAATACCGTGGCGGGCAGCTGGTTCCAACGTGATGGTGCGTGGTAAGAAATTCATGTTTTATTCAAGTTATTCTGTTGCTGGAGCAGTGTAGAGTAATTAATAAAGGGTTTCAGGCTTTGATTCTCAAACGTCCCGGCTGTGCCCATTTGCTAACATTTTAATAGAAGGTAAAAGGCTGTTCACCTGCTAATCTATAAAAAAAACTACCAAAGAATCGGGAGCTAGGGCAAGACCTAGCCAAGATCTGCCTTACAATATGAGTGAAAAACTGTTTCTTTATAGAAATGACACAACATAATTTAAGGACGTATGTATGAATAACTTTCAATACAAAGTCAAACTATTATGTATGAGACAAAAAAATATAAGAACAATTTTTTTAGGGATTTTACCGTAACACTTAAAAAAAATACATACATTCGGTTACTCAGTTTAACCAATGGTCACGAAGACGAACCGATCAGATGGTTCGATTCCCGGTACGGTCAATGTATTCATTAGCTGTGTAATTATATATATATATATATATATATATATATATATATATATATATAGCTGTCTTAGCACCAAGATATAAATCGCTTTGAGACCAACCAACGAATATGTCACATATATCATTGATATGTAAATAAATCATCGTAATCAATTAAACACATGCCCCATTGTAAATACGCTTAAATAGGCAGAAGGTGCTCCGTGTAAATCGCTCCATTAGATAGTTAAAAGCGTCGGTATCGCGGAGGCATAACTCAGCAGCCCGTCTCCGCGCGGTACAATAAATTACGGCTTTGTGCGAATAGAGGCGTGCCCGTTTAAAATATGTACGACATTGTCTTCCTGCACCTACTTCCATAAAGCGAAGGTCATCATTCAAATTAATAACGGATATCTCATGCAAAGTTTCTGGTTTGAATCGTTCACCTTACGACATAAAAATAATTCTAATTGCAATCGTCTCAAGTATTAATGTATTAATTAGTTTTAAGCAGATTTGTCACTAAAACTTAAGGTGGAGGAGACAAGACAATATAAAAAAACAACGCGACGTAACGCGACTAAGATATTTTTAGTTAGAGAATATCAAGCAGTTTTTATATAAACAGATAAAAAAAGACTGTGCTTAAGGGTTAGCGAAGTTAAAAATATATAATAGTGTGGGTAATTAACCATTGGTCTGACTTGGAGCGAACTAAACGAAAGGCATTAGAGAGGAATGGAGAGGTGTCACACCTGGTCTCTGCCCCAATGTAGGGTCTTACGACTAAGTAAGAAGTAGTAGTAACTAATGTAATTAAATCTATATATTTGTACCATAAAGCTATATAAATCCTCCCTTGAAATGTCCCATATATGGAGAGATCTTTATGGCAATCACCTTTTCAAGTATACCGTAATAGCGTAGATAAAATGTCTCAGTTGTTCTCATGTCATTAGCCCCTAACAAGGCTTAGAAGTCTCCGAGACTGATCGAAGCTCGGTCAAGCGCGAGAGATAATGCCGAGATGAACTCTTTGTCACAATAGTACCTACCACTGATTCGCATAACCATTGCTTTGTCAAGTCTCGTTCAATCAAAACATGTTCAAATTTAAAAGTAGATATAGTAAATACAATAACAAAAAATTTTTCAATATCAACTTTTATAATTCATTAGTGCGTTTTATAGTACACGAGCCTACGAACAGATTTGTAATAATATCTGACCCGATAAGACACCAGGCAGCATAATATAGTGATATTGAAATTATGTGATGTACACAAAATAATTGTAACATTTTTTTATTAAGGAAATATATACGATATATACATCTCAATAAATTATAAATTTTAAGTATAAATATGTTAAGAGGTAAGTAATGTATCGTAAATTAAGTTTCACTGACAAAACAAGGAAATAATCAACTACAAAACAGTTAACAAATATATAAGTTGACAGGTTGATCGAGCAACGATTGTCTGTACCTTGGTGGACCTCAAATCGCACTTAAATAAGGCTGCAGAGGTATGCGAAAACAGGTCGATCGAGCGGTGTGAATCCGAAGCAGAGCACATTCTGTAGATCGGCGTGTGAAACCCAATATTGGTAGGAAAAATGTTATTTAAATTTTCGTTTTCTATTTCTGTATGTATGTATGTGAGCTACCATACGAGCAATCTATTATAAAAGCCACAATAGTGTTAAAATATACAAACGAAACTTACTCCAGCTACAATGTAAAGTTTGGAAAGTCAAACAACGGCTCGTTACAGGAATACGTAAACATATATTCTATGGTATGTGCACGCAAACTTCACTATGCTTTATGATTCCTTGCTGTTAACCAGGAACAATACTTCTCATAGCACGCTTTTGTTATCATAAAGTAACATACTGTTCTAAAATATAGCTTGAAATTTAACATGCAGTCTTACGAATATGTTAAAAACTGTGCTGTTTTTTATAAGCCGCCTTAATAACAATATTGTTGTGGCACAACTCCCTACTTTCAAGCTGGCTGGCGTTCCTTTATTAACTTAAGTCTAAGAATTATACTTATGTACTAGTTTTCCTAAAATTAATTATCTATGGACAATTTATTATATACGCTTATTTTAACCGTAGTCGCCAACAAATATAATATATATTATTATTAAGTTCAAAGGCCATAATAACCGGCCTTTGAACGAATGGCACGCTGAACGCCTACGTCTTGTTTGGAAATACCTAAATTGACTTGATTATACAATATAAGTTCGGTTTTATTTAAAAAAAAATAACATAAAAATTCTTAATATCCACCAATACTGTCATATTAGTACCTGTTTTGTCGCATTCATGGCAATTGCAAAAGCTTAAACATCTTCTATATTCTAATCAAGTTGAGCATACTCAGATAAATCAATACAAATATGTGGTGCATCTTCTATAATAGATTTAGGCGCTGTAATGGAAGGCAACCGCAAAGTTGGTCTTGCGGCTGACAAGGCTACACCTGGGCAAGATGACATGCACTTAACAAAACCTGTTTCTAGAATTAACCAGTACTTTATACACTCAAGTTTCCATTATCGAAGAGCATTGTTCTCCAGGCGTTTGTCTTTTGAATACCTTGCTTTAGTTAGCTCTTACCACGGGCTTACAAGTCTCGATACAAGTTAAATATTACGTATTCTATACGCCTGTATTCTGTTAGTTCAATATACGTAATTCTAGTTTTCCATAAAAAAAAAATCACTCGATAAGTGACCAGTTAGTTTATATAATGACCTCAAACGAATTGTGTATAAACCTTTACTAATTTGAGTATAAATTTTATCATTCGTTGAAGGAATTAAAGACACAAGTTGGTGTAAACAAAAAATACTGCTCATAATTAATGAATATTAGAACAGTTGAAATGGCCCAACACGTAATTTCAACGCAACGCGATGTCGCTCGCAGCTACTGTGGTTTCCAGGGCCGGATTGTGTAGGCAAAGACAACAAAGCAACGTACCCCCAAAATCTAAAACCTGTAGTACGATTTCATTTTAGCAGTAAACTTATGTTTAATTTGATAGATACATCGATATTTATACAGAATACAACTTACTCTTATATGAACAATATTTGAGAATCGTGTTGTCTCAGCAAATCTAGTAACAAAGCAACCGTTCCAAACAACAATACACCTACAGACTTCATAAAATTTCATAAAATCATTGGTTTTTATCAAAAATATCTTTATTCACATAGGTAACTTTCTTATGTAACTTAAAAAACAAAAATATAAATGCCAGTACCCAAATCAAAGGCATAGGCCAATCCCAATCGCCAAGCATGTACAGTTTTACAACCAGTTATTGGTGGGCGTTATAAAAAAAATAAGTTAAATAAATGAAATTTAAAAATAAAACTAATTAGCCCTTCATGGGCCCTATACATTGTGCCGGGCCAACACGTGATTTCACGTATCACCCCGTGGACGATAACATTTACAGGTTTATAGCACGTTTTATTAGATAATACACAGCTGACTCTATCCATAAAGATTATTGTTTCAAACGAATGTAACTGCAATTGTATTATAAAAGTATTTTTAATAGAAGAGGGGGCAAATGAGGAGGCACACCATAAAGGTGAAGTTGCCATCTATTAACGTGGCTGAAAGCTCGTAAGTGCGTTGCCGGCCTTTTAGAAAGTAGTACACTATTTTTATGATGGACACTAAGTCGGCATTATTATTTTTGAACATTGTTTTATGCGTTTTTAAATCAAATATAATTATTATTCAAATGTTCTGTAATAAAGCTGTATTTTAAAATAGTTAACTCATAATCATATCTAGAATATATATTATTAGTGTAAGCAAGTCTTTAGTATTATTGGTGTAATTGTTTGAATCATATTGATATAGATACAAGTTGCATTAAAGCGCCATCTGGTACTAGTAGTAACAACTAAAACCATATTCTACGGAAATATATCAGTTTCAATTCTGGTGTTTGTATATTGTGTCAATTATTAAAAGCTAATGCTTTATTTGGAGTTTTAATAAAACTCAAAATTTAAATTAATAACTTAGTTTTGTCATTTAAAATAAGTTATAATTTGCTTATCTTATTTGAAGATTAAATTATTTCTGCTTGTTTTCAAACTTCTAATCAAAATGCCGCTTCCAAACAGCACAACTAGTTTTGAATAAGACTTTTTATTACTCTATCATATAATTTAAATTTAGGTTTATTTGGTTGTCAAATTAAAAGCAAAAATATGCTTAACTTATTTATTCTTGGCTAGCATCTACGTTTTCAGTTTGTAAACCCTTGATTGATGCTACTGGAACGTATGTTACCAGTGTGAACAACTTGTGTGCAGAGTCCTCATCATCATTACGTCTGCGGGATAACCTTACACGAACTCTGAAGGGGACATTCCTGAAAGAAGATGATCACTTTAATATTTATCAAAATCATGGGTGTTTTCAGTATCTAATACTCCACTTATAATATTTAAGGTCATCGTGAGGCACCTGTGAAAGTATTGTTATAGTAGCCCAAAACTACTAACGATTATGAATATGACTGTCTAAAATACGTAAGGGGACTATAAGTCTCGCTAGATGGTTTAATTAGATGTAGATTTAATAATTATTATTTCTCATGAAGTATATGTGTAAAGATATATCAATAAAAACACATTAGACTATTTTATGTTGTCAGTATTGTACAAATATGTCCTCTCAAATTAAATGTATAGAAACTGTTATACTAGCAAAATGTACTGTAATAAAGTATTATCTACAATGACTATCAGAGGTTATATTATATGAAACAACATAAAGCCGTGATTGAACAGTAGTTAATACGTTCAAACCAAAACCAATTGCTTAACCACTTACTTTACTCCCTTGGACCAAAGGTATTTATTCAATCTTGTGTCCACTCGAACATCAGGTGTACCCATTTGTTTTTCAGCAAATTTACGGATCTCCTTAATGGCGCGGGGAGCACGTCTCTTAAAACCAACTCCATGGAGCCTTTTGTGTAGGTTAACTGTGTATTCACGAGTAACTACTTCATTTATCGCTGATTTGCCTTTCCTCTCTCCTTTTGGTTTGGCCATTGTAAACAATCTGAAATTGTACACAACACTTGTAAATATAAATTGATCAACACTTTTTGGAGTATCGTTAACACATTTAACAAATAAAGTTTATTTTATAATTTTAATATTATTAAGATTTTTAAGGATTAAAATGTGAAATCACACCTTAGCGAACAAACGCCGATTCAAAAAGAAATGTCAACGTCATGAGATTTTAAGTCGATGTCATGACCAATTGGCAATTGACAACATGGGATAACAAAAGTAAATGTCAGTTGATGCCTAATACTAAATACTAGTCCGAACTCCGATATATCCCGTGAAATGTTTACCACTTGCTTGGTACGTTATCCCAGTTCTGCACAAAAAAGTTGTATATAATAATTATATAATATAAAATGAAAATGAAAGGTTTAGTGGTGTTGGATGGAACACTCTTAATAAATATTAACAACAACTATACTAATGTATCGATTAAAAATGCTACTCTAGCACATTCTTAGTTGATACTGTCAAATGTCAATGTCATTTTTCTTGAGTCTTGTAAACATATTTAAACTTCTCAAATATTTATAAACACATGTAAAACTTAGAACTTTATTAATTAATTTCATGACACAAACAACATATTACTAACGTGTTGTATTCTAGATATATATTAAATTAATTAGGTTCTAATATAATTATAAATATGTCAGACGTGTATAAGTGAGTTCAAGCAAATCTACTTAACCAAAACCATAATAGTGTTCCTATATATTAGATCATTTTCAGAGTTATACATCCTAATAAATACTTCAATGATTACGTATCTTTGAAAGTAAGAACTGACGGGAGAAAATTTGATGAACAGCGAAGTATTAAATTGAATGCCAATGCCATTAGTAACGCAGAGGCCTCTGCACTTATTAAATGCGGAAATACCACAGTTGTTTGTGGAATAACATTAGTACGTTAATTGAGACAAAAAGTTTTACTAATTTAGTTTTTAATTAACAACACAATATATTAGATTGTTGTTTCAGGAGTTAGCAACACCTAAAGCTGAAGAACCTGATCATGGGTTTCTGGTAACTAATGTTGAATTATTACCCTTATGCTCTTCTAAGTTTAAGCCTGGACCACCATCTGACCATGCTCAAGTAATCAGCAATACTGTTAATGATATAATAAAAAACTCAAAATGCATTGATTTAAAGGACTTGTGCATTGTATCCGACAAGTTAGCATGGGTTCTATATTGTGATATGGTGTGCATGGATAATGACGGAAGTATAATAGATGCTTGTTTAACCACTTTAATAACAAGTCTTAAATCATGTAAGAATATACTATTTAATAATCAATTCTTTGTTTGTTTGGTCTATTACATAATTTGATTGTTTTCAGTATCTTTGCCTGCTGTATCTTTTGATGTTGAAACAGAAGAATTCAAAGTTGATATAAGTAACAAGACTCCATTAAAAGTATCAGGATTACCAGTAGCAACAAGTTTTGCAATATTTGAATCCACTGAAAGGTAAATTTTTCTAGCTTACATTTCTTTAATGTATTAAAAAAGTACAGATCCGTAGGTCAGAAGTGAAAAGTGATTATATTATATGGAATGTAGTAAACTAAGTAATTAATAGTTTAAAAAAAAAAACAATATTTTAAGTGTCAGATATATTATTATTGCCTATAACTTAAAAACTAATTTTCACTTCTCTAGCAACATTGTGCTCACCGATCCAACGTCATTTGAAGAAGAAATGTGTGGTGGCATTGGAGCAAATCTAATAGTATGCTGGAATCAAGGTCTTCTTTGTGGTGTTCAGAAATTTGGAGGTGGTAATATACCAGCAGACAGTCATAAAAAATTACTTCAAGTTGCTAAGAAACGAAGCAAGCTGGTAGAGGGTGTTATAGAAACTTGTTTAAGCTAAATAACTACGTACTTAGAATAATATTTTAAAAAATTAAAACAGCTTGTTTTTATTATTTACACATCTTAGATACTAATTAAAATATTTATAAAAATTACATATGCCCAATGCAAAATATCCTATTTTACATTACAACCCATATACATACTTAAGAACATACATTTCATTTTATTGAGATTCAGTTATATCATTAAAAAAGTTACTTTGATAAACATAAGTGTTTTCTACTTGCTGTATTCCCTTAGCCACTTTGTCATCCATTTCATATAAAGATGCAAACATTGATTTAATTCTCATTAAAATTTTATTAAGATCTCTTATTTTATTGTGTTCATTAATTTTATATTTTGTATACATACTAAAAAACAAAACTAGTGCTACTACAATTAAAATTATTAACCTGTTACTCCAGTTTGAAATATGATTGTTAAGTTTTGCTTCATTTGTTTCCATTAGGGTGGAATCTATACTTACTTTCCTTTCTGCTTTTAAAGTCCTCATTGATACATTAGGAATTTGGTTTGTTGCATTTCCAATACTATTAACTTTTTCAGCTTTGTGCTGGAAACTAAGAGATTTCAATGCTTTGTATTTGTATGATTTCATTTTTCTTCTTATCCACTTACTACTTATAACAATCCGATGTAACTACTTCACCAGTAATCACATCTGTAAAAAAATTGTGGGTGAGTATTAGCTCAATTAGCAACAGTTACCAGTTTTTGTATTTATTATGTTATTAAGTCTAAATACTACTATATACCGTTTCAACCATTGTGGTAACCAAAATCTTTGATAATGATTTTAAAATACCGATTTCAAATTGTATCACATAAATAATTATACTAAATGAAAATACACATTAGACATAGTATGAACTAGACAATTGACAAGTTTTACACTCAATAATACAAAATATAGATTATCTCCTCGATTTCGGGGTAAAAAGCAGGCATTACCCTCTCACTTACTGAATAGGTAGTAGGTACTTCGGTATTCTACATATTAGAGACCTACGCACGCTTCGTCACGTGTCATAAAAATTATTGCAATTTTTACAGCTAACACATAACTATAGATAAATTACAATATAATTTTTTGGCGGTTACGAGTGGCAGATGGCAACAACAAAAAAATAAAAATGTCACCACGTCTCAAAATATCAAAATATGTGATTGAGGTAATAATTTAAATTAATAACGTTTTTAACTGTATTTACCATTAAATTATATAACATAGTTAATTATTAGTTTGTACATATATTGGTTTAAATTTTTATTACATATTAACATAAAAAATCTAATTTATATTGCACTACGTCATCTTCGTAGGTGAACCGAATGATACTTGTTACTTGCAAATGTTTTGATATTAATTTAACCAGTTTGATTTCAGAGGTTGATAAAGACTGAAACATGTGAAACCACGGGATGTTTGTATGGTCTTATGTATGATGGAACTTTGCTTGTCATTGGTTTAAGCTTAGAATTATTTGTGAAAGAAAAGAAAACCTACAACCAATTTCTTTTGAATCTCCCTGCTGAGGTTGAGCTATGTGGAGTAGTGAAATTTTGTGATACAATAACTTTAGATTCAAAACCTAAAGAAATTCTTCAAGTAAGAAACATTTTATTTCAAACTGTCCAATGCCTTTGATTCTTTCCTTAACACTTATTTTAAATTACAGGATGTAGACATTACAGATAATCCATTGTTTTTAACAATTGATAAGGATAAGGAAATAAAAGCACACTTTTTAATTCATGAAAAGTTTGAAGAAACAAGCTATGACATATTTGAAAATGAGGATCTCTGGAAACAATTTCTACACGTCAGATTAAATACTGTTCTTCCTTTATCATGTGAAGCTACTATTTCTGGTGTTAAAAGTGTACTTCAAAGTAAAAGGAAAAAGGTATTTATGCTGCTTGCTATGTGCATAATTGTTGATTTGAACTAAGGTTGTAATAAGTTAACTTTACTCAAGTGATTTATTGCCAGTGTATTCACAGTATTAAAATGAAGACCTTCTTATGCAAAAATTATAAGAGCTTTTGTTTTCGCAAATGTACTTATTTATTTACACTTTATTGCACTTAAACAGTAGAAGTAAATGACGTTAATATATGTTAGTACATATAAGAGCAACAGGTGGCCTTATCGCTAATAAGTGATCTCTTCCAGACAAGCCACCATCTTCCAAATCTGAAGATATACTACTTAAAAAATATTTAATACACTCATTTAATAAAATATTTATTGTGTTATATTCATAGATTTCTATTTACAATTTCAGATAGCATCTGGTCAGGTTTCATTTCAAATAAATAACAGTTCTGTATATATGTTTGGAATCGCGTCTGGTGTAGGTGTTAGTGGCACAAGTACTGAGATGAATATTGGAGATCTCCTTGATTCTTGGAACCCAGAGCAAACATCAAAAAAGAAGAAGTATAATATTAATAATGTTGTAAGTTTTTGGCTACATTGCCAAATGTCAATAAGTTTTTACTTGATGATATCTGTCAAACACCAACAGAACTAACATGTTAAGCTTAACTATAAGTTACGATCACAATAAAAAACGTTCATACTCCTTTTTAGGAACCAGTTTCTGTCAACTTAGTGATGAAAGCAACAAAAGATATTTTATCAGATAGGCTTGTTAAGACTGCTGTTAAAATGATGACAACTCGAAGAAAACGTGAGTAATAAAATATACAAGTCTCAAGATTGTCATTATGATAATCTGTTTATATTTTTTTCAAAATTTATTTTACTCCGTTCTTGAGCTTAATTGTGTGTTATAATTATTATTTATTTTATAGTTCGCAAAATAAACTAATTGTTAAGTTATAATTTTCAGCTGCATTTTGTATAAGTATGGCTCTAAGAGTGGATACAATCGCCATGGTACATCGTAACACAAAATTGTCTGAATTATACAGTATACTAGTTGAAGCGACTTGCAGATCGCTTAAGCTACTTGAAACTGTTCTTATTGAACAGTTAGGTAATTATATTTGTTTTAATTATGTTTTACACAAAACCATATTAAATTTATACTTATATGTTATATATCATCTGTAATTTATAATTCCAAGTTGATTAATGTTTTTATTAAACCAGATCTTTTACTAAATTTTTGAATTTCATACTTATTATGAAATAAGTTTATATTTTATACTATAAATTTAGTATAGAGCATTAAAGATTTAAAAAGGAAGATAAATAGATATATATTCTCTATAAAGGCAATATCTACAGTATTAATAAAATTATCCTTAAATCTCATTAGGGCAAGAGGGCATTGGTGATGGGGCAGGTTTAAGGCTGCCGGAGACATTCCACTATTTATCACCAGAAATAGGCCATTTCATTACTCGCGTCGTTCCTAAAGGAATCCCAGATGAAAGCATGGGTATGAAAATAATCTCATTATTCTCAAAAAGTTTTATTTATTGTTAAAGCAATTAATATTTAGAATATTGTAATTAACATATTTTATTGATGAATAATTAATATTTTTATCAGTATAGACAAATCCAAAAAAAAAAATTCTTCAGTACCTATAATTAATAGCAGAGAAATTTAAATATATCTATTTTTTTAGAAAAAGAGAGAAAATCGCTCCATGAACAGTTGGATTTACCACTAACTCGACCAATATTCAGGCGAGGGAATGCATATATATTCAAGAGTCCCAAAATAATTAACCCGCATGAAGCAATTGCAACACAGAACAGAGGAAAAGTTACTACTGTACGTGGAAGATACATGTACTATCATTATATGCAAGATAATTTTAACGATGACGGGTGGGGATGTGCATACCGCTCTATGCAGACAATTTTCTCATGGTTTAAGTAAGTACATCAAACTCAAAATATTCAAGTAGGTCTTATAAAGACACTTTAGAATTTTTACATTACCAACAGTTTGGAAGGAAAACTCCGATAGCTCGGTCTTTTAAAATTAATACTTAAAATATGTTACATGACTAATTAAAATATCAAAAGCATTGTAAGGCTACTTAAGAATAAAACTGTCCCGTTGCTGAGCTATTGCTGACACATAATGTTTGGCCATGAATATTGATTAGATTTATTGAAAAGACAATATTAAAATAGAATTTTTGCAGGTATCAAGGATACAGTACAATAGAAGTGCCAACTCACAAAGAAATCCAGCAGTGCCTTGTTAAAATAGGAGATAAGCCTCCTTCCTTTGTCGGTTCCAAACAATGGATCGGTTCCACTGAAGTCATGTTCTGTTTGGAGACACTTATCGGAGTGCAGTCAAGGATTCTCTTTGCCAATACCGGATCAGAACTGCTCAACTATACACCGGAGTTGATTCATCATTTTCAACGACATGGCAGTCCAATAATGATTGGTGAGTTTTTCACAATGTTTAGAACAAAGAAATACCACATGTTATTAATAAATATTTTTAAGATTTATATATTTATAGTGTTTAATTTGACTTTGGTCCAGTAGGTCAATGAGTTATGGTTTTACCTACCAACAGTATGTTACATTTATAATTTAAAAGATGTCCTAAAATTGTGTTTGCATGTATGTATGTCTTGTTTGTTCCTAAATCATTTTATGTATGTATGTATACCTTATATTATAAATTTTTGATTTTATTAAGCACCAATTGTTTAGGGTTTTAATGAAATAAATGAAATTAGAGATATATACATGTATATATTAAGGACCGAACAAAAATAAATAATATCAATTGGCATCAATCACAGGTTGAGATTTTTTTTATGTTCTTTAGGTGGTGGTGTACTCGCCCATACGATTATAGGCATAGAGTATAATGAAGACAAAAACGAAACACGCTATTTGATCCTAGATCCGCACTACACGGGCGCAGACGACCTACAAACGGTCCTAAGCAAAGGCTGGTGCGGTTGGAAGACGTCAGATTTTTGGAACAAAACGGCACATTATAATCTGTGCGTACCACAGACTAAACCCTGTGTATAATGTTGCCATACAAAATTTATTTTATTAACAATTATGAGTTGCAATTACATTTGTTTTTAAAAAATACCAATGGTTCTTCTCATGTTAGTCGGCCATTATATTTCGTGAGAGTTTTTCAATTTAAAGACATTGATCGGTATATGTCATTATTTTGAAATTGACAAGACTATTGTAATTGAATTTATGGTAAATCAATTTATAAAATAATGTCTATGGGAAATTAACGAAAAAATGTGATGCGTTTGCATTTCCATGCATTTATATTGTGTAGTTGCAAAATGTTATATGAAGAAATGTCTAAGTGTTTAATATTAGGATCAAGAATGTTGATTTGTTAAGAGTACCAAGATCCCATTCATTCTTGAATAATATAACTGGTATGTCCATTTTAAATAATAATTTTAAAATGAAACTATCCATCCTATCTATGCATATTCAAAACTTATTTAGCTGATTCAACGCCTCAATTTGGTAAGTTTTAATTTGAGTATTATTTTTATATGAAATAAATTATTATTTGAATATTTTGTTTTTATTGTATATTGGAAATATTCCCTATAATATAAAAAAGCCGGGCAGAGGCGTGTCTATGGGTGTAGATTCATCTGTCCCAATGTGTTGTGTGCATTAAACAAAAAAAATATTCTCTCTCTAGAATACTTATGCTCTTTAAATTAAAGATATGGAAGATGAATTTTTCGTCAAAAGTTTATGTACAGAAGATTATAAACGGTTAAAATCAAACTGAATATAATCTGTAATAGATTTATTTACATAATACTAATTACAGTAAGTTCAATTAAATTCTAAAATTACACTTATCAATAAAGCATTTACACATCACAGAAAATATTACAGCTACACCGCGGGGTCCATATTCCAAAACCAATTTTGCCAATTGTCATAATGACATTTCGGAAAACCAACCACAGATTCTAAAGAGGAATACATTTTAACTATAGATTAATAACCAACATTGATACAAACGTGTGATTTATGTTGCTGTAATAATTTTAATATTGAAACCGATTAATTAAAACCAGAAAATATTCGAGTTTTGTGTAATAAAACGTGAAGCTAACGGGAATTTATATAAAATTAATGATCTTATAAATAAACTAAAAAGACCATGTATATCGTGTTTATGACACCATAAATAAACTACTCTAGCTAAATATTTTCACATATATTTTTAAATTGATAAATTAATAAGTATTGTCAAGTACGCGACACTACTCTTGCCTCTACTACAACAGGACGGATCAGTAGTAGAGGGTTTGGGACATCTTTATGAACTGTCACCCCTTGCCTGAGCATCTCACGATAGTTAGTTCTTCTTTATATATGTTTCTAACATAATATTTATTTCCAAATACGCCATTAGCGCTGTTTGTTAATTAATCAGTCGCTTAGTAATTTAATTGCAACGCATTTTGTTTATGGCGTCGTCTCTTGTCTTTTACCGGGTCGGTTGTTTAAGCAATTTATAATAATATGTAATATTCTCAAATAAAATATAACCACCATATTTTATATTGGTTGTAGCGTTATGTAAACTTACCTTTGTAATTTAAAGAATCTCCAAATCGCAGTGTCGTATTTGTGGAAACTTTTTCTGTAATAAAAGTTAATTTTGAGCTAATGTGAAAATAATTATTGCACTAAGGTTCGATTTAGGCAAGTGAACAACCAAAAATGGTATATGAATCAAAAATGACAGTTCACGTATCGTGTGTAAGAGAGCTCTAAAAACGATAAGTAATTATATAGTAATTTATAAATATTTTAAGATTTTTTAAAAGTTGCCATTAAATATTAATAAAAAAGAAACTGAAAAATACCTGAAAATATATATGTTTTTACTCACCCGTAACTTTAATTCGATCCTATCAATCTCTCCTCCCAGCATGTCAACTATATTCTCTCCGTGCTTCAGCAGGAAAGCTTCGACATCATCTATCGTTAGTATTTTCTTCATATCCTGATAAAAAAATGCAATTTATATTTTTGACAAAGTTTAACATACAACATTTTGCATTAACTAGAATATCAGGTGTATAAAATCAAAAAGCAACAAGGTTTTATTTTATTCAATGTAAAACTCAAAAAAATATTTAGTATTGCAGTTTTTAGTTTTAATGAACTTGGTCCTTCGGTCCGGACAACACTTACTTCCAACAACGCATTGAGATCGTGTTTCTCCAAATAGGATCGCGTGAGCGCTCTTCCGTCGAAGTCCACTTCCGCCTGAAAAAAAACAATTTAACACCCACGCCAAATAATAATAAAAACGTTCAACATATTTTGTATTAATAAAATGAAATCTTATTTTAAGAGCAAAGATCTTTGTAATGTGCCATAATCTTTGTAATTTAACATAAAATGTATTTATATTTATAATTTAATTACTAATTTTATTTGTAGAAAGAGCAGCAAGTTTATTTCCTTTTTTATTCTTCCGATCCGGTAACACATAAATTTCGACTCAAAAGTGTGTATTAAAACCTCCTTAAATAATAGTTTGAGTTTAGAACGTGAGCAAAGAGCAATTGTCTTTGTCAAGTTTAAGATTTGTCATTGGTTCTCTTTGGCTGTAACTTACCTTATATCTAATAAGATTGTTGCCAATGTCTATCCCCTTGACGTCATGTATGGCACGAATCATGAAATCTCTCTCTAGCACGCTATTTATCTCATCCAGTTGCTCTTGACGGATAGATCTGTGTTATTTTTATTATTAATGTTAATTATAGTGTATTTATGAATAAAATAAACATTTTTATTAAGTTTGATAAAACAATTTTTTTTTTTCGATAAATTAAAATTCATATCTCTTGAAATTTGGTAAATCAATTTCACCTCGTAAGTTATGTAAACTGCCACTCACTATTTCAATCAAAATTTATATCAATTTAACTTAAATTAAGCTCATATTATCTATCCTTTAATGGCTAAGCACCCTCTTTTTTCAATTTTTTTTTTTAAATTTATATCTAAACTATTAAGTTTAAAACCTCCTTTTTTGAAAAACACCTCACCTTCCAACCAAAGCACCAACATTACTCAATATAATAAACGACGCGACACCACCCAAAAGTGTTCCCACAAGCAAACAACCGATCGCATCCGGTAAGGGGTTGCCAGTGTATTGAGAAATCGCCATACAACTGCCGGCGATGATCACGCCCGCTACCGCAGCGGTATCCTCGAACAACACCACATTGACTGAGGGGTCTGAGCTTCGCATTACTGAAAAGGCAATTTTTATTACCACTAAGTGCTTAGTACCAAAGACAAAAGAATGTGAATACATTACAATGAAATACAACACTTACATTGAAATGATGCCATTTTAATCATATGTAAAAGTCTTAATAATAACGTCAAATATTCAAACATTTTATAATATTTAGTTGTACTTAACAATCTCATATGAATTATGTTGTAATCTCAAAATCATAACTTTATTGTAATCATTTATGGCCATAGTTGACTATAATCTATCAACGTATTACACATCTGTGGTGCAAATAAAGACTTTACCAAAATGTCATTTATCATGACAACTAAATGTGACTGAGCTTTAAGCTGTTAGTTTTAATGTAAAATGATATCATACCATAGTCATACAACGACATGTTGGCTTCCTTCGCACCTTTTCTGATCGCACTTAAGGCTACCATTAAAGTGGCACCTTCTGACACAACGGCTCCACCCAAAACGAAATATGCCTATAAAATGTACAAGTTGTTTTATTTTAACATAACTGCAATTAGTCAAGGCAATTTTTAACGTAATTAAGTATTAACTAAAGTGTTTACAATGAAAAATAAAGAATAAATGTAATATTTAAAGATTTTTGACAATTAACAAATCGGACATAATATAATTACATTGTTGTATAAAACCTACACTGTAAAATATTATGGAAGTGGATTATATCTTCTTATATACATACTATAATATAGACATTACAACTACCGTCAAAAGGTAATATTTCATTAAAAAAAATCAGTTTATGTGTTCAAATATAAACACACTAAAATAGGCAAATGGCGGAACAGCACCACCTAGGGTCAGTAAAAAAGAAAATGCGCTCAATTATTGAATTGAAAAAAAAACATACCCAATAGAAGTCATGGAGGGGCTGCGGATCCAATATTCCAGTGACGCCGTGATAGAAGGAAAGGCCGCAGCCCACACAGAAGATACCAACACCGGAGATCAGCGATGACACATATCTCATATTTGTATAGCCATATGGATGGTCAGGATCTGCAATCTGACAACCATATATCATTTCCACATCATCAGCGATCACCTGTTTAAGTCAAGAACCTTAACTTTACGTTACGTTTCATTATGTTAACGTTACGTTTATGGATCCAATAGACCAGTCTGACAATATGCAATAAACTCAGCTAATCGATTTTCCTAAATATTTCTTATAACAGCATTTAAGGCCAATTTTTTCAAGCATTCGCCAAGATATTGTATTGATTAAGTAGCCACGCTCTAATATTACTTACTGAACAGCTTTTAATGAAGTTTTTGAATTTATCGAACAACGAATTAATTAAACGAGAATTAATTACTAATTTTATGGAGATAACTTTTTATTTTGTATTGTATTAACTAACCTGTACCGACTTATGTATACCATAAGCCAAAATTAGCTGGTTAACTGTGTCTGCTAATGAATGAATACATTCCGAAAATAAACTATGTGAACCCGTATACAACCATGCGCAGAGTTTAAAGACAAAATTGCATCCATTGCTGAAAATAAATTTATACAGAATATCAGTCATTAATCTGTGAGCCATTCATGGTCTTTATTAGTACTTACTTGTGCTAAATTATAGGTTATCTGTGGGCTAAGTCTTAATGAGTTCAAATTATTTGTCCATTGTGAAGTTTTTAGTCTTTGGTTAACATTAAATTAATATGTTAAAATAGAGTCTCTGGTAGATAAGGCACTTGAATGTCCTTTATCAAATTCGAATAAAAACTATTAAGAAACCTTTGAATAGTAACTGTTTTTTTTAACTTAATTCCTTCCTTTTTATAATATTATAAATATTCATGACTAATAGTTAATATATTTGTATGTTTATTGCAAATAAAAATTGTTATCATACATGCCCACAGCAGTAAGAACAACACGCCCTGATACTGTTCGTAATCCCATTTCCTCAACTCCATGTTTCAAACGTTTGTGGCCCATTTCTCGCCTATAATTCCTCAATCGCCGTTTAACAGTGAAAACATCTGCAATTGTTATAGAAAATATTGTAAAACAAAAACAATGTATAAATTATTTAAAAATATATTAAATAATTACCTTGCTCATATCTCCTTCGATCTAATTCTCTTCTCAGTAGTTCTTTTTCCAAACTTTCTTTTGAACTCCATACCTATAAATAAAATTGCGTGTACAACTAACTGACTGACTAGCTAACAGAACAAATAATTTATACAATTATTGACAAAATATTTATAAATTTATAAACAGAGAATGTAAATTACTGGTTATCTCAAAAAGTTTTATAAAAAAAAATGTTGTCTCCGTATTGACAGAATGATTATGCTGGAATTAAACTTGCTACAGTAAACAGCTAGTTGCTACAACAAACCCCCTCTTACTTCAATAGCCTTAGCTTCAACATCTTTTCTGTAATATACGGTTATTGGCGGTTCAGATTCATAAGGAGATCGCCTCAAAACTTTTGGCAGTGACTCAAGGTCCGACTGTTTCAATAGATATTCAGTCATGGCTCTCATTGGTGTAATAAAATTTCTTTCAGTATAAGATGCGGAGAAATCAATGAGGAGCCTCTTCTTAACTAAAATTTTCAAAATAATTATTTATTATACTATAAATTCAAAAGTAATTAAGACAAATATAGCGGGAAAGGTACCCGGTTGTGCAACAGCTTGCGACAGAGGAGTTGCTGCTTCTTTTTGTTTTTCTATTGTTACCTTTGTCACTCTTTTACCTTCATCAGTCTCCGTCCGAACAACCATCTTATCTTTATTTTTAGTAATAATCTCAGACACTTTAGGTGAATCATTTTCTTTGGTTTGTTCTTGTTCTTGGTATTTTTTGATCTCACTTTTGCAGTTATTATACGCAGTAACATGTACGTATCTTATAGCTTTAGCACTAAATCCAATTTTAAAATTAACTTTACTAGAAATTCGAGAAGTGCTTAAGTAGAACGATGTAGTACTCTTTATCTGGAAATATCGACTGCCTGCACATCTGGATAATATTGCAGCTGCAAATGGGATCATTTTGATATTTTAATATGATTTCGACTTGGTAAGACCAAACAATTCCTTTGCATCTCTTCGTTACATATTCATAGGAAAACTTCTTAATAACGGACTTCTGAATCGTTTAACGTATTTTATTCCTTACAACCAACTTAATAAATAGAAGCACTATTTTTTTCATTTACATAAAAATTATCAATATTGAATTAAAAAGTTAAGAAAAAATAATTATTATTGCCGAAAGTGGAAACTCAATTTGCCAATGTCAACTTCATTTCAAAAATTAACTTCTAAGTCGTTTGCAATATTCATCAGTGATCTGTCAAGATTAAGTTCCACACATTTAATAAATATAAGTAGTCGAAACGTTGAAGTTTAATTTATTTATACATTTTAATTATATTGCTGCTTTAACAATGGCAGAGATGGATATCAACTACTATTTATAGTGGTTACTGTTTTAGGTTTTTATGATATATTGAAGCTATGGCTATAAATTTAACTAAAATAATATAATATTTTATAAATACTTTAATAGAGGTTAAATATACAAACGTCTTGTCAATATAGTGTTGTTAAATAAGATAAAACCTTATGATAATAATGCTTTTAATTGACTTTGATTGTTAAATAATTATACTTGGACATTAGTATTCTTGGTATTCACTACTCTGTAGGCTTTAGGACGTTACCGTCATTCAGCATTATCAAGTTTCAACATTAAACAGATGTCAAACAGACAACAATAAACTTATAATCGCGTCGCGGGAAAGCTGGCAGTAGAATCACTCAATTTCGATTTTCTAACCTGTTGCAACTCGTAATTGTTAAATATTTACTTTAAAAGTCTATAGCTATAATCTACTAAGAAATTTATAGAGAATACTTCTCATCATAATTCTTGAAATGCCTGCAAGCAGTATTAACTTTTACCACATGCAAGATGCCAAAAATAATTTTGACGCCATCCGGCCTGCACCCATTTGCAGTGAAGCTAACTACTTTATGGGTCAATGTCGCAACCTTCACATATCAACGAACTGCTATTATGGATATCACAATTCCAGTAATCGATCTGAAACAAGTCAAGATACGGAAATGGAAGAGATGACCAACAGAGTTGGTGATACATTGAAGATTCCGCCAGTCATTGATAACAACACGAGAAAACGGTGTGCTGACGAAAACGATCAGGCGCGCAGTAAACGACGTCGGCAGGGTAAGCATTTAAATTTATTCTCTATATTGAAGCCTGATCGAGCCAATACAATTTCCTTGTTTCAATACTAACACATACACTTTCAATGAGGCTTTAATGTATATGATATTATCATTTTCAGAGGATGAAATTTTTAAAGTGGGAGGTCATACAAAAGTACATTTTCAGGTTGTCTCAGTTTTGTTGCTTTTTCTTATCTTTAATATTGTTATTTACAATACCAAGTACTTTAACAGCTTTGGGATTTCTTGGCGAAATATTTGGGTGAAGTTAATATGTTCTTATTGAAAATTATTTAAAACTATGTGTTTAAAACTATTGTGAGTTGTTGCTGTTTAATTTGATTTTATATATTTTTGTACCCTTACATTACCTATAGAATAATGTAATTTAAATATTACTGTGGGGTAACCCAAACCTGGAATGTCCATGTCCATAAGATAATCATAATTCTTATATCATTGTAATATCATCTCACTCATCTCATAAGAAATATTCTACACTGAATACTATAATTAATTTGTATAATATTTTGTTAGTGTTAGGCTTTATTTACTTGGAACCATAATCTTTTGGAGGTGTGTATGGATAAATATAAGGGATAAAACTATCGCTTTTTGTATAATTACTAAGAGAACATAACAATTGAAGTGTTTAAATTTAATTTATGCAATGGTTGAATCATGTGTAGGAAGTCTTATTTGAATTAAACAATTTAGGTATGATAAATTGATGTCTTGTGCTTAACTTAATTAGTAGTTAATATATGAGAGAAGAATAATATGTGTCTGTTATTTTGTTATTATTGTAATTGTCACTAGATTAATGTATTATATAAAATCAATAATATAGTCTGCATATACTAGAATTGTTTGTTGTAGCTTTGAAATATTTTTTAAGGAAGAGCAACAAAAGTGACAGAAATATCCTGTATAGAAATGAAAAGGGCACACTGTGACAGAGTTCGATTTATTTCAGAGGTAATGGTGCCACCGACGTCCAACTACAACCCATGTTTACTGCGTCCAACCCACAACAATCCAGATATTTCTCGTTGTCTCATGGTCCATATGTTATAGCTTGTAAAGCAAAGTAATATTGTACAAAATTTAATACATAATGTTATTAAATGACCAGATTTTAAGTAATGTTAATTTTATCTGCAGAAGTACAAACAATGAGAAAACATGGACCTGAGACTAACGAGAATTCGAAATTGGATTCTACCTCAGAAGAATTAATGGCTACTCTGTATTGGCATATTCATGGCGGGAACTTATATCAGTGTCTGTGACTTAAATTTAAATCTGAACAGTGACAAATTGACTATGCTATATGACTATAAGTGCTACTAAGCTAGAAAGTTTTTTTTTTTTAATTATTATAATTTCAACAACAACAAAAATTCATAATAAAGATAAACTAGGAAAAAGGGAGGTTTTTTTATTTAAAAACAAATATGTGTTTCATATTTTATTTGTGCTAAATAAAATTATACATAAATAATGTTGAGAACAAGCATTTGCAAAAAAAATACATATTGAATACAATTTCAATCAATCGTCAAACATGTCCCGTGTTTAATCTGAAAGAAAAATATGAAGAGTATAAATGTTTTTTCTGTTGCAGGTGCAGTTAGAAGAACTAATTAAAAGTTTTTTTCAGGATTCGCTCAAACGTCAATGCTAATATGTAGCTGTTTTGAGTGTATTGTCGGTCAAATATCATTTATTAATATCACCTTTCTGTTTTTCAGATTTGTCTTCCATATGCAGCCTTGTTGGCACACGGTCAAGTCCGAGCCATTCCGCGTCAGCCTTTAATGCAAATGTTGAGATTTATACATTATTTTTTATATTTAAACTTTTTAGTTTACTCAATTTTTAATTAAACTTTTTGTATCTGTGATAATATGTACCTGATTCATTTGTAAGTTTGTAATAAATGGTTTTTTATAAATATTTTAGTTTTATTAACATAATTAGGTTTAGTGACAAAGATTTCAAATTTATCAAGACATTTTTTCATTTACATCCAGAATGTTCAGGTCAGTTAGAATGAAGCATATTGACGTTTTGAATTTATAAAACATTAAGGCACCAACGTTTTTACAAAATAGTTTATTAAATATCCATTACCAGTATTATTTTTTCAGGAATTTATTTATTAAATGTTTTAAGTAAGAAAATAGTTTGTATTGAAAATTAAAAATGCGATAAACGTTTTCATATTTATTTAGTTTATATGATACATGTATAAAATTGCAAAAAGTGCAAAATCGTTATATTGAGCGTTAAATAGGAATAACCACAAGCTATACTGTTATATGTATAGTTCTAGTGAGGAGCTAGCGGACATTGTTTTTGTTAATTGAGTCTTTGTTACTATGAGGATAAATAGTATCATTAGTGAACCCAGATAACCCCAGAGTCATCGGTTATAACGCGCGGCACAATTCATTAGTGGAAGGCACCTACAGTAAAGTACTTGTTGCATTACCTCTGTTGGTGTGACCTCCTCCATGTCAACGACATCCGGTAACGCCTCCGCATTACCTCCGTCATCCTCTTGTCTATTGACGGCGTTGTCACTCACGTCCGACCGACACGTCTGGTCGGCTTCAGCCAAATCACCATTCAACATTTCCGAACACGTGATGAGATCCGATTTCCCTTCCTGGTTCGTGTCTGTGGAGTCCATGTGAACGTGCGACGGCCAAGTGTACGGGCATCCGTTCATTTGAGATTGGTCACTTGAATTGTATAGATTCAAGGATCCGGCAACGTCTTGTAGATTCGGCTCGGATTCGCTGTGCACCTCTTGGATGCTCGTCATGGCCGGCAAGTTCTCTATTATGTCAGTGGTGACGTCGCAGACCCTCATCCCCTCGTACTTGAGCAACGGTTCGAGCAGCTTCTTAGCATTTCTGTTATCGTTAATAACAATATTCGCAAATGTCTCTAAGAGCTCTGGGGTGAAAATCTCTTCGCTCTTCACGAGTAGAAACCTCAAGATTCTATTGTCGATTTGTGGGCCATTTTGTGTGTCGCAATAGTTCTCGTGCTCCGTTGACGTTATCACAGTTTCCACAGGCTGTTCCTCTTGTGTGGAATCGATTTGGTTATCTAAAGCCGTGTTGTATTGTGATATCTGTCGGATGGCCTGCAGAACCTTTTGTCTGAGACGGTCGGAGCTGATAAACGTCAGCTCTTTGAATAACTGTATGAGGAAATCCGGATGAGATTCATTAACACCAATCAGATTGGTGACTTCCGAATAAATACTTTCCCGAAGCATATCGAACAGCCTCGACGTCGCCATTTCTTGGCTCGGCGCGTTCGCTTCGGAAGTACTTGCGATATTGATGTTGCTCGTTTGTGACAACTCGAGCACATTATAGTTCCTTCTGTTGGCAGAATTTTTCGAGGGTAGTTTTGCGCTCGACTTTTTCTTATTCAGATTCGAATGTGACTGTATGATTTCGGGTATGGGGTTTGTTATGTTGAGGTTTCTGTTGGTCGCTTCTTGCCTGTTCGAGTCGTTCTGATTGCGGGTGATTGGGGCGTCTTCGGTTTGGTTAAGGTTGAGGACGTCTGGTGCGGACGAGAAAGACAAGGATCGCTCGTAGGCAACGTTCGCTTGAGAGTTTCGCGTTTGGTCTTCAGCTCTGGGGTCGTTGGTGTTCCGTTTGGGCGTGGCACACGGCGAAGCTTGGGCGGAGCCTCTTCGTAATGAATTATGAGAGCGTTCGAGAGGGTTAGTGGAGATGTGACCGTCGGCGTTCGTCTTGCTGTTTGATGATAGGAGATTTTGGCGGGAGTAACTGGAAATAACAAATAAAATTGCCGCTTAATTATAATTAAAATGTTTTAAAAAATAAAAATTTAGTAAATTTAGCGCACACAAATTGGACCTATAGAATAATAACAAAATTTATCTGTTAAAATTCTTATTTACTTTGCTTGTTGGGTTTAGTGAATTATATAGAGCGAGGATGAGCAAGACGCGGCTCGACAAGCATTTTTATAAAAAAGCATTTATTTCATTTCGTTAATATTTTTAATTTCTTTTTTAATAGTTTAGTTAATGCTTTCGAATTGACACGTTGATATAAAAGGTTGCACACCCCTGACGGTGTGTTAATTTAAAACGGCCAATCACCGCATCATGCAATTTTGAATATTTCTACTATAAAACCGTGCATTGCAAAACATCACACATCCTTACCCTAATATATAAATAAACTAATATACTTAAATAAACTAATGTTCTACGTATTAATATCTGAAATAGAAATAAAAAATATATTAAATATATAATTTTAAAAAAATATATCTCAATATATGAATGCATAATGTCTACAATATCTTCAAAGCCTACCTTCTAAAGTTATCCCAATAGTTGTTAGCCCTGTTCCCAGGTGGAACCTGGTTGTTCAGCGTGTGCGAGGACGTCTCCGCGCGCCAGCGGTCTTCCAGCTGTAAATATTACACTCGTGGAGTCACGTGACAAGTGTCACATTATTGCAAATGACGTATCTGTCAGTTACATGACACATGCTAGTATAGGCAATTCACATGCATACAAAGACATTCTTAGGAACTAATAAATGATTATTAAAAAGATTAAAATCAGATTCGTCCGATTTTCGCCAACGAAAACTTAAAAGTTATCATTTTTGATGCCCCGATCTTTAACCGACAGTTAAAGTTAAGTTAAATTTAACTCTCAAGGCGGGAACACACTACGAACTACGCGAAGACGACGCACCCGACGCGTGTCAGAACTAATCCCTATATATTTATTAATAACTAGCTGATCCCGACAAACGTCGTTTTGCCAAAAAAAAAATGTCTCTAAAAATAGATGTTGGCCGATTCTCAGACCTGCTCAATATGCTCAGAAAATTTCAGCAGAATCGGTCAACCCGTTTCGGAGGAGTAAGGGAACGAAAACTGTGACACGAGAATTTTGTATATTAGAAGATAAAGCTTTTATTTACTGATAAATACAATTATTTGGTTAAGTTAATAAAAACAGCAAAAAATAATGAATAATAACATACATACAATATAACAGTAAATATTGGATAACATTCTCCTTATTATAAAGCTGACTTTTTCTTCTTCTAATTTTTATTTTTAGTATACTTCACAAATGTAACAACATTTCTACTATGACAAATTGTATGTTATACTCACGTGGCTGATCTGCTGGCGCATATGATGTATGTCCCTCTGCTGCATGAGAATCTGTTGCCAGCACCAGGAGCCCCAAGCGCTGCACGAGCAGCCGCAGCCGCACATTACACCTGCGTTTTTGTACACATTTTCCATATTTTTAAACTGTTTAATTAATAATTTAATTGCGTTTATTGTTTACTAGCTTTCCGCCCGCGGCTTCGCCCACGTGTCATTTGGTTAAGTATATAGCGTTTTTTAATGATCTCGACAGGGCTTTCTTTCACGGGCTAAAATCTTGTTACAATTGGAATTATATATAGCCTGTGTTACTCAGAGATGTGTAGCTTTACAGGATCGGATGATTCGGGGAAATCGAGGGCAACTTTCAAATTAACGTACAGGCAATTAATATTCTGACAATTTTATATTCTGATAGTCATCTTCTTATGTGGATGAGCTGATGATGGAAGGTAAAACTCCTCAGCGATTAAGAGTTGAAAGAAAATTCTTACGAAGTTATGAGTACGAAATACGTACTTGTGAGGTTATTACTTATTAGCTTGACCAAATAATAAAAGGTAAACCTCATTTACGTTAAGGACGTAGGTGGAAAAATGGATGCGGACAAACGATAAACGTCTCTTCACTCGTTTCCTTTTACTTGTTTGTATAGGTAGTGTTCACTCAAAATAATCATACTGCATGGTAGTCATTACACAATGAAGCATCTTAATACCGCGATGGATATTTTTGGCCTAATTAGAAGTTCTTTAAAAAAAAACTAAGACTCAACCTCGCACACTCACTCATACAGCAACACCATTGCACACACTGATACACACTCACACACTAAAATGTTCGTACTACACATAGTTCCACTTGTTCATGTGTATATATATTTTTATTTATTCTTTTCAGTTCGTGTTTCTTTTTGTTATTCTTTTTTCTGATCTTAGATTCTATTTCCGGTTCTATATTTTAACCTTATTTTGGCTTTATTTTTAATCAATTTTTATTGTGTAAACTGTTTTTGATAAGCTGTATAGGTTTAAGAAATAAAAAAAAAATAAAATATATCTAGGTTGATGACGATTTTATCAACGCCATCTATCGAGCACATTCTTCAACACTTCAACCGCGCCCGCGCGCACTGCGTTATTCGTTATTTTTGTTACCTCTCATAAGTTTTAATATTAAGATTAACTTATATTAGAACATATTTAACAATATATAACTAATCAATCAATATAAGTGTTTAAAAATTTTGAAGCAGTAGTTGAAGTAAATTTTCAATTGACCATAACTTCTTTTTCCCTTAACCGATTTTGACAAAATAAACTTTTGACAACGCTCCCAATCATATGTAATCTAACTGTGAAAACCGCGGACAGACAGACAGACAGACAAGAATTCCAAAAATTGTTTTTTTGGTTTCTATGACTCTTCTTTAATTGACTACTTTCAGTTTTTTGGAAAAATATTTAATGTACAGATTTTCGATTTTTACTGTCTTATTATTAGTATAGATATTCCGTAGTCACGTCTGTATTTGTGTCGTGGGTTGCCTGCAAGAGACCGCCCGTTCCTCTTATATATAATAACATCATCTACTTCTACTTTTCAAGTGCAATAAATTGTGAATAAATTAAATAAATATTTCTGCATTATTGATTATGAAAATTGTTTCGTATATTTTAAAAATGTTGATAATTTAAACTTTTATAAAAAAAAAATAGAACCGTTTTTATTAACTACGTTAACAGGACCATTTTATATTTTGTGGTGCGCGTGGTGTGAAATATATTGTATACAAACCCATTACGTATACGTGTTTACGTACACAGATCCATTTTCTCAATACATCTTTCAATTTAAAAGCAAACTCTTGATAGCTAACTAATGAAAGCAGTATATCTCACCATTGAAATTATTGTAGTCATATTTTGTACGTACATAAAGTTAAATATTTCCAAAATAGGGGGGGGGGACTCTCCCTAAAAGGCGGGCAACGCAATCACGAGCTCCCAGCCACATGAGTGTCTATGGGCGGCGACTTCACCTTTATGGTGGGCCTCCTGCTCGTTTGCTCAGTCTTTTATAAATAAATAAAAAACCTTTAAATAAACTCACCACCATAGGGCATCATCATGTTGAATGGCAGAGACGGTGGAAATGTCATCTGCGGTGTACCCATGAGCCGGTCCATGGTCTGCGAATGACTGTTCTGTGTAAATTGATTCGCACGCATATCCTGTGTGAAAATAATTAAATCAAATATGGTTATTGTATATTTATAGAAAAAATGTATTAATATATTACCTGATTAGATTTAGAATTCCAACATGGCGGCATATGCGGGTAGGGCATGTTCGTAGCGTTATCGACTGAAATTAAATTAAGTAATAATTTTAAAAATTAATTTACTTATTATATTAATAAAATAATAACGAAAATAAATACTTTTAATAAACATGGTATTTAAAGTACTTCTTTTCGTTATTACAGTATTAGTATACATTATAAAAACAATTAAAACCGATTTATAAGCTATAAATTATAAATATTATGGACTAATAATATCACTGAAATTTACATTAGGACACACGGACTTATATTTTTTTATTGTGACGTATCTGTATGGTTCCCTAATGAACAAATAAGATAAATATATTTTCAAATACAACAACCAGTCCAATGTATCAAAAATGTTGACCGTACCGGGAGTCGAACCTTGTTCGACAGATATATTTCTCTATTGATTTTTTTAAAATTCTCTATTATCATATCTTAATATATATAAATCTCCTGTCACGATGTTTGTCCCCGATGGATTCCTAAACTGCATAACCGATTTTAAATTAAATTGGCACACCGTGAGCAGTCTGGTCCAACTTGAGATATAGGATAGCTTAGATCTTTAATTATAGTCGCAGTTTTATTTTATTGCAAATTATTTGTCTATATCATTAATTGACAGTCACAATTATCTGTCAACTCCAAAAGATTGTAACAGATGTCGATACTTTTCGACTGGATTGAGTTAGTAATCAATAGATGGCACTGCTATGGTAAAGCGACACACGTGTCATATAAGCTACAATTCAATGCATGACTACCACATATAGAAATAATTTGTATGGCAAAGCAACGTTTGCCGGTTCAGCTAGTATATTTATATCTGTAAGACGATACAGATACGTCTTACAGATATATATATATATATATACTTAGTCTTGCCATAAATATTGTTATAAAGAAAAGCACGATTTTTTTTTATACGTAACATTTATTCCTTTCATAGTGAGTTAGTTTAATACATCAATATATAACTATTAAAAATATACAATGTTTATTCGAAGTGGTCTCCATTGGCTGCAATACAGTCTTTTAAACGTTGAGGCCAGTTATCAATAGCAGCACGAACTCTTTCTAGAGGAAAATTCTTCACTGCCAACCGAATGGATCGTTTTAGGGACTCCAAATTATCATGGCGTTTAGAGCAAGCCTTACTCTCTTAAACTGACCATAAATCATAATCCAATGGATTTAGGTCAGGACTTGACGACGGCCAGTTTTCAGTGCTGATAAAGTCCGGAACGTTAGTTTTCAACCAAGATTGGGTGGATCGAGCTCTATGACCCGGTGCCGAGTCTTGTTGAAAGCACCATTCTTTGTTATTGAACATGGTGTTAGTTAAAGGCTTAACTACCGTCTCAAGAATGGTATTTTGATAAACTTGTGCCGACGTTTTAATACCTTTTTCACAAAAATATGGCTCAGTCACCCCTTCATAGCTAACACCCCACCAAACCATCACTGAAGTGGGATAATGCCCACGTTGTACTCTGTTTACTAATTGCGAAGCTTCTTTAGAGCTTCCAGCATAAATACGGTCATTTTGTTTATTAAAATACTGCTCAATTGTAAAAATTTTCTCATCCGTAAACAAAATTTTTTTGTGACCTCCCTTTGCGTACCGCTTAAGTAGTTGTTTGGATTTTACCACCCTATTCTTCTTTAAATTATCAGTTAAGAAGTGACCAGTACGTCTCTTATAGGCTGCAAGTCCTAAGTCATCTTTTAATATACGCGACATGGTTCTAGGAGCTATCTTCATCTCCCGAGATAAAATCTTTTGCTTACGGACAGGATTTCTTCGAATTCTTTCCCTAACTGCTTTAATCACCTTTTTCACACGAACGGTACGTGGACGGCCAGATCTTTTTCTGTCACAAACAGAGGAGGTATCATTGTACCTATCAATAGCCCGGTAAACAAACATTTGACTAATACCAAGCGGGTGGAGGGTTTTAAAAATTGCACTTTTCTCCATACCTACTTTATGTAAGGCAATCACAGCGATTCGGTTCTCTTTATCACCCCACTCCATTTTAATATAACAAAATATTTAACAATATAATGGCGCGAAAATAAGAAAACACATCAAGCAATCATATAAAAATGACAGATTCCAAATTCAAACGTAATATTTTCTTTTTTTGAATAGTAACAGTATTTATGGCCAGACTAAGTATATATATATATATATATATATCTAAGACGATAACGACGATACATCTTATAATTCTTGTTAGGATTGTGTTGATACGCTTTCATGAGTCAGTCAGTCGTGTTTGATACACGGTTGAAACCACACGCTAGTCTTCCGTTTTCGATGAAATCATGACAATCGTGAACTGGAGTTTTATTTCGAAGGACACAGCGCTTATTAAAGAATTAAGTAGGCGCCTGGTGGTCAGTACCGGTGATCCAAGAGCTGGTGCTTTCCTCGCTCAGTGTATAAGCATCGCGATACAGCGAGGAAATGCCGCCAGCATTGTGGGTACTGTGCCACAGTGACCAAACTTTTTAAATTTGTTTTATTTTAAGTTATTTATATTAGTTAGGTTAAGAATATTTTGTGTTTATATAATTTTTGGTTTTTCAAATTTAACAAAAAACAATATCATACACCTTATTTTATCCGGCACATATAAATTAATTTTGTTTATTATTTAATTCATATTGTATATAAAAAAACAAATATATCTCTAGATTATATTTGTTTTTTGATTATATATATATATATATATAAAATGGATTGTTACCGTGCTGTGAAACAGGCGGGGTCATATTGACATTTGGCTCTGGGCGTGGCTCGTGTCTCGAGTTGGACACGCAATTGTTTTGTGGCAACTGTAACACATAGCTTTGTTAAATAACGTTTGCCTGGAAGAAATATTAACGATAAGAGCTTATCGTGTAAGGAAAGCACTATAATTATTTTAAGTTAAATAAATGTTTGTGGTTAAAAAGAAATCGATTGCAAGAGCTAATTATTATTGCGTTTTATAATATTTTGTAGCCTTTTGATTCAATTAAATAATAAATAATAAAACATACGTGGACAGCCTCTTCTAGATGATCCTGTGTACGATGGCGTCTGTTCCGTTGGTTGGATTTGCCTCTTGATGCACTGGAATTTTTTGAATTCATTGCTTAGTAATAGAAAGAGGTATACATTTATACAGGCACAGGCGAAAAAAGACAAAAGGTTTTTACTTTAAAATACACATGTAAAATCAAAATTTGGAAAGCCAGTGGCGCTATCAGCGGCCCCTTACAGGCAACCATAATAAGGTGAAAGCAAGAAAACTGAATAACGGAGGTCGGAGGTCAAAACCATCGGTCTGACATGGAGCGAACTTAAGGCTAAAGGCATCAGACCGAGAGAAATGGATTGTCTGCCCTCTGCCCCGACGTGGGGCCTTGGGACAGTCTCAAAATGAATTACCTGTCAGTGTCGCTGCAGTAGGCGCTCGCAAGTTGAGACGGCGCTGTGTTCATTGAGCGGCTCTCGAGTGCACTGTCCCCGCCACCCTTTAATTATATTTTCATGATTTTTAAAATCAGTAACACAAACTAAATACAGCAGAATTCATTTATAACGACTTCTCTTATAACGTCTAAACGGTTTTAGCGGCTATAATGTTTACTCAAGTTTGGTTGCTTATAATCTGTCTAAGTATAATAAAAGTTCCAATTTAATTGTTTTATGTGTAAACCTAGTTTTATTATCTCATAAGTTTATTGTTTTAAATGTATTTAGCACATACGATCTTTGGGGACAGATATAATAAAATAAAATCAACATATTTTTTTGATTTTCACAAAAAAAAACAGACAAAAATTTAATCTGCCGTTTACGTTTTTAAAAACTAGATAACCTTACAAATAAGAAACAACAATTATAGGTTTTAAGTTTAATTAAAACGCGTTTCGATCCTGTATTTATAAAAAAAAGTATAAAACGTATGAAAAGTGATTTGTATTATAGATATAAAACACATTTATTAACACACACACGTCAACATACAACAAAACAATACGAAACAAAAATTATAAGGCTCACCCTGAAATTTTCCGTCTCTCTCGAATTTTGCGAATTCATCTGAATGTGTTCGGACGTTTCAGCCTCTTCAGGCTCGCTGTAACATTTTTTATATATTAATAATATTATTAAGTCATACAACGCTTGTTATACATACAGAAAAGTCAATGTAGCTATAAATCAAACATCACATACTAGTCTATTTAAAAAGGCGGTACCACTTACTTACTAGACTCTAAAAAATATATAATATTTTCATATATGTCTTCTTATATCTAAGGCTACGGGTTCCAAAATAAACCGGTCTGAGAAGATACAACACACTAAGTTGATTTACTATTATTAATAAGTATATATAAATTACAAAACAAGTTTTAAGTAGCTCAAATGATTAATTACAAAAAAAATATGACGGAACTGCAGGATAATAGGAGTGAAAAGCTCATAAATTTTTGGCATTTTTTTTCTAGAATACCTGAATATATTGGGGGTATTTGGACAAAGCATTGGGTAAGACCAGTTGGCAACACTTATAGTATTTCCTTGCACGCAGGCACGCCAACACTCACCTGTTGTAAGACTGATTCGCGACAGACACCGCACGTGAATCGGCCTTCACTTTCGGCGATTCGGAACTCGCGTTCATCACCTGGAAAATCAAATTTAAATTTAAAAAAAAACTATAAATCTTACCAAACGGGCAATTTAGATGTACTGTAAGGATAACTAGAAATTAACATTTTCGGTAATAGGCGTATGTAGGAAAAATTAAGTAAAAACTGTAAATTAATAATAAAACAAAACACTATAACTAAACATAATAAAACTTTTAAAAATGGGGCCACTTAATTAATTTTGTGATCTACTTCTCATAAAATAAAAATGTTAAATTCCGAGCTGTAACTCCTGTTCATAAACACGCTTCTATAAAACTATACCTATCCTATTATTGAATCCTCGGATAAAAAAAGAGATGGCTATATTTAAATTAACCTCTTTATTAAGCAAAGCCTCCAACTCCCGCTGCTTCTCAGCCAGTAGAGCCCTGAGCTGCATCTGCCTCCTCTCAGCTGGTCCAGCACACGACACACTCATTTCCTCGTTCACTTTCTTCGGCTTCCGATTCGCTTCAGCAACTAGATATTTTTTTTATATTAAATAAATGTCAAAACAAACTAATCAGACACGACCGGACCGGAAATCGAGCTTAGTAAAATATTATATTTATTATTTATCTAGGCAAGATCCTAATATGCTAGGTCCCAACATTGATACAATTTTGACATGGTGACCACAATATTTGTTTAAACTGATTTAAAGTCTGGATGGGGGAAATATTTTCCTGGCTTTGCAGGTGTCCATGTTCGGCGGTTATCACTTCACAAGTGCCAGCCAGCCTGCCTGTTTCATAAAATGATCTGACTAGGGCTCCGTCAAATGTTTTAAAAGTCCGGTAACTCACGAGCCGTTTACCATGGTATGGGCGACTATTGGTGTGCCTCTTACTCGTTTTCCCACTCTTAAATAAAAAATATCATGCCCAGAGAAGAGCTCTTACCGCCTGTTTAAAATAAAACAAAAATCAGATGAAACTCTCCCAACCAAAGTGATGTTTTGTGTCTCTCTGTATCTTTGGCTATTTTGCTGTAAAAAATTTTTTTTCTTTACCTTTGTTCGTAACGAGGTCCTTAATACGAGCCCGTTCGCCCATTATCTTTTCTGTCTCCATGCGCAACTCTTGCGCCAACTCCTGAAGCGTATTGATATTCGCTTCATGACCTGAAATTAAGGTTTTTGGAATATATTTTTTTATACCGTAGCATTTAATGGGCGGTGGATTACATTGTTTATTAAAATATTAAACATAAGGGGGGGGGGGGTTCTGTAAGGATGGATTGCAATTATATATTTATTTAAATCACCATTTGTACGTATAATTGGCAGTAGGTACTGATTGTATAAAAATACATTCATATTTATTAAAAAGTATTTAGATACAACAAAACTATGTATTTCAGAACCCTATAGTGAAACACTTTCATTATGAATACAAGTTTTGAGTTAGCTATCCCCTTCCTTATCTGTGGAATAAAGCAGGACAGATATCGTTTCTAAGTTAAAAAGTTACTCACTTTGCTGTGGCTGCATGCGTTGTTGATTCTGGACACGGTTTTGCGTCCGTTGCGAGTGATTCTGCACGTGGGGGTGCTCGTTCGTGAATTTATGGCGGTGTGGTAAAGTGTTCAAAACACGACAAACACTGCCTTCCCCGGACCATCCACCCACGCTGCCTGATTCCGACTTACTATAAAAAAAACATGAAGTCGGATGAAGTCGTTATAAGTGAATTACTACTGTAAATATAAACAACGTCACTTACTTATCATGCATATTATTGGAATGAGACGGCATATGGAACTCCTCGGTTGTGCCCGATAAATTATCCGCTTCGAATGTTTCCACGGACCGCATCAGATCTTTAAAAAAAACACCCTTATTTTCTAAAGACTTTGATTTTTTTAAACATTTATGGTTGGAGCAGTCTGCTGCCAAAAAAAGGCCTATGGGCAGACAGTATTTAAGATACGCTACCGGCCCATATGCAAGCCGTTTTTATATAGGGCCGTATATCTACCAAGACCACTGTTAGCCAATTCCACAGCTCGATAGTACGGAGGAAATGCCTCATAAGGCGAACTGTGGTGGTATTTCCAACCATGAAGGTTGTGCTGGTGGAATTTGGAAGTGTTACAGCCCGTGCTGGAGACACGGGCTAAGGGTAATAATTCGTCAGAACACTCTTATCTGAATCAAGCTAATCAGTATGAGACTGGTCCAGGCCATCCACTTGGATATTATCAAAAATAAAACCTGGTACTGGTGTTACTTGTCGAAAATAACAAATTAAATCTCACGAATCGCACAATAGCCATTAAAATTGTACAGAACCAATGTTGTCCATTCTGAATTGTTGTATTTTACTTAACGGAAACAAAATAGACACTATAATATTACAGAGGCACCCTAAAACCTGTTTCACGGATAAAATATTTCTATAAATTATAATAACTTTCGTAATGATAAAGTTTACCTTTAGTCTTCTGTAAAGCCGTTTTGATAGCTTTGATCTCCATGAGTTTGAATGGATCCTCGTTCTTCATGCTTGCAACGGATTTGTTGCCTGAAACATAAAAAATACAAAAATATATAAAAATTCATATTCAATTATTATTTTTTTTCAAAACGTCACTAAAACCGGGTTTAAGTTCTTGAAGACGAGTAAGTCACAAATCTATTTTTATTTCTTTAAAATACGTTCCCAAACATTATAACAGACAAATAAAAAAAAACAAAAAAAGGTTTTAAGAACTAAGCTAATCGATAAAAATAATGCTTCCACTTATCTATACTAATAATAAGACAGTAAAAATCTAAGGTCTGTTAACATTTAATATTTTTCCAAAAAACTGAAAGGAGGCAATTAAAGAAGAGTCATAGAAACCAAAAAAACATTTTTTGAAATTCTTGTCTGACTGTCTGGTTTTCACAGTTGGATTACATATAATTGGGAGCGTTGTCAAAAGTTTATTTCGTCAAAGTCGTCAAAGAAGTTATGATCAATTGAAAATTTACTTCAACCACTGCTTCAAAAATTTTAAACACTTATATTGATTGATTAGTTATATATTGTTAAATATGTTCTAATATAAGTTAATCTTAATATTAAAACTTATGAGAGGTAACAAAAATAACGTATAACGCAGTGCGCGCGGGCGCGGTTGAAGTGTTGAACAATGTGCTCGATAGATGGCGTTGATAAAATACGTTATCAACCTAGATCGCGGTATTAAGAGGAGTTTTACCTTCCATCATCAGCTCATCCACATAAGAAGATGACTATCAGAATATAAAATTGTCAGAAAAGTAATTGCCTGTAAGTTAATTTGAAAGTTGCCTTCGATTTCCCTGAATCATCGGATCCTGACTACGGGACCAACTTGAAAGTACCGAACAAAAAAATAATCACGTAAATGGTAAATAAACATCAAGTCCACAGAAACAGAGGATGTTGATAACATTTGTACATGTAAAGCTACATCATCCCTGAGTAACACAGGCTATATGTAATTCCAATTGTAACAAGATTTTAGCCCGTGAAAGAAAGCCCTGTCGAGATCATTAAAAAACGCTATTTACTTAACCAAATTACAGGTGTACGAAGCCGCGGGCGGAAAGCTAGTTATTAATATATATCTCTCACACACACCATTTGTAACTTCATAAAGAATAATATATTTACACTTTCTGGTAGGCTCATCGTCGCCACTATCATCTCCGGAACTCGAATAGGTATTCCGAGCGACGCCCATACTGGCTGCCATTTGTAACTTTTGGAATTCGGAAACCTACACAAAAAAATGATTTTTCGAATCGGAATGGTCGTTTACTAAAAAATACCAACAGACAGACATATAAAAAAAAACTCACCAAGTACTCCATGTGCTCTTTCTTAACTTGGAGGTCTCTTAACCTTCGGTGTAACATTTGACCGCGCTCCTGCAACGCCCCCTCCGGGTCCTCCTCAGCATCACTCTCACGATGCCCCGCCTCCTACATCATCATACATATTTAAAAGGAGAGGAATAAAAAAAGATCTTAAATTAACATAAGCACCAACTGTATCATATAATTAATAAAAACGTTGTGTATATTTATTTAAAAATAACCATTCAATATATAACACGCTTATTAATGATAATGACTAAATCGGACAAATATTTTTTTTAATATTAACACTTGGCCAACAAAACAATAAAATTGAAAAGCAAAAAAAACACTTTCTTCTCTACATTCACAATGTAAAATCTTAAAAAAATTACAACAAGTGCCATGCCCGTCTCGATCCATGGGTCAACAATGGGCACCATGATGCAATGGTGCAGTGCACCCGGTCAACACTGAGCGCACGTGCGTAATACGGGCATGACATAACAAAAAACAAATATATAAAATGAGATGCAAAAATCATAAATATGTTCTATTCACAATCTTACACTTATGAATCGTCAAATACAAAAAAAAACGACTCTACAGACACACACAGACAAACACACAAAACCCAAAGTACCTCACTGCTGGCGTTATTCCCGTCTCGTATCGAGAACCGGTCGTCCTGACTGTGAGAGCGCGCCTCATTCGAGAACACGTCTTGCGGAAGCGTCGTCGCAACACCTATTTGATTCGTCGCGTACATACGACTCGGATTTATATAATTCGCGTTTACATTCTGAAAGGCAATTATTTATATTTTTCAAAACATCTTTATTCAATTCAATTTAATACATAGGACCGTTATGTTTTAAATCTAACTCTACGCATGTTTTAAGGTGACCAAACTGAAAAGAAACTCGGCTTAATTGATCCTAGTAAACTTTTAGATGCAAGGTTAAGCTGGAGGAAAGTCCCAAGTTTTTCATAATCAAAATACTTGGTTAAAATTTATAAAATGCTTTATCTAAAAGCTTCTTAAACTACTTTTTCCCTACTGACAGAGTCAAAAAATTGTGTCTCAAGTTCCCATTTAATTGTGTTATGTGTAAACCTACTTTTATTATCTCATAAGTTTATTGTTTTAAATGTATTTAGCCCATAACATGTTGGGGGACAGATATAATAAAATAAAATTGTTTGAGAGTTTGTTATAGAGGCGTAACAACTTTATGGAGCCTAGTAGTGGGTAGCCTGGATAAGGCTACCCACTACTAGTCTCCATTATTTCTCGTAATAGCGACTAACATACCCTATGTTAGTCGCTATATTTTATATATGATTGTTTAGTTGTTTTTTAAAATTGTATACCTGTAATGCTGTGCATCCCTATAATTTATGCACATACACGCCTTGTGTGTGTTTTTTTTTGTAATTTTGTTCGGGTTATGTTTGTATGTGTGTTGTTGGTGTGCCTTATTAAATAAATAAATATTTCTTGAACCTAGTATTTTTTGTAAACATACATCAAGATTTAAAGAATATACTGGTTAGAGTAATTACGATTCGGTTATTCAACTCTATTCATAGACAAGTATTGGTTTATTCGTATACGACAAATCTAACACTGCACTTATGCAAATAGGACAAAGGCGTAGTGGGTAGGTTAGGGAAGGAGGGTAATTAGTTTTTCTTTTCTATAACCCAATCAAAGTCAAATGAATGAAAAGAGACATGAAAGTGTAACAAACGTGTATGGTATACCTGAGGATTAGCAAAGTTCTCGTGCGATGTGGATGGCTGGTGCATCTCTTGGCTTTGCTTGTTCAATTCTTCCAACTGTTGTTTTGCCTCTTCCTGAAAATGTATTTGTTTTTAAATAAAATATTTATTAAAACAACAAAAGATCAGTTAAAAATGTCGTTGGGAGCTTTTCAAAAATGTATTGTCAAAATTTATTTACGATTATTTTAATATAAGTGAGGTAACATTTTATCAATATATATATATATATTTCTTTTTTGTTTGTGAACCGAACGTGTACTGTAACTTATATTGTCTTGATGTTTCGTTATAATCTTGACGTCATTGTATATTTGATTCATATAGAATTGAAAGACTTCTACACTAAAGCTCTTTTTCCGTACACCAAAAAAAAATCTCCTAAAAAGTGCAATTTATGAATAACATATGAACCAAAATTATAATATAGTGATAGTTTTAGTTATTATATTTATTTATTTTTATAACTATTTTTTTTCTAATTAGTGTATATATGATTAATAATAACGTGTTAGTTACAAAAACAAGTAGCTCGTTACTTAAAAGGATGCACTAAAAAAAAAGCGAACAAATCCCTAACAGGCCGGCAACGCACTCACGAGCTACCAGCCACGTGAGTGTCCATGGGCGGCGACTTCACCTTTATGGTGGGCCTCCTGCTCGTTTGCCCCCTCTTCTATAAAAAAAAACTATCCCGATATTGTCAAAACGAACTAAAAAAACATAATCTATGGATAATTTTCTCCCACAGTAACAAACAAATAATATTAAAAAGATTAAGCATCAGACACTATAACCGTATTTTATTGAGAAGAATCGAAAAAAAGAATCCACCTTTGTATACCACTCATTTGTAAGAGAATAAATTCCTTTAAACACGTAAGCAATTATAGCTCCGTAGAACATTACCTGATATTTAATCAGCCTGTTCTGCTGTTGTTTCAATGCGCTCAAACGCATCTCCGACAGCTCCATTTTGTTTTTAATCTCATGTTGCCACAGCTCATTCTCGCTGTAGGTAGAGCCATTGCTTTGTACGGAAACGGGCCGTACCACGACATCTTGCTACAAATTAAAATTAACAGTTGAATCCGGATATAGGCGACGTTCAAGGGACCGGCGATACTATGTCGCACTAACCGGGTGACGTACAAAACGGACGGATTATATATGTATATAATGCGATACGTGTGTAAACATTACTGTCGCTTTAACCGATTAGTCGTTATAAGTGAATTCTTCTGTATATAAAGCGTTGAATGTAACAAATTTAATAATTCTCGTTTTAGACGCTATTCTATACGAGAGGCAAGGATATATCAGGATAGGATAAAACGTATTATTTAATCATTAAAAGACACACTAAACACACAATTTGCTTCATAAATTTCACATTTCCATAGAAGCACACACACACACATTCATTTTATGTTATACGGTTTGGTAATTAAGCCAAAATTCAAAATCCATGTTAGACAAATGACGAACACATACGCCATGCCTACAAACACACAGTGACCTTGTCATCGATCCCATCCTCTGTTACATTCTTCATATCTTCTATAATCGCAATTTTCTCACTGCACGCTTGTATGTTTCTCATCAGCATGTCGTTGAGGATGACGTCTTTCTTCTCTTCTGTATACGGAATGACGATTTCCTTTGCTTCATCCTTTGATAGATTTATATTGTCCTCTTTAATTATGAGAGAATTTGTCTTGTTTATCTGTTCGTTTTCTATATTTGTTACTTTTTTCGAAGGTACATTAGACTCACTTAGGTTATTCAATCCCTCTTCACACATTTCATTTTTTCTTTCATCACATTGAACCTCACATATACCGGCTTCTGCAGTAAACGCTTCGTTATTCTTTTCAAGAAGCAACGTTTCCAGTTTATCTTCACTTTCTTTTAACTTCTGTATCATACCGAGCAGTTCGTCGTATTCCTCTTTCGTGTGTTCTATGAAAGCCTAAATTGAACACGACATTTATACAACAAAACGTTAAGCATTGTATAGCCCAGGAGTTAGCAAACTTTTTAGTCGACGGTTAAAATTAAAAAAAAAATTGATTTGAAAGTCAACGAAATATTTTTTCAAATGCTTGTCGCATCAACATATTCAAAGGACCGCATGCAGCCCCCGAGCTCCTCATCCATGGTATAGCCTGTATATAAAAAAAATCAACTACAGCAAATTAAAAAAAAAACAATACACACCTCATCTTCAGAGTTACGCATAGTATCAACAAGAGATGATGTAACTCTTATATATTCCCTTATTTGGCCGAGTCTTCTTTCTACAGAGGCTGCATCGGGACAAGCAGCCACTATTGCCTCTCCTAAAGCACGGGCTGATTCTCTATGAACCTATTACAATTATAACACATTTCACTTATGGTACATTAGCTCCAAGGTAAGTCAATTATATATTTGCTTATAAACTTAACAACTAATAAGACATTAATTTGATTTTTATAACCCAAAACCAGTAAAAAATGCTCTTAACACAAATATGTACTGTACTGGGAATCACACTTGGGAGCCTTTCTACAGTCCACCATATTTTTTTAAATGTGTAGGTATATCTGTTATATTAGTTTGATAACAATAGAAACTAAACTAAAATCTAGACTCATGACAAATAAGTATATTAAAAATTATGAATTATGTATAAAAATAGCTGATTAATAAATATGGAACACACTCCAAGCAAGCAATACGTAGCTTGTTTTAATACAACTCATACAGATAACATTAAGAATGAATTTTAATATTATAAAGAACAAATATATATATATATATGTTTTGGGCTCCCATAAAATTGTTTTGTGTCTATACCTTGTTTTATTATCTTATAAGTTTATTTTTTGTATATACTACACTTAGGATGTTTGAGAACAGATTTAATAAAATAAAATATTAATATTAATAGTTTAAGGCTTACATGATTATTTTCATTGATATTATTGAAACTTCCTTGACCTTGATCGTACATATTGTTCATCATATTCACAGCTTTGGTGGATCTACTATTCGAGGCTGATGCTGTATTATTTGAGTTATTGTTTCCTTCAAAATTATGTCTATTTGTGTTTAAATTTCTTGCAAAATTCTTCCTATTCTGATTTTGAGCCTGTAATTTTATAAATAATATTATTTATACTACACACATCGACTCATACCTCTAATACTTTGTTGTGATCAACAAAGCAAAAGCTATTTATATTGAACTTACAGTAAGAGTCTGTGGCATATTTCCCGCAACCGTGTTTGGTGTTGTAGGATTCACTATCATTACAGCTGCTGCTGCATGATTAGTATGAGGTATTAAACCTAAACAAAGTTCAAAATATATTTATTATATAATAACACTGCAGAACATAGTGTGGAATTTAACAAAACTTTATAATTGATCAGTTGTGAATGTTATTATTTTGATATAAAAACAAATTTATAATTAAGTAGCTGTTCCCAGTGATTTATATTTGCTTTTATTAAAAATGCTTTAATTTACTTGTTCATTCAAACTATTAAGCTAACTATTTAACATATGCATAAAGCCCAAAGATTTTTAATGTAAAATCTTGGTACATTGCAGTATTCTAAAATAATACCATTTTGAAGTTGATGAGCATATGGATGAAGGGAATGCGATCCAGATGAGCTGGCATCATCATTCAAGATGTCACGATCTCCAGAATGGTGTTCTCTATTCTGGACAGTTAGCGGAAGTGCTCTTGGTTGTGGTCGTACTGGGACAAACCTTCCAAATCCACTTTCAAATGCAACCGAATTATCTAAAAGGTTTTATGAAAATTCTTATATTTTATTGTCTAATCATCTTCAATATTTATAGATGTATATTCACATTTTATAAAAAAAAATAGATGGCATTGATTCAACAGACAGTTTACATAATAGATATTCATTTAATTTTGTACAAAAATGTTTATATCAAATTGAGTCATTGCCTTACCTAAATCGGAAAACTCTTGTTCTGATGTATTATTTGTTTGCTTTCTAGACTGGTTACTGTTGCTACTTCTTGGATTATATTCTGATACTGGCACCCAATCTAAGGAGGTCTAAAATACCACACTTATAAAACACCATAACTATTATAACCACATGGCTGAAGAGTTTCTTTGTCTATTTAATGAAAATTATACCTTTTTTGGACCAAACTTAGAGAGACAACCTCCCATATGTTAATTGAATCAAATAATGAACATTAATTGAATTAACTTATAAATAGATTATTAAGAATTTTTAATATGCATAGCTCTAAGAAAATTGACTTGGCACTAATTTGGCAAACAGCCAATAAATATGGTACATTTAATTCTAAAAATAAAGCATACACAGATTGTATGAATATTTGTTTCTGGTTGCAGTTATTCAGATTAGTAGACGAGGTGATGACGTTAAGCTTGTTAAGGAGTCATTTTCTTATAAATAATTTTCTATAAGGCAAATCTTACCGATACTAAATTTGATGCCATATCTCTTCTAGTAGGTGTTACGGCTTCTTGGGGCACATTGCAATTGTTACGCACTTTTGTTTTAGGAATTGTACCGGTATGGCTTGGATGCCGGTCGTTACTTCCAGGAGGCATAGTATTCTAGCATATGAATAACCGATAGAAGCAGTTTTTTCTTAAATAAAATAAAAGTGTTATTTTTCTATCATATTCAGTAAACATTAGTGACTGGCTAAGAATATGTCAAAAATCACAATGTAATAGGATTTTTTTATTTAAATCAATATATTATGTTCACATACGATGTCTCGTTATTTTATAAAGTTTTTTATTCTTGATATGTTTTATGAAAAGGATAGGATATCAAAATGAAAAGTAGACTAACTAGTTACGACAAAGATGGTCGATGAAAGCTGACAGCAGTCAAACATAGTGTATCATCTATGAGTCAGACTGCCAGTACAGTACAATACAGAGGTACATTGTACACTAGTTTCAACTGACAGACAGTTGATAATCCGCACAGCTACCAATTTTAAGTCTAAAGTAAGATTAAGCCATTATAACCAATAGAAACGTCATATCAATTTAGAAAAGAAAATAAATTGGGGAATGCCAATGAACAGACTCACTCTTAAAATAAAAATATCACAAATAATATATTTTAAAGATACTGACCGTTAGACACAAGCTAACGAATATTAAAAACGATTTAATATTACAGTTTACTTATATTAATTATAGCTTTATAAAAAGTATTTCTAATGTAGAATTTAATTAAATATTTGTAATACAGGTTATTTTTTAAATACCTTAATTAAAACTAACTTATAATCCCAGTCCGTATTGGTAAGACCGTTAGTAGTCTGAGACGAGTTAGTATGCATTTGAAGCGTAGCGCTTTGGTCGTGTCTGTTGCAAAATATATTTTTCAAAGTTTCGATACGAATAGGATTTAACGTTTTATGAAAGTGAATATTGTTGAGACATTACATTATTGTTGTTGTAATAGCAATTATATATACTTTTGTGTTAATAGTGCACTTCAATAGAGATTTACAAACTCTGGCGGCTTTGCCGCTACGAAACCTTCACCAGAGAATACTACCTACTTATTTATCGTAAGTTTTGAAAGTTAACAATAAAATAAGAATATTACCAATATTTAATAATAATCTTTTTTTAAATGATTGTCTGGATGAATTTTTGCAAGGACTTACGGTGAATTTTAACTACTAAGAAACAGTGGCAGTGCATAACAAAAGCACACTAGAGCTGTATACCTAATAAATATTGGAAACCGTATATCATTTTCATGAGTTACGAGAAACCATAGTAAAGCCTTATTGGATTTGGGAAATTTTGGCCAAGAGAGCGATGTCTTAGTTACTGTACTTTTATATATTTTATGATTGAATGAGATTTTAAGAGGTGACCTCTTCTAGGAACTTCCATTGTAGCTTATGAATGCTGTCTTATCAATAAATTGTAAAAAAATAAATAAATTTATCAATAAACACTCAATTGTAACGTTGGTACCAAATCAATAAGTGCACATTATTACATACTTAGTGCCCTTAAATTGTTAACGTATGTGGCATCCAAAATACTGTTACGCGTTAAAGTTCAATAAAATGTGATTGCTTTGCTATCTCAGTAGTAGTAATATTATTGACTGCAAGGTGTTTGGCAGGTGTTACTGTATGTGATATTTCTAAATAAGGGTCGAGGGTGATGGAAAACAAGGTGCGCCCCGACCGCAGCCCTGCGACCTGAATATAACGTTAATTACGAGTACTTAAAGTCGTCAGACACACCCAACATACAACGTTATTTTAAAATACGATAGCAGAATACTGAAATTGGTTTATTTGTGAATTTTTTATGTATAACATTATGTAGGTTAATTACTCGACGTCCCTAGGAAGACCATCTGACCACGATTGCTGGAGTAGTAAGAAGTTTTATTGAAAAAGTTCTTAATATTGTCTTTGGTTTACAAATAGGTACGTGATTTTGTGTAAAGAATGTATGTAATTTGTTTTGAATTCTGTATCAGTTCTTTCATACTTGATTGTGAATCCTTGATAAAATATATTGTTTAAATAATGTATTGAAAAGTGATGTCATGTAATGACGTCATCTCGACTATATTATGACCAGAAACAGGTTCTGCCGCGGTCGTCAAGTTGGAGCCAACCTCCAAGATCATTTTTATAAACAGCGTGCCCATGCGCTAACTTTAAGCCCCAAAAATAAAACAAAAGTTATATAATAGAAAAAATTATTAACAATATTTTCTAGTTATAAAGTGTATTTAAATAATTTTTGATATTTTTTTGATTTAAATTGATAATTTTAATTTTATATGAAGACTAATCTGTGGAAGTCTGAACTAAAATACTTTATCGATTAAAATCCATTATATTATTTTAGCCCTGTGCTAATATGACAGCAGTCATTTGAATTTATAAAGTGAATTGGTCGGCCAATATTTGAATCTCCAAAGAGATCTATCACGACAATTGTATGAAAATGTTACTGGCTAATCACAAAAAAATAATGCGCACGCATAAAAACGTCACAGTTACATTAAAAACGCGCGAAATCAAACTATAAGTACTAGCAGCTACTAGTACTACGGTTTCAACTAGCTAACATGGAAAACTATTACTATATTTAATTTTTTGTTATACTCGAAACACTTGATTGAAACAATATTATTACCTACACATAAAAATACGCTGCGTACTTACAATGCAAAGGTTTTTCTTTTTACGGTTACTTATCACGTGAAGAGCATTGCCCTAAATCGATAACTAACATACGAATAAAACACATAATCATAAGAATAGATAGTGCTAAATAATAGCACCTAGAGTTGGTTTGAAGGGATGACAGAATTATCATTAAGCATTCTAGGGGTAAGCGGCTACCTTATATACTTTAATATAGTTAGTTATATATTAATTGCTGTTATTGTAGATAGATCTAGGATACAATAAAGAATCCCTATTAATAAGACAAGCCTAAAATTTCCATACAGACGACTCAGTTTATTAGGTAGTGCGAGAAGTTATGATAATTTTATGATCTGTACATTGCACCGACAGCATTACGAGCCCAATTTTCTACGCCTCCGTCCAATTTCTACAATTCGCCTATTATATGACACTTGGTGGGCGTTTTAGGTGTTTACTGATTCCACGGTTAATATCCATCTTTGTCTTAAAAAAACCATTGATTTTTAAGTGATTCTTCTTTTGTGCTATTTTCGTTGGACATGAAAGCGTATTTATTAAAAACCCGGCAACGCACTCGCGCGCTCATGCGAGTGTCTAGGCGCGGCGACTATATTTTATGTTGTGCCTACTGCTCGTTTTTCCATTTCTTCTATAAACAAAAAATCTATGCGTTTATCTACCCTAGTACTTGGTAAGTTGAATAACTTGACAGTTGCCATGGGAAAATAAATAAATAACCATAATGTTACAGAACAATACCAATATTGTTTAGGTCTTTAAGCACAACTTTGTCTTATCAGTAATAGGTTAACGTGTCTTATCGCTTTTAATTCATTGTTCGCAAGTTGCAATGAATCAACAATTTGATATCACAGTAGGTACTGACATTCTTGAATTGTACACTCGTACGCTTCCGTTGGGATCTTGAATATGTCAATTATAGCTTTCTCTTTCGTTTTTTACGTTAGTCGTAGTCGGGCTTTAATCATGACTTCAAATTGAACTCGATTCTTGGTAGCAAATGTATATTTAATTCATACGTATATATGAGATTTTGGTAGGTATAAAACTCTATTTCGTGTTTTTTATAGAAACAGTTATTGAATGAGCTTTTTCTCTTGTTTATAGTGAAAATAAAATGAATACATATTTACCAAGAGAAACGCATCCGGCGTCATCAATTCTGATGGCGACCTACTTATCCGGAGCGTGACTGGGTTTTTTTATATGGTAGGGGTAATAGTATTGTTATAAAGACTACATTAAATTTAAAGTCCAATAACTATTTAAAGTTCGAAAAATGTAAAGTAGTTCACGTAAAAGGTGTTCAGTGACACTATTTCTAAGTTACAAATTATAATTGAAGAAAAATTAATTTGTTAACTACGCGTAAACTCTAAACACTATTGTATAAAGTATACCAAGGAGGCTCTAGCCTCTAGCCTACTTTCCTTCAATGAAAGGAAACTATCTGTACACCTCTGCGCTGGCACATTCCCGCGCTTTACACCATTGCACAGACAAAAAAGTACACAATGGACTCTGTCCTAGGACCAGACTGTGAATTTTTCCTGCTTTTTATATGTGTATGAGTTCAAAGGTTATTCTTTATTAAATAACTAATAAATCTCAAATTTTTATATACTACTAAATCAGTATTTTAAATCTTATTAATATGTATGAATATTTAATACTGTCGTCACGCCAATTGGTACCAACAAGACATCGTTTTGGAATAATTATTTATGTATTTATAAACAGACACAGAACAGTAACACTATAATTTATCACTCGTGAGGTTATCTGGTTAATGTTTAATAAAAAAATATGTGTCATACTTTTAATTTATTCTCGCGAATAAAATAATTAATGTGGAATTTGCAGTATTTATAATTACGGTTTGTAACGGTATAAATATAGATGGTTTTTAATAAAGAGACTTAAAAATCAACTTTTTATAGTGTAACTCGACAGCTTTTCAACTGTCTAACGAAATAATAATATACAATTATACGGTATTACTTTTATACATAAGTGTTGAAACACATGTGTTTATTTAAAAATTTGAAGTATTATATATATATATAATAAAAAATTCTCACGATAAATGATATGTATCGACATACATTTTATGTGATTTATGATTTTTGCGTTAATTATAATTAAAGTGTGTTTAATCCCTAAACACACATGGCATAAATGTTGTAGTTACTGGAATATGTTCTCACAACATTTAAAGCTTCTAAACATGTAAATGAGATCAATTTTAATTTATTCTATTAATAATTATAATATTTTAATTCAAACTCAAACTATCTTTATTCAAGTAGGTCTTTATAAAGACACTTTTGAATCGTCAATTTTTACACTACCACCGGTTCGAAAGGCAGTAATCTACCGAGAAGAACCGGCAAGAAACTCGATAGCTGCTCTTTTAAAATAAACATTTAATACAAAAATTATGTTACGTACAATTAAAATAACTAAAGCATTGTAAGGCTACTCAAGAATTAACATTAAATTTTGAATATTTAATAATTTGATACCGTTTCGTTATACGTTTCAAATATAATAATTAATAACATTACATCTGTACTATAAAAAATCTTACAGTAAATATTCGTGAAATAGTAATGAAAAGTAAAATGGCGCGCCCTCAGACGGAACGAAGCTCGGTCACGCATGTCCATAGACCTTCGCTGTTTATAGCGGTGACATCACAGCACGATATGTCACAAAGTATAGCCCAATATAAGACAACCTCTCTACATTTTACATTTATTGTCACGATTATTCGAGACAAATGTCTGTTTTAAAATACATCTAAATAGCTTGTCAAATAGTTCATACAAAAAACTTTTTCATAAAGACTTTTTTGTTCTTTTCTTAAACGTGAAATTAATTGAGTCGTATATTTATACTCTTTGGTCTAATGGCTTAAGCGCGTCACCCGCAGAAAGCCGATCACCTACATGCCTGTTATTTTTTATATCAAGAAACATGTACAGAAATCGAATGCCAAACGTTTTTGTGCTAACTGCTTTATACATAACATACGAACCTAGTAAAAATAAGTTTTGTCATTTGTATCTTGACTTGATGACCTAATAAAGTCACGCGAGTCGTGACCAAGATCGTATGATCGATTCCATAACATTGCTAGATTGTACATTTTAGTATGTTTTAGCATGAATAATAAATATATAATTAGGTATAAACGACGACGTCTTTTTATGATATACTTGTTCCTGTTGTCATCAGGGGCAATGACTCCATAACCCGTCCCCGAGGTATACACCAGAGACGCTGATCCGCTTTTTCATAAAAATATGATGAAAATGACACAAACTGGTAAATAGCAATGAGATCACGTCATTTAACGAAACTATTTTAAAATTAACGTTCTTTGTATACGCCTATAATAACTCGTATCGTGTGGGCGTACATGCCCCGGCCGTGGCCCCATTGGACCTAAACATTTTCAATTAAATAATTATCGTGACACGAGAAGATTATCAATCTTTAAGTAATTATCGATGTCTCGTCTTCATCACAAACGGAGCAGGCACATTTGATTATTTATAAGTAAATTCAATAGATATATGAAAGTCAAAGTGAGTTCATTATTTTCTTGTGTGCAAAGAATCAAAAAATGACGCCCGCTGGTTCATTCCACAAAATCCATGCGATATAGGTACTCAATCGCGGAACATTTTATGTCATACATTTTATTTTCACCGAGCGAGTACTAACTGCGGTCATAGAAAAATAAGACTAAAATGGTACAAAAAACAACATTCTATTGTTTGTACATAACATTTATTACTATTACAGCAATCAATATAGTATATAAAGCTTATTGGCGCGAAAAAAAAGAACAATTGTTTACCTATAAATGATGGATTCTAAATTTAAAAGTAATATCGTGTAACATAATAATTGTAACAGTACTTATAATAATTCAAAACGAATTTTGAATTATTCACTAAATATAAAAAGGCTGGGCATATAGAAAACACAATAATTTCGCTTTCAGTAAGTAACTGTTCCAACCTGTCAAACATTTAATATTCGTCCCGTCCCCGGTCCCGTTAGAAATTAATCAAATATTAAAGTCGTTCAGAAATAAAATCTTTATGTCAAAATCAATTGCTGTTCGTTAGTCTCTCTAAAAATTCTGCAATTATCATAGTGCTTATACTAGCTATGGTTATTAGACTATGTTTTATATACTACCTAAAAGACTCAAAATTAATACGAAATATATTATGTTATTTGTCATTTTGTTTTGTTAATTTACAATTGAATTTGTCTAAAATCTAGACAGACTAGGGTTACTTCTAACATTAAATGCTAATAATTTACTAATCAAAATTTGTAAATACAATTTTTTTTATTAAGAAATGTTTACAGGTGCATAATGCTATCAGACAAGAGGTAACAGAAGAAATCACGATGAAGCAGATACTGAATAAAAAGCTGATCACATTAAAATGTGTGCTCTTTTGCTTCTTAGCAGGTCAGTATACACAGATCGACTCATACCTAAGAACTGACACCAATAAAGCTTCCGCGAAGTTGATAGAGAAATTTTAATAAAAACTTATACAGTGTAAGCTCTATATAACGACATTGAAGGGACTGTGCATTTTATATAATTAAATGGACAAGAGAAGGCAGAATTACAATACAAGCTTAACCGACCAAAGCCAATTGATTTCGACGCTTTAGAGAGATTCTCGTTAAATCTAGGGACGTTACATGGAGTTTACATTGTATTTGCTTTAAGCCAACATTTCTCATGTGCAATTGGAAAGCAGAAATACGTCATTATATTTACATTTTTCAATCTCTCATACACTGTACTAATACCACACAAACGCAATAACCACATATCTGGTCTGGTCATATTTTTGGGGGCGAAAATATGTTTGAAATTTTAAATACGTCCGAATTAAAGTATTTAAAGCTTGGAGGGTTGAAATAATTAAGATTTGGAATCAAAAAGCACACACAACTCAAAAGCTCTTAATTTGATTTTAAAACGGTATCCTCAAGTTAGAAAGTGCATTTTATTGTTGAAAATGCCAAGTTACCAACTAAGGATCGTTAAGCCGAATGATATAGGGACCATTCACCTCGTCGCGGCCATTTTTAAAGCCCGTATGAGTGCAGATGGTATGAATAATTTGGTCGCTTGCAAAACTTGTTTGTTACATTTCACATATGTATAAATATTACAGTTCAAAATGGTTACGCTGAATAATTCAGTAATGCCAAAGTTATTTTATCTCCAGAAGACAATTAATTATTTAGACTTGTTGTCCTATACTGTAAAGGATTTTTTAAACGATAAAAGCTTAGGTATTATCACTTTTAAAATGATGTTTACTTTGTTTACTAAGAAAAACCTTAGAACGTTTAAACTATAAAAAAAGTTAACGAATTAATAATAAAATGCTGAGATAAGGACATAAATCACACGTTTAAAATTACTGGTTAACCATGGGTATCTCAGACCCCGGTTTATTTTGAAAGCCTCGTAGCTTTAGATTGATGTACAAGTTATCGCGGTTACGATTATATCCGAAAAAGATATTTAAAAAATACTTATATTTAAACTTTTTAGATGATTATTGTTTCCTGACTTCGATAATCTGATTTGTCACGCTATCTTTTGACAGACTTCAAAACGCCCGAATACACGGCGAATGTGGTCTTTCACTTACAAGCAGTCTCTATATTAATTATTTATTTCCATATTTGTTATAAAATATGTGTGATATATTCTATAATCGTAATTTAAGTGGTTCTTTATGCTTCTCTCTTTCTTCTTTATAGTTATTTATGCAGTTTAATGCTAAACAACTAAAGGAACAATCACTTAGCACTTGAGATTTATAATGATTAATTCTCTACGACCTACACAATCATAATGAATCTTTAACTGGAGTCTAGGTTAATTAAACATCACGTCACCAGCGCAAAATCACGTGGTATAAGGTCTTAAAAGATAATTATTATTTTATACCGAGTGTACCGAAACTAACTAACCATCCTAATGTTGTATCATTTAACTAGATTCAATAATTCCTGACCATTTTATGTGGTTTTTTCTATACGCTACGGTAACGGTAAAAGTCAAAACTTTTAGTTTCAAATTTAATTATTTATTTTATTTATTAACACTAAGTTGCTGTATGGTTGCTGCAGCAACCGGCGGTCTTATCGATTATAGCGATCACTTCCAGGCAACCATAATTATCTTACATTTATGTTATATATATATTACATGCCGCTAATGTTCTATTGTATATACTTAATATGTATATATATTATACGGTGATGTTTTTGTGATGCAACTATAATGAAAGGAGTAAATCTTACAAAAGCATCATTTTAATACTTACATAGAGCAACACTATATTCAAGTATTATATTTACAGGAATTGGGTGCATCTACCCATTTCTGCCCCTACACATGCTGTCGGTAGGGTTAGACAGGGCGGAGGCACGTTTGATATCTGCCGTAACACCATGTATAGCGCTACTGGGTCCTGCCGTCTTGGGACCGCTTATTGATAAGTAAGTATACGTATAGAATCATAATCAGTTATTAATATTCTAAACGTCTCTATGTTATTTTACAGATTATCTGTGGGCCGAGGCTCGACCGGCGGAAGTACTGGGCCCAGCGGTTCCGGCAAGCTTTTGAGAATCATCACTGCGTTGTGTCTTATTTTAAGTGCCTTATTTTACACTTTACTACTGGCAGTACCGTACACAGAGCGACATGAGGTAATCGCTGGTTATAGACTGTAATATGTCATTGATGACTAATCTATTAATGTAATCAAATGTTATATTGTATAGAGTAATATGCTAAATACGTACATTTGAGTAAAAAGATAGCCTACTTTTTGTCTTAGTAAAGTGCATAAATTTATAGAGTGTGTGCATACCCTTTTTAATAACAAAATCCCAGGCTAACCAAATTAACTTCTAACAAATTTCAAACGCGCCTAAAGATTAAACATTAGAGTACAAAGATCCATTTAGTATGTCGGCAATTAGTTTAGCATCGGGACAGTTTAATTCTTGACTAGCCTTACAATTATTAATTATTTGAATTGGTCATGGTCAGCTATCGAGTATCCTGCCGGTTCTGCTCGATAGATAACTAACTTCTCTAGTAGGTACTGTAAAATTTGACGATTCATGTATCTTAAAGATTTACTCGAATAAACATTTTTGGAGTTTGAGTTTGAACTATTAATAATACATTATTTTATAGGCTAGAAGACCGCAAGTCCTCTTTATGTGCGACGCAGATGGTGGTTACGTAATGCAGGAAGTGTGTACAGAGGGCATGAGATGTAATAGATGGGATGGACAAAAGGTACGAACGATTTCAAATTTGGAACGTTTGATGTAATCATAGAGTAATATACGTAATAATAGACAAGTTTTAGTGCGACCTCCTTTTGTCTTTAACTTTTGACAGGGCGATATTCGATTCGTTTTGTGTTTAAATTTTTCAATATCTATGTATTGTTATTGTCTATTTCTGTTTTTGTCTATTAAGATATAATAAGAGAGCGTGTTCTCCAAACACAAGTAGTTCAATGGAGGCACCGCAATTGTTTCAAACCAAGCAATCGATATTTTTAATTAATTTTATTTGTACATTTCTCAAGTGCATAGATATTAAATTTAAATGGGGTAACAATCTGTGTGTTCCAGTCGGGTGTACTCGCTGTGGGCGCGTGTGAATATGGTTGTGCTGATGAAAACATGACGTGGGTGATGAAACCGTTCACAACAACCTCCACGACGACAACACTAAGCCCACTTTACAATAGTGTCGCTAATTACACTGTAAGTTTAAAAAACATTCTATTCATCTGTGATGAAAATAGACAGTGTCACGTGTGTGTGTGTGTGGGTGTGTGTGGGTGGGTGCCTTTTTTTTAATGAGTGGGAGGCACAGACACACAGCCCATGGTTACTTTACAATCTGTTTGACTGTGGTGACTTCAGCGTCAGTACCAATGTTTTTTTGTTTTTTGAATGACTTCGAATAGCATAACGATTTTAACTGTGTTTTGTAACACAAGCTAACCTTGAATTTTAATGCGTGTTCATTAACCCATTGTATACATTCGTTTCCCGTCCACTTTGTTAAATTAGAGAAAAAGAAATAATCCTGATTCGTCTGATTCATCGCTTATTTAAGAATTAATTTCGTTTTGTTAACTTTTTCAGTTGTTTTCTGTATTCTGTTTAAAACGTGTTAGGATAAGACACCTGTTATTTGTGTTATAAATAAGATTTCCCTGTCACAGTGTTAGTTACCGCACTACTACGAAACGGTTTTTTTATTAAATAAGAAAAAAAAAATTATTAAACAAACATAAAATATTCTTAATATTAACCTTACTAATATAAGTAACTTAAAATAAAAATATTCTAAATTTATATCTCAGGAGAACAAAACTTCTTTTGTTCATATTAAAGTAAATTAATATAAAAAGGTTATTAAATATAAAAAGTGCTATCATCTATGGCAGCGTATAACTGCATAGGCGCTGTGATCCTTCATTGAAAATTGTGTTGGCGCCATTCCTATTTCTCACTATAACAGTTTTTCGATCGAAGCTTTTAATATTCACAGACACCCATAGCAGTGACAGAAGAGCCAGAAGATGACGCGGACTTTGAGAAAAACCCACCACATCTATGCTACAACGGCCAGTGTCTGGTATACATGAAACACGAGCAGAGACTGCGAGTTCCCCTCTCACTATTAGCACCAGAAATGCCTGAAGATAACACCACTGACGAGAACAATTGGTGCACCTATAGAACTGGTAATCCCTATTTAACTCAACTAAATGAACTTGTGTCACTAGGTCCTACTTAAAATATAAACAAATGACAGTACCGTTCATTTGTTTTTATTTTACGCACATTTTTAACCAATTGATTTTTTTTGTGTGTGTCTTTACAGACCGGTCTACTTTGTATCGCGCGTGGCCTTAACAATTTTATGTCGTTATAGATAACAGAAGCCAGTTTAATATTAATAATTAGTATATTGTCTTGTAAGGAGACTTACAACTCATCTTAATAATTTTCGTTTACAGCCGGCCCTTCAAAATGTATAGTACCAGCTAACCGCCTTAAAGAAATAAACCCTGATGGGGGGGAGTGTAAGGCAGCAGTGCGATGCCAAGTGTTGGATCCGTATGATGAGCCTGACGGTGTACTGGCGAACGCTGAGTGTAGACTTGTTATTGGAGACCCATCTTATACATTCTGGAGTTATTTCGTTATAAGGTATGTTCGTTCGGCTAAAATTTGACCTACCTTCATTTCATATATTCAAATGACTGTTGGTTTTATAAATGGTCAATTTCGCGTAACAGCTTAGACCTAGAGGTCGCCTCTTAGTTTTTCTGTTACTATGTTTCTCTTTTGACAATAATATCTGACGTTTGCAAAATACAAACATACCAGTAGCTTTTGCTCGCGACTTCGTCCGCGTGGTTTGAATACAACATTTGGAAAATCGATTTATAATGACTTAAGGCAGAGTTCTGGTGTAATTTTTATACGAGCTTTCGTCCTCTATTACAACCGCTTCAAACGCTTATTTTCGATAAAAAGCCTATGTCCATACCAAATTTCATCGAAATCGGTTCAGTAGTAGTAGCATTGTTAATATAAGTAAGGCTACTCAAGATTGTTATTATTTGAAACTTAAAAAATCCACAGAATTTTCGCCGACGTATGGCCCACAGCCGCTCTGGCGTTATTGGGCGCTGCTTGCGTCATAGCAACAAGGGAGACCTCCTTGGGCCGCGGTGATGTTGGACGCCAGTTAGCCTTCGGGACTCTCGGTTTGGCCATTTTCCCACCCTTAGCCGGATTAGCTGCCTCACAAATGCCAGACACACCATATTTGGTGCCTTTCTTGTTACACGCACTCTTTATGTTTATTGGAGCCCTCATACTAATCATTGACAGGTGAGTGTTTGAAATTCATAATACATTTAATCGTTTGAATTCTTAATTTTTTCAAAAGATATTTAGTTAGTTAGTTAGTTTAGTTAAGTTTGAACCAACCAAAAAAATCGAAAAAGCTTATATAAATTTATTAGGATTTTTTTTAAACAATAATATATTGTAAAACATGCTTGGATTGGGAGTGTCAGAGTGTTTCTTGCCAGTTCTTCTCTTCCGCTAGAGTCAAAATTTTTAATAAGGTTTTTTACTATTCGAAATGTTAAGCTATAGCTTATTGTCTTATCAGACTTGTGTAAATAAATATATCTTTTTGCATTTTAAGTATGTAATAAAAAATTCAATTGACTCTTACTAATTCTTTACTATACCACACGTAGTGTAATAATTGACGATTCAAAAGCGTCTTTATTAACTTGAAAGATATTTTGAGTTTGAGTCCAATCAAATATATTTAATAAGTTTACTTATTTCCAGTCAAATGCCACTTTCCACTCCCGAATGGTGGTGGCACACAGCAACAGGTGTGCTGACGATGCCAATGAATGCGGTGCGACGTTACGGGGCTGAGACCGCCGCCATCTTTGCTGTTGTGGTCCTATTGGGTACTCTGTGGAGCGGTATCGATGCTTTTTTGCCGTGGTGAGCATACCCGGAAGACCCTTTTCCCATTTGTTCAATTTCAAAATATTTGTCATCTTTAAAATATAACAATAGATAAGTTTACTTTTTTTTCAAATTCTAATTGTATGAGTACAGACTAAATATTAAAATGAATGGTGTATAGATAATAAACAAGTTGTTCATAGATTCTATTAAATATTATAATTCCAATCTTAGTCATGGGGAATTTATTGAGGGTAGGTTTATTTTTTGCTTTTACTTTTTTAGGATAGATTGCGTCACACTTAGCCATTTAGTGGCTTAGTTAGTTAACTAAGAGTTGGCTATACACTAAAAGCCAAAATACACCTAACATTTTTACGTTCTTAACAGTTTTAGTTTTAACTTGTGAATTTTCTGTTATATCTTTTACGTATGTTTTTTAAACCTCGCTGAAAATCAGGGCTGTGGTAAGGCTAGTCTGAATGAACCACAGCCAACACTGATCCAAGCATATTTGCTACATTTTTTTATTGTTTCTGAAAAATATATATACATTATTCTTGTGCGTTGATTTATTTATTTAATAAGGAACTTCTACGAACGACTGATCGTTGATTGAATTGACGTATCGTTATTTAGGGCGTGATGTTATAGTACTGAGTAAATGTTGGCAAGTTCTATAAGTGTGTTATCTCCAGGACTGTGTTGGAGCTGAACGGCACCAGCGTGTCCGCCGGACTGACCCTCACGGCTGGTGCGTTACCAGCGGTGCCTGCCCTGTGGTGGGCGGAGGCGGTCGTGGATTACATCGGGCACTCCAACGTCTACATCGCGGCCTTTACCTTCTACTGCTTACGATACACTGGTGAGAGCAAAACTCTCATAAAGATTAAGTTTGTACATTTAACGCCCTTTTTGAAGAATATGATAAAAAAATAATATTTTTTTACACATCATTCTTGTAAAGTTATGATTAGACCTGCGCCTTTTCCAAATCCGAATCTTATCTAGACATTTCCGGAGTGTTTTCTTATGAGACAAACGAGGAGGCGCAAAATAAGTGATAGTGCCGCCCTATAAGGACCAACCCCACCCTCACATATTTAATTATTAGGAATAACCTACAGTTTAGCTGAAATTAAACACTACAATTAAAAGCCGCGAAAATTTACTTATGTCAATTGTCAATCCATTGTTTGAAACTTGACATACCTGTCAATGTATATCTAAGCCTTGTAATGTCCACAGCACTGGCCTACAGCACAACGTACACTTGGGTTATTGTGAGTGAGCTCCTGGAAGTGTTCACCCTGAGCCTGGTTTGGGTGACGTCGGTGCTTTACTTCCGCCATCTTGTGCCACGAAAGTACACGGTCACGGGACAAGCTTTGCCAGTCATCGCACACTTCTGTTTAGGTGAAACGTTTGTTTATTTCAAACAAAACTCACACACGTCTCCGTCAGATTTGTTGTCAATTGTCACTTATATTACTTTCTCATTAATTTTTAATAATTGGATTTATGTTTGGTTTTTGACAAGGTATAGATAATTGTGTGAAAACTTTAAAAAAATATGTCATGTCTAAGCTTATCGTGTATCGTGTTCACAATAACTAATGAGTAAATGTGTGTATAAAATAGATACACAAACGAAAACACTTTTTAGCATTTCATAGTGATTCATAATATTTTATATAATAATATATTTTATTTGTTCCAAAAGCTAACATACAAAAAACGTGCCGTTATGCCCACACTATTCCCCGTGTTGTGGGGCTCAGTCTCATTTTACATTACATATACAAGTGATCGCTGATACAAATATATGCAAAAGACATAAATATATATATTTTAAAAAATATATTAGATAATATTTAATATTTAGGTCGTTGCATCGGAGCCATAGTGAGTGGAATGGTGACCTTGGAGCAAAGTATCGAGTCCAGCCGCAACGTGTACCGCGCGTTGGGCGTCTTGGCTTTGCTCTGTTCCTGCGTCTATTTGGCCTTATACCACTTGCTGTTGGCGCCACGGTGCGCTTCGCCCGCTGCGCCGCCACCCACGCACTTATTGCAAGGTAACATATCATAGAGTCATAGACAATCAACGAGTCTGTAGTCTATCTTCTTATTTATAAATACTAACTCATTATATCTTTCTCCCTTATGGGCTACGAAGTGTCTTTTTTGTCATCTCTTATATTAAAAAAACCTCTTTCCTTGGCTCTGTTTTTTTACATATTTCGTAAAACTAATATCCAACGATAATTATTTCTATAGACAATGGTACAGATTTGTAGAAACAATGTTGTACCTATAGACAAGTTTGCTACAGATAAATTATTGTTTAATCGCTAGTGATTTTATTTAAAGTATTTTTATATTAAAGCGATCACTGTGACTGGACAGCTAGATGGTAAATGTATTATTAAACGCACTTTATAATCAATTTGATGCACAGCATATACAAAATTATATTTAATTCTGAAAAGTACCGGGTTCGATCCCCGATAATCATATTGGCTTTGCTCTGGGTGTTACAATATGTATGTATAATACGAGTTGTAATATGTAATTAGATATAATCTAATCAGTTGTGCTAGGACACATAAAACTGATATTATTTAAAATATATATATTTATTTTTATGCTTTGACTTTAACACATTTGTCATAAATCGAATGTCAATCGAAAACAATTGCACATGTCACAGATAATGAATGTCACATTGACACTTGACAGTTTATATCCAGTTTTTAGTCTATGGACTGTATGCATTTAGCCTGTATATGATATTACAGACTATAATGTTAATTTTCTAGGATTGAACTCGAATGGTGCTTCAAATGGATCGTATGCTCCAATGAGGGTATACCATGAAGAACGGTCGAGGAAGGGCCACTTCCGCTACTAAGTTAGACTAGGTAGACATATGTCCTGTCTGTAATATAATTACGATTTGCTTTCGCTCTCTGATACAATCAGTTTTTGACTTGCTAATAGATTATGCATTTGTGTATTTTTAATGTTTTTTTTTTACTAAATAAATCTTTTAATTTACCATTGTTTTATTTTTTTAAAGTTTATACAACTAGTATATGTAAGGTCAAATATTGTAAATTTTACCGTTTACGATATAGCTAGTTGTTTCATAGAACTTTAAAGGCGAGCACAAAATAAATAAAAATAGTTTTCTCTTCCAGAACATTTATATTTTCTTATTAAACAAAGAATAAATAATAGAATATTACAATATAAGGTCAAAAATAACAATAAAATCAATAAAACATGTAAATTCGGATATTGGTTTTTGTTACACATACTGTTTTACGAGAAACTATGTAATCGAGTCGACAAGTCGTAAAAGTGGAAAACGACGGACATTGAAAAACAAATAGTCACAAGACTAAACATATTGTTGATACTTTTTTTCTTAAGCCTTCTCTTTCGTTTCAGTTACGTATCTACAATTGAAATTATATGGAAGTACTGGTGTTACTAGATTTATATTTAATCAAAAAGTAACTGGCACGACTCGCTGCTAAAGCTACTATACCTATATAACGTCATCACAGTGACTATTACGCAATAATCACAGAACAATACAACAATATCTGACAGAATTGACAACTGTATTCTGCATAGACTAAACATTTAGTAGACTAAATGGTTTGACAAGGTGACACTTGTAATCTTGTCTTTGGCAATACTAACATTAATATTTATTTATTTATTTATTTCATGGAAACAAAACAGACACATCACAAAAATACAATAAAAGAAGAAGATATATGAACAAAAGTACAGAGGCATCCTAAAATATGTTTCACAGATAAAATATGTTATATAAACAGTCACAAGTACAGAAAACAAACAAAATCCACAGGAAGAAAAAACAAAACAAAATTAAACTATAAATTAAAAGTTACATACCTAAACACACAATAAGAGACGTAAACTATAAGATATATGATATATAGATATAAAAAAAAAATTCTATAACATTGACCTCAATCTCGATTCTATATCACACCTGAACGCAGCAGAGGGGCACGAAAAAATGTCTAAATTAGGAAAGTTATCATTAAACGTTTTAAACATTCTCTGTAATGGCACACGAAAACCGATGTTTGTCCTTGTAGACGATATTAAAAAAGTGTGAGACAAGCGGAGAGACCTGGTTGGTACGTTAAAATCAATTAGAGAGAGGAGCTCGGATGAAGTCAGCTCCCCCTTACAAATCCTTCTCAGCACCATACAATCTGCCATAGTACGGCGCCGGCCTAGCTGCATAAGAGTTGAAATGTGTGCGCGATTGCATTGTGAGCGGTTGCGGTATTTTAGTATTCGGAGAAACTTTTTTTGGACACCCTCGACTCTTTTTTTCTGGACCGCGTAAAATGGGTTCCAAATAGGGCTTGCGTACTCCAGCTGGGGCCTAACAAGCGACTTATATAGATATAGGTATGTATTATTGTCCCTGAATTCTTTGGAAATGCGGGTTATGAAACCCAGCATGCGAAGGGAGTTGTTTAAAATATGATCTATATGATTATTGAGAGTTAGTGTGCGGTCCAAATGTATGCCCAGATCTTTAACGGTAGAAACTGTTGCTAGTTTTTGATTGCCTAGCCTAAACTGAGCCGTGATTATATTTTTATTTCTGGTAAAGACCATGTGCTTGCATTTACTATATGCGAGGTATAGTTTGTTTCGTCTGCAATATGCGTCAAGTCTATCAAGGTCCTCCTGAATGCATTCCACGTCAAATGGGCCAGTCACAACCCTGTACAATTTCAAATCGTCAGCGTAGAGTAAGTATCTACAATTTCTGAAACACTGAGATATATCATTGATGAAGATAGTGAATAGCAGAGGACCAAGAATAGAGCCCTGTGGGACCCCAGATGTCACGGGAACCGGCGAGGACCTGTATCCATTAATAACTACCGATTGGATACGACCGCGAAGGTAAGCCTCAAACCACCTCAAAAGATCACCTTTTATGCCACCAAACGATAACTTCTGTAGAAGTAATAAGTGGTCAACCTTATCGAAAGCCTTCTGGAAATCCGTGTATATAGAATCTATTTGAGTTTTGCGATCTAAACCGGTAAAAACGTAGTTAGTAAATACAAGAAGATTAGTGAGGGTTGATTTCCCGGCAATAAAACCATGTTGATGATCGGTGATGACATTTTTTAAGCTTGAGAAGACATGACGGTGCAATAACCTCTCCAAAACTTTCGGAATTGCAGAGAGGATAGAAATGGGACGATAGTTTTCTATATTATTTCTTGCTCCAGACTTAAAGATGGGTGTTACGTGGGCAGATTTCCAGAGGCTAGGGAAGCAGCCTGTTGAGAGACACTTGTTAAAAATTATCTCTAGTGGCACACAAATTGACTCGTGTGTCTGTTTAAGAAACTTTGGATGAATATTATCCGGTCCAGGGCCCTTATTATGATCGAGAATATGCAGTTCTCTGCTTATTTCTGCTAGAGAAAAACAAACATGACTGATTAAAACATTCGAGTCATTGTTGGTACCCTCATGAACTGTACAGACATCATGGTGAGTTACATTTTCTGGGGTCTCGAAAACAGATTGAAAGTACTGCGAAAACATTTCAACAATGGAATTTGGTTCGCCAGACGACGTATTGCGGTACTTCATTATTTGAGGATAACCTGAGTTCGTTTGTTTCAGCGATGAAGTGTATTTCCAGAAGTGTTTAACGTTCGTTTTTAAAGATTCTTCTACACGTTCAATATACCGATTATGGCACGATTTGATAAGCGATTTTGCCCGCGCTCTCAACAAAGAAAATTCTTGGTAGTCTCGAGGATTTCTATATATTTTCCAGCGACCCCACAGTTTCTGTTTTCGCCTGAGAGTGCGTATTAAACCTCTAGTGAACCAAATGGGATAGTTCCGCGACTTGGGTTTTGCCAACGGTATGTGTGTATCAATGATTTTATTTATTTCTGTATAGAACTTATTAACAGCCTCATCGCAAGACAGTGGTGACAAAAGAGATGTCCAATCAATATGGTTAACGGCAGTATTTATGGCTTGATAGTCAGCCTTAAAGAAATTTCTCTTGGAAGTGCTTACATGAGACATTGGATTTATAGTATGCACTTCGCAATGTATTTCCAAGGCTGGGAGATGTGGGACGACCTTCAGCAAGGGGTCAGGAGAGCGCTCAGTCGAACTTTGAAATGTTGTTAGGACTAAGTCCAAAATTCTTTGGATTTCATTAGGTATGTTATTCGATTGTTTTAAATTCATAAATGACATTGTATTTAGAAGAAATTTTGACTGTTCTGTTGTAGCAGATTGTAATAATGCGTCGGGACTAGATGACCAATTAAGATAGGGTAAGTTGAAATCACCGGCGATTATGAAGTTATTGAAACGCGCACAGGAGTAAATATTATTAAGTTTTTGAAAATAAGTGTTATATGCTGCAGTCGAAGTGGAAGGTGGAAAATAGCATGCACTTAACAAGAGACCAGACAAAGAAGGTAAATGAACATATATTTCCTCTAAATCAAGGGCTTCAAGCTCAGGTAATCTTGTGGCCTTGATAGTATTTCTAACAAGAACCAAGATCCCCCCACCGCCTTTTTTACCAGATATAGAAAGATTCCTATCGCGCCGAAAGATCATATAATTGTCTGTGCACACCTCTCCATCAAAGTAAGATCCCAACAACCAGGTCTCCACCAGTACGATGATATCGTAGCTGCTCGATGCAATGTTACGCCTTAGTACATCGAGTTTACTTTTTATGCCACCACAGTTTTGATAGAATATTGTTACATCGTTGTGCGCCATTATCCATAGTCAATAACATACTTAAAAATAAAAGAGAGCAAAATAATTTGAAATACAAAAAGCTTCGTGCCTCCAACTACAGCGACCAAGTGTGAAAAAAAATAAGCAAAGTGGACAAACAACGGAAAGAAAGAAAGTGATTTGAAAAAATAATAAATGATCGTCAGTCATACTAGTCTAAGCAAATCGTTTTCGGAACGCATCTGCATAACCTTTGTCTCATCGGTTTTCCTGACAAAAATGCAGCCGTTTTTCACCCACACAAACTTGTAATTCCTTTCCCTCGCAGCCTGACGGGCTCGGCTAAAGAGAATTTTATTTTTCAAAGTTAGGTGCTCAGCTATAAAAAAACGAGAGCCGCCGTTCGTAGGTGCGGAAGAACCATATATTTGTTCAATCTTTAGCATACGCCGCACACGCGCGGCAGCAATAATTTCGTCTCGCTGTCGTCGCGTTGTTAGCTGCAAAATTATGTTTTTTGGGCGGTCCGTAGCCATGCCGGGAGTAATGCGGTGAACATTTTTTATGTCGCTATCCTTCAGATCGACAGACAAGAGCTTGCCAATCGCCATTGACAGTTCAATAAGATTTTCTCCTTTTCTTTCGGGAATGTTTTGAAGTTCTACATTGCAACTCCTCGAAGCTTGGTCAAGGTCTTCAAATTTTGAGGTCAACGTTTCCAGTTGGGCGCGGAGTGCGACATTATCATCCAATATATTGGTTGGCAATAGGTCCTTAGTGATCATTTGGTCCTCCACCCGCGAAAGTCGTTCCTCGAAAACCACCATGCGAGACTCAAGCGCATTTACATCCTCTCTAAAACCACGCGTCACCTCGGAAATAGCAGCACTCAGGTCGTCACGCCAGTGCTGCCTCAGGTCTGCGAATTTTGTGTCTATGTATTTGGTCAATGTTTCAGTATTAACGTTTAAAGAGGATGCCAAGCCAGTTTTAGGTGATGAGGACAAAGAAGGAGCCGTATTCTTTTTACCTTTGCACGACGAGCACTTCCACTTCTTTTTATTCATCGGGAGCATTTTCTTGAAGTCCGGCTCCGACAAATCCGCACAGAGGAAATGCAGCGACGCTAAGCAGGATGCACATTTTATATGTTCACTGTCAAGAACATTTTTAAAGCATTTTCCACAATCCATCTCTATTTGTTTATTCAATTTAATTGCTAGGTCAATAATAGAAGATAAATTTAAAATAATAAGGAAAAGAAAAAAAAAAAAAGTTATAATAATATAAAAACACGGTTCCTTTAGAGATTTTATCTTACGTCAATACTGTATTACGACCACGGACTGATCGTTGCGCCACATCGACCTTTGAATATGATCTGAATAATTTGTATATATATTTCAAAGATTACAATATTGTCAGGCAAAAAACTACCGTTTTTTTTCTACGTTACACTATTCAAACAAAACAAAACAAAAGTAGATCCCGCACTAGGTACACTTCCAACACTACCCCATCCACACACTCAAAAACTTTGCTACGCAGTTAACCGCCAACAAGAAGGTAGGTACGTTATTCAAAGTTTGATTATATGATATTCACTTTATATACACTCAAATATGGTGAATAAACAGTTCCTGATATAGCAATTGCTTCACTGTCACCCACCAGGCACTTTAAAATGAGATAATTTAAGTATAAACTATTTATTATCAATTCTTTCCACGGACACGTTGTCTGCGTTGCGACCCGTAATATAGATTCGAAATATATAAGAAAACGAAATACATAGGAAACCACAATGAAACCATTTGCGAATTATAATGTTTATTTTATTGTAGACTTCATTAATCACAATATAAAACATAGTCGATCGTACTTTATTTTAGAACGTTTCAACCACCATCGCAGGAGTATTAAATAGGAATTGAGCCTGGTAGGATTTTATTCACACAAAAAAAACATTCGGTAAAAACACCTTTACCCAATTTCATAGCATTCTATTAACTCAGTATACAAATAATTAAAATGAAAATTTTAGTCAAAAATGCACCTTTATCTATTCACTTTTGGAAGCTTCTGGTTCACTATATTTTAGATAGGTTATATATATATATAACGGTTATAATATATATAATAACGAGTTATATATATATTTATAGGATAGGTAAGCGGTAGGGTGTTAAAAATAAAATATTTAAATGTAGAATACAAATTATATATTACTTAACCTAAATTATATCAGCTATATTTACAATCATTCGCCACGTTACATTAAAAAAGTGGAGGTGTACAAACAAACAAAAAAAATATACAATATGTTATGTAACAAAATAAATCTTTTTTTAGAAAATAAATGTATATAAAAAAAGTTATAATGAATCAATTGACAAATAAGATAGATAACTCCTCATCGGCAAAGTCTAAAACTCTAACAAATGCTCTACTACCAGCTACATACCGCAAACATGGAAAAAATATAACACCGGCCATCTTTATTTTACTGATATATGTTAAGCCTAAAGGAACGATTTCAATTTTGTACAAATCCATATGCAAAATCTAGTTCTAATAAAAAGTTTTCCGTTTAAAGAAATCTCAGTCAACAAGCCTAATATTAATTGAAAAAGATTTTTGGAACTTATTTCCTGAGTATAATTGTCTATTGTATGTAAAATTTCTATGATAAAGGAATAAGGTGTGAAATCGTAGTTGATTCAATTATTACATTCATATTAAATACTTAAAAAGCTTCACAACGCTAGAAAATATATATGAACTGGCAAATAATAGAAATTTACACTATGGTTATATTAGTTAATTTTGTTTCTACTTAACTAGGTCAGTTTTGTATAACCATATATCACTTAAGAGTCTTTTGTGCATTGAGAATCCTTTGCAACGTCAGAAATCTCCATCACACTAACACTTCCATCCTTCGACACAACATCATCATTCAATAAATCGTTTATCACATCATCACTTATATCCAAATCGTCACTTTTACCGTTGGTAACTTTTCCCTTATCAGTTTTTGATACTTCCCTATCAACAGGTTCCTTTTTTACTGTCGAACCTTTTTCTACATCCTCATCGTTTGCTTTATTCGTCACTTTTTCATCTTCTTTCTCAGTTTTATATTCTACTTGCTTCATATCACTTGATTCAAATAACACCTTTTTATCTATTTCTTTGAGGGGACTCTTCGGTGCATCTTTATCACCATTAAATATAGCGTCACTTGATACATCTTTACATTTAACATCCACACTCTTATCACAAATCATCTCCGTGTCCTCTTTATCTTGTGCGTTCTCTCTACTATCGTTTTGTTCACTTCCACCCTCAGTCAGATCGACCTCTTGTGTCTCATTACACGAGGAATCTAATGAATTCTCATCGATACAAATGGGATCTTCATCCAAGTCAGGTAGAATTTCAACGTCGTCATCGTCGTCGTCCTCTTCGCTATTATCTTGACACTTCTTAACCAAATACTGTGTGAACTCTTTGCCTAGCGTATCGCGTATTTCCTTGAACCGATGCGAGGACGTGTTCAGTAGTGTGTCGAAGCTTCTGTGTAGATTTCTCATTTCGTTGACGGTCCGCGTGCGCAGGACGGCCGTGTTCGCCTCCTTCTTCAATTTGTGCAGGCGCGTCAACGAGTACTCAAGGGCGTCGATCGCGTCTATCAAATTGTACCTGTACCATTCCACGGGTACGGACAGGTCAGTCTCCCTCGTCTTCTCAGATCTACGACTCTTGGACTTGTGTTTCGATATTTTTTTACGATTAATTTGTTTCGTTTTTATCGCACGCGGCGGTGGTGGTGTGGTGCGATTGCATTTGTACGAAATCTTCGATTGATTCGTCTCGGTGACAGCTACTATGGTAGCGGAATAGCCACCGGGCATATTCGGATTGGAGTTTATCGCGAATATCCTACCGTCGGGGAGTCGATACATCTTATTGGATGATAACGTCTGTGGGTCGACGCGGAATTTGAGACCGCCGGTGACTGAATTCACCGTGACGTCGTTTTCAGTCATTTGTATTATGTTCTCGGGATTTATTTCCGAGAGTACGATTGGCTTTTGAGTGGATATTGTTTTTGGTGTGTTCACGGGGCCCGGTGTTATGCACTGCACGTCGTCATCCGTGTTATCCTCGGTTACCTGTAAACATAAATACAAATATTACAAATATTAGCAATAACAAATTCGCCGTATTGGATTCATATATGTCATAATTTAATAAACAAATGTCAAACTGTCTATCAAAATTACCTCATGTTAAATCAGTTATCTTATAACCAATTTTTTATGGTATTCCAAAACGTCATTTGTCGGATGAACTAGTAATTCAATAAAACACTTGTTTCTTGGTATTGTATGAATATCTCATAATATATTTTTTCTTTTATACCCGAATATCATAACATGTGTCTTACCTCGCATAATGGCTCCATTGGAAAGTCTGGTGTGCAAACCAACTCATCTTGAGATGTTCCACCCATATTTTGTATAGATGATATATCTAGGCCCTGAAAGTTAACATCAAAATAACTTTTAAAACTTTTCCGTCGTTTCTGTTCTATTTAGATTTCTTTTATAATAATCAAATTGCGCTACGACCGAAGATAAGTCAAAAAAACATTTCCTCTCTTACTTTAACTCCATTCTTGGTTCTAAAACCGATTTCCTAATGTCTACCTTTATTATAGTATATAATTTGGTGGGTAGGATTTGAATCATCAATTTCCATTGAAATTGGAAATTATCAGTACCATCACCTTTTATATATTCCTGTTATTTTGTTTCAATATAATATATTTTAAATTTGATTCTAACTGCATCAGAGTACAAAAAATATGAATAATAACCTGCGTTAGACTTTCCAATGACAGATTAATATTGTCATTATTGAACACAGCATTACTGAACGGTGTGCTCGTACTGATACCGTTGAACATATTATTTTGAAAATTCGCTTTTGGCCGTATCTTTATGTATGTGTTTTGAGTTCCCTTTCTGTCATTCAGTATCCTTATTGGGTTCATAATATTTGTCGGTAGCTGTAAATGAGATATTTTTCAATTATAGTGATACTAGTTATGTGGGTATTTCAGATTGGTCAAATGTAATACCCTCCTAGTCGAGAAAATTGCACACTTGGGAACCTTAAATTAAATTGGGAATTACTATTTTATGAATCTGTAATGTTGCTTACCATGATTGATCGTGACCATGCAGGCTGCAAATGTGGATAAATGTATCTTATTTGCATTTGCAGAATATAAAATGGTTAAGATAAAATTAAAAGAAACAACTAAAGTTACCCTGACTTTCTTCATAGGTGCAACATGGAAGGTATTACTTGCTTTCGGCGATACACTTATAGGATTCTTCAATATAATATTTGGCTTCATTTTGGGACTCGCAGATCTTTTTACAGCCTTCTTAACTTCCTGCTTAATCGATTCATCGACATTAATTGAAGCAAACTTCTTTACCTGTTAAAATGACAACTACAGATAAGACAAAAATTATCATAATTAATTCAAACAATCTTGCAGAATATTATAAAGAAAACTGGCAACGTTTTAATTAAGTAAACATTTTGAAGTTTACAATATTATTATTATTAAAAAAAAATGCTATGCTATATATTTTGTTAAGTAATACAATGAGAAGAAAAGCTTTTTAAAATTTTAAAAAATAATAGTACCAGTATATTTGGAGGAAGCTTAGCCACAACAGAGACAGCAGCAGTTTTTTTAGCTTCAGCTTCTTTCTTTTTAGCATCCATCTTTTCCTTCCTTCTATATTTTGACCTACAGCACTCGGAGACATCTTCTGACAATTCATTTAGATATACTTCTTTAAGCTTTGCATCTGATGTTTTATGAGCAATTCTGTAATAAAATCAATAAAAAATTCAATTAAGTTTTTGTTAATTATTGTCGTGTACCACAGATGGTACTTTTCTAATAGTTCATTAACTGCTAGCAAAGATTATAAAAAAATAGATAGAGAAATATATTAGATTTATTTTAAGGGCGCAAGTTTAAGTAAAATCATTATTTTTAGGACTGAATTCTATGTAATAATATTATGATAAATAACACATACAGTGTAAACTCAACATAATGTTACTCTATTTAATGACACTCTTTCTAAAGTGTTGAAATCAATTGGCTTTGGTAAGTTTAGCTTTTATTCCATACAATGATTTTTCTTCTGCCTATTTAACAGGCATTCCTTATAACGCCATAAAATGCACAATGCGTTCAGTGTCGTTATAAAGAGTAGTTTCACTTTCTATTTCATATAAACAAATTACAACCTGTATGTATAAACTTTGTTAAATTGAATATCACAAACAAATTATAAAAATGGGAGTATACACAATTCATACTGTTTATTCTTTTAAAATCACCTGGTTTTTAAGTCACAGTAGCGTATAGCTGCCCAACAAATAGCACGCAAATCTCTCAGGCAAGTAGAATTACATTTAAAACATTTCCAATCGTCTACTTCTTCAATTTCCTTTATTTTAGCCGGTCCCATGTTTCTCTTAATGCATTTCTATAAAAACAAATATTAACTTAGTAATAGTAAAGGTGGGGAGAAAATGCAGTGTATTTTTGTTTTATCTTTAACTTTTACAAGCTTAATATACATTAATTATTATATAAAATTCTCGTGTCACAATATTTGTTCCTTAACTCCTCCAAAATGGGTTCACCGATTCGGACTTAGAATCGGCCAATGTCTATTTTTACAGAACTTTTTCTTTTTTTTTAGCAAAACAATGTTTGTCGGGATCAGCGAGTTATTATATATATGTACCATTTTGTTTCATAATTTGCCACCACGTCCGTATGTAGTTATAGAAATTTTAAGACTTTATTTAAAATTATAACAAGTAGGTACTTTCCTCTATACTAGCTAAATAATTTGGAGTAGATAAATACAGGACATCTAAGGGAGCAAGTTCCAAGGCCAAACATTTCCTTCATACTTTTTATAGTAGGTGATTGTTTTATCACCAGGTATTTGGTACCCTTCAAATTGTTTGGATATCTTTATTAAAGTAAAACATTAAAATATAATAATTTCTGTGATTAAACAGTTAATTCATTATTGTTTTATATAAATGAAAACTGGCAGCAAGCTATTTTTCTTAGTAATTAATTTAATTTCTTTTTATGATAGCCAAACTGTTACTACAAATAATACAACCAAAAAGAGTTTATTGCAACTTTTACAAAAACAAGGCAAAGAGTGTATAACCAACCTACAATCAATTTTTTCCTAGATTAATATTATGAAATTCTCACCGCACAAAACACATGCGGGCAATCTGAGCAGCAGTAAACCTGGCCACCTTGTCCACACCAGCGACAATACAGTTCTGAACCATCATCACCCTTCTCAAACTCTCCGCTGTTATAAAATGATACACAATTCTGACACATTAATGTACGTAGCATGGGGTGTGTCTTCATATTACTATCATTTTTGGGACAAACACCTATGTGTCGGTCACATGCAGTACAATGAACTTTCATATGAATTATAGTATTAAGATCTGAAAACAACATTTTGTATATTTAATTATATTGTTATGATTAAACATTTTAATGGAAATTAAGGATTTAAATTACATTTACCTTTAAATTTTGTTGTGTAGTATGATCTTTCATCTTTTGATATATCTTCTTCAAAGTCATCATCTGTAGGAGCTGTAAATTATAAATTAATAGATAAAATACTAATATTAAATCAGAAGTGTTGAATTTCTATATATTTATATGTAATGTATAGTTGTTATTACTATATTGTTAAATACCTAACACTGACAAACTTGTCAAATAAGCAATTACTGAAATAAGATACCTGTTTGTGTTATTTGCTTTATACAAATCTACTTTAACTGAATACGAAAATATAAATTCCTCACCCGGGAAAGGCGGGAAAAGCACATAATCTGATGCTAGAACCGGCTTCTCGGAGTCAGCAAGTGCTTCACTATTGGTAGTTTCATTCATTTTGAAACGCTAAGATACTGAGACTACTAATAATAATTTACACTGTCCTCATAAAAACATTAACTTATCGATTAAATATATTCGGGGCTAATCTTGTTTTACTTAATACTATACACAAAAAACTTTAAAATCAACATAGAGCATTCACTTTATTCAGCCATTTTGGCATTTTCGCTTTCGTTTTTAGAATTTTGGCATTTAGTTTAGTGTTGTGATAATTCGATAGTTTTTGTAAACCGGTTTTCAATAAGTTTATCTAGAATATCATAAAATATATATTACCAAGATGTATTTTACTGACTTATTGTGATTCAAAATAATGTGATTCTGAAAAGGTAACATTATTTAAAAGCGATTTCCTAATTATGAAGGTTTCAAATGTATACTATGTAGAAATACGTAGTCTATGGTACCATGGAAGTCGTTTTGATTTGTAGGTTCAAGTGACATTTGCTATGCAGTTTTTAATAGGCGTCGATTTTATCAGTTTTAACGTAGTATTGTAATAAAATAGATGGTATGAGTTAAATTTTATGTATGTCATAAACAATAAATACATATTTAGCAATAAAAATATATGCTTCAAAGTAATCATTTTCCATTTGTGAAAAATTGTTCTTGTTTTTTGGATGCGCCAACCAACATACAAATTTTATTATAATTAATTAGTTTCAGTTATCTTATCCATGCAAAAGATTTGAAAACGAAACTTGAAACTTTATTAATAATGTTAACTGTGGGATCTGTATTCTGTGACAGACAACTGATAATTAGCCAATCACAATAGCGCATAGACAAGCTAGACCTCAGTGATCTTTCATTCATTCAGTTTTATTGTACGTTGCGTATAGAAGTGCATGTCTTATATTATTGTGTTTTGTTTAGCTTCTAAGTTGCTATTTTAATGGTGCATTGCAGTAAAATTTCTAAGGCGAATAATAATAATATAACTAACTATTAAGCATACAATTTTGTTGTAACAACTATGTTATAAATTTTGATTTTATATATTTTTTATAATAATATTAATTTAAATTATTTTTTAATAATTGTGTAAAATTTGTGAAAATGCTGTGATATTTATTATAAGTGGTAATAAAAAAAATAGTTTTAAAATGACTGTTACTTACACTGGCGAAGTAGCGACCTGTCGCGGATTTGGAACTTTTCTTAAAGTTTTAAACAGGTACATTTCTTTTTTTTTCCGTTCTTACGGTTATTTATTTAACCACTTAGAAATATATAGTTTCAATCCTAATGCTTCTGTAAATTATCAGTGTTAGAAAGCACATTTAATATTAGTTATGTTTATTGTTGGTTTTCCACTATTACATTACATTAAACAAGCTTGTATGTTAAATGCAACCTCACTGTTACCAAAACCTTATACAGTATAGTATCATTAAATAAATTAAAAAAAAACTCTCCAGAAATATTAATACAAGAAAACACACCCCCATTTCAAATAGGAAAAAAATGTTTGTTTGACCCTTTGTCCTAATTAAAATTCATTTAAAGATAAGTTTAAAGTTTTGCTTATTAATATGATTTCAAAAATCACCAGATCTGATCTGAGCTGACAAATACTTATCAGAAAAAAATACTTTTTTATTAGTGGCATTGTAAAATTTTATCTCTGACAAAGCAACAAGCTATGAAACAATTCATTTAATCAGATTGTTTTTTATTGCAATAGAATGAACATTAAGAAAATAGTGACAATCACTCTATTTAAATACATATTGAAAGATGTTTAACTTTCCTAGTTATATAATTTATATGTACTCATATTCATCAGGAATATTTGTATACTATTATTGCTATAGTTATTGTGCGAAATGACTTTTTAATAAATTTATCTCATTTGATCTGAAAGCATATTGTAATTTGTCATTAATTTATAACTGTCAGATATTCCATTTTTTCTTGAACGGACCTCAAGATGACTGGTTCAATTAAAGCTCAAGTCCCGATGCTTTCTTCTAAGGACCTACTTTATGTCCATTAAATTACTTCCTTTACTTACTCTGTAGCCTATGGCTTATATACTATTAATTTAATATCATATTAAATGCATAATTCACTATAATTATAAAATTCGTATTGTACTGAGGGGGATATTTAAGTAGTTTTTGTCGCCGGCTAGTCTACGGGAAATAGACGGCGGCATGTCGGCGCCTCGCTACAAGGCATTAGGGGTATTAAAAATTCAATACAATGCATTTTTACGTCTAATTACCTTTGCAATTCAACCTGCGTGTTTGGGTTATGTATTCCATTGGTAACTCTGAGGAAGCATGGGACAGATCTATTTCAATGTCTGTTTCATTAATTTTCTTTTAAGGTGTGTAGTGTTAATAAATCTGATGAGTATAACCACAACAATAATAAATAGCTAAAATAGTTATTAAGATTGTATTTTTTCGTTGATTATATTAGAAGAACTTCTTTAGTTTCATATTTTCATACGTTATTTTAAGAAAATGTAGAGAAAATTTTAATTCTAGATGAAAACAAATTCTAATAAAAGGTGATGATGGTAATTTATTCCGCCTAAATTTGTGTGTACACAATGTGACTGCGGAGTGGCAGCTGACTCGGTTAAGGACAATGTATGCTAAGTAATCATTAATCAGAATGACGTAATTTCCACACCCATAAAACTATCGTGATTCTAGTAATCAAATACTTGTTTTAAACATATTTAATGTGCTACAAATTCACGGAGCGGCTGAATGTCTGGGTTACATGTGAAAAGAATAGTTATATATTCCTTTAGAGAAATGAAAATGTTGATTTGAATACAAAAGGAATATTATATATTCTAATAAGAGAGAAGTACTATTAAATATCATTACAATACTTATTTACACGCGGCGTTGTCGACTGATGGCAGTTTTGAAGAGAGAGAGAAAAAAAAAACGCTACATTGAGAAACAAAGTTTAAATACTATTTCCGAATAGTTTTGAGTCATTCATTTCGTACTAATTTGAAAGATAATCATTCTGAAATTAGAAATCCACATTCGTAACCTTGAACATCTGTGTGTTTGTAACATTTGTTAAGAAAAGTTTATTTTTTAATATAATATCTATTTACTATAAGTAGTAGTATAGTATTAGTTTCCATATCGCAGTTTACCTTATAAATTGTGACCACAATGGTGGTGATATAATTATTTTAAAATTAAATTTCCTTACTGGAGCATGTAAATGTTTACAATTGTTCCGTAGAACTTGGCGATTTGAAGGCGCGGCGGAAAGTTTCTTGCCAGTTCCCATCCGCTCTACGGCCTTCGTTTAAGAACTGATAGTAAATACGTGTATAATTAAAGAGTCAAATAAATTGTTAATAATAGGGTAATATTGTTACCTGTGCGAAGTTATTTTTGATTTGAAATAATAACCTCTTAATTTCTTAATAACTTCATGGGCGATGTAATACTCTTTTCTTCTTTTACACATAGTCGTATCAGTTGTTTCTATGGAAGTAAGAAGGAGAAATAACTGGCCAATACTATTGATATTTTTTAATGTATCGGCCAATAAAAATCTAATTGTTCTTAGCGAAATCGTTTGGTGGGCTTTTTTTGAATTAAATTATTGTGTTTTTTCAATAAGTCTGACTGATTTCAAAGAATGGCACAGTTAAAAATTGTATAAATATAAAACAAAGATTTTTTTAGGTCAAATTGAATACTAGATTCTCTTTATTGTTACAGATGGCGAGGCAGTATATACAAGTTAATATGGCTCGATCTTCTTGTATTTTTACTTCTATATTATGTTTTAAATTTAATATATCGGTTGCTACTGGATGATGATTCAAAAAGGTAATTATGATTTTTATCAGCATTAGGTTAACCCCAGATCATTTAATTATTTTTAACAGCATCCATTTGATTTAAAACTGCAAATTTTGATAGTTCCTAGAATTGAAATGTTAATTGGGTAAATGAGCTCAGAAGTACAACCCGCAGACCAAGACACTTAAACCATAAACATATTGCTCTCAGCTTCTGATTTTATATCCACTTTTCAAATTTTGGCATCATCGTCAGTCATAACACGCGACACGATCTGTGTCGAATAACAATAAATCCGGATTTTATTGGCAGACATGACATAAAATGTCATTTGACATGAAGATTCTATGAGCCGAAGCAGGTAGATAAAAGAAAAGACGTAAGATGGAACGTTGTAATTGTGATGTGACAAATGAACGCCAAATTATATATTTAGAATATACGCCATCGTCAAAAATTAAACCTTAAGGCACGCCTTAAATAATACAGTTGAGAAAGCCTTTAGAAATTGACTAAATTAAAAAAAAAGTATTTATTTATTTATTTTATTATACCTGTCTCCAAACATCTTATGTGCTAAATACATTTAAAACAATAAACTTATGTGATAATAAAACTAGGTTTACACATAAAACAATTAAATGGGAACTTGAAACATTATACAATATACATAATAATACGAACAACATACGACATACATGTGAACTCTACCAGGATTCAAAGGTTTTTTTAAAGGTGTTTTAAAGTATTATTATTATATACACGACTTATAAATTAAAATACATAGATGAATACATCGACCTGTTTTCACACTCTGCAGCTTCCTGTATGAGCAAGTTATGGCAGTTATTGTCTTAACCAAGGCAGAGACAGTGGTTGCTCTCTCAACCATTTATCTCCTAGATATTTATTTTCTGTTTGTCATTGTGGTGCTTTTCATTTTGGGTTTTTTTCAGTGAAACTTCAGAATACATTAATATGTTCTCTTAACATATTTATTCTTTTAACTTGTATTTTGTTATAGTGATGTATCTGTATATGTTTATTGTTGTATATGATAATAAAAGAAATTCGTTCGCTGATTTTCCTTGGGCTTTTCAAGTTTTCTTTACGTATTTTTCAGAAGTTTCGAAGGTGTCGTGAACTACTGCAGTTTTCATGGAAACGTGATACCATTGTCGTTCGTGCTCGGTTTCTATGTAACAGTTGTAATGAACCGATGGTGGAATCAATACACTACTATTCCTTGGCCTGATTCAATTGCAGTGTTCGTTTCTGCGTCTATACACGGCCAGGTATTGTGCATTTTAATTTATAATATATATATATATTTTTTTAAATAAAATGAGAATTAATTTTTGATGTTTAATAAATTCGAAAGTTTTATTTTATAACATATACATATAAACATTTGTGTTCGATTTATGTATGTTTTTATGTTGCGTACACGTAAATAGATTCAATAATTTTTGAGTCGTGTTAGATTCTGGAACAAACGTATGTTAGAAAATGCACGATCTCCGGTTGAATCGCGTGACTAGATTATATGGCTCTTGAATGAAGTCACCAGAAATGGTTAACGATTTTTTTTTCATTTAGTATAATAGTATACTCTATATAACGACACTGACGGGACTGTGCATTTTATGGATTTATAGACAGTGGTCGTATAAGCTAAACAAACCAAATCCAATTCCAATCCGTCGCATAAGTCGTTAAATCGAGTGGTGTTACATGGAGTGTTTACTCTATTTACAAATAGCAGTTCTTCATCTTTAATGTCTCCATTAACATTCACAAGTACGTTATTGCCTAGCAATATCCATTATCCGTGACACGGATTTGAGGATATATCCTTAAATATTTAACTACAAAACTTGATATATGTAAACAATATGAAATATATATTATAACTAGATATGTATGAAACAGAGTAAAAACAATCAATGTAATAAACGTAAAATACGTGTTACATAATCGCTTCAATTTAAATGACGTCACATCCTTTAGATGTGTGAACATGTAAAGGGAGGCTTCGCGTGACATCATTCTATATATTATTTCATTGAAGACATTTAGCAAAGATGTTATTTTTATATATACCTTATCAGATAAAAATCTGTCCTTAGTCTAATAAATGCCTATCGTAGGTTGATAAGGGCCTTATAAAGGAACCGTCGTTTTGTTATCTACTTTGGCTAATGACGAATACATCAGTCATTTTTGGTCTAACTCTCTAATTATGATCGAATATAACGCGATTTATACGCGACAAAGTAATTGTTTCGTAGGATTGTTTAAATTGTTCTATTTTTTTACTAACACTCTTAATGTTCGAGATTGGAGTTAAATTTTAGTTAACTAATGCAAAACTGTACGTACCTACCTACCTGTTACAATTTTATGTCAAATTACATATATATTTAAAAAAAGTGTTTTTTTAAGAAATTCACTCGTAATGGTAACGTAATACTAAACTAGTAGCTTTTGCGCGTGACTTCGTCTGCAAATACAAATAAAAAATCAATGTTTAAATGGCGTCTGGTGAAGTTTTTATACAAACTTTCATCCCCTATTTCAACTATAAAATGTTCATCGAAATCGGTCCAATAGCTTAAGCGTGAAAGGGTAACATACTATCGTATTCATGTGGATCGTATGGATGTGCTTAAAGTATTAAGGCCGAAGGTTTGCGATCTTTGTATTGTACTACGTAAGAGTTATTCTAAATGGTCTATACAATTTTCCTTATTATTTCAGGACGAAAGAGGTCGTCTAATGCGACGTACAATACTCCGTTACGTGTGCCTCTGTCTAACCATGGTGCTAACAATGATATCGCCTCGGGTCAAAAAACGTTTCCCAACCCTCGACAACCTGGTCGAGGCGGGTCTATTAATAGACAACGAAAAGAATATATTAGAGAATCTAAATCAAAAGTTCCCAAAACCCTCGAAACATTGGTATGACATATTTCTTATACAGTAACATAATGCTGATTATTGCGTAATTGTCATTGTGTCAACGCACCGTGGATTAACAAAGTACGCACACCGGCTTATTGCTTTGATGTGTGGGATATTTGTTTTTTTTTTTTTAATGTATGAGTTTTCAGGTTACCGATTGTATGGGCAACGAGTATAGTAACGAGGGCGCGTAAAGAGGGACGTATACGTGATGATTTCGCTGTGAAAACGATAATTGATGAGCTTAATAAGTTTAGGGGTCAGGCGGGGTTGCTTCTCAGCTATGATACAATCAGTGTGCCGCTTGTCTATACTCAGGTATTACTTAGGGGTATCCAAAAGATTTATTTTGTATTTAAAAACTTTTTTTTATAATAAAAGAAGGTATTAATTAAATTGTTGATACATTCAATGTTAAAAGTATGACTATATACCGTGAAATTTTAATAGAACTTGGAAGTTCATATGGATCGTTAAACCATACATAACGCACATTTGAATTAATTTGGAGAACTTTGTCTTAATGAATTGCCACTTGTAATGGGTTCGTGTTCAGAAGTAATTCAATCAAATTCGACATTTTAATGCCTGAACTCGGGGAAATTTGTGTGAAATCGATAAAACTAAGTTTTAACTTAGCTTAAGACAGAGATCTATATTGACTATATTTGACACTATATTCGGATAAATTATCTAAAATATATCGCATACAGTACTAATTGGTATCGATATTTCTAATATCGATTGAATCTTTCAATTCGAATATCGGTCTAAAGATATTTGTTTTCAAAAATCGTTGATCTTCCAGGTGGTAACGATAGCTGTGTATTCATATTTCATAACTTCAGCATTGGGTAGCCAATGGGTTGACCACAAGCTTCAATCCCACAGTGAATCAGTCTATATCAGCAATATAGATCTATATTTCCCAATATTCACAACGCTAGAGTTTTTCTTCTATATGGGGTGGCTCAAAGTCGCCGAGTCGCTGATAAATCCATTCGGCGAGGACGACGATGACTTTGAAGTTAACTGGCTTATTGACAGAAATTTGCAGGTTAGTTCTTTTTGTGCGTATCTCAAATTGATATGGTCTTGAAATTATCCGAATAATACAACATTAATAGGTCTTGGTATCTTATTTTATCCGTTTCTTTGATAATATCTTTATAGACAAGATCCAGACAGTCTATGTCGTACGTGTGTTGGTCAAGACTACTATTATTGGCTCATGGCTTGCACTTGTCATATTGCGAATTCAATATAAAGATTTTGTCTCTGATATATTTACAATATCTCTTGTGTTAGATTCGTTAGTTTATAGGTGACATGATCTTTCTTTGACTCACGTGCACAGACGACTACCTCTAGCTCTCTAACTTGTCTCAATGCTAACAAAAAAAAACCTAAATTTGATATTTAATTAAATTTGTTAACAATTTCTCTAGGTGTCGTACATGATCGTGGATGAGATGCATCACGAGCATCCAGAATTGGTGAAGGATCAGTATTGGGACGAGGTGTTCCCCTCGGAGCTGCCATATACAATAGCCACTGAGAATCAGCGCGAGGAGCATCCGGAGCCTTCCACGGCTCGCGTGGCCGTGCCACCGCGTCAGAGGAGCATGGTCACGGTGAATCCGTCGAGTGTGAAGATTGACGAGATGATGCCATCAAACACCGTGAGTTACAAGTTCGCGCCAGCCGAGGTTAGAAATTTCTATAAGCATGCTGCATGGAGCAGTGGCTTAGCAGTGTTTTAATTGGCCAGGTTTACTCATGGAAAGGGTTCATACTGGTTTTGGCTTGACGTAAATGATTGCGAGATGATTGTTTGAATTGATCACGTGATGTGATGTGTATACTAGGTGAATCTCGCGGTGCGTGCGACCCCGAAGTAAACTTATTACGAAGGATTTATGCGTATTTCTTGACGAAAAAAAATTTAAGCACATAATGTTAACGCGTTTTGATCATAGTATTCGGTTGAAAATATATCTCTGTTTGCCGAGATACATTTTAATTAAATTTCAAGTTTTTCAAAAATTTCATTAAATTTCAAAAAGAATCGATTTTTTTGCGTTTTTTAATATGGAGCCAATAAAAGTATTACCATTTCGGTTTAAGATTTAGTTAGATTACGTAACTTCAACGCGGTTTAATACAAATTATTACGTATGGGATTTGACGACATAAATCATTATTAGTGCTATCTATATTTAACATCAGCCTGTACATCGAGATAAAACGTGTTTGTTTTAAGTTTCAATTGAATTGTTTAGAAGCGTCCATTGGCTTTATAGTCCTGATAACGTGTTAATGAACATTAACGGAAGATAATGTTCGTTTTTGATTAACGTTATCACAATACGTTGTATCAGTTCCGTTAATTTTATGTCGAGATAACGATTTATTTGGCAGCTAACTAACAGGTTTTTATATAGACATTGTATGCAGGTAGAGAGGTTGTGGAGTAGTTTATCAGATCATCTTTTTCCTTGTACTGTGATAATTTCTAACCTTCAGCATCTCTTTATTGAACACACATTTGATTAAACAGTAGAATTCACTTATAACGACCAACCGGTTTTAGCGACTATAATGTTTATTCATGTTTGGTTGCTTATATTGCGTACGTTTTGTACGTCACCCGGTTAGTACCTACGACATAGTACCGCCGGTCCTTTGAATGTCGTTATATCCGGTTTCTACTGTATGAATATTAACAATCGATTTTGGTTAAAAATATCTTAAAGTTACAATATCATGTTTAAAACAAATCTAGGTGCAATGCGTGAGAACGATTGTGTTGGAACTATAAAAAGTATGGGGATATATTTAAACAAATCTGTGTTCAATCTATTCTTACTAAAACTTGGGTGAAGTAAACACTTGCTAATGCTATGTTTAGATTGTGAGTTATTGCTCATTGATGTTATTCTTAATACCATTATAACAAATTAATCTCGATAAAGCATTGATTAAGACGTGTATATTTGTCTTGTATGACGAATTGTAGAGACTATGCAAACGAAAATTGAATGATGTATTTCCGTTTGTACCAAAAGATAAGAATTTCTTTAACTTACTTTAAATTAAATTCTTTTGCTTGTGTAACTGACCGTGGTCACTCGAAAAGCAAACGTCAATCTCAGTAAATAACGCGTTTGTATATTATATACCTATTATATACTTATACCTAAATATATATGTTTTGTAGCAATTGCAAATGAACGACGACGCACAATCCGGCATTCACTTCATCGTCTCAAGGGGTAGTAGAAGAGGGAAAAGAGATGAGAGGAACTCAATGGGATCCAGTAACTCTATGGTGTCACTTCAGCAACCAATGACGAGAACCAATTCGGTTACCTCCATGCTGAAGCGGCTCTTCTCCAAAGAAGATCAAAGGACAGTAGTGCCAACGCAGACTGATGGTGGTAAGTTGAGTTACATGTCAATTCTAAATTAAAATAGGTAATTTATAGAAGGGTCAAATGATCCGCGCATGCGCACCACGTGCTGCTAACGCCAAAATAACGTTAGCATAGAAGTCTTCTCTTCTTAACACTTCTCTTCCTTATTACCAACTAGATAAGACCGATCGTGTATGTTTTAATTACTGTTACATTTAATTTGTAGTATCTGAATGCAAATATTAGCATTTTAAACATTTAAAAATGTATTCAAGGCTATTAACCAGGATGAAATCGTGAGACGACTAGAATAATCAGTTGGGACATAGTAGAGCAATGTGTATGGCGTGATTTGTAAATTAAATAAGCGATTTTTCTAGATGTTTTGTTCGATTTTAAAATGTACTTCACATATATGCTCGCTTTGTACTTAAACAAATGTACGGGCCATATTTTAGAACGATTTAATTCTCTATGGAGGCTTTGAGGGATAACCAGTATTTCTTAAACTTATATTTTTAACTTCAATCAAATTCACATCATCAAACAATTTCGTTTAGTATGCAAAATATAATGTTTATGTACTTTTTTTTATAAAGTGTTATAAGATAGTGCTGATGCCTGAAAGTAAAACTTTTATACCATAAACTAATAATCTGTGTGCTAAAAGTCCAATTTATTTATAGTCCAAACAACACAACATATTTATTACTGAAAAAACATTTTATTATTCACAAACATGACAAATTAATATAAACATTCTTAATATTAAATTTATGTAAATATAGCTTAATATAAAACAAAACTAAAATAAATTTAAAAAGTTCGATCCTTGCCTTGACAGAGTACCCATAATGCTGGCGAATATTGAAACTTAGGAAAATATAAAAAAAACACCTTAAATTTGATTATGAAAACTTGTTGTTTTCAGTGAGTAGATTCATGGTATCTGCCAGCAATCCAACCCTGAACAAACCAGCAATGGCTATGACTGGAAGTATGAAGATAGCGAACGATGTTATTGAGGAAGTGGACGAACAGGCGACCATAACAAGTATGGGGAAAAGACCGGAGAGCCGGTAAGTGTGTTCATCTTATGTATTTATAGGCCATTGGGAAAAACTGGTTTCTCGACAGTTCATATGTCAATTATGGGAGGAGAAATAAATGTTTTATTAACACACACTATAACACAAAGATTTTTTAAAATTAAAAAAAAAAAACTTTTACGCAGTGTTCATTAGGTCCCTTACACTACGGCGTGGCCATTTGTATGAATTTAAGTAATTTATCTTAGCTTATAAATGTTTAATCTTACAAAAAATGTTTGTTTTTACCAAAAGAAATAACTTTACTGTGAGTGTCAGAATGACTTGTACGTGTTTATCTTACGGATCTAGACTACAATCTCACTTGCAATAAAACACGGATCGGAGATTAAGATTCCCTTTGTAGTCCAATAGTTGCGTAATTTTTGCCTACCTTGAGTTGAGTCTAGAATATTTTTTGAGACATGAATATAACAATCTAGTCTAAATCTAAACATAACACTACTATGTATAGTATATACACTAGACTATATTTTATTTTAACGTAAACGAGTGTACGTTCAATATAAATAATGTTTTTTTTAAATTATTTAGTCAATGCTGACTATGCATAGATAAAACAAAACTTATCAATTATTTAATCTGTCATAACTTTATCAAGTCTAAAATAAAAAAAAACCGCCAGGCTTACACAAAAGGAGTTTTTATTATAAACTATTTGAACAGTAAAGCAGCATGGTAATAGCATAATAAATTCAGTACTATAAATGATAATAAGTTCTGATAGACATTAGTCATTTAGCCTTGGTTTAACGATTACCGAGTGATTATATTTACGTGTCAATTGTGTTAGCTACTTAAAAAAGTATGTTAAATGTAATAATTACTTTTCTATGTACCGATTAACTGTAGTATAAAACGTCATTCCAAAACTTTGATTTATTTAAATTGCATTTCAACAAATAAATGATGTTAAATTTAAAATATTTTTGAAGAAATCAAAAAAATACTTTTACACTTCAAAACGTTTACCACGATAACAAACCTTTTTCGCGTTTTATAAACGACGTAATTACAAAATTTTTGAACCATTTTTATACCCGTTTTATACGAGACAGTTAGATTAAGGTTAATTTAGAATTTTAAATTTCAATTTAATATTTTATATATATAAATTACACCTCACAATATATAAGTCTTGGACTTATGTTGATTCAAGTATTGCCGTTATTCACCTTATGGTGTGTTTAAGACTTCGTGCTATATAACGCAAGTTTGCGCACGGCTGCGGCCCCAATCATTGATAAGTCAAATATTGTGAGAATACCGCATGACAACTCAGAAATCTGTGAGGCACAAAATTTGTATCTGATATGACAAATTTTAAAGGATTTTTCTTATGAAGTATGAAATTGTAGGTGGATGTGGGAAGTTTGCCGGTGGGCGAGACTAGGAAAGACGTAAAAACTTGTTTACTTAAGGTCGTCAGCTTGAGGCCAATTGCCTATAAATGCTCTTGTTTTAATCAATCTATAATTTCATATTCATGCTCAAAAAGTACTAACAATTGTGTGTGTGATATAGATATATTTTTTATTTCTTAAAACTATACATACTTATACAGCTTATCACACAAAGATTACACAATAAAAAATAGAATAAAAATAAAGCCAAAATAAGGTTAAAACATAGAACTGGAAATGGAATCTAAGATCAGAAAAAACAATAACAAAAAAAAACACGAACAGAAAAAAATAAATAAAAATATATTTATACATATGAAGTTTTAAAAGTTTATTTATTATAAATTAAGCCTTATATGCTGTATATACTGTTTCTATCACTTTCCCTCATAGCATAAATAAAATTTAAAAGAAATGCAATTTCCAAATGAATATTTTTAAGTAAAGGCGGCCATTTTGAACGAATTTAACACCGAAGTTGGCCGAAACGTCTTAAGTGCGGTCAAGGTTAAGTTGTTAAAGTTATTGACGCGTATTTTTTTTTCATCAAACAATGACTTAATTCGTTCGTGTTGTTTCTAACTTCCCGCTTTTATCGCGTGCTGTTATTAATAAGCGCTCTATTTTATTGTTTTTGTTTATAAGATGTTGCATTTATTGCTAACTTCATGACTTTGTTGGAATGCGGGAATTGTACACAATTAACACTTGTAATAGTTCAAATCTAATTATTTTTTTATACATTTACAATAGTACGATTACAGGAGGTATTACACTGAACACTATTCAATATTTTTAATATTATAATACATGGTTGAAGATCTTAGAAAATATATATTTTTTAAATCTATGATTGAAAAAATGTTTAAATTATAAAAGAGCTTAAAGATAATGATGATTTTTCAACATGGAAAAATACTAAAAATTGGCGGAATTTTTTTCAAATTATTTTCTAACTAATTAACTTGACATGATCAGTTAGAAAATGCTCGGTCAACGCGTATGAAGTAGTGGCGAATTGATGTAAATTTAAAAAAAACAATGCTAAAAAAATTACAATGTCGTAAATATGCGTGACAATGGTAATTGAATTTGATATTTAAACACATTACAGTTGACACACACTACACATCCACATCTCTTATTTCTCTATGAACAAACAGACAATTAAACTTTAACAGATATACGGCGTTACATTATTTCTATGACCTTCGGAGTCTTTTACAATCGCGGTTAAGAGACAATATTTTTAATGATCATCAATACAAATTATCTTATTATCTAGATGTTACAAATAACCTTAAAGCCATCAATTATATATTCACCTGTGTTAACGCCATCTACAGCCGCAAAATGGCGCGTAATAACTATTGCCGCCAAAACATTAACCATATAAGACCTTCAGAGTAACTATTTGCTGTATATTATGATGTTACACACAAATCTCGCTAATTGTACTAAATTTCGTGCGTACACTGTACACACAGTTATAAGTAGACATTGACCTATTACAATATATATTTGTAAAAATTGATTTTAATACGATTATAATAATAATGCTGTCAGCTGTTCACAATGATATAATTACAAGAGTCCAACACTCATTCACACACCCTTAAATTATATATACTTCATTTGGACTCATAATAAGTTTTAAGACGATATTTATTTATTTATTTACACTTTATTGCACTTAAACAGTAGAAGTAATGTTAATACTTGGGTGGAATTTCGAAGATATATCTGTTGGAGATATATACAGTTATCTGATTTTAATTATAATCATTTCAATTGTTAGCCTATTGTAGCTCAATCGTATGATAATCGAAATTGGCGGGAAACCCCAAAAATGCCAGTGCCCTTGAGCTAGTCCACAGACTAAACAAATATTCTACAATGTTATTTATCTGACGTCTCGGTTGGCGCAATCACCATGCTGCGATTTACCTGCGCTTAATAATGTGCATATTTATTGCCTGTGGTCTCGTTTTTTATATATATATATTAAAAATAATTTGTGTAGTTTATCAGTTGTTAGCACCCATAACACAAGCTTTTAATGGCTTACCTTGGGGCTTGCCCACCGCCATTTACCCGCCCAAATGGTATAAGAAATTTCTGCCGAACAGTTGTATATATTTGGGGATAACCGTGTGGTTTAATATGAGTGTATACGGTAAACTTTATTAATTTGTTCAGATACGAATTAAATAGGATGATACATTTTCGCGCTTGTGTTTAGTTTTAATTACGCTGTTAAGTTTTCTACATGTAAGCGTCAATGATGATAAATGTTCGAATTTTCTTATTAATATTCCATTGTCTAAATAACAATCGTAAAGTAATACGCCATATAGCATTGTGTTCATCTTTTACCAATACCACCAGTAGTAAAGGTTTTTTTATTGAAACTCAAAATATCTTTATTCAAGTAGGTCTTTATAAAGACACTTTTGAATCGTCAATTTTTACACTACCAACGGCTCGGAAGGCGGTCATCTACCGAGAACAACCGGTAAGAAACTCGATAGCTGCTCTTTTAAAATAAACAATAATACAAAATTCAAATAACAGAGCATTGTAAGGCTACTCAAGAATTAAACTGTCCCGATGCTGAGCCAATTGCCGACACATTAAATGGATCTTTGTTCTCTAAATATTCGTTTACGATATAGTAAGCCCTTTTCAACCAAAATACTCTTTACGCGCGTTTTAAATTTATTAGAAGTCACATATTGCTTTTATATATTGATGCATTCGATGGGGCATGGTGGTAATGAATGCAGCTCCTTCCAACCGTTCTGTAGAAGGAGAGTTTCTAGACAGTTCTTCTCGTTCGCTCTTAGTCCTTAAATTGAAGAATTTATAGTCATAAGTGTAAGAAAGTTATATGAATAAAGTTATTTGGAATGTTGATACATTTAATACATTTACAGGCCCACAGCAATGAGCCTATTTGCACAGGGACCCCCAACACCAAGTAACCCCGTCACAGTACCATCACGGACCTCGACCAATGGTCCAAGTAAGTACATAAATATAATATTAACCTTTTGTGTGATGATTTTATTTGTTATATTGAAAACTCACTACGACTGTTTACCGACTACAATTATTAGTACTTTACTAAGAATGGAAAACATCTAGATACTAAATGATATCAAAACTTGATATCCTTTATACTGACCTCTATGTTGTATAAGAAATAGGAAAAAGGCCGACTTGTATAAGCTTGTTTCTAATGAACAATTGCAATATACATCGATTCGATTTGATTTAATGTTTTGGCATTCAATGAAAAAAAATCTTTGTATCGAAAAAGAAAGCCTTTTCAGAGTCTTAAGCACCAGCTAACATAGAATTTAAAGGTTTAGGCACGATTATTTTTGTGATTATAATGATCGCTAATATTTTTACGATTCATTGTCTGTACTGCGAATTAAGGTTTTTTTGTATAGGAACCTTTTGTGAGTAATTTTTATATTAGAGAAAGTCGTAAACTTTTGTGTAACTGTTGCAATGTTTGTTATGTAAAAAAAATATCAAATTTATATCAGAATCGTTACCAGTGATCATTGAAACACATGAAATAATAATAACTTAATTAAGAAACAAATAAAATAATAATTACTTAATTAATTTTCAAATAAAGAGCGTACGCCTTAAGGGCTGGCAACGCACCAAATCAAATATTTTTTTTTTTAACATAGGTACTATGGAACACTTATGAATCATCATAAAAAAAACTTATAAAAACTTTCGACTCTAAATTTTTCACCTGTTCGGTCACGTGACTGACTGGCAATGACAAATTATTTGGATACCGGTGCATCCTTGGTTAATGAGTCGTATAGAATCAAAGGCGGCAATCTACACTTAAGCTAATTTTCGGTAAACTTAAAAAAAAGGGTTTTCTCGTTAAATGTGCAACTGATGAAAAATATATAAACTATAATCTATGGGTATTTGGTTTCCATGGTAACAAGCAGATATTGGATAAAGCTTAAGAATAAACTACTATCAACCTTTTTTTTATTGGCGATAGTAACCCCCTGAAGAGAGCCGCCTTTTATTCTATACAACTCGTATAGTTTAACTCATAAATGCTATAGAAAACAGTGTTGTTTTCTCGTATATATAAAAATACGTTTGCAGCAGACAGTCGTTTATCGACATCAGCGCCATCTCAATGGGCGGGAGACGAATTAAGTGAAGGGAACAAAAGTCCAGCCAAGAGCATGTCTGCCGTTTCCTTCACAGACATAGAGCGGCCGAGACTTGACAGCGATGTTGGGCCATCGCTCAGTGCGGCCGGCAGTCAGACTTTGTGTGAGTCTTGAATATTATATTGTTAACTAGCTGAACCGGCAAACGTTGTTTTGCCATATAAATCATTTCTAAGTAATTTCTAGTGTAGACAAAAAATATCTATATAGATATCGACCGGGAATGAAAAATGGCCATAAACATTTACGCTTCTATGTATTTTTTAATGCCACATTATAAAAAATCGTCAAAAAATTAAATTTTAGGGGTGAACAACCCTTGTCGCTTAGGGGTATGGAAAGTAGACGTTTGCCGAATCTCATACCTACTGAACACGCATATAAAATTTGGTGTAAATCGGTCAAGCCGTTTCGGAGGGGTACGCTAACTAACACTGTGACAGGGAAATTAAAATAAGATAGTATTCACCTATTTCATATCATTTGTGAAGGTTGCATATTAATATATCAAAAAATAATAATGCATCAGGTCAAAATATGAAATAAAATTCAATTAAAGAATAGAATTGAGAAACTACAGAAATCATTTATATCATAAATCTATATATTTTTCAGTGGATGAAGTCGATGGTGGCGATGATGATGAAGACTTTAACAAGCTCCGCAGTGTAAGGGAACAGCATCGTAAAGACAAATACCTACAGAGGCTCATGGCTAGATCTGTCAGCGCACAACAGGTAACAATAAAAAAAATTGACACCAAATGACATCACTGATACTATTATGTGGAGATAAAATTCAGTAAATTTGTATGTTTGAATAATATTATTTTTTACAGCCAAATGGGAGTGTAGAGGTGCTAGACACAGACATGTTGTTAGAGGAACTTATGAAAATGCAAGCGAATTTAGCTGAAGAGAACGTTAAAGAAAACAAGACTAATGTAAAAGACAAAAATGCAACTTGACACCGACTTCTATTCTTATGGGATTAGATTTTGAGTACATTCCAGTATTAATGATTGTGATAATTTATACTATTTATTAAGTACAGCCTTTAAAATCATGCTACTGTTTTGTATTTATTTGAATAAGAAATAAATGAAATAACTAATTTTATATTGTATTAATCTTAGTACTTTACTGGTAAATTGCCATCAATTGTTGTGATTAAGATTTAAACCTAACCAGTAATGAACCAAAAGCAGTTATAATTGTAGTTTTAAATTAGGTACTAGACTTATAGTATGTTCCTTTAACAAAACCTAGTTACGAGTTTAGATAGGGCACATAATTATTACAACCAAAATAATTAGTAATTTTTTACTCATTGGAACAAAGCTAACAATGCATTAGTAAACTTTTCAAGAATTAAATATAATGACATGTTTCTTTAATAAGCGAGTTAACTAAAATAAATAGCCTTGCTTGAATACTCAAGACAGTACAGACAAGACATTATCTTTTCCAATTAGCAATACTAATTAAGCTTGTTATGAAATAAATAAAGGTTCTTACAGCTTGAGTAAAAATACACAATAGTTTAAACCATTTTATTATCTTAACAGCTATCGAGAAAGCTTATTACAGCTTCAACTTTGTCCTCCTCCAGTGACGCCTCTTAGCGTTGTAACTGAAATGACAAAGAGAAATCAGTAAAAAAACAAAATATATAATTTTTCTACGAGAAAACTAATTGACTATGGAAATAAGGAATGGAAAACCAACTTTTTAAAGGTCACAAAGCAAATTATATTATATCTAATGCAAAAACGCTCCCATTTACTTTACAACCATGGAGTCCCATATTAATAGTATTATTTAAAAATTTAAAATCTTATCCTGTTGGGTAAACAAAGGACAACTATCTCTTTAATAGTAATATTAACAAATAACTGCAGTATTGTAATTTAAATGTGCATGTGCAAAAGGAGTTAAGAGCAAGAGTAATTAAATGTTCTTGGATGACATGTTAGATAAAAAACAATGAGGTTTTAACTGTCAAAAGCATGTTATTTTAACTACCTTGATATCCAGATTCTAATATTTATACATGTGACGGTGATTAATGACAAATATCTAATATATTAAGTATTAATGTAATCAATTATAGGTTATATGAGTATTTTAAGAATATATTTCATTTAAAAGGACAACTGTTCACAAATTAAGTTTAAATCCTTATTTACGTTTTATTAATATCGGAATTACAAAATTTCAAGGTCCCTTTAAAGAACCTGAAGACTTGTGCAATTATTGGTTGGAATAATAAATTTAACATTCCAGCTAGCCGGCAGGTATAGCAAATTTGGTAAGAAATTAATATTGAAAACAAACATAGAATATATCATTTTAACTCGAAGTAATTCTGATCACGTATACATTTGATGAGAGATTTTTGTACTCACCGAATGGTATTTCCTGTACGCATTCTAACCCATTGTGGAATGGGTCGATTTTGTTTTAACTTTTTAGCGAGTTTCCGCTTAATAATAAATGTCTTGTGCGCCGACTGTAAAGTAGAAACATTGTTATAATTATTTATATTCTCACAAACACTAACGATTACATTTATAAATTAAGATTTAAATCACCAACCATTTTGCCGTCTCGGCTGTCAAAACAAGAAGAACTAGCTGTCGCCGATGTTGATCAAAATCGGAATTAAATGTCAAATCTATCAATGTAACTTTAAAGTTTGACGCCTTCAAAAATCTGACAGTGTTTCGGGTAGTATCGTCCTTTGTCGATATTCGATACTTTTATCGATTGTCGGTTAAGTTATCAAACGTCATCACTGAAATTAAGTTTTTCCTATACATTTTTTAAGGATAAAACATTTATTATTACAGCGTAACTGTAGACTCTTAATATAACTGGTATGGCAAACAATCAATAAATTGAAAATTATTTTGTTTAAAAAACACTGGTATGGAATACTGAGTCTATGTCAATAAATATTAAACTTCATTAACCATTACATTCCGTACCAAAGGTACTACTAAAAGTAATAATTACTAGTTTTTTAAGAGAATGGTTTCTCTTTCAAAAGGACGAAGTCTTTTATTTTAGGTCTTAAATAAATTGACCGACTGACTGTAGTAACGCTTATAAGCGTTGTCTAAAGTGTCAAGTTCAAGTTGATAGTTATGGAGATGTCATCTGTCAATTGTAAGATAAACATTTTCTTGATTTGAAAATATTGCAAAATTACAGAAATTTTAATTACAGCAAAATGATTTCTTTTTTAACTCTAACACGAATAAAAAAGTTTTTAGAATATCGACCAATCACAATGAAAATATCTGCAGAAGGTAAAGATATTCCGAAGAAAAAAATATTTGAGGCTAGAATTACTCTTATTGGAACTGACGAATCAGTAAGCATAACTGATCTGAAAAGTGCCCAAAATATTTCTACTAGAAGAGAATTAAAATTAGTCAAAATTCAAGATGAAGATGCTAAAACACGGAGACCGGTGTATAAGTAAGATAGCAAACATAATTTGTTTTTAATTAATCTTTACTTATATAATTACTCATACTAGGACTTAACATGGTAAAATAAAACATATTTACTATTGGCATTGCTTTAATATATGCATAACATACAGTATCTAATATGCTTAGACAACCTAAATTTTATCTAGGTTCTAGAACATGAAATAATGTAAACATAATGCTTTTATATTTTAGATTGATGACAAATGCTGAGTATCACCAGGAAGAGTTATCTAAAAGGAAACAGAAACAACAAGCCAAAGAAAATAATTTCATTAAAGGTCATAAACTGTTAACACTCTCATCAAGAATAGCAGATCATGACTTGATGACAAGAATTAAGAAAATGGGGAAATTGCTAGAAAAACAATATGAAGTTAGAGTTGTGATATCAGGAGAAGAAAGTGAAACTAACTCAAACTATGTAAGTATTATATTTATTAATGATTCAGTGTGCTAAAATCCTGTACACACACAGCCTTAGCTTTGGATTTTGGGTTGTATCCTTAATAAAAAAAATTGTTGGTGATTAGTACTACTGATTAGCTTTACTCCTTTTCTTATCCAATAATATTAACAATAGAGATGAGAAGGTTTTTCTATTCTGTATTATATAACTTAAGCAGTATTGTAAAGTTTCTCCAGAGTTTGATTTTCATTCTATGAAATATGTATATCTTAATATGTTTTATAAATTTCAGGACAAAATATACTCAACAATTGAAAGAAACCTTCAAACAAACGGTAATCTAGTACAAAAGAGACAAAAAGGAAGCTCACTTAGGTTTCAAGTGTTGCCTTTAAGACAAAATTCATCGAATAATGATACTAGTCATAATAAAAACGACAGTGATAGTGCTATATGACTAGCTGTAGTCATTCTTGCCATTTTATCAACAAAATATTTAATATTAAGTAAATATTTATTAAATAAATCCAATGATGCAGACATTGAATCAAAGAAATCTAGAACATTATATGATAGTGAAGAATGTATGTAAATATTGTGATATAAGATTTAATTTAAATAAAATAAAGTATAATTTAAAGTTGTAAGAGTAAGAAAAAGAATTTATTAAAGACACTTTGTTTAATTCACTCATCACAGATATACAAACAAATTCTACGTGCACACGACACAAACACCAAGAGACAATCTAAAAACATGATATTACTAAGGGTTCATAAGTTAATGAATTATTTTATCGATTGGATTATCACAGATGCTTAAGAGATCTTTTAATCTTATGTGGTACATTTTACATATTTTTAGAGTTATTACAATGCATTTATGTATATTTACATTTATTATATGGGCGTGTGGCATGTTCTTATGTACGTAAATCGCTTATCTAATGAACATTTGATACAATATATGATTAGACTGGACTGGACAAACATTTGTATTGAACTAAAAGTTAAATGATATTTTTATTAATTTATCTTAACTGTCACCGATCAACTGGATTATGCGCGTCTTATTTTTTAAATGGAATTTAAGTCTAGTCCGAAGTTCAATGTCAGAATCATAATTATTTTATCATCTTAAATTTTAGATTTATTAATACTTGAACACATTTCTAGGAAGGAACTTGTTTTCAAGCTACGATAACTTATAAATCCTAGATTTTTCTACGTACTACATGCACACGTCATTGTTATTTACTTTCATAGAAATAGACTTATTATGGCATTAATAATACAAGTGTACAGGGCCCCGAGTCTGTTGGTACACCAGTTATTTTGTAAGATGGTTTAAACGTCAAAAAACTACAATAAAGCGTGGTTACGAAAGTGAAAGTCAATTGTCAAATTATATTATGATAAAAATAACACATCGGGAACTAAGCAATTTCCAGATTTACGCAAAACTTATAACATTATTACATGTTATGTAATACTTTTAATATAATCCCGACATGCACCCTCAGTAATAATTTATTGGCTATTTATTCGAAACGATATTAAATGTTCTGTTACAATCGTAGAGTTCGTACCATCGCCACAGACTAGGGCCCTTTGTTCCATTCGGTACATTATTGGAATGTTTTACGAATACACCGCAATATATGCGAAACGGTCTCTCTCTGATGACGGTAAATCAGTGTTTAGAGTTCTTCCCCATGCCAGTAGGGGCGAGACGGTGCCTACCACGGGAGCAGCGCGAGCGGCATTTCTTGCGAGTTTCTGTAATAAATAATATATCAATGCGAAAATTGTTTGACTATAGAGTTCAAGAGTTCGAGGTAAGTTTTATCAATGACCCGCGAAATTGATAACGAGTAAAAATAAACTTTTTGTGCCATGTCAACAATGTATTGATAACACGATAAAAATCGTAATGTGGACATTTCCTTAAAATATATTTTTAATGAAAGCTTTATGAATGTTTTATTAAAGAATTTAATCTTAGGGATAGGTTAGGGCGAGACGGGGATGAATGTGGGTCATGAAAAACATTTTTTTGTCAATGATAAAAATCATCTATGTGCGAACATTGTCTTTGGTAGAGAGTAATAAGCGAAAGAGCTTCAAACCTCGCTGATCAAGTAAAAAAAATATACATCAGTATTTACGTGTTATATATATAATGTTATATATATAGTGTTATATGTTATAATAGGAACCTATTTCAAAGAATATATTAAAATAAATGTTAATTTTGTTACTTAGGATAGGTCGCATCTAGCTTCGTATTTATAGAACGTGCCAACGAGGCTGCGTAATGATTATTAACATGAGTAACATGCAACTAATAAATTTAACAAAGTTGCAGCCTTGGTAGTCACAGACGGAATACAACTTTGAATATATTTTAATGCCAGGTGAATGCAGTTGGTTACATGAAATAGTTAGATAACATACCCAAGCGTTAGTATGAGTGTTAGTAGCCGAATACTTGTTCTCTCTGATTGACATTTATTTGTCAAATATTACCGAGACGTAAAGCTTATCCATAATAATTTCCAAATATTTTTTTTTATATTTACTTCATTACACACTGACTAGTAATATTTTGCATATGAATTTCAAATTATTTGCGTGTTTATAATGTTAATGATTTAAAAATTAATACATAACATGACATTGATTATGAAAGTTTCGGAGCATTTGTGACCACAAAACTGATGTATTCAAAACTCATTCGCTAATGGTGTTATTTCAGATTTAAGAAACTACTTTAAACGTTTCTGAAGTATCATTGGGTCATAGAGAACAAGTGTACGGCAAAGGTGAGACACACCATGTTACCCATGAGCAAGGAACGTCGTCGGCCCGCGCGTTTGCGCCGACACGAACAGCGGCCTCGCTTAGCGTACCCGCGACTGCGACCTCGTACCGAGCGCCGCTCTGATGACTCCTTCGCTACCACCGCGGCTGGCACGCCACTGGAAACCTCAGCGGAACGGTCCTCGATCATGTGCTCATCTGTCAGCTCCAGTGGTGTTTCTAATCTGTAAGGGTTATATGTCATTATTACATTCATAATTTAACATCTGTCACTTAATTTGTTATCCGATGTTTGTTGTATGTATGGTACGTTAGTAAAACAAATTTTACAACGCATAAACAAACAGATTTTTAATATAAAACTGTTAATAAGGGCCATATAGTTTACTGAATTGAGATATTGTAAAACGAATGTTAAGTTTACAATTTAAAATCGAAACGAAATAATATCGTCATAAACGAAAGTTCTTCGAACTGTACTTACTTTATAACTGAGCAATATTGTAACAGTTCAGTTGCCCGACAAGATGAGATGCAACATCGATCCGCTATGCCCATTTGCCTTTTTCGTCTGACTGCGCCCGTAGGCTGTTCAATTACTGAAAATACGATTTTTAAATTACATAACACTTTTTTATACAACAGTGTCAATTGTCAAACTGTAAATCTTTGTGACAAATTTCGCCCAGAGAGTGTTTATGGTCCGCACCTGTGAAGGTCTTATTGGACGAACTTAGGAATACCTGCTCACTTGACGAATTAAAACATTAATTTAACGCTTAATCGAGACGTTTAGACTACAAAATATGGACTCTAGCAAAAACAGGAGTACCCATTCGATATGCAGATTTAATATTGGCACCAGGGTATTACCTGTACAATTCATATTTTCCCATTTATGGGTATTTTAAATTTCGAAAGTCCATTGTTTGCGCACAGTTGAAACAAGTGTTGTAATGAATGGAAATTCCCACGACGTTGCGTTCCCAATGTCCTTGATTTATCTAACATGACACGAAATTGTTTCGTGATAGATATAATTTAATAGGGAGGCGTTAAGCTTGTTTTTCCTATATTCATTTGTAAACAATCAAGAGGTCGCGATTATTAGATAAAAAACTAATATAAAATATTATATAATTGTAAAAACACAATGTTACAATTAATTCCGACTGATACGAAATCGTCTTTATTGTTATTTGTTTTAATACATTTGAAAACAAACGCCGATTTGTATGTTTTTGTTTGTTTAACCGTATTAAAAAAAATACATATATAAAGTGATAAATAACTGCTATTTATAACAGAACAATGAGTGCATTATTTTTAATAATTGTCTCAGACAACGTAAACATCTGATGAAGTGTTTAAGTTTTCATGTCATGTCTAGAAAGCTATTAATGATGCCCTTATTGAACTTATAACCTTAGCTTTTGCTTTATGATAAAATATATTGTTGCCAAGCGGATATATGTTTATCTACAAGAATGGTGGTTCTATTACAATTACCTATTAGTATAAAATTAGTTTATTTATTATATATTTTTGTGTTTTTTCGGAAAAATTATACTTTTATTATTCTTCTAATGTTTGTTATTGTTAGTTTTTGAGGTTATAGCAAGATAAGGATACGAACTCGTGTTGAAACACTTATATAGATTAGCTAATAAGAGTAATAATGTTTTGGAGATTTTTTTAAATATTATTTCTCGCTTACCTGTAGGTACGGCCCAAGGTGGGCTATTGTACTCTTTGCATAGGCCTTCCATGGTCTCCACAAGCTGTCTACCGCATAGCTTGTAAGCAGGCGGTGCTGAATAACTTGTGTCTACCAGCAAGAATACTGTGATCACGGCGAAATGAGCCGACTTTATCACCGACATCTTGTTAACTGAAAAACAAATGATGCCACTAATTAGATTCGCTTTATAAATTTAAAGAAAATATTAAGATTGGTTCAATGTGTTTTATTGTAAGCGAAATACGGTATGAAGAGACAGAAGTATCGTTTGATAATATATTTAATACAAAACAAATTAAGATATTTACACACGACAATTTGAAAACATACCAACGATTTTGCAATATGAAAACACTTTTCGATACTAATAAAATTGTTATTTATTGAAATTGATAAGTCTTTCAAATTAGTAGTACTTTAAGAGACAAGTCTTCGTGACTGTAATTGGAGCTTACGAATGTGTATATACAGCAAGTAGTAAACGCTTTTATAGAAAAGGGTAGGTGTAATACGATACCGGCGCCACCCAGTATTAAACAAGGGATATTTTACGCATTTTTCATTTCCTTGATGTTATGCAATGACTAGTTGATTTTTTTTACATTAAAACGAAACATGACACCACCGAGACCACTCAACGTCAGTTGTTATCTTTGTGATGAGGTGCGGCTTTCCTCTTTCTCATAAATGAATCAAAGAATCCTTATACACCTTATAAAAACGTATCATACAAAATCGTTTGCGTCTGTGGTCTATTATTTTTCACCGCATCCTACACACAGTAGCAAAGTTCTCGCTTCAAGAAAGTACAAGAAAATACTGGTAAAACAAGTTTTACCACCATAAGAATTTCGTATTTCGTTCTAATTAGATTTTTTAAAATCGAGTGTAAACAAATACATTTTTGGCTTAATAAGTATTAGCAGCAGTCTTTGCATTCTTAGGCGAGCTCTTTAACCAGAGTTCTCGGTTCATCAATGGACTGAATATATAGAAATATTTAGAAATTTGTATAGGGGTGATCAAAGTCAATTTTCTTATGGCTACGAGGTTTCCAAACAAACTGGTGGTCTTGTTTGTGAATATACCCACAACAGACTCATATTACCAATAATTAAGCATTTTTAACTTATAAAACGGATACACAAATTTCAAAGTTAAGTGTTGAAGCGCCACTATTTATTTTTAGTTTAGCGATAAAACTATTTTACTGCAACTGACATTTTCTAGTTTGGAACGACGTGCGACCACAATATATAAAAATATATAATATAAATAGGCCTTATAGAATCTATAATAAAATATTAATGGTTAAGTATCGCGAAGAATGCCGCGGAATTATAATTCCTACCTTTAATTAAAACCTATAGGTTTTAATTCTACAGACGCTTATACAAAAGACACATACAGTCTACAGCTGAACAAGGGCGCTTCCTATAAGTAAGGTGAGAGCTGCACCTCATTCCTTTCATTTATATTTTGTAGTTTTAGTCTTGTAGTTAACAACAAAACTAATTGTTGTTAACAACGAAACTAACAACAAGACTTGAAGTAGTTTATCATAACAGTAATAGTAATTCGTATCAGATGTATGATTTTCTTAAATTGAAAGAATAAAATATTATGTTACAGCTCTTTAAAATTGCAAGACTCAGTTGGTGAATTGAAACTAAAGTACAAGACTAGATATTGTTTCTTAAGTTAATAACGTACATTAACTGATCGATGATCGAATTACGTCTGGTCATTTGACCTTAATTCAACTTGTGAACAATCATAAACAAACGTTTGCAAACAAATTGTGTAAGTCTTTCAACAGTCTTGTGGTATTAAAAAAAATATTAAGTTTAGAATTATTTGTATATTACGAAAAAGTTTCTTTCTCTCTATGGTTACCTTTCGTATAAGCATCGCGCTACATAGAACGAGCCTTGGAGTAAATATCAAAATGTATTTTAATTAAGTTCCTAAGATATTTACGTCTTTTTTTGCTTATTATATTGTTCTCAATTAGTTCGTCGAGTTTTTTTTTATTAATTACTTGCTTTGTGCTTACAGACCGACAATAAAGTGGATAGATATGATCAATGGCCTTCAGCCTTATAATTGAAACTTGCTAATCATTATAAATTGGAGTCCCCGTCATATTCCAAAAGTAATAGTAATCTATTACTTTTGGAATATGACGGAAACTTTTTATTAAAAAGCATCGTCTATTAACAGCGATTTTGTGATTTTCACGTGTCTTTATATCAGTAATTATTTTTAATAAGACTTTATTTACCTTGGGTCCAAGTATAATATCAATCATCTCTTTTTTTCATCATTTCACATATATGTTCATTAATTTAACCACAGAGAAAGGTTGCAGCTTGTGTATTGTGAGATAAATTACATAACATATAATAAAGCATGTATACATAGATCACAACCAATTTATATATATATATATATATATATATATATATATAAATAACAGCATCAGTGTTCAAACTCGGGACTCTCTGTGTATGAACATATTACGGGGTAGCATTATATCTTGTTAATATAAAACCACTGCAGCAACCTCAAGTCTTCTGATACTCAGACAAAGCTATTAGACCCACGTTTATGACACACAGTGACCACACACACTGCACCCACCCACTGCACCCTATTCTTAGAATGGCACTTATGAAAAGGAAGAAGCTGATTTGCATTTTTATGAATGACGAAGCCTTGTTTTTTAATTCGCTTAAACTAAAATGGCCTTACGTATTAAAAAGGCCGTCGTTCATGCGAGTAATAAATCATGGAACGCTCCAATGTCTTTAAGTTTTAGAATTTGGACAAACGAGTGTTTGCTTTGGCCACGGATATATTTACAAAAATCCGAATCACCATTTAGGATTGCCGAACGAAGGGTCCCAGGTTTGAATTCCTAGAACAGTGAAGTATTATGTGATGAGTGGTGTCGGCTCTGTGTATTTATGTACCTACCTAAAATTTGAAGAACACACTGGAACAATTACAATGCACTATCGATTGCTTCCCCTAACGTCTCACTGAGTAAATAAATTATATAAACCTTCATATATGCAAAGTAAGAGTTTCTTAATATTATTTTTGAATATCTTGAAAATGAAAACGGAATAAATTTATTAATTAAATCTTTATGCGCATTACACTATCTATGGAGTGGTATATGTTGCCCAGCGTTAGCTCTGGTAGACTAGAGACATTTTTAACGGCTTTGTCTACTTGAGGCTCTAAAATGCTTTATGCATATGGTTAATCGATTAAACCTAAGCAATTCAGTTCAGTTAATGACTGTCTATTTACAGTTTAACAGTTGTCAGCCATACAATCTATATACTGCGTACGTTGGTGCTAATGTGAGTGAGAATTTCATATAAAAGCACTCGTACTTCAAGACGCGAGTCTGATGTCGCTGTTAAACACGCAACATCAATAATGATATCTGATTTCGTATTGACGATATGTACGGGCAATATTGCTCACCTATTTGCGTAATTGTTTTCATGATATAGACATAAATAAATAAATATGATTAGAGTATCCACTATTTACTCAGTTCAGACATCTGTGGAATTAAAACAAATAGTCACAACCAATCAAGCCTCCAACATTCATTAGACAAAGTTATTTATAACTTTGTTACCTCGTAATATAACCTAACTACCGCAGAGTCATAAAATTAATATTATTAGTCGTTGCAACGAAAATGGTTTGAAAGTTGTCATATAATTGAATGTAAAAGAAACATTTTTTACAGCTTAGGTTCAGAATAATACGTAAAATTAAATTTAACACCGGTTTTCAGTTATAAACAAAATCTGTAAATCCTGGTTCGCTTCCTGGCGAAACAATGTTTCTGGTCGAAATGTTTTACTTAAAGACTAAAGATTTTCAAAACATAGTTGTTTTTACAATATAATAATAAAGTAAATGTATGTTTTTTTGTGTCATAGATGTCACTGTAAAATAAATATGTCATAAACTGTTCGGGCTAAACCTTTATAGGCCTACTTTAAGCTTAGGTTATATTGTGAAGTCCTCGCTTTTAATCGGTCATTAGGTTTATGAGGGTCTAATGATGTAGCGATTACGACTTTCCCGTTAGTCCAGTTGCAAAATTACCTTCCAACGTCTCTAGAACTTCACGTATGTTGGAAACAAATTATACATAATTTACTTAATTCGTCTTTCAACCCGATTGAAAATCAAATTAAAATATCTACTTACTAATATCTTTCACACATATCGTATCAGCGACAATAATATCTAAGTCTAAGACTTATATCTAAGGAAGGTAACAGAATAAACCAATTATAGCTGGTTAACTTAAAATGTTATATATACTGTAAAAGTTAAATTAACTTAAAATATGCTGTATTTTAGATTTTTAATAATACAGTTGTACCAAAGATTGAATTGTAAGTACGTTCCGGACAATAGCTTACATGTGAATTGCAAGACGCATGCGCATACAACCGGCGATTATCTTGAATCTAGGGCTATCTTCCAATGTGTGATGCAGTATTTTATAAACGAAGTCTGTTTACAAAATGTTTTACGTAAATTCCAAATGTTTTTAATAACTTGGTTATGTGACCGAGAGCCATCGAATCCTTACTCAGGTTTTAATTTTCGTACATAATTATCAAACAAAATTTTCTAATACTGTTTTCTTACTTATGGTGCATGTAGTTTTGTGATTAAAAAATTTAAATGCTAATGATGATATTTCTGATTGGGTGAACGTTTTAGCGTTCCACAGCTACTATAAAGGAAAAAAAAGATTGCTCTAAACGCGAACCACAGACTCTGTGTTACGTGATTTGATTATGTGTTACGTACGGGTTTGCCCGATTGTGATATAATTTTAAAACTATTTTGATTACTATAAAAATGCTTTAACCTACCTTAAAAGCTAGTTACATAACCGGTACCCAGCCGCACTTATAGAACTTTAAGTCGGAATTCACACATATTCAAAACATTTTTCATCACTACTTCACACATTCTGCTCTGTCTCTCTCTGACAGAGCAGAATGGAGTAGGGTCATATCTGCCCTATGACCAGACGTGGGGCCTTAGGACGCTAGTAAGTAAGTACTTCACACATACTAACCTATATATATATATATAAAGAATATAAAAATAGCCTACTTAAAACATAAATAATTAATACGAAACTAAAAAAAAAATAGGTGAGATAAACGTGTTTACAAAACAACGATTGTATCTTATAGTTTTTTTTTGTGAACCCTACCATACATAACACCTATCACATCATTGCTCCATGCTTCAGTGCGGCTGTACTTGATTAGATAATCGCATGAATCGCGGCTTCTTTCGTTCACTATAGACTTGTAACATGTACTTATTGTAACAATGTTTTATAGCTTTTATTTCATTAGTAATTCATTCAGTGTATACATTAAACTACCAAATGATATTCCAAATTGCATCTTTTAATACATTTATAAAAGATAATAATGTTAAGCAAATACTATTTTAATGACCACGCATAAAATGGTAAACCAGCCGAGTTTGTGGGTATATTCTCAGGGCGGTTTATTTTTGAATCATCGTAGCCTTAATAAGATAACTATTGACGTACACAAGTGATCGCTGATACGAACCTATGTGAAAAAGATATACATATTTTAGTTTGTACGACGATACGATATACTGTATGATATAGCATATTGACTATTTGATCGATATCAATTGTTGTACCAAAAATTATTAACTGGTTACTATGTAACTGAGTTGAATATACTTATATATCACTTTTGTTAACATAAAAGAAATTATGAAACGACTAACTACGTAAATAAGACTTTTGCTTTACACTTTAAAGTATAAAGAATACATAAAATATATTAATGTGTGTTCAAATTGATAATTTAACCATAGCACAACATTGACACTAGTTGAAAATGAAGATTTATTTTAAAAAAAACAAACCTAAACTCGAATAAGCCAATGACAGTTGCAAGAAGTGCCTTGGGTGGTCTAACGTTACAGTTATAGGTCATTGGAGATGGTAAATAGCAATCAACATGGTTAAAGCGATTATCTCCATTACATAGGTATTTTTGGTTCAGACGTTCAATGACGATATTTCAAACACTAGTTACTATAAACAGTTCTCTAATAACTCTGAATTGGATCATGTATTGCTCTATTTACCAGACTATAGATTTTAGTTTCCAGTATTGTGATGAAGATGGCCGAACCTCGCGAGATGCGTAGCTCAAAGTAAAGAGATACGTATTATATCACCGTATGAATAATCCTGTTATATCTCCATTTATGATATTTGTTGATAAACACGCGCAATCTTTTTAATAAAGCGCTTTATTAACTCGTAGAGTATCCCAAAGGTTCTTCAAGAAATACCTAGATTCTCATGGTAACTTAATAGCTGTGTGGTTATACCGTTATAGGTATATGTTTAACACATATATATATATATATATAGATATATATTTAACAAAATGCCAAAAGAACTACGAAAGCTCCACGTTCAGCCACTAAAAGATAATACTATTACTGTGGTAATTGGTTATAATTTTATAGTCAGTAAGAGAACGACTGGAATACTAATATTGTTTGAAAGCATTTATTTTAATTTTTTTACTGTTTGTTCATTTTTGCCTAGTTCTATAACATTTTTTTTCTCAATCAAGTCAAATAACGATTATTATTATTAAACATTTATTAATGTAAATGTACTTTAGGACATTTAGTACTATACGCGTCCTGATCTAAGAAGCCAAACAAACTTAGCCAGGGATGAATTACTTCACAAACGGTATCTTACAGTAGTTAGACTTCCAATATCATTTAAAATCATATCAGTATGCGACGTAACATCGTAACCATGGTTACAAACAGTACTTGATACACGCGAATTACTTAAAATAATTTCCTTTCCATAGCAACCGGTGGCAAATCATGAGAAGGTAACGACACGGATCATTTGTGAGGGTCAAGTATATCGTCGGCTATCCCAATTGAAAGCGGTCACTGGCTTATGTTAGGTACAGTCTATGACCGTAAACAAGGATAAAGCGTTCAGTTTCCTCTTAGAAATTTTCTTTGATTCTAAGTGGTATATTATACAAGCAAATTGAAGTCCAATGCAGATATTCAATTTATGTCTTAATGTTCCAAATAAGGTTTACATTGCGAGACATTTTAGAAGAATGTGGGCAAATTTGGTTGGGCTTTTAATGCCGCTGGATTACAAACAGTTTGTCAGAAAGTTTGTAATTGTATTGTTTTGGAATTTATCGTCTGTGCGTTTTGCTAGTAAATGATCAGTTCCGTATACTCTGTTAAATGATTAGAGCAAGGTCATGTCTATCATGTGTTCGTTTTGTTCAAAACATTACGATAAAAACTTCTTGGGAGTGGTAATTTGCAAATTATTAGGGTCTTCGGCAACTGTTGCAAGCAATGTTCTTAGAAAAATCAATTTATCCACAGAGGCGTTGGGGTTAATAATCGCATTGGGCTAACACAGTAACGAAGACTGCACGCGAATACATAATACTGCGGTATTTATAGGTACAAACGCTTCGACCCCAATTTAAAAGTTGACCTCGCAAAGTTCAGTTTATTTTTGCTCTCACAGATTACATGTTTACATATGTGTGTATCATTAATTATTTTTTTAACGACACTGTTTGTACACAGTTTTGAATATTAAACGAACACTTTACGACTTCGTCTTTCAATACGTTAGGCTTTGCTTAAAGTCAATGGTTGCGCACAGCTAGTGTACAGTGCGAAGTATAAGTACCGTAATACGGTGTGTATAGTTTTTGAATATGAACCTCCATACAAGTTGTTAAGCCATGTGATTCTAATGTTATATTTCCTAGAGTCTCTAAATGCATAGCGATTATGATTTTACGTACGCCTCTGGTGTTGCTATATTTGTGTAGAGAATTATTTCTGAGAATGTTTTATGAGTATTCTAGAATGTTCTTATGCACCTTTTGTGACGGACTGAATGGGTTGTAAATTCGCGTGCGGGATGCGTAGGAATGTTGCTTTCAATTTATGGCTTATAAGTATTGTTTTGAAATATATTTCGTCAAATATATGTTTTCAACATATAGACGGGTCATTCGTGTTCGCATTAAAAACATTATTTTATACGTTTTTCATATAAATGAGATAAAATTAAGATAAAAAAAGGAAATAATACATTTATTTGCTTTAGAACTAATTAAGATAATTTAGCACATTTGATATGTATTATAAAGAGTTTATGTAGCATCGACTGGTTTGAATTTAGGAAATAATTTCTTGATTATATTTTTTTAAGAAACCTCAGCATCGTTTGCACCATCGAATATATCTTCTTTATAAAAAAGACGACGTACACTTATGAATCGTCAGCAAAATATAGTTTCTAATTTCGAGAAGTTTTAAGTATAAAAACCGAAGATTTGTCGCAAATGATTCAGCTATGAAATACCGAATAGTGTTATGTTCCAGATGTATATTTCACTTCCCATCAGAATTATTTACGATATAAATCAATTTAATTGCAATATTTTTGGAAAAGTTATTCAAATATAAAAATTGTTCTAATTCACCATTTAACGAATTAAATAAAAAGTACATTACACAATTTTGAAGAATGCTTTTATTTATATGTGAAATTCGGTTTTTTTCACTGGTTTAAACTACTCGAACACTTATTTGTCACACATTTTTGTAAATTTAAATGATCCATACACATACCTCTTATTATCCGTCCCCGTTCGCACTTTTGCTAGCAGTCGTGTCGCACCGTACGCGCTCGTGGTTCGGCGCTGGTCAGTGGTCACGCTGTAACCGGCGCACGCGCAGCACTCGCTTTTAAAAGATGATGGGCGGCCACCCGCCACGCCCCGCGCTCCGCCTGTCTCGAAATTACTACGCTAATAACTCTTTTTTACTCCAGTGTTTACAAGTGCAAGTAGATAACTGAACTGGATTACTAGCTTTATTTGTTAATTATTTATATATTATATTCCATTCGAATTCCATTCTTAGGTAGTTTTAGTTAGGTTAGTTATAATTTAGTTTATATAATAAATTATATCTCAAATAAATATTACCTTAATTTGAATAAGAACACTTTTTTGTTGGTAGTTTCTCGTAAGTGATTTGTTTTGATATATTCCTTATTTTTGTAATTTCATACTCCAGTACGTTTATATGTTTGCTTATAACATTCAGTCTGTTAGAGCCACTATATAAAAACTAATAAACTATAAATTTTATTGTGATTCCGATAAATGAACATATAATATACTGGGCTCAAATAAAAATTATTTATTTACACTTTGTTGCACAAAATACTAGAACTAAATAATATTAACAGATGAGAGCAACGGGCAACCTTATATTAGTTATTTATTACTATGAGTTAATTCCATACCTGTAGCTAGTATATACAAAATTTGTCTCGGTGATTATAAGAATTAAAACAATCGAATCGTCGAGTTAGTTAAAAACCTTTTTAACCTTAAATGACTACTGAAGTGTCTATTTATAATATAAATAAACTTTTCACTATAATAACCACGTAGTTACTGACGTCAACGAATGTATTTTAAACTATACATTGATAAAACCGTCAATTCTCTTCTTATTAAAAAAAAATATTCATTTTCATTTAGAGATTGCGAGTGAAGGGCGTAGAAGGGACGTATAAGTAACCTTCAATTTATTATAGATATACAACATATTATGTACGCCCCTGATATTTTTATCCACCCTTAACTAGCCTACGTCATCGAAGCCCGGTTCGCGCTTGATCACCCAAATCAATCATTTTCTTAAATGCACCAGAATGTGACATTTTGTTTGACTGGGTTAAGAATGATAGTCGAAGTATAGCTCAAGTAGCTTTAGAACGAATTAAGTGAAGAGGAGGTGGAAAAAAAGAAAAGGTCAAAGTACCAAAAGTCTTTCCTCCAACTTTGATTTTCTTTCCTTTGGAGTAGAGACTTTTGGAGCTTGGGGCACGAGTGCACAGGCGCCTGTTAAGGAATTAAGTAGACGGTAGTACCGGTGATCCAAGAGCTGGTGCTTTTCTCGCTCAGCGTATAAGCATCGCGATACAGCGAGGAAATGCCGGAGTTATGGGAACTCTGCCACAAGGACCAAACTCTTAAAATTTGTTTTGTGTTTTGTTTTATTTTATGTTATATTTACATTTTACAATATTAGTAAGGTTTATTAGCAGTTTACGTAGATTGATTCGACGCAGACATGCGAAGATGCGCATCCACAGTGCGGAGTGGGAACAATGTCCTGAACATGGTAGCTGGTAAATTTGAATGTTGTGTCATGTTGCATGGTATTTAATAAATAGAGATCTGTGTTTAATATAACTAAGTTAGTTTTTTATGTAATTTGTACCAACTTTATGAGTTTTACTTTAATAAATAAATATATTACTATTATTATTGTCGGTATTTTGAAAATAGTAGAGGGTCACCATAGAAAGGAAAGCTGTGGTTACCCAATATTTTCGAGTGGACTGGAATAGCGTAGCTATTCTGCAGAACTAAATATAGAGACGCTACCAAGAAGATGATTGCCAACCTTCACTAGATGAAGAGGCACTCTCAGAAAAGATTTTAGCATACACACAATATCTGTGACAGTTATTTATTTACAGCAAAAATACATTTATAACACACCCAAACACAAATAAACACATTTTTGTTTCTGTGTGTTGTATCTTATAAGCACATACTAACATACTTAATATCTCATATATAAAAACATATTATTTTAGTTTATTATGATCCCCGGACGTTACACATTTCTCCAATTTTGAAACTAATGGTAAATATCGGTTGTATAGTCTGTGAATCAGAAACCCCATAGAGAAAAAATGTACACTTGTGGACAAGCGTTATGTCAGTGACACCGTCTATAAATACGTTATTCTTTGCTATTGGGCTTAATATAGTGTGCTATTTACAATTGTGACACTTTATTGACAGATCCTTAGCATGCTAATAATTGATTGTGCGTCGCCCGGCGCTAAATATGTCTGTTGAATAATTAGCTGCAAACGCTTATTAATCATAATAATGTGATATTTATTGATGAATACGAAATAGCATAAGGATACAAAATGTCAGCGATATTTTGATGTTATGAAATTCTGTCTCGATAATCTTTATTCAAGGATGTTTTTATCAAGACATTCTATTTATATACACTTGGCTTATACAAAAGGATATACTTTAATCATAAATTGAATTTGGGAAGTGGCTTTTAAGCTCAGCAATGTATTCCAAGCAACCATAAAAAAAGAAAATAGCAATTGCAATTGCAAATTGCAAAAATAGCAAAGAAATTGATTACGCGTAAGTGCGAAAACTAAATTATTATTTCTTATATTATTAATTCTAAGGACAGGATGAATGCTAATACAAAACAAGACAAAAGTCAAAATAATAACTGACATTACATACATATACACCAATTACATCAGATTTTTTTTTTATAAAGTATACTAAACTAACCTAACCTAAACCTCGTTAAGAGGATATATGACGGAATCTATATTATTGAAAAATATATCGATAAATCAGATAAAACATTGAATTTATTAAACACGATAACTTGGAGAAGAGTTGGTACTGGGCAGACTTGTGATGGTAAATAGCAGCTATATAAGGTCAGCGCTAGACCAAGACGTACTCTGTCATACCTCCTTCTACTCTTAAGAGGAGATTTGCTGTCTGCCTCCTTTTAAAACATATCCAAATTTGTTTATTATAATTTTCTCTTGATTCCTATATATATATGAGTGTTCTAAGACGTTTACTGAGCCATACATTTAATTCCTATCGCAACATACAAGATGAAGAATTTAAACCTACATTTCGAGGTCAGAATAGACAACACTATGATATGTGTAGTTCAATAATAGCTTTTCAAAACAATGATTACATTTTACAACTAATATAACAATATTTTTGTTCTATATTTGATTTGAATCTCTTATCTCATATAAAGACCTTAGTCTTAATACGTATATGATTTGAAATGTTATAATTAATTTTTTGTATTGAGTTAGTAATTGTTACTAATATGCATTAAAATATATATAGCAGTGACTTCAGATAAGATTTATATAGAATAGTCAATCAACCAAAATTTATAGACGCCATTTTCGATAGGTAGATTAGAATAAAGAATAAGAATTTGTTTTTTAATCTATAGTTATTTATATTTCGTTAATTATGTTATAGAATAATTCATCAAAAATAATCAAAATGCATATGACGAAAAAGTAATATGTATTTGATGAACCTTTTGGCGTTGTCTAAATATTTAGTATGTGAATATTGTAACGAGGATATTTAATAAAAAAACATTAAAACCTTTTCCGTTCAAAAGAGTAGATCTATTAATTTATGGATTAGGGTTCACTGCCTTGTTCGGCATAGAATATAAATTATAAACACGTGTATAATGTGTCAGTTTTACTATCTTGTCCGCGTCAACTTCAATTTTAATGATAAACCCGTCACTGACAAGGACTGGCGCCACACGTATTGGGGAATCGCTCAGTATTTAGGTTATTATACTTTTTTTATTTATTAAGTTTAGAACGAAATGTTATTTAACGGATGCCATACAAAATGGCCATTGGCGGGCTTCGCATGGGTGATTGGTCAAATAGAAAGGTTTTTTGTATTTAATAAATAAATCTCACTATCATCTTTAAAATCTCTTCTTTGAAAGCATTTATTGTCCGTATTGTATTTAAATATATTTTTTAATTTAAATTAGCTTATTCTTCCTGTTTTACTTAATTCAAATGTTGTGTTTCGTGTTTGTTCTTTTTATGTATTCTTGCACCAGTCCAATTGTATAATAGGTATTTTATTTTGTGGGTTGCCTGGAAGAGATCGCTTAGTAGCGATAAGGCCGCTGGTTGCTATTATTGCTACTGCTACGGTTTTAATGAATAAATTAATGTAGGTTTGAAAGATTGGTATCCTGCATTTGAATTCATAAAACTCCCTAACGAAATGTATTTTTTACCGATTGAACCAATGACCACCATGGAGGCGCAGTTAGTCGAATATTTCCACGGACACTAGACGCAAACTAGACTTATCAATATTTCTGTTATCTTAATAAACCATTGGCCCAGTTTACCAAAATATGATTTATTTATCTGTTGTAGTTCACACATAAATTAGAAATGTGTTAGAATTATTATCTATAAATAGCAAAAGAACTGATAATACTCAAATACGATAAAAATAAAGAAGGACTTTTTGAATGTACCGAAAAGGTATAAAATATACGCTCGGTTTGCCACAATGTAAGGGATTTATGGCTTGTTTTATAGCTGGTAACGCCTAACACAACTGATAAACCACATACATACCTCCATACAAATAGTATAAATGCGAAAGTATTTATGTATGTTACGCCTAAACTACTGCAGCGATTTCGATAAAATTTGGTATAAAGGTAGACTAAACTAAGACTGAAGGGGTTGAAATAGGGGATGATACTTTGTATAAAAATTTCACCAGAAATCTTCTTCTCATCATTCATTCTTCATCAGAAATGTGTGATTTTCCAAATTCCTTATGTATATAAACCACGCGGACGAAGTCGCGGGCAAAAGCTACTAGTATGATATCAAGGAGTGGCGGAGAGTTTCTTGCCAGTTCTTTTCGTCTGCTCTACGCCCTTGATTTGGGAACTGGCAGCAAAGTAAATGAGAGTCAAAAATGTCGATTTGATTTTTGACGATTCATAATAATTGTCTAAATTATATAATAATAAATCGTAAGATGTAATGTGAATAAAGATTTTTTTGTTTTTTTGTTATTCTTTATATAATATAATAGATACATATATCAGACCACAGCCAACAAATTTAAATACATAATTGTTTCCATCAAAACCGAGACCAATCTGGCATGGTATCCATGGCAACGAGTTTAACAACGCCGTAAAAAATGTATGTAGAACATATAAATACGAAACGAATTTAATTAATTCACATAATACATAGAATTTCTAGAATATGACAAGGCCAGATTGTTTCGTACATCAATTACTGTCTATTAAACAAGGACGCATTAAATGCAACAAAGATGTTAATTGCTTAGCAACTGCCCTCTAGACTCTGATTTTGCTTATATAAATAGAAATAATTTTCCTTATATCAATCGATTCAAATTCTTTTCAAATACAAGGTTATTTTTATAAATATATTATAACTACGTCCATGGAGGTATTATAGTGAAATGTTAAAGAAAATCGAACAATATACTTATATGTGTGTACTTGTATGTAGTACTAAAAGTGGTCTGACTACAAACGATCTTCGTTTACGAGTTTATTTCTGACACTTTGGTTAGTTCTGGCGAAGATATAGTTACTCCATTTATGACGTATTAAAGTTATATTTAAGTAATATATAATTTACACACTAATGCAATATAGAATACTGTTAAGCTTACTTGTTTTAATAATACTTGAAAAAATACCCGTGTGTGTTTATTAAGTAGTGTAGCTTTAAAAGAACACATTCTTTGAATATAATTATTGTAGCGACATCTATGATCTGCAGCAATAATCAATACAATCACGTCAATACTGAAATTAAAATTATCTTAATTCACAAAGAAACTTTGAATTATGAATCGTAAAAAATAAATAAAAAAATGACTCTAAATTTAATTCCAGTTACAAAATCAAGAGTGTAGAGCAGACGAGAAGAACTGGCAAGAAACTCTCCGCCACTCCTTTAAATCGACAAGCATGTTTTACAGTACGGTTGTAAAGATCCAAGCACCAGCGAATGGTTACAGATTATATAAAAAATAACCTTTACTTTATCTGTGGGCATAGCGAAAAATGAGCAGACATTAATGTTGTAGTGAAAACAATCCACGAACACACAGTACACGGAGACTAATCCAGGAAAAGTTATTTATATTAATAAGCATAGCAACACAAATTCAAGTCCTACCAGTCACCACAAGTAGCCCCTGTTCACGAGAACGACGCAGCCATCGACCCACTTGTCATATTTTAGGGATAGGAACAACTCGACGCATGGACGCCACCACACCACGCAACCATTGGAATCTCCAGCTTAGTAGTTTCAACTAGTCAAGGATGCTCCATTTTCCATTGTAGGATATGTAAAACTCCAGAATATCTATTATAATCTAAATATAAGTATTTTTAAATCTTGTTGAATCAAACATTAGGATATACACTTGAATTGATTTGTCTACAGATTATCTCGTACGATTTGTTGTCTTGTATCATCTGTTTCAGCAATTTATCTTGAGTGGATGTATTTTCTCTTAGTTTATTTATGGATCACACAAGGTAACAAGTTATGCATAACTGCACTGTACGAAGCAAATTGCTGTTGCAAAAATAGGTTTCAAGTTTTCTTGATTGGTATATTTCTTTAATAGATTTTGTTGGTTTGAACAATTTTTATCTATATAAAAGTTATGTTAGTTTATAATAGGACACAAAAACAGAGTTACGGTTAATAGAAACTGTAAGGAGTTTTGGCTACTGTTCAATAATTAAATTAGTAAAATCGGTTTACTAATTTATATATAATATATTTGTCTCATAAAAGAGACGATTAAAAACAGTTTTTTTTAATCGGATTCATCTTCCGGAATAGGATAAGTAAAAAAAAAAAATTACATAACTAACATCAATAAAAAATATATAGAAAGAAAATATGTTTATTTGGACACACACACACGGCACACACAATATGACAATAAATTATAAGTACAAAATTAAAATTAACTAAAAATAAACACATTGCATTGCTGCAAGTACCGCGGGCGTGAGCCAAATGGGGTGCTGCTCAGGATTTGTGTGGAATATAGTATTCGCAAACCGCTGCACAGCGCCAAGTGTTAACAATTTAAGTGTACAAAATTTAAATGGAAACATAAAGTAATAATTAAATAATAAAAGGAATAAAAGGTAGGGACACAATTAAAATAGTGGGATTAATGGGATTAATTAATAATATATTTGTATATTTATTAATATATATATATATTATTGATATTATAACATAAAAGTTGCACATCTATTGACAGTTAGTACGAAGTTTGTAGCTAAGTTTGTAATTAAACGCATAGTACCTATAATACTATATATAAAGTAAAATTGTACTACTGTATGTAACGACAAACCAAATAATTTATGGAATTATTCATTACTCTCATCAGATTGTGTCAAATTTATTTACGAGTACTTGAACAGTGAAATTATGCTTTTCTAACTTTCTTACGTGGAAGCGGATACCGCACCCCTAGCCAGCTCCACGGCCCGGGACAATAACGCCGGGAAATGTAGGCTACAGGCCCTGGCGTTAAGGGATAAGGACGATGACGCACCCGGCAGAACTGACACTGTATATAAATCTGAGTAACCTATGTATGAATGTAAATAAATAAAACTAAGGGCCTAAGGTCTAACTGAACTAGCCTAACCTTTATAAAATAATAAATAGATATAGTAAATGTTATGTCGTCGTTTTATCTTAGAAATAGTGCAGATACATTTTTCAGAAATTTTCACGTACATCAGTTAACTCAGGAAGCGAGTGACCTTAAAACACTTGTCACAAATATTTGACCCACTTTCGTTTTAATTTGATTTGACCTCACAAGACAGGAATGGTTTCAGATTTATTACCAAGATTTCACCGTCTTAAATGGACTGTCTGGCAATCTGTTAGTTGCCAATTACGATGGATTTTTATTTAATTGGTATTTTTTTGGTGGTTGTGACAATTTACAACGTATATAATTTTATTTTATCATTGATATCATCATATGGAACACAACTTGAAAAGACATACCTAAATTTCTAACTGAAGCAATATGTGTTTTAAAAATATATAAAAGTACTGTCGAGAAATCCCAATTGTCCAGCAAATGAAGCGTCGCAAGCGGAACTGGATTGGCCTCACTCTCCGTAGAGATCCCGATCATATTCCCAAACAGGCACTTGACTGGAATCCTCAAGGGAAGCGGAATCGTGGCCGTCCCAAACAGACCTGGCGACGTACTGCTGCTGATAAGGTGACGAGAGCCGGTAAGACTTAGGGCGAGATCAAATACGAAGTGTCGGACAGAGCGCAACAGAGGGGACATATGATTATAAGCCAAGTCAAATAAGTCAAAGATGATTGTTAAAGATAAACTACATGAACATCCACAAGTGTCTATGGGCGGTGACTTCACCTTTATGGTGTGCCTCCTGCTCGTTCGCCCTGTCTTATATAAAAAAACCACTACTTCTGTAAGACACGTGTTGTTAAGGACATAGGATCATGGAATCAAGTAAGTTATGAAACCCTGAAAGAGTTATTATTATTTTTTTTATAATATTATCATCGATCACTTGTTTATTCAGAAAGTGACTAATAAATAAAAATATAGTTTTCAAGTTATTAAGATGTATAATAACATAAGCTTATATTTAAATCCATTCATAGAACTCTCTCGAAACTGAATCTTAATTTTATAAGATTTAAGGTTTAAACAATTATAGAAAATAAAACAAAATTGTTCACAGTTTCAAATTTACAGTAGCTATAAATTGTGTAACGCCAGTGACCATAGTATATTACGTTCGTACGAGTGCAGCAAACTCGTGGGCGGGAGTCAATAAAATATTCATTACTCATGTGTCAGTGCGGCATCCTATAGTGGGAACGTAGACGACGAATGCACAGTTTTTGTATTTGTACGAGCCAAGGCCAAATTGTACATTTGCGATGTAATTTCGCATCGATCGATGTTATCTTGTGTTAAGGAAGTGCGCAGAGCTTCCGTTCAAGAAGTATTACAATCTCAATTGATAAATATCTGACTGAATATCAATTGACTATGATTTTTGATTGATTGGTTCTTTGGATTTAAACACCACGTGACGGCCCAAGCTAAGGTCCATGTCTAACGGGAGACGCCATTGCGCTTGTCGCGGCAAACGAAATTAATCACGATTTAGATTTAGATAAACAGCGAGCAATAATATTATTTAACACAGTTAAGTAAGTTAAAACACGTTAATAGGGCTGTCTATGAATGTTGATCATAGACTATAAAAGGGATATAGGTAACGGTTATATTACTATAGATGTAATAACTCTCTAGAGAATCACACATTATTAGTATTAGTATTCACACATTATTAGAGATCTCAAGGTGTATAATAAATATTAGAAATATTTTATTTAAAAATTCTAATCCGTTACAGAAGTTATATCCTATTTTTTAAACGATCTAGAGTAATTGCGACCTCTACGAGCGGTTGGTATATTATCTCTTTACCTACATATTATGATACAAAAATTCAAAAAATTGTTTTTTTGGTTTCTATGACTCTTCTTTAATTGCCTCCTTTCAGTTTTTTGGAAAAATATTTAATGTACAGACATTCGATTTTTACTGTCTTATTATTAGTATAGATATGCGTATAAGATATAAGCAAACCCTTGAAAGGTTTAATTGCCAGCAGAAATAGAGTGGAAAGGCCATGTGTGAATTATGTGAATCTTCATACATATAATAATAAATAAGTTTCACGATAACGTAATTTCACATCAACAAAAACTAAACGTATGTAATTACTACAATAATTTAATAATTATGAACGTGGGAATTGTGTGTATCCTTATTCAATATAAGTACATTAACAATTGCATATTGTCGACACTCAAATGCAATTGCAGTTAGAAGTACACACGTAACTGAACGCGGTATAAATAGAATAAGACCACGAGTTAATGTGGGTTAGACGTCGCGACCCGGTTAATCCTGCGAGTCACGTGGTCCGCTTGTAAACAAACAATATTCTAAAGTATTGTATGCCTATAATGTGCCTAAATTTAGAACAGTTTTAAGTATAGAGGTTTTATACGTGGTAAAATTATCTGTATTGCTGACCACTAACATATTAACTTCTCATTTTTCTTTTAAGCTTTTCATCCACTTTCCCTCATTTCTCTTGTGACGATTTATTTATTTATTACATATGTGCTAAAATTAATATGAATTATTCTATAATTTAAGAAACAAAATTAATTATTCAATAAACACAAAATATGCTTAATATGAACCTAACTAATATGTAACTTAAATATTAAATATTAAAAGTAACTTAAAATAAAACAAAACACAAAACTAAAACAAATTTAAAAAGTCTGTGGCAGAGTACCCACAATGCTGGCGGCATTTCCTCGCTGTATCGCGATCGTTATACGCTCAGCAAGGAATTATATTATATATATATAAAAGATAATAAAAAAGGAATACACACAAAACAATTATATGGGAACTTGAAAAAACGATTGGAAGAGAGGGTCTATTATTATTTTTGTTATCTATGGTTCTACAATAGCTCGCTATTAAATAAATACAGTAAAATTTTGTCATGTCTTAAACCGTCTTAGTGGAAAATGGTTTTAATTAGGAAAATAATTTAATCATAACAAAACCAAACATTAAACATACGCTATATACGTTATATAAAATTATTATACAATAATTTTATGCGAAATTAAATTTGTTTAGAGAAACCATCTAATTCAATTAAAAACTGGAGGAACGAGTGATTCAAAACCAGACAGACTATTACTAATTGATATCAATAATTGTAAATACAACCACCAAAAAATGACAACCGTACTGTATCTCTTATGGGCCCTTCGTTTTAGTGACGTTCCAAAGTGGTAGCAATCCTAATTGAATTAAGAATCTTAGAATTTAATTGATATAGTACTCTTCCCGATTTGCATCCTGTTTTTTAAATTTCTTACAACATACTCTCTCATCCTTATCTTTTCCTTAAGCTAGAAGTTATCCTATACATAGTGGCTATGTTAGGCGTCGGCGTCTGTCACTGTATATTAAGTGTTCGCAGTGTTCGCCCTTTAATTCCTTAAACCAGTACGCTAATCATACTTTGATGGGTTTGTAAATATGTTGCAAGTCAAGACCTACAATGTTGACCGTAAGATTCTCCGCACATACGAACAATATGTGATTTGAAGTTATGTGACTGATGCAGGGGTGAACCAGAAGGCGTAGGGTGCAGGTTTAAAAATGGGGTGATTTAGAAATATATAATTCAGTATAAGACCTTTTTTGAAATAATAAATATTAAAAATAAACTGTTAACATCTGCTTATCATCAACGGTGGAAGACATACTGTCTTTATTTTTATTTTGTCTTATTATGGTATTGTTGTTTTATTATGTATATATATTTATTATGTATCCTGTATTACTGTACTGTACTGTGGGTAATAAAAATAAATAACTACTGCATCATGCCGGTTTCCTGTGCTTTTACTTCTCCTGTCAGAAAAAAATTGAGACGATCTACTGGATAAGGTCGATCATAAACACACGTAGACAAATATACTTAGCGTAGCTTTTGACCGTGTACATTTTATGATTGGTATCAAATTATAAAAATAAAGATATTATTTTTATCGTTAGCAATCGTATTTTCTAACCAACGTTTAACCATTGGTACGTGACTCTTTAAAATAAAATGTCATTAGATTACTCGAATTTAAAGCACATACATAAAAATATAATTTCTTTAAAAAAATCTACGCAAAGCAAAGACAAATTCATACCGTCGAGTTAGCCAGTCTGCGGTGGCACTAAATTTTGGACTTTGTTACACTGTTACAATATTGAGTGATGATTATTTATGAGGAGGGCGTTATGCTGTGGTATAAATGCAGATGTGCTGCAGGGCACAGACTTTTGTGCGTTTATTACTGTCTGATTGATTCTGTTGAGAAAAAAAAAACAGTCGTCGTTTAAAGATAGATATAAATACGTCCCATTTTAAATACGAGTTATATTTGTAGTCTAGACTGTATGTCAAAAGAAATGTAACTTGAATTGCTAATTGACTTTAACGGCACATGATTAATTTGTATTAAAATTATATATTTTAAGCACTTAAAACTTGAGTTATTTTAAATAAATTTTAAGAAAAAACACATTTTTGAAAAGTTTAAAAAGCAAAAAGAACTACGAGAAATCTACGTGCTGCCACTAAAAAAAGATTACTGTTTTTGTTGGTACCATAAGATTACTTATTAACAGACATTCTCAAACTGTAATTCTAATACTATATAGAATCTTATTACTGTTTTCGTTAAGTTTTGACCTATGTTTGGATTTTATTTTATTTTTTTTGCTATTCTATGCTTCATTGGTTGGCTGATTGAAGTATTCAAGGCATACATATACCTAGTTACCGATACGAAATGATAATCTGTCTACACTATGTAAAGTCCAAAACAAGTTTCTCATATACTTTAACAGAAGATGATTTAAGCAGCAGAAAATGAAAGGACAGAAAAGAAAAGCGTTCTGTAGAATACCTCAAATTTTCTGGGCATTTAAAGAAGCAACGTCTTAAATGTTGTCAGGGGTATCTGATTGCAATGTCGATTTTCAGACAACACTGAGGTTCTGACCCTTAATAAATATATCCGAAAAATGTATTATATGGTTCTTTCATGAACTAGAATTCGTCAGCAAAGCTGTGTGTATTGTATGACGCTTATAAATAATATTCTCAACTCTTCACTAGAATGTGATATATTTTTGACATTTTGGAATTATAGTCGAATGGTAACCGCTTGTTAGATGTGTCAAAGAGTTAATTAAGTGTAAAAAAAAGTTTTATTTGGTTTTCGAAATAATAAATAAGGTAAGGTATTCATTGAATGTATGTTAGTGTATTTAAGTCCTTTTGAAGTTTGGGTTTCAAAGTTATAGGTATTGTCTTCTCTTACGTAAACAAATCGAGATAAAACTAATCTATACACGTGGTGTAATCTTTGACCCATACATATTAATGAGTAGTTTTCCATTTTTGTTACTATGTGTTCCCTGCCTAAGCTTTCTCTATTACAGCGCCTCTCGCTAACACACATAAAAATGAATATACCTCCTTATTCAAGAGTTGACAAACAGTCCTCAGCTGACGTTAGCGTAAAATGTGTTAAAAAAATCATTTCTAATGACATTTCAAACATACATATAAATCCTATATATAATAACTCACCTGCTCGTTTGGAATATTCCGGTACTATATAAAAAGTTTAAATGATTACTAGCGTTCTAAATGGTAACTTGAAAAAATGATAGTTAAACTGAGTTTGTTGTGTATCTTCTCAGACCGGTTAATGTGTCGGCTTAAGAACAGAGCTATAGACGTCAACAAAGTAATCGCTGATACGATTCTATGTGGTAAATAATAAAAAATGTGATTGACAATACAAGTCATAACAGACATCCACAGAGACATAAGTGTTAAGTTTTCGCGTTTCCTCCAGGCGCCGTGGTTTATTCGGGTCAAAATTAAAAATCTTTATTCATCCTCACTGTTTATTAAGAATAAATGCCTACTTAGGTGAAGATTTTCATCGAATATATAAAATTCTCGTGTCACAGTTTTCGCTCCATTACCTTAAATTTTCTGAGCATATTAGAGTAGGTCTGAGAATCGGCCAACATCTATTTTTAGAGAAATTTTTTTTTGGCAAAACGACGTTTGTCATCAGCTAGTAATATATACAATTGAGACTGTATCCCGCTTACAATGGTTTTGTTCTTTTTGGAGTAGAGTCTTGGGCCTTGAGGTACAAGTGTACAGGTGCTTCTTAAAGAATAAGGAAAGTGACTGGTAGTAAGTGTGAGCCAAAAGATAAGGAATGGATGCCCATATGGATGCCTTACTAAAAATTCTGCTATTTTTTGAAATGGTGGACTTAACAGATTACTGTAAATATTAAAATTTAATACATTATTTATACTATATATATACTAACATGTATACAACATGTATGGCCTTTTTGTGGTCTGAAATAAAGAAATTATTATTATTATAATATTAAACATAAAGTATAGTATTTATTGAATCTTTGAAAATTTTAAAAAAAATATGTGTGTTTGATGAATATTAGAAGGACAATGATATTTCAAATTCAATATAACGAGCGCAAAGTAGAATGTTTTACTTTGCATAAAAAAAAAACTTGTAAATTCATAACAAAGGCGATATTTAAGCTCCGCTTAAAAGTTTCAAACAACAATCACATTAGAATTTATATTATATCGAAACAAACATGTAGTTCGCTTCGAAAAAAGTTTTCGAGTTTTATTAAAATCAAATGAAAAATAACTTTATTAATATAACTTTCTGAAATAAAATATAAAAAACTTTTAAATTATATATAAAAACAATTACATTCCCAAATCAAGGGCGGACGAGTAGAACTGGGCAGCACTTCTCTAATTGCGAAGGCAATTTGAAGGAGTGCTCCATTAAATTGCTGAGTACTTTCTACAGTACGGTTGTAAAGAGCTGCTGCAACATTTCGCAAGTTATTTTATTTATTGGAATTAAACACAAACACAGGTGAAAGTTTATTTGCTTTAAGTTGTAACGCACTAACTAATAACTTCTATTAGAATTCCAAATTCAAACCGTGTAATTGGAATTATCCATGTTTAAAGTTTCGATATTAATCAACCTCCAAATATGTCTTTTAATTAATTCAAAAAACTTTATTAAGCAAAACCGTGTCCTAATATTATAATAATGTAAAGATTATGTAAACGATAAACAATCCTGGGAATGAATCGCCCTAAATGATGAGATAAGTACATTTGTTGGTTGGTGATGAGTAGGTGGCTATCTTCTTCGACTGGCCTATTTTAGAGTTTGATACAGGTTCTTTGATCCAATTTTTTGAATAGGTAAAAACCGAAGACGATCCAAAACACGTGCAAGCAAAGCAGCAGTCAACAATTAAGTGAAAATTCAAAATGGCCGAGCTTGTCGGCATAAGTGAGAGACATGAGTACCAACATAACGCCACAAAAAAATCGAAATTCGAATATACGTAACCCGCGAAAATTCAAAATTCGCGATACTTTTTGAACACCCCTCGTACTTCGTTATCCCTTATCGAATTTCGCTCTTCAGGCACTTTATTGACGTATAATATATAAATAAGCCAAAAAAAATGGTTAATTAAAAGACAATAGAATATGATATATTTAATATGCACTGGAACTATTCCCTCTCATGGCAACACTCATTCTCCTAATTGGGGTAGAAATATTTCCCGAGGATGGTGGGTGCCTGGACCTCGTCGGCCGTGGTGGAAGTCTGGAATCGGTACTTGCTCTAGCCCTAAACTCATCCACATTTTCATTTGACGATGTTGAGTCGCTGCGGTCGACACCACGCCCGATCTCTTCCCTCTCTTCATCAAAATCAAACTCGGTCCAGCGGCGACCTAAAATAGTTTTTACACAAATGTTTATTACTAAATAAACCTTCTGACAAGGGCATGTTAAGCACAACGGGCGCTCGGTTGTAAGCAGCCTCAAACCTGGGGCAATGATGCCAAAAATGGGGGAGGGGACACAGGTGCGGTATCCCCCAATGCGTGGCGCCCGGGCGCATTATAATGGTATAAAAGTACTAACATAAAGATGTTGATGTAACCGTGCTTGGGTCGGTGGTATCAGAGGCTGCTCGAGAAAGAGGCCTTAACAGTGCTGTGGTGATATCTGACTCGCTTCTCCCCCTAGACCACTTGCTGCCCACCCTCCAGAACCTGCGCGCGTCTCTGAATACACCATACACCTGAAATCATAATTGTGTTTATTAAATTTTATTTATTCTTTTCACACTTTATTGCAATTAAACAGTAGAAGTAGATGATGTTAATACATATAAGAGCAACGGGCCGCCTTATCGCTAATATCGCGATCTCTTCCAGGCAACCCACATAAAATATTTCAATGAAACAAACAAAAGCGCCTGAGCACTTGTATCGCAAGACTCAAACGTCTCCACTCCAAAGAGGACTAAATCAAAGTTAATCTTACTCTCTCCCGCTCGCTGCACCACATTTTGTTTTTCTAAAGCATGTTAGAGGGGACTAAAGTGGCTATCATACTCCAAGGGATTAACACGGTCCTATACCATTAGCCCTCGCTATGCTCGTGGCCCCTAGCTGGGACATTGGCAGAGAACGACGAATGATGTCACTAGTGCGACGTGAAAACGCTTGCATTTTTGTGGCAATCAAAAACATCCTGTCTAAGACTTCCAGAAAGATTTAGTTTGAAAACGTATTTTCTTTAACGGATATTGCTTTGTTTGCGCTATCTACGTAAACATTTATTGCTGAAGCCTTAAGATATAAAAAGTAATTGGCAGTCTTTATTATGCCTTGATAGAAGACATTAAATTGTTAATTAAACGACGGAAAATTGCGCCAAATGATAATTTAATATCGCGATTTTTTTTTTGATTTTTTAAAATTGTAACGTTATTAAATAGGTTTTTTTTAGTTAGTGTATATTCGCACTTCAGCATTTTTACATTAAACACTGATTTTAAATTATTTTGGTGCAAATTGTGTCTCGAACCCTATTACGTAATAACGTAAACTGATATATTTTCGCTTAAAGAGTTTCCGCAGTTAATTGCCAATTAAGCCGGAATATAATTACCTATTCCTAGTTGCATTTTCTAAGCGGTTTCTTTAACGAAGCCTCAATAAATATGTTAAATGTTTTTGTTTATTTTTGAACACTTAGTTGCTATATTTTAAAAAACACACTTAACTGGCGGCCTTATCGCTTTCAGCGATCTGTTGCAGACAACCATGTATTAATAATAATTAATAATGACGAAAAGTTTTTGCGCTGTGATTTTTTATCTCTTACGAAAGACTTTAAATTTATATATTTATGTATCAGTTTATTGATTGGTTATTTTTCTTCCAACCAGTAAATTGCGCGCATACACAATCTCGCTCGCTGCATTGCTTCAATCGCTGGAGCAAAAAATATCTTTATTCACATAGGTAACTATGATATATTTCATTTATGAATCGTCAAAAACAACAAAAAGTTAAAAAAAAAAATGACTTTACATTTATTGCCAGTTGAAAAAAAGAAGGGCGTAGATCTTATGAGAACAACTGGCAAGAAACTCACTTAAAATTACCTTTATTAGTTGATATAAACTTATTTTCAGTATATAAAAACAACGACCAACTGCTCAAGGTTGTTCACCTTGAAACAGGGATGTGACGGATGTAATTTTATCGGCACCGAAGTCGTAATCGGTTTTTTTTAATTTGATCTGAATCGATGTCTGAGGCTGTGTCAGTGAGGTGACGGAAGAGAGATTTTTATTTTAGAAAAACTATTATTATTCAGTTAACCTTTTAACCCTCTGCCCGGATGTGGGGGCCTTAGGAACCTTTATAATTTAGTTAAAACTTTACTGTAAAATTTGCTGTAGTTCACCCTCCTATAATACCTCCGACTAACAATTATCGAAAACGAAACCGGTACTTTTATTAAACTTTCCGATACGCAAGTTTTTTTTATAATCGAAATTTTCGTATCGTAATCCGGGTTTCGTATCGATGCTACGTAGCATCTCTTGAAAATATAGTAAAAACTTTACAGAGACAATAAAAGTAAAAACTAATTTGTAGTTCAAGCCTGTAAAACCTCCGAAACCGGAAGTTTAATAATAATCGGAACTTCCGAATCGGATTCGTAACTTCGTAACATCCCTTGAAAATGCAGACAAATATTGGCAGTCATACACAAAAATAGGTAATTATATGAATGATGATTACCTGGTCAATGCTCTCTCTCACTGAGATTTCATGAAAACAAACGCAACCGATTTCTTTACTCCGCCGCTGGCCTTCTTCAGTTGTCACCATACGATCACCAGTCTGATCAACTTTATTACCAACTAGCACTACAGGTGTCTCATGGATATTATCCTGGAAAAAATTGTAAAGTTTACTTGTGCGTGTGTTTAAATGAAAACTGACGGCTCATATATCCCATAACTCTTCATTTTTGGGCTTCCTATATACAAAATATTATTACCACGAAACAAACTTTAAAAAATGCTTACTCAAATTCGAAAATTAATTAAAAGTGTTTTGAAATAAAACCTGGCGAATGTTTTCCCATTGTTGTAAAACAATGAAAATTCGAGAGATCTGTTGTGTAAACTGAGACGAGTGAAAAGATTTCCGACACTTTCATAATGTTTTATTTCGATCTAGTTGACATTCATGGTTAAGCTTAAAGTGAAAGTTTATGGGGTAATGTCGTGGTATTTTTACTGAGCTTATCTCCGTATTTTTAGAATAAATTGCTTTATCTATTTTTATCCCGATGGACCAAGTCCCAGTAAAATCCAGTCAAGGTCTTCACGGGCGGATTAAGTATGGTGAGCCATTGTCTGTTCCTTTGATAATTTATATTATAGGAGGTAAATAATTGTAAATATTAAATGTTTCGATTATATTTCTGGGTTTTTGTGAGACAGGAGGCAGAATAAAGATCTAACGCTGCCGTCACTTACAAAGTAGGGAACCTTACAGGGATTTTGTTTCTTTGATGTAATTTTTATTTGTATAATTGTATTGTCAATGCTTATATTTTTTGTATGTTTTAAACACTATTTATTGATATATTTATACTCTTATTTATTTATTTTTGTTATGTTATTCTAGATTTCCCATTTCCCTGGTTGCCTGGTAGAGATTTTTAGCGGTACGACCGACTGATGTCCTTTTTATTTTCGATTATTTTCTTGCATGGATGTCGCTATAATAGTATTCTCAGGGTTTATACCTAAGTCAATTAACAATTAAAATCTTTCTAAGTCTACACTAGTATATTCTTAAGTGGTTGTGGATGTTTAGATTTCTCTGAAGACACGTTTAAAGATCAGCCAAACGTTAATGTATTAAATATACTATCGAATTTAGTTTCTATATAATGTAATTTAATGTAAATATAAAATTAAAATATAATAGAAAAATCCACAGGCGCTTATTAAGGAGTAGGCGCCTGGTAGTCAGTACCGGTGATCGAAGAGCTGGTGCTTTCCTCGTTTAGCGTATAAGCATCGCGATACAGCGAGGGAATGCCGCCTGTATTATGGGTACACTGCCACAAGGACCATACTTTTAAAATTTGTTTTAGTTTTGATTGTATTTTAATTTTAATGAGTTAGGTTAAAATTTTAATGTACTATATCGTAATAAACAAAACAACCCACTAAACTAAAACAAATTGAAAAGGTTCTCATGGCAGTGTATCTATCCATAATGCTGAATTATGAATTACGAGTTATGAATGAGCATATTAGTTTACTGACCTTTACCGACGAAGCCAGCCTACGCCGCCTCTTATTATAGTTTATTAGAAATTTTAGTCTATGACATTCATCGAACGAGCATTTATCTGTGACAGAGTATACCAACACAAACGCCTCTGCCCATTTTATATGGTTCTCCAAACTTTCGCATTTCTATAAGTTAAAATTAAATTAATTCGATGCAAGCTTACGTACAAGTAAATACAAGTAGTGATACTGTATAATTAACTAACTAAAGCTTTGATAATGCTGTGTTGACTTACTTTCTCGTAACTTAGGTCGTGCATTCGAGTCCCCTCTGTGCAATAATGTTACATTCACAGTGTCCGGCATGATTTAAAACGAATATTTAGCAACAAAGCTTATGGCAAGAATTCAATTAATATATATCTTAGTGACATAATATCTGAGCCCTATTTAAATTTGCAGGTACATTAATGTAACGGGATCAGCGAAAAAATAAATGGCATACACATCTTCTTGTAATGAAATTTCAACTTCAAACAGTTACTGTAATATATACTATTGGCTAAGCTCGAGACGAAAATAAGAAGTTCGATAGAACTTGATTTCGCCACAAGGGAAACACACACACAAATACGACACTCACACCCACCCATTCTAACAATACAGGAAGAGCTGTAAACTAGCCCCCGAATACATGGTTTCCCTAGGGTCTAAAATTGTATTACTATGTACCAAAAATAGAACTTGTTGAAAATTAAAAGATTTATCATTAAATAACTTCAATAAGAAAATCAAATATAGTGAAGTACTCACTTGAGGGTCGCCGGCAGAGTCGAGTATCTCAAAGTAAACCATCTCGTTATCAATTACCGTTTGAAATGTATAGATCTTCTCTAAATTGGGATCATATTCGCCTATGAATCGACGGGTAATGAATCGTACCACCAATGCTGTAAGAGAAAAATGTCTGTTAACACTTTATTAATACACATTAGTTATATATTTAGTATAGTATATTAGTTATAGTTATTAGTTATATAAGTATTGTTTTGTATTAGAAGCAACGAGCTAATCGTTTAGCGATATAGAACAGAAAATGATAAATTTGTATAGATTCATATTCATTGCAAGCATGTCTGAAATGCATCCATGAACATTTTGTTGGCCCTGACATTGTAACAGGTGAAAAAGTGAGAGAATTAAGCGGCGAGATAGACTAAAATATGACTATAACCGATCGATCCGAAAAGAAATCAACCGAGTTTCTTGCCTGCTTCTTCTAAGCTTGGTCGCGTACGAACAGTGGTAAAAGTTAAGGTATTTCAGACCTTTCACAATGGTCTTATGTAAGAAGAATAAGAAGATATTTCGACTTTGACTTTGATTATTGCTGAAGCGAAAAAAAAAATCTAGACAATTCTAAATTTAAGTGCAACACAGAATTATCATCTCAAAAGAAATTAACCCTTCGTGTTGACATTTTATCTGGTCTGCAGATCTCCTACACCATATCTCGGGGCGTTCTTCTACAGTCCATACATGATATATACCATACGATTAAAATTAATATAAAAACATACAATTAGGAGTAAAAAGGTAGAATTCGAGTTAAAATATATTACATTTTGACCGGGTAAGAACTTCAGGTATATCAAACTATTACTTACTATACAATAGTGACATTGGTTTCAGTGGCTTATAATAATTATATTAATAACAAATATTTACCAGATTTGCCCACTCCAGACTGTCCTAAGATCATAACTTTAAATGGCTTCACCTTTGGATTTAACACAAGTTTAGCCAACGACGACTTTGGAGATATCATTGAGGTCATAGAAACCATTGCGGATCTGAAAAAGGATTTAAATTCTTAATTATATTTGACATACTGGATTTAAATGAGGTAATTATATTACTTTTTTTCAAGCATACCATTACCTCAAACGCAGGCAATGTTTATATATAATATGTTTCTAATAGTTAATAAATAACTAAATCATATTATGTTCCTAAAAACATTACACATAGTCTGTGAGACTATGTGTAACGTGTAATAACACAGAATTGTCTATTGTATGTGTGTATATTTATTGTTATACTTACACATTTATAACAATTACTTAGCGACGAATTAGTTAGAATTATATAATAATACAATAAGAGATGGATTAACATAAAAAAAGGAAATATTAATACAGATTAGAATAATAGCCAGCGCCAGCCGGGGGGTCAAATATATAAGGCACACGAACAGATTTATTATTGTAAAGTTGACATTAATATTGAATAAACTTAGACTGGTATGTAGAAAGTATTTTTATTACGAGACTACTGCATATTATATGAAAGCGGAATCTTCTCATTCAGTTCATAATAAATCTATAATACTACAGGTGTCCGTGGACTGTTTTTATTCAGTCAACAATCAGCAGCTTATTTCAAGTGATCAATAAAAACTCTGCCTATATCATAATAATTATTGTATGGAACTTTAATTGATTATATAAGAAACAAAATTAAATATTAAATAAACACAAAATATTCCTAATATTAACCTAACTAATATAAGTAACTTAAAATAAAACAAAACACAAATTTAAAAAGTTTGGTCCCTGTGGCAGAGTACCCACAATGCTAGCGGCATTACCTCGCGGTATGGCGATGCTTATACACTGAGCAAGGAAAGCACCAGCTCTTGGATCACCGAAGATATATATATATGTATTATACCTAATTGTATTGTAATAATATTTTAATCATAAGAGTTTTATTCAGTCAACAATCAGACCCATATGTCACTTGAAATAAAGTTCACGTTTATATGGAAAACACACACACAAACATATATAGTACACATTAGTATAGTATAGGATATACATAAGTTATGTATATCTTATATGATATAGGAATAAAATATCAGTTAGTTCCTAAATTGATTTGCGATTTGCAAACAGAATTTTGTTTTTTTTTTTTTTACAAAAACTTCAGCCACAGGCATTTTGCCAAATAAACCAACGATGTGTATACAGTGTGAATGATATAATAACTATAAAATATTAAAGCGATCTTCATTGAAGTGATACGATTTACTATGATTTTTATCGTTTGATACGATAACATTATACATCTGCTCGATTCACGATACTATATTGAATATAATCGAACTATTTTTAAACTCTGATATATTTAAAACGTCTCGTGCTTGTTTTGTGTATTAAAAGTAAACACGCATTTATGTATACTTGCAATTTGATGTAAAAAACCATACACTGTTTTTGTATGATAAACATAGTTTACATTTACAAAAAGTGTGTTAGCAAAGTGGGAGCTATTTGTAAATATGCTTATAAGAATATTCAGATGAAAATATAAAGATTTTAGTTACAGTTTAATAAACCAATTTAATGTTATAAACGTATTAAAAATTTACATATTAAAACTAATATGTAAAAACTTACATAAACTAAAACACTAAAATACATTTAAAATAATCGGTCCTTGTGGCAGAGTCTATCCTTCGCCACATATAAGTATATATAAATATGTGGCGATCTACTTATACATACATACAATACATATATTTTGTGGTCAAGATATATTAGAGACTATGAGTTATGATTAGGATGGATGTAACACATAAGCTTGATTAATTCTTTAGTGATTGATTTAGTGAGTCCCATTATGGATATTAGTAATATTAGTTTTAGGTTATAGTTAACCAGAGTTCGTTGTGGTATCTTCTCACCGGTTCATTTTGGAACTCTCGTTAGGTATGCGAAGAATTATTAACATAAACAAGTGATCGCTGATTATATATGGAAATGACATAAATAAAAATTAGTTTGTTATAAATATCTTACATGAATCAATACACGAAATATGGCGTAGCAGACTGTCCGATTCAGTACCTTGGCCTGCACATAATTGATTTTTTACATGGGTCATACTAAAAAGTGCTTTTATAGTAAGGTACTGTAGTCGATTTTTCCGGAAATACTGTCATGGAACACTATTTCTTATAATATTTGTAGTATCTTATTGTGTTTTTTTTAAGAAAAATATACAACGCTATTCATTTGTCTATTTATTATATATTTCTGTATATAATTATTCTGTATATAAATCTCTACTTCTGAAAAGGTTTGATAGGATCTATGATATTGGAACATCACGAGGGAACCACGTGTGTCGACCACAGAGAACAAACGCAGAAATATGTTCACAGTGATAGGTTGCAAGACTACAATACAATACACAAATCTGTGTACCGTTTGGGAATTAAAACTGTATACATGATTTTTAGATGTTCCATTTCAACTGTGTTAAATATATTATATATTGTTATATGATATACATTATATACATTGAACAGTGATTTTTTTTAAAGTTCTTGACGTTAATCATGCAAATATACAATACTACCTACACTTTAAATTCAGTTCTCGACTATAAGGAGCGTTCAAACTCTTGCATTAGCATTTCTGACATTAAAACTTGAACGCACAGTACAATAACGAGAAGAAATAGATTAAGATTATATGAATTATAATCAAATATATCCTAAAACATATATATTCTACAGTTATCCGTTGCATGTTTATAGCGTTCAATGAAAAAATACTAAAACCAAATATTTAAATGTATAGTTTTCATTTACAAAATATAATAAATCGTAAACAATAAAATATAACTTACTTTTAATTGAATCAACAAGTTTGACTTTCGTATTTGACGAGGAGAGAGCTTTGCACGCGCGTGTCCCGCCAAAGCTCACGTTAGCTACTGAATCTTACGTTTAACTAAAGGGCTTTATTCCTGAAGTTTAAATAACCATTGACGTCACAGCGAAAATTTCACCAATATCGAGACATTTTATTACTTTAGGCCTGTTTACTGATGTGATCATACTTGAAAGATCACAGGCCGATTTGCTGGTTATAATGACGAGTAAGCTTTGTTAGTAAAATTACGAATTTAAATAAATTGTATGAATGAATTAGCGGATAGAACGGCTCTGGCCAACTAAGATTGCTGCAAAGCAATATCAAGTTATGTATACGGGAATTACCATTATCCATTGCAGGATAACAGTTAATTAGAAAGAAAATTATTTATTCACACTCTATTGAACTTAAACAGTAGAAGTAGAAGATGTTAATACACATAAGAGCAATGGGCGGCTTAGCTAATAGGTGATATAGCTAATAGGTGATCTCTTCCAGGCTACCCACTAAAAACATGAAGCTTTAATTAGGCTCAGTATACTAGCCATGGTCACTCCGACTAATGACCATCGATTCTCACCGAGGACATTGGCCATTTAATTAATTAAAAGATCACAATCGTACATAGATAATAATCTAAAACAATTATTTTCTATCAAACCACAATAATAACCAACGAGTAATAACGATCCCAGACAGAGGGTCCCAGGTTCGATCTCCGGTACGTTTAATAATGTGATTATCCTTTATTTACTTTACATTTTGTTATATTTGTTGGCTGTGTTCCGAGTGTTTTAATATGTATATATATAGTGTTAGCACCCATAATACATGCAACCATAACAGCGTCCCTGTGTCATATAACACTGATAACTTTTATAACTATAACTTAGTATACATATATGACCTAATTGTCGATAAAACGATCTTATCAGCTGTTACTATCCCACATATTGCCACTCGTGATAATAATAATGTATTTTTGTGTTGTATATCAAAATCATAACCGGACGGAAATACAATTGACTTAAGTCAAAGTTTTGAAGTCTTGAACGTCACTAAAACTAAGTTTATGTGGGTTCCCTCAGTTGATCTAACCACAGTAAACTCAGTAGGGTTGTCATTTTCTGATGGTTATAATCATCTTACTGCAGTGATTAACATCAGTTAGTTAATTTTGGACCAGAACATTGTCAAGCAGCAGTATCCGTGACGAAAATAATGTATGTTAAATGGGGGAAAAAAATAAAGTGGAAATTACAAAAAAGGTGTTCTAGAGAGGTTGTTGCCATGAAAATACATTTTAAAAAGGCTTTTCGTTGGAAAATGTATCTACTGTTCCTATAAAACAAATTATATAACTACATTGAAAAGTTTACCGATTGTAATTTTTTCAAAAATTCTAATTAACCTACAGCTTATATTCTGTTTTAAGCTAAGTAATCCATTTATCTTCTCTCTGCTTTTTATTATTTTTAATATTTAATTTGTTTTCACAGTTTACACATTCACACTTGGACACCTTGCAGCGGATTGCGACGACTGGGAGCTGCTGAAAATCAGTGGTGTGGAATGTATTTTTCTACACAAATCCTGGGCAAAATCCCATTTGGAAGAAAACACAAAATAAATATAATAAGGACTTATGAAAGATATTCCGGCCTACATTGTCGGCACGTTATAACGGCAGTCCCGTTTTCCGATATTTCAATAAAATTAATGATCACAGTTATTTATGTCCGGGTCGTTATTTTGATAACGGATAAGCATTTTTTCTATATCTGTCTACAAAGTAACTTTATAGAAAATATTATAGGATTAAATCTTTTAATTTTTTTTATTACGCAGTCACGCCAATCAGAGCTAGAATAAAACACTTAAAATATAATATTAAAAATGGAACTGATATTAAAAATACACAGAACCTTTTTGAAATTGTACCAAGTGATGGTAGGTACATGCCATGCTATGCTAATATGGATTGGAATATGAAAACCCTTCTTCCGGTTTTGGAATAAACACATTAATGTTAAGTTTATAATATTTATGGATCACTAAACCGTTACATTAATATGTAATGACTCGCCTACTGAAATTTGCATAATTTGTTCATGTTTCTAGTGAATTAACTGAGATACGATACACAACATGGTGATACGATTTGACGTCCGCTACTCGTCTTCTTTAAATTGAGAAATGAACGGTAAAGCTACTACTTTGTGGAATGCTGATAACATTTCTTTGGCCGTTTGTTCCTTAACCTTATTAAAATAAAAAGCGTTTTATTTCTTTAAAAAATATCACTTAGTAATCATAAAGTAATCATTTTATACGCTTAAAAAATTCAAAGGATTTTGTAAGAACCCCCTTACAGATGAAGGCTCCTCCAAGTCCTTAACCATAAGTTCCTTTAAATGGAACTCATTGTTATAAGTGGCGCTCTCACAAAATCCTCAATGTTATTCCCGTCAAGTAAATTTATTTCAATAAAACTCTTCTCTACTATATTGTAGTAAACATTTTAGGGTCTATTTAGACCTACTACCTATTTAGGTATATAATTACTTTTCTATTAGCTTAAACTTATTTACCAGTTATTCTGTCCCATTGTCTACATCTTAGAAATAAATAAATAATTCAAGAGCACGGGCCAGCACCAATGGATTGTTCAGTTACTGTAAGATTATAACAATTCATGAGCAAGTCCGATATTCTTTTCGTTATTTCCAAGATACTAAATAATATGCAAGCAATTATTCAACAAAGCCTATAACCCTTCAATGTATTCTGTGAATGTAGTCAATTGACATAATGGCAATTGACATTGACGTATTCCGCAATCCAAAATTACGAGCCACTGGCGTTTTATCATTTAAGTTTAAACTTTCACAAATTGAACTTTGAAGTTTTATTGAGTAGACGTAGATGACACTTCTTATTTTTATTTCTAGTTTATTTAATAAAAAAATATATATAATAAGTTTATAACATAAAAATGAGTCCTGAAGACACAATACAAAATTTTAAAAATATCGGGTTAAGCGAACAAAAAGCAAAAGAAACCCTTAAAAATGGAAATGTTACAAAATTTCTTCTACAAGCAATTAGTGAGGTTAGAAAAACACCGCAGCACCGAATAAAGTTATACTTTGAAGAAGCTTGTATTTAATACACTAAATGTATATGGTGATTTAATTTTAGGTCGATGTAGATAAGTTACAACCTGGAGTTGGTTTACTTTTGTACCATCTGGCTACTAAAATCAAGCCACAAATCGCTGGTAAACTACCCTTCATTTCTAAATACATAGCCAATGGAAAGTTAGATTCAACATTAAGAATTGATGCTGCCTTAGAATATGCTCTAAGCCATGTTAATGACGATAATTTGAACAGTAAGGAGTTTGAAGAAGCATGCGGTGTTGGCATTGTAGTTACGCCAGAACAAGTTGAACAAGCAGTTGAGAAACATATGGCCAAATACAAAAATGAATTAATTGAGAAAAGGTACAGATTTAACTCTGGCATTGTTATGCAAGCTGTGAGAGCTGACTTAAAATGGGCAGATGGGAAAGCAATTAAGAATGAAGTTGATGTACAGGTATTAAATTTATTTCTTTTTTTTTAATTTTCTTGGTAGATCATGCATACATCTATGATTGATAAAACCAAAGAGAGCATATTTCTATATGATCTACCTTTGCATTGATTATTATTCAAAGTCTATTCAAAATGTTTGCCAAGACTTAACATAGTATTCACTAACTAGTATATTTAAGAGAGTGTAACATGTGAATTTAAATTTAATGTGGTTAACAATATGAATTATAATGAAATAAAAATATGATGTCATTTTATCAATGGGATCTAAAACTTTTAGTCAATTTAAATAAGTATTGTAGTGATAAAACTATATATCTAAGAGTACTCACAATATACTTGTAAGGTTACATTTTTTATTACAGATTTTAGATCTCTTGGGGTCCAAAACAGAGGCTGATTTAGCCCCTGTTCCTAAAGTGAAGAAGGAAGCGAAACCCAGCAGTGAAAACAGTAAGAAGCCTAAAAAAGAAGAGTCACAGGGTGAGTTCTGAATAAATCAACTTAATAAGTATCAAAACATAAATAAATCTTTAATCACTAAGCTAAGTAGCACTAAGTTTTATTAATTATTTAAGAAAATTCCGGTTTTGCAGTTTTTAATGCAATGGATATATTTATCATTGTTATTGTAATGTTTAGATTTTGTAAAATTAAAGAAAAGAATAGTTCTAAATAATAATGTTATTATGAAATATTTTCAGGTGCTAATGTAACTGATCCATCTGATATCGAAGGAGCTGCCTCAATATCTGAATTAATGAAAAAGTTACCATTCCATGCCCCTGGTGATAACTTTAAAACTGACGGATATGTAGTTACACCAAACACTAAGAAATTATTGGAGGAACATTTGAAAATCACTGGAGGCAAAGTACGTACAAGATTCCCTCCTGAACCAAATGGGATCTTGCATATTGGCCATGCCAAGGCCATAAATATTAATTTTGGCTATGCTGCAGCACATGACGGTGTATGCTTCCTCAGATATGACGATACAAATCCTGAGAAAGAAGAGGAGAAATTCTTTGTTGGTATCAAAGACATGGTTGAGTGGCTGGGTGAGTTGCAGATTTCTTGGTTAAACATGGCATTAATCTCATGGTTGTCTTGAACAACATAGGTGACCCACCTTCTCGTTTGCCTCCTATATATATCAGTGCAACTATAAAAATTAGTCTTAAATTAACTTGAAGTTCAAACATCATTTAATTGTCTCAAAATAAGTTTAAAACATAAGTTGAATACTTTAAATTTGTTACTCTGTGAAATGTCATCTTTAATATTTCACTAAGTCTTTGTAAACATGTGCTTGAGCACTATAAACAAGGACGCATTGTAACAACGTAAAAACACGTGTAAAACACGACCCCGCTCTGTACACTTCCAATAGAGACAGGCGGGTCATCGTAGACCGACTCCAATCCGCAGCCACCACCCTATGGGAATGCTTTCGGAAATGGGGCATTCAGATTAAACCGGAGAAACGCGGTGCGATCATCTTCACTCGCAATAGCCGGGAAAGTCAAAATTATCAACAACCGAGAGAGCTAACTCTATTTGGTAAAACCATCCCGTGGCGCATAACGATTAAATACCTAGGTGTCACATTAGGCAGAAGCTTGTCGTTCAGCAAGCACACTACCGCAGTTCGGAATAAGGCCGCTTTCGTCCTGTTCCGACTCCACTTCCTTCTCAATAAAAGGAGCCAAATGTCGCTCAGACGCAAGGTTACCCTGTACAAAGCATGTGTCCGTCCATGCATGACCTACGCAAGACTTGGGGACCTTTAAAAAAAGAGCGTTCCTCTTCCTCAAAGGCCGGCAACTCACTTGTAAGCCTCCTTACGTTGCAGGTGTCCATGGGCGGCGGTTGGCACATCACTCGAAGTGACCCGCCTGCTCGTTTGCCTCCTCTCACATAAAAAAAAAGCGTAGCTTTCGCGCATTGCATCCCCAGCAACATCCATAAACTGCAAGCAATCCAAATGCGGGTTCATCAGAATAGCAACTGGAGCGCCCACGTATGTGTGGAACGTAGACCTCCACTACGACCTGGAACTCTACCATAGCCCAATGGATGAAGGAACCGTCGACCCGCTACTTTGACAAGGCTAAAAACCATCCCAACCCCCTAGTGCGCAAATACACGTCGTACCCGGTACGCAAGTCACACTATAAAAATAGACAAAAAAAGCCCCGACAGGCCCTAATGGATCCGGACGATCCCATTACTGTAGCTAATAACACATTAGATGCCGCCCGCGCGGCCAAAAAATCAGATAGGAGAGCTAGGGTTAAAAACCGCCTGGCGTGGTCCCTTACTTTAAGTGTCGCTCACTCCTCCAGTGAGCTTCCGTCCAGCCCCTCAGTCTAGCCGACCCCCCCCGTGACGGCCCAAGCCGTCTCACAGGCGACGCCCTTGCGCAAGTCACGGCAAACTACATTTGTCACGGCTGAGCTAAGCTCGCCAACAAGCCTGAGCTGAGCTGTAAAGGCCTCCTGGCCAACAGCGACATCTCCCTCCAAAAAAAAAACCGCACGACAGTCGCGCTCAGGCCGAACAGTACGGAACTCACCTCTCTTCAAATAGTAAAATATAAATCTTGGAAAATATCAGTGAAGTGTTTCTCTAAATAAATAAGTGTTATTATGACCGACTCAATCGTGATGTTGGCTCAATGCTAATTCCGGCTACGCCTTTTAAAAAAACCCTACAGAGTAGTGGATTTGGCGGTAGCCCTGTAGAGGTACTCACCTCGTTATATAGTCCCGTCAGTATGCTTCAATACTAATTATTATAAAGAGTATTTAAAATAATATTCTTTCTATTATTAACATAGATATAATGACTAACACATTCTGAAAATAATTTTCAGGATATAAACCATACAAAATAACACATTCGTCGGATTATTTCGATCAGTTGTATGAGTGGGCCGTGAAGTTAATAAAGAAAGACATGGCTTATGTCTGCCATCAGAGGGCGGAGGAGATAAAAGGCTTCAACCCACCTCCGTCACCATGGCGTAACCGGCCTATTGAGGAAAGTCTACAATTGTTTGAGGTAATATATTTATTTTAAAATATACAATACAGTTTTATCAATACCATAATGCAAGGTGGATGTGAATTAATATTAATTATTTTTGTGTGTTACATATATTTTGGATTTTTGACCGAGTTTTTCTCCCGAGTTGCCTCATGACAAATCTGACATTACTTGCATATATTTTTTGTTCAATTTAATTACGCTGGACTGGTCTGCGGTCCATTATATCACCAATCTTGTTTAATTTGAGGGCATTTTTGATTAAGTGCATACCTGTATTCAATAAACTACACATTTTTTAATAATTTCTAATGACATGGAAAGTGGCTGATTTATTATTTTTTAATATTCCAGGATATGAAAAATGGTAAAATAGACGAAGGTGAAGCCACATTGAGAATGAAAATTACATTGGAAGAGGGCAAACAGGATCCGGTGGCTTACAGGATCAAATTTAAGCCGCATCATAGAACAGGCAATACTTGGTGCATTTATCCAACGTATGACTACACACACTGTCTGTGTGACAGTATTGAGCACATCACCCATTCTCTGTGTACTAAGGAGTTTCAGTCTAGAAGGTTAGTTAATGCAAAATATATTTTAATGATTTTTTCTGCATGCAAAAGAATAAGAATTTTCTTTAAATTGTTACTTACTTAAAATAACGGATGAGCATATAAGCATTATATTTCAGGCAAGACATAGATTTAAATGTGTCCTACTTGTGTAAATAAAAGATATAAAAAAATTTATTTTAATTTCCTTTGCTTTGAAATATCTTTTTGACTTTTATAAATTTGTTAAACATTATTTTTTCATTTTAAATTTCATTAAGTATTAAGTAATATTTATAAATTTAATAATTATTAAGTGATTGATATATAATGATTTATATTATTAGGCTTATAATTAAATAATATTAAATCTTCATAATATAAACACAAATCATTAACAGATTGAAAAAGCTTATTTTTAAATATCTATATAAACATGTACTATTTTTGTGTGTTTCAAATGTTATTTTTATATTAAAAAAACATATTTCTTTACACGCAACATTATGTATGGGTCAATTCATCAAATAATAAATTGATTTTATTTAGAAAAAAAATTCAAATCAATTGGCTTATAATTCCAGGTCATCTTACTACTGGTTATGCAACGCGTTAGACATTTACTGTCCCGTCCAATGGGAGTATGGAAGGCTCAACGTCAATTATACAGTCGTGTCCAAGAGGAAAATCGCCAAATTGATAGACGAGGGATTTGTTAATGGTATGTGAAAATCAGACCAGTCTATTTTGAAAACCCTCGAAGCCTTAAAAAGAAAATTATTGCGAAAGATTCTGTGTGGAAATTATATACATATGTGAAAAAAAATAGATTTTTTTGTGAAATGATTTTGCACAGTTGAAAATCAGCGCTGTAGTCATTGTGGCCATGGCGTATCGAGGGAGACCTAATTAACACTGTTTTGATTTTTTTTTGTTTTAATAAGTGTTTATTACATTTATCGATCACATAAACGACTATTTAACTGTTTTACGCTTAATAATATATTTTTTTTATATTTTTATTGTCAATGTTTAAATCTAACCTCAGTTTTTTTTTCGTACACTACATTTATAACTTTTTACCTTATACAAAATAAAATTATAATATATTGAATTAATTAAAGTAAGCCTGCTTATCTCTCACAACATTCATTTTAACTATTGCTTTAAATATGATAAATTGTATTTCCAGATTGGGACGACCCGCGTCTATTCACATTAACCGCGCTATGTCGCCGCGGCGTCCCCTCCGCTGCTGTTAACGCGTTTTGTGCGGGTTTGGGTGTGACTGGCGCTGTGGGGGCTGTCGACCCCGCGTTGTTAGATGCAGCTGTGAGGGATCAACTCAATACGACTGCGCCTAGGTATACAATGGATTTTTTTTTTTAAATCTTAGTATTGAAGTAAAACTTATATAAGGACACTTTTGAATCTTCATTAACACTACGACCGGTTCGGAAAACGATGGTTGGTCTTTTAAAATTAATTCTTCAAATATGTCACATGAGTAATTTAAATAACTAAAGCATTGTAAGGCTACACAAGAATCAGTTAGTTAGTTTGTTTACGTGCTCAAGTATCTTAGGAAAAGCGACACCTAGTGATTCCAATAGTGCGTTGTCGACACCTAAAGAAGGCCACTGTTATTTTTTATAAGTTTCAATACAGAATGTATTAATGCTCAATACACAAGAAAATAAACAATAACAGGCTTTACACACATACACACATAAAGACACACATTAGAAACATAAGAAAACAAATAAATAGTTAAAATTATTAAACAGTTTGACAGTTCCGTTCTACTTTTTCAATGTGAAACGTCTGTGAAATGTGACCTAACGTTTTTTTAACTGAATTCTCGTATTTTGTTATTTGAGGTGTTAAAATTGATGTTTTAAAAAAATAAAAGCCATTTTTGTGTCCAGAACAATGGTCGTTCTGGACCCACTCAAGATAACAATAACGAACTTCACGAGCGATGCGTTTGTGAATGTCCCCGATTTCCCAAATGAGCCGGACAAGAGTACGCACCGCGTGGCCCTGGAGCGAACACTGTACATCGAAGCGGATGACTTCAGAGAACAGCCGGAGAAGGGATACAGAAGATTGACACCGGGGCAGACGGTTGGCTTGAGACACGCTGGACTTATTATCAAGGTAAAAGAAAACAGATTTTTAAAAAAAATCATGGATCAAAAAGGGGTTTTTTTAAATTTATTTCTATAAGATAATAAAACATAAAGCTAAATATATATTTATATATATATAAAAATATATATATCGGCGCAACTACAACAATTAGTCTTAAATTAACTAGAATAATTAAGTTCAACATCATTTAACTGTCCTAAAATAAGTTTAAACACATAAGTTGAATACTTTACGTTTGTTACTCTGTGAAATGTCATCTTTATTATTTCAATACGACGTCTTTGTAAACCAGTGCTGGAACACTATAAATAGGGTCGCATTGTAACCGCACGACATGGGGCATTCATATTAACCCGGAGAAAAGCGGTGCGATCATCTTCACTCGCAATAACCGGGAAAATCAATTCTATCAAGAACCGAAAGAGCTAACTCTATTTGGTAAAACCATCCCGTGGCGCAAGACGATTAAATACCTAGGTGTCACATTAGACAGAGGCTTGTCGTTCAACAAGCACACTACCGCAGTTCGGAATAAGGCCGCGTTCGTCCTGTCCCGATACGCCCTTGCGCAAGTCACGGCAAACCACATTTGTCACGGCTGAGCTAAGCTCGCCAACCAGCCCGAGCTGAGCTGTAAAGGCCTCCTGGCCAACAGCGAGATCCCACTCCAAAAAAAAAAAAAAAAAACCGCACGACACAGTCGCGCTCAGGCCGTTGTACGGACCTCTCTTCAAATAGTGAAATATAAGCATTGAAAACTATCAGTGAAGTGTTTCTTTAAATAAGTGGTTATTATGACCGACTCAATCGTGATGTTGGCAATGCTGATGCTACCTACGCCTTTCAAAAATAACCCTACAGAGTAGTGAGGTTGGCGGTAGCCCTATAGAGGAACTCTCTCTCCTCGTTATATATATATTATATATATAATGAATAATAATAAAATATACAAGAATATGACGGTTCGAATGTATCGCAAGTGCAGAACGTGCATTTAGCGTGTGTTAACTATTATATTAAATATAATAATTAAAAGATTATTTTTGTATGACATTGTAAAGCAATTTATAGGGCATGCAATTAACGTGTTTGTTTCGTCAAAATCGGTTAAGGGAAAAAGAAGTTATGGTCAATTGAAAATTTACTTCAACCACCGCTTCAAAACTTTTAAATACTTATATTGATTGATTAGTTATATATTGTTAAATATGTTCTAATATAAGTTAATCTTAATATTAAAACTTATGAGAGGTAACAAAAATAACAAATAACGCAGTGCGCGCGGGCGCGGTTGAATTGTTGAACAATTTGCTCGATAGATGGCGTTGATAAAATTCGTCATCAACCTAGATCGCGGTATTAAGATGTTCCATGGTGTAATGACTACCATTGAGTTCAAACTTCCTTTCTTTCAACTATTAACCGCTGAGGAGTTTTACCTTTCATCGTCATCTCATCCACATGAGAAGATGACTAATGACTATCAGAATATAAAATTGTCAGAAAAATTGCCTGTACGTTAATTTGAAAGTTGCCCTCGATTCCCTAAATCATCGGATCCTGTAAAGCTGTATCATCCCTGAGTAACACAGGCTATATATAATTCCAATTGTAACAAGATTTTAGCCCGTGAAGGAAAGCCTTGTCGAGATCATTAAAAAACGCTATATACCGCCGAGACGGAGCCTGTTACAAACGAGTGTTTTATATATCTTTTGTCCGCAAAAAAAATAAATATTTTTTTTTATTATTGACTTCAGGTATCAAAGGTAATTAAAGATGGCAGTGGTAAAGTGACGGAAGTGGAGTGCACAGCGGAGTCAACCGAATCGGCCGAGAAGCCGAAGGCTTTCATTCATTGGGTGTCGAAGCCGATAGCGGTTGAGGTGCGGCTCTATGAGCGTCTGTGAGTATTCAACCATGGCGACGTCAAAATTGCCATGGTTAACAAATGGTGTCTGTTTTGCAATACGAAAAACATAAATTGAAATTATTTTTTCATTTCAAATTGAAAATATTATATTGTATATAACGGCACGTGTTCGTCATCAGTCAATTCTGTATTCATCATGGCTGTCGACCTATCGTGGATAGGCGGGCGAGGAGAATTAAAACCACGCAATGAAGATAATTAACAATGTACGATTTTTATTTTCACAAATATGAACAGAATTAAGATCAGCACTTTATAACGAATTGGGACACTGTGACACTCCACCAAACACGTCTTGCTTGGGCGCGATGCGAATGAAGGATCTAAATCCTCCGATGATCGTGGATCTCCTCCGTTCCAACGCTGCATGCCAAGAGAGACCGGAGTTGCGTCAGCGTGAAGAAACGTCAACCCGCCATTTTTATTTTTGACGTTTCTTGACACTCTTAATACATTGAAGCGTCTTCAAATATATGCCAATTAACATAAATAAATAATATTTATTTTTTTAACACTACAAGCTTAAACATACGAATTAAACTAAAAAATATAAAAAGTTTGGTCCTTGTACTCTGACTTTGTACCCATAATGCTGGCGGTTTTTCCTCGTATCGTGATATACGTTGAGCGAGAAAAGCACCAGCTCTTGGATCACCGTTACTGAACAGGCGCGTACTTAATCCCCAATGAGCGTCTGCATGGTCCAAAACTCTACCCCAATGCGAACAAAATCTAATGAGAAAAGACTTTCACCTTATTGTTATCCAATAGATTGTATTTTCTTTTTAGATTCAACCATAAAAATCCCGAAGATCCAGCTGAAGTGCCGAACGGCTTTTTGTCTGACTGTCGCACGGACACGCTGCGGGTGGTGTGCGCGTACGCAGACGCGTACCTCAAGTGCGCCAAACACCACGACAAGTTTCAGTTCGAGAGGATCGGGTTCTTCTCAGTCGATCCCGACACGAATTCATCAAATGTAAGTATTTATAATATAAATAGTGAATCATAATAAAAGGCAAGTCCATACTGATAGATGTTGTTATGAAATTAATATCATGGGTATACTTAGTCTGGCCATAAATACTGTTACTATTCAAAAAAAGAAAATATTACGTTTGAATTTGGAATCTGTCATTTTTATATGATTGCTTGATGTGTTTTCTTATTTTCGCGCCATTATATTGTTAAATATTTTGTTATATTAAAATGGAGTGGGGTGATAAAGAGAACCGAATCGCTGTGATTGCCTTACATAAAGTAGGTATGGAGAAAAGTGCAATTTTTAAAACCCTCCACCCGCTTGGTATTAGTCAAATGTTTGTTTACCGGGCTATTGATAGGTACAATGATACCTCCTCTGTTTGTGACAGAAAAAGATCTGGCCGTCCACGTACCGTTCGTGTGAAAAAGGTGATTAAAGCAGTTAGGGAAAGAATTCGAAGAAATCCTGTCCGTAAGCAAAAGATTTTATCTCGGGAGATGAAGATAGCTCCTAGAACCATGTCGCGTATATTAAAAGATGACTTAGGACTTGCAGCCTATAAGAGACGTACTGGTCACTTCTTAACTGATAATTTAAAGAAGAATAGGGTGGTAAAATCCAAACAACTACTTAAGCGGTACGCAAAGGGAGGTCACAAAAAAAATTTGTTTACGGATGAGAAAATTTTTACAATTGAGCAGTATTTTAATAAACAAAATGACCGTATTTATGCTGGAAGCTCTAAAGAAGCTTCGCAATTAGTAAACAGAGTACAACGTGGGCATTATCCCACTTCAGTGATGGTTTCGTGGGGTGTTAGCTATGAAGGGGTGACTGAGCCATATTTTTGTGAAAAGGGTATTAAAACGTCGGCACAAGTTTATCAAAATACCATTCTTGAGACGGTAGTTAAACCTTTAACTAACACCATGTTCAATAACAAAGAATGGTGCTTTCAACAAGACTCGGCACCGGGTCATAGAGCTCGATCCACCCAATCTTGGTTGAAAACTAACGTTCCGGACTTTATCAGCACTGAAAACTGGCCGTCGTCAAGTCCTGACCTAAATCCATTGGATTATGATTTATGGTCAGTTTTAGAGAGTAAGGCTTGCTCTAAACGCCATGATAATTTGGAGTCCCTAAAACGATCCATTCGGTTGGCAGTGAAGAATTTTCCTCTAGAAAGAGTTCGTGCTGCTATTGATAACTGGCCTCAACGTTTAAAAGACTGTATTGCAGCCAATGGAGACCACTTCGAATAAACATTGTATATTTTTAATAGTTATATATTGATGTATTAAACTAACTCACTATGAAAGGAATAAATGTTACGTATAAAAAAAAATCGTGCTTTTCTTTATAACAATATTTATGGCAAGACTAAGTATAATAAAAGAGCATATGTTAGGTTTGATTCGATCGTCGCATCGCAAAGTTGTTAAAACATAAAATTTTCAATTGATGAAATGATATTTTCTGATATTTAGAGTCTTTCCAACAAAAAGATTGGCAAAGGGTTGAAACTTTTTTTTACGAAAACGTCTTGTTAACTGAGCAAAAATAATATTTTTGGACCTTCTCAACGTCCTCTATCCGGATATAAATATATAAGCGCAATTTTATTATTTAATTACTGGAATGGGTTTTCGATTTTATATTTTCATGCCATATTCGCTCATAGTCTCGGGATTGATTGCGGAAGAAAAGATAACAATTTAAATATATTATTGTAATATCAAAATCCAAAATATCTATATTCATATAGGTAACTATGGTACACGTTATGAATCGTCAACAAAATGAATTATAAAAAATTTCGACTCTACATTTACAGCCAGTTCCCAAATCAAGGGCGTAGAGCGGACGAGAGGAACGGGCAAGAAACTCTCCGCCACTCCTTTAATAATGTTAAGAATTATTTAAATATCAAAATTTCGGAAAATTCCTCTTCCTTAAAGGCCGGCAACTCACTTGTAAGCCTCCTGGCGTTGCGGGTGTCCATGGGCGGCGGTTGGCACATCACTCGAAGTGACCCGCCTGCTCGTTTGCCTCCTCCCACATAAAAAAATAATAATAATAACGGGCCTTCAAGCTCATGTGATCTCTTCCAGACAATCCTAAAGTGATAAAGGAATAATTAAAAAAAAAAAACACTTTAGCATTTAATTTTTAATATTTGTTTTGTTACAGATCGTTTTCAATAGAACGGTATCATTGAAGGAAGACAGTGGAAAATAATTGGAATATAGTGATGTTTTTATATTTATATTTAAATAAATTATTTATTGCATGACTCTTGTTTTTCTATTTATTTTAATATGGGATTCTGACAGACGTGCCTAGCGCGAACTCTATTGTTGACGACAATATGTTAACGAGATTTTGACAGCAGCTAATTTTCATTTTTAACCAGGTCATTCCCACACCCAAGTGACATTTTTGTTATTTTTTTTTATAGCAGAGCAGGAGGCCCACCATAAAGGTGAAGTCGCCGCCCATAGACACTCATATGGCTGGGAGCTCGTGAGTGCGCTGCCGGCCTTTTAGGGATTTGTACGCTTTTCTCTTGAAGTCGTTGTGGTTCAGAAATACCGTGGCAGTCAGCTTGTTCCATAACGTGGTGGTGCGTGGTAAGAAATGTCTTTCATTTAAATATTCCTTATACAAACTACCAGAAAGTTAATTCCCAGTTAAATAGTTTTAACTTGAGGGGAGAAGTGGTGCATATTAGCCACGTGACATTTGTAAAGTTTCTTGACTGTGGTGTTAGGATATTGGTTTACATCTATATTTCAATACATCTTAAGATAACCTGAGTTTTGGGAGTTACTTTTCACGTACGCAACCTATGTACGATTCTATTTCGGAATCTCAGGCATTATCGTTACCTAAACTGAACTCACAGTCATACCTACATAGAAACTGGGTACCCATTATCCGTATAAACTAACAATTATTGCTACAAAGGACTCTGTTCAATATATATATACATATAGTATTAACAATATATCTTATATTTTACTTCTCCTTTTGTGTCTGTAATAAGGTATGTAACTTTTAATTTATAGTTTTTTTTTTGTTTTTGCTTTTCTTTTCGTGGCGCTTTGTTGTTTCTGTACTTGTGATTGTGTATATAACATATTTTATCTGTGAAACATGTTTTAGGATGCCTCTGTATTTTTGTCATATATCTTTTTCTGTTACTGTATTTTTGTGATGTGTCTGTTTTGTTTACGTGAAATAAATAAAAAATAAATATGCCTCGTTTTGGTTAAAATAACTTGACAGACAAGTGTACGCTCGTAGAAATCTTGACGACCGACAACGATTAACTCAAAGCGATAACAATTAATCACCCAAAGTGTTGTACAGATGTTATTTTTAGTTTATTTCTCAAACCCATACATCATAATAAAACTGTATACATAATAAAGATAAAATAAAAACAAAGCCAAAATAGGGTTAAACATAGAACAAGACAGTAAATTTTTCTAAAAGGCTGGCAACGCACGCATGAGCTCCGGCGACTTCACCTTTATGGTGGGCCTCCTGCTCGTTTGCCCCCTCTTCTATAAAAATAGTTATATCGAAGATATACAAAACACGATAATATGAACAAGTGAAATATATATTATATCAAGTGAGGGAGTATTTAATGTGAGTGTTTGTTGCTGTGTGAGTGAGTGTGCGAGTCTTTGATAAGTTTGTTGACGCAGAATGTTTAAAATTTGAAATAGATGGCGCCATATTTCGGTACTCATGGCGCAGGGGCGCGGATATCGAGCGTGGGCGGCGCGCAAGACACATCACTAAATACAATTGCACTACGCGGCATCGAAAGTTCTAACCGCACGTGAGCGTAATGCCGCTATTTAACTTATAGGTAAGTCCTTATATATTTATCATATAATAAGTGTAGATATACGTATTACTTATAATTCTTAAATTGCTTTGAATTGTGTATTGGAATGCAAAGATCCAATCATTACAATTTTTAGACTAATATTTTTTTTATTATCTATCTCGTAAAGACATAAAGCCTGGCGTACAAATTTTAATTATGTTAATATTTAATTTATAATAAAAATCTATCCTTATATATAAAGAGTTAGAAATAAATTTGATTACATAGTGTAGATACATAGTGGTTAAGTTGTTTTTTTTTTTTTATTTAAACTCAAGGTCACGGTGTGGCCTTTGACCCGTATTCTAAAATACGAATTGTTATATACACATGATAAGTATAAGTTGCAATATTTAACTCGTTATGTAAAATATAAGACAAGATTTAATATACATAGGTAATTACTTGTGGATTACGCATCACATTATAAAATAGCTTGTCTTATTGGTACACTTTGTATATTGCAATACAGATCACAGCAATTAAGTATATTACAATTGTATAACGAACAAATCAAACCAGGAACACAACATAATGATAATAAGAGTAGAGTCTAATAACATACATTGAACAGATTGCTCGTTGCGATTACTGCAAAGCACTCGAGTCATGTATACGACACATTATATTTTAATACTAAGTTCGAATTGCTAAAAAAATATTTTCTTGCCAAATTTATGATTAAATCAATAAAGCTCCAAACGAAATTGCTCTCATCTTTTCCGCGAGAGACGGCTTACTGATTACTTAATTGGATTTTACCGTTCATTTAATAAGAAATTGAAGGGTCTGCTCTCATCAAAAATGCTATTCATACATTTTATTAGGTTATATATTTGAAAGCTGAGTTTAAGTGTATGCCATTTCAAATCACAAATTTAACTATTTATATGGAACGAAAAAAAAACTAATAACACACCCATCGCTTTGCGCCAACGGTTTTTCTTTATCAAATTAATTGGCTTGTAGAGTGAACGAAAATAATCGTGGGGTCTCCGGCATAACTTTGATTCAAAAATCGGAGACATGAGTCACGCGTAATTACACCATAGACGTAAAAGTCATAGAGACGAATTCTCGAAAAAGAAATACTAAAATAGGTTTAATATGACCTTGGGTCTGTCAGCTGTGTTAGAACACAGATAATATCATCCGGTAGCGAGTATCCCTTATCTGTATGTATTGAAACCATGGTGCGATTACTCAAGTAGGACAAAATTAACATAACATTTATTTTTAGTTTAGGTGACTTTTTATATCGTGTATTTTTAGCTGATCTGAATTTTATATACCAACATTTAATTAAAATGCTTTGGGTATTAAGTCATTTTACGAGTAACGTGCTTAAGAGATATTTGCGTTTAAAGTAGAACCTCCTTATTTTTTTGTTACTTCATCTTAAAGTTGTCTATGTATAGAATAAAATATTTTTTGTAATGAGATTCGACTAATGAAAATTATGAGTATAAATCTCGCAATAATTTTGTGGAAAGCTGTTTATTTAGGCGGTGGTCGATAAATGTCTTATTTTGAAATTAAATATCTGGAAGACCGTTCGCCGCTTGGTGATGGAATTTTATACCCGAAAAAGGATGTTTAAAATTTAACATAAATAACATGGAATAGTGATTGTGAAAGGTTTTGCTTCACGAGTCATTTGTGTTAGTTACGTCCCCAGTTTAAAAGAACAAGCTTTATTTTTCTTATTTTGCAATTAAATATCTGAAAGACCGTTCTCCGCTTGGCGATGAAATTTTATTCCAAAAAAAGGCCAAGTAAATATATATACATATTATTATTACAAAACGGTTTTACTTCATCACAAGCAAAACGTTAAATAAACAAACGATTTTTTTACGTATTTTTTGATGTCACATTGACTGCGTGAATTGAAATGCCAATATATAATTATCGATAGGACACCCACATTGCTCATTGCCCACAGACGTCACAGATGTAAGTGTCACAGCGTGGCTAATCGTGTAGAAGCAGTACTTTCACTTTATCTCCTATTGACGTCAATCTGTATGCGGCTTTATGAAATCTACATCGATATGAGTTTATATAACAAACAACCCAAGAGAGAACGTTTTGTGAAATATATTAAACAGTCGTAGAACTTTTAAATCCAATTACGTCTCTCATAAAGAAATTGGTCTAATTGCATATATTTTAAAAACCCTCTGTTAATACAGTGTAACACAATTTGACAGAAGGGATGTTAGTTTGCCTTAAAGAGTAGTTAAAATACGAAAATTAACTATTGTTTTAAAGTGTCAAGAATAGACTGACAAGAGTGTCTTTGGTTTAGGGGAGGGCGTAATAGTGTAAAACGTCAAAATGTACTTTATGTGACTAGATCTATAAGCGTCCTATTGAATGGCAATGGACGACCGTCTTTCGTATGAGAATTTGTCTGTCACACCCAATCTTTATACTAATACTACAATGCCAACCTGTCTCCTTATTATCATTAAATATTAACAATTGTGTATATTCCTTAACATTACTGTACAAATAACGAAAGGGAGTGGTTATGTAGTTAAATTACACACACTATTTCACTCCGTATATGGTATTTTTTTTATATAGTAAGAAATTTATGTAAATAGCACATTGTACATTTTATTACTTAGGAACGTGAGATATGAATGAGAAAGCGCGTCTTCTCCAAATACAAGCAATAAATTTATTTATTTATTTTATTAAATCTGTCCCCAAACATCTTGTGTGCTAAATATATTTACAAACAATAAACTTATATGATAATACAACAAGGTATACACAAAAAACAATTATACTAGTAGTAGTAGTAGTACACACACAAAACAATTATATGGGAACTTAAAAATTGACATTGAAATTGAAAAGTGCCTAAACTGATCCACTATCGTTCTATATACAGTGTGAACTTCATGTAACGTCACTCGATTTAACGTCAAATTCTCTAGCGTCGAAATCAATTGGTATATGTTGGTTTAGTTTCTATTCCATAAAATGTTTTTTTCTCTCCATTTAACGACCCCTATACACCATAAAGTGATCAATCCCTTCAGTGTCGTTATATAGTCTACACTGTACTTAAAACTTAAAGAAAAGAAATAACTATTTATTAAAAGAGTCATCGATTCGCATTACTATCTATCAGTATTAAAAGTTTTACGTTCTAACCTCTCGTCGAGCGTTTTCATTATAATTTTATGATAGTCATAATCGCGTTGATGGAGCTATAAAATACCCATATACTTAACTAAAGTTTAATAATATATTTACTGCAACTGGAGTCGTAAAGTATGTCTAATAAACTCAATATGAATATTCTACTCAATATATTCAGGTTTGAATCGCATGTTTCAAGTTCCCATTTAATTGTTTTATGTGTAAACCTAGTTTTATTATCTCATAAACTTATTGTTTTTTAAATATATTTAGCACATAAGATGTTTGGGGACAGATATAATAAAATAAATAAATAAATATGCGTATATGCAGTGGTGTGTAAACTGTAAAAATAGCAAGGAATACATTCCCATTTATCAAAATCTAATTTTGTCATAATAATATTGAGAATAAGTCGTAATCTTATGGCTTCACCTCCTTCCCAAATTTGGCGTTTATTCAATCATCATGATCAGCTCTTCTGAATAATTAATTTCCGAAGATTATGTAAACGACAACCATAAAGGCCGGCAACGCACTTGTAAGCCTGCCGTTGCAGGTATCCATGGGCGGCGGTTGGCACATCACTCGTAATGACCCGCCCGTTTGTTTGCCTCCTGTTACATAAAAAACCTGGCTAACTAGGTCGTATGGAATTATAATTGTAACTTCTCCTATATGTTAATTGTCTAACTTCTGAAAACCCTTTTTTGAGTAGGAGTGCCATGCTATTACTTAGAGTTTCAGCCGAATGGGCAGGCACGGCCGGAGAAATACCACTCTCTCACAGAAAACCGGCGTAAAGGGATACAACTTTGGACTTTGTTCCTTTCGTACTCGCGTTTCGTTCGGTGATCTTCCGGTGCCCATCCTTTCCCCTCCTCCGTCCTCCTCCCCTACCCCTCCATTACCTAATTTCCAGTCGCGTAAGTGTCTATGGGCGACCTTTCACCTTTATGGTGGGCCTCCTGCTCGTTTGCCTGCCCCGCTTCTATAAAAAAAAAAACCCACCAAAGCATTGACCCAATTGCCAAACATATTTTGTGTAGGCAATTATAAAATTCTAAAAGGTACATATGAAAATTACACGAAAGTAAACAGAATTTATACTTAACACAATTAAGCCATGCTTAATGCACTTTACGTGTTGCATTATTCGATTAAATCTCGTATCCCGAACACCGGTAGGGTACGGGTAATTGGGTCAGAGAAATGGGGCCAAGGGCAGGTTGGCGTTCAATGTTATATGAGGGTCGTTTTTCGAAGAGTATTATATCTAAATATATTTTACACACTACGTTTTTTTTTTATACGTATTTACGTTTATAATAAGCTACATCCATCAAATGGATTGTAAAAATTTAACATAAATAACATGGAATAGTGATTATTGATTAGATTATAATATATTATTTGTAAATACAAGGTTTTAGAGAGGATGATAAAAAATGTGCTAGCATCTTATCTGAAAATTATTTGAAATGAAATCTCGTTTATTGCAGAAATGTTGGTATAAAAGTAATGAGTATATGAACCAATGTGGTGTGGTGACATTTGCCAACAAATCTAATATACCATAAACAGATAAAAATAAATTTCGTAGAAATATCATTAAAACAACTAGATAACAAAAAAATCATCTGCAGATGATATTTCAATTGTTGTGACATCTGAAAAAGCACATTTATAGTGAGTATGAAAATGTCAAAGTAACAAAATATTTCATAATACAATGGATAAAAAAAACTATAATAAATATATATGGAACTATAGTGTTCCAAAATACACAAGTTGTTATTTGAATTTCGAAGTATTTAAGTTGTGTATTTAAAAAGGCAGTCGGGTCAGTTATTATTGATTCGAATCTTAGTAAAATCGTAAGGTTCCTTTTAAAAAAGGTTTCTCAAATCAAAATACACGAAATAATAATAAAATGTGAAGATTTATCTTTAAGCAATGGTCTCAAAATCGATGCCAATCTAATTTATTTTCAATACCTCAAGGAGGCTTAAGAAAAATCTCTGAATGTATAATTTAACAACTTTTCTTTAAATGAAAATATTGAGAGACCGTTTCCATAAAAATTATTAAATTGGAAAATATTGATTGATGGCTATTGAATTATTTCTGTAACGTACTTAAACGATATCATTGTATGCTTTTTCTTATATGAAGTTTTCTTTAACAAGTTGAAGTTAAGATATCCATGAATTATTAATACATTTACGTCTTAGCTGATTTTTGTTTTCTGGTTTAAAAGTTAAAAGCTTAACATCATAATGTAATAAACTGGTTTATACCCGTTAGGAGGTTATAATTTTATTATCCTATATATAATTGTCAATTATTCTCTTCTAGGTATATAGACAATCATGAAAAGCAATATATAAAAAATAATGAACGGTGTGGTGAGACGGGCATATCAAGATGGATGTCCAGAAACAACAGTTATGCCCTCGGCTTGTGGACTATTTGACAATCGTCGGCGCAAGACCATATACTACTGGGAAGGGGATGGCCCCAGTCCAGGTAAAAATGCACTTAAAGCTTTTAATTTGGTACCAAATTTCAGTCAAAATGAAAGCTTAAGTCCACGGGCGGTGAATAGCATTTCACTCGAACATTTGACACGCCTGCTCGTTTGCCTCCTGGTACATTGTGTTGGAAAACTGTATTATATATATAGAGAAAATTCTAGCGTATGAATGATACGTATTTAAATGATAAATATAGAAGATTTGCAGCCTAAAAACCTTATAGGGCAGCATTATAACGATTATGTCAAGTGGCTGATTTATAGATTGTATCTTCTCCACATAAAATCGTATCAGTGATCAATTGTGATCGTCAATAATACTTTTATATTGCTACTAGCTGAACCGGCAAACGTTGTTTTGACATATCAATTATTATAAAAGTAGAAATAATTGAATTTCACGGTATTTCGTTTACTACAAAATAAATTTAATTAGTACTTTAGCCCAATGAACAAATGGTAGTCATGCTATTGTAGCTTATATGACATGTCTGTCGGTTTACCATAGCAGTGCCATCTATTGATTACTTACTCAATCCAGTCGAAAAGTATCGACATCTGTTTGAATCTTTCGGAGTTGACAGATAATTGTGACTGTCAATTAATTATAAAGACAAATAATTTGCAATAAAATAAAATTGCGACTATAATTAAAGATGTAAGCTATCCTATATCTCTAGTTGGACCAGACTGCTCACGGTGTGCCAATTTAATTTAAAATCGGTTATGCAGTTTAGGAATCCATCGGGGACAAACATCGTGACAGGAGATTTATATATATAAAGATGATTTATGTTATTATACTATTTTATATATTTATTAAGGAAACATATTGAGACACAATTAAGAGGTAAGAAGTATCCTATAACTAAGTCTCACTGAAAAAAGCTATACTAATGTATTAATATCTTATAGAACGGTTTATCAAGCTTTATTAACGTTTAAATAGTCATTTTAACAATAGATGTTATCTATTTTTTTGCATTATAAAGTATTTGAATACAAAAGATAAATTTGGAACGTTAGTTCTGTTAGAACCAGCTGCGCGCCACGGTATTACCGAACCATTATGACGTGGGGTCCTCAAGAGCCTCCTACTCGTTTGCCCCTCTTCTATTAAAAAAAATAGTGAAAATGCGTATACAATTTCCCGATAATGAATTACTAATTTTATGGAGCCTTTTTATGGGAACAGCGAGTTTATGTTAATTCCTAGTGTTATGACTGTACTAGTGTTGTACTTACACTTTAATCACTCCAAGTGTTACTATTTTTACAAATCGTTTCATTTGAAACTGAAAATAAAGAAAGAAATATCAAAAATTAATCCCACTATTTTTATTGTCTCCCTTCCTTTTATTCCTTTCATTATTTATTTATTACTTTATGTTTCCAATTAAATTTTGTACACTTAAATTGTTAACACTAGGCGCTGTGCAGCAATTTGCGACAACTGGGGGCTGCTGAAAATCAGTGGTGTGGAATACAATATTACACACAAATCCTGAGCAGCACCGCATTTAGCGCACGCCCGCGGCACTCTCAACAATGCAATGTGTTTATTTTTAGTTAATTTTAATTTTGTACTTATAATTTATTGTGATGTTGTGTGTGCCGTGTGTGTGTCCAAATAAACATATTTTCTTTTTTCAAAAATATCTTTATTCACATAGGTAACTTAAGAAAGTTAGCCATATAGGAACACTTATGAATAGTTAAAGAATTATGTTCAAGTATGTTCTACAGTACAGAATGGGTTAATATATTACTACCGTTGGACATAAGACATTATGCGAAGTAGAAATTTTCGTGTGTCAAGTAATTATTCTTTTGAATTTGACAGGCCCCAGAACTATTGCGTCGGTATCCACTAACAAATCACGACGATTTTCCACTACCGCTGGACATGGTGTATTTCTGCCAACCGGAGGGATGCGTTTCCGTAGCTCAGAGGAGACAGTTGGCACATATGTCTGCTAGAGATACCACTTCTTTTGTATTCACGCTGACTGATAAGGATTCAGGTATATAATAACGTACGATGCTGGACTTTTGAACAGCAAGTTTGATTTATATTGCAGTCCATATTTAAAATTATATGTATTTATATTTTTATATGTACATATTATATACCAATCGAATCACCAAGATGGCCGCACTTTAAGAGCGTACAATTTAGTAAAAGGCTGGCAATGCTAATGATCTCCCAGCCAAGTGTTATTGTATAGGCACTGACTTCACTATTATGGTGTTTCCTGCTCGTTTGCTCGTCTATATGAAAAACCTTCAACACAATCTATAAATTGCTTATTAATTATACATTATATGTAGTTTGTAAAATCAGAAAATTCAATTTTAAGCCATATATTTTTTAATTCGTTTGGTGTAGTTTGGTTCTTCGTCTGGATAGAACTTCCCAAAGTGTTAGCAACTAAAATTGAAAATCGCTTTGTAGAGACTTTGTTCAAGTGATGTTCCAAGTATGTTCTCACGAGAGTGTCATTGTGAAACTTTGGTATCTAAAACTGTTCGAATAATTTCGTATTCATAACTTCCCGAAGTTCGTAAATGCTCTCAAAATCCCATTACGTATAAACAAACTTTCGTAAATATAATTCGATCAAGAGTATTCTTGTTGGAAAAGTATATTATACAGTTAAAATATATTTAAAGTATATTCAGATCCTTATCAGTAGGTCAGTGTTGAGTAGCAGTGGCCTTTTGTACTTTTTAAAATTTCTATTAAATAAAACGTGTAACGTCACTCAATTTAACGACAAACTCTCTTAAGCGTCGAATTCAGTCAATTTTTTCGTCTTCCCATTTAACGACCACTAACGCCATAAGATTCACAGTCCCTTCAGTGTCGAATTTACACTGTATTTAACATTTAACTACTCCCTTAGGTAGAACACGTTACGGCATATGCGTGAACTTCTATCGAGCCGTGGAGCGGGCTCCCGTCCCGGGACCACGTGATCGTGGTCTGCTCAGACGCGAATCCTGGCGGAAGTCCATGGAGAAAAGCTCAGACTCCGCTTTTTCCAGGTGACTTATTTCTATATTAAAGAGAAAGTGTGCCACACCGTTTCGTTCCTACAAAATATACAATTTCATCATTCTATATCATTCAAACATAAATTAGTTAGAAGTAATTAGTTAAATTATCTATAATCATGAGCCAAATAACAATTTGAGTTGAGCCTGCCTTTGCCCTGTTGTTAACTTGATTATAACTGTTTTAGTTTTTCAGGTCAATCACTCTGAAGCCTTTCGCTTAATTTTGATTCAAGTCAGACCAATATGTTAGCTTTCGCGATGATAGATCGCCGCCAGGTCTGATTGGGTCGGGCATGTTTAAAGGTTCCAATCCAATGCATTCATTAATACCTTTAAATTCATAACTAAGGCAAGAATTTGTTCCAGTGACTATAGGAGCAGCAATTTGGCGCCGAGTGATTCGGAGAGAGAATGCAGTGCGCCACGGTTCGCGCCTGCACCAGACTCTGAAAGCGGTGGCGAGCATACCCCAAGCCCTAGAGCCACTAGGAAACGACAGGTTTGTTTAACTGCTTAATATATTTCACACGTGGTAACAATCTACATATATTCATTTAGGTTTTAAATAAAAAAACAAACACAAACTCAAAATTAAAAGTACTGAAACTGATAAATGTAACAACGATATCAACAAATAAAACTTAAGCTTTAACTCTAAAATACATTTCAAAAGCCTAATAAATTTCATAATGTTGGCGGCATTACGTCTCTGTAACGCGATACTTATACGTTGAGAAAGAAAAGAACCATTGCATATATTGCACCATTGCACGCACCACCACGTTATGGTACCAGCCAATCACCGAAACAATAAAACTTAGGATCCTTCAAGAAAAGAGCGTAATTTCTTATAAGGTGAATCTAGCGACGCAGTCAGCCTTGTTAGTGTCTATGGAAGGCGACTTCATCCTTTTGGTCTGCCTTCTGCTCGTTTGCCCCCTCTTATATAAAATCTTCTACACAAGTTTTAAATTACTTGCATTACTTGTATTTAAAGTAATCCCATTCCGTTCCTGGTATTGGTTAAACTTAATTATTGGTAACTAAAGCTATCGAAACTCGCTTCGTAGACACTTAGTTGAACTAGCTATAATAACTACAGTAATTAAAAGTGGATTACCTTTTCAGCGAATTCGTAACCATTCCTTAACCTCCCTGTGCCTCCTGTCCCACCATCCCTTTTTCTCCACGTTCCGCGAGTGCCTCTTCATCCTCAAGAAATTGATCGATGCCTGCAACGAGTCTTCCAGTCCACGGCGTGTTGGTGCGTCCAGACAAGTATTTAGGTGAGAAAGAAATTACCAAATTTTTCATAAGCTCTTATTATATTATATTATTATTGTAAAAAATCATTTCTGAATTGGACTTAACAGTCTAGGAAAGCTTACATCGAGCTTAACAAAATATGAATCTTATATGTAATAGTTGGTAATTATAGGCTCCCCTTAGAGCTTGGCAGACTTCGGCGGATTGTCAATTGTTTAAAACTGCACCGTAAGCTGACACTTGACTGAAGCTTGACGTTATCCTGTTACCAGCCTCTTGTGGCTTGAATATCACAAAAACACGATAATTATTTCAGAGACACAGTATGGTCAGTATTAACTGGCCAAGCATATGATAATACACCCACAATTGTACTACACGATGTGAAAGAAATCGAGACGTGGATTTTGCGGCTCCTTTCCGCACCCGTACCAGTACCAGGAAAGACAAGGGTTGAATTAGAGGTTTTATCGCCAACTGCGCACGCGCCACTGGTATTTGCGCTGCCTGATCATACGAGGTTCACCCTTGTGGACTTCCCTTTACATTTACCACTGGAATTGCTTGGTAAGTGAAATATAAACCAAAGATTAAAAATATATATGTATTTATTCACATAGGTAACTAAGGTACACTTATGAATCGTCTTATAAACTTTTTTTAACTCTACATTTACTGTCAGTTCCCAAATCAATTGCGTAAAGCGGACTAGATGAATGACTGGCAAGAAACTCTCGACTCTCAAAACTTTTGACTTCCGTGAAATTGTTATTAACATTAAACAATTTTTATAATGCAGTCTATAAATTAATGGTCCATTTATATTTAGTCTCGGTGTACTGTGTGTTTGCGGGTTGTTCTCACTATAACGTAAATGTGTGCTCCTATTTCGCTATAGTAAAGGATATTTTTTTATTGTTTTTATTTAATATAGATATTGGTGATGAATGCGTTTAAAGGAGTGGCGGATAGTTTCTTGCCAGTTCTTCTCGTCCGCTCTACGCTTGATTTGGGAACTGGCTGTAAATGTAGAGTCAAAAATTTTCATAACTTATTTTGTTGACGATCCATAAGTGTACCTTGGTGGCCTATATGAATAAAGATATTTTTGATTTTAATGTTTACTAAAGATTACTTAATATACACGTCTCGTACGGTGTTCGTAGTAATTTTAATACAAAAATTGGTTTTAGTTTGTTCTATGTTAATCTTATTAACCTCTGTGAATATCCCTATATGTTTTAAGTGAGTATTCATCTTATAGGTGTGGACACCTGCCTCAAAGTACTCACGCTGATAATCCTGGAGAACAAAGTGGTGGTACAGTCACGTGACTACAACGCCTTATCCATGTCTGTGATGGCATTAGTCTCAATGTTATATCCACTTGAGTATATGTTCCCGGCAATACCGTTGTTACCAAGTTGTATGAGCTTCGCGGAACAGCTTTTATTAGCACCTACACCCTTTTTAATCGGAATACCAGCCACGTTTCTCACTTATAAGAAGAATTTCAGGTAAGAATTCTATATAAATTGATTTCGTCTGCTATCTATGGACATATTTTTTCTATTATTAATAATGATTGTAATCACTATTTATTTTATTTAACTGCACACTGTGTTTAATTGAGAAGAAAACATGCAAATGATTTTATAATTAATATTTTGTTATCTAAAAAAACATTTTATCAAGATTGCCGGATGATATTTGGCTGGTGGATTTAGACGCGACAAAACTTACCAGCCCCACGGGCGCTGATCAGGAATTACCACCGCTGCCGGAGCCAGAAAGCTCTGTCCTAAAGAGTCATTTGAAACAGGTATTAAGCACTTTTTAATAAACTTATTTCATACTCTTGTTTGAAGCTTATCGAGGCAGCTTTTCATCTAATCAGAAAATAACGCAATGGAAATTGGTAAATTAATAGGTGGTTTGGCAGTTAAAATAAATGGGGTTTACTCTGTATTACAAATCCAGATAATAAAGTTTGTATAATCTGTATTCGAGATTAAAGTTCGTTTATTCTGTGAGTCTAAAACGAATTTATTGTTAAGTTACAAATTATGGCAAGTTATATAAGTAGAAATCTTTTGTTTATGATCTGTCACTTTCTTTCCAACAACTCAACACTGTACCCTCGGTTGTCTATGTTTATGTAAAAACTTTCGTAATAACCTCTTTTACTCAAGTATTTTTCTTATCGGAAACGATGGTTCACAATATTTTAAATAAATAAAATCTTCGCCACTTTAATATTAAAGAAAATATTTTAAAAGTCACATATATAATATAATATAAATATTGATTTATTCTAAAAGAGTTACCGAGTTTTTTCGTAGCGGTGATAATGTAAAAATGTACGATTGAGAAGTGTCTTTATATGACCTACTTGAATCGGACTTCACAGCTACTTAATTTAGACAGTACCAACCTAATATACCAAAAATCGTTTCAAACCTAAATAATCCACCATAAATTTTTCAAAAACTACGCACTTAATTGCTAAAAATTAAATACATTTTCAAAGCCGCATAATGGTTGCCCAAAAAAATATTCAAAACAATCGTTTCGATAAGAGAATTAACTTGACATACTTCCGACAATCTCTTTCTTGACTCACTAACCAAACACTTTCCTATCGCACTAGGGTTTGCAACTCCTTGGGGCAGCTGGAACTGGAGTAAATATCTCTATTTTTACATGCACACTCACTTTACCTAGTATACACTTGCCTGTATGCCAGTTTGAATATAACGAAAGATATATATAAAATAATTGAAATTGATTTCTTTTATGGTATATCGTGTTTAAACTGAGATATTAACAATTAATGATACAATGAAGGCATTTTAAATCAAGTACGAGTCACATTATTATGTATAGATAAAAGAACGAGTCAATAAGTCTTATTCAATTTCATACAAATTCAAGTTTCATACGTTCTAATAATTCACGTTTACCACAAAAAGAAGATTCTATTCGGCTGAGATCAACTGAAAGCTTACAGTTGGGAAAACTAATGAACGCCTTTAATAGAAGTTGGGCATTATTTATAAAAGAAATATATATTAGAAGCGAGTATGAGAAAAAATTTAAATTTTCACCGCGTTTATAACATTTTTATACAGTGACTTTTTTTTATTAAAAAAAATTGTTTTGTGGTGTTTGTCGTTATTTATATGAACTTCAGGTTTATATGTGTTGAAAGGGGTGTGTAAATGTCGCTAATAGTTAGGACAGTCATATCGTACGGCCTTGAACGAGATGGCGCCCACGTCTGAAAACTAATTGATTTTATATTGTAACGATCAATATCGTTGTTGTGATTTTAATGACCAACATTTATTATTACTTCCAAGTTCAACGCCGCCAAGAATATGATCAAGACTTGTCTCGTCATATATTTAAGCTTTAAAATTTCTTGTAAGTGACATAGTGCTACGACAATATCAATAAGAGAATCAAAACAAAAATTCGTCTATCTAAATCAGATACGCAACACTTTTGTACCAAAGTAAAGATCGCCTTCACCGTATCGTCTCTTGTTTTGACATAAGGTGGACTGTAAAGAAATCAATTTCAGTATAAATAATACAAAGCATGTAAATAAATACAACCTAATGCGTCTTGGATAAAAGTATATACCCAAATTTAAGTAGTCCTACTTTTTTAACGTAGGTAAGTAGTGTAGTGTTATATAGCTATGATAATGCTTAGTGTCCTATGCCCCAATGGGGACAAGGGATTTACATGACATTTTTATAGATAGGTTGCTATACAAAAAACACTATAAAATTTTAATTAAGGTATTTTTATGTACGAAATACAGTTTTTATACAATACATTTATGAATAGGTTGTTCGTTGCCTTCTACAAATTAGAGCTTTTTAAGGCTTTGTGGAACCAGCTATCAACGTAGGTATTTCCGACCCGTTACTTGGGGGCAATCAAAAGCGTCTCTTTTATAAGACGAGAACACACCTCGAAGGCCCCTGGAGCCCTTGGGCGGCAGTCAAAATAGCCAGCTCGTTTGCCTCCTGTTCCATAAAACTTGTGTGCAAGTTCATTCCGCCGAATATATTCAAAGATATAAAATGTCGTTAACCAAAGAGGTTTTATAGAAGAGGTTTTAATGCATTACATGTCAAACTTATTAAAATCAGTTTATTTACTTCTAAAATGCTATTTTCACATTCTCAAATAGTTTCTATTATTTATTCAGTTGTATCTCTCTTTCCCTTCCAAACTTTTTTGCGTTATACGAATTAATATTTTCCACTATAGTCCAATCTTTTATCTCTGTATCCTAGTGTGTGTGTCAGACCAACGTCTGCCATTTTTAAACCTGTATGTTTGGTATAAATAAATAATTTGGTTTTGTATTCGAGCTGTATTTCGTTAAGCGTGTTTAATACTTATAGCAGTGTTTGCGCTTAATGCAAAACTGAAGTTTTTAAGTAGGCTTTATGAGCTTGTTTGATCTATTTTTCAGTCAAATTTTTGAATAGCGTTAAAAAAATATCGTGTTTGTAAACTGGACAAATCTATGTTGAACCCATATTTCTCCGCTTAGTTAAATTCCTACTTTTAAAAAGGATTTTCTATTTCCAACCAATTTTCGAAGATAAGAAAATATATATCTAATATATAAAATTCTCGTGTCACAGTTTTCGTTCCCTTACTCCTCCGAAACGGGTCGACCGATCCTCCTGATATTTTCTGAGTTGAGTAGGTCTGAGAATCGGCCAACATCTATTTTTAGAGACATTTTTAATTTTTTTTTTGGCAATACGACGTTTGTTGGGATAGCTAGTAATCTATATAAAGTAAGAACTAAGAATAGTGTGTCATATTCCATAGTTAAGAAACTCTTTTAACATAAGGTCATATCATCTTTACAAACTAATATTGTATTTAAAAATTATATAAGTTTTTTATGTAGCCTTGTTTTTTACAATTACCATAGAGAACTGAAATAACAGATACGTCCAGCTGTTTACAAACACGATTAAAACACAGAAACGTACAGTTTTATAAAACTTAACGTAGGCCATTTGCGTATATTGAAATTGTTTTGCAGGCTCTAAGCAGTCTTACCAATACATCAGCTGAACAGGCTGCGGCTCCAATAATGCCATCTAGACGAGACAGTGTCGGTGGTGCAACACTGAAGTAAGTATTTGGCCAAATTCCAATCGCCAAATCTGTGCTTCTATCTAAAAGTTATTTTGTTAAATGTATCAATTTGAATATGGAACAACTTGGCAAATATTTTTACGAAATGTTAGAGAGGTTTTGCGACCTTATTACAAAATCTATCCTCTTTAAATTTAAAGACCACAGATTATGGATGGTCCGCAGATAAATCGTTTTGCAAGATTAATACTTAATGATACTTTCATAGAGATAAATGTATCCAACAGAAAATCATTTCAGATATAGATAGTTATCATTTTGAGATATATCTAAGAAGTCAAAAATTTCAGAGTTCAAACACCATCATTCAAAGACAACATACAAGGCTCACACAGTACACCGGAAAGTCGACGTGTGTCCGTGGGCAGTGCAACACATTCCCAGAGACATTCCTTTGCATCCGCCCACACACCACAGTCGCAGCCACACTCACCACAGCAGCCTTTTAATCCACTCATCTATGGAAATGATGTGGACTCAGTTGACGTAGCTACCAGAGTTGCTATGGTACGTGTATTTGTTTATTTACACTTTATTGCACTAACACTAGAAGCAAATGACGTTAATAGATGTTAGTACATATAAGAGCAACGGGTGGCCTTATCGCTAATAAGCGATCTCTTCCAGACAACCCACAATATATATTAAAATACCGGTGACACAAACTGGTGCTTTTTTCGCTTAACGTATTGCCATAGATCCAGGACTTAGTTTTTATTTATAGCTAGGGATATGAGGGTTCAAAGGTTTGAGACCCACAAGAAACTCAGCTGGCACAAGCTCATCGTAAACTTATAAACGTAAAAGTATTTATGGCAGAGCATGCAATAATATTACTAGTGTTGTTAAACAAAATCTTATATATTTCGTCTTAATAAAGTATAATCTTTTGTAGCGATGAGCATACGATTTTATAACAAAGTCCCAGCACGTATAACCAAATTGACTTCTAATAAATTTAAAACGCGTGTAGAGAGTATTTTGGTTGGAAAAGCATACTATACCGTAAACGAATATTTAGAGGACAAAGATCCCTTCAATGTGTCGGCAATTAGCTCAGCGTCGGGACAGTTTAATTAAGTAACCTTACGATGCTTTAGTTATTTGAATTGGTCACGTAAGTACCATGTATAAGATGTCTGTCTTCTCCGTAGATAACAGTAGTGAAATAGTGTAAAAATAAGTACATGGTGCTAATGTAAAAATTGACGATTCAAAATCCTCTTTATAATGACCTACTTGAATAAAGATGTTTTGAGTTTGAGTCTGATTTTTTCTCAGGATGTCAAAAAATGCATGAAGCATAGAATATAAAAATACCTATTTTCCAGTAAGGTCTTGACCTTAGAGTAAATGTCTAAAAGCGGTACAAAGATGTTAGCGTGGGCGAGACTGGCTCTGGCGTGATACAATAGGGGTCAAGGTCACGTGCAAAAGTTTTGCTGGAATTATTAGAGATTGCTTATAGAACAACTTCATATTACATAAATTTCTTTATGGTTTTGGGGTTTTTAATATTATAGTAGCAAAATTTTAAAAAAAAACCTAATGAGTAGAGCTTGTTAATAATGGCAAGAAGATTTTTCAAGAAGCGCTTCGCGGCTTTCACTTACGTAAAGTAGAATAAAATTGTTTTCCCCGGTAGCGATGGATTAAAACTAATTTAAACATTTATATACTAAAATTACATACATACATTTTAGTATCGCACGTATATTTCAATAAAGCTTCAGTTACAGGCTTAGTATATAATAGTAATATATAATTACATTATTTACCAAAATATGAAAACATTAGACTAGAGCAAGACCTGAATATAAATACGAAAATGTTCATTATATAGAAATCTTATCAGGTTTTTAAACTATAAATAGGACCTTGCTACTTATTAATTATTCTTAATTTAATTTCAGGTGCGATTTTTCAACTCTCAAAATGTATTGGCTAACTTCATGGAACACACGCGTACATTGCGACTATACCCACGTCCCGTAGTTGCATTTCAAATAAACAGTTTCCTTCGGTCCCGACCGAGAACTTCGGCATTCCTCAATAGATTCGCTAGAACTCAGGTAATTAAAGACATCATTTATAACATATTCGAATTTTAAATTTAAATTGTATTCGAACACAGAACAAGAATATAATGTATACAGTATGAAATAAACGCTTCAATTGGTTTTGTCTGTACTCTATGACAAATTGCAAGTTTAACATAGCTGTGGTCACATGCACTTTCGCGCCATTAATACGGATTGTATTAAACCTGAAAGATTTTTTTATTATATTACATATTTAAACCGGTATTTTTAGATTTTATAATTAAAATATTTTCTAATATGTATTCAGGCAGTGGAGTTCTTGGCAGAGTGGTCATTAACGCCACACAACGTAGCGTTTCTACGCGTGCAAACGGGTGTGTTTGATCCGCGTCAAGTTGGAGACAAGCCAAAATGGTTTGCTGACACCTTACAACCAGTACGATTTGCGGTTTGGGACGATGGCAGCTCACTGAATGGTGCCTTACGACAGTTGCAGCGTCAAGAAAATCAGCCTACAGGTATTAAATTTTAATTATATAAAAAAATTTTTAAAAACTACATACAATATATTTGAATTTATCGTAATGTAGGATTATGCACTGTAAAGTTTACACGACATTTTATAATAGTGGGTTGCCTGGAAGAGATCGCTTATTAACGATAAGGCCGCCCGTTGCTTTAATATCCTACTAACATTTACTAACACCTATTTACTTCTATACGTGCAACAAAGTGTTAATAAATAAATAATGCTAAATTATAACAAGTTTCATTGTATTTAATTAAACAATTAAAAATAATATGTAAAGACTATATTTCCCTTGTCTAACCATAAAGAATATAAAATAAACTCCACTAATTACATTAGATTATTTACCATAGATAACTTTTAGGTCTTAAGTAATATAATCTATATTTTTGTTTCCAGATGAGAGTGGTTCAGATTCGGACGGTGCTGAGAGTACAAGTTCCTCTTACTCGTCTCTTAGTGATTTCGTTTCTGAAATGGCATCATCTGATTTATCCCCAGGTTAGTCACCGTTTGCATGATTTGTATTCTGGTATGCCATCATAAAGGTTTTATAGAATTCAGTGGTACAACACACGAAGCCATTTATTAAAAAAAATATGTCAGTTTTGCTCACATAGGAGAATTGACAAAGGATACAAGGCTAGGGGCGGGCTGATAGTTGGTACTTTTCTGACTTTGATTCAGGACGTACATAGGGGTAAATGACGAGCATCCAAAACCGACAAGCCTGTATGGGGTCATTAAAATCAAAAATAACTGTATACCCTGTATAGGTAGCTTAAAAAAAATCAAAAATAAAAATATTTACTTTTTACAAATCTGGGGCGTAACACGGACGGAAAGAACTGGGAAGAATCTCTCCGCGCCGTTACTTGACATTTCTCTCCGTGAATTAAGCACGATAACAATGAAGTCTACATTTCAGGAGGCATTCAGCACGTAGTTGGCGAGACGTATAACGCAGTAGTCCAAGTGCCGATGACGCTTTCATCATCTTTAGATCCTAAAACTGTAAGTTCAATATCATGAGGGATATTTAAGTATACTTACTAGCTACTAGCTTCTACCCGCGACATCGTCCACGTGTAATAAAAAAGGGATTTGGAAAATTGGTTTACACTGGCAGAGTTCTGGTGAAATTTTTGTACAAACATTGCCTAAAGTTTTGCCGATCTCCATACCCAATTTCATTGAAAACGGTTCAGTAGCTTAATCGTGAATGTGTAATAAATATAAAGACAGAGTTACTTTCGCATTTGTAATATTAGTATGGATTGCATGACTTTTTTTGTTTAAGAACCAGCCGTTATATATACCCTAAGAGTATTAACAGATTTTTATGAAAATTTATATTATAATGTGTAAGATCTTTTTAAACAAATAAGTAATATATTTTGGGATTTTTATTAATATCAATTAATATTAATGTAGGTGTATAGTCCACCATCATCACTAATGTACGGCGAGGAAGCTGAAGAACAAAAGGGTCAGGCGCGCGAGTCCACATCTCCATCACCATCAGCATCCAGTTCGGAACACAGTGACCTATCCGATGATGAAGGGCCGGGAGCTAATACTGATATAGGACAACCCGCACCAGTCAAGAAAAGTGTACGTATGACTTAATATGCGTTATATTTAAAATTGGAAGCATTTTTTTTGTCTATGGTACTCTATTGTCTATCTTATCCATAAATAAGTTTTACCCTAATTATAATTGATTAACCTTATTTAAAAATCAAACTAGCATGTTAAAGGAACATATTAAAAAAAACCAGCCAGTCATCTCTGATAATATGGTACTACACATAGGTATTTTTATTTTTTTTATGTTTTATTTCTTAAACCTATACAGCTTTTCAAAAAAAGTTTACACAATAAAAATAGATTAAAAATAAATCCAAAATAAGGTTGAAACATAGAACCGCAAGTAGAATCTAAGATCAGAAAAACAATAACAAAATATATATACATATGAACAAGTGGAGTATATTATGTGAAGAACGAGCATTTAAGTGTGTGTGTGTGTGTGTGTATTAGTGTGTGCAATGGTGTTGCTGTGTGAGTGAGCGTGCGAGGTAGAGTCTTAGTTTTTTTTAAAAGAATTTCTACTTAGGTATGAAAAATATTTCATTTAATTTAGATCCGTTCGCATCGCGCCCAACCAACACGTGACCGGTGGAGTGTCACTGTGTCCCGATTCATTATTGTTGAGTAGTGTGTCTATATGTTGTTCATTAATAGAGAGTAAAAGAAAGCCCAATTAACACGTTTATTTCCTTTAACTGATGGTACACTACTAACTAATATTAACTGAAATCTTGCGGGCGGGAAGTAATGTGAGCACACGTACATATGCACATACAGCTTACGCGCCGAATCTAAATATGTGTGACCCTACAGTCATAAAGTGCTGATCATAATTCTGTTCATATTTGTGAAAATAAAAATCGTACATTGTTAATTATCTTCAGTGTGGTTTTAATTCTCCTCGCCCGCCAACCCACGAAAGCTCGGCGGCCATGATGAATACAGAATTGACTCATGACGACCACGTGCCGTTATATATAACTTAAAAATAATATATTTTAAAGGACACAGACAGCGGTAGTTTTGGACGAGAATCGGATTCAAACTCAACAACGACCCCAGCGACGGTGGTGCACGCGAAGCGCGAGGCAAGCCCCGCCCATGACAACACGACCCATGCGCGTACGCAGTTCGCTAACCGCACTAAGGTTGGACCTTAGACCTATTTTGTTTGTTATATAAATAATTGTATAAAAATCCGATTATCTTTGTAGAGTTCAGGTGGTGTATCAAGACAGGCGTCTCAAACTTCACTGTTAGAACAATTCGCGGCTCAGGCCAAGGAGTTGGTGAGAGAAACAACGCGGCAAAGTAGTCAAGAAGGTTTACTTGCACATATGGATAAGGTAAGTCTATTTGTTTTTCTTTTATCAGTCAAGACGTACCACTCCCTAAAAGGCCGGCGTCTATGGGCGACTTCACCTTTATGGTGGGCCTCCTGCTCGTTTGCCCCGTCTTCTATAAAAAGAACATCTAGAACTCTACTCATAACTTAATAAAAAAAATATAAGAAATAATTTTAAGCAAAAAGGTTTATCGATTGGCAAATTTAAAATATATTTTTATAAATGTTCATTTTGATTTATTGCTTTATCGAAAAGAAAGGACAAGAGCACGGAGAGGATAAGAAACTATTTGCTCCCTTTGATAAGGTATCCGAATCGAATACGCATTTCAATTTAGAATTAGTCACGTTTGACACTTCATGTATTGTCTATGCCCGGTTTCGGTCAACTTCATTCAACTTGACAGTTGACATTGACAAAATTGGCCTAAGAGCTGTCTTCTCTCACAGAGCTATGTATTTTTTTATTACATTTACAGTTTTTTTTAATATTTTTTCATGTGAAAGTATGTACTTTAACCTAAAATTGTTAAAATGTAACCGAAACTAGGCATTTTGTTCACAAGCCACGTCACTTAACATATTGTAGAACTACAGGGTTTTCATATATACATTTTAAGCCTGAGCACATCTTACATAATGCACGTGTGAATTTTTCAAAGTACTTAACAACGTACACGTAATAAGCTTTATATATTTATAATTTAATATATTAAACTAACCCACTAATTGTATACAGTAATAAAAATAACGGCTCTTCTCTAGATAACAACCGAACCAGTTGTAGTGTAAAAAATTAACGATTCAAAAGTGTCATTATAAACACCTATTAATAATAAAAAAAATATATGTTTGAAATTGAATCTAATATAATAACTATAAAGCTGACTGACTACACGAGTCAATTTTGATGAGTATGAATACGATTTTGTTAATATGGCTCTTGGGGTTTCTTTCAAATAATTGAATTTTAACCACTGATTGCCGCAATCACACATAACCGCATGTACATCCGTCAAAAAGTTTTTAATGTGGGGATTATAAAACACAATATTGGAATGATTCAAACGCTTGGGAATGATTTGAATCTTTGATTACTCAATTTGTATAAAGATTTTAGGTTAGAATTTCAGAATTTCATATTGCATATTTAGTTGAGAATTTATCAAGGCATGTGGTGTTTGGAGCATCAGTTCACACACACTTTAACATCAATAATCGATTTCAAGAAAGTGTTTGCATTGATTGTAGAATGCGTCATCCCCATCTATAATTGGGTGTTGCATACTGGTTGGCTTAGATGCAGACATTATTAGGTTTTTTTATTACAAACTTACCCTAACCTGCCCCAAGACTTACCCCAGCCTTACTCCAGCTTACCCCGGACTTACCCCCAGCTGCAGAATTTGTCCATGTAGGCTTTAAGCAATACAAAGTAAAGATAAAACTGAGTTCTTATTATAGTTCGATTCTCACTTGGACCTCATTGATTTTGCCTTGAATGTATATTTTAATTTTAAAAAATCGTATACTTTAGCTGACTTCGCATGCTAAAAAAGCAGCTGAAGAAGCATCAAAAAGTGTTCAAGAAGCATCTAAATCAGCGCTGGAAGCGAGTAAAACAGCAACCGCAGTTAGCAAGAATACATTTGAAGATCTTACGTATGTTGGGAAGTCGACTTTGGGCGATCTAACCAAGAGTGCGAAAGAAGTTGCCGCGAAGAAAGGATTATTAAAGGTAACAATTGTCTAGACAGTTTTTTTCATACGAAAGTATGAAAAAAACCCTTCACCTATTAAGCAATTCTCGGACTAAGCCATAGCCATAAAATTTCGCTTAAAAGCGATCTCTTTCAGGCAACTGAAGAAAAATGAGTCTATAATAACCCTTATATAATAAAATAAATTTATGGCTTAACAAATCACAATTTCTTCGATTTCTATCCATACTAATATTGTAAATGCGAAACTAAGTCTGTATATATTACGTCTTAAACTGCTAATCCGATTTCTATGAAACTAGGTAAGGACTAAACATTTGGGACTTAACTGTGTATCGCAATAAAAGAGGTTAAAATAGGGAATAAAAGTTTGTATAAAATATCACCAGAACTCTGCCACTTATATACCGATTTTCCAAATTCCTTTTGTATTTAAACCACGCAGACGAAGTCGCGAGCAAAAGCTACTAGTTCTTTATAAGTCTGTTATTATTTGTTTTGTAATCAGTTGGTTAATGTTTGTTTTAAGCTATTGTCTTTCTAAATAAATATCGTTTGATGTGTTCGTAGGGTGAAAGTCAAGACGGTGGTGACCCAATGGGTCGGCGGGAGTCAGGGGCTCTGCAGACAACGACTCTCCTACAAACCACGCATAGAGATTTCTTCTCAAACATAAGCTCCGATTTGAACGGACTCGCTGCTTCAACGTCTAGCATGTTCAGTGACTTCTTTGGTGCTAAAGGTTCGCCAAGGCTGTCATTTATTATATATAGCCAGTGAAAATCTCTTTAAAGCTAAATATAATTTTAGATATGTAACTTTATTATTAAGAACTATATTACAAAGTTTGGTCCTTCGGTCCGAGCTAAAAGCAATATGCAATTTTTTTTTAAAGCAAGCTCGACTGTATCCTTTGTACTTTAATACCTTGTATCTAATTGGGCTTTTCAAGCACTTTCACGACCTTTTTCGTTATTATTTGGAAAAGTCAAAAAATATACTATATGTATGTATGTTTTTTTTTTCACAGGAAAGCAACCCAAACCTCCGGAGCCGACTGGTGCACATCTATCAGCAACGTTTGGTCCGTTCTCGCAAGGCGCCAAGGGTTTAGTTCAACGCTCGCCTCTAATACGCCACTCAGCGCCGACCACGCCTGCGCAAGCGCTGCCGCCGAGATCGCCCAATACTGAAAACCAGGCGTTCCTTAATGACGTAAGTTCACTTTAAATATTACAAAACTAATTATAATAATTTATTAAAAAATAAATAATCTTCGGTGAATCAATCTCGCCTATTGATTTAATAATTAAACTTTAATAGAATAAAAATATAAGTGCGCTCAATAAATAATTTAAGTTTAAGTAAACTTTGTGCTTTACTTAAATGTTAATTAAAGTATTAATTCATGTTAAAACAATATGTTTTTATACGTTTTAAAAAAATTATCCTTTCTATTTAATATTGTTTACATTCTGTAAAACTTAAGAATTATAATTTTATTTATTTTTAATTAAAATATATGAATATCGTAATATTTTAGTAATATTATGATTTTTAATTATCCTGTTTGAATTTTATGAAAGTTTTTTTTCTTATGACAGTTGATTCAACACGTGTTAGAGGGCGAAGGAGTTGGTTGGTTGAAACTGAACCGGCTGAAGAAATTAATGGAGGACGAGTCGTATAGGAACATGGTGCTCAGCAAACTCAACAGAAACATCCATAGGAAGACCACACCGACAGATAAAGTTGAAGATGTGGTAAGCTTTTTAATAAAAAAAGTTTGTTTTTTATTTCAGGAAACTTTTCACACACGCTGGTTTAGTCCTAAAGCGATTTATAGCTTAAAGTCTATGTAACGACACTAAAGGGACTATGCATCTTATGGCCTTATAGGGAGTCGTTAAATGGAAAGAAGAAAAATCAGAATAAAATACAAGCTAAACGATTGATTCCGACGCTTGATACTTTGTCGTTAAATCGAGTGTTATAGTCACAAAGATAAGATAAGTTCTCAAATGGTGAAGCAGTGAAACCACGTTAATTTATTTTTTGTTACGTTCAAAAGTGATTTTAAATTTTGACTATAAATAAATATATTATATCACTAAGGCCAATCAACGTACCGGGGATCGTATTAAGAACCCTCTGTCCGGCCATACGACAAGTATTCAATTTACTAAATCCAAATTACATTTTTACAAGGATGAATCCGAATTTCAATTTAGGGTGAATCCTAATTTGAATTCGGCATGAATCCGAATCAATCAGGAAATTCTTTCTTCTTCGACATTTGTAAACAATTTCGCTTTTCGTTTCAGTTCGTAAGCAAGCCAGTGTGGAAAGGAATGTTGAAAGTCCTCCAAGCGGTAATACACGGCTTAGAGTTCACATACTCCAATTTCGGTTTGGGCGGAATGGCCTCCGTGTTCCAATTGACAGAAATGGCTCACACGCATTACTGGAGTAAGGAAGTGGCTGGATTGGAGCAGGGCGGGATGGGAGGTTCGTCACTCACTGATTATCGACAGGATCTGGACACGCCTTCTACACCGTCGTCGAGAAAGAGCTCGCAATCTGGTAATTTGCTTTTAATAAGAATAAATTTAACATATAAGAAAAAGTAAATAATAATAGAGTGATATATAGTAGAAACTATACGAAGAATTAACTAGCAACACCGAATGTAACAGATACTGTTCGCACAAGTTAATGTAACTATAATTTCTGGTTTTAGAAATAAAGTATTTTGTATTGTTGTATGTCTTGACAGTGACAGTGCCTTGATTGACAGCCGTCAGTTGTCACTTCGGTTCTGTTTAGTCACAGATAAAAATAAAGATTTTGTACCATTTTAACATGTGCCCATTTTAAAAAGTGACATACTCGTAAACATCTCAATTATATAATATAATAATAAATTAATAGATCCATAGACTGAAAAATAACCGACAACTTTTATGGAGCAGGAGGCAAACGACAGAAATAAAAACTTAAAGCTTCATCACCATAATAATATTATCAACGTGTTACCAGATGTACCAGTGCTTAACTACCCAGAAATGGATCCCAACGACGCACAGACCACAACTGAAATGTTCAAAGACATGTTGAACTCAAAGAGAAACCTACTCTTCAGCAAATTAACATCGTTCGATTCTGACGTAAGCGTATAAACATTACACCGCATGTTTGTTCCATGTGATTGGCATGGCTTTATATATTAACCATTAACGTTACTTAACACTTTCAAACAAGTAGCAGTTATAATAAAATTCCAATTAATCAAACTCCAAATCCAGCTCCTAATCGAGTCGATAATGTATTTAATTCAACATTCTCCTGTCTTCTACTTCTACTGTATATATAAAGGCTGGGTTAAAATCTAGTTTTGCACGTATATGGAGTAGACCCTGCGTATAAAGGTGTTATATTGGCGACAGGTGCAATCAGAGTGCTCGGTGGGCGATGGTTCTATCACAACCAACAGGGTTCTTCATGAACATCGATATAAATCGAATCTCTCTGATACAGACGTCATGTATCTTGATGTAAGTCGTCACGCTGTCGCTTTCGATGTATTTGACGCCTCTCAACTGAAAAATTCTTTAATCTCTTCCCAATTTGTGTTTTTTTTTAATATAGCTGTAATGTAGCGATTTTTAACTGATGCTTTAAGAGTTAATTTGGGTGTGTCTTCTGGCATTAGATTGAAAGTTACAGGCAGAATGGCAGAATATTTTTCTATAGAGAGAGAACTTATGTAATTGGTGTGTATGTGTATGAAATCTGTTTTTTTTTTCTTTTTTATCTGTATTGAGCATACATTCTGTATTGGAACTAATGAAAAAAAATTACAGGAATCCGTTAACGATTATTCGTACTATTTGTTGTAAATAATTATAAAAGAAGCTTCACAAACAATTAACTAGCAACACAGTGTAAGAGACACTAGAACGCACGAGTTGTAAAGTATGTCTTGACAGTGACAGTGTTAGTGCCTTGATTGACAGCCGTCAGTTGTCAGCGCGGTTTCGTTTAATAAATCACAGATGAAAAACATTAGTTTTTTCATAATTTAAACTAAAGTGCTATTTTTAAATATAATTAAATAATAATTAAAAATATGACTTATTACTTACTTACGACGAAAGTATTTGAAAATATCGAAAATAGTCGAAAATATTTGAAAAAACTATCCTCTATCTATTACAAAATAGATATATTTTAGCAATTTTTGAAGTTGAGAGGTGTTATTTTCACAAGCTTAATAAGCGTCCGCACCTCACTTTTTTGATTAACCAACACTTAAAAAAAAAACAAATGCGCGACATTCCATTGGTGTATCATTGTCATTGGCTTGCTTCTTGTCTATGTACAGTCATAATCATTAAAACATCTTAAATTTTTATTATTATCGTAGGTTCGTTATTTTAACATCCTCTTTAGATATTTCGCTAATCCATCTTTAGTAATTTGGGTAAGTGCCGAAACTAAGATTGTATATATTTAATATTAATTATGATCGTTAGAACAGATTAAGAATATATACATTTCCCTACATATTAAATACCTAAATTACATCTAGGCTAAAGACGGCTTTTCTACCGCCAAAGTGTTTTTGAGTCAAAATTTTGTTAAGAGAGCATAAGTTATAGTGATAACAGTTCACACAGGCCTGCGGTCGCGGTGGAGGGAAACCAAGAGCGACAAGTGTCTTCTCATCCAAGTCCGCTACTACTTATAAGGCTCCAGTGGGAATACCAACTACCTCCCCCCTCAACTCACCTGATACAGCTCGCACCTATTTATACCAGGGACTAATAGGTACGTCGATTTTTTTATTCGACTTATCGACAGCATTTTTTAAATATATGTGCAATTATGTTTGTTTATATACATTGTAAACTCTCATTCGATTTAACGACAAACTCTCTAAATCGCCGAAATCGATTGGCTTTGCTTGGTTTAGCTTGTATTCTATACTATTTCTTCTATATATTTAACGAGTGGTCGTTAAAGATATAAAGTGTGTGTGTGGGTGATATAAAGAGTGGTCTTTATATCACCATAAAATGCACAGTTAAAGGAGTGGCGGAGAGTTTCTTGCCAGTTCTTCTCGTCCGCTCTACGCCCTTGATGTGGGCTGTAAATGTAGAGTCCAAATTTTTTTATAACTTAGTTTGTTGACGATTCATAACGTGTACCTTGGCTATATGAATAAAGATATTTTTGATTTGAGTCACTTCAGTGTCGTCATATAGAGTTTACACTATACTTTGTAAATCTTAAAATAAAGGTTAATAGAGGTTAAATTAAACATTGTCTTGTGTACTTGAACATCGTAGGCTTTTGCAACATTAGCGAAAAAACCCGTTTATATTTTAACCAACGAATGTCCATCAGCATATGTATTTCTTTACCAAACATGTATCTTTAAGGTAAAGAGAAGTCAAACTTATGGGACCAAATGCAATTTTGGGAGGACGCCTTCCTTGACGCGGTGAGCCAAGAGCGTGACATGATCGGAATGGATCAGGGCGCGAATGAAATGATGGAGAGGTACAAATGCTTGAGTGAAACAGAGAGGAAGAGGTTGGAACACGAGGAGGATCGTTTGCTATCAACGGCCCTATACAATTTAACCGCTGCGATGGTTCTGTTTGGTGTTGAAGCGGATATTGTTAGGAACAAAGTGCGGAGGTTACTCGCTAAAAGTCATATTGGTCTGGTGTACAGTCAGGAGGTTAATCATCTACTGGATGTGGTGCATACTTTGGTGAGTTTATTTATATCAATCGAGACAAAACAATATAAGTATTTGACGAAAATAAAGCTTGTATAACAGATAATAAGTTATATAGTCTCATGTAGCAATAATCCACGGGAAGATAAAAGATGAACTATTGTATGAATTAAAAGTTTCAGCTTATATTTTAAATCACACCTGTACACGGGCACGAAAATATATATATATATATATATATATATATATATATATATATATATATATATATATATTTTAAATTATTTAAAAAAAAATCATATTCTAAATACAATTATATGTTTTGAAAACATGATTTAGTTCAGAACGTGGTTTAGTTCAGCGCGATGAATGCACGTAAAATAAGTATTTTTTTGTTATGTTATGAGTAAACGTTGTTTTGTATTTTAAATAACTTCCCTTTCTGTGAATTCCTATATAAAATATGGTCTACCTATCAAAATAAGTTAAGAATATACGTGTGTTAGCGTTACATAAATTTTGTCTAATAGTTGTACTATTCTTTATATTAATCAACTATTTAGTGCTTATATATCTCATTGCATCATTATATATTATGTTTAATTATCTATTGTCAGGATTATAATACATATATAATAAGCAATATCAACCAAACACAGTAATCATTGTCATAACAGTTATATTTACTAAAAGTAACTGTTTAATAATAATTTTACAAAAGTACAATCAAGGAATAACACTTACGTTTATCTCGTTTGCCAATCGGACCCAGAATAGCCACTTACCACAGAAATAACAAAAGCTGTCGAACATTATTCAAAAATGCTTCTAATCAATTCATTTAACCAAAAAGAGGTTCTAATGAATTTGTTTCACAAAAGAGGTTTTAACAAATTCATGTATAATCATATTTAAAGATATGATTATACATCATATATATATATATATATATATGTAACATCAGTATTAACCATATATGTTATATGTATATTAATATGGTACATATTAATATACATAACACGTGCGAATCGTGTTTCAGCACGGCAACGACATAGAATTGAAGGCGTTGGGCTCGCGTCAAGCACGTCGCGCTTCGTTCACAGTGCACGAACGTGATGCGAGTGGTCCATTGCGTTTTATGGAGGTCCGCACTGATGGACTCGTGTTACGCTCTACGCAAGGTATGCTCTTAGTTACCATAGTTAAGGTAGACAGAACATCGACTAACATGCCTTGAATGAGACCTGAAACGAGCTGGTTGTTTCTCAAATGTTAATAAATACTTTTATTTATTGATTCATAATTTCATTTACACTGTAACTGTACTGTATGCATTGAATGGATTTTGCTTTAAAAATAATGTAGCGACATCTACGATCACGCCATCGATCCGAAGTTCTTTCAACCGCTAATAGAGAATGTCTCAGCCTTCGCCACTTGGTCCTTCGGGCCAGACAGTAATTGTGACTTTTGAAATGGATTTTGGAATCCTTTCCTTCATACAATTCATTTAAGTATTGAATAGTTAAAAAGTGAAATTATTTTTATTTATTACGCAGGTACAATAATAGAGAGATGGTGGTACGAGCGTCTAGTGAATATGACGTACAGTCCGAAAATACGCGTTTTGTGTCTATGGAGGAAAAATGGCGGCCAAACGCAATTGCATAAATATTATACGAAGAAGGTAAGCGTCATACCAACGTTTGTTTACGAAATCAAAAACTAATTTTTAAACGTCAATGTTCTCTGTAGTCTATGTTCAAACATTTAAACATTCAAAAAAGAATTACACATTTTACCGCAACTAATAAATAATTATAATAAAACTAAGTACACATGTAATGAACGCATAAAAACCCTTCTAGTAGAGGGCGCCACTTTCTACTTGATGATCGATTAAAATTAAATGTCTCAATTTTTTAATTATACATTCTGTAGATAATCTTATAGATTATCTTATCTTATCTTATAGATTATTATTAAATATTTATATATTTAGGTTGATGTTTTTTGCTTACCTTTCGTTGAGCCATTTTAAACACCTTAAAAAAAACAAACCTTTAAATCAGTGGTTCCCAACCTTTTTAAGTGCGCGCCCCACTTTTGAGATTCTAAAATCGAAAATGCCCCCCTAACACGTGCAAAAATAAGAAAATGCCCCCCTAACCCATGCAAAAATAAGAAAATGCCCCCCTAACCCATGCAAAGATATGAAATCCCCGTAACTAGAGGGGTAATTTTAACTGAAAGAATCGAAAATTCTCGAAATGCCCCCCTCCAATTGCCAAAATTCCCCCCAGTGGGGCGTACGCCCCACGTTGGGAACTACTGCTTTAAATCCTGGTAGAGTTCACATGCATGTCGTATCTTGTTCGTATTATTATATTGTATTTTGTTATTGTATAATGTTTCAATTTCTCATTTAATTGTTTTATGAGTATACCTAGTTTTATTATCTCATAAGTTTATTGTTTTTTAAATATATTTAGAAAAGATGTTTGGGGACAGATATAATAAAACAACTATATAAACTCTGAAAGTGGTAAGAAAGACACAAACTCTCCTTCACTTTTCTCAATTGTCTTTTCTTTTCTTGTGATCTTGAATCAATATTATTTAAAACTCCTGTCAACCATGCCTATCGTTCACAGTGCAAAGCACTGTACTACAGCATCAAAGAGGCGATGGAGAGAAGTGGGCGGAAACAGGAAGCCGCGGAGCTTGGTGGCGAATTTCCGGTCCAAGACTGCGCTTCGGGAGAGGGTGGACTCATACAGGTCTATCTCAAATTACTTAACTTTAAATTTATTCGAAAATTGTATGGAAAAATCTATAATTTAATATGACTCGTATCAACTACAAAAATTATCAAAATAAAAACTTGAATAAATTTAACGCAATGTGGGTTGCCTGGCAAAGATCGCTTATTAGCGATAAGGCCGCATGTTGCTCTTACACATAAGTACTAAATTTTTTTTTTCACTCTCAAAAATGGCCATCAGTTGACATCGACTACTATCAGTTGGGTGGGATATTAAAGCCATTATCGATTTCTGCTGTTTTTGTGTAATAAATAAATATTCCCGATACGTTGAAGGTTTGCATGGAAGGCGTCGGTCTCCTGTTCCACCACAGCAAGGTATGTCGCATTTTTCTCTCGCATCCGAATCTGTTGTCCGCTTTTGTCAATCGATACGTAATTTTGATACAGTAAGGTAAGATCTATCCGTCAATGTTTTCGCTTTTGGGATTCTCAAAAAAAAAATTTCTATAGAACATCGACTTGCTCAGCCCGCGCCGGCTTCACTGTTCCCATTGTACTATCTAGTGCATTTCAAATCTCTTCAACAAATTGATCCAATAGGGAAGACAATTTGTCAAATAGTAATTAGAACCCAGATGTTTAGACGTTAGACCCATCAAGACCATGCAAGGACCACTCAAACTTTCCTATACTCCTTAAACTTAACTTCCCATAACATCCAATACGACTTTTAAACGCAGCTTTGCTCAATAATATTATTTTTTTTCGTATTTTCTATTACTATTTCGATGTAATAGCTAGTCATTTATTTTTATAAACGTCATATGATTTGTGCATGCGCTAACTGTCTGCATCACCCCGCCGCGGAACTTTTGAGATGGTCCTTGAGTAGCGCTCGGCCCTCAACTAATATCATGTTTTTGTCTGTTCTCTCCGCTGCCGTGAAGGATTTCGAGGTACACAGTGGTTTAGTAACGGACGCCCGGTAGACGATTAGCTCGTAGGGCTTTGTAGTTTGAGGCTTTCGTTTGTTTTAGCCGTTAGCGTTGTTTAGTTACCCGAGTGCGGCTGGCGCTAGCGCCTTGCATGCACGTACTCGTCCCTTTCTGTTCATACGCACCCGGCAGCTTGCAAACGGAGCGTCCGTCAGTTCGCACGTCACGTTAGTCACCGAGGCCGTAGCCGTGACGAGGTCAGTCGTAGAGCATTGCCATCTCACAAGTTCTGACTTCTGCCTTCAGCCCTGGCACCGCGCTCTCGCTCACCGCACCGCACGCCGACTTTACTCTCAATGCTTCTCTTTCACTGGTATCACTTGATATTAGCGAATCGTTCTTGCTGGATGTTGCATTTTTAATATTGTTTAAAGTTAAATACTTTGTGCATGTTGTAGATTAGATGTGTGGCTCTGTATTATTTTTCTAGCTTCAGATAGAAGTTGCTCTTGGCTCTGCGGAGGCTCTGCAGAGGCTCCGTTGTGCAAAAGCAATTTCGTGTTAGAACAAGAGTTTAACAACAGTGGTTCATAATATGACGTATATTATCTTTCAGTTCTTTGTGAGGCTGGATCACATACGAAAGTGTTTCACTCAGAACGGAGGAATCTTCGTTTTAGAAGAGTTCAGTAAGTTCTCTTTTATTACAACATTCATAACTATGTTAACGTCGTGTTTATATGTTATTCGATTTACAGATCCCAAGACGAGGCAAATAACACAGAGGAAGTACAAGTCTGTAATGGTGAGTTATATTTATAGTAACTATCTATCTCTAATCTATCTCTCTTCACTTTTGTTGCTTGTATTGTTTTGTCTGTTTCCTTGTATGTGTGATATCGGCGCGACATCTATGTTTTGTAGATACACAGTTCTCTCTATTCGGGTATAATTATCGACTTTTATAAGTAGGACCTTAAGTTCAGACCAGTCAATTGTCTTCCTTTTAGAAAAAAAGTATATCGTTTTTCGTCAACAAAGCATCAGAAATCCGAAATTAAAATCTAAATGAATGGATTGTATGAACAACGTTATTTTACTTGTCAATTTGAATTACTGCATTGTTGAGTTTTATTTTGATGAATTTATGCTTTTTGTTTTGCTGATATTGTTATTTATATATAATTTGTGTTTTAAAGGTAAGAATGTTAAAGTAGATAAATAGATTACTTCGTTTTGGTTTTGCCATATTTAGGAATGCTCAGCGACATGTCCAAAGTGCGGTACAAAAAAAAATATGGTAAAGCTCCTGTATGCTGAGTTTTTGTTGGTATTGGTTACATACAATTAAAAATGAGATTTTTAAAATGTTTTTTTTCACTTTGATCTAGTAACTTAAATCTACTTGTTGTAGGCTGAAAAAGTAGTGCTTGACCTCCATCGTATCTTCTCCATTTGGCTTTCTCAGTACTATGTGTATGTTCGTGAAACCGAATTTACATCCGCACCCTATGTTACGTGATGTATGTATTTCAGTTTTTTTTTTCGCTTTCGCACTTAATTATAGCTTGTTGCTTTTATGGGATTGACGGTTTGGATAATTTGACTGTATACAGTTGTATATGTCTTATCGTATACACAAGAATCGGGAATATACACACAACCGTCCTTATAAAGAATCGTCAAACTCAAACACAAAATATATTTATTTAAGTCTTTCGTCTCTTAGTGTCTTTATAAAGACATTTTTGAATCGCTACCACCGGTTCGGAAGGCAATCATCTACCGCGAAGAACCGACAAGAAACTCGATAGCTGCACTTGTAAAATAAACATTTAATACAAAATTATGTTAATTACAATTCAAATAACGAAGTATTGTACGGCTACTCAAGAATTAAAGTGTTCAATGCTAAGCGTACTGTACCAATTGCCGGCATATTTTCAACCAAAATACTCTTTACGCGCGTTTTAAATCTATTAGAAGTTAATTTGGTGATACGTGCTGGGACTTTGTTATAAAAACGTATGATCATCCCTACAAAAGATTTATGCACTTTACTAAGACAAGAAGCAGACACATTTTTTCTCTATTTCTTGTGTTGTGTTCGTGTTTATCTTCACTAATAGATAAAAGATGTTTATTTTTATGTACGAACCAAATGTTGCATAATATATTGTGAAGCTACCGTGTAAGAATACCGCTTGTTTGTAATGTGTCTATGAACAAATACAAATTACCACTGGATTAATATTATTAAAACAAAATATTTAAAAAAATAGCGGTACCGGCGATTCGATAGGTGTTATAGTGAAAGATGAACTTAACGGTTATAAATAAAATAGTATTTTTAGGTGAGTATAGAAAAATATCGAAAAAAAAGTTTAAGTGCATACATACATACTGTAATTGCAGTTGTCAAAATCGTCCACACCCATACCACATATGCCTGCGCACACGCTCAAATATTATCTTTTATAATACGTTTAATAATTTAACACCTGATATTTCAGGCGGACCAAATTTGTTACGCGGTTTTGTGCGTGTTCTCGTACTTCGCAGCGGGACAGGAGCAAAAGAAGGCGATTCTGGAGCAAGCAGCGAGGATACCGCCTTCACCACAACATCTGCCTAATGCTACACAGGTACAGCTGGTAAAGCTGGAATCCAGTACCTATCTAAGAGCTAGGTGTTTTCTTCCTTCGAAGGGAGAAATCTCAAGAAAATATACTCAAATTTTTTGAATTCTAATGTAGTATAACATTTTTTTTTTATTTAACCATATTAATTACGACAATATTTATCTTTAACTTATAATTGTTAATATGAACATGTTTTGTTTTATATTGACTGTTTGTGCCAAAATTTAAAAAAAATACCAAATGTTTCAAATATATTTTATATCTTAGGACAAGTCAGAACCAAACAGTCGTGAAGAGAAATGTTCAAGGGACTCGGAGGGAGGTCGCGATCGTCCTCGAGTGCCTCCCGACAGGCAAAGTTCACGGGTACTGCCTGAACGGCCTCACCAGGCCGAATTCAAGGCCGAAAGAACTGATCGGCCTTCAGACCGGAATTATCCCGACAAGGCTTCGGATAAATCCTATCAAACTCAAAGGACTCTACCGGAAAGGCCTGACGCTAGAACTGTAAGTTTTGTTTGAAGCTCAATTTATGGGATGGGCGTGGTCACTTAAAGAAGAAGGTGACAGTCAGCCATGGACACTTCCAGGTTAATTGAGATTGGTAGATTTTAGTTCAGTATATTCTAGTTTTCTATTTAAATACATTTACTCATTACATTAGTTAAAAAAAAACTATATTTTTTTTAACTAAGTGGGTTAATTATTCGATACTCCACACTAAGTCCACACCCAGAGAACCCAAGAATCGATGATCAGACATTCATCATACAGAAAATAATTGTAATCCCAGCTATAACTAGGGATGAGTTACTGAATTGTTATTAAAATGTTGTTACAGGATTATGTTACAGCCCGCGTGAGCCAGTTTGATAGTTTAGAAAGGCGAGGTGAGGTGAGAGATAGTCCCGAGAGAGACATTCGTAAGGAGAGCGAGCGTGATAGAGTCCACCGCACGGAGAGCCTCCCGCCGCGCCGGCCTCCGCCCCCAGCGCCCCAGCACCGCTTAGCGAGGACCATGTCACATTCATCGCCGGCCAAAAACCACGATCCGCCCACGGTAAGGAACCAAGTTTCCAAGAGATTTTCTCTTTACGGTTGAAAAGTAATCCTCTTCAATAAAAAATAAATAAATGCATAGTTATAATTAAATATTGAATGTCAATAAAATAAATATATGGTAGCTGACAACTGAGGACTGACGACAATAACTGAAATCCAAAATTTAAGGGCTAACAGAACTATCTATTATAGACACTTGGGCTAAAATCTATTGCTAAGACTGATTAACGCTAAATATGACTTGCAAATGTCAAATCGCGTTGACATATGCAAGTCATATTTAGTATTATTAAGTGTATTGCGTATACACGCAGATACCGCCGCGTGTTGGTGTGCCGAGCGGAGGCCGCGGTGTGCCCCCGGCCTTACCGCCCAGGCAAATGTCCGCTGTCGAATTCACCTCGCCCAAGTAAAATCTATACTCGCGCCATTTAAATTCAAAATATAACGGAAAATTCCAAAAAAAAAAAAAGTTCTTTAAAAACCTATTTTGTTTTTAAATTGGCGTTGAGTAGTATGTAGATGGTGTATGAGGCTTTCAGGGTCGAGACTGGCGTATGTCAAAGCCCGAGTTTTGACATTCGTAAGTCGTGGAGGGTCTTGACTCTGAGTTTTACCTTTAGGGTCTAATAGTGTTTGTGTTGCTATCCGTTATGTTTTTATTTGCAAATCTGTTATCAGCTTTATATGTAAACTCAATGAATGAGAATGATTTCGACAAATATTGTTTGCGATTGTTCTTTTACCGTAAATATACTTTTTCGTTTTGACAATTGCACAATGACACCCAAAATTCATTTGGGACTAAATATCCTGATTATTATTGTGTTAAATTATAATTAATTCTCAAAACACACAAATATGATATTAAATGAAAGATTTAAAAAAAAACATACATAGATTCAAGGTCAGGCAACTTAAAAAAACTGAGTTGTAACGAATTAGTAACAAATAGTTACTGCATAATGTTTGCAGTTTCATTTCTAAACGTTATGCACAAAAATGTACTGGTGCTAATGATACTAGTAATAGTGTTAGTACTTCGAGTACTTACTACAGTGAAATAAAAGCATCATAAAAAAAACATTAAATTTTCCCTTATAAATAATCATGTCGTAATGTCAGAGTTATTAAACTAAAACTTTATAATTGTCCAGTGAATTTTTAGGAGGTAAAGTTTCTAAATAAAAGTCTTAGTTTACTTTGATTTTTTTTTTATAAATAATAAATTTATTTTATATTGCTTACCTTAGAATCTATAGCTTGTGTCGCCTGATAAATATATATTATTTTTTATTTGTACTTATTATGAAGCGTTGAACTCTTCTTCGTGGCATTTATAAATAGCCGCACTCTGAGTTAACGATTGCTTAAAATATATAGTTTTAGATGTAATTGGAAGCTTGTCAGTTAAAGCTGAAATATTTTAGCAAAAGTTTCTTCTGCGTAATAAAAATCTTTAGTTTTCAAAAACATTTTTAAGCTTTTCATGTACGCGTAGATGATGAATAACCTCTTCAGTGTGGTAATGTTTGTCAACATCTGTGGTAATTCCAGGGCGTCACCACGACGGGCACCTGCCCCACAACGGCAGGCGTCAGCGTCCGGCTTCGCTCAGAGCAACCCGTTCGCCACTCCCCCCCACCACGAATTCGTGATCCCCCCACGCCCAAACCGTCGCCCCTCCACCGATCGCACTTAGGACACTGACGTAACTTTACACAAACCAGTCGTGTCATTAAATGTTCTTCGTAGCCCCCAAGTGAATAGACCTCTTCCGATAATTAAACTAAATTATTGACCTTAAATCCTTTTTGTGAAATTAAAAGAGTACGGCACTATTCGGATTCGTAATTCGAAATCTCGCAAAACAAAAGACGCCCGTTGCCAAGCAACGCATCAGCGGGAGCGGGAAACGTACAATATTGAACTCGAAATAGTTTTTATTGTATATTTTGATATTGGAACCGGTCTATTTATTATATAGACAATATTCATGAAGCTTCAAAGCTGGACTTGATTGTAAGCAATAAAATCCATCTGAAAGTGTCAATCAGTCCATCAATGCCTTGTCCCGTTTACCAATTAAAAATATATAATGATAATTCTGATACCATTTCATTTTTAAGTCATGCCTTAATCTGGTTTTAATGAACGCCCGTATTCGAGAAACATGCAATTGACAATTGTCACTTCTGACAGTGTAAATGAAGGACATCAAGTTATAAAACGAATAGTCAAAAGTAATTTAAAATATGACGGCACATTTTTAAAATTTAATTATTTTCGATTTGAATTGATTCTATTCACTTTTTTTTTGATATTAAATAACCTTATTTTTCCTGTTACTTAATCGAATGTATGTTGTGGTTTTTTTTTTGTATTCTTCGCACCCCTCGCACCAGTCCAAATTATTCATTTTGTGGGTTGCCTGGAAGACATCGCTTATTAGCGATAAGGCCGCCCGTTGCTCTTATATGTATATATACTAACATCAACTAACATTATTTACATCTACTGTTAAATATTCCGTATTTATTATTTATGAGAAATAAAATTGAAAATTATATTTATTAGCAAGCTCCGAATGTGTCTGACTTATTTAACTCATGGAAACCAACCTTCATCGAAAAGTTTGTATAACGAATTAAGTGATTATTCTAAGCCACAGTGGAAGGATGCTTAGGTATATACTGATGGCGGCCGAGTCAAGACAACTCAAAGTACCGCATTTTTGTCTTGAATACGGGGTTGGAGCATTAAATCGGTAAGAAGCTTCGGAATACGGTGATCGTTAATGTATCAAGCAATATGTAGTTCCTATACACAATTATCAACGCTCATCACCCGTTTGGTTTGCCATAAAATATACAGATACAATATTTTCATAGCCTATTATAATAGATTTCAAAGTATAGTATTTTAATAATTGAGAAGTTTTGCCGTTTGCGCTGTTACGCTGTAGACATAAAATTAACACTTGATATACGAATTAAGAAGCATTGTCCTGTAATACTAGATAATAAACAATGAATACAAAATTAACATGTTTTATTTATATAACAAAGCTCCCAATTGAAAACCTGTTTTTATTCAAATTCGTATCAGGTATGTCAGAAAGAACTGCAGGTATGCGCACAACAAATTCATCTATCACCCATACTAAAGGGAATATTGTAAAACAATCCAAAATTTCTTTATTCATATAGGTAACTAAGGTACACGTTGTGAATCGTCAACAAAATAAGTTATAAAAATTTTGGACTATATTTATTGCCAGTTCCCAAATGGAGGGCGTAGAGCGGACGAGAAGAACTGGCAAGAAACTCTCCGCCACTCCTTTAAACCGCCAAGAATGTTTCATAGTACGGTTGTAAAGATCTGTAACCATTACACCATGCACCAGCGAACGCGTCAATATTTATATTAAATAAAAACAAAAAACTTTACTACAATCGGTGGGCATAAAATGAAAGGTAATAAAACATTGTGGAAACAAACGCTTTTAAATATTCTAAATACATATTTTCACTTATAAGTTTTTTTTTAATTTCCACTCATGTATTAATTACATCAGTGGAAATTAAATATAATTATAACTTAATGTTATAATTGTAGATATGTCTAAAAAATGTCGATGGTTTTGCGAAATAAAACAAAAAATATTTTTCATAATAAATTTACTATCACAGATACTTTTTATACAAACAATTTTACACATCCACGTCCACATGAAAACACATTCATAAAAATATTTACAAGGCCTGGAGCCTTAGATTCGGCGAGACGTAAGTAAAAACGAAATATCGAAATACACGATAATATAAACGTAACGTGTATAAACTGTGTGTAAGTGTGCCGAGTGTGAAATTTAATAGCACCCGGTAATGTTAAAGTAAACTTTAATTTGTATGGAAATAAATGATCGCCTCTAGCCGGGTTACGTCGGCAGTTTCATACAGATTTAAGGTTGCTTTGACATCAGTGAGTTCGTTTAAATCTCACACTTAGCACTGGTCGCAAACACGCATGAGGGTTAAATGTAAAAAAATTGCATTTTAAACATGTTTTATTATCAATGTGTAACAATGTAAACCAAAAAAATCACCTCACGCCTTGTTTTATTTGTTATTGTCTAAGGCCCAGTTAGTTTTTGAACGTGAACTAATCTGCACAACACTTAATATAAACCTTATGATAATACTGCGTTTATCTTAATAAATGGACTTCAAGACCATTTACCAGTAACAGTTTACACAAAAATAACAAAACTAAGCCAAATCCATATCGCAGAAGCAGGCAAATTGAATGAATTGAATTGTTAAACCGCCGCCCATGGGCAACATCAAGTATGGAAACAACGCAACGTTCTTCGCTTACCGGCGTATCTTATTATCAGCGAAATATTTTTTTAACAAGCAACACTATTAAAAAATAACTTCGCATATATATTTAGTAAGTTCCACGGGTTTAATAATGATTAAACTTCAGTGTCAATACTAGTTGAACCGCACTGAAGCAACTAATTCTTAATATGATCAAGGTCATCTGTCACCAAAGCGTAGCATGACATTAGGTTATAATCTATTGAAAACCTTGTCGTTAATGAAACAAAACATTCATAAACAAATCAAACAATTCCTTTAATCTTTATAATTTTCAGGAATTACTAAGGTTAATGCCAAAAAAGCATTTCTTAAATATATACTCTGTGGGGGGAAATTAACAGTCGTTGGATTTGAGCACTCTGTTACTAAAATATCATTTTGAAAGTCAAAAAAAAAATTCCAAATTCAAATTAAGTGTTGCGGTTGGTAATTCGTAAGACAACATAGAAATGATATTTGAGGTACAGAACTAAAACAGTTGTATCTATGCAAAAATCCATAGAGATCATAAATTATAGACCCCGCAATTTAAAATTAGAACAGTCTCAACGCCATCAGTCAATGTTATAAATTCGAACAAATTTAAAAGACAATTTACAAGGATAATGTCAAATAACGAGATTTAATAATAACTCCTTGCAGGCCAACTTAAATCGCTCGGCCTAATTTCAATTGTCGCTTACTTACGATAATTAATTCGGACATGAATCAAATCAAAATGGCCTTTAAAAAAACCATTTTTTTCTTTTGGATCCCTATAAAAAATGTCTTTGTAATATCCAGAAATTAAACGAAAATTAGCTTTTTTTCACACACTTTGATTCTGTCTATTGTACACTCAAAAACCGAAAAATATTGAATAAGCCTTTATTAAGATTCTGTTTGTGACATAAGCAAACTCAACCTTTGGGCCATGGCTTGCCTCTCACCATCATCAGCTTTAAAAATACTTCACATTATATCATCCTTGCTCGACTCCAAATTATTGTGTATCCATCTCCAGGTATTCACTGTGTGGCTCAATTTCTAATTTTGTTTTCTAAAACCATTCGTTTTATGTTAATTGTAAATATTTGAAAACACATTTACAAAATTTAAAAAATAAAAAGCACTCACTTTCATTTCAATAGCGTCCACAGTGTCAATGTCCAAATTTCGTTTCGATTTTATTTTCTTTATAACGTCGGCGCGTTTTTTTAAACCGTGCTTTGTTAGTATCTGAAATATTGTGCTTTTAAAAACATGTATAACCTTTGTGTTGATAACGTCCAAGTGTTTTAAAAATATAACGTCATGTATTTTTCTTCATATAATGTAAAAAAAAATTAAGTTTTTATTTTATTTATAAATAGTAAAGCATGAACATTTGATTGTCGATTGTCTGTTTTTAGGTTTCTGTTTCTTTACTTTATACTGTATTTGTAAAAATATATATTCTGTTTTTAGATGAATCACATTCGTGTTTTGTTTTATGAAAGAAAACAAGTCCGGATCTTATACGTATATGTCTAGTTTGAAAATTTTAGGCAAATATTAACAAAGGTTGGAGAATCCTTAAAATGATTGGTTTATAAACAAAAAACAAAAATTAAATACAAAGCAATATTTGTATATATATATACAGTATAAACTCCATGTCACATCAATCGATATAACGACAAATTCTCTAAAGCGTCGAAGCGTGGCTTTGGTTGGTTTAGCTTATATTTCATACAGTGATTCTTTCTGATTGTTTTCTCCATTTAACAAAAACACTCTATAACGCTATAAAATGCACAGTCCCACCAGTGTTGTTATGTAGAGTTTTTACTGTATGTAATATATGTAAGTAGCAATTGTGTATAAACATGTTATTTTTGAATGAATCAAAATGTATTGTGGGTTAATTTTTAAATGTTAAATTTTAATAACATTCATTTTTGATTGCAATACATTCCAATTGTATATAAGACTATAATATTAGTTGTTTAGAATATTGTTTATGTATTTACATATTATATATTCTACTAGCTGATCACGACAAACGTATTGCCAAAAAAAAAAGTATCAAAAATAGATGTTGGCCAAAACTCAGTCCAACTCAATATGCTCACAATTTCATGAGAATCGGTCAAGCCGTTTCGGAGGAACGAACATTGTGACATGGGAATTTTATATATTAGATTAACAGATTAGGTGTTTAGAATATTTTTTTATGTATATATTTTTCAATAGAAAATGGATAAACTTTACTGTGACAAGTTTAATGAGTGAATGAAGTGTTAAAAATTAATAACTTACCAAATCCGCATCCAAGTCACTATCTTCCAGTTTTTTAAAAGTCACACCTTTGTCGTCTTCAACAATTTCCCATTCTATTTCCACTTTTTTCGGTATATACACCTTACGAGATAGTACACTAAAATAATACATAATTTTAACATTATGTTATGTAAAAACAGTTACTCGTATAAGATTTGAAGGAGTTTATAAAGAAAAACAATATTATTTATTCACACTTTATAGGAGCAACAGTCGGCCTTATGGCTAATAAGCGATCTTTTCCAATGTATTTGAATATCAATCTACTAGTATGCGCCACTTTATCGACTTTTCTCCTTTGTTATAGAGAAGTGTCGGTAAAACAGCTTAACCGTGTTTAATATAGACTAAATCAAAACACGCAAATCAAAATGATCAACAGACAAAGATGTTTGAGACCTATAACTTTTATAATGGTTATCTTATTCACTTGATACGAGAAGACTTGAATAACTATAATAAATATTATCTATTGTTGTGTCTACATAAAAATCAATTTTACAACCGATTCAATAAAATACTTACAGATTAATTTTACGAAACGCTTCTTCCTTACAATAAAAGTCTGTGTATTTGAATCCTGGAAATTCAAAACTGATGTGATCGTCGGCGTTAACTTTCGCGGGTATGCAGCCGAGGGACGGAACACTTTTCGACTGTATCCATACATTTTTCACTTCATCACCGGTCTCCTCATCGGATATTATATACACATCATCATCGTGTAGTGTGCACACGGATGCCGTTGCCAAAAAGTTCTCAATGTCTTTATCTACATCGCCATATAAATCGTCACTTGGGGCAGGCATCTTCTCCATTATACGTTTGTTGATCTCCTCAGGTTTTAATACACTCATGACACCCTTAAATGTATTCTTTGTTGGGATTTGGTCAGTCTTCACTTGCGGAGCGATTTCGGCGACTGGCTTTGATGTCTGAGCTTGTGGGCCAACAACGCCCGCAACGAACTTCTGTTGGATTGGCAATGTCTTTGATAAACACGATTTGGGTATGATCGCAAGACCACTTTTCTCGTGTGAATTCAAAAAATTGGGAACACAGTAGAATCCGTCGGACTTTCGTATTTTTATTGGTTTTATAGGTTTGGAGATGTGTGAGACTTTGGGTTGGAATTCTGTTTTTATTGTATTGTCTTCAATGGATTTGGTTGGGGTAATGTTGTCTGGATGTGATCTGGTATCATCCCGGTTGTTTTTAATACGGATGGATGCTTCTGCCTCCAGAGGAGTCATATTACAAGAACGAATTCTCGGTGGTATAAAGGATAATGGATCGTCTATTAATTTAGTTATATCACATCTGCTGATGGTTATGAACATTCCTCTTGTCACTGCACTACCATCTGATGTCCTAACGATTTCAATGCCCAGAGGTTCATCAGGTTCGTAGGGACCAATCACAACGTTGCGATTATCATTAGGTATGGCATAGATTCCAAAATGTATAATTTCCTCGTTATTTTCACTTTTCTTTTGACAATACAACTTGACGGTTTTCTTTGTGCTTTGTGATACGTTAATTGCTTGAACTATATGTTCATATTGGACAAAGAATCCTTTTTTGAAAAAGTGCAGTTCATTAAAATCATCTTCCACAATCATCAAATACCATTTTGTTTTGTTGTTCGTTACGTTTTCATTTATTTTTGTTTCGTTTGTTTCTGGCTTGTCGTCTATTATTAGGACCTCATTGCGCTTGCTCACAAGGTCTTGACAGTTTTCAACATCTATACAAACACTATTAGAATTGCTATCTTCTGGCTCGTCATCAGAAAATCCATAGCATATGCTCAATGGTCCCTTGCCAACTTCTAATGGCTCCTGTTCATCACACCTTAAGGAACAGACAATGTCTTCATCCTCCATGTGTTCGGTAATTTTTTTCTTCACTACGCCATAGAACTCCCAACAGAAGGTCAAACCACGCAATATCCAAAATTTATCTTCCTTTGTTATTGCATTTGTTCGAAGATTTTGCACCTCGTCTGGATAATTTTGGACTGCATCCAGACTTAAATCTTTTATATTAATATACGATTTAAGTTTAGGATGGTTTTGGTTTATCGCGACAAAAATTTTGTGCGGTTTATCTGGTGTGACTAAAAAAAAATTTTTCGTATCACGATATCTGGAGAGTATGAATTCCCAAGTGTAAAATCCAATTCTCATAAATCGCGGGGGCTTTAAAACCTTTTCGATTTTCCCTTGGCTTTTGCACTTTTTGCAGTGTTTGTAACACGCAATGATCCAGGCCACCATTTTTGGGTTATACGGTAGTTTTTCAAAAAAGTCTTTGGCAATATTTGAAAAACTCTTCGTTTCGTTTGAAGTGCGCTCATTGTTTTTTAATGGTACCTCTTGTTCCGGCTCCTCATTTTTTATGTTCATTAATTTTTTCATTCTTTTGAGAAGCTTGCGATCATTTTTTTCCATTTCAAAAATCTTACTATTCGTTTCCAAGTAATATTCGTTACTATGTTTCCTACCATTATATGGTTTTGCCCTAGCACATTCAAAATCTTCAAGACATTCAATAAATGTTTCTTGTAGACTTGTTTCCGCTTCATTATCATTAGATTCAATAATTTTGTCTGAATCATCCTGTTTATTGTCGTTTATACGTATGCTTGATCTAGTTCTTGGAAGCTCGGGAGGTATATCATCGACAAACTTAATATCGGTTGGTTGAGAAACATCCGTTACCTGATCAGATGTTTCACTCAGTTCGTGTACATTCGATTTTCGTTCAGTGAATTTACCTTTACAGAAACATTTATACAAATTATGTACCATGCACCAAGGTTCAATATTATCACATGGTAATTTCGGTATGAGTATCAACAATTGTTTTTTCGTTTCAGTCTCAGATTTCAGACACATATTACTGTAAAAATCTGCGTATCTTTTTGATGATTTCCAATTCCTACGTTCCGATTTCATCATAATACTCTTTTCACCGGATAAGATCACAGTTTGCCTAAACTTTTGCTCCTCCTTCGCCAGTCCCGAATTCAATTTTTTATTTAAGTCTTCAATTCCAGAAAATGTGTGCGAATCGTGTGAAAGCTGGGCACACCGTTTAGTATTGACACATTTACAAACAAACATGCAATCGATGCGGCCACAATGTGTTTTTAAATTGTACGAACATTCCAAAGAACTACAAACACAACCTAACGAGCAAGAGTCTTTTTCACATTTCGTTCCTTCTGTCTCTGCACTAGATAATTTGATAACTGTGACATCCAAACGATCCAGCTCACAAAATTTCCTTTTGTTTTTATCTTTTGATGTTATATCGACCTTTTCACACACAGATAAACACTTCACTCTGTCATCCTTGGACAGATTTTCTTCTTCGAGTTTTATTTCTACGTAATCTAATATTTTATTTAATACAATATTTATATCAGCCTCAAGAGACGAAGATTCAGCCTCAATCGATAAAGGTTCACTTTTATTGTTATCGCGCATCAAAATACTACTTTGATTACATTTATATTCCAAATCAAACGGTACACATTTTCCTTTTTCCGACTGTACTGCATTACCTCTTTTATTCACACCGAGCGTGGAAAGTGAAAACTCTGCCCATTTCTCCGTTACCTTTCCGTCAGCGTTTCGCATAAAGTTTTCACTTAGAAAATTAATCATCGTACAACTTAATGGTGTTCCATACAACGGTTGGACATCTAAACCTGGTTTAGGGAGTCTGAGTAAAGTACAATCCCCATATTGATACTTCTGATAAGAATTATCTAGATGTTTTTTCATCGAGAGTGGGCCGGGTCTAAATTTGACATTCAAAGAATTATTGAGCATTTTCCTTTTGTAAGTGATACCAGACGATTTCGCGAAGGACTTGTTCAAACTATTTATATTATCGCCAACGTCGTAGTGGCAGATAAATTTAGTCTTGCCACCTCTACTGCCATTAATTTGGATAGATTTGTGGTTCCAGCGGACAAATTGTGCTGAATGCGAGTGGCCCTCGGGATTCAAGTTGGTCAACATTTGCCAAACATCTTTACAAACGGGCGAGTCGCTGCGTAGAATACTTTTTGCCAGTTTTATCGTAGCTTCGTTCCTAGATGAACCAATCCTTATTTTACGTAATAAATTACTCTTGTGCTTCTCCATTTCTACATTCAGCTCCGCGTAAACGGCCTTCTCCAGTTGTTCTCTCAGATATCGAACCGTTTTCACTTTAAGTTTACTTTTTTTATTCGACACATATTGTTTATCAGTTTTAGGAACAAAGTTACATGTGGTTGTCGTATTGGAGTCATCTTTGGGTAACGGTTTCGCTGGCGTCACCTCTAATAGTTCATACAAATGATTAATTGTTGTCTTTTTCTCTCGAATAATATCCGAATGGAATACTATTGATGACGTCATTATGCTGAAATAGATAAAGCCTTGTTAAATAATTATGCTTGTTTAATCTATTGATACATTTGGCTCGTACAAGTCGTACAACTTGTAAGTTCATACCCACATACGGTTATTCTTGAAATATTAAAGGAATTTAATTTATTAAAATGAATTAGGCTTTATTATAATTAGATATTATTTTATCGGTTTGATACAATTTAAATCAAAAGAAAACTAGAATAGTACTAGTACTAGTACCAGCCTAACTGATAGCAGTCGACGTCGTTTGATGAAGAAAAAAAAGAAATTATTAATACAAATGTATAAAAATTAATGCCAATACGGGGTTAACTGTTTTAAACGCTAAGTAAATGATAAATACAGGACTAGGTACAGGTTACTATAAAGCATATTACATATAAGCAATACACGTATAAATATTTTCGCTTAAAATAAATGAATGAAGCCTCTAATCTTAAAAAACTGAAAAATTCAAAATTCTTTTACATAAATGCAAAATATGTGAACCCTAGAATGTTTAAAAATAGTTTACAAAAACTAATTTTCTTCTTTCCGCTTACTTTCTTAAACGATATTCTACTTAAAATATTTCAGGCATGACCTCTACGTTCGTATACAACAGAACAGAAGATGAGACCGCGGCGCGTGCTTTATATATCTATATGAAAAAGGAACACAAACTTGTTATTTAGAAAATTATATTTTAGAGCAAAAATGCGTGTTATATACGAACAGATAATCGATATGGTTTTTTTATATTATCTATAAATGTATACTTCTAATTTACTTGTTTCTAATACAATTAATTTAGGCCTGTGATAATTTAATGAGATAATATTACATGCACTTTTCAACATTCAATAACGTAAAATGTCACGTGCACAACCTTCGTCATATACTGCTAAGAATCAAGCTCACGTCACAAAATGGCCGACCAAACAGCTGTCTTTTGGATAACGCTTGCGAAATAGTTTTACAAAAGACACCCCAAATTTATATTACTTAGTTAAATTTTAAGATATATTTGCGCCTTGCATTATATTTCATGTTACTTATCATCCTATATGTTTGTTTACTTTAATGTTATCAGAATTCTAGCACAGATAAACAAACAACTACTTAAGAACAAGAATTACCATTTAATTTCTTCAACACAAAAATAACAGTTATTATTGTAAACGAATTACAATCAGTAGGATTGCAGACAATTATTTTTTAATTAAACATTGCATTAATATCAATTAGCACAACGTTATATAAATATGTAATAAAACGTAAGGTTTACTTGACTTAAAGCTTAGTTTCCATTTAATACTTCCACAGATCAAAGCATTTAATGCAAACTGTCAAAAATGAAAACCAAATACAAAATGGTGGAACTAAAGTCACCAACTTGAACCACAGGTGAAAATCATTCAAAATCTGTATTAAATGTGTTATATTAATTAAACGTACAGTATAAGAAAATGCAATATTTTTAATTTTTTTTAATGCAATAAAGTTTAAATCAACGTATAAAATTCGAAGTTGTCAATTTTCACATTTGTATTTTGCCGGTGAGGCAGACGAGTTATTAAAATACTGTTAACATTTGCAATAAAACTTAACTTACCCCGATAGTTATATTCGGCCTATTAGATACTAGGAGAGACAGTAGTAGAGTCAATTCAGAAACATTCTAGAAAAACCACGTGGCCAAATCCTTAATGGCCGTCGCACGTCTGACATGTTCCTTCTTCACGTTGTAAATTATAAAATCTCGTTTAATCTTTTAATAAGAGATACTTATCCAATTTTACACTCCATATTCACGTGAATATTAATTCAATTAGCTTTAAAATACATTTATTTTAAGCAAAGTATTTAATAAACACAAAATACACTATGTTGCGGGATTTGTTTTTAAAGTCATCATCCATAGATTATTCAACTTTTCAGACGTTTCGATAATAGATAACTTATTAAAGTCGGTTTTTTTTAATCCTCATGTTAATCCGGATAACAAAACAAATACATTGTAACTTCTTAAAATACTCTTATTTCACTTATTTACATACAACGTATATATGATTTTCAATACACGAGACAATAACCAGTGCCACAAAATATAATGGCGGTGTCGGTTTAAGTAAAGCCGCCATATTGAAAATAAGCTTGACGTTTGCGACTGTATTTTGAAATGCTAAACTATAGATCCTTTTTAGATTTTAAGCATATATAAACTATCGGTGCAAAAATGTGTCACATGCTTATGAAAGTTTGAAAACTGTTATATTTGTTAAAAATACAAATGGATCACTTGTTTCTACGTCAAGCCTAATTTTATCGCAAATGGTAACTCGAATGTAATTATTTAACTACCTAAAATTGTGTAGTGTTTACGCAATATTCTCAATCATTATAAAGAAAAACACCAGTTTTTAAAATTATTAATTTTTAATTACAATATCTTAAAAGTAAAATCATTTGTTTGTCAGTTATGTATTCTTACGTCCAATAAAACAATTCATCACTTCACTGGCGCCAACTCCGTTTATCTTCTGATTTTTGACTCATTCGAGCGTCTAGTGTGTACAAGTTAAGGAAAACAATATCAAATTTAACTTCTCCCTATAATAGTATATATATATAATATACTTGGGTTGATAGGTTATCAAATTTGTCTGTAGGAGAATCAAGAATAACTTGAATAAAGGCAGACATGAGTTACACTAATAATAGTAATATAATTTTGTTTAATTTTACTAACATGAATATCTTTCAAAACAAATATATACATACATAGCCAGGTCTAGAATAGCCCTATTAGAGAAAAACTTCTGAAACCAGGAGATGAGATGTTATTCTGTATAAATGCAAAATTTTATTAATAGTATTATAATATTAAAAAGGATATTGTTTGTCTCTCGGCTCTTCTAGTGAGCGATCCCGGAATGGTGACTTCTCCTATTAAAAAAATATTGTATAGATAATAAACATAAAACTATATAGGATTGTGTCATGAGTTTTATATATCTTAGGTTATTTGAAGTTATTACCCTTTTGTGGTATTTTTCATAATGATGATCCTCTTGAGAACCGTTTTGATGGCTGGCCATCTTCATTATAGCTAAAAGAAATACTTATAGTGATTACATGTTTAGAAACGTTTTTAATATAATATGACTAATAAAGTGGGCTATTGTCAAAATTAAAACTGAAACGTATCAGGTTTTTGATAACTCCCAAGGTAGTCTTCAAAGTTAAAAATTACAAATTTTAGTTAAAAGTAAAAGTACTGTTGTAATTATCTAATTACATTTATCATTAAACCTTGCACATTAACATCTTTTAAAATTATAATCGTTTGCATTATAGATAAACAACATTTGAATTAATATAAAAAATAAGAGAAATACCCTTTTGTTCATCTCTTCGTCTCTTTTGTTCCAATGTTGGAGACTCATCGATCCTATCCTGTTGAATTAAAATGAGATGACATTTATACTCCCTAAGACAGCAAATTATAAAACCTTTACATTTTGGTTTAAGTACTATCAAAAACCAATAGTTGCGTTGCGCAGAAATCAATTGCAGATATTAAACCATGAAATTCACTCGCTTCAATTTCATCAATACCTCGCATCAGTAACATTTACAAATAGATATTTATAATGTTAGTTAATTATGACCAAACATGGCGGCATTACTCAACCTGATTAATGATAGTGGTGGTTCCCATGGTAAGATAATTTTCACGATTCCCAAAAAAATTAAGATCTATTTGTATTCACCACCATTCTATGTAACCACGATTAGTCTTATACTGTACTTTAATGTTTTTTTATCTTCTCTATGTTATTTCTGTATTGGGATATAAGCACTGCATGTTTTAATTAAAACAAAATATTTTTTGGCTTAAACCCAAACTCAATGGAACAACAGTTCTGTCAAATTGCAGAGAAGAGAGTACACAGACTTATATACAATATAAATATCCTATGTTAGAATATTACAGATTACCACATAAATACAGAGGTGGCTAGGTGTGTTTATATATATCGGAGGAAAGCAGTAGAATTTACCAAATTTACACCTTTGGTTTGTTAATTAATTATGTAACATTTTCACTCAAACAAACAACCTGAGATTACAGTCTGTTCGGGAAGGCCAGTCTTTGGGAAATCCTTGCATAACTTTACAGTACCCTAGACCTGCTCTTCATAAATATGACGCCCACTAAACCCCATTGAGAATTATGGGTGTCCAAGATATATTAAATTTAAACAGTTTATATAAAGAATCAACCTCACTCATTCACTCCCACACACATTAATACACACTCACATAAAATGCTCTCTCCTCACTTTGTAATATTATTCTTGTATATTTTAGCTTACTCCATGTTTTAACCCTACTTTGGGCGTTTTTTGGCATTTTGATAATTAATTATCTGTGGTATTGTGTTGAGAAATAAAAATATGAAGTACTTGAGATTGAAACTTACCCGTTTCCGGTTCATCTTACGCTCTTTCCGTTCATCACCCCTAAGTTTAGACTTTCGTTTCTCTTTTTCAGGCGAACGCTCTTCAAACTCTTTACTACCCTGCTTATAAACAGATTATTAAAAAAATATATATAAATCGAATTAAATATACTACAATTTGCATATGAGCCAAACGGTACACAGAATTAAAACTCGTTCTTATATACTTCTTGATCTTCTTCATTTCTTAGTTCGCTCTTCCTTAATTTCTTCTCCTTTAGTTCTTCAGTTCATGCTCCTTGATGTTCACTAGTAGATGTGCTTCTCTTCTGGGTGTTGTGTGGATTTCGCGTTTTTTCTATAATCTTGAATCGTTGGATACTGTATTAAAATTCATTCTTCTAGTTTATTATTGTTTAGTTGTTTTATGGATTCCTTTATAGTCTATGGTTTGTTCATGATTATTTGGATAGTCTTTTGATGTCACAGTTCCAGTTCACATTTGAGATGTAGGTTTATTAATTTTCTTTCCACTTGGCTCCAACTTATATTTCAGCTCTACTTTATGATGAGTCCGTCCGTCTTGAATGTTTGTGGGCAATTCTGTATAGGTGTCTGGTTTTCCCATTTCTCTTCTGTCACATTTTAATTCTGTGAACGTTTGGTCCCACTTGATACAAAATATATGAATAACCTTACCACTGCTCGACTGGGCGGGGCTGACTTACGCATTACCTCATTTCAAAACATTTTAATGTTCATTTGAGTCCACACTGAATTTATTTCACACAATACATCAATGGCCGTTTTTTTCTAGATTTTCTTGTCTTCTGTGCTTGAATTCTGAAGGTGCTTCGTTTTTGTTTAAAATTGTTTTTTGTACACTTTTTTGAGTTAACACTGCAGTCTTCTGGTTGACGCCCAATCGTCAGTCCGGCGCCAGTGCGATGCAAGGTTGGTTTATTACAACGGTACTCACCTTGCCATTGCCGCTGCTTTCTACTTTACGTCGTTTCACATCTAAAACAAATGAAAATATTAAACTATCTAACAAAAAATTTAAATTCATACTTTAGAAAAATCCTATTTTATTCTTATATATATAAGATTCAACTATTTTTTATTTTGCACACATCATATTTAGTTTATTTCATTCGTTGTGAATGTTGTGTTTATTATTTTTATATGTTGTATCGGTTGATGAGCCAGGCCAGGCAGGCAACACTTTAAAAACAAATGTAATAAAAAAAAAACAAGTAAATATATTTTTAAACTATTTAAGTAACTTATGAACGCGACAACAATTTCCAAAAGCCCAAATAAAGTGAAACACACGAAAGAAGAGAAGAGTACTCACCACGATCAACGTCATCAGACGGATGCCTGTGCTCATTGGGCGGCGATATTGCCTCCAAATAGCGGTCTTCCTGCAAGCATTCAGAGCCAAAATTAAAAAAAAAAAGTTACACAAACTGGGGTTTGAACCCGCATCTATTTGACTTCTATCGCTTGTGTTATAACGACCACTTTGTAGTTTATGATACTTACCCTATGAGATCTATCCCTTGGTGATTTGTCTTTTCGCAACTCTTCTTTCACTCTTTCTTTGTTTGACCTGTCAACGATTATTCATATTTAAAATATAGAATCGGCAAATGTTGTAAATTATAGGGTCAAAAAAATATCAAAAAGTCAAGGTCAAGTGAATATCCCCCATTTTTAATAGTTCAATCAATTTTAAAGTGGGGATTGTTGGTGTACGAGTGTGTGCGAGTGTACGAGATTTAGGGGAATTATATAAAAAAGGGCATCCTTATCACTTCGTATTTAAGCGACCAGATAAAATTTCATGAAAATCAGTCAATCCGATTAGAACAACAAATAATAATAATAAAATGGTACTTACGATCTCGATTCCCGTTTGGATTCTTTCTCACGGTCTGACTCTTCTCGTCTTCGATCGTTTTTCGACTCTTTTTTGTCACTTTCTATAAAACAATGACAACACGTTAGCATTAAAAAAAACCTGTCCCAAAAGTATTGGCGGAATTATGGTCACAGCGGAAGAAAGCAAAAATCTTTGTCCCGTCTTGGTTATTAAGAATTAACTCCTTTACATAATATGTTTAATCATAAAATATTAGTGTAATACAAACCTGGAGTCTGTACGGGTGAGGCGGCCGTGTCACTCTTGACAGTATCATCTTTGATAGTGACAGGCTGATTCGGCTTCTGTTCCACCACCTACAATAAATTTATTTTAATAAGTACGTTACAAACGCGCGGATAGATGGCGTTATTATCAATTTCATACATACCTGTGAGCATACCTATCACTCAAAAAACCGGTGAATGTCTAATCTTTTATATGATTTTTAACAACCAAATTACCGGTATATACGTAGTTTTTTTTACGTTTAAAAGGTATATAGAAAATCATGTTATTTATCCCATAAATTGCCTAGTCTAGAAAGGTTTTAAAATGAAATGAAAGCCTACCTGATGAAAATCGCTTTCCTTCATCAAATTTGGTGCTTTAGTTCTCAGTTGGCCACTGTAACCTGTCGCCAACACATACAGGTCCGGTCTCTGAATTTTCTCCTCTTCTTTAACCTAAAATATTTTTTTTAAATATACTACTGCCTCTAACAAGCTTCCCACTTATATGATATTTCAATATTAGCTTGATATGACCTTATAATGATTGTTTATTAATTTAAGAATGATATTTTACAGTACCAAATAACAAAAACTAAGTTATTAATTTTTTTTACTATTATTAATATAAATCAGACAAAAACTACATAAGTATAAGAATTCGTTAATATTTCATCCAAATATTTCTTCAGTTAATTTTAATTGTCCACTCTATTGCCAGTTCCCAAATCAAGAACTGGCGAAAAACTAAAACTTGGTTAACCTAATTTAATAATAATAATTTCTTTAATTAAGACAACAAAAAGTCCGTACATTTATGTTATTATTATTATATGTATCTTAATAAATTAAGAATGTTAAAAAAAAAAAAAATATTTTTAATGTGACATTTATAATTCGAGTCTAGAATATACCTTTTCTATTTTCCTTTCAATAATCTGTGTCAATTTGGCGAGAACAGGAAAGTGTGGCATAATCTTGATGAGGACTATCAACGCGTTTCTTATCTGCACGTAGTCCCCCGAATCCAGGCAAACCACCATCGCCTTCGTTATCTTGTAGTGCCACTTGTGGCAAACGTGTCTAAAAAATATATTTATTTTATTAGTAACACACACAAAAAAATACAATTTTTTCATTAGTTCTAAAACAGAATGTATCTTTAATAAAAAAAAAAATTCACACCACATGACATACCGGGAATCGAACCCGGGACCAAGTCCCATTTGGCCGACTCATTGTGAAAAACTAGTCGTTAATAAGCTAGACAAGTTAGCAGACATTTTTTGTTATTAAGAATAAGCATATTAAAATCAAATCTAGTCTATAAACAATAAAAACGATAATTTAAAAAAAATATATATAGAAGACAAAATACCTATAATTCTCATATCCAACATGATCGTTGGCCTCTCTGAACTGGTTGGAGACGCGGTACTTGGTGACAAAGCCGGGATAGTGCGCGCACTCCGCGTGGAAGGCGGCCCTGTCCGCGTGCCAACGCATTGCCGTGCCCAGCACCCGGCAGAGGAACTGGCCGTAGCGGCCGGCCTCCGCCTCCGTACACGACATCACCGAGTATGTGATGTCGCAGAACAACTGGAATCATTTAATCATCTATTAATGGTACATGATGATTAATGCCCAATGATTATGGGTGCTACCATCTATGACTAGAGCGGTGCAAACAATTGTTGGGCATTTCTCACTTTGTGGCTTATATTACACACATATGGATTGATACACACACACACACACCTCCACACATACTAGCAACTTTTACAACACATACACTAGAATCAGGATTTAAGGACATTCCAGGGACGAGCGATACTATGCCATACAAACCGGAAGACGTACAAAACGGACGATATATTAATTTAATGGCGATACAAAACCAGAGTAAATATTCTAGTCGCTATAGACCCTTAGTCGTTATAAGCGAAGTCGTCATAAGTGTATTCTATTATTGTATAGAAGAGGGAGCAAACGAGGTGAGCCTCCTCACCATAAAGGCGAAGTCGCCGCCCATAGACACTCACTCTCACTCTACTGTATATTTATTGTTATTCTAATTGTAAGAGGTATTCTCCAAGAAAATACCTTCTTGGAAGCCCTCGGCAACAACTTGTTTTGAATTATTAAAATGAATTTCAATTTTAATACACTTCAAAGAAATCCACAGAACATAGGACTAGGGATCCAATAAATATGAAATTTGTGCTGTGACAATTTTGGTTTAAAATTACGCAGTATTTCAATTATTTATACATGTATGTTAATAAATTTAATTGAATATTAGTTTAATTCTTACCCGGTCATAGCACAGTAATGTTGAAAAGTTGGGTGTTTTCAAAGAGTGGACCGTGTGCACGAATTGGGCGCAGTACAACGCGTCCGTGTACGTGAACACGCACCGCGGGAACAGGCACAATTGCATCAGGCGCGTGACCGTCTCGTTCTTGGCGGACTTGACAGCCCTCGCTGGGAACCAGCCGCTGCACTCGCGGGACAGGCGGGCGTGCACGCGGGACACGTGGTCTTCTTGGCGACGACGCTCGTCCTGAAAACATTGTATAGGGAAAGAATCACGAATCAGTCTCACACACATAAACACGCAGACATGACAAATACCACTCTAATAGACACATCTATGGTATAGTCTATCAATCTTTCCGTTATTTCGGTTTGGTCTATTATTCTATGGTTTGGTCTATCAATCTATGGTAGGCACTAAATGTTTGTTAATAAAAAAATAATACATTTGAATTTGAAACGCGCCCGATTAAGTTGGTATTTCAAGGGTACTCCATTTACTTCAGAGCCGGACGAGAAGAGATTTTTCACGACTCCTCCGTCAAGTAAATTTTAGAGTATGATAATTAAATTTCAAATAAATAATTATATTATTACCTGTAATTTCTCTATGAGACTGTTAAATCTTTCCTGTTCTTTCTTCCCCTTGGTGCCTTGAGACTCCTTGATGGCAGCTGCGGCGGCCGTCTTTAATCTCTCTATTTCCCTTTCGTAGCTTTCCACAGGCACTCGCAAATCATACATGGATAGGGACCTGTATTGTATGAGATGATAACACAAGAGTTGAGGAACGAAAAAACCTTAGAATAGCACATTTTGCTTTGTTTTTTTATATTAATAAATTAATTCATAGACACGTATAAAATTGATTCACTGATACATTTCATTACAATAAAATCATAAACATTAGACAAATCTATTTAAAATTAAAGAATTTCTGTTGTTTGAATTCGGAGAATATGGAATAAAGAATATTAATAATTTTTAATTTAAATGTGCATTTACTACTCCATGCCTTTTTGTTCTGTCTTCGGTGCTATATGCGGTACAAGGCATCTCTCGGTGTATGTATGTACACAGGACAGGTAAGTCTGTTTTTCAGTATATACAAGCAACAGATAATTTTCCTTGAAATTGGTTCACCTCATGTACTTGACTTAAAGGTTTCATGTAACCATTGTTTATTATCTATGTGTAATATTATTTATTTGCGGATGTAATACAATAATATCTACACAGTGTGTTCACTATCATTATTGTTAAATACACACAAGGGTATTTAACAAATACTACCATATTTTGCTTTTATATTATTACTGAATTTTGTAAAACTTCCTTTAGGTACATATGTATACAATTAGCTTTTTTTTAAATTAATATGTTTCGTTAGTAAATAAAAAAAACTTACCAAAAAGTGACATAGAACTCTGGCGATATGTCCTCCCAGACTTTACTCGGCAAGAGTGGCGTTATGGATGTCACAATTGGTTCCAAAGCCTCTTTGGAGGCTGCACTGTACCGAGTCATACTCTTCTCGAGGGAGTCCGATTTACTGTCAGCGTTTTTGCGAAGGGACTCGACCTTCGCCGCGATTATTTGAGATATAACTGGACGGTGGAGGAAAAACGCAACGTCTGCATCCACGTGGTAGTCACGAAGTAATTCCTGTGAAAAGGGTGTATGTTCCATTGTAATGTATTGTTATAGAACCTTATCACATTAATTATGAATTACTAGCTGACCCGGCAAACGTTGCTTTGCCATAGAAATTATTTCTAGTTTAGAAATCAAAATAAAGGGCGGGGATAACTAATTAAATGACGATTTATCGGTTAACGTGCGAGGTAAAAAATGATTGAATCACTAAAATGGCCATAAAATAATAGGGGTTGGTGACAAAAAAGTTAAAATTTAGTTATATGTATTTTCTAATGCCACAATATAAAAAAAAATGCGACAATAATTTCAAAATATTTTTAAGGGTAACCCTTATCACTTAGTAGTATGTAAGATGTTGGCTGATTCACAGACCTACTGAAATTTGATAAAAATTGGTCAAGCCGTTTAGGAGGAGTACGGTAACTAACATTGTGACATGGAAATTTTATATTTAAGATCTTAAGTCGTTTTTCATTTAAATATATCCTTTTGAATTAGCTTATAAATGTGTTTCCTTTATGAATATTAATTTTATACTAACTGTGGAGATGTAAAAACCTTCAAATAATGCCAACCAATAACCTTTGTTGGCAGGACTCACAATTCCAAAAAAATACAGATATCATTAACTAGCCTAACTTAAAAAAACAAATCGTTAAAACTACTACACCGATTTGGAAGGAACTATTTTTTTATTCGAATAATCATTTAACAGTTTTTGAGCCGTAAATCTAATCTAAATATTTTGAATAACATTAAAATAAGTGTGAATGCAAGGAAAACTTACAGGCAAGGCCGGCAGCCGAGCAGCGTACTCGTCGGGCGCGTGCGACGACGCAAGGAACGTGCCGAGCTGAACGAGCGCGTCCTGGCATTGATCAGCCAAACGACCGACCACTTTCAATTGGGACCCGCTCGATTCACCAATTATTTCTTCACCCTCTGTAATAGGTTATACACAATTCATAAGCTTAAGTCATACGTATCTTACATTCCATAAGAGATTATCAAAAGTACATATATTTTTATATATCAGAGTAACAGAAAGCATCTAGCCCCTTATGCTAAGCTGTAAAGGTCTCACGGCCAACAGTGAGTTACCTCTTCAATAATAGCTGGGTTAGTCAGCATTGAGAGCTCGTGCTGAACGGACGTGTCTGTTTTTAGCGGAGTGTTCGGTAATGATATAACTTTGTAATATAGGCGAGCATCTAAATGAGCACCTGATTTAAATGACTATCCATCTACGCCCATTTACCCTCATACATAATATATACTGTTTCTACCCGCAGTTTCACTCACTTAATTTCGATAATAAAGGCGATAGAATAGCAACCTCGATCAAGTTAATATTATTAATTAAAGTCAAATTAATTTTATTAAAAACAGTGGTTATATTTTAAGTTTTATTTAAATACCTTTCCAAACACAACAGTGCCTCTGTTGCGCTGATAGAATACAAAGTGCTATATCCAAATTATTCCCAACGACCGCATCTTTGAGCCTCGCCGACGACCGCCTCGTGTTACGTACTTGTGAGAAGTATCCAGCCTGTAATTTAATACGCCTTAAAAAAAAACCATAAATATTTTTACTACCAAATCACATAATGTACGATAAAGTCTTGTAAAACTACTTTTTCCTGCTTATAATAATTTTTATTCAAAATAAATTGTTTGAACAATTCCGCATTGTGCTATAATCTCTGGTCAAGTAGCTCTGTATCCGATTTCGCACTTTTTAATAACGATCAACGAGACGCTGAAGCATTAGACTGAAATATATTGGTGCTGTGCACATATACTCTGTAGTTGTCAATTATGACAGCTACTCGCATGTCAAGATTGGCGGTAAAATGTTTTGAGATTTATATCGACTGTATTGACTTGTACTCTATTGCAAAATCAGAAATTTAAACACCTTATTAAAACAAGAAAAGGTAAAATAAACGAGGCTTTTGTTAAATTAAGAAGAAAAACATTCTAAAGACTTTCAAGTTTTAATTTTTAAGCTTACTTTTACATTCGATAATTTAGCCCTCAAACCTTGTTTGAATTTTTTATAACTAATTTGTACTATCGTATTGTGCTGTATGGGTTAGAGACAAAAAAGACATTAAAACAGAATTTTACCTCCCCCTTGAGTAACTCCCCACCCGCCATTGCGTCTAATTGTTCCGGTGTCATCTCTTCGGCTGCTTCTATTCCCGCCATCTTTTGAACTATCTCCTTCAGTATGAGCAGATCTTGACTGAAATATAATATACATATATACAAAAAAATCAAAATATAAAAAAAATTGTATCTCTTTTCAATACAATGTGACAGACAGAAGTCGGAAAGAGCAAGACACCATACCTCTGTTGTGCTTTCAAACGATTAGCGACAAACTGCAACAGCCCCGTCAACTCAATATTATGCTTCTTATAGGCCGCACCCGCAAACGCGGCCAGCGCCTGGAGCCAGGGCGGGTGTGCTGCGCCACTTGCGCCTACACCCCTCCCCGAACAGAGCGCTTCCACAAGACAATAACCCAACACATCTAATGATAGAGACGTCAAATATTTGAGGGATTCCACCACTGGGCCTATTAGGTTATCGTAAGTTTGAATCTGAAAAAAAAAGTACTTCTTGTTTAATAAGTTTTTTTGTGTTTACCTGTGTGAATAGTTATTTTTTCTTTTGATTGAATAAAAGTCGACTTTCAATGTACTCGATCCAAACACATTACCTGTAATAGCATGTAATCAAAGAGAAAGGCCGGCGCCGCATGCGAGAGCTTCCCAATGAGCCGCCCTTGGGGTTTGATATTCTCCTTCGAGACCCTTTTCATTATATGCTTTATGCGTTGTAAGGAATTACCTCTAACGCGCATAAGCGATGGAATCTTCTCACCCGATTCGTTCTTCCAACGTGCGTACAGGCAATATCTAAAAAAATACATACACCTTACAGACCTATGTTTGTACCGAGTGACAGAACATATTTGTTGGTTGTTCCGGTGAGGTTAAGCGAGGTGAAGGAAGAGGTAAAGCGCGGTAAAGGCATGGAGGACATATCTCCATCCCTCTCTGTCTGATGTCCCATGTCGGGGTTTAGTACTCCAGTGAGCGAGCGAATTTACAATAATAATATTTTTCATTGTACTTGATCATTTTATTTTTTAATAACATTTTCGTTTTATCATTTATTTTTAATAATTTCTTTCGTTAAGTGACTTAAATGGCATTCCTGGGTATTAAGCCAGGAATTATCCCTAAAGCCCATTCTTACGCCATTGATTTGGGTACTGGCAATAAATGTAAAGACAACAAAAAAAGTTTTTTTTGATGATTCATATAATATTTTTGTTTTTACCCCTTACATTTATCATATATTTTTCAATCAGAAAAGGAAAGGGCGTTAAGTTAATAAACATTTCGTATAATTAAAACTAAACGACTTTTAGATTTCTAATCCCCCTTAATACATACAAAATTGGTATATTAATATAGTCAGAAAATAGATTATTTCATATATTTTTTTTAATCTGTAAAGAAAAGCTTTCAACTCACCTATACTGATATGAATACAGCTTGAGTAAGGTGTAGACTTCTTCAGCCATACAACAGTTGCCTTCCATAAGTGTTAGAGCTGGTAAAATGGCTGAATCCAATACAGTCAACGATTCATGTTCGAGGGGATCGCCCGATGCCGAACGCGATGTACGTAATATTCGTATTACCTTTAAAAAAGAGGTATTATTCATACTTATATTGTTCATTCCCAACACTAAAACCAGAGATTATCTTAATTTTTTCGACAGTTGTCATGTGTATAAAATTAGAATAAAACTTTTATGTAATATTTAAATATATAAAATACACACAATTAATGGATTAACACATTCCCAATTAAACATTTTAGATGCGAAAGTAACTCTGTATGTTACGCTTTCTCGATTAAACTACTTAACCGATTTCGATTAAATTTTGAAAAAAGGGTTGAATGGTTAGAGAGTTTGTATAAAAATTTCACCAGAACTCTGCCATTTATCAACCAATTTTCTAAAAACCTTTTGTATTAAAACCACGCGAAGTCGCGGACAAACGCTAGGTACTATATACATTTTAAAACCACATATAATTATCATTCCACCCAAGCGCAATAAATCTTTTTCATTATATAAATTAATGTTATATTTTTGTTTTGCTTTTCAATTGATTTCCTAGCTTTCGATTATTATTCTCTTATTCTTATCTTTCTCTTATCTCTTTCGTACAAACAAACAAACATACAGAAATTAAAAATGTATCTAATTAGGGAAATACACGTCCATTACGAGTGTATACCATAGGTTGTAATATATATTATTTTTTTAACAGGTTTGCCCAGCATTTACAGAGGAACAAAACTATAGCTACTATAGATTTTTTTTATTTTAAGTTATTAACATTTCTGTCCTCTTATTTTCCTTCCGGACTCAATAATTAAAGAGATCACTTATTAGCAATAAGCCCACCCGTTGCTGTTATATGTACTATAGTAAGGCCAACACATTTTTATTTCAATACATTATTATAAAGTTTGAAACTAACATAAACTAACTAACTATAAACGGAATAATAACAAAAAGAAGAAAAAGATATATATCACAAAATAGCAGACCAAATGTTGGCAACTGCTGTACTGACCGCTCCCCTGTACCACGAAATACACAACCAAAGCTGTCGTCGGCTATGCAGCCATATCTGCCTAAGAGTGATAAGGACAGAGATAATAATCGCTCGCTCTCAATGTATCTCAGTAACGGTCCGCTTGTCCACTTTGCCTTACTATAACATGTATTAACATCTACTTCTACTATTCTGTAAAATGTACCTTATACATCAAAATGGGATCGTGATGAAGAGCTGGTCCAAGTAGAATGAGCGCTGGTATCACAGTCTCCTTCATGTCATCAAACGTTTTACATGCTTTTGGTGCCAATTTGGATTTTAATAGTGGCACCGGAGTACCCATTATCTTTGGAGCCACTCGGCATTTTCTGTAAACAAAAGACATGTTTTTTTATTAATTCAAAATTTTATGTAAGGTTTTAATAAACCATATTTGTTATCATTTTTAGAGTTTACGCGTATATTTCGATTATTTAACCGCGAAAGTGACATCTGTCACATTTCTACTTAGGTTTATAAAGACATATAGTCTATGATTTTGCATATTGCATACTCACGTTCTATACAGCGGTTCAATAACAGCATGCAGCATATCGCACAAGGCCTTCGCGGGTCGAGGTGGCATGGCCGACACTTGCAACCGGCTGAACAGTGCTGAGAACTCCCGCCAAGCGCACACTCTCAACAGTGCTTCGCTGAGGACTAACTTTTGATTTGACCAATACTCCTGAAAAAAATTGTTAAAAAATTATAACCCCTAGTTCCTCTTTTGAATACAAAAGAAAATGTTTGACAGCTTTTATATTTTTTTTAAGAAGAGGCGGGTTTTGTTAGATTAAAAAAAATTACTTGCGGATCCGCCTTTTCCTCTATGAACTCAGTCGTTCCATTCCCTTGAGGTCCTTTCGTTGAAACTATGTTCAGTTTGCGTAGAAAATCTTGCACTGATCTCATCTCTTTGTCTGCTTCTTTTGCCATTATTAAATCATCCGGACGTAGCTGCAATTATTATATTAAATTTATTTATTTTAGATAGCAAAGGTTTTATAGAACACTCTACTAACAATTTAAGCTGAATTACTTCAAATTCATTGAGAATTAATTTCCTATATAACATATCTATTAACACAGATGAAACAGGTTGAAAATAATCTACGACTCATATTTAACCTATTGAGTAGATTACTAAGTAACTATGTAGACTAGTAGTTAGTGGCAGAGAGTTCCTTCTCGCCCACCATTTAGGAACTGACAGTAAATATTGTAAAATATATCTTTCTGACGATTCATAAGTATAAAAAGGTTACCTATGCAAGATCTTTTTAATGAGTTTGAATGTGAAGCGTTTTTAATATTATTAATTTCTAGTTCTCAAAAATGTGGTATTGGCTGAGTTATTATTATCACTTACCCAAGGATATATATCATCTAAAGAAATAACGTGATGTTGCAACAGTAAAGCTATAACTGTCATTAAATGAGGTGGCTCCTTATAGTTATCCAATATTTCCATATTCCCAAGTTTGAATCCAAGTACCTCCGATATCACTTGCGGATCGCACATATAATTTTTAATTAAGGATATAAACAATTTATCTAAATGCGGACGTGCTTCAAATGATTCCAATATTATGTCTAAAACTCTATTTGGATCTAAATTAAAACAACCTGAAAGAAACAAGTTATATTTGAGTTTATGTATGACATAAATTAGAGAAAAAAGTGTCAATAAAGCCTACTATTTTCCTTCACTCATTAATTGAAAATAATCTCTTTTTAAATATATCTATTATATATATATATCTTTTTAAATATATTTAGTATTCTCATCAACACCTTATGTACAATATTACACACAGATGACTAATAAACAGTAATTACCAATAAGTGATTGTATTATTTCTAATATTGATTTCCATTCCATGTCTTCTGAAATCTCCTGATTGAGTTCAGCGATTAGTTTGGCATATCCTTCACTTTCTTCTCTAAAAAGATTAAATTTACGCTGCTTATAACTAAAACAAAACAAAAACATTGTGACAGTTGCATAGCAATCAAAGTAATAGTACATAGAACAAATATAAGAAAACTTACTATAGTTTAGTTTTTATTTTGATGAATTTTGTATAAAATATTTTGTTTTTCAAAGTGCCAACATCTTGCAAAGTGTCTATTTCAAGTCTTTCTTTTAATAACTTGTCTGATAAAAATGTTTCTAAATCCCGAACTAGATAACAGAAATTTGTTCTCTCTTCTGCCTGAACATCAAGTGATGTTTCTGCATCCAATACACACACAACGTCTAACAATATAGATGGAATATCTGCATGAAGCATCTGAAATTTGGAAATAGATAAATGTGCAATACATTTCAGAATTAAAGAGCTTTTTAAATAACTTCTTTTTTCAAAACTTCAACCCAAATTTTGAAACATCAATTAATATTTATAATTATGTAATTTATCTTACAGTTATCTCACGCAATGTAGATATCACTGCATCTTTCTTCAGGTGTCCTTTTAGCTCAGACAGCAACAAATCATATATGATTTGTGAAAGACCAGACAACTTGCCAGATTTTGTAAATAAAGGACTTTTTCCTTCATCTTTAATGTATTGTGTGATTACTTTGATACTGAAACAGATAAGTCGTATAAAATATTTTTCCTGTTTATTGATTGGTTATGCATTGGAAGAGTAAAAGCTTCATATTTTACACTAATTTATAGCTGTATTGAGCATATTTCATAATTGTCACATTTTTTAATAAAAGACCTCTAGATTCTTTCATACATTTACAAAATATTCATGCATTCGTTATAAAATCAACATGTGGCTAGAGTTAGAATTTAATTTATAATTATTATGTCTTACAATGAGTCTCTGCCTGATTTTTCCCAAGTCTTGCAGTACTCTGATATAAATTTATTCAGAGTACTCATGATGAGATATTACCTAGACGCCAGTTTTTATAACAAACTACAAAGTCAAAAATAAAACATACGCCGCAGCCATGACCGATTCAACCACAGAGTAAAGTAAAAATATATGTATGAAATTTGACATTGAAGTCTGAACTTGACAAAAGACAATCTATTTATTTGTTTCTGACCAATTTACGACGTTTACGAGTCATGAGACCATAAATAGCTTTTCTTCTAGGTACTAGAAATTACTATTCTTATTGTGTGATTTCACAGGGAATATGATTTTAATTTAAAAAAAATTTTTTAATAGATTTTTCGAAATATATTAATGTTTACAGTCTTTTTAATTTAGGGTATTTTGTATATCTTAGTGAGGTTTAGACTTTAATTTAGTTATAATTTCCGCTTGTGCCTGTTATTATATGATACTTCAAACAGAGGTTTCGATGTGTTTTATTGATGAATCGACGATATAGAGGAGATGGAATATGATAACAGGGGATAAAATCTTTTTAAGAAAAGTTCTCACAACCTTCCACTGCTCTATTTCTTATAACTACTAACATAAACGCAAACGAATTCGCAATGTTTCTGAAATCTAAGACCTGTGGCGCATACATATATATATAGATACCACAGACTAGATTAAGGTTTTATTTTATAACCTATAAAAATCAGCTGTTTGTTATTCTCATTTCCATAATCAGTTTTAAAATTATGCTTATTATTTGAGGGGAAAATATCTGAATCACTATCGCCATCGTATCGAGGAGTAACTAGACACCTGAAAAATGCCGAGCTATGAAATGGCTATGCTAATACGGGCAATGCCCAAAGTTGAACTTAAAAGTACTCTTTTGAGAATATCCAACGGAATATTTGATAGAGGTGGTATTATACGTGATATTGAAAACCTAGGATATCGACCTCTGCCGTACAAAACAAGTGCTCATAGCTTAGTGCATAAAGAAGCGAACTTCTTTGTTTTTAAAATTGATACTGCTACCACAGTGGTTTCGGATTTAAAAGAAGAATATAGTCGTGATGTAGATGTAATCAGACAACGGGTTTTCAAGGTGAATGAGGATGCTGACCATCAATGTACTTTGGAAGCAGAATTATTGCCACCCGCATATCGCAAAGATGTACAGAAAATGATCAATATGGGAAAGACACAAGTTAATCGATTTAAATACAAGTTCTCATACAACTCGGGCTTAGATTACTATCCTTTCCAAAAGTAAAAGCATTGTTCATAGTTTTATGTAGTTAATTATTATTAGGAATTATAAGAAATACAACAAACAAAAGTCACTTGTTATTTATTTGATTTTTCAATGAGATTAATTTTGATGTGATGTGAGTATAATTGTTACTTCCTCCGTTTTGCCATTCTGTAAGGACTCCTGAAGTTCAGCTAGAACCTTGCTGTCATACTGACCATGTTTTAATTTACTCCAATCCATATACCATTTTTCTATTTCAACTAAAATTTAATTTATTATTTTTTATAGATATATATAAATACATTTTGCTGTTTGCTGGCTTTAAGGACTCATATTTATAAATACTATAATTACTCTATATGAAATATAAATACATAAGATAAATTTCAAATGAAAATATAAAAAGCATCATTTTAAGTATGAATGTACACTGGAGCTATATTAGTAGTGATTTGAGTATGGCTAAAAACTTACAGATTAATTGATCAAAACATGTTTCGTCTGAGTGTTCTGGCTGTTCCCAAACTCTTAAATATTCAGTACAAAGCTTTAATTTACCATCACTTTTTATAAAATTAGTGTCCAAATCCAGATCTCTGAAATGAAAGAGCAGGTGTTAAACGCTGTTTTAATTTACAGAGTATATAAATAGCTCACCTTAAGCAATTTTTTAATTTGGCCTCATTTTTCAGTTTGTGTTGTAACTGAAATTCACTCTTTAAATTTTCAAAAGCCAACGCACAACAGTTCTCTGGGATATCTGTGGATAATCAAATTGGATAACTGGGATAAGAATATTGTCAAATACATGGTCTGTAGCTAAGTGTTCAGAGAAAGACATGCCGTTTAGGGAGTCAACATATGGGTATCATCAATATATCAAAACATGACTACGAATATATGTCGGGCACATTCTAGTCATATAATTAACATAATATAAAAAACATAATTTAAAGACACACACCATAAGTAATAACGACTTGTAATCCTTTTTTTATAGTACAGTTTGAAATTATATCCTTCAAATCAGCTATGGTTGATATATTATCTGATTTAAATATAGCTGAGCCACGTCTGAAACATAAATTTATTGTACATTGCCTGAGCAACACAAGATATATCGTAAAACTACTTATAAGACAGACACTTTAAACTACAAAATACATTATTATAAAAATCGCCTACAAGCCTACACAAGGATATTCTATGATATATTTTTTTCGATACAAGTTTTATAGCCTAGATCAAGAGGCTACAAGCCTAATATTACTTAGTTTCCTCGATAAATAGACAATCCAAGACACTTTATTGTTTAAACTAAAGATCAGTTTTAAATAAACTGTATATAGATAATAAAGCTGATGCAAAAACTTACTGATATTGACAAAACAGAAGAGTTCCCAGAAGTGTATGTGATCGAACAAAATGCACAGAACTGGCAGGTCTGGGCAAATCACCTGGCAAAGCCTCATTCAACCATGAAGTAACTTCCACTACAGAAAAGCTACCAAGCACCCGTAACTCACTTAAGCATCTGAGAAATAAGTAAACTTTATTACTTAAATCAAATTTATAATAAATTCTTTTTAAATAATATACATTCTTATTCATTAATTTACTAATTATTAAAAAAAAACAAAACACAAAATTAAAACAAATTTAAAAAGAATATATCTTATTTATAATAATATTTTCTAGCGATATTGAAAGGACAAGCGACTTAATAATAGGCGAATAGGCTGTCGCTTGTTGAAGTATCATATTTATACTGAACCCAAAACACTCAAGTGAATCACCAAAAAATGCATCTGAAATCGATGAACCACCGTTGCCTATGCCCTCCATTAAGTATGGTGCTGGTGGACGACTCATAATTATACCCGGACGTGCGAATCGCTAAAGGAAATATTTTCAAAGCATTTTCCAAGCAACTCTCTATTATTTTTTATGGAACAGGGGGATAAATGAGCAGGCGAAAGAAAAAAGGGTCACTTTGTGTTAAGTGCTAACCATGCATGGACACCAGCAACGCCAAGCGAAGCCTCTTGTGTTGCTGGCTTAAGGGAGAGGTACGCTCTTTTTTTGAAGGCATCCAAGTTGAATACTTCGGAAATTACCGCGCTGATAATGACAATTTTATTGAAATTGATTTTATACAATTACAAATTACTTTATTTCGAAAGAACACTATATAATTATTATAATTTTGTAATATTTAACGTGTTCTTTTTCTAAGAAATCCTACCTTTTCGAATCATTAACATCTATTTCTTCATGTAGATAGTAGAAAGGTAGTAGTGGCAAATTGAATTGTATCCGTCTAGCTATCCTTGGTGCTCCAGCTGGTAAAACGTACACCAGGACTTCAGTACTTTCAAAGATCATTGGATTGAGATTTCTCAAACGTATCCAAAGACGTCTGGTACCAGCCTGGCATCGTATAGTTGCTAAGAAATCTGATTCTTGATCCTTAAATGTTTATTTTAGTTTATCTTTCAAAATATTACTATATTTATAATATATAACTATGCTAGACTTTAACCAGCTCGGATAAAATGGTTGTCTGGATGATATAGCTATCCATCATAATACCAAGATACACCATTTAATGTACGTAATATAGTGTTAAACTAATAAAAATAATTGAAAGCTTAAAAAAATCAAATTTCACACGAACTATTTTTTTTTCTTTTTTTAAATACATATTTTAAAACCGCCAAGGTTTGTACAATTTAAAATCTACTTCAATCGATTAAGACAAATCCCTATAGAATCATATCAGCGATCACTTGTGTACCTACGTCAAAACGTTGGTACGCAAGTTTTACGTTTTCAGCTATCGAGTTTCTTGCCGGTCCTTTTCGGTAGATGACTACCTTCCGAACCGGTGGTAGTGTAAAAATTGACGATTCAAAAGTGTCTTTATAAAGACCTACTTGAATAAAGATATTTTGAGTTTGAGTTACAATACATGTAAACTCTATATAAAAACACTGAAGGGACTGTGCATTTTGTGGCGTTATCGAGAGTGTGTAAATGGAGAGAAGAGAAATAATTGTATGTTATACAAGCTAAACTAACCAAAGCCTATTGATTCGTTATCGACTCGTTAGAGAGTTTGTCGTTAAATCGAGTGAGGTAACATGGAGTTTACATATATATATTATTGGCAACAAACCTGCGTTGGGCAAAGGCTGAGCACGGCCACAGTATCAGTCTGTATATCCAATTTGTTATTACAATATATAAATAACATATCAAGTGGTACGGCTGATGTTAGCCTTGCTTCTATCCAACCATTTTTCGTAGCACCTGTTAACTAATTAAATTTTTGATATATTGTATATGGTGGGTCGGACTTGTATTGCCGTGGTCATAGTTATTTCACAATTACCAGTAGTAAAGTTTTTTTCTATCCATACTAATATTATTAATGAGAAAGTAACTATGTGTGTGCGTATATATGTTACGCTTAAACTACTAAACCAATTTCGATAAAATTTGGTACGGAGATAGACTAAACTTTAGGTTACATAGGAATATTTATATAACTAGCAGTGTGGTTTAAATACAAAATTAATCTGGAATATCGGTTTATAAATGGCAGAGTTCTGGTGTAATAGTTATTCCCTAAAACTTCATTCCCTATATAAACCCCTTCAACCCTCTTTCGGCAAATATATCCATACAAAATAGCACATGTCCTTCCCTAAATTTTCGTCATACCAAATTTTATCGAAATCGTTCCAGTAGTTTAAGCGTGAAAGCGTAACATACATACAGACAGATTTACTTTCACTTATAATATTAGTATGGAAAAATGTGTATCAGTAAAGTACTCGAGCCATACATACTTCATACTGTATGTCCAATAACGGAGGCATAGAGAGACCACTCTGCAAAGATCTTGTGCTTTTCTGATATTTATCTCTTTCATTAGCTGTTTGTTTCTCCAAACGTGATATTTCATTTCTGAAAGATTATTGACATTATTATACGGACAAAGATATAAAGCCCTAAAATATAAAGGTTGCTAAAAAAACAAACTCTAGTTTCGCCCTTCGCGACGCAAGTGCAGCAGGCACATTTAACGTCTGTAGACTTTGAGTTCGGAGGCCAAATATCCGCCCAGAAAACGTAGAAGCCAATATTTCTGATTCGTTAGAACCAATACAACCGCCGCATACAGATGTTATCGGTTCACCACAGAACTACAAAACTCGATAAATTATAATTTACTTAGATCTAACAGATCTTGAGAATATTTTCAATTATCCTAAGATATTGACGATTCATAAGTGCGCATTATGCGAATAAAGATATTTATGATTTTTCATGTTTTATTAAAAAAGTGTGGGTTTAAAAAAATTGGGTTTTTAATGTGACTAACTAACTCATGTGTTACTTGTGTATTGTCAAATATTAAGTTTATTTATAAATCAACTTGGACTAAAGTCCATGTAAGCTCTTTGCATCTTTTTTCGTTTAATATTTAATACAGAGTACAAATTTAAGTTAGGACATTTTAGGATATCTATTCCAAAAATATTTTATTGGACCACGTTAGGAGTAGGTACATTTTTTTGATTGCACCTAACATTAAGGCCAAGTTTGACGTCATAGATATTTATTTATTAAGAAAACAAATAGAGATACATCACAATACAAACACAAGTTATGAGAATAGAAGCTATGTTAAGAACCAAGAACAGTACAGGAATGACAAACCATATACTCTATCTTGGTGAAGACAATAGTGCTCAACGCACTCTTAAATGAAGCAGAGGAGTGCAACAAGAGGTCGATGCAGGAGTGTGAATAAAATGCTTTAGTTTTACGTACGTAGGTATATTTCAGTTGTAACTTGTCCTCATAGTTCTCCAAATTAGTTAGATACAGCTGTATAGAACCGTCGTGCCTTCCAACTATAAGATGAGTGCCGATATAATTACGAAACCAACCAACGCACATCACAGACCCCAGGCCTTGTCCATCGACTAAGCATTTACTTATTAAATTTGATCTGCAAAGAATATCTTGGTAAAAAGGGGGTGCGGATATAAGAGGATCTTAAGAACTTTTTTTATAGAATAGATAGCCAACAAGCAGGAGGCGACGAGGCCCACCATAAAGGTGACGTCTCCGCCCATAACACTCACGTGGCTGGGAGCACGTGCGTTGTGGCACTTTTAATACCTTTTAACCTACAGTATATTTATGTATTGGAGTAAAATATCATATATTTTGATAGAATTAGGCTTGAATTTTATATTCATTAACCTAGAAAGTTTATTTGTAATGTTTTAAACGTAGTAATAAGATATTTGTAATGGGAAATGGGAAATAATAAATAAATACTATTAGCGTATTCGTACAATCAATAATAAAAAGTGTACTTACTCGTGATGCAAAATCAATCCGATAGAACCGTCCGCCGCACCATAGAAAGCACATATCTCAGTAGGTCTCAGTGTGTGTGGTACTGCGAGACGAGATGGCCCCGAGTTTATAGAAACTTTCGTTATAATATTTCCATTTTCCACAATTACCGCTCCCTTATTGGCGATCAACAGGAGGAGTCTTATGCGGGTGCTCTTAAATGTAGAAGTATCCATACAAATATTATAAATGCGGAAGTAGGCATGTTACGCTTAAACTACTGAAACGATTTTGATGAAGTTTGGTATGCAGATAGGCGAATCCTTAGGGAATTACGGAGGCTACTTTTATCACGAGAAGGTATACAATTTTGAATAGAACTGCCATTTATAAACTGATTTTTTAAATTCCCTTTGTATTTAAACCACGCGGGCGAAGCCGCCGGCAAAAGTTACTAGTGTTAAAATATACTTGGAATAAGTCACAGGTGTCCCACATGGAAGTATACTGACTCCTTATTGTTTCTTGTATATAAACGAATTGAAAATAACTTCGACTAAAAATATGCTTTCCGGAAATCTTGATTCTAAAGAAAACAGAATAAGTTTCTAAGAAATCAACTTACATTAGCTGTTATAAATGCAGCCACGTCGAGCACTCTGTCTTCACACATGAAGGATGTTAGCTGATTTAAATCTTTACAGTATGTAACTGTTCGCCCACTGCATAGGATTAAATCGTTACCTATTATGCACCTGTAAATATATATTTTCATCCTGTACCAATATAGAATATAATGTTCTCCGAACTAGATTAAGCCAAGGACCGTCAAGGCAAAGCTAACATTTGGAATCAAAGTATGACTTCTACAAGTGTTTGCGAATTGTTCTCACTATAACGTAAATTCTCCAATTTCACCATGCCCATCGGTAATAAAGGCTTTATTTAATTTTTTTATAAGAGATATATGAGATGCATTCTTTGGTTGCAACACTTTACAAGCGTCCTTTAGAACTTATATGGCGATTTAAAGGAGTGGGTGGAGGTGAGTTTTTTGCCAATTCTTCTCAACCGCTCTAACACCATGATTTGGAAACTTGCAGTTAATGTTATTGTACATTCGAAAGTTAAAAATAAATTAAAAGATAATTTAGAAAATGTTTTCAAATACAACATAAAGATAATTGTATCTTGCGAATTAAAACCAGGATCTCTAAGTATAAATGTGTGAATAAGTATACGTATATATGTTGTAGCATCTACTAGCTTACATGGAAGTGATGACTTCCGATACCAAAGTCTCAATGTTAAGAAAGACTTTCCCCTTCCTCGTGTAACCTTTGACTTCGTTTCCCGATGCGGCGAATACTTTATCATCATTTGTACCTGTAAATATACAGTCAACCGTTTTGAAATAATCAAGTTATAATACAGAGCTATATGATCAAGTTATCTCTCAAATTGACTATATCTCCATCTTCGGTTATTGAAGATTTTAATGATACGTAAACTATTTAATATAACAATTTAATTTAATAATAATTTTTAAGGTTATGTTTATTAAATAATGGGTAATCTACCTGTAGACGACGTTTGCACAATAACCGATGTGATAGACTTGCTTGGCAGTGTTTTAAATTGAACGAAAGGTTCTTCATCTTTTATAGTCAAACACTGCAAAACTCCGTTTTTATCGCCAACTACAAACTAAGAATACTCGGGTGAGTAATTTAATACTGGCGTGTCTTAGTGTCTTAGAGTCTTATTTTTATGTTGAAATTTATAAAGCGGAAAGTCGGAACACGGAAAACCTCAGGTTAAAGGGCATACTAGTATTAACAGTATATATTCAAATTTCAAACATACTTCTCCTGTAACATAGCCAAGATTACTGTAAGGGTACAATAGTTAACAATAGTTAAAAAGTGAAAAATATACATACTTTTTGTTGAATCTTTTCGGTTAAATTCGGTAATACTTTCAATGTTTCGGGATACGTGATTCCGCATAGTGTGTAATCAATACGTGACAAATCGTATTCCATCAGAAAATTCTTAGATAAAGAGTTTTAGTTTCGAATAACTATGCTATTATTGAAACGAAAATTAAAACATTAATGCTTAGATATGTTCTATAAAAAATCGAACCTCGTATCATAGAAACGAGCTCAAACAATACACTGTGCTGCCCTATAATAATTATGAAAGTCTGCTTTTGTAAATATTTGAAGCTTAACAATAGTAAAAAAATACAGTAAAATTATTATTTAGAGAGATTTTTATTATTAATTATGTATCAAAAGTAGAATAAGAATAAAATGAAAGCTTAAGAATTCAAAACTTGAAACTGTATCAACGTTGACAAAGTTATGTTAACGTCAGTGTCAATTGTCAAATATTACACCTGTAGATATTGAAATAAGTGTTACAAATTACAATAGTTCCAACATTAATTCATTGATTCATAACCAAAAATACGACAACAAACAAATTCTTAAGTAAATCTACGCCATTTCTTCTAGCATTCTATAAAACTACAAAAGTTGAAATGGATGGCGATAAAGAAAATGTTGTGCAAGCTGTTGTAATAATGGATACATTTAATAATAATCTTAATCCCATATGTAGTGATAAACCTACTGTAAGCAATAAAATTGTCGTAAATTGTATATTTTCACAAAAACATATTTTATAAATTAACATTTTTATTCAGGGGTTACTAGCTCTAGCCGGAGTACCACTTATTGATTATGTTCTGGAGTCACTAGTAGCCGGAGGAGTTGGTGAAGTTATTTTGTTTTCTTGTCAAGAACCAACAAAAGTTAGAGAACATGTTAAGTGGGTAACTTCAATGACTATTAATAACATCTTTTAAATGTGTTATACCATCTTAGTTGTGTTATAATTATAATATTTATAGGAAACGTCAGGAAGAAAAAGTACCATGGACCTTTTCGCTAGATGTACAGATATTGTCTTCTGAAACATGTCAGACTATGGGTGATGTGATGCGGGAAATAGATGCAGCTGGTCTGGTTAGAGGATACTTCATACTATTAAATGTTAATACAATAACTAATGTAAACTTTGCTCAATTATTGGAACAACACAAGTGAGTACAAAAATATACAAGTTACTATTTTATAAATTCTTTTGACTTCATTCATTAAGTCATTGTTATCATTGTTAAGCATGAAGTAGAAGTTCAGAATATTTGTTATTAACTTGTAACTTTATGGAATAATGTATAGTTATTTTTCGAATAAGTTTTATTTAATCTTATGTGATTACATTAAAGCCTTCCAAATCTATATAATTCACCATTATAAAGTTTCAATTTTTAAAGCTGCACATCTCTATAAGTCACAGTTAATAGAATATTAAAATATATTAAGTGGTGTTTTAAATATTTCAGACAAACCTGTAAAAAAGACAAAGGCGCAGCAATGACATTAGTCTACAAAGAGGTTGCATGGGACCATCCGCTTATAACCAATGATAATCCTATTTTGGTGGCAGCTGATAGGAAAAATAACAAGATATTGTTGTATCAGAAGTACAAAACAAAAAGCAGGGATACAACATTCTCCTTACCTTTGGTATGTGTTCATATTTATTTCATAAACCCTTGTTTGTTTTTGCCTTCAAAGACTTGATTAATAATGTAAATATTTCTTTCAGGAGAGTGTATTACACCATTCGGAAGTAAAGTTGCAACACAACCTACTTGATGCACACATAGCCCTTTGTTCACCTTCAGTGCCACCGCTTTTCTCTGATAATTTTGATTTCCAAAATAGGAATGATTTTATTCATGGAATACTTATAAATGAAGATATTTTAGCCAGCTCCTTGTATTACACTTTGTTAAAGGGCAATCAATATGCAGCAGCTGTAACAAATTGGAAGACTTATCATATAATATGGTGGGCATAACTAGAATACTACTAAAATAAAACAAATGAAGATAAGAAACAAAACTAATGAGATATTTTTTCAGTATGGACATACTTCACCGTTGGGTTCACCCATTATCAATTGAAAATGGTTCCTTCTACCAGAATAGTTATATATTTATGGGCAAGCATAATTACATTAAAACTAACTCTGTGCTCAGCAGGTAATATTTTGTAAAATGTATATTCAAACTAAAATATCTTTATTCAACTAGGTCTTTATAAAGACACTTTTGAATCATCAATTTTTACACTACCACCGGTTCGGAAGGCAGTCATCTACCGAGAAGAACCGGCTAGAAACTCGATAGCTGCTCTTTTAAAATAAAAATTAATACAAAATTGTGCTACTGACAATTAAAATAACAAAGCATTGTAAGGCTACTCAAGAATTTAACTGTCCCGATGCTAAGCCAATTGCCGACACATTAAATGGATCTTTGTCCTCTAAATATTTGTTTATAAGTTGTAAAAAAAACTCAATTTAAACTGTCACCTGAAGTTTAACCCCAGTAGTTACTTGTTTGGGTAAAATTGTTAAATTGTGTGCCTTCCTTAATATATTGTATCCGAAATAATTTTTCAATAGAAACCAGTAGTTCTTAAAGTAGTCGCATTAATACTTATTCCTCTTTAAAACATTTCTAAATCAATACTAAATGATTAAATTAATATAAATTAAATATTTCTAATAAATTGATTTGTTTGTAGATCCTGCACCCTTGTTGAAGATGCTATAATTGGATCCGAATCACATATAAGCGATATGTCATCGGTATGCAAGACTATTGTTGGCGATGATTGTCTCATTGGAAAAAATGTTAACCTACAAGGGAGTCATATTATGAACAATGTCGTTGTGAAGGATAATTGTAAAATAATAAGTAGTTTTATCGATAATGACTGTGTGATAGAAGAAAATTGTATAGTTGAGGGTGCAATCATTGCGTGTGGTGCAAAAGTAAATGCTGACTCAAAATTAAAGGGAAATATTATAGAGAAATCTGAATGTGAACAAAATGGTATATAGTTTTACTATTATTTTATTGTATAACTAGCTCATCACGAGAAACGTCGTTTTGCAAAAAAATCTGTTGGCCGATTCTCAGTCCTACTCAATATGGCCACAAAATTTCAGGAGAATCGGTCAACCCGTTTTGGAGCAGTAAGGGAACAAACATTGTGAATGAATTATGGTCACACTTAAAGATTTTATTTTTCAAACACTAAAAAAGTTTTTGATGATTCAAAAGTGTTAGATGTGAATAAAGATGATTTGATTGGATCCAGAGAATATTTCTGATAGTCAATGAGTTTATTATAGATTTGTGTGTGATCATTAGTAATAGAAATGTAGTTTAAAAAAAATACAATTCATTATTTGTATACTTTTTCTTGCAGAAAAAACATTAACGAAATCCACATCTGAAAGTGGAACGGAATGGGAGAACGAATCATCTGGTGATGGTGATGATGAGTTTGTTGGTTTTGAGAAACAGTGGAGTGATAGTGAATCATTTTATTCATCGGATTCCAGTGCGGATTCTTCATTACCTAATTCACCGGTTCCCGATGATACAAACAGTAAGTTTTCAGCTATACAAAACTGATCGGCATAAGCTACCTAATATTAAGGCAAAGTGCATATTTAAAATTGTAATTTTTTTCATATATTAAAAACATCTTCATTTTCTAGTTTTCCTTCAAGAGGTGATCGATAGTTTAGCAAGAGGTTATGAAGACAAATTAAAATGCGATTACCTTATATTGGAAATTAATTCCTCACGATATGCATACAATATACAATTAAACGAAGTAAATTTCTTTGTTGTAAGGGCATTATTCAGTTTGCCAATTTTAATGGATAGTAAGAATGTTCTTGTCACAGTGAAGGATATATTAAAGTTTTTCCGTCCAGTTTTGTCTAATTATATTAAGACGGAATCTTCAACAATGGATTGTCTACGCGCTGTTGAGGTAAATTTCTGTTCTTTTTCCTTATATAAATTGTGATGGCATATTTCAAATGTAATCTTTGGTATTGGTGTTTCTAAATCTACTTTTTTACAGGATAGTTGCATTAAAAATGAATGGCTTAATGGAAAAGCAGGTCAAGTGATACATTTGCTTTACAATGCAGATGTTATAGATGAAGAATCTTTATTAGAGTGGTATCGCGATTTGAAAGAAGAGAATAGTGAAATTGTAAATCAAACGTCACTTGTTAAGTTCTTTGAGTGGTTGAAACAAGCGAGTGAAGAGAGCGAAGAATCAGAATGAAGTGTTATATTTCTTTATTGTAAATAAACTAATGTACTTGTATTAATTTTAATTATTTTATCTCAATGTTGCATATTGCTGAAGTTGTACAGTTGTGAATTTGGTAAACTTTGTTATATCCAAATTTGTTGGCTCACATGGGGAATGTATCTTGATCTGTCTCATGTGAGTATCACGTCCATTTTGGTGATTGCTTAAAACTGCTATCTGTATCATATAAGTCCGTATTGGCCTGTCGTCTAGGTCTTTAATAGGAATCATTTCCCAACCTGAAAAGGAATTCATAGTTTAATAACTATTTAATAACTACTTAACAAGAATTTTTAACAAAATATATGGTTAAAAATGAAACCATATTACTTACCACTAGGTTCTATTAATTCTATAACTTCAATTTCCTGTAAATCGTTAAAATGTGTTCCGGCGCGAATGGAAATTCTACTTGGTGTGTAACTTTCATCTAGCTTGTAGTCTGTATAGATATAAATATGTGATACCATCGTTTTTCGTTGAAATTGAATATTCACTAAGTGCGGCAGCTGACCATCAGATTGCCAATAGGTATCCATGCAATCATCTCTCAGTTGATCTATACCAAAGCCTGTAAATACAATTAAATGAATGTCCATAACTTTTTGGCGACAACAGGACAACACGATATTCCTTAATATCTACCAGGTTTGCAAGAGGATAGACTCCAAATAGCATTATTTCCTACTTCACGGACTGTTCCTGACCTTTCGCTGACCAGAGGATCTTTTTCAGATGTCATTTGAAATTATATTTAATATTTTGTTTAATTATATTCTATATAGATAAGTGCTTAGTTTCGGAATCGCTATCGCCTTTCGGGAAAAAATCATTACACAAATAATCCAATACAAAATACTACCAATAAGTAAAGTGTAAACAAAATACAAATCACGACTACAGATAAAGTCTGTCTAGTCTGTTAAAAAAGTAACTTAACTATCAAAGTCAATTATTTCTGAGGCTGTCACCGTTGTCCATTACATCATTTAAACTTTTCGTGAGTTATCTGTGGTATAGTTGTAGCGGTATTTTTAAATTAACATTTATTATACTGTACTGTAGTTAAAAAGTTTTTTAAAATTAAATAATAATTTACTTAGACCCCGAAAGTTACGAATACTAACATAGTTTCCTTCCTTGAATACAGCATTATATTTTCAATATCTTATTTAAACATAGGAAAAGTCGGTTGAGGCGCCTAAACTAAATCCTAAAAATACTAGCATTAATTAAAGGAGGCATTTATCCTGCAAGGGAATTCTATTCTACAAAACTTTAAATGACACATTGAAATTTGTATTATTTTTATCTAGCGTAGTTATAGTTTCATGGGAATAAAACGCATATAATTGGTCCATTCGACCCAGACCTACGAGATCGTTTAGTTTTATTAGAAAAACAATGGGAACGGGTTGACAAATTGATAACTTCATAATTAGTGGTTACATAGGCCACGAAATAATTGACTGATGGTTTTAGTTAAGGCATGCAAACAAGTCATTAGACTAAGCGAGGGAATTTTTACTAAAATGTGATAATGCGTGGGTAAAAAAAAACTGCTTTGAAAGTAATAATGATATGTCACAACTCAAAAATAACAAATATCAGTCATACATAATCTACCTAAAGTTATTCTGCATGATCTTCAGGCTTCATACAGAACTTTTACGTAACTCTTTTTTGTTTAAAAAATATGACATGTACATCTATATCTATGGTTTTACATGTCAATGGCATTAGTGATATTTAATTTTAATTATATTAATTAATTTAATGTTTAATTTAAACATTTGAAAAAATTGTATATTAATTTTGGACACAAAATTAGCCTGAAATATAAAATGTTAAACAAGAAACAAATGGAACAATTATCTTCTCTCGCCGGCACCTTAGCAACTTATGGAACTACGAGTTTTATTAGTATGATTTATCTGACTGATTGGAAGTGCATCTGTAGATATATTCCCTACTACAATAGTAAATTTACAGATTAAATACTTTTCACAAATGTAACCAGTCTATGACCGAATTAATGTGGCCTGAATATTAATATTGGGCACGTGTAAGCACAAAAGAAATAAGAGTGAATGGAATTAAAATAATGACTACTTTCGATGATCAGGTGTGTCAGGATTTGTTGTATCAACCGGATCGCGTACAGCCGGCGCACGCGCACCTGGCCCTCTGGCCCTCTTGCCCTCTGAATAAACAGGACCTCTGTTGAGTTATTGTTATTGCTTTTTTGTGAAATTGTAAAAGAGCTGTAATAAAATTTTAAAGGAATGGTTCTATTAATTCTATTGTTGCAATGTTGGCGCGTGCTTTCTAAATGTTTCGTGCATAATTAAAAACTAGTCATTTATTCAATGTGATTATAAAATATTTTTAAATCACATATACAACAGAGATACATATGTGAAACTGTGACAAAATGAGAATATTGTGGTTCGTCAAGGTCGCAAACAATCTTTCACTGAAAATTTAATTAAGATCTGATCCTCGCAGTTGAGTTAGGTGATGGGACACTGAGATGGGAACAATATATTTCTACAAAAACCCCATAATGCGATGTACATTTTAAATAAAATTTCCGCCATAAACCTGAATTTATTGTAAAATACTCGCGTGAACCAAAAAAACAAATGCTAAATGTTACGTATTTTTAAATAATATTACGTTTGTATGTATTTATTGTGTTAAAAATATTTACTGTATTGTATATATTTTTAACACTTCTGAATATTTTGTCAATTAGAAGAAACATAAATATTATATAAAAAGTATAAATAATTATGCATATGTCTGTATATATTACTAGACTTATCTATTTTTTTATTACACCACTAACTAAATCGACCAAGCCCTATAAAATTTAAATAACAAATATTGTTTAATTGGCGACCTTAGTCAACAAAACATAAGGGTGCGTTTTGAACTATGAAACAAGCTTTGGTGGGGAATTTCGATGCGCACGCGCTTACAACACAGGGCTCCACAGTTCACATTCCGACAATTGATACACATTCGTGTGTTCGGTCTGAAGCGGGCTGGCCGTGTCGCTTGCGTCGCCCACTTCCCAATATTACGTGATTAAACTTATTCATATGAAATCATCGTTATTGTTAAAAAAACTGTTGGACATTGTGAAACAAGGTGTTTCGGTGTTCAAAATGGATTTGTCGTGTGGAGAGAATCTACAGAACTCGGGGAACAGCTACGGTGGCAGGCAAGATGTGTGTGTCGCAGGCGCCGATCCAGCACTCGATCGTAATCCACACTTGATGACGAACCTCCTAGCTCTGGAGAGGTTTCACGGATTGCACACAGATTATTTTCATCACGTCCAAATTGATATACAGCCTTTTATGCGGAAGGTTGTTACTGTGTGGATGTTGGAGGTAAGAATTGTCTTTAATCGTGTTAATTACTTCCCTTTGTGGAAATTTAAAGCTTTCGCCTACCATTTCCGTCAACAGCTGATTAGAGACAACGTCAACGACCTGCGAGTTTTAAGGGCCTTGGGAACTTTCTAAAGTTTTTGAAAATACCCCGTCAACTAATGAATCATTACAGTGCTACCGTCAAAAACGTAGTTGTGTTCAAAAATTACACAATATCTAAGTCTAATTACACCAATATAATGTAAATAAAATAATTTCATTTTAAATTCACAAAATTTATTTTATAGATAATATGGCGTAATAATCGACAAATATCACATATTCTATAATCCTAATATATATATTATATAATAGAATTAGATATTTATATTGCGCTGTATGTGTTTAAAAAATGATATCTAACATATATTTAAGAATCGAGCTACAAAAATAATTCAAAAATAGATACATAATTGTTCTGAAAAGGCGATTGTTCAAGAGCACGTGTTCGGTGTACTATCTAGTACCTACACATTATTTATGATCCCTTTTATGTCGGGCGGAAGCTTTTTTACCTGACTTTTTGTCATGTTCAACTTCGATGAGCAAGGGAATCTTAAGTTCGTTCGTAATCTTCCTTGATATTGAAGCCTCGTGGATAAAACAATTAACGAAAGCTTTTCATTAAAAAAAAGAAAAATAAACAAGATATTCAATTTATAGATATCTCTTATAAATTGAATATAGACTTTTATCAATTACGCTCGATCTTTAAATGTTCTTTCCATACTTTAAGTCGGTGGAAGTTACCAGAGAAACTTTTTTAACATTGTTTCCAGATCTAGGATTAATTTTTTAAATTGTATTTTCGTTAACCAGTTCTGAAATCCAATCTGTATTCTATAAATATATGCCTTACTTAAAATAACCTGAATTCATTAACCAAAAAATTGCAGTGAATAATTCGATTATAACATTTAAGGTATGCGAGGAGCAGCGTTGTGAGGAACAGGTGTTCTCCCTGGCCGTCAGTTATCTGGACAGGTTCTTAGCCCAAGTCGCAATCTCAAGGAAGCAGCTCCAATTACTGGCAGTAACATCATTGCTGGTGGCATCTAAATTCAGACAGTGTCACGCCCTTTCAATCGATCTACTGTGCGCTTACACGGACAACTCAATTCTACCGCAAGAAGTTCGTGTGAGTAATGTATTGTTCGTATTTATAAACGTCAAATCCTTAAATTATATTATAATTCAAGATTAATAAGAGAGAGAACGTGTTCTCTAAAAGCGTGTAGATTATTACTTAAATGAAGGCACTATCCTGGTATTGTCGTAACGACCTAAAAACACATTTTACACATTTAACAACAAATTTTATTTATTATTTATACTAATTCGATGATCCAGGCTTGTTCGTTCATGAAAAACCTGTTTATTTATGCACCATGTATTTGCTCCCCAATGCGTGGCGTCCTATTTGTATGAAGCCTTCGAATCTGGGGTTCAATTATGGGGCTTCGGGGTTCGTGTATATTTTACGTGGTAGATGATCCGCGTGTAGTCTCATTTTAAGTCAGGCATGCATTTTTAAACACCATCCATAAAACAAGACTTCTAAGAGACACAGATAAATTTCTATTTTTAAAAGTCATAGACAATATTTAAATCACTTTCTCACGATAAGGATAAAGGAGTTAAAATATAGTTACAAGGTTAAAGCGATAACGTTCGATACAAAAGCTTCGTGACACGATAAAACTGTAGACGAATAATAATTTGTGTTTTAAATTACTTTTCCAACATTGTAATTGTGACACACATTTAGTCCTTAATATATTTATAGTACTTTTTAAATAAAAAAAGTTTATTACAGTTTATTCATAAAACTCATCGAATTATTAAGAAAAATACGTTTTGTTTAAAGAAAGTAATAGGTTATTAATAAAATTTAATTAATAATAACAATACACAATAACATTATCTACGGTACTTAAAAACCTTCGTTTGGGTGATGTTATCTTTTGAATGAAACATTAGAAGTAAGTTATCTTACGTACGCACTCTTACCTTAAAGACGGGTCAAAATAATAACACGCTACAAGGCACATACTCATATTGTTTTGAGGGAACACGATTAGCTGAGTCAAATGACACTGTTTACTTCACCCCTTGAGGACGCCTTTATATTGCCCGTTTCCTTAGAGTTTCCTGTAATTATTACTTCCGTGACGTTATTGTATGAGGACATTTCTTACATCTTTACTGTAGCGTGTGAAGGCACTTTACAATTAGGCGCTTCTTCCGACGGAAATGTGGGAGCTTACAACGCAGTGTCAGTACCTACTGCGATCTTAGAATAAATTCATTTGTTTTATGTTTAGGGGTTTATATTTTTGGTAGTTCACTAACGATTTGCGGTTCGCGTTAATACGCGGGAAATGCTAATCCCGCCATCTTGCTTAGATTATTGACAGATTAGTATTTGCGTTTGACAGATGACACGGATCAACGACCTGTGTGATAAATAAAAATGACATACTAAAGTTATATTGCTTACTCTTCAATATGTTTGTAGCTTATATTATGTTTTTATTATATTGACCACTAAAGTTCAACGAAATAAATGAACGTACGATTCATAGAAGAAAAAAATGTATAGTTTGTCTGTGGCCATTGTGGTGTAACACAAATTATATTTTTGAGTGTTGTGGCAGGTGTGATTCGAGCAATTAGTTGAAAAGCTGTGAGTTTTTGACTTGTCACTCAATTCTCACGCTATCGGGACCCTCTAAACTGTAGGCTACTTTGTCTACTGTAAGTAGTTTTTTAGTGTGTACAGAAGTTGATTTATGTTTTTTGTTCATTACCGCTGAGACGCTTTTCACTATTGCATTGCACCATCTATAATGAAACGTGTAATTACATGAAAATTTTAAACTTTTTTCAGTATTTACCGGAGTTATTTGATATTATTTTTAATATTCCACAATATCGCATTATTTATTGCAAACTTTATTTATTCATGTACCCTTCATTAAAACTTATATACCGTTTACTATCTCAAATATTTTAATTATATGGGAAATATAGGGAATACTTACCGTGAGAATAACTTCAATATTTAACCGTATGGCACCTCCAACTCGTCCTTGCAATTAATTCATACGGTGATGTCATAGATAAGTCGAATGTGCATGATAATGAGGACTTATTACGGTGTATTCCCATGTCTTCGCCCACCATTGAACAGTTGGTCCCAAATTCGTGGGAACACGATAACATGTCTTGCACCTTTGCTACGGGTGTTATAAAGACTCTTTGTATACGTTTCCGAATGCCGAATTCGGTTCCACCAAATTCGGATTATTAGACAAACAGTTGAGTCGTTCGTCTAAACATCCTTTGCGGTATGACATTTTATAGGTTTCGCAGTGATTGGTCAATTACTACCCCTGTTGAGGAGCTTCCCTCGCAAACGTCGCCGGTCAATAGTTCCCTGGTTTCGCCCTTTTCTTTCACAAATTCGCCATTTTTGCGGTTTCCGCCGTATCCTTCATGTGACTTCAATGGGAATTCATACAATGCCCATTAAGATTATTACAATGTTCTCTCATCAATGAATCCTGTCAATGTTTAAAGAAATAGGAATGTTTTCAAGGTTTTTTTAAAAAATATTATCCTTCGAGCTTTATGTTTACGAGTGTATGATCTATTATTTCATAAGTCCTATCCATATAGACCTAGTGCATCATTAAGGCTCTATCAAAAATGTAAAAGAACTTTTGGTCATTATAACCTCTTTATGTAAATAACTGTAATAATACTCCTTATATATAATTGATATACATAGACAAAAAGGGATGTATATGACCATAGTGTGATGTACATAGATTTTGTCAATGGCCTCACGAGCCAGCCACGTATGTCTACTTCTCCTTAATGGTATTCCTTCTGCTCGTTTGCTTTTATAAATAAAACCCATCTATACGTATTCGACCCAGCGTCTATTAAAACCAATAATAATCTGTATTTATTATGATCTGTTTCAGCAATGGGAACTAATGTTGGTGCAAAGGCTCAACTGGCAGTTATCTATCGCAACAGCGTTTGATTTCGTCGATCCGATTTTGGCCAGGGTACCGTGGGGCAGGACGAACCCATTGATCCGAATACATGCGATAACGCTTAGCTCTGTGTGCTATACAGGTAAGAATAAATTTTCGCCTTTAAACATTAATTGATGCGGGTTGAGTTTGTCCTTGAGATATTCTTCTACCTTACCGTAATGTTTTAAACTGTGTACACGCGATAATAAATAAAATAATAAAAAATATTGTCACCCAAAACTCACACTATCGAGTGTTATAATAATCTAAAAGTAAGGAAAAAAGATAACGGGCCGCCTTGAAAAGCGTTCTATTAAAGGCAACCGACGAAATAAATTAAATTAATAAGTGTTGTGTAAACCAAGTAAAAAATAAATAATAACACTAATGTATATAACAAATAGTAAAAGATTTTAAAGCAGAATTAACTAATCCAGTGCGGCACAAAGATGAGACTGATCGAAATAATTTGCTTTTAATATATTTTTATCAACGAATTGCCTTTGTTTTAATTATTAAATCGAATATACAACCTTTTCCAGAAACACTTTTTTTATTGTAACGTTTAATAAATAAAAAAAAAGCGTTCTCTAAATAAAGGTTTTTTGACACTTACCCAATTATAAGGGCTGTTCCTCCCTTTGTTAATGCGATTATGGTGCAGTGGTCATGTATGAGTATTTACGGAGGGCGAGAGTGCCAGAGGGTGTATTGGTACGCACATGCCAATGCTGTGATATCGCACACCTTGCCGACACCCCTCTGCCATTGACCCTAATACAAAACATTCAAAAAAAAACTCGCAATGTTTAATTCTATAGAAATAGTTCAGCATTAGCTTAGTATGCAGTTTATAAGCTGGATTGTGTATACCTGTTGAGCTTACTAATATTTAACATTAAATCTCATAATACTAATGTATAACATGTTAGGAACAACGACCTTCAAGGAAAAAGCGTACCACTCACTTAAATGGCGGCCACGCACTCACGAGCTCACAGCCACGTCAGTGTCTATGGGCGACGACTTCACCTTCAGGTGTGCCTCCTGAAAAAAAAACAATTAACCACCTAAAACACTGAAATTTGTATCCTTGGTTCTTGTTTTTTTTTAAATTTACAAATCTACTTACTAAATATCGCTGTAAATTAATTCTGTATTACCGGTAGCTGTAAAGCTAAAGCTTTTAACTAGAATTTAACATCAGCCCCTTTGAACCCCAATTTAATGTAAGGGTATTTACGTAATGGGGTAAAGTGTTATCTATATCTGATTTATGGGTATACCCCAATTGACATGAATTGAATAACATTCATAAAAACTTGTCTATACATATTTTTAAAAGCTGAAAAGTCAAATGTTTATAATCATATATCGAACCTTAAATAATTAAATAACTTAAAGTTAAAATCGTGGAAATATATTTTGTACATGTCTGTTTTAAAACAGAACTTAAAAATATAATTTTAATTGTTAAAACGTAAGTTTTGAATAGAGCTTTTTACATCGACGTTTAGGCTTACCACAATACATTTTGTGTGAAAGAAGCGTCTTCAGTAAAGGTTTTTTAAGATGCATAGATTAATCAAAATGCCGAATTGGACAGTCGGCTTTACAGAATAGCCCTGCTTCGACTTAATATAAAGGAATTGTATCTGTCGCCCCTATCGTGTAAGATGTAACATAATTTATTGCTATGTGAGTTCTTGAAAAAAAAATTAATTATAACGTCCAATTATAATTGAGCTAAGTGTTTAAATAGCAATTGTTTTAAAATAAATGAGAAATATGAATGAAGTCTTTTGTCGCACCTGCATAATAAATTTTATGCATTAACAACTGGTGTGAATATCGGTCAACGGAAGTTTTTTGGTAATTACCGGTATCGAACGGTTTTATCGGGTCAATAACATTCTTAACCCCCTAACCCTTGTGAGAAATGCGATATTTTAAATAGCTATTATACGGGTTTATTTCGATTTTATTGAATTAAACAAATTAATTTCATGATATAACCCACACGCTAGTTACCAATCCTAAGGCAGATTAACTACGAGTTACAAATATTGATACAACTTCAATGTTTTTAAATTTATATGTCAATTTAATAGTATTTGTAGATACAAAGATCCTCGGAATGCGTCAGCAATATTAATTATTCTTGATATATTTCTTTAATAACAGCTATCGAGTTTCTTGTCGGTAATTCTTGGGCCTTTATAAAGACCAATACGAAAAAAGATATTTTAATTTTGAATTTGGATGGTCCTTAAGTGTATTCTTTCTACTTTAAACCATACTCGTCGTTTTAAATTTAAAATTGAGAACATTTTAACACTGTACAAATGATATAACTAGTTCAACATCCAATAGTCGCAGAAGCTCGAGTCAAATTCAAGTAACCGTGTCACGGTCGCGGTGACTTATGAGTAGCAGGGGTGCTTGCCAGCTGAGCACCGACAATACGCGAAGACGTCCTACGGCCATTGTTATTCTTAAGTTGGCAAAGGGCTCCCGACAAAATGTCTACACCTGGCAAAGGGTGTCTCGGAATTCATTCGTTGACGATTTTAAATTTTGTCCTCAGTCGGGTTGCATTTATTTTATAAATAAATGCGGTTAAGAAATCGCTTCTGACGATTTACTCGAGTGACTTAAGATCCTATGTCTTCTCGGTTGGGTAGAGGGTACACTACATAAATTCTCCATCGAGCTTTATCGCGCTTCGCCTTTTAAAGTGACGGTTCAGAATGGTATTAAATAGTCACTTTTCACTCCTACAACGTTTTACTCATAGGACTGTTTTATTACCCCGGAGTATAAGCCGGGGAGTAAGCTTAATAGGAACTAATTAAAAACTCATAAGTACATGTTCCGTTGTCTTTTTTGTAGTTTTTGTCAGTGAGACTTAGTTAAGGACACATCTAAACATATTTATCCTTGTATTTTTTATTGTAATGTATTGGTTTTTCATAATAAATAAATAAAGCTTATATGTGTGATCAGTAGCAACGCGCGATTATCACTCAATTTATGCATCGTCTTGCCCTATGATAAGATAAAACATCTTGAAGCAACGTTCCAAGACCCTAAAAACGTCACGCACCTAAATTTTAATAATTTGTTTGCTTACTACAAAACAGAGTTTAGCTGTGTACTAGCACAAAGCAAAGTTTACACATTATAATTTATACGGATTATATAAAAACAAATTACATTTAACTTGAACTTAACAAAAAACATTTATTGATTATCGACTGGTTAGTAAGTTACTGATGCATTTCAGTCATGCCCACCTACCACATATAAGTAAAAAAAAGCCACCCAAGGGAGCTAAACTTACGCGATAACTATGCCAGGTATGGAACCTAAGATTGTCGAGTTTTATAAATAAAATAATACATGATTTTTTGTTTTATATATAATTGTTTAGTTGTTTTTTAAAATTGTTCATTGTATGCATTGTACACCTGTAATGCTGTGCATTCCTATAATTTATGCACATACATGTCTTGTGTGTTTTTTTGTAATTTTGTTTGAGTTAGGTTTGTATGTGTGTTGTTGGTGTGCCTTATTAAATAAATAAATAATTAATAATAGGCAGTATGATGTAAAGGTTATATTTTCTAAAATTTTAATTATGGATCACTTAGGGATCTAATTGAAAATTACAAAATAATAAATAATTCTAATATAACATACTAATACGAAAATTAATATGGAATTTTAAAATCCTTTATATATTCTTAAAAATAGACTAAAACTCTTAAATTATCCGATCTATACCCATAGCCCATTCCTTTATGGATGGACTAGCATGGCTTCCTGCGATCCCCTCACTTAACGCCTTAAAATAACTCTTAACCAATAAACCGATTAGTAATCATTCTCCCAACCCAAGAGGTTAACCGCCTAGGTTATAAATCAGTCTATCTTTTGCTATAACTGTTAATGATTAATACCTGTTTATATAGTAAAATTAGGTCTGATTTGGCCGCGACTTGGTCCGCGTGGTTTAAATACAAAAGGAATTTGTAATCGGTTAATAAATGACTGAGTTCTGGTGAAATTGTTAGACAAACTTTCATCCCCGTCAGCCCTTTATTCGCGATAGTCTATGTCCTTTCCTAAAGCACACACACACACACTTAAATGCTCGTTCTTCACATAATATACTCCACTTGTTCATATGTATATGTATTTAATTTTTTCTGTTCGTGTTTTTTTTGGTTGTTATTGTTTTTTCTGATCTTAGATTCTATTTCCGGTTCTATGTTTTAACCTTATTTTGGCTTTATTTTGAATCTATTTTTATTGTGTAAACTTGTTTTGATAAGCTGTATAGGTTTCAGAAATAAAAAATAAATAAACAAAATAAAGTTTAGTCTAGCTTCATACCAAATTCCATCGAAATCGTTTTAGTGGTTTAAGAGTGAAACCGTAACATACATACATACAGTAATGCTTTCGCATTTGTAACATTAGTATGGATTTCATTTTGTATATTACTTGCATATGCATAATATATTTGCAGAAAGACATAAATACCATTAGAACAAGTTTCAAACAATTAGATAATAGTTATTCGCAACCCCTGCGTCGTTGATGGGGTGAGACAGGTTTTGAAAACGGAACTTAACGGTTCTCAAAGTCTGTTAAGACGGGGGTGTCTTAGAAGTGTGGTCTTCGTGGCACATGTTGAGACCAACTGTCGGCCAACCTGTCGCCCAACGGTACGCCGCGGTCCGCTGACCGATCGTACCTGATACGTATATTTCGTGCGTGTTTGATTTATTCATTCAATTTATGTTGCAACAAATGGCTAATGTTATTTGTATATTAAGTCCGTTTGGACGGAAAATTACTAGTAAAATATTCATATAATAAAACAAGTGTGGAAACAAAATCTTAAAATAATTTATCTTTTTGTTTTGACACGCCCAATACAATGTAGGTAGACTTACCTGGAGATTAACTTCGCTTTCGCTTCGTAAAAAAAAAGTAAACTCTCATATTGTAACTTACATAACGAATTGACTGTATTCGTTTTAAACGCATGTTAATAACTTCTTTATATAACTAACTAGTTTAAACAAGTTAACTCCCTACGAATTGTCAATAACTCTGATCCCTTATAAGGAAATACAAATCGTTAAGACGCTATCGAAATCAGTAACAGTTAATGAACCTAGGTTACTGACATTTAGCATTGTGTTTTCATGTTTTTCTTGAGTGTCGTAAGGGTGTAGGTGGGCAGTGACCCTGGTAGCGGAAGGGTCTTGCCAGGTGTTGGTACATCTGTCGTCTTACCCTACACCCAGTTAAATTGCCTTGAGTTATGCTCGATCGCACACCTAAACCTTTAAGTTTTTAACATTTATTAATCTAATATTTAATTATTTTATTTAAAAGGTCAAATAATTTCTAGTTTAATACATACGACTTCCCTTAAACAATGACGTAATTTGTGATAGAATACAAAATCGGCCAATATGAGTTATAACAGTACATTTCACAAATTATATATTATTATTATATTTGTTATTCTTATATATACCCATGTTTTATATTACGACGAATTTTGTACGTGCATTATTTTTTTAAATAATTAAATACATTTAATAATTCTTTTGATGACTCGGTTATCTATTCTCGTGTTCGATTCCTGGTGACTATTTATATAATACCATAATTTATATATTATATTTAAATTTATGTAGTTTGTCAGTAGCACCCATAATAAAAATAAATCGCTAACCTTGAATGAACAGTGTCACTAATAATTATTTAAAAAATAATTGTAATACAATGTAAACTCTAAATAGCATCTCTCGATTTAACGACAAATTCTCTAAAGCGTCGAATTCAAATTACCTTTGGTTGGTTTAGCTTGTATTTCATTCTTCTCTCCATTTAACGTCTCTATAACGCCATAACATACACAGTCCCTGAAGGGACTATAAACTCTTTATACTAAAGTATATAGTGTTTGTACTGTAATTGCATCCAATACATTTAAATTTGGGTTCATACGAACACACCAATATCGATAGTTAAGGGGGTCGCCAAATTTTTTGCCCCAGCGAAATTGCAGCTGTGAACTTGACTGGCAGACGTAAGATGTAAATTACTATTATACTCGGTCCATTGTGCCCAATTCAAAGATGCAGGCTGGGATTGCACAAGCAGCTGTGCTATTTCCTTATTCTTAGACAATTGTATTGTGCGTATTGTAACGATATTTTGGACGTCAGGCTTTTTTAAAAGTACACATAATATGTGAATCGTTAGTTTAGTTTTAATACACACTAGAAATAGCTCTATCGTAAAGTTTACTATACGAGGCGACCTTAAATCTTTTAAGTTCACATTTTAGTGTTAATAACATATTTTATCTCCTATATTAACACATATTTTAAAGACATATGGCTCATTGACAATTGGTTATTAAAAAATATTTTTTAGTATAAAACTATTTTTTAGTATTGAATGTATAAACTATACCTCGCATATAGTAAATGCAAGCACATGGTCTTTACCAGAAATAAAAATATAATCACGGCTCAGTTTAGGCTAGGCAATCAAAAACTAGCAACAGTTTCTACCGTTAAAGATCTGGGCATACATTTGGACCGCACACTAACTCTCAATAATCATATAGATAATATTTTAAACAACTCCCTTCGCATGCTGGGTTTCATAACCCGCATTTCCAAAGAATTCAGGGACAATAATACATACCTATATCTATATAAGTCGCTTGTTAGGCCCCAGCTGGAGTACGCAAGCCCTATTTGGAACCCATTTTACGCGGTCCAGAAAAAAAGAGTCGAGGGTGTCCAAAAAAAGTTTCTCCGAATACTAAAATACCGCAACCGCTCACAATGCAATCGCGCACACATTTCAACTCTTATGCAGCTAGGCCGGCGCCGTACTATGGCAGATTGTATGGTGCTGAGAAGGATTTGTAAGGGGGAGCTGACTTCATCCGAGCTCCTCTCTCTAATTGATTTTAACGTACCAACCAGGTCTCTCCGCTTGTCTCACACTTTTTTAATATCGTCTACAAGGACAAACATCGGTTTTCGTGTGCCATTACAGAGAATGTTTAAAACGTTTAATGATAACTTTCCTAATTTAGACATTTTTTCGTGCCCCTCTGCTGCGTTCAGGTGTGATATAGAATCGAGATTGAGGTCAATGTTATAGAATTTTTTTTTTTATATCTATATATCATATATCTTATAGTTTACGTCTCTTATTGTGTGTTTAGGTATGTAACTTTTAATTTATAGTTTAATTTTGTTTTGTTTTTTCTTCCTGTGGATTTTGTTTGTTTTCTGTACTTGTGACTGTTTATATAACATATGTTAACTGTGAAACATATTTTAGGATGCCTCTGTACTTTTGTTCATATATCTTCTTCTTTTATTGTATTTTTGTGATGTGTCTGTTTTGTTTCCATGAAATAAATAAATAAATAAATAAGTATAAAACTCGTAAAGCTCATGAGCGTTGTGTTTAAGTATGGAATGTATACCGTAATCAGAAAATACAATAATGTTGTTTTGATGACCGCTTGAGAGGCAAGGCCACTAAGATGCAAGGTGTATGTGCCACCTGTCCACGGCAGGTAATTGTCTCAACAGATGCGCTTACCTGCGATATGCGCCCGCGCACCTTCGCGTCATTTAATTCTCCAATTCTGTTGATTTCATCTTATTGTAACTTTTACTCGTTAAAAATAGATATATATCCCAGTTAAAAACGATATGTTTCATATAAACTCATGTAATACATAATATTTTATAAAATTAAAAATTGTTCTCGTTAAATAAACGGAATGTTTCTAAAGTATCTTTATTATACAGTGTAAACTCTATAGGGTCACTCCATTTAACGAGAAACTCTCTAAAGCGACAGAATCATGGCTCTGGTTGGTTTAGGTTGTTTTCCATTCTAATTTTACTTTTCTCAATTTTTCGATCACAGTCTCCTTAGTGTCGTTATATGTACACTGTATTCATATTTCTACAGTGTATAGTTAAATATAAAACTTTTGTTTTAATGAAGTTTTCTTTGTCCACAGAAACCGAGCTTCTTCTTGTGCCACCATCCCTAATCGCAGTGGCCTGTATAACGGCAGCAGCCCGCGGTTTACGTGTACGCATGTCGGTGAATGATTTATGCTATCTCACAAGATCGCCACCCGTCTCCACGGAGCTGATAGCACGCCATGTCGAAACGGTGCTCGCGAGGGAGACTCAAGCGCAAGAACCTCGCACAAGATACGCACTACCAACGAATAAGGCTTCAACAGACCAAACACAATTGCCTAACACACCCACAGATGTGCAGGACGTACGTTTTTAATAATAACACCCGAATTGTCATAACGCGAGACTTAGCACCGGTTTTTTTTGATTTATTATCGATTTTTAGTTTTAGCCGCTCATTCCAAATTAATGTAGATAGATAGTTGCTAAGCTCAAACGTTCTTTGTTAATAATAAGAATTTGAAAGATCTCAATTTTTTGTATGAAACATTTGTAAACAAATTGTGCGCACACGTAAGCTGTGACAATAAGCTACGATTCGAATTTGGAATCACCCGCGCACCTGGGTCCACAGAGGTAATTTTTTTTTTTCAATAAACGGCCCAATCACGTCCATTGATCTCAAATCGTGTAAATTATACTATTTATTAATTAATGTTAAGTTTAGTGTACGAACAATATTCAATATAGATAATATTAAAATTATGATCTCCGAATAATCCAAAAAATATACAGACATCGTCATACATTTTTTAGCTAAATATTCTAGGCCTAAGCTCTTTATACCGGATTTTTTTTAAAATAAATAAGATCTCAGCAAACGATTGCTACCGGAACACGTTTAGTTGTAGGCACTGACTTAGATTAAATTGTTATTATTTATTAGGTCGATGTTAAGTTTTAGTAAATTCTAGTCATATGTTTTTCACATTCCTGTTATAATCGACCAAAACGTATATAGATGTTAGTGTACTTAGATTTATGTAATGTTTAAGTCACAGATATTCCTTATTTAAAATATGAGTGGTGATGTTCACAGATGATAAATTGAAAATTGAAACTCTTTAATCTACGGATTTATATACGAACTTCGAACTCCCACAGTATATATAAGAATTTAATATAAGAAATTTACAAGTTGTAATATTGTTAATAAAAATCGGCAAAGATTCTCTGTAAAGTTATTGCTTGTATAAATAATGGTGTGTGATCATATTTTTGTGTTTTTTTTTTATATTACAACATTTGTGTTGAGACTCGTTTAATTATTGCCACACACAATGTTCACAGTCACAAAACAAATATGTTTTTAGTATCTTTATAATCAAAATATTTAAGCGAGTCTCTTCCGAATATATTAAAATCAAAATTTTGTAAATGTATTGCACATAGGTTGTTAATAGTTTAAGTGTAGTCGTCATGCTATTTATAAGGAAATAAATTATAAAAAAAATATAATTCACTTTTCTTCATACGATACACATTTTTTTTCTTACTTTTGTCATGCTGTAACCAGGCTACAGTACAGTACAGTACAGCTGAATTCCATCACCGGACGTCAAGGCAGAATACGAAATTCCATCCGTACCACCTTGACGTCTGGCGCTCCACTTCTGTGCGTTTTAAGGCAGTTTCTGCCGCGCACCACCTCTTTGTGGAACCAACTGCCAGTGCAGGTATTCCCGAGCCGCTAAGACTTGGGGACCTTCAAAAAAAGAGCGTTCCTCTTCCTTTAAGGCCGGCAACTCACTTGTATGCCTCCTGGCGTTGCAGGTATCCATGGGCGGTGGGTGGCACATCACACGAAGTGAACCGCCTGATCATTAGCCTCCTCTTGTATAAAAAAATACAGAAGCCTTTATAAGTTGTAAGCAAGTGGAAGGCAAACTGTAGGTCACCAATCCAAACTCTCAAATGGGCTCTGAAATGACAAAAGTTACATTATTGACTAACAACACCATTAAAGAAGTCTTATACTGACGACATAACTTAAAAACTAAAAAAATAAATAATGAAATAAGTTGAAATGAATCAAATCATAAAAATCAGCTCTGAAGTTTGATAGTGAGGTGAGAAAAATATTGTTAACTAGGTCATTGCTTGGTCATAATTTTTACTCCGGTCAATGAACGGATACTTTTTAAAGCTATTCCCATTCAACAAAATGCATATCTTAACCAAATCTTATAGTTTAGCGGCTTTTGAAAATTTATCTTAGTTTTGATTTGATATACATATACATATATAGACTGTTTAGTATATTATTTCAGAATCTGTGAAAGTGTCTATTTTTTGATTTAGAGGACATAAAGAAGGACCTTTTACGGATTTGTACATACATTAATGACCCTATAAATTATTATTTTTTTGATAGACGTTATCTTTGTTTCTAGTTTTATTAATACTTTAAATAAAGTAATGTCTAATATTTATTTGGGCATGTGTTAATAAAAAGCTCCATTGACACACTCGCGTTTGCTTGCTCGATACGACCCCTATAGTTTTTTTTTGCAACTAACATGTAACGCGCAAGGTACGAATTTCGACAATTCTGATATTCTAGTTCAAAGCATGTGCGACAGATGGCGCTATACTTAAATTAAACAGTTCCATGTCCCTTTGTTAAACATTTTGAATTTATTAATTTTCATATACCACGAGTAATGATAAACTAATAAATAAATATTATAAATGATTTAAATTAAATATTTAAAAAAAAATCGATCTTTTGAAAATTTTATTTCAATAGTACAAACGAATAAGGACGAACCCCGTGTTTCTTTGTGTTAGCGAGAAATTGCGTTCAGATCCCTCTATCCCTCATCTCAGGGGTCTAGAACATTGGTGTTGGTATTATCATCAGTATGTTAATTGCCGACGTAGCCGCTAGAGGCGCTTATTCAATTCCAACCGAAACTTTAAAACAATAAGTTTTAATACTTCATTGGTAGTGCAATTTTAATGGATGTAATATTGGGTAGTTTGAAAAATTGTAAATGTTTCTTTTTGTTAATATTAATTTCATATATGTATATATATATATTTTTATTAATTTTTTTCTGTTCGTGTTTTTTTTTTGTTGTCTATTTTCGATTGTATGTTTTGACCTTCTTTTGGCTTTGTTGTTGATCTATTTTTGTTGTGTAAGCTTTTTGGAATAAGCTGTATAGGTTTAAGAAATAAAAAATAAATAAATTACATGAAATAATCTGTTTATATTTAAATTGTAATACAATGTTTATGACTGTACAAATATTTTCAACTTGTTTAACGAGATATTTTTTTTATAGAAGAGGGGGCAAACGAGCAGGAGGCCCACCATAAAGGTGAAGTCGCCGCCCATAGACACTCACGCGGCTGGGAGCTCGCGAACGTGAGCGCGTGGGAGCGCTGGGAAAGGATGGGCACCGGAAGATCGAAACGCGAGTACAAAATGAACAAAGTCCAATTGTATCACTTTACGCCGGTTTTCTGTGGGAGAGTCGGCCGTGCCAGCCCATTCGGCTGACTGACTGACTGACAGCATGGCACTCCCACTCAACAAATATGAAATATTATATTTGTTATTACATATTAATAATATTAAATATTTTACATACTAAGTATTTATACATATTAAGTATTTATTTATACTGGTTAATAATTTTGAAATTTAATTATTTTACACCAAAACCATTTTACACAATATTTGAATACACAAAATTCTATATTTAAAACTCCATGATACGGAGTAAATAGGAGGGGTCTCGAAAAAGCTTGGGGCGTCAGAGACAAACACACCGTCTCCGGGGAGCCGCTCATTACTTGTTCAAACACGCCGTCGGCCACTTTGAGAACCTTTGCCTTGGTCCGTACACCCTTGATCTAAGGTTAACTTGAACCGGCTTCTGTAAATAGTTCGTTTATACACTGCGGTTAACTTATAGCTATGTAGGAACTGTAGTTGGATTTGCAATAATTGGAATGCTCTGCAGTTTATTTATAATTTTACAATTGAGAGAGAGATTTTTTAGCGTGCCCTTTAGTAGGCTCCATAAAATTTGTGTTTCATCCTCGGGCAATAGCATATTTACTAAATTTGCAAAAAGTCAAAAACTTGATTAAGCAAAAATTGTTGAGCAAGTACTATTATACTGTAAATGACTATTTATGCTGTGATGAGGACCTTAGTAAAACAGTGATCACGCTTAATAGGTAACCAGCTTCGGCAACTCAACAGATCGGTTTATTTTGGAACTCTCATAGCATATAAGAAAATTATTGACGTACACAAGTGATCAATACGACTCAATGTGGAAAAGTTATAAATATAACAATCGATTCAACATCCAAAACTGTTCGTAATTAATATTCTTTAATCTTTCTCAGGATAAATAAATGCTGAGTTATAAAAAGGGTCAAACATCTCTGCGCGTGTATTGTTTGTTGTTTAAGCCAAAACCGAATTTACATATATATGTAAAGTGATTTAAAAAGGAAGTATTAAAACCTTTACAAAAAGTATTTTATAAATTATCTGATTACTCTTATGTTGGAAAAGTTTGGCCATGAATTTGCTTCAGCTTGCGACGTTTCAAAATGGTCCTATGTATCTTACTGAATGAAAAGATTTGACTTGTAACTTGCTTATCACAGGGGTCTAGACGACTAAAAATAGTCTTGGGTCTAGCTTAGAATTTGGATACCTAAATACGACAATCAACTACATGGATCATTTATTTATTTACTGTATCTATTTCCAATCTATTAAAACAGTTACAAACTTAAAGCTGTCTTAATATTAAATCATTTATAATATACAAAACAAAATGTAATAAGAGCCATAACCAACTAAACAATTGTATAAGATACTATTGCTTTTGCCCGCTACTTCGTCCGCGTGGTTCAAATGTAAAAGAAATTAGGTAAATCGTTTTAGAAATGGCAGGTGTACTGGTGAAATTTTTATACAAACTTTCACATCCTATTTCCACACTTCAACGCTTTGCCTATGTTCTTCCCCAAAATATTAATCTATTCCCATTCCAAATTTCATCGAAGCCGGTTCAGTAGTTTAAGCCTGAAAGCGTAACACACAGACAGATTTACTTTCGCATTTATAGCTATTACGATGCAACCCATGTAAATTGTATCTTTGTACGACAAACTAGATTGATCTCTAGTGCGAGGTACGTAGGTCACAATCTGCTTGGGAATCATCACGTATCATCTATGCAAAGAAAAATCACTTAGAAAATCAAAAGTTTAATGAATCTATCAGGTGTAGGCAAAGTGATGAGGGTAGAAGGACGAAGCGGGGGGTTGGCGAACACCTGATCCGGTGATTGATGAGTTCATCCATTGCCATGATTACTCCCAATGTCTCCCGAAACTTCAATATTTTTTTGACTACTTTGATTTCAACGTACGGTATGAGCGACATTTACTAACGCAATGGTATGAATTCAATAATTTTATAATACGCTTCTATGAATGTAAAAAGAAAAGCTGCCTTCTGTGCTAAGCTTTGGGAGGCGTGTTGCTTCAACTTTAAGGCGCTAATTAAAAGGTATAATTATTTTTGAAAATATACTTGCACGTCACACGTCACAATAGCGTTTTAGGTTAATAATACCATCATTAACCTAAAACTGTATTGCTTTAAACTTTATATGTGACTAGCTGAGCCTGACAAACGTCGTTTTGCAAAAAAAAAGGCTCTAAAAATAGATGTTGGCCGATTCTCAGAGCTACTCAATATGCACAGAAGAATTCGGGAGAATCGGTCAACCCGTTTCGGAGGAGTAAGGGAACGAAAATTGTGACACGAGAATTTTATATATTAGATATATAAAGTTAATTTGATTAGTAATAACATCAGTATTTATGACTGTACGGCCCCTATAAATGCTTCAGAAACCTAAACGTTGGACCTTAGTTTTATATTTTAGTCCATACCCATGTATTTAAATTAAAAAAATGAAGTACATCTCAGTAGTTAAAATAGGAGACAATTCTTTGTTTGCTAATAAGCTAATAAAAGAGTGCGTTCTTCTAAGCATTTAGATGCTTATAAGATTTAGATTATTAGTAATAAAAACCAAATCTTACGAGCCTCGGTCAACTGTGTTTAAGTACTACGTTTATCTCAGCCTCCACTAATCACCACCCCTCTACATAATAAAAATAATAATAATAATATAGCCCTTTATTCGGATCTTAATACAAAACGTGTTTAAACTTAAAGAAAGTACTTACAACATAATAGTAATCTTAGTCTAGTTACTCTAATATGTCTTGCTTCTTAATTCCCTGCAGATCCGTTTACCAGTCGGCATAGGCCTCTTCCAACCTTTTCCATTCAGCTTGTTCCTGAGCCACTCGTCACTCCTGCCACTTGTCTGATGTCTCCATCCTATCTTTTCTGAGGTCTACCTCTTGTTCGTGTTCCTCTCTGGGGTACCACACGGTAACTCTTTTACTCCATTTGGCATGACCTCACAGCATGTGCCCTGCCCATCTCCATTTAAGTCTTCTGTTTTTTGAAGTAATATCAATGGCTTTCGTCTTGTGTCTAATTACACGGTTTTTCAATCTATCAGATTTCTTAACATTGAGCATCGCGAGAGCACCCCAATACATAAACCTGAGTAAATCCACATTAAAATAAACTAAGATTTAATTTTCATAAGATCAGTAATTACTTGGCCGTTAATTAAAAACAGTGGGACATTGCAAGTCAGCATGTGGCTGGAGGGCGCAAATTGAATTACGATAGACGCACGCACTACAACCACCGCATTATCAGATAACATCTCGCTGAAGATCGCAGCTTCACAAAGTGCATTAATTAAGGTTTAATCTTTGTTTGTGTTTTGATCGTTTATTTTATGACATGACTATTTACAATATACGTTTTGCTAAGAGCATATTACAAATGTCGAAAAGCAATTTTTAGTTAGCCAATAGCGATTACCAGAAGGAGTTGTTTTTTGAGACAAAATGCAAACGAGCAGTCGCCTATAGACACCTGCGTTGCTGGAAAGCCTATGGGAAGAGAGGGGAAGAATTTAAACAGGACGTAATAATGTAATATAAATCTTGGCTTCGAATTTTCCTTTCTTTGATAATTGTGGGTTGTCTGGAAGAGATCGCTTATTAGCGATAAGGCCGCCCGTTACTCTTATATGTACTAACATCTATTAACGCCATTTGTAGTGTTTAAGTGCAATAAAGTGTAAATAAATAAATAATTATTTAATACATGAGTCAATTACCCAGTACTCACTACACTAGCATACTTGACTTAACCATAGAGGTGTATGTGCAGTGTGTCGGGAAAAATTAGAAAAGAAAAATCATTAAGGAAAGTGAAAAACTACGCAGTTATTTGGATTGCAGGTCGCTAAGTGTTCACATATTTTATCCACGACATTTTCTATATAAGGCTTGTTTTTCGTTAGCTTTACAAAGGTTTCGTTACGTAACGACCGGCTCTTAACATTGTAAATGTAGTCAGTTAATTATACGACGATTCATAAGTGTAAGAAAAATAACTTAAGTTATTGTTATTGTATTAAGCTTATTTAATTTATTTGTGGATTAGTTAACAATGTGTCTCGAATTTGTATCTAAACATCTTTTCTGAATCAGTTGGTTCTAACCCTATAAGGTTATACAATTTGTAATTTTATATACGAACTAGCTGATCCCAACAAACGGATCCCGATCTCTAAAAATAGATGTTGGCCGATTCTCAGACCTACTCAATATGCTCAGAAAATTTCATGAGAATCGGTCAACCCGTTTCGAAGGAGTAAGGGAACGAAAACTGTGACACGAGAATTTTATATATAAGGGTGTATAATCCAACCATCAAGTCAATAACATTGTATGACGCACATTTCTTCGTCTGTTTCAATTAATTTACCAATGATTAGCGTAAAGATGTGACATTCCCGATTTAAATAAACTTGACGTATGCATTATTTTAGTATATTGTGCACGATTCGAATAATACTCTATACCGGTGGTCGTGGATTCTATCCCGGCTGAGAACCAATAGATTCATCCCATACGCAATTAACACTTAAGTACAATTAATTAGTGATCTTTGGGTATACTCACCATTAAAACTAGAGGATCTATGAATAAGATATGAGATTTATACACATGTTATATAAATAAGGATTATTATAATTTTTTTAGAAAATTATACACAATGTATGTGTTTGACTCGATGACTGGATGGTGTATACCGAATTGACGTGAATGTATAATTTAGTTAGGATGCCTGCAGCCATGTATTATTTTATTTTAATAATAAAAAAAATAAACACAATAGTAATTTATTTTATTTTATTTAAGTCTTATTATTTAGTAAAGTATTTTGACTTATGACTTCTGACTTACAATCCTATGTCCCCTCGATGGGGCAGATTGCATAATCCACATCTAACAATCTCCTTCGCGCTCTGTCCGACGCTTCGCATTTGAGCTCACTCCAAGTCGGAGCCGGTAATCTCCTCGCCTAATCTGTAATAGTACGTCACCAGGTCTGTTTGGCCCGGCCACGCTTCCACTTCCCTTAAGGAATTCAGTCAAGGGCCTGTTTAGGAATATGATTGGGATCTCTCCGGAGAGTGTGGCCAATCCAGTTACACTTGAGATGCTCTACATGCTGGGCAATTGGGATTTCCCGACAGCTACTCCAAAAGCTGCTCGTTGGATATTTTTTCCGGTTGTAAATACCCGGAAGCCTGTGATGGAGGGTTTACGTCACCTTCCACGTCTCACACCCATATAACAGCGTAGACTCGACGTTCGTTCTGAAAATTTTTATTTGACGCGTCAATTTCCGCGAGTGCCATACAGGTCGTGGCTGTGCGATGGTTGCTCGGGCCTTGGCAATACGCGAAGTTAATAAATTTAATAACTCATAAACATAAATGTATATAAAAACACACCCGGTTGACCATGACGCTAAGAATATCGACCCAAGAGCGAGAATGATGAAAATATTAATGACATTTTTAAGACAGTTTAGTCTCTTGCTACAATTATGTTTCGTGTTACAAGATTAGCATCAAGATGTCACTGCTTAGCATCGTTGGATCGAAAATTAAAAAAAAAGTGAAATAAAACAAGGGAAGCGTTGTAAATTAATGTTAATAATAAATAAGGTCGCGAGTCGCGGCGCGCGTGGTGGCCTCCCGGGGGATGACGTCACAAGTCGGTAATTTTGCGAATATAATACGCGTCATTTTCTCACGCACCCTTTACGACTTACATTTATTTGTAATTACATTTAATATAATATATATGTTATTTTAAAATGTCAAATATTGACTACAACAGTATTGCTTTAACTAGAATGCATATAAAAATAGGTAAGATCGAGATGATTGAATAATTTAAAAAAAAAACAATGTGGAAGACTTTGCTTATTTAATAAACTTTATAAATTGTTTTAAGTCATATTTATATGAAGTTTCCTTGAAACGTATCGCAGTGATAATAAAATCCCGCCAGATAAACAACCGATCGTAGGAATCGACTGCTAGAAATATATGAAAGATCAACAGTCATTAATTAGCAACGTACCTGGATCGTTAATTACAACTTTTTTATTTTCCTCAATGACAAAGGAACTGTCGGCGAAAAGAAAAGTAGAGAAGTGTCGTGACAAGCGCCCCCTGGCGGCGGTGGGGAGGGGCGGCCACTGCGGGGCGGTAGCGATCGCCGGCCCGGCCATTGGCCTGGCGAGGGGTGCGCGCCCCGCCCTCCTGAACCTCGCCCTTATTGAATTAGGCTTATCATTCGATTTCGAGTGGGGCGAGCGCGCGGTCCTCCACGGCAAAAACTATCCTCGAGTAGCGATACCATCTGTAATCGGTATAATTCAATTCGCACTAATTATGTGGTTGTGATCCATCGCGGGTCCCAATAACAATAAAGCGCGCGGCGCGGTTTTCAAACTTTTTTAACGTTAGATAGTGATTTTTTTTATAATGGAGTACGGGTATCTGAGCGGTGCTGGTGGTGGGTTCGAGGGTGGTTGCCTTGGCTCCAGCGGCGGAGAGCTCTCTTGGGGTGAGCTCGCCTCTTGCGGGCAAATGTCGCAGGCGGCTTACCGCTATCAGGGTATGCGCTATCAGCCGCCGCCGCCACAATGTGCACGACCACAAGACGCGGCTATGAGAAATCACCATATATTTCCACCTACCATGAATTTACAACGTAAGTAATTTTATACATAAAAGCTCTCTGTTACTCAGTTCAATTTAAGCTTAAGACAAGTTCTACAAACGTCTACGCGTAAAATTCTACGGCTACGAGAATTAGGCGTAGCATATAGCTATACTGAATTCAGATACATTCTATATAGTCGATATACAATTTGTTTCTTATACTATTTAGAGGACAGAGATTCTTGGAATATGTCAGCTATAGATCAGCATCGGAGAAGTGAAATTATTGATAAGTAATGCTTTTTATTCTACCTGTAAAAAAATTAATTAAATAAAAAGTAGATGTCGATTTTCTTGCCGGCTCTTCTTGGAAGACTTTCGAAACGGTGGGTAATGTAAAAAATGACGATTCAAAAGTGTCTTTATAAAAAAATATCCAAGGATTTTTTGAGTAAAAAAGGTGTCTATAATATGAAAAAAAATATTTATTTTCCCTTTTTTATGCTAGTTATAATAGATCTATTTATATTAACTAGGGTGTTGTTAATGTTAATGAGCAGCAATACTTTTGTGTTGTATTTTTTTAAGCAGAGCCGACAAGAAACCATAAAGGTAACTTTTTTTTGCAAAATGTATTAATAAAATCTCTCAAACCTTTGTTACCTTCAGTTATCCTAAAGATCCTATGTTGAGGACCTGTAAAAGTTTTTTTCTATGAAAAACCAATGTTATTTTACAGATTCTAAATCGGACATTTAATTTTAACTATATGTGGTTATTTTTTAACTAAAGTTTTTCCGCATCGATTTAATGTTAGCAGAGAAACTGTAACTTCTAGTATACGCCAGTTTTTATTTGTTAATATGACAAAATATATTAGCAATTATTAACTTTACTAATTATTTATGCGTATAAGCTCTTTCAATCAAAAGCTTTCCTGACACTTTAAAAACAAAATACACCTGTATTGTCATAAGTTGAACTTATGGCCTCATGACTTTTGTATCGCTTTTGAGTTCTGTTAATAATAATTAATTTTAAGCGATCACATAGCAGTGATAATGTCGAGTTAATAATATGTTACGCGTTTTAATTTGTACCAAAATACATTGGTTAGTTAAATTAAAGTTGTATATTTTGGGCGTAAATATAACTATTTTTTTTATTATGAGATTGTTTAAAAAAGGATTTTTGTGTTTTGGATTTAAATCACTTAACTATTGTCTCAAGTCAGCAAATTGAGTTTAAAAAGCAAATTCATAATCAAATCTAACATTAAACATGCAAAATTTGTATGTTTGTTAATATTTACTACTGATTTAATATCTTATACATTAACAACACATAGCCTACAAATAGTACGGTTGCCTGGAAGAGATCGCTGAAAGCGATAAGCCCGCCATTTGCGTAATTAATTTTAATGTTTATTGTGTATTTTAAAATTTGGTTGGCTGGAAGCTCAATATATCGCTGATTAGATAAGGCCGCCCGTTTCTCTTATATGTACTAACAATTATTAATATTATTTAGCTCTACTATTTGTGAAACAAAGTGTAAATAAATAAATATAGCAATATTAATAATAAATAAAAAAACACGTCGGCCAAAAATCGTTAAGTAGTTTTTTTCAATAGTCTGTTAATATAATTAGACTTTTATACAATGTATGATAAACACGCACTTTAATATATCGGTATGAAATTGGTGTTTTTAAATTTTCTTAGCATATTGCGACGGCACATAGTTGCTCTGGGCGGGGCAGTGGGGAGCTGTGTCTTGCCGCGTGAGCGATTGCGACCGTAATTGGGAAAGGCGTCCGCGAGATTCTTAAGGGGAGGACAAAACAGAGAGCCACTGTTTATACATTACATTTCTTTTGTTTTGTACTCCTATTTAGTTTAAGATTCAAACTCCTAGATTCATTGTATGTATTTTCCCTTCAGTTGCAAGCAAGATGGCGGAGGTTGATTTTGTCTTTAAGTGATTATTAGACTGTTCGAAGTTTAAAATTATGAAATATTTTTGTATCGCAGGACGTACATCCAATAACCGCGTTCCATTTTTAAATATCACTAACACAATGTTATCGTAATAGAAAATAGCTGTATGAAGGTCTTATTTATTTGTCTATGGAAATACAGATCTATTTAAAATATCCTAATCTTGTAAGTACAGTGAGCATACCCCTTAAGACTAAGGGTTCGTCTTGCACCCACGAAACATAATAACTTACCTCGGGCGTCCATGTAATCTTCACAAAACCCGGATTATTCCCGTTAATCATACAGAAATTAATTACAACTTGCTGTATTAATTGTTGTACATTAATAAGATTACATAACACTTTGGTGCGTTTATAAATAACATTTAAATATTCGGAATGTAAAATAGATAATTATGACGTTTTAGAATAAACGTGTCTATGGTCGGCGACTTTATGGTGTGCCACCCGCACACCATAAAGGTGTTTGCCCCTCTACTTAAAAAAAAATAAAAATAATACTTTCTAAGAATGGACAGAATTACTAGAACTGCGGAAATATCCGGAGAACCAAAGCTAGAGAAACTATCAGGAAGCTGATGTCCAGCCTGTACTGGAAAATCACTTGTAGAAGAAGATGAATGTTAGCCTAGTAGTTAAGCACGGTAACTTTAATATCTTATCTATGTAGAATAAGTTCAATTATCACATAAGAGTCGTTTGAAGTTTAAAATAAACTAAAGATTAATTTAACTGTATGAGGCCCTAAGTCAGAGGGAATTCCAAAATTTAAAAATATTATATCGCATATTAACGTAACACAAGTCCAGAAGTACATGAATCAAATCTACGATCGATTCTACAGCTAAATTCGTGTTGGCTTGAATAGGTACGTGCTACTGGCATTTATCCTAAACCAATATCACAATTCCTATTCTCATGTCGCCTTCGCCTTTGCATGCTTTGGGGTTAATTCGATTTGTCAGAGCCGAGAGCAATATTTTATCACATGTGATCTATCCCAAAGTATACGATAGTTGAGTGGGCTATAAAAAAGGCAATATCTTACAGTTGAACTGACTCGTGCTCGTAACTACAATGTTATTCTAGGGTTTTTTCAGAACTTTCTCGCTTGTCACGAATGTTCGTATTCTTTTTTTTTTGTTGTTTTTATATAGAGTATTCTCTATGTAAATTTATTACTCGGCTATAGCTAAATGTCTAATAAGAACAGTAATTTTATATTGCGGGCCTGGTACCTTGCTCTAAGCAAGTCTTTCGATTTTTTCTGTTTTCTTTAAACTGGCTAATATTTAATCTGTCTGTGTCATCACACTTTTAAACTCTTTCCCTCTGGTATCTATAGTTCAATTTCAATTAAGTTCCTAATTCCAATTTTGAAAAAGTATTAACTGCTATGTAATGGGTTAATGTATTCTTAGCTATCAATTGTAAAATGATCAGATTTATTCTACTGTAATATAATAATATTAATTTATTCAGTAACCAAAACTCATAACTGTTAGTGGGTACAATTACTTTAAAAAATGTAGGAAACATTAAACATTACTACAGATAACATTAAGACAGATCACAATATAGTAATTAATGTGTCCATAGATCTGCCAAGACGAAACATCCATGAGGATTCCATTTTTGAAATGTTTAAAAGGAGGTTACATTCATGAAGTATTTATTAGCTACAAAATGAAATATTTAAGTTTTTTTCATCGAGTAATATATGACGTAGACAACAGAGTTTTGTGAAGTGACGTTGACGAGAAATATAAATGTAATATTCGCATTTATGATCTTCGAATGCAAACACACTTCAGAAAGTATACATTTTATAGCCGCCATTACGTTTTACCAATATGTTTATTTGCATTACGTTAATATGGTTTTTATGTTTTTTTTTACGTTACAGTAACCAAATAAGGTGGCAATTGCAAGTAAGAAGTTTATTTATTAACATTTTATTGTGTATAAGTATCAAATATTGAGTGCAGTAGATGTCTGACAATGACCATACATTTGCAAATACAATATTTGAATTTTTTTTATCAATCATTTGAAATGCTTCATTGTTTATTCTCTGGCAACAAGCAAAGCTGGCAAGATTATAAAAAAATGCTCCTAAGCCTTATTCAATATATAATGTCAACAGTTATATAACAAAAAATGTAATAATGATAATATATATATTTAAATTGTAATTTTAAAACTTTTAAAACTACGAGTGAATTATTGCTACGGTAACCTCTTGACGTTTTTGACATAAAAAATCAAGATTTCTTCTAAAAAAGTTTTTTTTCGTAAGATTCTTATTCTCAATCCAGATATTTAAAACCATCGTCCGGTCATAGAATTGAGCTTTATGTGAATGAAGCATCATTTTAAGTCACTGTCACACATCAATAAAACTATGGTTCATATACAGACGTTATATTGGGCCTTTTTGAGTCAAAATCCGCTTACATCCATTTATTAACCCTTCTCTTGCCGAGCCGAGTTCAATATGCCGCGATGACGCGTCGACGTTGCCTGCATTATGAATGTCTGCGAACTTTTCGTCTGACGCGAGAAAAATGAAGCAACCCAGTTGATTCACATGATTTGATGGTGGAAAGATCTTGTAGAATTCTTTTTTTGAAATTGGTCTTGGCATGTGGGTTCTATATTATCTGTAGACTGTGTCTATGGAAATAAATAATATTTGTTTGAACTTTTGAAAGTCACTAAAACTGAGTTCACATGGGACAGTGCGCCTTCAGCTTCATATTATATGTTATCTGTAGGTTGTGTCTATGGCCACAAATAATCTTTGTTGGTCTGTGTTAGACTGAGTTCTGTTCTGTGGATATCTATCTATACATATAATGTGTTTGAAGCAAATTCAAATAATCCTTATTTAATTAGGAATGTTAACCACTTTTGAACGTCACTAAAACTAAGTTTACATCGGTTCTCTGTGCGCCTTCAGCTTCATATTATATGTTATCTGTAGGTTGTTTCTATGGCAACAAATAATCTTTGTTGGTCTGTGTTAGACTGAGTTCTGTTCTGTGGATATCTATCTATATATAATGTGTTTAAAGCAAATTAAAATAATCCTTATCCAATTAGGATGAGTTTATATGGGTTCTGTGCGCCTGTAACATCATATAATTAATGTAAAAAATGACGATTCAAAAGTGTCTATATTCGTAATAGTTATAAGGTTTTTGTGTGTTTTTATTTAAATGTACTCGCGTAAACCAGATAAAACTTGCGTATAACAACATGCGTTTACAAGTCATCTTATTTTCAATTCACCTAATTGGATGCTTGAGTCACGGATCATATCACCTGGGGATTAATTGCTCCCTGACGATCAATTAGCGGCACGCGCTCCCCAGTCACGCCGTTTTGGAATACATAAACTAGCGTACATATATAGGCTTAGATATAAACTGGATACAGAATCAACATTTGATGCATCACTCATACACCAACACACTAATTCACACTCACATTAACTGCTCATCCTTCACTTGGAATACTTCACTTTTATTCTTGTATAATTTAGGTTACTTTTGTATTCCATGTTTTACCTCATTATGTTTATTTTTAAATATAATTCATATTGTATCTGTGGTGTTGTGCTGTATGGGTTTGACAAAATAAAATAAATACTTCAGGCACTGCCTTTTCATAACTACGATTTTTGTAGAAATTATTTTTCTAAATATCGGTTTTAAATATTATTTTTGGTGCGATTGTATTCGTCCTTGCATAAAAAAGGAAAATTTTCGAAATTGGATTAATTAATCTATATTATAGTCTATTGTCTTTTTTTCTTATCTGTACAAATAACACTGCGCACTTGTTTATGGGTTTTTTTATTATCTCGTAATGTTTTGAGTGAATGCGTGTATTTGCATAGTATGTTTAATACTTATGTTTAAAACGGTATTTTGAAAATAGAACCTCGTATCGAAATAACCACTTACATAAAAGATCTATGTATTATAAATGACTTGATATATAAAGATATGCAATAACAATGAGCGCCCTCTTTGACCCTGCAAACTCAAATTAAAGATCATAAGAACAGGCGAAGATCCTCTTCATTAGGTTCCGCAAATTGCGAGCGTGCGGGGGGATACCCCCCCCCCTCTATTAATAATGCAAATGAGACCGCAGCTCGGCCAAGAACCGAGTCTCGATTAATTCCGGTTCATTTGGGGTAATTGTCACTGCGGGTGCGGTCTGCGGTGTACCATCGACCTAATGTAGGGCATAATAGCTTCATGAAATTTCAAATTATTCGCCAGCTTAGGTTCTTCGTAAAAAAATGATTAGGCAACTGTGCTTATATAACTTAAAATAAAACAAAACACGAAACCGTAACAAATATGAAAAGTTTGTTCACTGTGGCAGAGTACCCATATTGCTGGCGTTTTTACTTCGCTGTAACGCGATGCTTCTACACTGAGCGAGGAAAGCACCAGATCTTGCATCATCAGTATTGACTACTACTACTGTGCTGATTAGTTTTGACCAGTTCTATCACATGTCTATAATATCATCAAAGTGAGAGGTGCCAGTCAGAGTTAACATGTTATAGATAAGTCTTAAGTTCTACGGCCAATTAATCTAATACTTAATTAAAAATAATTTAAAAATTAAATTGATTTTTACTACTGAATACAACCATACATATTTCACACAGACATAAAGAAGTGCAGTATTCTTAAGTCGTAGCACCGTTGCTACGTGGCGTAAGCTACGATCGATATTGCTACGCGACATACGAGCCAGTTTTTCTTCAGATCTACAAGCTAGCTACAAAGTCATATAAAATACTTCTCTTGTACTTGAAATATCTTTTTCAAATATCGTATCCAAGATGAAACATTTATATATATGAATTTAAATAACTGTTTTAAATTAAAAATTAAATAAAATACTGAGAAACTACATAATACTAAACGTAACAAACGTATGTTAAAGGATATCTCAACGTATCTTTAATAAATATGGCATAAAATACTTTAATTAAACTAATGTAGAGGTCTGTGATTCTTAGGTATAAATGTTGAATTTGTACCTACAGCGGGTGAGGGCGAACTCGGAGGGGAGACAAAATGGCCGCTTTACACAACCTGCAGCTTTTCTTTCACTTAACGTTACTGGTTTATTTATTTGTTCTGTTTCTCCGTGGTTTTACTACTGACCAAACATTTATCTTTGAAATGTGTTTTTTTTCTCTGTTCTCTAATAATAATACTCAAGGTCAAGATTCCGTTTTATTAGTATTTTTTATATAGACGTACTTAAAACGCTCAACTTTTACCATATTGGCTAGCTTTCATTATGAAGTGAATTAATTTTTAGATATTATTACAATGTTTTGTATTAGTACAATTGTTTTGTTTTTCAGCTGGACTACCCTACAAGGTATACGGAGCTCACGAGGGTTCATTAACGGAGAAAAGGAAACAGCGTCGTATAAGAACAACATTTACGTCAGCCCAACTGAAGGAATTAGAAAGGGCCTTTCAGGAAACGCATTATCCAGATATATACACTAGGGAAGAAATTGCTATGAAAATTGATTTAACGGAAGCTAGAGTACAGGTTAGTTTTTGTTTTAAGTTTTTAAAAAAGTATAACAATTATTATATATAGGCATACTACGTTAAAAAATGTTTATTTAAGGGTGAAAATATTATTTGTTTGTGTTATAGGTTCGCTTGTTTATGGTCGTCCTAAAAGAATACGGGTTGAATTTGAATTATCAACACGTCAAAATTTTTATATTTCATGACGAATAATATTAATTATGGCGATTGTATTTGTTATATAAAATGTTATAATAAAAGCCGTTATTTGTTGTGTATTAAATATATATTTAATATAAAAGTTATTGTTGGTTTGTTTTGCATTCATAAAATATTTATATCTAATAAAATACATTCTGAGCATTCAACCAAATAATTCGGCTTGAAATTTTAAGACTTAATAGTTGCCTGTATTCATGTAATTTCTATATTATGTTGAAAATAAATTCATCAGAAGATAGTCTTAAACTAGGACTATTATTATAAGCAATAAAAATATTACTTTTCCACCCATCACTGCATTTCCACAGTCCAATTAGCGTCCGGTAATTCGGGCGCGCCTGACGGTAAATGGGTAAAAAACATATTCCGCGTCTTTCGCTAATTTCATAACGCTCATTTTTATTTAAGGCGGGTTCTCGGTACGTGTGTGTGAATATTTTATGGGGTGACTTGCTTTTGCCCAATCATGTGGACTCTGTGACAGTTGCTCTTTTGTTTCGGATATTGCTTTTGAGTTTATTTAAAAAAGGAACATTAGGACTGAACAAAGAGGTTTTATTGTAATTAATTTTCCGTTTCCTAAATAATTGTTATGACGTATTAGTATAATATTAATACATAAAACATAAGACAAAATTTCGGTTTGTCACTTTGATAGCCTTTTCTGATAGTTAAATAATCTATAAAGTGATATTATTAAGTCTAAGTCTAATGACATTATCTTACCATGTAAATTCTCTTTGATTTACACTTATTAAAAAAATAAAATAAAATTACAAACAACGATTAACGATTATTGTCCACGTAACACTGAACTAAACAGTAATCTATACTTATGAACTTCCACGCATAACGTCAAAAAACACAAGTAAAGAACAAAAAACAATTGAAAAAACAAAACACGTAAACACATAAACAAAACAGCACCACAAACGCGTTATATATAATGGAAAAACAATCGTAAAGCAATATACGCCCCCAGTGTTGCCAGCAACAAGCGCTCATTACGCTAAAAAGTGTATTGGAATTGTTGCCATAAATATTGCGAGCGGTCGCGTAACTCACGCGAACACGACTCCTGATAATTAAAACTCGCCTACAAAATACAACACATATTACAATTAAAATTCGGCACCGCGGTAAATATATTCATCGTATATAATAAAATAATTTTTATTTATACGACGACCATAAATTGATTGTTGTTAGCATTTCTGTTTTTTGGTTAATTTTAAATGGTGCGAGTTCGTTTTTAATTGATTAATCAGTCTATAGATGACACTAGTAAATGAAGTTTCAAACGGTTCATAAGTACCATAGTTACTTATGTGAATAAAGATATTTTTGATTTTAACTACTATATTACACGAGATAATTCTGTACATTTTTATTCGGTGAAAGAGACGTATTTAGAATAGTCACACACATCACCTGTCTCTCTCGCACAGCACGATTTGGTTTGGAATTTAGAATTATAATTCAATATAGTAAGAATATCAAAATAAGTTCTTAATATACAGTACTAAGTCTTTTGTGTATTATATATTAACAATATATCTTATATTTTATTTCTCCTTTTGTGTAATAAGGTATGTTATTTTTTATTTATAGAATTTTTTTTTTGTTTTTGCTTTTCCTCCCGTGGCGTTTTTGTTGTTTCTGTACTTGTGACTGTGTATATAAAATATTTTATCTGTGAAACATGTTTTAGGATGCCTCTGTATTTTTGTCATATATCTTGTTTCCGTAAAATAAATAAATAAGTTGTCATTTGATTCATAAAACAGAAATGTTAAACTAGAGTTCATCACAAAATGTCTGAAAGCAATAAAACCACCTGCGCTTGGCAAAAGGAAAACTGTAAAAATGACCAGATGCTGCACCTTTCGTTTTTCCGCGTCATAGGGGCAGGGCAATTTAATCCATCAAAATACAAGCCGAGTCGATAAATATCTATGTGATTGTAACTGATTTTTTTTGTACGAATTAGACACTGTACGGTCCAGTTTGTTTTAGTTTATATCATTTCCACATATTATTAGAGAACACTTGGTTTATATCATATACACGCACAATAAAGTGCATGTATATGATATCAGGTATCAAAGTTAACACTGGAGGATTAAACTTTCTTTAGCCATAGCACGTTTTTATTAACAAACATGTAGTATGAAGAAAAGTACGAAACCAATATAAACCATTATTAATAATATTATTAATTAGGAGTCATTGATCGCATGCGAAACACGTTAAATTTATTTTTTAATTTAGTTTCTTAAGATTTGAAAAATAATTGAAAACATTCAGACTGTTCAATCAATCAATCAAAAATATGTATATTCATATTACAAAGGTACACCTATGAATCGTCAACAAAATGAGTATTGAATTTTCGATTCTACATTTACTGCCAGTTCCCAAACCAAGGGCGTAGAGCGGACGAGAAGAACTGGCAAGAAACTCTCCGCCACACCTTTAACTCCTGATTAATAACAACTCAATAAATATTTAATAATTACATATTATATAATTAATAATAAATCTAATTAAACAATATTTTGAAACTTTAAGTACAACAACAAACAACTAAATTTGAAAAAAATTGCGGAAAATAGTTTTTCACGTTATATGGCGATATGTATCACCATTTTCTTAGCATAACTTAGGAGGTTGATTTCTATAAAATCTATAGAGTTTAAAGGTATATTGCAATTGTATAAATGGCTAGAGATATTGTTATTGCAACGAATGCGGTCACCTATGACACCTGACGGCCTCTGGGTCCAGATAAAATAAAGATTGACAGCCACCGGCGGGAATGCAAAATGTCAATCCATTTCTCTATCTTGGATTCGCAGATTCCGTTGGGATTCGGCTGGAGCTTTTCTTGTAACAATACGTGTTGCTAACGCTTACGTTAGCAATACGTGTTGCTAACGCTTACGTTAGCAACACGTATTGTTCAAGCTTAAATATGTTTAATAATTTCACATTTCTTTATTTTCTAAACACGCATGGTGATTTATAGGAGGCGCAGAGTTACTTGCCAGTTCTCATCGTCCTATCTATGCCCTTGATTTGAGAACTGTCAATAAATGTATTCGGATTTTTTTATAAGTGTTTGATTTTTTGACGATTTACAAGTGTCGCATAACCATGTGAATACATTTGATTTAATTATACGGTTGTGACATATATATGCCCCATTATATGTGTGGGGGTTGACATTAAACTTCAAGTTGATGTCAAACTTGAGCGCAATTGTCGCTGGAAGTAAAGGAAGCCATCTTGTCCGACATCTTGAACGAGATGGCGCCCACGCAACAAGCTTGTGAATCTCTCTGTATTTTTTAAATCAAGTTAATGATTTTTAAGTACGTGGGTACGCCCACATAACCGCATAAGAATATGAGTTCTGATGAACATCATGGAGGCCCTCATGTGATATAATAAACAAATATTTTATTTTATTGATTGTAATTTTATGACGATAAAGTTATTTATTAATATTCGCCGGTTTAACATAGCTATGTTGGAATATTAAATCATACTAACATAGCGCTGAAACATATAGATATAATCCATATAATTACGCTATTCAAAGTTTATAAAATTCAATAATAAACAATTTGTATGTTCCAAGAATATTACAGATTGATGGATTATATTCAATAACAAAACAATAAACAGATTATATAATCTGTGGATGATCTACAGACTATGACACTTGATTTGTCTCCCTAACGCAAGGTGCCCAGCACGAGCGCGACCGTGTGTCCGCCACGCGACGTGACGCGTGTTCGATTAGACGCACTTGCCACAAATTGTTTGTTATAACTTCGTTCAATGGGGTATGAAATTTGTTTGAAGTACCCTAAATTTTGATTAACGTTAATACATTGATACGATAACGTTTTTGTCCTGTTTTGTGGAAAACAATGAATGAGTTAAAGCAAAAGATCACTTTAATTGTACACAACCCCAATGTTATAGTTGTGACTTGGAACGTAATCACTTAGCGGTTGACGTTTAATTATTACATGTGTTAACTTAATAATATGAACACACATTGTTGCAATTAAAAGATCTGTCTTAATTAAATCACACAAGTAAATCTCCTACCACTGGTAGCTTTTGACCGCGACTTCGCGTGGTTAAAACACAAAAGGAATTTGGAAAATCGGGTTATAAATGCCATTTTTTTATCAAACTTTCATAGCAGGCACGGCCGGAGAAATACCACTCTCTCACAGAAAACCGTCGTAAAGTGATGCAATTGGACTTTGTTCATTTTGTACTCGCGTTTCGTTCGGTGAGTGAGATCTTCCGGGGCCCATCCTTACCCCAACCCCCCTTTCCTAATTTTCCTATAAAGGCCGGCAACGCACTCACCAGCTACCAGCCGCGTGAGTGTCTATGGGCGAAGACTTCACCTATATGGTAGGCCTGCTGCTCGTTTGCCCCCTCTCCTATAAAAAAAAAATCAACTATTTCAATCACTTCAACCCTTTTTACATGACCAAAAGATCCCATGTCTTTTGCTAAAGTTTAGTATATCTCCATACCAAATTTTATCGAAATGTGTTCTGTTGTTTAAACGTGAGAGCGTAACATACGCCTAAGCCAATAATTGTGATTTCAAATTCGAATTGAATTTTGTACATTCCACATTACGCAGATTTATATATAACAATAATGAGAGAACATGAAAATTATGTTATAAGCTCGTGCGCTAATCGCTTTGAAGGGCGTGACATTCGATACGGTAAGTACATTATCGTATCGTATCGTGGGAAACAGTGATCGTCCACGCGATTACCTTCTCGTCCGTGACCTGTCTCCCATGGGATCATACGTGACGGCTAATGCTTTTGTCATACATAAATTATAGATGGGATCTGTGTTATACAGCATAGCAATCATAATTCGTAAGAATGTTAAACAAAACTAAAATATATATTTTTTTTGATTAATTGAAGAGGGGGCAAACGAGCAGGAGGCCCACCATAAAGGTGAAGTCGCTGCCCATGGACACTCATGTGGCTGGGAGGTCGTGAGTGCGTTGCCGGAATTTTAGGGATTTGTACGGTTTTTTCTTGAAGGACCCTATGTCGTAGTGGTTCAGAAATACCGTGGCGGGCAGCTTGTTACATAACGTGGTGGTGCGTGGTAAGAAATGTCTTACGAAACGCGCAGTGGTGGAACGACAGACATCAAGGTGATACGGTGATATTTAAAAAGATCGGTCTTAAAACAAAAATATTGCTATGTTCCAAAAAAAAAAATTGTGATTATAATAGTCTCAATACGACAAATAAGGATAAGCTTGTTGTTCCAAAATAATTTGTAAGTTGCTAATTCATTTAAAGGGCTATGTGTACGCGTCTAAAACAAAATCCCTAACAATTTGTGGCCTTTGTCAGTTAGTAAATTTAAAAAAGTAGTTAAACGAAGGCTTTTAGAAAAAGCATTTTATAAATTGTCAGATTATTTTGATGATGACAAGGTTTGGAAATGAATTAGCTCCAGCTTAGCCTTGCTTTTAAAAGTGTACTGGGATCATTTCCAAAAAAAATCATCAACCAAGCAGAGTTTCTTGCCTGCTTCTTCTCAGCTTGGTCGCGTACGAACAGATCAGATCAGAACAAATCATTTAGATTTAAGTAGACGGCGTTAAATCATTTATATTACTAAATGATTTAACGCCGTCTACTTAAATCTAAATGATTTAAGTAGACGATTCAAAATGGTCCTTAATGAATAAAGATATTTTGACTTTGACTTTGAGTACCCATAATGGTGGTATTGCCTCGTTATATCGCCATGCTTATACGCGAGAATAGCACCAGCGCTTGGTATTGACTACCAATAACAAATGAATCTGTAAGAATAATATATATCATATGTAACAAACTTTTGGTACGTCGCAAATGACTCGCAAATCTATTTATATTTTTATTTATTTTATTATATTTGTCCCCAGACAGCTTATGTGCTAAATACATTTAAAATAATAAACTTATGAGATACAACAACTAGGTTTTCACATAAGACAATGAAATGGGAACTTGAGACATTATTATTAATAATACATGGCAAAATACCAATAAAGGGTTGAATTTGCTGGTTGGATTGTGAGTTATACATTTTAATTTTAATTAAGACTGACAATTGATAATTTATGGACCCTAAAATTGTACAAAACATATTTTTAAGGGTACTTTGGCAGTTACCAGGTTGGTGAAGTTCTGGTGCTTAACAATAAAGGCTGTTTTACCTTCACCTTAAATTTTTTGCAATGGTTGTATGGAAGCTTTCTTGACTAATTGGGTGCGATTTTTTAATAGAGCAGTAGGCTCACATCGGACATCGGGTCGAAGTAGTTTTCCTTCAAACGGACTTGTCTATAAATTGATATAATCGTATAGTATATGCACAGATATATTAAGTTTCAATTAAAATATTATCTGTAAACGAGTGATAAACTATTGAAAACAAAATATTAATTGTTTCTTAACATTATATTATGTTGATTTAATAAACCTTTTTTATTAACTAAGACGAATGTTTATACGAAGTAAGGAGGTAATCATTCTATATTAAATTTTATAAAGCACTATTAATTACATCCAGCGTATATGTCTCTTCAAAAAATTCTCATTAAATAGTCAATTGAAATTTAAAAAAACTTTATTTTAGGGACATGTTTTGGGGGGTCAATAGAAGCTTAACTTCAAGTTTGTGGGGTCGCCGGCCGCCATCTTGGAAAAAGGGGTGAAAACACCTTTTTACGCAATATTGAGAAACCATGCGTCTTACAAAAAAAATCTCACAATTTGTAGCAAATTGTTTTGCCTTCAAATACGTTCCTTATTTTTTGCTCTAAATTAAAAATTAAAGAAGTTATAAGTTAAAAAGTAATATTTTTCTATACATTTAATCCTTTACCATATATTTATCTTAAACACGTCCCAAAAGTAAAATTGCTGCCTCTAAAAAATGCAAAGCATATGTGATATTTCAATAGGCTAAAATCTTTTTGAACGTTACAAGTAATCATCAGTAAGCTTATATAAGAATTATATCACTGTTTTGCATAAGACCAAACACGATAAATAATGTAAGGTATAAAAGTCAGGGAGCACTTAAAATTATTAAATTGGGCTCTCGCGATGTCATTCTCCACATCTCAGTGCATTCATCATTAACTTATTATCTTAATATAACCGAGTGTTATTTTCCATTTATAAAATAGTATTTTTTTGTTGTGTAAAATACGTAATCAACGAATGAAATGAAAAGTTAAAATAATCTGTTCTATTTAGTTATTGATAATATAAATAAAGTAAATATATTTTTTCTATTGACAAGCGAGCACCATAGACAACCTCAAATCACTTGTATATGTTAGTCTTTATTGATTACTATTATTTAACGTCATCCAGTTAGTACTAAATTTTTTATAAATAAAAGAACAATATTTTACCATACCATACGTTATGTTCAGTACGATGAGTGACATTCTTTAATTGTCATTCGTTTATATAAAAAAACACCATACTTATTTAAAAAAAAAAGATTCTTTAGCAGCTAAAATAAGTGTTTAAAGCTTGTCAAAATTTTCAACGAACGCGAAACTTGCATTAAGGACACGTTAACCGGGCTTTAATAGAATCCTACGTTCTCTTCTTCGTAACGACCTTGCCAGAGCGTTACCAGTCTCGGGGTCTTGGTAAATTGGGACCTAAAGTTACTCTGTCTCACTATGGCCCGCTACCGCTTCTCGGTTTAGCACTCGTATACCGGCCCCACTGCGGACCTGATCTTATCGATCCAGCGTTTGAAGCAACAAATGATTTTTTGAAAATTTAATATCCGTGGGACCTCAACCTTCCAAAAGTATTGGGCAGTTCTTGGCGGCCTACTCGTTTGCCTCCTCTTACATAGAACAAATCACCAAAAGTGGTGCTTGCCAACCATCAAGCAATGGAATGGAGATAAAACTTCGTATTTGCCATTGATTTATATAGATGAAACCATAAATACGGAAAAAGGGTTTTACTTTGCGTGGGACCACAGTATAACATGTATTTGTTCCCACAATTATTTTTCATTTAGCGTTTCGCGTTGTCCCAAGAGGCTAAGGGATGAAGTGCATCCCTTATAAATAAAACTGCAATTTGAATGTGAGAAAATTGTTGTGGAATTACATGCGTAATATCAAGGGATTTGTAATGTTTTAGTTCAGTGTTCACACGATAAATATAAAAATATAGATCGAATAGTTTTAGCCTTGATGAAGCTTGTACTTGAGTTCGGTCGATCTTGTGCGATTTAGATACTTTAATAAATGAAAAAATATTTATCGTTTTAACATTTCTTTAAGTATAAGAAAGAGATTTTGAATGATAAAAAATGATAAATAACATAAGAACATACGAACTTACATCGTATTTTATAGTTTTCACCCTTTCCAAGTTTATTCTTAAAACTAAAATACCTCAGACTAATCAATCAAAAAAGGTACGATTTAATCTCTTTAAAATTGTATTAAAAGCAGTCAACATCAGATAATGATGAACAGAAATTGCGAAGATATAGCAAAAGCTAACAAAGTTCAGTACGGAATGTCCAATATGAACTACCTAACTACCTAATATCGACGACTATTACATTCTTCGCAAAAATCAATAACTTATTAAAAAACGATCCAGTTACACTGATTATGAGTCACTTGATGAAAGAGAAACATAATTCTTAAACTAACTCAACTTAATGATCCATAAGAGTAGCTATCAATCCTTTTTTGCCGGTTCTTCTCGGTAGATAATTGATAATTAACCTACCGAACCGGTGGTAGTGTAAAAATTGACTATTCTAAAGTGTCTTTATAAAGACTTACTACATATTTTTCATGTATATAAGGATATTCGATTGTAATATCAAATGAAAACTTTGCCGATATATATTATGAGGGGAGCATAGGCGAGATGTCAAAGACTATTCTACGATATTAATATATGGATAGTTGAATTGTTTTTCCGCTTTCGGAGGGAGCTACACAGTTATAAACTATCATTCAAATAATAAATACCATAATTAAATATATATATATGAATGGATAAATTATCAAGATATTAAGAATTAATAAGCGTAATATAGTAAAGAGATATCAGAGAAAATGTCAGGTATTGGGACAGGTCTTTTAATTACTTTAGTACTAAATATGTAATATTATCCTATACACTTTTATTTATGGATTTCAAGGCGTAGAACTAACAAAAAAATTTGTCTAACCAGCTTCCTTTGTGAAACCGCGTATAACCTCCTTTAAATGTGTATTGTCATTGTCAAACGTCAAACAAAAGAATCCACAGCCCTACATTTAAACATTTACGGGGGACAAGTGCCGGTATTGTATACGCATTAACAATACTTTTCTTCCCCACTATAACATTTATCACTTAGCTTACGAATCATTAAACGCTCACTCCGTTCATATACTGGTGAGAGTTTATCAAAATATGAGATATCCATCTGTTACTTATTTTAATTATTGTTATTTATTTAAATGCTTTATAGAATAAAATAAATGGGAGGTTAAGCTAGTAAAAAATGTTCAAATAAGTACTATTATCTTGTATATTTATTTTATTAAAACTGTCCCCAAACATCTCATATGCTGAATATATTATACAAAAAAGAATATAAGCTAATTAAAACAAAGTACACACACAAAACAATAATTTGGGAACTAACGATACATAAATGCAAACATAATTTAAGATTTAAAGGTTTTTTTTAAGGTATTTAAAATGACTACAAAGAGTCGGCGAAAATATATTACTAGTTTGAATACTTTTTTTTAAAATAAAGGAATTTAAGCATATCTAAATACTAAGAGGTTTGAAACTGGTATCTGGATAAGGAATCATACATCTTTGATGTAACCTACGATATAAGAGAGAGTCAATTGACAATTCACTACTATTTTGAGTAGAAGCAATATTTTTATCCTGCCAATTCGAATACAGATTATATCAAAAGGTTACTGGACTAAATTTAAAAATCGAACTGACATTCACTATGAACAAATAGGTGGCCAGTTTTAATTTCGCAATTAATCAGAGGGTCAATAAGGTAACATCTGCCGATTTGTATCAGTTAGTTGCCGTGTCACGTGCCGTTATCTGATTAGGATCATTGTATCGCGGAAGCGCGCGCCCAATCACGGTGATCTGTCAAATTGATTCGTATTTTTAATTTCAATTGTCGAACGGATATTGGGTAATGATTAATGTTTGTTACCCTTTTGAAATTCGAACATTCTGAATTGATTATTTTTAAAGATTTGTTAAGAGCCTATCAGTATATTTAATATGTTACATCTTTCAATCTCATTTAATAAATTCAATTCATTAAAACCTCCTTTGAAAAATAAATTGATAAAAACCTCTTTTTGATTTAATGAATTTATTAGAGGCTCTTTTGAATAACGTTCGATGGTTCAGTCATGTCTGTGGTAAGCGGCTTCTGGGCCGATTGGCGAACAAGATAGACGAAAGTGTTATTCGTTGATGATACTTTTGTAAAATTATTGTTCTCCAGCTAACTTTATTAAATACAATTATTATGATAATTACTGTGTTTTGTTTAAAACTGCAAGTCACGTATTATCTTAACTATAGATAATTAGGCATAATATATAATGATGCAATACTAAATAAAAGTACTTTATAGTTAATTTTAAAATATTACAACTATAACAACCTCGTTGTGATATATATAAAATTAAAGCATTTAATTTTGTAATCAACATAAAATCAACTTAAGATTTTTACACCATTAATTGTATCGCACGCTTTGCCTTTATCTACTAGTACAACGAATTAAGAAATGCTCCAAATAAAATACAAATACACAATGTATTCTTACGATCACCAAATGTTAAATATGTGTAAATATATCAAGTGTAAAAAAATTGTTTTAGTGATAGTGCTGAGTAACATAAATAAAATTGTTTATGAATGGAGGCTGCGTTATAGTGAAGAGTAATCGAGCGAAAAAGCGAGGGTCACATCTGTCGAACTTGCTCAGTTTTTGCCAGAACATAATATCATTAAAAATTCATTGACTGTGCGAGCATTGCATGGTCATCGTAGCTGTATTGTTTATATATAAAACACGTTAATCGCAATATGATTTTTTTACTATGGTATACTTGTCAGCTATTCAATAACTAACCGAGACAATAACTCTCGAGTCGCTCTTTACTCTTAATAACAGTGAGGTGTGACACATCTCGCTAAGAGGTGCTTAAATTTTCAGCAATCTTATTAACTAATAAAACAGTTGGTGATTGCACAAATTAAATTTTATAATCTGATTTATTTACACACCTGCGCACATACACAAGTAAACCCAACCACACAACTATACACATACCATCAAATATCACACATAGTTCTATACTGTAATTATAGGAAGAGAGAATTCCCAAAACAGTACTTGGGAAGTCCCGGCCACAGATGTGTAATGATTTACTGTTTTTTTTTAATATAGACAAATTGTAACAGTCTTATTACAATACAATCTTAAAGCACTAATTATAAAAAAATCGTTAGAATTATAAAATTGAATTCAAGTATACGGATTGTGATTTACTAAAAGAACTCGCACGCTCTAACAATTATTTTCTTAATTTTTTACGATTCCTTGTTAGCCTTAGTCATTAATACCTTATTAGTTTTCACAGTATACTGTTTAGGCCGTCAATACTTTGCTACGTGTACACAATAAAGGAATTGGCTTTTAGTGTTACTGTCATGTGTGAGGCCTGGCAGATCACCCTGCCCTCAAAGTCAAGTCAAGTCTTTGGTCATAGTCAAAGACTTGACTGAAATGGTTCTATGACTATTTTGAATTGTCTTAAATCTTAACGCGTCACCTGTTCGTATGTGACCAAGCTGAGAAGAAGCTGGCAAACTCAGCTTTGTTTGCTTTTTGGTGGTGATTCTAATACAATGTTTTTCGAGGCCAAGCCGGAGAAAATTTACATTACTATATCGGGTAATAGCTGTTTTCTGGTCGATTCCTAACAGTTGCTACAATGCAAATATTTAAAATACAAAGCACCACTAAATACTGTCCAATTGCCATACTGGCTAAATCAACTATGTATTCATCTCTTTATTATGATGTGTTAATCCAAGATTATCAGCAAATGTTAACACATGTTACTGGTTAGTTAAAAAAAATCATGAAAATTGTATATGAAAATGTACCCTTATGCGATAGTAATAAAGATTATTCTTAAATGGTATCACAAGGTCGTATCGGCTGGATTATAGAGGGTGGCTAATATTATTCCGGGGCGTTCAGTGTTGCCTTTTCATCCGTTAAGTATAAACAGGAGGGTGTGTTTCGTGTTTGATCGGCCGGTCTGACGATTGATTGACTTTTTGATATCTTACATTGGATAAATGGTATGAATTTTTAATTCTGGTTCCAACTTTAGTTGCGATTTTTACAATATAACATTTTTACAATTTCAATAAAAAAATATTAAGCAATGTAAGTGGCTACTGGCTTCACACTTTTTAGTACTTCAGTATTTTAAGTAAAAAGGTTTGTGCTTAATAATCACCGCTAGAATGTGATAGGTTGATGTTAGAAAGATTTTAAGAAAAAAACTTCGATATTTGAGACTGGACCTGAGGAGCTAGCGATGCGGAGTTATTCCAAAGAACTCAACTAGCCAAAAAGGCCTTTATATATGAACATTTAAGACAATTAAGATTAGCTTTAGCTAGGCTAACTATTACGTAACCAAATTTTTGCCAACCTTACTTGTACCAGAAACCTTTTACCATCATTATTATTGACATCAGATCGCATAATCGTTTTATAGACCATTTTTATATTCAACCAGTCTGCCGCATACATTTCCCTATACAAATAAGTATTAAAAAAACCTCTACTACATAGTGGCCCATCCTAAATTTAACAGGAACATTCCACACACATAAATATCCGGTTAGAAATTAGAAACGTTTGGTAAATTCCATAATCCATTATATTCGAAATGTTATATCTCTTATAAAATAACCGAGCAAGATTTATCTGCAGAGCGATGTAGATCAAAGGCGTTGGGCGTGCGGGTTGCCCGAGGCGAGTCTATGCTTCTGTCAATATTTGCCAGCCCGGTCCCGGGCTAATGAATACAATTAGATCATTCCGCGCGGCCTCTCGTTTTTCATACGCCTCGATTGTTACGTGTCAAATAAAGACGGCTCTATCCTATGTAAAGTCTCTGCTTTTATGTAATAGATGTTATTCGAATTTTAAAATCCGTTATATACAACGTAAGGTATCGGGTTTACACTTTGCCGAAATGTTAATACATATGAGAGCAACGGGCGGCCTTATCGGTAATAAGCGATCTCTTACAGGCAAGCCACATCACGCGTTTTTGTCTTTCAAAAATTTAATCTGTCGCGTATATTAATTGCAAAATCCTTCTATGATAAAAAAATATAATAATATTGCCCACTTAAAATACTTAACTTCATATTCTTGTGATTATTGTTTTTATTCTGTTAAATATTGGCATTTTTATTCTGTTTTAACTCTATTCTTGCCTTGTTTTGTAGCCTGTATGTGTTTGAGAAATAAAATATCACGGATACTACTGCTTGGAGTTGAATTGTTCTACTGCAGTAAAATAGTTGTGTATAACGGCCATTAGAAAATGACGCACCACTCTTCTTGTGGATTTAGCAGCTGAGGACAGTGAATCCATGTAAACCTAGTTTATCCTAATTGAATTGAATTTGCAGTCCTTAAATTTCCAATTTATAATTTAATTCATCTATTAACTTTAAAATGAGTGTAACAATAGCTTTTCTTTAAATTTTTTTATTGAAGAGGAGGCAAACGAGCAGTAGGCCCACCATAAAGTTGAAGTCGCCGCCCATAGACGCTCACGTGGCTGGTGCCGGCCTTTAAATTAAGCTTTATAATATGGCGTTTAAAAGTATTTTCTAGTTGACAAATGTTTAAATACAAGTTAAGTAAGCAAAGTTCGTCGATGTGGCTGAATAAATTATGCGCTGTTTACACAACTACCACACATGGCGATGCGAAACTCTGTTTATTTTAATACTAAACTGACGTTTGCACAGAACCCTTGTGTTGGGTTGGGTGTCCGTTGTCAACAAACGTTTTGTTTCTTAGTAAATTTTGTTGAAATCATAATTTACAAACGGTTAATTGAATTACTGAGCGGTTGTTATAATGAATGATCAGTGTTTTAGTACGTTTGGTTTGTTGACGACGACAATGTTTAAATTATAATAATCCAGTTGTTTTATATAAGTTCCAGTTTGTGTCGTCTATACCTTTTGGCAACTGGCAGTAAATGTAATTGTGTAGTGAATTTGTTTTTTATAAATTTTCTTTCACGATTTTACGAAATTTACCCATTTTTGATTTTAGATTTTTTTGAATAATAATCCTATAGGTATAGAATTTTTGTTCATTTTAATTTGTTAATACACTTTTGTCACATAAAGACAAACAGATACGAACTAATTATATTCTAAATTATGTAATATTAAAATTGGAAATAAATAGCTTTATTAACTGTATAGAAACAATGTCTTTAGCTCTGGTAGGCTCAGCTAGCGTTCTGTGCCTGACACATGTCCTTGGTACTAAAGGTTCAATGTAGAAGAAAGTTTAATAATTGAGATAACTAAGCTTTACGACACAAAATTTACGATTTAATCCGTTGTGGATGAATTTTATTATTTTAAATACGATTCGTAAATTTGTATTCCACGAATGTCCTTCTTGAAATTATTTATCTCAATTTTTACGATGAATTCGTCAGTTCAAATTTACCTTAAATTTATGCAAACCACCTTTGGAAATAACCTTCAATCCTAGTTTACTTGACAATTGCCAGTTTTATGACAAAAAGGGGAGTGTATGGTTTTATATAATATCGTTTTGTCTTTTTCTGTATGTACATGTATGTGTGCTGTAATATTTATTTCATCTTCATACCAAATCAATGTATGCTTTTAATCTAGACACCAAGCTCCAATACCTCACGATTTTTGGTGTTTTTGTTTCACTACATAAACAAATTAAATATATGTGCAAATGGTGCATACGAAAAATCCTTTATTTACCATATCACGAATGTTTTTAAGTAAATAACTACATTTTTATTAATGATTTGTTTATTTCTCAGTAGATTAGTTTCATTTTGGCTCTCTCTTCGGATGAAGACCGAAGACCTCCTTTATATTTAGTTTCTTTCCTATGTAAAGTTTGAGAGGTTGTCTCTGTAATGCGTTCTACTTTCTTATTATGCATAAAACACAAGAATAAAAGAAGAAATAGCGTATAAATGTTTAAGTAAACAAAATGTATCTGATTAAAACAACACATATATTTAAATTTTTGTAACAAGAAACTCCCAAAAAAATTGTTAAATTAAATCTGTAAATGATTCCTCGATAAACTCGTTGATTTAAATGATAACAATTGTATCGCCTATCAGCATCTGTGCAGGGCGCGTGCATCTCTGTTTAATTACATTTGCCTCCCCGCGCCGCCCGCCCTATCTGCTTCATTTGCAAAGTGCATTTCGATGCCCAGCCGATTGTTCTGACCCGGGGCTTAATTGCCCATTGCCATTATTTATTATTGACATTTGTCGGAATATTGTTACCGTTAAAGGACATTTGATTGAAATGCAATTTAGCTTCCATAGATAGGATCGATCTTGGATTGTTTTTTTGGTTTATTAAACTATGTTGTTATAAGAAATTTTCTTTAATTTTTTAATTAAAAAAAACAATTAGGATTAACTCAGTTAGTAGGCTAATGTGTTCTTTTTATAAGTTCTAGTAATACTAAATAATAAAATTGGGTGGTTAAAAAAGACACTGATGATACAAATTTAATTATGTAATTATATTGCTTGCTAATTATACTGTATATAGTTAAAGCTATACACTGCCAGATTCTTTAAAGTTTCGATTGTGCTTTTGTTTTACACGAGTTAAATAATAAATTAAGTATACAGCACTAGTTCTAGTTCTCTTGTAGGTTGCCTGGAAGAGGTCGCTCTTTAGTGATACATAAATAAATAATAATAAAAAAGTAGAATGGTTATTCCTGTGATCTTTGATTATTTTTATCAAGTGTAGCTTACAGTAAGATGGAAGTAGATATATATATTGCTATTCGTAGTTTTCGTTGTAGTTAAAAATTCGGCTTTTCTTACGCTTAATGATATTTCTAACTAATTATACCTATAACAATAATACAATAACCACGTGCGTGTCTATGGGCGGCGACTTCACCTTTATGGTGTGCCTCCTGCACGTTTACCCCTCTTCTATTAAAAAAAACAATGCTACATAATTAATTAAAAATTTTGTAGAGCCGTATTCGCCAGAAAGATATTTTTTTTACTATCATAAGGCGCCACATCGGGGCAGAGGGCAGATATCGCTTCTTGGCCTTGCATTGGCTATGATCAAAGTGTAGTACCAACAATTATGAACCACTATATGTGCAATAAAGATTTGCAACAAAACGTCGTCATCCCGTCTTGTTGATCGTAACAGACAAACACTTTATTTAGCTCGCATCGGTTAGCCGTATCGCTTCTCATTTATATTGGCGATGTATTTGTTTGCCGGTACGGGCTCTGATTTTTTCCAATTGGGATAATGCCCGGGGCAAACCGTGACCCGGCTCCAATGAAGCACAACGTTCGTTAGTCGACGTCCCAGTTAACTTGGTTATACAGAGCACGTACGTGGAACCTTTGCACTTGGAGAAGCAGAGATTTCATGGAACTTGAGAAATCTTTTACCGTACGAAATGAACCGTGACCTCATCGATTTGTTATAACAAATATTTTAACGGAATTACAGTACGCGTATATGTTTCTAAGTTCTTTAGTAGTAAAAGGTTTATTATATTGTTCTTGAAGCATTTTGCCTCAACTGTTAAAACAGTATCTTTATTTGAGAAGGTCTTTATAAAGACACTTTTAAATCATTATTTTTTACATTACATTATATAATACCCATTTTACATTGTTGTAAATTTTTGGTTACGCATTCTAATAAATAATGTGGGTTTGTTGAGACGAGCCAAATATTCGCGTCATAATTGTGATAGTCACATGTCATTCTGTATGATGAAGTAGTGGATAGCAGCTGCCGGTGACAGATGACATCTCACCGTATATTTCGATCTCAATGTCATGTAATGCAACTATAAATATATATCACCAAATTAGGATTGGCACACTCGACCTTGAAATGAGTCTATATTTGCATGTTCTATTATTTATGGTCTCACATTCAAATATTTATTACATATGTTATGGACTCTATAATAGAGTCTGTGGTTACGTCCGTATGGGTGTTAGGTGGCAGAACTAAAAAAATATTAATAAGCTTATATATGCTCGAACGGTCTTCTCTTATTTTACCATCTTTCTCTAACTATCTTCCACTACCATTTTTTATATGTATTATTATAAAGTTATGTGGTCTTCTTTAAACCATTTGAAGACAAACATCGGGTGTGAACTGCCTTTTCTCTTATTGTTTTAGTTACTAAGTTCATTGAGTGTCATTAAATAGTTTCACTAATTACATATCCAAGACCCATTGCAGTATAGAAACCATAGATTTATATTGTTTAAATTAATAATTCTTGTGAAAAGTTAACGTCGATTTTTTGAAAAATCGTGGAAATTCTTATAAAGATCTTTGATGCGTCTGAAAAAACTGTATAAACTATTAGAAATTCTCTATATTTATATATATAATTTGTTTAACACAAAAATGTGGCGGACAATTGAAAATAGTAATAAATCATAAGTTTTTTTGTTGTTGCTGTCAGCGACAAACGACTGAAGCCAAGACAATGACGAATATGACTATTAAGGTTCTCGTGAAAACTAAGTTCGTTAACGTCCAAATTCACTGCCAAGAATATTGGGCTAATAATAAACATCGATGATTAAGACTACACGTAATTTGGAAATTACGTCGAATAATGTTTAATAATGAAACAAACGCTGATTATCTACTAAAACTATCATTCCAATAATATTTTGAATCCAAATAAATATTATTAATGCGAAAGTCTGTATCTTGTGTCTTTCAAGTGTCTGTATCTTGTCTACTGAACCAATTTCAATAAAACTTGGTATGTAGATAGACTAAACTTTAGGGAAGGACATAGGTTTAATTTTATCGCGAAAAAATAGTTAAAAGGGGTTAAAAAAGGGGTTAAAAAAGGGGATAAAAGTATTTGTATAAATTTGTTACCAGAACTGTGCAATTTATAAACCAATTTTGCAAGTTCCATATGTATTTTAAACCACGAGGACAAAGTCGCGGGCAAAAGCTGCTAGTTATCTATAAATATAATTGTTAGTTAATGTATTCTTCCACGTTTTATTTAAGTTTTAACTTTAAAGTTTTTAAGTTTATTAGTCTTAAGTGGGTTAAAACCACCATATGGATATGGTAAATATGACAGGCATCCCAAGAACGATGAATCCTTTTTTGACGGTTCGTCCGCTCTACGCTCCTGATTTGGCTGGCAGTCAGCAGTCATTTCTTTGACGTTCAAGTTGCATGAATAAGTTTTATTATTTAGTCGCTTTTATCATCTGTTTCTTGATTATTATATCACTGTTAGTTTTTTTTAAGTATTATTGTGTAATATAATGAGTTATTATTATTTTATTAACATATAATATAATATCGTATTTAATTCAAACTGTCAAAAGGTTTAAAACAGACGGGTCATTAAAAAAAAGCACGAGCAAACATCATCAACGAGCACACGGATGAACAAACAGTGCGTATGATTGCAGATAGTCCGATACTGACGAGGCATTTTTTGAACGTCGCCCAATCAGCGCCAGTGTTGCAATTATCTCTCGCATGAAATTCAATTACGATCAATTCGGATTTGAGCGCATTCGTATGAAATCGTTTTGAATTAAATGCGATACGTCGTCGATATAAGAAAGGAATATCTAAGTACAATTTATAATTTAACTCATTCACAAAAATCTTTATAAAGATAGTCCTGAATTATTTTTTACACTACCGGTTCGGAAGTTAAATACCGAGAAGAACCGGCAAGAAACTCGTTATAAAAAAAAAGTTATATTATAAAATTACATATTTTTTTTATTTATAGTTGTATTTTTATTATTTTGTGGATTGCCGAGAGATCGCTTATTAGCGATAATTTTACATAAGACCAACGCTCTTATGTATTAGCTTATATTAACATTATCTACTTCTACTGTTTTTTGTGCAATGTGTGATTAAATACAATTATGTTACATACATGACTAATTCAAAATTCAAAAGCTTGTTACCTAAGCCTATACTAATAAATTTAATGCTCCTGTAGTAAGCTATTTTTGTGGAGGAAAGAAAACATCTCGTGCAAGCGAACAGTAACTAAGATCGATTAATTGTATTATGGACACAGTAGCACGATTAAAGATCTATGACGTCATCGTATTTATACTGCAGACAATTATTTATTTATTTAATAAGGCACACCAAGACCACATATACAAAAACAACCCGAACAAAATTACAAAAAAAAAACACACAAGACATGTATGTGCATAAATTATAGGAATGCACAGCATTACAGGTGTACAATGCATACAATGAATAATTAAACAAACAACTAAACAATTGTATATAAAACAAAAAATAATGAAAACCCTACACACAGAAATAAAACAATAAATGAACGTTCTTAAATTTGAGTGTATTAGCGAAACAAGGTCTGCAACAATTTGCGTCTGAAGACACGGTGACTATCACTAAACGGATTAGCGTCAGGATTATATAATAGATGTCGATACTTCGTTATACATACTGCACACTGAGTGATGAAGGCTCTGCTACCTGTGTACCAAGCACCAAATTAATTCTCTACCATTCATAGATAATAAGCTGGAAATGTTTTCTCACAACTGACCACTTAATTTTTTTTTATTGTCACCTGTATGAGACCTTCGAGACCTTAAAGAAATACATACTTGCCTATTTTCTTAAAACTAGTGTTAGACTTCATGAGATTACTAATTTTAATTGCATTGTATTGATACTATTCTATGTGAAAGTTTTATCGACATATTTGTATCGTTAAAGTTTACGTTGTTAATCCAAAACTATTTTCGACTGTTAATAATAATCTATGTCATAAATCCAAGAGACAATTATGTAATATGCTATGGGTTTGTGTCTTGTATTGACTACTGTAAAATAATAACATTATTTTTATATAATATATTTATATAGGGGGTTTCATGGTATTGGAGCATGCTGTATCAGCTCCATACAAATATTTAAACCAGTTATTCTCGCCTCTTCATCTCGTCCGATATACGCCCCTTGATTTAGAAACTGGCAAAAATATTCATTTTTACCAAGTTACTTTTGTGTCATTATTCATTTGACGATATGAAAATAATTGAATAAAGGTTGAATTTATTAAAGCACAGCTTTTAAGCATATATGGACGCGAAATTATATATTAACTTTTGATTTTAGGTATGGTTTCAAAACCGAAGAGCGAAGTTCCGTAAACAGGAGCGATTAGCTCAACAGAAAGCTGGCGAGACACCTGTAAAGGCTGAAGGAAAGAGGGACAAACAGGGCTCACCATCATCTTCCCCCCACCCGGCGCCACCTTCACAGATAACACATCACTCGTTGCCTCATCTCTCACCGCCCGATCTCAAACCAATAACATCAGGTTAGTGTCTAGCGTTATTTTAAAAAGTTTTAAGCGCCATGGTAAGATTGTACATACAAAAACGCGCAGTCTTTGGAAATATGATATTTATTGCGAAACTTCTTAATTAATATTAAAATAATTTTATTTAGTTTTAAATATTTTTGATTGTCTTAAGTTAGTTTTCATTTCATTAATTAGGGTAAGAGATTATAATATGTAAGTTATTCAATATAATAAGTTTAATTTATACCGAATTTATCAGAGGCACCATCTTCAGTGAAAATACATCATAATGTTTAAAAAAAAACATAAATAGAATAGAGCGTACCACTTTCTAAAAGGCCGGCAACGCACTCACCTCCCAGCCACGTGAGTGTCTATGGCCGGCAACTTCACCTTTATGGCGTCCTGTTCCTTTGTCGATTATTTTCTTCAAAAAAAAAAATAAAAGCTTCTCTACCTTATTTAGTTTGTGTAGAACCGGTATATAGACTCAATTTTTGAGATTAATATTGTCTTCTTCTTGATTGTCATCATTACTGAAGATCCTGTCGTGAAATGCCCTGGATGTACACACTGCTCTATCATCAGCTAATCAGGGCACTCGCGATTCTAAGATCCATTGCTGGTATGATCTATCACGATGTCTTATCCATTTCCATCCAATTAACTTAAAAATTCTGGTCATTAATATAATTAATATTTGACCATATTAAACTTAAAAAGACTATGCTTTTTTATTAAATAAAGATGGGTAAATACAGAATTTGCGTATAACGACTAACCGGTTTTAGCGACTATAATGTTTACTCAAGTTTCGTTTTGTTTGTATATTTATTTAGAATCCGTCCATTTTGTACGTCACCCGTTTAGTTGAACATCGCTATATCAAAATTCTACTGTAATCATAATAAATTCCTTATTTTTTTCTAATCTATGTATTCGCCACTCCATCGTACAGAACACTTAAAAAAAACTAAAATCAGTTATCAACACTAACAGTACATGATGTATAAACACTGAAATAAAGCTAGGTATTTTAAGACACTGTAATTATGTCTAAACATCGATCGTTCAAATTATAGTTGTATGAATCACTAACACGCGTGGGTATATAACAAGGTTGATAACATCTTTATAAATATATACCTTCAAAATAGAATTTAAATTTAGAATAAGAGGACTTTTTCAATGATAACAGTTTAAATAGAATTTGGGTCAAGTTCGATTGGTGTTTAAACCAGTGGTATGGGAGAATATAGATATTTAAAATTCAGTAACACTTTGTTTGAGCTGTATATAAGATTAATAGACTATTTTTCAATTCTCTCAATAGACTATTTAATAACCACATCTCATAGTTTTAATAATTTGCATTTTGCGTTTTTAATTATCATGTTTCATCAAAATAACGATGTTTAACGAAATGAATGTTTATGGATATTAAAATTTGGTTACCATGGTAACGGTTACAAAACAATCATTTATCATCGGGTTTACCTTCTCCGACTCCAAACTTTTTCGTTATAAATAATCAATTAAATGTTTTTAAATAATCAAACTTGATATGACTTAATTATAAATAAACGCAAGATGCAAAGATTTTTTTTTCAATATTTTGTATATTTATATGTTATTAACATAAATTATACTTGTTTTGAAGAAAGCAAATGAACAAATCATCAAGCCTAACATTAAAAACTCTTATATTCTATATTACTAAGTATACAGGTATATTGACTCTTTAATTTAATACCAGATTGCTTTTGTGGTGGAAAAGCAACATGCGACATTTTCTAAACCACACTGGTTGTACGCGTAATGGCGGACTTGTGGTTGCATTAATCACATTATCACGCCCGCCACCCAGATTTTCACTTCGGCTCATTTGCGCTAATTGTTCGCGTGATTGTCACTCAGGCTGAATAAACAACGCTGCATAGCAAGGATTAGGTGATTAGGCCTTAATTGCATTACAGCGATTATTTCATATTTACCAAATGTTTATGCACAGTGTATGGAATTCTAAATCTAAAATTTGTGTTGGTTTCAAGTTGTTTTTATTATTTGTGTCTATTATAAGTTGTTTATAATAGACACAAAAAAGCGAAGGCCAGCATGTGTTTTTCAACCGCTGTCCGGATATAATTACGTGTATAATATATGATAATAATAAAATAACAATAATTACACATTATTATTACATATTATTACATAATACCCACACGTATTTCTTTTGGTATACTAATCTAATAAAATGAACTGTATAGTTTTTAGAATTTAGAATTTTTACTGACTGTTAGGCAGAGTGTACCGGGTGAGCCCGTAGTTATAAATATTTATTAAGATATGTATTATAATAAAATAATAATGAACTACTAACTTATATTGTATATGCTAAATTATCAAAATCATTTTTCTTGACATAATAATTTTCCTCTTTTCTTATTTTACGCTGTATAAAATGTGCCTCATATTTTGTTATTTTTTAACAAGGGTATATATTTCTTTAACTGAATATAGCCTTTTCAATGAAATTAATATATTTAAGTAATTTTTCTGTGATTCTACAATATCCTCAGACAATTCACAGAAAACTTAAATAATGAATAATTTGCATTCGTATTTTTATAGCATTGACTGTGCCTTGAGCATGCCATGGGACTCCTGTAAAACCTTCTAAAACACTTTTATTTCATCTAATAGGTAACAAACTATGCGACGAGCTGAACGTGGGTGGTGAGCCCCCAGTGAACGTGGGCGGCAGCAAGTGGGCGGGCGGGTGCGGTCTTCTGCGACAGCCATCAGGCTTCCCACTCCTAGGCGTCGCACCACCCAACTACTTATTATCCGACCACCTCGGGACATTGGCGAAATCCAACAATCACCTTTTCTAATCCGCGTTTTACTTCTAGATTGCATGCCCCGGGCATGTTTCCCAGACAATTCTTAGCCACGGTGATGTGAACTAGAAAGTCTGTGTCGGATAAGACTGTAATGATATAAGTGCCAAAAACTTTTCGTGTCCATTTAATAATATATAGTCCATTGAAGTGTTACATTTGCTTTGCATTTTTTAGAGGGAGCAATTTTATTTTTGAGTCGTGTTTTGGGGGTCAATAAATAGTCAATGTTTTTATACATTTTCCAAAAAACTTTTATTTACTGAATCAACGTTAATTGTGAAAGTATGAGAAATGACAGGAGTTAAAATTGAAGTCATAGTTGGCAATTCATTTCATTACATTAACAGCCAGAATATTGAATATACAAGTTTGCTCTGAAATATTTTCTTTGAAAATGTATTTAAAGAAGTATTATTAAACGCATAGAATAAAATCATACCTTTTAGTTTATAATTTCTTTCTTTTTAATTTGGGGCAATAACAATTTGCTACAAATTGTGATATTACAAATGTTTGTAAGGCACATAGTCTCCGAGATATTGCGTAAAAACTGTTTTCACCCCTTTTTCCAAGATGGCGGCCGGGGGACACAGGCAGTGGACCTTTAAGTTTGTGGACGTTAAGTCAAGCTTCTATTGACCCCCCAAACACGCCCAAAAAATTAAATTGCCACTCTTAAAAATACCTTATACTTAAATCGTAACATTTCGATTGATTAATAGTGATAGTTTAGATGGCACTCTGTGTATAAAGGGTGTATAGTTTTAATGACACTTTTTGTGTGTATGTAAATACATAAAACCACTGTATACTGTAATACCGGATACGCAATTGCGTTGTGATAGGTCTTTCAAATTTCTAGTCATAAATAGTCAATATTCGTAGAAGCTTATGTTTGAATTTTATCAGAGATTTATCGCAATATTTCGTTCGATATATGTGGACTGTAGCTAATGTAAATAATTATGTAAAAAGTTGTAACATGATGTGTGGAGGGTGTTTTAATAAAGAAATAAACGGAAGATGTTTTCTATTTATTTGCAATATATTCTTATATGTAATTTGAAGATTTGATAACTTTAAATAAATTATTTAACGAAAGGATATATACAATTTTTATTCAACAGTACAGTTTATACTGAATGTATAATAATGATTCCAATCTTTATGGAACTTAATTTTGATTGTTATATATCTATACGTCTACTAAACATTCTTAATACCGACCTAACTAATATAACTTAAAATAAAACCAAACACAAAACTAACAAATTTAAAAAGTTTGGTCCCTGTGGCATAGTACCCGTAATGCTGGCGGCATTTCCTCGCTGTATCGCGATGCTTATACGCTGAGCAAAGAAAGCACCAGCTCTTAGATCACCAGTACTGACTACCAGGCGCTAAAGTAATTAATAGGCGTCTATGCACTTGTACCCAAAAGTCCAAAGTGTCTACTCCAGAGGAAACAAAATAAAAGTTGGACGAAACACTTTTGAACCTTGACCTTTTCTTATTTCAGCCTGCTCTGCAGCCGCACAAGGATGATTAAAATTTTTTTAAATCTTTCAATTATGGCCAAAAGATCAGCGAGTATTTTTAATTGACAAAAATCACACAGTCAACGTCCACGATCCTTGTTTTAAATATTTTTAAAATTTGTATAATTTCGTAAATATACTTAAGAATTTGCCGATAATTCTTAGAGATATACGATGGTACCGTGCGCATACACTTCGATTTACGCTCGACGTGGGCTTGCGCGACAGCGACAATCCAGTGAGTAACGAAAAAAGCTTTCGTTGGCGGGCGGGATTCAAAACAAGTGCTGACAAAATCACAGTACATAGATACAGTATATAGAAATGGACAGAAAATTACTAGGCATGGTGTTCGGTATTTCAAAATTTACAAACATAGATTTGGGGTAGAAACAAAATACAACATTTGAAAGTTAAATTCTATATCGGAGGCCGAAATAAATTGCACTACACCATTAACGGATACTAACAGTTATACATTTCCGTAAATACTGTAATTGCAGTAGATTCTACTGCAAAAGTAAGACATATTTTATAAATGTAACTAACTCTCGTGTTTACATTTTATAAAGGGCAAAACGAAAGCAAACGATTGAATTTAAAATACACCATAAAATATGATTCACATCTCAGGATACAGTATTTTATTTCGACTGAATACCAGATGGTTATAAAACTCTACCATTTATTACATACTTTATTTTGTATGTTGTGTTTTGTTTATGTATTATTATTATTATTATTTTGTATACTTCGCACCCTTTGCACCTGTCTTATTATATTTTAAGTAGTCTTTTATCGTGTGGGTTGTCTGGAAGAGATCGCTTATTAGCGATAAGGCCGCCCGTTGCTCTTATATGTTCTTACATCTGTTAATGTCATTTGCTTCTAGTGTTTAAGTGCGATAAAGTGTTAAATAAATAATGCTCACAATATTACAAACGTAGTATTTAAAAGCTCTCACTAAAAGCTTCGTTTTATCTATCGCATGTCCTAGAACCAAAAGACATGGAAAGGTGATAGTCTTTATCTATTACGAATGGTTAACAGAAACCGGAGGCCAACATCCGACCAGCGCGTTTATTATATAATTGGCAAATATTCTGTATTTAAATGTTCTTAATCAGTTTTTACTAAATCATTTCTCTTTCTCTCATATTACGATAAAAAGAGACAACAGTACTTTTGTTAATAGTGTACTTAATAGAGATAAAGTCAAAACCTCTTTGTTCAGTAAGGTACATAAAAAATTTCTCGTCTTAAATGTAACTCTACGCCTGTACGTAACCAAGTTGAGAAGAATAAACTCGACTTGTTTGATTTTTTTTTGTTTAAATACAACTTCCTATGGAAGTACCCAAACTAAGCAGAATGTAACCGAATTCTATTGCGGGTAGATAAATGATCATACCAAGAAACTTGACTTATGATCTAATGTCCCCTTGATAAGGCAGAGGGTATCCACAGCAATCTTCTATCGCGCTGTATCAGACGCTACGCATTTATTTTATACTAAAGGTCGTCGGTCCTTTTTTCGTAGATTCAAGAAACATACAATAACATATAAAACATACAGTGTATCTTGAATATTTTGTAGAAACATATAGTATATAAAATATCAACATTATAAATATCTCTTTGTGTCTACCTACGCTTATTTGCTGACAAAATTAAATTAGATCGCAAATGTCGACACGTCATAATAATTGCTACTGTATTTTGAACACAACTAGATAACCCGGTATTTTAACGTAATATATATACAATTACACAATGTTATTCTGTGTATTTGTGAAACGTAAGAGACAAGCGTTTTTTCAATGTAAGACAATTAAAAATCGAATAATTATTTTAAAAAAATGTTTTTTTTTGTGTATATTTGAAACGAATATTTAATAGGACCGATATTATATTTCTACACAATCTAGCTGACTTAGCTGATTCTTTTTCTGATCCCATACGAACAGACGTAGAGTCATTTTGATTGAATAAGATTCAAAATTGTCATATGTACCTTAATGATTTGAATTAAAATTGAAGAATTCATTTAAACCTGTTTTCTGTCAGGTTACTTTGCTTGTACATACACAGTTTGTATGGTTACCATGGTAACCCCAAAATCACACCTGTAACTTTTATCAGCTCTAAAATTTAATACTGGATTATTCACGAATTAATTTAACCCAATTTGTGATATCTAAATACGATTTTCACTTATTTGCCAAGATATGTATCACTAATAAGGAATCGTTTATTGACGATGTTTTTCGATTCAGGCAAATTTTAATGTCAATTTAAACACACCACTAAAAAATATTTTCAGGTACCCTTTTTATCATAGTGTATGTACAACTTGAGAGAAAGAGACGAAATATATGTCTTGTTAACAATGCAGATTATATTTTGGTCTACGTAAATTGCCCCGTTAGATTACATTTAGTTAGATTAAAGGTCATACTATACCGTAAACGAATATTTAGATTATTAACGATTATTTGGCTCAGCATCGGGACAGTTTAATTCCTGAGTAGCCTTACAATGCTTTGTTACTTAATTTGTGAGTAAAATAATTTTGTATTAATTGTTTATTTTAAAGGAGCAGCTATCGAGTTTCTTGCCGGTTCTTCTCGGTAGATGACTGCCTTCCGAACCGGTGGTAGTGTAAAAATTGACGATTCAAAAGTGTCTTTATAAAGACCTACTTCAGTAAAGATATTTTGGGTTTGAGTTCAATAATATTACATATTACAATGTAAACACTACAGTACAAAGTAATAATATGAATCGGTTTCCTGTTTAAATTACAAGCAATTACTATTATATTACTCTTCCAGCATTTAACGTCAATAGAACGATTTACTTTGATATACCTATACTCACAACATTATATTATACTTTAAATAATAAACATTTATATTTTATATGTTTTAAATAACTTCAAATGACTTACATAAAAAAAATTAAAGTTAAACACTAAAATAAATTTGAAAAATTTTGGTGATTTCAGACCAATAATGGTATAAATATGTTTCTATTAAAATATACTTATATATTATTAATAATGAGATTAGAAAATTATTTTTTTCTATAATTCTGAGATTATAATAAAAATCGAACGAACTAGTGATCTCTTCTACGATTCCATGATGAAAAGATATAAATAAATACGGCTTAAGTTGAGGCTGTTGAGTCAGAATCATATTTGTAGCGGATTCTTCATCGGGCATAAAATGCGCATGAGTTTTCCAGAAGGGCACAGCCTGAACTATAAATACGTCGGTTCAGCTTTCAGGAATTCAGTCTCGCAGTGCTTTTTGGTGCGAATCGACCTATCTACAAAGCAACATGTCTCTTGAACGTCAAGTCCGGGCTAAGGTGAGTTCAAGATTTAACATTGTTTTTACAAGTGTTATTTTCACACTATGTGAAAGCTATAACTTCGGTACTTTCGACCATCGCTTTAAAGTTTTAAATCTTTAACTAGTACATTAAAAGGAATGGTCTCCGAAAATATTTATTAATAGCTCAGATAGACTAAACATTTAACTATACGCGAACTTTTTTTAAATACTAGGACGCAATACTCCTTTGTTATACACGGTATTTTTAATTTCTGTCGATAAATATGCTGTTTTAAAAAAAAACAAAATATATATGTATAGTCCTTTCTTATAGATAATAATGTACAAATTTTCTTACAGCTCGCCTCCAAGCGAAACCCAGATCAGGAGAAAGAGTGCCAGGGATGGATCGAAGAGATTCTCGGCGCTAAGTTCCCTCCTGGTGAAATCTTTGAAGATGTCCTCAAGGACGGCACCGTCCTCTGCCAGCTCATCAACAAAATCAAGCCTGGATCCGTGAACAAAATCAACACATCTGGTGGACAATTCAAAATGATGGAAAACATCACAAAGTGAGCATTTTTAACATATAAAACATAAATAACAGAATTAGATCGTTGCGGTGTCATTACTAAATACTTTTAAAGAATTTGAAAGTAGGCGCAGTTTTATTTTAATTATAATCGTTTGCAATAGAATTATTAATAGAAATTTGTGCACAAGTTAGTTGTGGGAGAATTTGGAATTAACTCAAAATAACACATCCTAAGACCCAAGATTGACCCAAGAATTATGTTTTATTATATAAAACAAACAAATATGCACCTTACACTGTGGCTTTGAATATATTGAGAACGACTTCTCCTTTCGTAAATATTTTTCGGTAGTCATATATACAGCCTTATAACGTAAACTATTTTATTTTGTATTTATATTAGTTCGGGACTTTTGCCATTACGCTTATAATCTGACAGTTAACGTAACCTTAAAATTTCAATGTGAGAAATATATTGTAAGGTACAGCCTTATAGCTAACGATCTCTGCCAGTCAAGTTTAAAAAAGATTGACAAAATGAGACATGAAATATTCTAGAAGTGTTCTTTTTACGCTTATTGTTCTTACGTCTATGGTTTTAGTATCAATAGAGTGAAGGTAGTTCTGAACATTACTAATGGAATATATTATTACAGCTTCCAGGCAGCGATCAAAAATTACGGCGTACCAGACATCGATGTCTTCCAAACGGTGGACCTTTGGGAGAAGAAGGATATCGCCCAAGTTGTCAGCACACTGTACGCCTTGGGACGTGAGGTAATTATATATATATATATATAGTGACATTTGATAAGAAATCATTTCTATGATAAAAAACTTTAAAAGATGAAATCTATATAACCGGTAATTCAATTTGATGAATTGTTATATGTTGAGTTGAAAAGCCAATTAATTCATAAATGATGTTTGAAAAATGATAACCAGTAGAAAATCAAAAGAACAAAAACAACTTCTAGTCGTCTAATAGTTGAAAATGAGTCTACAATTTACTGTCAGTTCCCAAATCGAGGGTAGGGCGGACGAGAACTGGCAAGAACTTCTCCGCCGTTGTAAAGAGCAACTATGCCAATCGATATAATATATATAATTTTTGTATTTAAAATACGCGCTTTACTCATAAACAACGTTAACAATGCCGAATGGTAATACTCAGACGCGTTACAAAATATTTTCTCTACACATGTTTAGAATTTGAGAACTTGAACCATTGCCAATATCAACAGATTTACGATCTCGCAACATTACCTCACTTTCACAAATATACAAGGTCGTGCGTTGAGGCCGAACGAGGTATAAAATATTAAACACAAAAAGATAAAAGACTGTCGCTTGACTTAAGAAAACGGATATTAAATAACCACCGTTTGGAATTATTAGTTAAAGACGTTTCCGTTGCTACAGTTGGGTTGTTCGTTATTTTTTAAATTACTATTACATAGCCGATAGGATTATATACCCAAGCTTTATGCTTGTATATTAATATGAATAATTTTTCTATATATACAACGCAACAGTTTAGATATACGAAAAGGTTTCAAACACACAAAATCTATCCCCTGCATATAATAAATTAATTTATTTTCAGACCTACAGACACGCCGAATGGACTGGCCCCTCCCTAGGACCAAAGCCATCTGAGGAATGCAAGCGCGACTTCTCCGATGAAGTACTGAAGGCCGGACAGACCGTAATTGGCCTCCAGGCCGGTTCGAACAAAGGTGCCTCCCAGGCGGGTCAGAACCTTGGCGCTGGCCGCAAAATCCTACTCGGAAAATGAATAAAGTGATATTAATTTTAAGCTGTACAAAACTGAGTGGATAAGACTGTTCGGTTCTTTAGAGTTTTGTCAATGTGAGGTTGTGTACTCTCTTGTTTTCACAAGATTACATTTATTGCCAACGGTAATTACACCTTATGTTGATCTAAATTTTATTTAGTCATAAGATAAGTTTCCATTTTATTATCTTTTGTAATAAAGTAATTTTTTTTATTATTCATTGATTTATTTATAACGTAAAAATCCTTTATATAAATAAAGTACATGTAATTTCGATGTGTTGTGTGTTTGACATTACATGGAATACGAGCCTTTAGCTATAAATAATTAGTATGAATAACTCAAAAAAAATAATTTGGTATGCGTTCAAAAAGTCGCAGTTAAAAAAACCATACTATGAAATAATCCGGTAAGAGTGAGATTATAAGGTTAGCTAAATAAATAATATAAACTGTTTATTGTCACACCGCTTCATACTTGCATTTTGTGGGTTGCCTGGAAGAGATTGCTTATTAGTGATAAGGCCGCCCATTGATCTTATGTGCACTAACAAATATTAACTCCTACCATTTGTGCAACAAAGTGTAAATAAAATAAATAATAAACTAACACCAATATGGGATAATCGAAGTTAAGGAACGGCGGACAAAAGCAGGAGGATCCTATATTACAACATGTAACATTTTCATACTGAACGTACGGAGACAAAAAATAATAATAAGGTTCTGATGTGCATGATACAAATTGTATGGTTTTTAAGTAAGACAGATGGTATTTTGTGGGTAGTATTGACTACTAAAGAAATATGGCGGCATGTAGTGAAGTTTAAAAATCGAGGCATTTGTTGGAACAAGTTCGTTCTAAATTCAAATGTTCAGTCAAGTCATATTAATTATCATTCGAGCGACACGAAAACTTCGCAAATGGTGAACTATCTTTTTTTCATATCTTTTTACTTAATTTTTATATATTCAAATATTTCAGTAATTTATATATATATATATATATATATATATATATATATATATATATATATATATATATATATATATATATATATATAATATCGATTAACTGTGCTCTGAGGACATGCGACGCTGATCCATTTAGTGATAGTCTCCATGTCTTCAGACGCAAATTGTTGCGGACCTTGTTTCGCCAATATACTCCAATTTAGGAACGTTAATTTTTTGATTTATTTCTATGTGTAGAGTTTTTTTTTTGTTTTATATATGATTGTTTGGTTGATTTTTTTTTTAAATTGTATACCTGTAATGCTGTGCATCCCTATAACTTATGCACATACATGCCTTGTGTGGTTTTTTTTGTAATTTTGTTCGGGTTATGTTTGTATGTGTGTTGTTGGTGTGCCTTATTAAATAAATAAATAATCGTTTTGCAATGGTAAATTCAATAGTATACAGGAATACACCAATACAAGTCTAGAATAGATCTGGTATCTGGTGAAACAGTTTATAATTTCTCAGCAGATTGATCTGATTTTCACGTTTGAGTCTAGCTACTATCTACTTCTATCAATTAAAAATTCACTTTTGAACAACACTAAAATTAACTTTACATGGACTTTGAGAGAAAGCAACTCATTTTAGTAGTAATTTTCAGGTCGTCTTTACAGTTATCTTACTGCAGTGACTATCAATTAGTAGAGTACCTGAACAATTAATTTCCTACACCTATCCAACTCTTATTCTACTTTATATTCGCCTTGGTTCGTATAAAATGTCTTTATCATTCCTATTCATCAAAATTATTTATCTATGTACGTATGTATTATATTGCGATTGGTAGCTTCTGAAAAACACTTAAATTGCTGTAATGTCTGCTCCTATTGCACTATGCCCACCGGTAGAGATGGTTTTTTTTTATATTCGCTGGGATATGGTATAATGGTTGAGGCTCTTAGAACCGGTTTTAGCTATCGGCGACTTGTAGTTGCGAAAAGTTACTTGCCAGTTCTTCTTATCTACTCGACGCCCTTGATTTGGGAATTGGCAGTAAATGTAGTCAAAAAAATGATTAATTGTTTGACGATATAATTTATTTATTTTATTTTTTATTTTTCTTATCACAAAAAGTTTACACAATAAAAATAGATTAAAAACAAAGCCAAAATAAGAGGTTAAAACATAGAACCGGAAATAGAATCGAAGATCAGAAAAAAATAATACAACAAAAAAAAACACGAACAGAAAAAAATATATATATACATATGAACAAGTGCAGTATATTATGTGAAGAACGAGCATTTAAGTGTGTGTGTATGTATTAGTGTGTGCAATGGTGTTTCTGTGTGAGTGAGTGTGCGAGGTTGAGTCTTAGTTTTTTTTTTGAAAGAATTTCTACTTAGGATTTTTATTTCATTTTCTATAATGAGATTAAAAATATATAATTGAATGTATATATAGTTATACCTTTATTAATAAAGTTATTTTTGGTTGATTGATTTGAATAAAATGTTATTTTAAGATGACCAACAAAAATGGACAGACGTGCTTATTTCATGATAGGCGAATTGCATATTTCAATTAGTGGGAACTTTTGTAGTTATGCCAGCTCTATCCTTGTTTAAATCAAATCCAGCGCTAAAATTAACTGTTATTAATTTAAATTATTGATGTTATCTGTGCCAAATTAATGTTATTCGTCACTACTTTGTGCTAATAATAATCATAGATCTTACAACCCTTTATGTCTCTTGGCCGCAGATTGCATACTCTATACAGAGTATGTTATTTTTCTATAAAAGATGTATAGATCATACGATCTATATATCTTTTATAGAAAAATATTAGCTCAGACAGCCAGTGTAAGCATCGATGTTAGTACATGCAAGATTGCTTATAAGAAAGTGTTAATCGCGTACATATACAGCTGAAGTTCGACCATAATTATTTATATCTTTTACACATAGAATCGTAGAAGCCATAAATTTTATTTCTACGTACGACGTATGTCATTTTCTTCTTATATCTAAGGCTTCGAGGGAAAAACGCACGGTCGTAAAAGGCACAAAAAGCTCACCTGGTTAATTATCATTTGCAGCGTTATCAATATTTTACAAATGCTCTATATTATTTAATAGTTTTCAGACCTTTACAACCGTGTTGTAAAACATGCTTGGATATTCAATGGAGTGGCGGAGAGTTTCTTGCCAGTGATTCTCGTCCGCTCTACACTCTTGATTTGGAAACAGTCAGTATATGTCAGTCAAAAAATTATATAATTATTTTTTAGGTGATTAATAAGTGTACAATATTTACCTCTTATGTGAATAAAGATATTTTTGATTTGATTTAGGGTAATGCATTTTTATCCTTCAAATAGTAAATAATTATCTCTTAAATGTAATTCTAATGCGAGTGAGCTTCAGGCACGGAAGACTTTATAAACACAGAAGAATTAAAATACTAAACGAAAGATTAATGGCATTATGCCGCCATCTGGAGTGAACGAAAATAAACACGTCCGCTACGCTCAAAATAACGTTGAGCTAACGGCGTTTAACGACGCAATTCGTTACGCATCTAGTTCAACGCGGTCGTTATTTTCGTGTAACGCCGAACGGAACCTCAAAATAGGCTTCGCGACGCCGTTCTCGATTTCAACGCGGGTTGGCATAAATAGAATTCGCAACTCGCAAGCCTGCCAGTTGGTTAACGGTTGGGTAGGCTTTCGCACCGTTATTTCGTTATTAGTTGCATTACTTACGAAAAGATGGCTCCCGATTATTATTAAAGTCCATTCAATTCACCGCTGCTCTGTTAGATGGAGCTGCATTCAATATAACATTCCATTTAGTTTTACGCTGTGATAAGAGATGGAAGCACAAGTAAGTCTATTCATATTTTTAAATCTATATATTATTTATATACTGTAAATACTTGGTGTACATATACAGAATGTATGTATAAGTAGTGTTGCAAGTGCACAGGCGCTTATTAAAGTATTAAGTAGGTGCCTGGTAGTCAGTACCGGTGATCCAAGGGCTGGTGCTTTCCTTGCTCAGCGTATAAGCATCGCGATACAGCGAGGAAATGCTGCCAGGATTGTGGGTAGTCTGCCAGGGACCAAACTTTTTAAATTTGTTTTCGTTTTGTTTTATTTTAAGTTACTTATATTAGTTAGGTTAATATTAAGAATATAATATATACATAGTTATTTCCATAATCACAGGTCAATACAGTAGTATTTATTTACACTTTATTGCACTTAAACATTAGAAATAGAAGATGTTAATACAGATAAAAAGTATTTTATAAATTGTCTGATTATTTTGATGATGAAAAAGTTTGGGAATGAATTAGCTCCAGCTTACCCTTGCCTTAAAAAGTGTACTGGGATCATTATCAAAAAAAAATTAACCAAGCCGAGTTTCTTGCCTGCTTCTTCTCCGCTTGGTCGCGTACGAACAGGCGTAGAATCACTTATCGGCGGCCTTATCGCTAATAAGCGATCTCTTCCAGGCAACCCACAAAATAAAAGAAGACGTTAAATACAATTTAACATTGGGTTTTCTGTTCGTGTATACTATGTACAAATCTAAAATTCATTACCTAACAATTTTTTTACATAACAAGTCGATATTCGTGAAATTTTTTTTTTTAAAAAGAGTTTTTTAAAATTATCAAATTACATTATGTGAAAATGTTTGGGATAAAGTTTGCACCAACTTGGCCTTACTCCAAAAAATTGTGTTAAGATCATCACCAAATAGAATAACCAAGCTGAGTTTCTTGCCTGTTTCTTCTCAGCGTGGCCGCGTACGCAGCGGCGTAGATTAATTTAGATTTATGTCGGTTGAAAAAGGTTATCATACTACATACGTACGTTAATTAATGAAAAAAAAATGATTTAGATCGTGAATGTTGATTAGTAACTGCCAGTACCCAAATCAAAGGCGTAGAGCGAACGAAAAGACCTGGCAAGGAAATATAGTATAAACTTACAAACTAGGCACTATATGATATAAAAAAAATATTTTTATTAAATAAAAATGAATCGCTTTTAAAAAATAGCTATGAAACATATTGTTTAAACTTGGCACTCTTCACAGCTGAGTCGCAAATTTTAGTAATGACGCATTTCTTTTCTTGACTTTGCGTCATTCAGGTGAAATGCTGTCAACGAACTCCATAAAATATATAAAATAGTGTAGATACTCAATATATTAAATTAAAACGTATGCCTATAAATATAAAAATAATAATAATATAAATTTAAAGGCCACAACACATGTGAACTTCGGCCGCAGATTTTTTTGATGTTACAGGGACAATCGATAATTAATTCTAAGTGACTCGTCAGTTGTTTACGCCCTTTCCACCAAAAAACAACACATTTCCTTATATACGAAAATACATATACGTATGTGGAAGTTTCACGAGAACCCGAATTATTTAAATAACACATTTGTTAATATAGATATTTTTCGATACGACTATTTGTTTTTAATCTGAAACTATGTTCACCGTGATCCCAGTACAATTTTTGAAATAAGGCTTAGTAAAAGCGCACGAATTCCCAAACGTTTTCATCATCAAAATTATCAGATAATGTATGAAACGGTTTTTCTAAAAGCTTATCTTTAACTATTTTTTTTATTTCTTACTGACAGAGTCAAAAAATTGTTTGGGATTTTGTTATAGAAGCATACACTACTTACACAACTACCAACTTTATAGTAAGTTGTAAATAACTCCAAAACTTCCAAACAGAATGCTGTAACAAAAATCATCCGTTGTTTCTTATCTATGGTTTCTCAGTACACTTTCACTTGTGGCTAAAATAAGCTCGTGTTTAAATCCCTTTATCAACATACTAATATTATTGAGTCAATTACTAAATGTCTGTTGTCAGTTTCTATTTGTCTATGGAATATTAAAGATACGGACGAGGTTGAGAACCATCTAGGGTTATGCATTTGAACTAATCGATCATGGGTTTACAGATAAATAAGCTATTTATAAATGTAAACACGAATTGTAAGTCAAAATCTTTTGTCAATGCGTCATACTTTATATTGAGGCGTTCATATTACGAACAGCTACCCAAAGGACTTAAAAAGTCCAGTTTTGTAAACTATGTTCGTAATAATTTCGATTTATAACTCATTTACATGAGTTCGTTAATCAAAGACAATATAGAATTTGGTTACAGTTTTATTCTATAAAAAGAAATCTACTTTTGCATTATCTATGTAGATGCTATACTAAATCTTATATATAAAATCCTCGTCTCACAATGTTCTTTCTCGTACTCCTCTGAAACGGCTTGACCGATTATCATGAAATTTGGTGAGTATATTGAATAGGTCTGAGAATCGAAAATATATTTAGAGACAAAATACATACAACCCTTAAAATCTGTACCCTTTTACCACCAACCCCAATTTTTATGTCAAAACGTTTGCCGGGTCAGCTAGTAATATTATATAAACATACAATATGAATAATAATTGATTAAAAAAGTATCAAACAATATTTTTATTTAATGATAAAACATTGTCGAATATTAAAGCGGACTCTATATTTTTTTTTATAACAACAGGTTCTATTGACATGCCATGGCATTCATTAAAACGGCGCGTTGCCGGCCCATAGATTCCTGTATGTATATGCCATATCAATCAACCATGCCAAATGTTTATCAACAATCAGCCACTTACGTCTTTTCATTTTGTGACGTATGATTGACTGTCAAAAACGTACGTCAAAAACGTACAAACTTAAAACGCTCTGTTGTCATGTGCAGTTAATTCATTGTAATTATTTCACACGTCTCTTGATTGATTCTCTTATAACCGTGTACTAAGAGAAATTAATTACTAAAATACATTTTGGGGGAGCAATTGATTTTTAAAAAGTGTTAAAATAACTTCAAAAATGCAAAACAATTTTTTAATTATATTCCTTTCAAGCAACACAACAAAAACCTTTATTTTTATTATAAGTATAGATTAATAATTAATACCCTTTATAGAGAATGTCTTTTTTTTTATACTACATTTAAAATATGTCTTCAGACACCAAGTTTCCCTCGTTGTTTTTGGTAGCTACTTTTTATCAAGAAGATAGTTGATTATTAATTGGCAAATGGTTGTGACCTTCGAAGATAAAAAAAAGGTTGAAAAAGTCACCGCAAGCACTAATATAAATAAACGGGTGTTTTTCTTTTAATATTTTAGTCGGAGTTAGTAGCCAAGAAAAAATGTATTATCCTTTTTTCTCACATACTGAAATATATCAAAAAAACCAATCAACTTTACATATTTATTTTATCAGTAAACCAATCTTTGTTGCCATGCCAATTACTATTTTAATAATTCCTTAATATTGCCTGAATTTATTTATATACATTAATAAATAGAATATATATAACTGCTATCTTACGTAAGAAAAAAGGTTACATTTCAAACCCCCCACAAGTCTTAACCTAGTTGAAAATTATCTGACATAATATGAAAATCTAAAAGTAGTGTCTGTAATTCTGATACGGCGTGGGTGGGACATTGGGGTGTGAGTAATACTTGGTGTTACGGTGTGTGTTGAGTAACCGGTGGTACCCACGTTATTTTCGCCTCGGCCCACACAAATTCAGATTTGCCACACCTGTGTGCACCGGTAAACACCTGAGTGCTATTTAATCTTTATTCCAAAACATTCTCTATGTTGCATGGACGTAAATAGGATGGCATTGAGCATAAAATCACCAAACCCTAAATATTTTCAAATCAAAAATACCCATTTCATGTAGATTCTTACGCGTACGAATCGAATATTTATAAAAAGAATGTTAACAAAGCGTAGATCGGACGAGAAGACCTGACAGAAAACTATACGCCATTTAAATCGGTATGTTATACAGGATGGTTGTTCCAGCAATTACACTATGCTATAGCGAATGAAACTCTAAATAAATTAAAAAAAAACACACTATTGTGAAATAGGAGCACACATTTACGTTATAGCGGGAACCCGCAAATAGCCAAAGATGAATCCAGAGAAAAATGATTAGCAACTGCAATATTAAGTCTGACCAGAATGGTGCTACTTATGGTGATACAAGTAGCATCACCATTCACGACCACGATAAAAATTTTTCCAAATTATATCTGTTGTGTACATATAATCTGGTTTCAAATAGAAAATTGATTTTGAATCAACAGCTGTCCTGTCGTTTGATTGCACAATTACATTCATATATGGGCGCAGTATGTAGCGTACGTAAATGGTGATTGGTCATGGACATCGTTTATACTTTATTTATTTACGGCCGAAGTCAAAACATACATACACAAAAGTCAACACCTAACTATTCTTAAGCTAACCGCTCATACTTCTACTGTCATTCTTAACCCTGTCAAAAAAATGTCACATTCTGGTTAGAGTTAAGTAAACGATTATTTATTTATCATGAGGGGCTTTGCTGACAACGTTCACAAACGTATTTCAGCCAGTAGCAGCCTCCTTCAATGAATAGAGTGTTTAACAGTTTAAAACAAGAATAAACCAATAACGTAACTACGGAACTAAGGAAATAATAGTTGGGTCTTAAGACACAGCATTATGTACAGAATCTTTGTGGACATGGCGTCGTCGATCTTCATTTATGGCCTGTGTTTTGTTAACTACACAAATACCAGATTTTCTGAAGAGCTACCACAACCTAAGAAGCTTGTGATCAGCAAAAAAAAATCTAGATTCTAGATTGTTTAACGCTTAATTTTTGTGTATCTTTTCAGGCTGGTTGATACCATGAAGAAAAGATATAAATAAATATTTGATAACTTAATAAACAATTTAAGAACGATCAATTAATGTGTAATATTTCATATAATGTTAATTTTAGTTTTTAAAATATTAATAGATAGGCAGGTGCTGTGTACTTGGCAAAGGTGATTCGGACTAATAGTGCGACTAATAGAGTATGTATGTGACAATGTTTAGATGTGAATTGCCAATATTATGACTCAATGGCGGTCAGAATTATTTTTAAGTAATTGTTTTTGTTGTGTGACTCATTAGAATTGTGTTACAACTTTTTCATTATAGCTACCATAGAAATACATTTAAAAAAATCAAAAAGGAAAATAGAAAACCACAAAGAGTTACATTTGAGTTCTTCTCAGGTGTACGCAGTGAAGAAGAAAATTAGAAAAAAAAAGAATATTTTACTTTGAATCAGTTTTAAATAAAATTATTGTAAAATTAAGTATTTTAAATAGAAAAAAGGATATTTAATTGCTTTTATTATATTTTGGAATATTCAACATGATTTAGTTCGGTTGTTAACTGTAATTTATCGATACTAATAATAAGACAGTAAAAATCGAAAATCTGTACATTAAATATTTTTCCAAAAAACCGAAAGGAGACAATTAAAGAAGAGTCATAGAAACCAAAACAACAATTTTTGGAATTCTTATCTGTCTGTGTGTCTGTCTGTCTGGTACGTTATAACTTGAAAACTACTGAACGGATTTGAACGTGGTTTTCACAGTTGGATTACATATAATTGGGAGCGTTGTTAAAAGTTTATTTTGTCAAAATCGGTTAGGAGAAAGAGGAGTTATGTTCAATTGAAAATTTACTTCAACCACTGCTTCAAAATTTTTAAACACTTATATTGATTGATTAGTTATATATTGTTAAATATGTTCTAATTTAAGTTAATCTTAAAACTTATGAGAGGTAACGAAAATAACAAATAACGCAGTGCGCGCGTGCGCGGTTGAAGTGTTGAACAATGTGCTCGATAGATGGCGTTGATGAAATTCGTCATCAACCTAGATTTATTTTATTTCTTTATTTCTTAAACCTATACAGCTTATCAAAAACAGTTTACACAATAAAAATAGATACAAAAATAAAGCCAAAATAAGGTTAAAATATAGAACCGGAAATAGAATCTAAGATCAGAAAAAAGAATAACAAAAAAAAACACGAACAGAAAAGAATAAATAAAAATATATATACACAGGAACAAGTGGAACTATGTGAAGTACGAACATTTTAGTGTGTGAGTGTGTATCAGTGTGTGCAATGGTGTTGCTGTGTGAGTGAGTGTGCGAGGTTGAGTCTTAGTTTTTTTTTAAAGAATATCTACTTAGGCCAAATATATCCATCGCGGTATTAAGATGCTTCATTGTGTAATGACTTGGTAGTCATTACACAATGAAGCATGGTTGCAGTTCAAACTTTCATTAACGTTTTACCCTATGATTATTTTGAGTGAACACTACCTATACAAACAAGTAAAAGGAAACGTTTATCGTTTGTCCGCATCCATTTTTCCACCTACGTCCTTAACTTTAATGAGGTTTATCTTTTATTATTTGGTCAAGCTAATAAGTAATAACCTCACAAGTACGTATTTCGTACTCATAACTTCGTAAGAATTTTCTTTCAACTCTTAACCGCTGAGGAGTTTTACCTTCCATCATCAGCTCATCCACATAAGAAGATGACTATCAGAATATAAAATTGTCAGAATATTAATTGCCTGTACGTTAATTTGAAAGTTGCCCTCGATTTCCCCGAATCATCCGATCCTGTAAAGCTACATCATCTCTGAGTAACACAGGCTATATATAATTCCAATTGTAACAAGATTTTAGCCCGTGAAAGAAAGCCCTTTCGAGATCATTAAAAATCGCTCTATACTTAACCAAATTACACGTGGGCGAAAAGCTAGTTCAACTATAAAATCATAATCAATTAAGTTTTTAAACAAAATATTTACATTATTACTTTTCAGATGTATATTTCTATTTTATATATTGTATACTAAGACAAACTTATCACTATAAAATGATATTACATATGTAATGCGATATTTGCCTAATAAGTTACATAACACGTGATTCGAATATTTCTATTTACATATTTCGTTTCGGCACTATATGTCTGTAAATTAGTTAAAAACATGTTCAATAGTTATATGTTGAGTAGTTGTATAATAATATTAATATTCTAAATAAGTTAGTGTAATTACAATCTAAGAAACGGCACTCATAGTCATAGTCATAATATATAGATAGTCAAATACAGATAGATTATCCTCCGATTTAAACTTTAACAAATCAATTTAATTCATTAAATCCGTCAAACCATTCAACGTAATCCAAAACAATCACAGATCTATATAAAAACATAACTATTGAACGATTAATATTGAAAATCAAAATTAAGTCATCCGTAACAACAATAGTAATTGACGAGCAGATTTATTGTTTATATTTTAATCTTTCACAAATACAATAAGAACTACATCATTATATGACAAAGAATCTTGCTACTAAAGCCCTTAATTAAGAGCTGGAGTAAGCCGTGTCGAATGTTAAGGGTAGTATAATGAGTTGGTGAGGGCGGATCACCGCCCCACCACTGGGGCCGTGTGCAACTGGTATAGACTACGGTGGCACTCTGCCCTCGCGCATCATTCGACCTCCGCGCACAGCAGTCTCGGCAAGCGCCTTGCACTGTATACGCGATCGGGAGTGACACTCTCGTTGCGACACGACGAACAGGTCGGTCTACCGGTGAAAGTGATTAAAACAATCGCGAGTGATTGTGGCTCCATCCTAATGCTATAAATAAGTGCTCTCCAGTATTACCTGGACGGTCCAAATTAGGCGCGTTGGTGTACACCGCCCACGCGCCGCCCGCCTTAAGTTTCACGTGTAAATGCATTCGGAAGGAGCCCGCCCTCAATTTGCATCTGTTGAATTAGTGAATTGGATGTACGCCAATGGACGTTGCATTATTTGGATATGGATTTTGTAATGTTCTGTTGTGTTTTCCAAATGTAAAAGTTTTATTTTTCCAAATTTATATATGTTAAACACTCTTTCAGGATAATTTAAGCGAGCACAATGCCTTTCAAACCAGCAGATAACCCCAAGTGCCCTAAATGCGGCAAGTCTGTGTATGCGGCGGAAGAGAGAGTCGCCGGTGGACTTAAATGGCACAAAATGTGTTTCAAATGTGGTAAGTGAAGGCTGGTCATATTAATACTGGATTAGATACTCCAACTTCAGAATTTCGAGAAATTTCATACAACCTTAAAGGTTTAATTGTAATGTCCAAGTCTGTTATTGATAATTATATTACAAAATTATTACAGTAAACAGGTTTTCAATTTCAAATGTTATTACATTAAAATTTCAAGTATAATTTGAATACACTGACGATCCGTGTGATGTTATTAATCTATTCGATATTCTATTTTTACTTAACATATGTTGTTTCACACACCCACAGAAAGCCTTTGATTTGTTGTAAAAATAAAATATTAAATATAGCAAATGTAGTCTGTTTAAAATGTAATCAATACAGTTATTGCTAAATCGAGGAATTTTAATAAAGAAAAATTATTAAAGAACGAATAAATTCATTCTTACAGTTTTTGGACATGGCGTTACCAGTGGATAACGCCTAAAAATATCACGTAACTTGTATTTATGTGGTAACTTTTGCCCGCGACTTAGTCAGCGTGGTTTAAATACAAAATTTAGAAAATCGGTTTATATATGGCAGAGTTCTGATGAAATATTTTTACAAACTTTCATCCGCCATTACAAGCCCTCCAACCCTTTTTTCGCGATAAAAATTAGCCTCCTTCCTTAAAGTTAAGTCTCCATACCAAATTGCGTTGAAGTGGGTTCAGTATTATAAGTGTGAAAGTGTAACATGCATACTTTCGAATTTATAATATAAGAATGAATAACCGGTAAGCAGACGATATATTGAATCGATTTTTACAAACATCCTTTCCAAGGATTCAACATTTTACTTGTTAAAATATTAACTGTTAATCAAACATATTATTTCACACTGTAATAATTTCACATAGGTCTCTGCCAGAAGCTTCTGGACTCAACAAACTGCACAGAGCACGACGGTGAGCTTTACTGCAAAGTTTGCCACGCGCGTCAGTTTGGACCCAAAGGCTACGGCTTTGGTGGCGGCGCTGGTTGCCTATCCATGGACACAGGCGATCACCTTAAGGGCGAGAATGCGTAAGTACAAATATCAATCGATCTCCCGCCGCCCGCGCCACAGAGGGCCTTTCCTTATCAAAGGTCGGAAGCCGACCGGCCTCTGGGCCCGTACGTAACAAAATTAACAGCGTGTACATAAACTCATAAGTAGAAGCGCTCTCCGGCTGTAAATTCTGCGCCTGACATGTGCATGACCAGACTTCGTTTATGTCGCAACAGGAATTGAGCGCGAGCGGAGCCCCAGCAGCGCTGGCGAGCACACATCTCGGTCCACCGGCGGCGCGTTCTCAACATCATTCTGTACACTTTAAATTTAGTTAGGATTATCTTATTCGCTATCGCTTAATTTATTTTGTTAATCGGTCTATATTCAATTTATACAAAACAATAAAATGTCGACAACCAATCCTGTGTATTGCTCGAATCGGGTGGGAGCGCGGCCATTCCTGGCGACGGTCCATCGACAGGACCAACGCCAACATGGGCACGTTCCCATTTGAACCCCTTTACCTCCCTCTATCGAGGCGACCCCAACATACTGGAACAACGGTGAGAAAAACCAATGTGTAAAGCCTCCGCACGACATCGCAACGCTCGTGACGCACCAATAGAGCATGCTAGAAAACTCTATCTTTAATTACTTGCTAATAACTTACACACAATAACACCAGCTAACGCTTATTTGTATTCAAACTGATCAATGTATGTGATGGGATAAGGAAAGCGCCCTCTGAATCGTGTAATTTTGCGGCAAGGCCGGGGCGGAGCGGGAGGACGGGACTTACCTTCTCCCATTACGGCGGAGGTGCGCCGTCGAAATCCATCTGCTTCGTCGCCATTCGTTTTGATTAAATTAAATTTGTATGTAGGGGCCTCTGGAGAGCTCTGGGGTCCAGCCTTTATTTAACATCTCTTCTTCATAGCTCAGACAATTGTAATCTATAAAGCTGTTATTAATCAACATTATGTTTATACAGAAATGGAATGAGGACGAATGGGGCGTGCTTGGAACCGCGCTCAATTGCCAAGGCTCCACCTGGCGAAGGTTGTCCTCGATGCGGCGGATACGTATATGCTGCAGAGCAAATGTTGGCTCGTGGAAAGGTAAATTACGATGATCTGTTAATTATTGTCATTTTAATTTAGTTGCTATCGGCATAAGGCAAACATATCTAATTGTTATACATCAGATCATCTAATAATGTTCATTTCGTCCTAGGCTTATCACATAAAATGCTTCAATTGCTTTACATGCCACAAGAACCTCGATTCAATGATCCATTGTGACGGGCCAGACAAAGAGATTTACTGTCGAGGTAAACACGTCGCATATTTGAATGAGGTCTTTACCCACCCCCTGTTCCCTGTGGCGTTAACCTGAAATTTGCACCTGTTTTGTGAAGCCCGCATGTCCTATACCTTATGTTCACTGTTTGTCCAGGCGTGGCACAAGGAGTGTTTCAAGTGTGGTGATTGCTTGAAGCGGCTGGACTCGATAAACTGTTGCGAGGGTCCCGACAAAGACATTTACTGCAAAGGTTGGTCTTGTGTTTGATTTTCCATCAACTAATTTTGTCAAAGTGTGTGTGTTTGATTAATGTGTGAGGTATTGTCTATAATATCGTTTGTTTCTCAGTGTGCTATGGCAAGAAGTTTGGACCTAAGGGATACGGTTATGGGAAAGGAGCTGGTGTCCTCCAAAGCGACTCTTACGCGAATGGGTAAGACATTCTATTGACATAAATAAATAAAAAACCAATTAACATCTGAATAAATACATAAAACAGTGCAAAATTATGAAATAATCAATATATAGTGTAAACTCCATGTAATGTCACACAATTGGTAGTGTAAAAATTTACGATTCAAAAGTGTCTTTATAAAGACCTACTTGAATAAAGATATTTTGAGTTTGAGTTTGATTTAACGTCAAACTCTCTAACGCATCGAAATCTTTGCTTTGGTTGGTTTAGCTTGTATTCTAATTCTAATTGTTCTTTTCTCCATTTAACGACCAATCTCTATAACGCCATTAAATGCAGTCTTTTCAATGTCGTTATATAGAGTTTACACTGTAATAGTAAAAAAATTACGCTGAATAAGTTACTAATTAAAATTATATGCATCAATATGTATATTAATCGTAAAACAGTAATATTTTTTTTTAATTCGGAATCAATTCACCATAGACTAACGAAGTCTGTACCAGTCATAGACTAGTAATTTCATAGAGGACAATAAGTTCGACGCATACCAGCGATTAGCAACGTGTCTAAACTTATCCATTCTCAGGTTACAGACAGGTTTAGGATATTTCCATCGTCTTTCATAAAAACAACTTATAATACAAACAAGTGTTGGCATCCCGCCAATTTGAAAATAGAACGTCCGTTCTCGAACCGACTAATTTTAATATAGATCTCGCCACGCTTACAACATATTTAATCCGATGCCCAACATATTTTCTTTATTATTAGGTCACACACTTTCGTCATGTTATGTAAGCGTTTCATTGCAATATCTTCGTTTAGAACGAATTGTAGGAATACATTTGGTACGTACAGAATGTTTGTGAATTAGGACGTTGACCGGATGCTTCTAAACGTTCCTTTTTCAAAAATGGTCTTAAGAAACATTACAAAATACGACTAAATACTTTTTTGTAAACACATCTATTTATTTATTTATTAAAGCTTTCATTAGTCTTATCAAAAAAGACAAAGGATATGATAAAATTAACACTACAACATAAATTATAAATAACACACAAAATTGAGTGATCGAGTAATTTATTAACGCGTTCAAAATATTTTGTAGGGATCAGGCACCCAAGACCACGGTGATCGATACAGCAGCGATCCAGGCACCACCTGGCAAGGGATGCCCACGATGCGGTGGTTTTGTATACGCCGCTGAGCAGGTTCTCGCCAAGGGTCGTGAATGGCATCGGAAGTGTTTCAAGTGTCGCGATTGCACTAAGACACTTGACTCTATTATCGCATGTGATGGACCGGACAGTGACGTATACTGTAAAACTTGCTATGGAAAGAAATGGGGACCTCACGGATATGGGTTCGCTTGTGGATCTGGATTCCTTCAGACCGACGGTTTGACGTGAGTATTTCCATGGGCTGTAATCATTATTGACGCTTTTGAAGATTTTATTTTGATAGTGGTATTCTTTAATCGGAGCGTACCAATTGTGAGTGTCTATGGGCGGCGACTTAACCTTTATGGTGTCCTTCTGCGTTTGCCCCCTATTATAAAAAAAACGTTAACAAACATTCAAATTTACCCTTAATTATATTTGATGGATGTATGTTTATGCAAAACCAACGTTTTACAATTAATTATTTAGAATCCTATAAAATATAAGTGATATTTGAGTTCAAAACATAATAATATAATGTTTGGAGTGAAGGATATTCGTGCATACGCAGTGTATAATGTTTTCTGAACATTTTTAGTGAGGATGAGATCTCTGCTGGCCGTCCATTCTACAATTCGGACACCACTTCAATCAAAGCCCCGAAGGGACAGGGCTGCCCGCGGTGCGGTGGAATGGTTTTCGCTGCTGAACAACAACTCGCCAAAGGCACTGTAAGTAAACAATAGCAGTAAGATGCTTTATGGTGTACAAGTCCCAAAATTAATACAGGAATGCTACGATAAGTTTAATATTTTTATCGAATATTGAGATGGCATGTCTAATTTTAGCCGACGTACTTATGATAATACGACTTAACAGCAAAATAACAACAAAAAAGTTTTAAAATAATCACATATGTGATATATAATTTTTTTTAACAGATGTGGCACAAGAAATGCTTTAACTGCGCGGAATGTCATCGTCCACTTGATTCTATGCTAGCATGTGACGGCCCAGACAAGGAAATCCACTGTCGGTCATGCTACGCTAAGCTTTTCGGACCTAAAGGATTCGGATTTGGCCAGTCACCTACCCTTGTGTCCACCGATTCTGAACCCACCACAACATTGTAAGTAAAAATAATAAACTAAATCCACCTTGTAGTTTATACTGAGTACAAAATACATTGATTTAGTTAAAGTTTATATAAAGTACAAGTTTTGAAATAGAACTATCTAGATTCTAGACAATGAACATGAAAAATAACAATTATTATATATATTAAGAAGTAAATATAGATTTTAAAGACTAAAAGAAACCTGATATTGAGTCAAGTTTTTAAATGTATACCTGGATTACAGCACTGAACAAGTACCATTCAGTGGACCTAAAGCGGCAAATGGCAAAGGATGCCTTCGATGTGGATTCCCAGTGTATGCTGCTGAACAAATGAACTCAAAGAATGGCACATGGCACAAACGGTGCTTCTCATGTGCAGACTGCCATAGATCTCTTGTGAGTATAACAATACTATAACATTTATATTGTATGCACTTATTTACTACAGTGCTAAATCAGGTGCTTTAAAAAGGTTTAACACTTCTTAAGCCACTTTTAAGTAAACTTTTTATAGTATAGTTATCATAAGTAGGCATATTATGCAAAACTTGTTTATGAAACAAAAACTTTAAATAAAAACACAATTTAATTATGGGCCATTTATTATATAAGAATTAAATTAGGTTTGTCTTTAAAAATCCTCTGTCGTCATCGACTTCTTTTACTAAATGAGCATTCAAGAATTCTTCTACGGAGTCAGTATTCCATTTCTCTATAGCAACTGTATCTTTAACTATACCATCTTTGTCAAGCAGTTTAATAATTGGGTCTAAGCCTCGAACATACTTTATTTGTAAATTAGGGAATTTGGCCGGTCTATCACTTTTAACAAATGCCTGGATTTGGGGATACGCTGGGAATTTGCATGTACAAACTTCAAGTATTGCCCGTGCGTATTTTTTCTCCTTCGGCGCTGATTCATCTTGGTGACAACATTGTTTGCAGTGTTCAACTAATTGATCTAAACTAAAATCCTTAAGTTGATCACAAGATGAACACAGTAGATTCGATTTTATAAATCCCAGAGATGAACAATCTTCACTGGATAATTCTGCCTGACTACTCTTTATTAAAAACACAGTTAACGCCACTGTTAAATATGAACAAATCATTTTACCTCAATAATTACAGTTTTCAAATTATTTTAAACTTTATAAAGTAGGAGAAATTAATGCAAATCAAATAAAACCACGACAGATTTAGGCACAAGATTTCAGAGAAACTGTCACAAATCAAATTTGAAAACGCTAACCAAACGTCAGTTGTCATTTGTCAATCATATTAAATCAGATGGAGGCTTAACATTATCTGTAGATAACATTTCCCACTCTATAGTCAATTATCGACTTCATATTTCGAATATTACCGCAATAAGCGGTTTATTACAATCAATTTCATCACTTCATCTTAACATTCCAATTATTAGGTATCTAATTTTAAAACAATAAGTATTTGATAACTCTTCAGTAAATTAACCTATTTACGTCTAGAAATCTCATTGTAAAGTTTTGTTTATTGTTTTAGGATTCGACGAATTTGAATGACGGGCCCAACGGTGAAATCTACTGCCGCGGATGCTATGGACGTAATTTTGGCCCGAAAGGAGTGGGCTACGGTTTGGGCGCTGGTACACTGACCATGGCTTAGAACTATGAAGCTGGACTTTATAGAGTTTGTGTGAATGGTAGCAAGAGAGGAATTTAATCAGGGCTATGTGACTACCTATCATACCATGGGCTAAACTGGTTTTAATCATGGTTGATAAATATGAGACTAATAAATAGATATAATTATGTATTTTATAATGTAAGACCAAATATTTTATGATAAAATTTAAACAAGGTTACATTCCCTTCATTTAAGCGAGAGCTGTGTTGAATGTGTTTGGGCCCTTGATTTACAAATTCGTCATAAAATATTAGTGTAAAATGCATAGACATAGTTACAGAGATAAGTGTAAAGATGTATTTTATAATCATAAATGAAATAAAAAATATCATAAAAAAAAATAATAACGGCATTGTGATACTTCAATTATTGGGGTAATTAAACTATCCTGGACGCGGTTTGATTGCGATCGACCAGATCTCCTCACCGAGAGGATCTGAAGCACATCACATCATCATATAACTTTCTATACCAAAGATTTTGTATATATAATCTAAAATAGCAAAAAGCTGTGCTAGATCTAACAACCGCTTGAAGCTTTTGCACCTTATTTAAGAGTTAAGACAGCTTACTGCAATTACTAAGCGAAATCAAACATTGTATCATTTTTTATTAAATAAACTCGCTTTTAAAATGACCTTTTATTTTACTTCAATGTTAAGTAGGTAAATATGACTATGGCAGGGAGCAGTGTTTGAACGACAAGTAATTAAAATCACATCATGTATATGTTTGATTAATAATTTATAAATGAAACTTTATTGATATTTAATTCTAGATCTATCTAAATTTAATTCGATAAAATATGTATTTTTGTACACACACTTAGATACAAATATATTTATAAGAGAAATAAAACAAAAAATCAAAACATTTAATCGCAGGTACATAATTATATATAAATCACAATATTACAAATACACATAATTGCATTTGGATTTTTAAAAATTATTAATACAATTGTAGCCATTATTAAAACAATATAAGTATCAAGTAGGCAAGACTTATAATATTAACAGAGAAGGGTTTGACAATAATTTTGCTATGAAAAAACTCTATTAAATATGATAATTTAAAAAAGTTACGTTATTAATTAAATACTGACTTTAAATTATTGGGAATGTCAAGTGAAATTTAAAAAAAAAATGGTAAATGTGTGAAAAATAATATGATATTTTTAAATGAAGCTAGTAATTGTAATATTAAAAGTTTAAATTTAACATGATATTAATAATTAAAAAAAACATACGTATATCTTTACACTGGCTTAGAACAAGTCAAATGGATTTCGGGCAAATAAATGAAATTTACAGGTAGTGCTGTCAACAAGGGTATCAAAGTAACACAATTTCACAATTTTATGACGAAACAAATTTAGATTACTATAAAATAATTTATTGTTTAAAATCAACTAAATAGTAAAATGTTAAGATATATAATCATGCAATATATACATAAAACAAAAATTTACTTCCCATATCCACCAGTAGATGGCGTAATTGTAAATAAAGTGTTTCATTCAAATTTTAGTTGAGGTAGTCTTACAGAGAGGACATCGAAATAATAATTGTCTATATTGTATAAGTGTAAAAAATAATTGTTTTTTTCTAGGTTCAGCTAAAATTGAAGATTTTTTTAAACTATTTCTTTTGACTGTAACATTCTGGCCGCAAAATGGTGCGATGTCCTTTGGTTTAACATTTAAGTATACACATCAATTATTTTCGGCAAAAAAACAACCACGATCAACACTAACATAGTATACATACAACATAATATAATCTCCTGTCATAAAACACACTATATTATTTTTTAAACATTTGTATGACAAGGTTATAATTAGCGTTGTGAGTAAATTAATAATGGCTTTCAATAGTTTAAAAATAATACTGAGACCCACCGCTCTGCAGTGTGGCCGTATAAAAATCAACAGAATACACTAAAATTACAAAAATTGTGATTTTATCACACCTTTTTAGAAGTAACGAATCTCGGCCCTTTACGCTTTTTAGTATTGTCAGATGTGCTTGGTTCTTCAAATCCATATTTGGCTTTGAGCCTCTCTTTAATAAAAAGCCCTCTAATCAACCTCTTCCAATTACCATAGACACGTAACTCTATTTTTTCCTTTTCCCTTCTCTCCAAATCTTCTTGGTCCTAAAAAATACATTGCTTTAAGAACTATGGTAAAATCAAATTGCACAGATTACACAAGTTACAATGTAAAAAGTATTTAATGTCTTTATTAAAATTTTTGAATTCGAATATAAAACTTGAAAAAAAAAATTTAAAAAAAAAACTCACCTTAACCCAAGCCTCAGTAATAATTTCCTCAAACTCCTGACAAACAATGAATCCATCAAACACCGGGTGAGTGTAGCCGCCATTAAAATCAAAACCTGTCATGGCCGGGGCACAATCTATATTTAGCTTCTTCGCCACTCTGTTCAAAGCAGGCACTGGAATAACGAATTAAAAAAATAAAATAAATTAAACTAGTTCATAAATTTTTTAGACCCAGATGATGTTGACCAGAGACAATATATACTAAAAATGAAATGTTAGAATTGTTTTTCACTGTTGACGGTTAGAAAAAATTGTAACCAAAGACAACAGACGTGTCTGAAGTGATTGTATATGCACTGTTCCAATATTAACAAAAATTAGATGTCAGAATAAATACTGTTTATTTAATATAGACATATAAAAAATCGAATTATATGTTAAACGGTGTTTAGATGTATTGTGACCAAAGACAACAGACGCATCTGTGGAGATTTTTTGTCTACTTTTTTTTAAGACACTCCTCTATTAAAAACAAAAAGAGGGCAAAAGAGTAGAAGGCGCACCATAAAGGTGAAGTCGCCGCCCATAGACACTCGCGTGGCTTGGAGCTCGTGAGTGCGTTGCCGGCCTTTTAGGGACGCTTTACGTCTACTTACACTTTATATGCACAGTTCCCTTGGGTAACATAGATTCCTTGAACAGTTCAACGTTTCCGTACGCGTTCCTCGGTACGACGCCATTTTCCGCCGTCGGCGGCTCGTAGTCCTGCACCTGCCAGGGCCCGAACACTTCCAGCGGCTTATCCGTTATCATTTTATTTGAAAGCTGGAAATATTTAATGTAAGGCTCTATCATCCGAGTGACATTTTGACACACACCGAATTGGTTTAATTCGTTTTACAATATTTATGAATTGAATTTTTATGATTGTCAAATAAGGGTCGCAATGGCGCTCAGAATACTCAGATACGTCGAGACAGTGAGCCTGCAAGCTTTTTTGTATATCAAGCTTATTTAAAATAAACGTATACAGTGTAAACTCTATACAACGCCATTGAAGGGAATGTGCATATTATGGCGTTATACAGACCAACCAATCAAAGCCTTTGACGCTTTAGAGAGATTGTCGTTCAATCGAGTGTCGTTACATGGATTTTCCAATGTAGTTCAAAACTAAAGATATGTTTTACGCGCCCTCTATTGGTACGAACTGAAAACTTACGGTTTTTCTATATTTTCTTACAAGCTGTGCATTTCTTTCTAAATGGCACAGTCAGTTGTCAAAATACAATTTAATAGAGAAGAAAAACATGAAAGTGTTTTATTAAATTACCTTATCCCACTTCGGTCGAGCCTTAACCACCTTATAAGGCTTCTCTCCCAATCTGACAACCTTCGCTTCCTTCAGCCACGTGTCCCGCGAGCGACACACGTACACGCACTCGCGGGCGTACACGGGCTCCTTGCGTACGAAACCCAGTACGGCCGCGTCGGGGGGGTAAATCGCTTCAAATTTCAATAGATGGCGCTGTAGGGCGTATAACGGATGGTTCTTGTACCTGGAAATGGTAAAGATAAAACAAAATGATAAATATGTATTTTTAAAATTTAATTTTAGTATTTATTGCATCCATTGCACGCCTAACTCACAGTATTTTACGCTAATATCAATACAAGTAAAATAAAAAATAAAGATTTGTTCAATGCGTAATAAAACACTTTATTCCAAGATAATTAAAGAATAAACCTATCAATAAGGTTAGACTAGATAATTATTTATTAAAACTTCCAATCTTCAAGATTCAAAGACAAAATTTTGAAAATACACTGCATAACTCCATGTAACGTCACTCGATTGACCGAAAAACTCTAAAGCGTCGAAATCAATGTGCTTAGGTTGGTTTAGCTTGTATTCCATTCTGATTTCTCAACTCTTCATTTACCGACCACTCTCTCTCTACAACACTATAAAACGGGCAGTCCCTTCAATGTCATTATATAGAGTGTACACTGTATATTCACATGTTTTAAAAATATAACAGGCAAACGAACAGGCATGTTGAAATAGAAGTAGGCTATCACTCACTCGGAAATAACCTTCGGCAACGGAGCCTCCAGCTGCATCTGATCCAACCGTTCATCTTCCTCCCTGTCCCTCGCAGTCTTCGGCCCCAGCCAGGGCTTCACAGACGTGTTCCACGGGGCTATCGACGCGCTGTTTGCGAGTCACAGTGTTCCACTGGGGCACGTAACGGCGGGTTCAATCCTTCAGGTAGTTATTGTTGTCCCAACCGACTGCGTATGCTAATGGGTGTGTTGTTTTACTCTGAAATTTTTAAATATATATATATATGGATCCATCTTTTAATATACTGACGTGTCCGTAAATGTTTTTCTTTCACAGATATTGAAATATAGAGGGTGATATTTCAAAGCGTAATAAACTAGAAATGAATACAAACACCAGAAAAGCAGTAAAAGCTTTATACTTGGTGCCTTAACATTAAGATAGTTAGAGAGATGTTATAGATGGCGGCACGAATTCATATAATCTACCAAAATTATAGAGCTAGAGCTCTTTTCCATACTATAATCATTTGTTTGTATTTACTTTTAAAAGCTATATTAAATACGCAAGTAAGTACAAATGTATGTATGTAACGCTTTCACGCTTAATCCACTGAATCGATTTCGATGAAATTTGGTATGGAGATAGACTAAACTTTAGTGAAGCACATAAGTTACTTTTTATCGCGAAAAAAATAGGGAATTAAAGTTTGTTTTTTTATATAGAAGTGGGGACCAACGAGCAGGAGGCCCACCATAAAGGTGAAGTCGCCGCCCATGGACACTCATGTGGCTGGGAGCTCATGAGTGCGTTGCCGGCCTTTTAGGGATTTGTACGCCTTTTCCTTAAAGGACCCTAAGTCGTAGTGGTTCAAAAATACCGTGGCGGGCAGCTTGTTCCATAACGTGGTGGTGCGTGGTAAGAAATGTCTTACGAAACGCGCAGTGGTGGAACGACAGACATCAAGGTGATACGGGTGGAATTTCGCATTCTGCCTTGATGTCCGAAGGTGAAATTTAGCTGCAGGTATTAATCCGAACATCTCTTTCGAACACATCCCATGGTAAATGCGATAGAAGATGCTGAGAGATCCAACATCTACGCAGCGCCAAAGGATCAAGCCGGTCGGAGAGAGACTGGTCAGCGGCTATTCGAACCGCTCTACGTTGAATGCGATCAAGAGGAAGGAGATAATTGTATAACAATTCACTTTGTACAGTGTAAACTCCATATAACGACACTTATAGTATCGTTATATTATAAAAATTATAGTATGGAATACAAGCTAATTGATTTCGACGCTTTAGAAAGTTTGTCGTAAAATTGAGTGGCGTTATATGGAGATTATACTCTATTTAATATTGTATAATACTTACATATATCTCATTAACGCAATGCACCTTGCCCCTGACAACGTCAACCGTAACCCACTGCTCCAACTCCTCTACAAACACCTCGCACCACACATTAATTTTATCTTGAGGCAGCTCATCATCGGTGGAGAACACCCTTCGGTCCACTTTGCGACTAGTGCCAGGCTTTGGGCTGATCTTGCACGGTTTGAAGTCATCACTGCTATTGGACCTTCTTCGCTTTGGAGATTCCACGGATAGGTTTCCACGGATTAACTAAATGAGCATTCAAGAATTCTTCTACGGAGTCAGTATTCCATTTCTCTATAGCAACTGTATCTTTAACTATACCATCTTTGTCGAGCAGTTTAATAATTGGGTCTAAGCCTCGAACATACTTTATTTGTAAATTAGGGAATTTGGCCGGTCTATCACTTTTAACAAATGCCTGGATTTGGGGATACGCTGGGAATTTGCATGTACAAACTTCAAGTATTGCCCGTGCGTATTTTTTCTCCTTCGGCGCTGATTCATCTTGGTGACAACATTGTTTGCAGTGTTCAACTAATTGATCTAAACTAAAATCCTTAAGTTGATCACAAGATGAACACAGTAGATTCGATTTTATAAATCCCAGAGATGAACAATCTTCACTGGATAATTCTGCCTGACTACTCTTTATTAAAAACACAGTTAACGCCACTGTTAAATATGAACAAATCATTTTACCTCAATAATTACAGTTTTCAAATTATTTTAAACTTTATAAAGTAGGAGAAATTAATGCAAATCAAATAAAACCACGACAGATTTAGGCACAAGATTTCAGAGAAACTGTCACAAATCAAATTTGAAAACGCTAACCAAACGTCAGTTGTCATTTGTCAATCATATTAAATCAGATGGAGGCTTAACATTATCTGTAGATAACATTTCCCACTCTATAGTCAATTATCGACTTCATATTTCGAATATTACCGCAATAAGCGGTTTATTACAATCAATTTCATCACTTCATCTTAACATTCCAATTATTAGGTATCTAATTTTAAAACAATAAGTATTTGATAACTCTTCAGTAAATTAACCTATTTACGTCTAGAAATCTCATTGTAAAGTTTTGTTTATTGTTTTAGGATTCGACGAATTTGAATGACGGGCCCAACGGTGAAATCTACTGCCGCGGATGCTATGGACGTAATTTTGGCCCGAAAGGAGTGGGCTACGGTTTGGGCGCTGGTACACTGACCATGGCTTAGAACTATGAAGCTGGACTTTATAGAGTTTGTGTGAATGGTAGCAAGAGAGGAATTTAATCAGGGCTATGTGACTACCTATCATACCATGGGCTAAACTGGTTTTAATCATGGTTGATAAATATGAGACTAATAAATAGATATAATTATGTATTTTATAATGTAAGACCAAATATTTTATGATAAAATTTAAACAAGGTTACATTCCCTTCATTTAAGCGAGAGCTGTGTTGAATGTGTTTGGGCCCTTGATTTACAAATTCGTCATAAAATATTAGTGTAAAATGCATAGACATAGTTACAGAGATAAGTGTAAAGATGTATTTTATAATCATAAATGAAATAAAAAATATCATAAAAAAAAATAATAACGGCATTGTGATACTTCAATTATTGGGGTAATTAAACTATCCTGGACGCGGTTTGATTGCGATCGACCAGATCTCCTCACCGAGAGTATCTGAAGCACATCACATCATCATATAACTTTCTATACCAAAGATTTTGTATATATAATCTAAAATAGCAAAAAGCTGTGCTAGATCTAACAACCGCTTGAAGCTTTTGCACCTTATTTAAGAGTTAAGACAGCTTACTGCAATTACTAAGCGAAATCAAACATTGTATCATTTTTTATTAAATAAACTCGCTTTTAAAATGACCTTTTGTTTTACTTCAATGTAAAGTAGGTGAACATGACTATGGCAGGGAGCAGTGTTTGAACGACAAGTAATTAAAATCACATCATGTATATGTTTGATTAATAATTTATAAATGAAACTTTATTGATATTTAATTCTAGATCTATCTAAATTTAATTCGATAAAATATGTATTTTTGTACACACACTTAGATACAAATATATTTATAAGAGAAATAAAACAAAAAATCAAAACATTTAATCGCAGGTACATAATTATATATAAATCACAATATTACAAATACACATAATTGCATTTGGATTTTTAAAAATTATTAATACAATTGTAGCCATTATTAAAACAATATAAGTATCAAGTAGGCAAGACTTATAATATTAACAGAGAAGGGTTTGACAATAATTTTGCTATGAAAAAACTCTATTAAATATGATAATTTAAAAAAGTTACGTTATTAATTAAATACTGACTTTAAATTATTGGGAATGTCAAGTGAAATTTAAAAAAAAAATGGTAAATGTGTGAAAAATAATATGATATTTTTAAATGAAGCTAGTAATTGTAATATTAAAAGTTTAAATTTAACATGATATTAATAATTAAAAAAAACATACGTATATCTTTACACTGGCTTAGAACAAGTCAAATGGATTTCGGGCAAATAAATGAAATTTACAGGTAGTGCTGTCAACAAGGGTATCAAAGTAACACAATTTCACAATTTTATGACGAAACAAATTTAGATTACTATAAAATAATTTATTGTTTAAAATCAACTAAATAGTAAAATGTTAAGATATATAATCATGCAATATATACATAAAACAAAAATTTACTTCCCATATCCACCAGTAGATGGCGTAATTGTAAATAAAGTGTTTCATTCAAATTTTAGTTGAGGTAGTCTTACAGAGAGGACATCGAAATAATAATTGTCTATATTGTATAAGTGTAAAAAATAATTGTTTTTTTCTAGGTTCAGCTAAAATTGAAGATTTTTTTAAACTATTTCTTTTGACTGTAACATTCTGGCCGCAAAATGGTGCGATGTCCTTTGGTTTAACATTTAAGTATACACATCAATTATTTTCGGCAAAAAAACAACCACGATCAACACTAACATAGTATACATACAACATAATATAATCTCCTGTCATAAAACACACTATATTATTTTTTAAACATTTGTATGACAAGGTTATAATTAGCGTTGTGAGTAAATTAATAATGGCTTTCAATAGTTTAAAAATAATACTGAGACCCACCGCTCTGCAGTGTGGCCGTATAAAAATCAACAGAATACACTAAAATTACAAAAATTGTGATTTTATCACACCTTTTTAGAAGTAACGAATCTCGGCCCTTTACGCTTTTTAGTATTGTCAGATGTGCTTGGTTCTTCAAATCCATATTTGGCTTTGAGCCTCTCTTTAATAAAAAGCCCTCTAATCAACCTCTTCCAATTACCATAGACACGTAACTCTATTTTTTCCTTTTCCCTTCTCTCCAAATCTTCTTGGTCCTAAAAAATACATTGCTTTAAGAACTATGGTAAAATCAAATTGCACAGATTACACAAGTTACAATGTAAAAAGTATTTAATGTCTTTATTAAAATTTTTGAATTCGAATATAAAACTTGAAAAAAAAAATTTAAAAAAAAAACTCACCTTAACCCAAGCCTCAGTAATAATTTCCTCAAACTCCTGACAAACAATGAATCCATCAAACACCGGGTGAGTGTAGCCGCCATTAAAATCAAAACCTGTCATGGCCGGGGCACAATCTATATTTAGCTTCTTCGCCACTCTGTTCAAAGCAGGCACTGGAATAACGAATTAAAAAAATAAAATAAATTAAACTAGTTCATAAATTTTTTAGACCCAGATGATGTTGACCAGAGACAATATATACTAAAAATGAAATGTTAGAATTGTTTTTCACTGTTGACGGTTAGAAAAAATTGTAACCAAAGACAACAGACGTGTCTGAAGTGATTGTATATGCACTGTTCCAATATTAACAAAAATTAGATGTCAGAATAAATACTGTTTATTTAATATAGACATATAAAAAATCGAATTATATGTTAAACGGTGTTTAGATGTATTGTGACCAAAGACAACAGACGCATCTGTGGAGATTTTTTGTCTACTTTTTTTTAAGACACTCCTCTATTAAAAACAAAAAGAGGGCAAAAGAGTAGAAGGCGCACCATAAAGGTGAAGTCGCCGCCCATAGACACTCGCGTGGCTTGGAGCTCGTGAGTGCGTTGCCGGCCTTTTAGGGACGCTTTACGTCTACTTACACTTTATATGCACAGTTCCCTTGGGTAACATAGATTCCTTGAACAGTTCAACGTTTCCGTACGCGTTCCTCGGTACGACGCCATTTTCCGCCGTCGGCGGCTCGTAGTCCTGCACCTGCCAGGGCCCGAACACTTCCAGCGGCTTATCCGTTATCATTTTATTTGAAAGCTGGAAATATTTAATGTAAGGCTCTATCATCCGAGTGACATTTTGACACACACCGAATTGGTTTAATTCGTTTTACAATATTTATGAATTGAATTTTTATGATTGTCAAATAAGGGTCGCAATGGCGCTCAGAATACTCAGATACGTCGAGACAGTGAGCCTGCAAGCTTTTTTGTATATCAAGCTTATTTAAAATAAACGTATACAGTGTAAACTCTATACAACGCCATTGAAGGGAATGTGCATATTATGGCGTTATACAGACCAACCAATCAAAGCCTTTGACGCTTTAGAGAGATTGTCGTTCAATCGAGTGTCGTTACATGGATTTTCCAATGTAGTTCAAAACTAAAGATATGTTTTACGCGCCCTCTATTGGTACGAACTGAAAACTTACGGTTTTTCTATATTTTCTTACAAGCTGTGCATTTCTTTCTAAATGGCACAGTCAGTTGTCAAAATACAATTTAATAGAGAAGAAAAACATGAAAGTGTTTTATTAAATTACCTTATCCCACTTCGGTCGAGCCTTAACCACCTTATAAGGCTTCTCTCCCAATCTGACAACCTTCGCTTCCTTCAGCCACGTGTCCCGCGAGCGACACACGTACACGCACTCGCGGGCGTACACGGGCTCCTTGCGTACGAAACCCAGTACGGCCGCGTCGGGGGGGTAAATCGCTTCAAATTTCAATAGATGGCGCTGTAGGGCGTATAACGGATGGTTCTTGTACCTGGAAATGGTAAAGATAAAACAAAATGATAAATATGTATTTTTAAAATTTAATTTTAGTATTTATTGCATCCATTGCACGCCTAACTCACAGTATTTTACGCTAATATCAATACAAGTAAAATAAAAAATAAAGATTTGTTCAATGCGTAATAAAACACTTTATTCCAAGATAATTAAAGAATAAACCTATCAATAAGGTTAGACTAGATAATTATTTATTAAAACTTCCAATCTTCAAGATTCAAAGACAAAATTTTGAAAATACACTGCATAACTCCATGTAACGTCACTCGATTGACCGAAAAACTCTAAAGCGTCGAAATCAATGTGCTTAGGTTGGTTTAGCTTGTATTCCATTCTGATTTCTCAACTCTTCATTTAGCGACCACTCTCTCTCTACAACACTATAAAACGGGCAGTCCCTTCAATGTCATTATAAAGAGTGTACACTGTATATTCACATTTTTTAAAAATATAACAGGCAAACGAACAGGCATGTTGAAATAGAAGTAGGCTATCACTCACTCGGAAATAACCTTCGGCAACGGAGCCTCCAGCTGCATCTGATCCAACCGTTCATCTTCCTCCCTGTCCCTCGCAGTCTTCGGCCCCAGCCAGGGCTTCACAGACGTGTTCCACCAGGGGCTATCGACGCGCTGTTTGCGAGTCACAGTGTTCCACTGGGGCACGTAACGGCGGGTTAAATCCTTCAGGTAGTTATTGTTGTCCCAACCGACCGCGTATGCTAATGGGTGTGTTGTTTTACTCTGAAATTATTTTAATATATATATAGGCGCAACCACAACAATTAGTCTTAAATTAGCTAGAATAATTAAGTTCAACATCATTTAATTGTCCTAAAATAAGTTTAAACACATAAGTTGAATACTTTAAGTTTGTTACTCTGTGAAATGTCATCTTTATTATTTCAATACGACGCCTTTGTAAACAAGTGCATGATAACTATAAATAGGGTCGCATTGTAGCCGCACGACACAGTCGCGCTCAGGCCGTTGTACGGAACGGACCTCTCTTCAAATAGTGAAATATAAATCTTGGAAACTATCAGTGACGTGTTTCTTAAAATAAGTGGTTATTATGACCGACTCAATCGTCATGTTGGCAATGCTGATGCTACCTACGCCTTTCAAAAATAACCCTACAGAGTAGAGAGGTTGGCGGTAGCCCTATAGAGGAACTCTCTCTCCCCTCGTTATATATATATATATATATATATATATATATATATATATATATATGTAACGAAAAAGTATCTCCATATACCAACATCGCTGATATTTGCCAGATTTTTTTTCGTCTATTAGCTGTCGTGCAGTTACAATGCATCCATCTTTTAATATACTGACGTGTCCGTAAATGTTTTTCTTTCACAGATATTGAAATATAGAGGGTGATATTTCAAAGCGTAATAAACTAGAAATGAATACAAACACCCGAAAAAGCAGAAAAAGCTTTAAACTTGGTGGTGGCCTTAAAATTAAGATAGATAGTTAGAGAGATGTTATAGATGGCGGCACGAATTCATATAATCTACCAAAATTATAGAGCTAGAGCTCTTTTCCATACTATAATCATTTGTTTGTATTTACTTTTAAAAGCTATATTAAATACGCAAGTAAGTACAAATGTATGTATGTAACGCTTTCACGCTTAATCCACTGAATCGATTTCGATGAAATTTGGTATGGAGATAGACTAAACTTTAGTGAAGCACATAAGTTACTTTTTATCGCGAAAAAAATAGGGAATTAAAGTTTGTTTTTTTATATAGAAGTGGGGACCAACGAGCAGGAGGCCCACCATAAAGGTGAAGTCGCCGCCCATGGACACTCATGTGGCTGGGAGCTCATGAGTGCGTTGCCGGCCTTTTAGGGATTTGTACGCCTTTTCCTTAAAGGACCCTAAGTCGTAGTGGTTCAAAAATACCGTGGCGGGCAGCTTGTTCCATAACGTGGTGGTGCGTGGTAAGAAATGTCTTACGAAACGCGCAGTGGTGGAACGACAGACATCAAGGTGATACGGGTGGAATTTCGCATTCTGCCTTGATGTCCGAAGGTGAAATTTAGCTGCAGGTATTAATCCGAACATCTCTTTCGAACACATCCCATGGTAAATGCGATAGAAGATGCTGAGAGATCCAACATCTACGCAGCGCCAAAGGATCAAGCCGGTCGGAGAGAGACTGGTCAGCGGCTATTCGAACCGCTCTACGTTGAATGCGATCAAGAGGAAGGAGATAATTGTATAACAATTCACTTTGTACAGTGTAAACTCCATATAACGACACTTATAGTATCGTTATATTATAAAAATTATAGTATGGAATACAAGCTAATTGATTTCGACGCTTTAGAAAGTTTGTCGTAAAATTGAGTGGCGTTATATGGAGATTATACTCTATTTAATATTGTATAATACTTACATATATCTCATTAACGCAATGCACCTTGCCCCTGACAACGTCAACCGTAACCCACTGCTCCAACTCCTCTACAAACACCTCGCACCACACATTAATTTTATCTTGAGGCAGCTCATCATCGGTGGAGAACACCCTTCGGTCCACTTTGCGACTAGTGCCAGGCTTTGGGCTGATCTTGCACGGTTTGAAGTCATCACTGCTATTGGACCTTCTTCGCTTTGGAGATTCCACGGATAGGTTTCCACGGATTAACTAAATGAGCATTCAAGAATTCTTCTACGGAGTCAGTATTCCATTTCTCTATAGCAACTGTATCTTTAACTATACCATCTTTGTCGAGCAGTTTAATAATTGGGTCTAAGCCTCGAACATACTTTATTTGTAAATTAGGGAATTTGGCCGGTCTATCACTTTTAACAAATGCCTGGATTTGGGGATACGCTGGGAATTTGCATGTACAAACTTCAAGTATTGCCCGTGCGTATTTTTTCTCCTTCGGCGCTGATTCATCTTGGTGACAACATTGTTTGCAGTGTTCAACTAATTGATCTAAACTAAAATCCTTAAGTTGATCACAAGATGAACACAGTAGATTCGATTTTATAAATCCCAGAGATGAACAATCTTCACTGGATAATTCTGCCTGACTACTCTTTATTAAAAACACAGTTAACGCCACTGTTAAATATGAACAAATCATTTTACCTCAATAATTACAGTTTTCAAATTATTTTAAACTTTATAAAGTAGGAGAAATTAATGCAAATCAAATAAAACCACGACAGATTTAGGCACAAGATTTCAGAGAAACTGTCACAAATCAAATTTGAAAACGCTAACCAAACGTCAGTTGTCATTTGTCAATCATATTAAATCAGATGGAGGCTTAACATTATCTGTAGATAACATTTCCCACTCTATAGTCAATTATCGACTTCATATTTCGAATATTACCGCAATAAGCGGTTTATTACAATCAATTTCATCACTTCATCTTAACATTCCAATTATTAGGTATCTAATTTTAAAACAATAAGTATTTGATAACTCTTCAGTAAATTAACCTATTTACGTCTAGAAATCTCATTGTAAAGTTTTGTTTATTGTTTTAGGATTCGACGAATTTGAATGACGGGCCCAACGGTGAAATCTACTGCCGCGGATGCTATGGACGTAATTTTGGCCCGAAAGGAGTGGGCTACGGTTTGGGCGCTGGTACACTGACCATGGCTTAGAACTATGAAGCTGGACTTTATAGAGTTTGTGTGAATGGTAGCAAGAGAGGAATTTAATCAGGGCTATGTGACTACCTATCATACCATGGGCTAAACTGGTTTTAATCATGGTTGATAAATATGAGACTAATAAATAGATATAATTATGTATTTTATAATGTAAGACCAAATATTTTATGATAAAATTTAAACAAGGTTACATTCCCTTCATTTAAGCGAGAGCTGTGTTGAATGTGTTTGGGCCCTTGATTTACAAATTCGTCATAAAATATTAGTGTAAAATGCATAGACATAGTTACAGAGATAAGTGTAAAGATGTATTTTATAATCATAAATGAAATAAAAAATATCATAAAAAAAAATAATAACGGCATTGTGATACTTCAATTATTGGGGTAATTAAACTATCCTGGACGCGGTTTGATTGCGATCGACCAGATCTCCTCACCGAGAGGATCTGAAGCACATCACATCATCATATAACTTTCTATACCAAAGATTTTGTATATTTAATCTAATATAGCAAAAAGCTGTGCTAGATCTAACAACCGCTTGAAGCTTTTGCACCTTATTTAAGAGTTAAGACAGCTTACTGCAATTACTAAGCGAAATCAAACATTGTATCATTTTTTATTAAATAAACTCGCTTTTAAAATGACCTTTTGTTTTACTTCAATGTAAAGTAGGTGAACATGACTATGACAGGGAGCAGTGTTTGAACGACAAGTAATTAAAATCACATCATGTATATGTTTGATTAATAATTTATAAATGAAACTTTATTGATATTTAATTCTAGATCTATCTAAATTTAATTCGATAAAATATGTATTTTTGTACACACACTTAGATACAAATATATTTATAAGAGAAATAAAACAAAAAATCAAAACATTTAATCGCAGGTACATAATTATATATAAATCACAATATTACAAATACACATAATTGCATTTGGATTTTTAAAAATTATTAATACAATTGTAGCCATTATTAAAACAATATAAGTATCAAGTAGGCAAGACTTATAATATTAACAGAGAAGGGTTTGACAATAATTTTGCTATGAAAAAACTCTATTAAATATGATAATTTAAAAAAGTTACGTTATTAATTAAATACTGACTTTAAATTATTGGGAATGTCAAGTGAAATTTAAAAAAAAAATGGTAAATGTGTGAAAAATAATATGATATTTTTAAATGAAGCTAGTAATTGTAATATTAAAAGTTTAAATTTAACATGATATTAATAATTAAAAAAAACATACGTATATCTTTACACTGGCTTAGAACAAGTCAAATGGATTTCGGGCAAATAAATGAAATTTACAGGTAGTGCTGTCAACAAGGGTATCAAAGTAACACAATTTCACAATTTTATGACGAAACAAATTTAGATTACTATAAAATAATTTATTGTTTAAAATCAACTAAATAGTAAAATGTTAAGATATATAATCATGCAATATATACATAAAACAAAAATTTACTTCCCATATCCACCAGTAGATGGCGTAATTGTAAATAAAGTGTTTCATTCAAATTTTAGTTGAGGTAGTCTTACAGAGAGGACATCGAAATAATAATTGTCTATATTGTATAAGTGTAAAAAATAATTGTTTTTTTCTAGGTTCAGCTAAAATTGAAGATTTTTTTAAACTATTTCTTTTGACTGTAACATTCTGGCCGCAAAATGGTGCGATGTCCTTTGGTTTAACATTTAAGTATACACATCAATTATTTTCGGCAAAAAAACAACCACGATCAACACTAACATAGTATACATACAACATAATATAATCTCCTGTCATAAAACACACTATATTATTTTTTAAACATTTGTATGACAAGGTTATAATTAGCGTTGTGAGTAAATTAATAATGGCTTTCAATAGTTTAAAAATAATACTGAGACCCACCGCTCTGCAGTGTGGCCGTATAAAAATCAACAGAATACACTAAAATTACAAAAATTGTGATTTTATCACACCTTTTTAGAAGTAACGAATCTCGGCCCTTTACGCTTTTTAGTATTGTCAGATGTGCTTGGTTCTTCAAATCCATATTTGGCTTTGAGCCTCTCTTTAATAAAAAGCCCTCTAATCAACCTCTTCCAATTACCATAGACACGTAACTCTATTTTTTCCTTTTCCCTTCTCTCCAAATCTTCTTGGTCCTAAAAAATACATTGCTTTAAGAACTATGGTAAAATCAAATTGCACAGATTACACAAGTTACAATGTAAAAAGTATTTAATGTCTTTATTAAAATTTTTGAATTCGAATATAAAACTTGAAAAAAAAAATTTAAAAAAAAAACTCACCTTAACCCAAGCCTCAGTAATAATTTCCTCAAACTCCTGACAAACAATGAATCCATCAAACACCGGGTGAGTGTAGCCGCCATTAAAATCAAAACCTGTCATGGCCGGGGCACAATCTATATTTAGCTTCTTCGCCACTCTGTTCAAAGCAGGCACTGGAATAACGAATTAAAAAAATAAAATAAATTAAACTAGTTCATAAATTTTTTAGACCCAGATGATGTTGACCAGAGACAATATATACTAAAAATGAAATGTTAGAATTGTTTTTCACTGTTGACGGTTAGAAAAAATTGTAACCAAAGACAACAGACGTGTCTGAAGTGATTGTATATGCACTGTTCCAATATTAACAAAAATTAGATGTCAGAATAAATACTGTTTATTTAATATAGACATATAAAAAATCGAATTATATGTTAAACGGTGTTTAGATGTATTGTGACCAAAGACAACAGACGCATCTGTGGAGATTTTTTGTCTACTTTTTTTTAAGACACTCCTCTATTAAAAACAAAAAGAGGGCAAAAGAGTAGAAGGCGCACCATAAAGGTGAAGTCGCCGCCCATAGACACTCGCGTGGCTTGGAGCTCGTGAGTGCGTTGCCGGCCTTTTAGGGACGCTTTACGTCTACTTACACTTTATATGCACAGTTCCCTTGGGTAACATAGATTCCTTGAACAGTTCAACGTTTCCGTACGCGTTCCTCGGTACGACGCCATTTTCCGCCGTCGGCGGCTCGTAGTCCTGCACCTGCCAGGGCCCGAACACTTCCAGCGGCTTATCCGTTATCATTTTATTTGAAAGCTGGAAATATTTAATGTAAGGCTCTATCATCCGAGTGACATTTTGACACACACCGAATTGGTTTAATTCGTTTTACAATATTTATGAATTGAATTTTTATGATTGTCAAATAAGGGTCGCAATGGCGCTCAGAATACTCAGATACGTCGAGACAGTGAGCCTGCAAGCTTTTTTGTATATCAAGCTTATTTAAAATAAACGTATACAGTGTAAACTCTATACAACGCCATTGAAGGGAATGTGCATATTATGGCGTTATACAGACCAACCAATCAAAGCCTTTGACGCTTTAGAGAGATTGTCGTTCAATCGAGTGTCGTTACATGGATTTTCCAATGTAGTTCAAAACTAAAGATATGTTTTACGCGCCCTCTATTGGTACGAACTGAAAACTTACGGTTTTTCTATATTTTCTTACAAGCTGTGCATTTCTTTCTAAATGGCACAGTCAGTTGTCAAAATACAATTTAATAGAGAAGAAAAACATGAAAGTGTTTTATTAAATTACCTTATCCCACTTCGGTCGAGCCTTAACCACCTTATAAGGCTTCTCTCCCAATCTGACAACCTTCGCTTCCTTCAGCCACGTGTCCCGCGAGCGACACACGTACACGCACTCGCGGGCGTACACGGGCTCCTTGCGTACGAAACCCAGTACGGCCGCGTCGGGGGGGTAAATCGCTTCAAATTTCAATAGATGGCGCTGTAGGGCGTATAACGGATGGTTCTTGTACCTGGAAATGGTAAAGATAAAACAAAATGATAAATATGTATTTTTAAAATTTAATTTTAGTATTTATTGCATCCATTGCACGCCTAACTCACAGTATTTTACGCTAATATCAATACAAGTAAAATAAAAAATAAAGATTTGTTCAATGCGTAATAAAACACTTTATTCCAAGATAATTAAAGAATAAACCTATCAATAAGGTTAGACTAGATAATTATTTATTAAAACTTCCAATCTTCAAGATTCAAAGACAAAATTTTGAAAATACACTGCATAACTCCATGTAACGTCACTCGATTGACCGAAAAACTCTAAAGCGTCGAAATCAATGTGCTTAGGTTGGTTTAGCTTGTATTCCATTCTGATTTCTCAACTCTTCATTTACCGACCACTCTCTCTCTACAACACTATAAAACGGGCAGTCCCTTCAATGTCATTATATAGAGTGTACACTGTATATTCACATGTTTTAAAAATATAACAGGCAAACGAACAGGCATGTTGAAATAGAAGTAGGCTATCACTCACTCGGAAATAACCTTCGGCAACGGAGCCTCCAGCTGCATCTGATCCAACCGTTCATCTTCCTCCCTGTCCCTCGCAGTCTTCGGCCCCAGCCAGGGCTTCACAGACGTGTTCCACGGGGCTATCGACGCGCTGTTTGCGAGTCACAGTGTTCCACTGGGGCACGTAACGGCGGGTTCAATCCTTCAGGTAGTTATTGTTGTCCCAACCGACTGCGTATGCTAATGGGTGTGTTGTTTTACTCTGAAATTTTTAAATATATATATATATGGATCCATCTTTTAATATACTGACGTGTCCGTAAATGTTTTTCTTTCACAGATATTGAAATATAGAGGGTGATATTTCAAAGCGTAATAAACTAGAAATGAATACAAACACCAGAAAAGCAGTAAAAGCTTTATACTTGGTGCCTTAACATTAAGATAGTTAGAGAGATGTTATAGATGGCGGCACGAATTCATATAATCTACCAAAATTATAGAGCTAGAGCTCTTTTCCATACTATAATCATTTGTTTGTATTTACTTTTAAAAGCTATATTAAATACGCAAGTAAGTACAAATGTATGTATGTAACGCTTTCACGCTTAATCCACTGAATCGATTTCGATGAAATTTGGTATGGAGATAGACTAAACTTTAGTGAAGCACATAAGTTACTTTTTATCGCGAAAAAAATAGGGAATTAAAGTTTGTTTTTTTATATAGAAGTGGGGACCAACGAGCAGGAGGCCCACCATAAAGGTGAAGTCGCCGCCCATGGACACTCATGTGGCTGGGAGCTCATGAGTGCGTTGCCGGCCTTTTAGGGATTTGTACGCCTTTTCCTTAAAGGACCCTAAGTCGTAGTGGTTCAAAAATACCGTGGCGGGCAGCTTGTTCCATAACGTGGTGGTGCGTGGTAAGAAATGTCTTACGAAACGCGCAGTGGTGGAACGACAGACATCAAGGTGATACGGGTGGAATTTCGCATTCTGCCTTGATGTCCGAAGGTGAAATTTAGCTGCAGGTATTAATCCGAACATCTCTTTCGAACACATCCCATGGTAAATGCGATAGAAGATGCTGAGAGATCCAACATCTACGCAGCGCCAAAGGATCAAGCCGGTCGGAGAGAGACTGGTCAGCGGCTATTCGAACCGCTCTACGTTGAATGCGATCAAGAGGAAGGAGATAATTGTATAACAATTCACTTTGTACAGTGTAAACTCCATATAACGACACTTATAGTATCGTTATATTATAAAAATTATAGTATGGAATACAAGCTAATTGATTTCGACGCTTTAGAAAGTTTGTCGTAAAATTGAGTGGCGTTATATGGAGATTATACTCTATTTAATATTGTATAATACTTACATATATCTCATTAACGCAATGCACCTTGCCCCTGACAACGTCAACCGTAACCCACTGCTCCAACTCCTCTACAAACACCTCGCACCACACATTAATTTTATCTTGAGGCAGCTCATCATCGGTGGAGAACACCCTTCGGTCCACTTTGCGACTAGTGCCAGGCTTTGGGCTGATCTTGCACGGTTTGAAGTCATCACTGCTATTGGACCTTCTTCGCTTTGGAGATTCCACGGATAGGTTTCCACGGATTAACTAAATGAGCATTCAAGAATTCTTCTACGGAGTCAGTATTCCATTTCTCTATAGCAACTGTATCTTTAACTATACCATCTTTGTCGAGCAGTTTAATAATTGGGTCTAAGCCTCGAACATACTTTATTTGTAAATTAGGGAATTTGGCCGGTCTATCACTTTTAACAAATGCCTGGATTTGGGGATACGCTGGGAATTTGCATGTACAAACTTCAAGTATTGCCCGTGCGTATTTTTTCTCCTTCGGCGCTGATTCATCTTGGTGACAACATTGTTTGCAGTGTTCAACTAATTGATCTAAACTAAAATCCTTAAGTTGATCACAAGATGAACACAGTAGATTCGATTTTATAAATCCCAGAGATGAACAATCTTCACTGGATAATTCTGCCTGACTACTCTTTATTAAAAACACAGTTAACGCCACTGTTAAATATGAACAAATCATTTTACCTCAATAATTACAGTTTTCAAATTATTTTAAACTTTATAAAGTAGGAGAAATTAATGCAAATCAAATAAAACCACGACAGATTTAGGCACAAGATTTCAGAGAAACTGTCACAAATCAAATTTGAAAACGCTAACCAAACGTCAGTTGTCATTTGTCAATCATATTAAATCAGATGGAGGCTTAACATTATCTGTAGATAACATTTCCCACTCTATAGTCAATTATCGACTTCATATTTCGAATATTACCGCAATAAGCGGTTTATTACAATCAATTTCATCACTTCATCTTAACATTCCAATTATTAGGTATCTAATTTTAAAACAATAAGTATTTGATAACTCTTCAGTAAATTAACCTATTTACGTCTAGAAATCTCATTGTAAAGTTTTGTTTATTGTTTTAGGATTCGACGAATTTGAATGACGGGCCCAACGGTGAAATCTACTGCCGCGGATGCTATGGACGTAATTTTGGCCCGAAAGGAGTGGGCTACGGTTTGGGCGCTGGTACACTGACCATGGCTTAGAACTATGAAGCTGGACTTTATAGAGTTTGTGTGAATGGTAGCAAGAGAGGAATTTAATCAGGGCTATGTGACTACCTATCATACCATGGGCTAAACTGGTTTTAATCATGGTTGATAAATATGAGACTAATAAATAGATATAATTATGTATTTTATAATGTAAGACCAAATATTTTATGATAAAATTTAAACAAGGTTACATTCCCTTCATTTAAGCGAGAGCTGTGTTGAATGTGTTTGGGCCCTTGATTTACAAATTCGTCATAAAATATTAGTGTAAAATGCATAGACATAGTTACAGAGATAAGTGTAAAGATGTATTTTATAATCATAAATGAAATAAAAAATATCATAAAAAAAAATAATAACGGCATTGTGATACTTCAATTATTGGGGTAATTAAACTATCCTGGACGCGGTTTGATTGCGATCGACCAGATCTCCTCACCGAGAGGATCTGAAGCACATCACATCATCATATAACTTTCTATACCAAAGATTTTGTATATTTAATCTAATATAGCAAAAAGCTGTGCTAGATCTAACAACCGCTTGAAGCTTTTGCACCTTATTTAAGAGTTAAGACAGCTTACTGCAATTACTAAGCGAAATCAAACATTGTATCATTTTTTATTAAATAAACTCGCTTTTAAAATGACCTTTTGTTTTACTTCAATGTAAAGTAGGTGAACATGACTATGGCAGGGAGCAGTGTTTGAACGACAAGTAATTAAAATCACATCATGTATATGTTTGATTAATAATTTATAAATGAAACTTTATTGATATTTAATTCTAGATCTATCTAAATTTAATTCGATAAAATATGTATTTTTGTACACACACTTAGATACAAATATATTTATAAGAGAAATAAAACAAAAAATCAAAACATTTAATCGCAGGTACATAATTATATATAAATCACAATATTACAAATACACATAATTGCATTTGGATTTTTAAAAATTATTAATACAATTGTAGCCATTATTAAAACAATATAAGTATCAAGTAGGCAAGACTTATAATATTAACAGAGAAGGGTTTGACAATAATTTTGCTATGAAAAAACTCTATTAAATATGATAATTTAAAAAAGTTACGTTATTAATTAAATACTGACTTTAAATTATTGGGAATGTCAAGTGAAATTTAAAAAAAAAATGGTAAATGTGTGAAAAATAATATGATATTTTTAAATGAAGCTAGTAATTGTAATATTAAAAGTTTAAATTTAACATGATATTAATAATTAAAAAAAACATACGTATATCTTTACACTGGCTTAGAACAAGTCAAATGGATTTCGGGCAAATAAATGAAATTTACAGGTAGTGCTGTCAACAAGGGTATCAAAGTAACACAATTTCACAATTTTATGACGAAACAAATTTAGATTACTATAAAATAATTTATTGTTTAAAATCAACTAAATAGTAAAATGTTAAGATATATAATCATGCAATATATACATAAAACAAAAATTTACTTCCCATATCCACCAGTAGATGGCGTAATTGTAAATAAAGTGTTTCATTCAAATTTTAGTTGAGGTAGTCTTACAGAGAGGACATCGAAATAATAATTGTCTATATTGTATAAGTGTAAAAAATAATTGTTTTTTTCTAGGTTCAGCTAAAATTGAAGATTTTTTTAAACTATTTCTTTTGACTGTAACATTCTGGCCGCAAAATGGTGCGATGTCCTTTGGTTTAACATTTAAGTATACACATCAATTATTTTCGGCAAAAAAACAACCACGATCAACACTAACATAGTATACATACAACATAATATAATCTCCTGTCATAAAACACACTATATTATTTTTTAAACATTTGTATGACAAGGTTATAATTAGCGTTGTGAGTAAATTAATAATGGCTTTCAATAGTTTAAAAATAATACTGAGACCCACCGCTCTGCAGTGTGGCCGTATAAAAATCAACAGAATACACTAAAATTACAAAAATTGTGATTTTATCACACCTTTTTAGAAGTAACGAATCTCGGCCCTTTACGCTTTTTAGTATTGTCAGATGTGCTTGGTTCTTCAAATCCATATTTGGCTTTGAGCCTCTCTTTAATAAAAAGCCCTCTAATCAACCTCTTCCAATTACCATAGACACGTAACTCTATTTTTTCCTTTTCCCTTCTCTCCAAATCTTCTTGGTCCTAAAAAATACATTGCTTTAAGAACTATGGTAAAATCAAATTGCACAGATTACACAAGTTACAATGTAAAAAGTATTTAATGTCTTTATTAAAATTTTTGAATTCGAATATAAAACTTGAAAAAAAAAATTTAAAAAAAAAACTCACCTTAACCCAAGCCTCAGTAATAATTTCCTCAAACTCCTGACAAACAATGAATCCATCAAACACCGGGTGAGTGTAGCCGCCATTAAAATCAAAACCTGTCATGGCCGGGGCACAATCTATATTTAGCTTCTTCGCCACTCTGTTCAAAGCAGGCACTGGAATAACGAATTAAAAAAATAAAATAAATTAAACTAGTTCATAAATTTTTTAGACCCAGATGATGTTGACCAGAGACAATATATACTAAAAATGAAATGTTAGAATTGTTTTTCACTGTTGACGGTTAGAAAAAATTGTAACCAAAGACAACAGACGTGTCTGAAGTGATTGTATATGCACTGTTCCAATATTAACAAAAATTAGATGTCAGAATAAATACTGTTTATTTAATATAGACATATAAAAAATCGAATTATATGTTAAACGGTGTTTAGATGTATTGTGACCAAAGACAACAGACGCATCTGTGGAGATTTTTTGTCTACTTTTTTTTAAGACACTCCTCTATTAAAAACAAAAAGAGGGCAAAAGAGTAGAAGGCGCACCATAAAGGTGAAGTCGCCGCCCATAGACACTCGCGTGGCTTGGAGCTCGTGAGTGCGTTGCCGGCCTTTTAGGGACGCTTTACGTCTACTTACACTTTATATGCACAGTTCCCTTGGGTAACATAGATTCCTTGAACAGTTCAACGTTTCCGTACGCGTTCCTCGGTACGACGCCATTTTCCGCCGTCGGCGGCTCGTAGTCCTGCACCTGCCAGGGCCCGAACACTTCCAGCGGCTTATCCGTTATCATTTTATTTGAAAGCTGGAAATATTTAATGTAAGGCTCTATCATCCGAGTGACATTTTGACACACACCGAATTGGTTTAATTCGTTTTACAATATTTATGAATTGAATTTTTATGATTGTCAAATAAGGGTCGCAATGGCGCTCAGAATACTCAGATACGTCGAGACAGTGAGCCTGCAAGCTTTTTTGTATATCAAGCTTATTTAAAATAAACGTATACAGTGTAAACTCTATACAACGCCATTGAAGGGAATGTGCATATTATGGCGTTATACAGACCAACCAATCAAAGCCTTTGACGCTTTAGAGAGATTGTCGTTCAATCGAGTGTCGTTACATGGATTTTCCAATGTAGTTCAAAACTAAAGATATGTTTTACGCGCCCTCTATTGGTACGAACTGAAAACTTACGGTTTTTCTATATTTTCTTACAAGCTGTGCATTTCTTTCTAAATGGCACAGTCAGTTGTCAAAATACAATTTAATAGAGAAGAAAAACATGAAAGTGTTTTATTAAATTACCTTATCCCACTTCGGTCGAGCCTTAACCACCTTATAAGGCTTCTCTCCCAATCTGACAACCTTCGCTTCCTTCAGCCACGTGTCCCGCGAGCGACACACGTACACGCACTCGCGGGCGTACACGGGCTCCTTGCGTACGAAACCCAGTACGGCCGCGTCGGGGGGGTAAATCGCTTCAAATTTCAATAGATGGCGCTGTAGGGCGTATAACGGATGGTTCTTGTACCTGGAAATGGTAAAGATAAAACAAAATGATAAATATGTATTTTTAAAATTTAATTTTAGTATTTATTGCATCCATTGCACGCCTAACTCACAGTATTTTACGCTAATATCAATACAAGTAAAATAAAAAATAAAGATTTGTTCAATGCGTAATAAAACACTTTATTCCAAGATAATTAAAGAATAAACCTATCAATAAGGTTAGACTAGATAATTATTTATTAAAACTTCCAATCTTCAAGATTCAAAGACAAAATTTTGAAAATACACTGCATAACTCCATGTAACGTCACTCGATTGACCGAAAAACTCTAAAGCGTCGAAATCAATGTGCTTAGGTTGGTTTAGCTTGTATTCCATTCTGATTTCTCAACTCTTCATTTACCGACCACTCTCTCTCTACAACACTATAAAACGGGCAGTCCCTTCAATGTCATTATATAGAGTGTACACTGTATATTCACATGTTTTAAAAATATAACAGGCAAACGAACAGGCATGTTGAAATAGAAGTAGGCTATCACTCACTCGGAAATAACCTTCGGCAACGGAGCCTCCAGCTGCATCTGATCCAACCGTTCATCTTCCTCCCTGTCCCTCGCAGTCTTCGGCCCCAGCCAGGGCTTCACAGACGTGTTCCACCAGGGGCTATCGACGCGCTGTTTGCGAGTCACAGTGTTCCACTGGGGCACGTAACGGCGGGTTAAATCCTTCAGGTAGTTATTGTTGTCCCAACCGACTGCGTATGCTAATGGGTGTGTTGTTTTACTCTGAAATTTTTAAATATATATATATATGGATCCATCTTTTAATATACTGACGTGTCCGTAAATGTTTTTCTTTCACAGATATTGAAATATAGAGGGTGATATTTCAAAGCGTAATAAACTAGAAATGAATACAAACACCAGAAAAGCAGTAAAAGCTTTATACTTGGTGCCTTAACATTAAGATAGTTAGAGAGATGTTATAGATGGCGGCACGAATTCATATAATCTACCAAAATTATAGAGCTAGAGCTCTTTTCCATACTATAATCATTTGTTTGTATTTACTTTTAAAAGCTATATTAAATACGCAAGTAAGTACAAATGTATGTATGTAACGCTTTCACGCTTAATCCACTGAATCGATTTCGATGAAATTTGGTATGGAGATAGACTAAACTTTAGTGAAGCACATAAGTTACTTTTTATCGCGAAAAAAATAGGGAATTAAAGTTTGTTTTTTTATATAGAAGTGGGGACCAACGAGCAGGAGGCCCACCATAAAGGTGAAGTCGCCGCCCATGGACACTCATGTGGCTGGGAGCTCATGAGTGCGTTGCCGGCCTTTTAGGGATTTGTACGCCTTTTCCTTAAAGGACCCTAAGTCGTAGTGGTTCAAAAATACCGTGGCGGGCAGCTTGTTCCATAACGTGGTGGTGCGTGGTAAGAAATGTCTTACGAAACGCGCAGTGGTGGAACGACAGACATCAAGGTGATACGGGTGGAATTTCGCATTCTGCCTTGATGTCCGAAGGTGAAATTTAGCTGCAGGTATTAATCCGAACATCTCTTTCGAACACATCCCATGGTAAATGCGATAGAAGATGCTGAGAGATCCAACATCTACGCAGCGCCAAAGGATCAAGCCGGTCGGAGAGAGACTGGTCAGCGGCTATTCGAACCGCTCTACGTTGAATGCGATCAAGAGGAAGGAGATAATTGTATAACAATTCACTTTGTACAGTGTAAACTCCATATAACGACACTTATAGTATCGTTATATTATAAAAATTATAGTATGGAATACAAGCTAATTGATTTCGACGCTTTAGAAAGTTTGTCGTAAAATTGAGTGGCGTTATATGGAGATTATACTCTATTTAATATTGTATAATACTTACATATATCTCATTAACGCAATGCACCTTGCCCCTGACAACGTCAACCGTAACCCACTGCTCCAACTCCTCTACAAACACCTCGCACCACACATTAATTTTATCTTGAGGCAGCTCATCATCGGTGGAGAACACCCTTCGGTCCACTTTGCGACTAGTGCCAGGCTTTGGGCTGATCTTGCACGGTTTGAAGTCATCACTGCTATTGGACCTTCTTCGCTTTGGAGATTCCACGGATAGGTTTCCACGGATTAACTAAATGAGCATTCAAGAATTCTTCTACGGAGTCAGTATTCCATTTCTCTATAGCAACTGTATCTTTAACTATACCATCTTTGTCGAGCAGTTTAATAATTGGGTCTAAGCCTCGAACATACTTTATTTGTAAATTAGGGAATTTGGCCGGTCTATCACTTTTAACAAATGCCTGGATTTGGGGATACGCTGGGAATTTGCATGTACAAACTTCAAGTATTGCCCGTGCGTATTTTTTCTCCTTCGGCGCTGATTCATCTTGGTGACAACATTGTTTGCAGTGTTCAACTAATTGATCTAAACTAAAATCCTTAAGTTGATCACAAGATGAACACAGTAGATTCGATTTTATAAATCCCAGAGATGAACAATCTTCACTGGATAATTCTGCCTGACTACTCTTTATTAAAAACACAGTTAACGCCACTGTTAAATATGAACAAATCATTTTACCTCAATAATTACAGTTTTCAAATTATTTTAAACTTTATAAAGTAGGAGAAATTAATGCAAATCAAATAAAACCACGACAGATTTAGGCACAAGATTTCAGAGAAACTGTCACAAATCAAATTTGAAAACGCTAACCAAACGTCAGTTGTCATTTGTCAATCATATTAAATCAGATGGAGGCTTAACATTATCTGTAGATAACATTTCCCACTCTATAGTCAATTATCGACTTCATATTTCGAATATTACCGCAATAAGCGGTTTATTACAATCAATTTCATCACTTCATCTTAACATTCCAATTATTAGGTATCTAATTTTAAAACAATAAGTATTTGATAACTCTTCAGTAAATTAACCTATTTACGTCTAGAAATCTCATTGTAAAGTTTTGTTTATTGTTTTAGGATTCGACGAATTTGAATGACGGGCCCAACGGTGAAATCTACTGCCGCGGATGCTATGGACGTAATTTTGGCCCGAAAGGAGTGGGCTACGGTTTGGGCGCTGGTACACTGACCATGGCTTAGAACTATGAAGCTGGACTTTATAGAGTTTGTGTGAATGGTAGCAAGAGAGGAATTTAATCAGGGCTATGTGACTACCTATCATACCATGGGCTAAACTGGTTTTAATCATGGTTGATAAATATGAGACTAATAAATAGATATAATTATGTATTTTATAATGTAAGACCAAATATTTTATGATAAAATTTAAACAAGGTTACATTCCCTTCATTTAAGCGAGAGCTGTGTTGAATGTGTTTGGGCCCTTGATTTACAAATTCGTCATAAAATATTAGTGTAAAATGCATAGACATAGTTACAGAGATAAGTGTAAAGATGTATTTTATAATCATAAATGAAATAAAAAATATCATAAAAAAAAATAATAACGGCATTGTGATACTTCAATTATTGGGGTAATTAAACTATCCTGGACGCGGTTTGATTGCGATCGACCAGATCTCCTCACCGAGAGGATCTGAAGCACATCACATCATCATATAACTTTCTATACCAAAGATTTTGTATATTTAATCTAATATAGCAAAAAGCTGTGCTAGATCTAACAACCGCTTGAAGCTTTTGCACCTTATTTAAGAGTTAAGACAGCTTACTGCAATTACTAAGCGAAATCAAACATTGTATCATTTTTTATTAAATAAACTCGCTTTTAAAATGACCTTTTGTTTTACTTCAATGTAAAGTAGGTGAACATGACTATGACAGGGAGCAGTGTTTGAACGACAAGTAATTAAAATCACATCATGTATATGTTTGATTAATAATTTATAAATGAAACTTTATTGATATTTAATTCTAGATCTATCTAAATTTAATTCGATAAAATATGTATTTTTGTACACACACTTAGATACAAATATATTTATAAGAGAAATAAAACAAAAAATCAAAACATTTAATCGCAGGTACATAATTATATATAAATCACAATATTACAAATACACATAATTGCATTTGGATTTTTAAAAATTATTAATACAATTGTAGCCATTATTAAAACAATATAAGTATCAAGTAGGCAAGACTTATAATATTAACAGAGAAGGGTTTGACAATAATTTTGCTATGAAAAAACTCTATTAAATATGATAATTTAAAAAAGTTACGTTATTAATTAAATACTGACTTTAAATTATTGGGAATGTCAAGTGAAATTTAAAAAAAAAATGGTAAATGTGTGAAAAATAATATGATATTTTTAAATGAAGCTAGTAATTGTAATATTAAAAGTTTAAATTTAACATGATATTAATAATTAAAAAAAACATACGTATATCTTTACACTGGCTTAGAACAAGTCAAATGGATTTCGGGCAAATAAATGAAATTTACAGGTAGTGCTGTCAACAAGGGTATCAAAGTAACACAATTTCACAATTTTATGACGAAACAAATTTAGATTACTATAAAATAATTTATTGTTTAAAATCAACTAAATAGTAAAATGTTAAGATATATAATCATGCAATATATACATAAAACAAAAATTTACTTCCCATATCCACCAGTAGATGGCGTAATTGTAAATAAAGTGTTTCATTCAAATTTTAGTTGAGGTAGTCTTACAGAGAGGACATCGAAATAATAATTGTCTATATTGTATAAGTGTAAAAAATAATTGTTTTTTTCTAGGTTCAGCTAAAATTGAAGATTTTTTTAAACTATTTCTTTTGACTGTAACATTCTGGCCGCAAAATGGTGCGATGTCCTTTGGTTTAACATTTAAGTATACACATCAATTATTTTCGGCAAAAAAACAACCACGATCAACACTAACATAGTATACATACAACATAATATAATCTCCTGTCATAAAACACACTATATTATTTTTTAAACATTTGTATGACAAGGTTATAATTAGCGTTGTGAGTAAATTAATAATGGCTTTCAATAGTTTAAAAATAATACTGAGACCCACCGCTCTGCAGTGTGGCCGTATAAAAATCAAGAGAATACACTAAAATTACAAAAATTGTGATTTTATCACACCTTTTTAGAAGTAACGAATCTCGGCCCTTTACGCTTTTTAGTATTGTCAGATGTGCTTGGTTCTTCAAATCCATATTTGGCTTTGAGCCTCTCTTTAATAAAAAGCCCTCTAATCAACCTCTTCCAATTACCATAGACACGTAACTCTATTTTTTCCTTTTCCCTTCTCTCCAAATCTTCTTGGTCCTAAAAAATACATTGCTTTAAGAACTATGGTAAAATCAAATTGCACAGATTACACAAGTTACAATGTAAAAAGTATTTAATGTCTTTATTAAAATTTTTGAATTCGAATATAAAACTTGAAAAAAAAAATTTAAAAAAAAAACTCACCTTAACCCAAGCCTCAGTAATAATTTCCTCAAACTCCTGACAAACAATGAATCCATCAAACACCGGGTGAGTGTAGCCGCCATTAAAATCAAAACCTGTCATGGCCGGGGCACAATCTATATTTAGCTTCTTCGCCACTCTGTTCAAAGCAGGCACTGGAATAACGAATTAAAAAAATAAAATAAATTAAACTAGTTCATAAATTTTTTAGACCCAGATGATGTTGACCAGAGACAATATATACTAAAAATGAAATGTTAGAATTGTTTTTCACTGTTGACGGTTAGAAAAAATTGTAACCAAAGACAACAGACGTGTCTGAAGTGATTGTATATGCACTGTTCCAATATTAACAAAAATTAGATGTCAGAATAAATACTGTTTATTTAATATAGACATATAAAAAATCGAATTATATGTTAAACGGTGTTTAGATGTATTGTGACCAAAGACAACAGACGCATCTGTGGAGATTTTTTGTCTACTTTTTTTTAAGACACTCCTCTATTAAAAACAAAAAGAGGGCAAAAGAGTAGAAGGCGCACCATAAAGGTGAAGTCGCCGCCCATAGACACTCGCGTGGCTTGGAGCTCGTGAGTGCGTTGCCGGCCTTTTAGGGACGCTTTACGTCTACTTACACTTTATATGCACAGTTCCCTTGGGTAACATAGATTCCTTGAACAGTTCAACGTTTCCGTACGCGTTCCTCGGTACGACGCCATTTTCCGCCGTCGGCGGCTCGTAGTCCTGCACCTGCCAGGGCCCGAACACTTCCAGCGGCTTATCCGTTATCATTTTATTTGAAAGCTGGAAATATTTAATGTAAGGCTCTATCATCCGAGTGACATTTTGACACACACCGAATTGGTTTAATTCGTTTTACAATATTTATGAATTGAATTTTTATGATTGTCAAATAAGGGTCGCAATGGCGCTCAGAATACTCAGATACGTCGAGACAGTGAGCCTGCAAGCTTTTTTGTATATCAAGCTTATTTAAAATAAACGTATACAGTGTAAACTCTATACAACGCCATTGAAGGGAATGTGCATATTATGGCGTTATACAGACCAACCAATCAAAGCCTTTGACGCTTTAGAGAGATTGTCGTTCAATCGAGTGTCGTTACATGGATTTTCCAATGTAGTTCAAAACTAAAGATATGTTTTACGCGCCCTCTATTGGTACGAACTGAAAACTTACGGTTTTTCTATATTTTCTTACAAGCTGTGCATTTCTTTCTAAATGGCACAGTCAGTTGTCAAAATACAATTTAATAGAGAAGAAAAACATGAAAGTGTTTTATTAAATTACCTTATCCCACTTCGGTCGAGCCTTAACCACCTTATAAGGCTTCTCTCCCAATCTGACAACCTTCGCTTCCTTCAGCCACGTGTCCCGCGAGCGACACACGTACACGCACTCGCGGGCGTACACGGGCTCCTTGCGTACGAAACCCAGTACGGCCGCGTCGGGGGGGTAAATCGCTTCAAATTTCAATAGATGGCGCTGTAGGGCGTATAACGGATGGTTCTTGTACCTGGAAATGGTAAAGATAAAACAAAATGATAAATATGTATTTTTAAAATTTAATTTTAGTATTTATTGCATCCATTGCACGCCTAACTCACAGTATTTTACGCTAATATCAATACAAGTAAAATAAAAAATAAAGATTTGTTCAATGCGTAATAAAACACTTTATTCCAAGATAATTAAAGAATAAACCTATCAATAAGGTTAGACTAGATAATTATTTATTAAAACTTCCAATCTTCAAGATTCAAAGACAAAATTTTGAAAATACACTGCATAACTCCATGTAACGTCACTCGATTGACCGAAAAACTCTAAAGCGTCGAAATCAATGTGCTTAGGTTGGTTTAGCTTGTATTCCATTCTGATTTCTCAACTCTTCATTTACCGACCACTCTCTCTCTACAACACTATAAAACGGGCAGTCCCTTCAATGTCATTATATAGAGTGTACACTGTATATTCACATGTTTTAAAAATATAACAGGCAAACGAACAGGCATGTTGAAATAGAAGTAGGCTATCACTCACTCGGAAATAACCTTCGGCAACGGAGCCTCCAGCTGCATCTGATCCAACCGTTCATCTTCCTCCCTGTCCCTCGCAGTCTTCGGCCCCAGCCAGGGCTTCACAGACGTGTTCCACCAGGGGCTATCGACGCGCTGTTTGCGAGTCACAGTGTTCCACTGGGGCACGTAACGGCGGGTTAAATCCTTCAGGTAGTTATTGTTGTCCCAACCGACTGCGTATGCTAATGGGTGTGTTGTTTTACTCTGAAATTTTTAAATATATATATATATGGATCCATCTTTTAATATACTGACGTGTCCGTAAATGTTTTTCTTTCACAGATATTGAAATATAGAGGGTGATATTTCAAAGCGTAATAAACTAGAAATGAATACAAACACCAGAAAAGCAGTAAAAGCTTTATACTTGGTGCCTTAACATTAAGATAGTTAGAGAGATGTTATAGATGGCGGCACGAATTCATATAATCTACCAAAATTATAGAGCTAGAGCTCTTTTCCATACTATAATCATTTGTTTGTATTTACTTTTAAAAGCTATATTAAATACGCAAGTAAGTACAAATGTATGTATGTAACGCTTTCACGCTTAATCCACTGAATCGATTTCGATGAAATTTGGTATGGAGATAGACTAAACTTTAGTGAAGCACATAAGTTACTTTTTATCGCGAAAAAAATAGGGAATTAAAGTTTGTTTTTTTATATAGAAGTGGGGACCAACGAGCAGGAGGCCCACCATAAAGGTGAAGTCGCCGCCCATGGACACTCATGTGGCTGGGAGCTCATGAGTGCGTTGCCGGCCTTTTAGGGATTTGTACGCCTTTTCCTTAAAGGACCCTAAGTCGTAGTGGTTCAAAAATACCGTGGCGGGCAGCTTGTTCCATAACGTGGTGGTGCGTGGTAAGAAATGTCTTACGAAACGCGCAGTGGTGGAACGACAGACATCAAGGTGATACGGGTGGAATTTCGCATTCTGCCTTGATGTCCGAAGGTGAAATTTAGCTGCAGGTATTAATCCGAACATCTCTTTCGAACACATCCCATGGTAAATGCGATAGAAGATGCTGAGAGATCCAACATCTACGCAGCGCCAAAGGATCAAGCCGGTCGGAGAGAGACTGGTCAGCGGCTATTCGAACCGCTCTACGTTGAATGCGATCAAGAGGAAGGAGATAATTGTATAACAATTCACTTTGTGTAAACTCTATATTACGACACTGAAGGGACAGTGCATTTTATGGCGTTAAAGAGAGAAGAAAAATTATAGAATGGAATAGAAGCTAATTGATTTCGACGCTTTAGAGAGTTTGTCGTAACATGGACTGGCGTTATATGGAGATTACACTCTATTTATTATTATATAATACTTACATATATCTCATTAACGCAATGCACCTTGCCCCTGACAACGTCAATCGTAACCCACTGCTCCAACTCCTCTACGAACACCTCGCACCACACATTAATTTTATCTTGAGGCAGCTCATCATCGGTGGAGAACACCCTTCGGTCCACTTTGCGACTAGTGCCAGGCTTTGGGCTGATCTTGCACGGTTTGAAGTCATCACTGCTATTGGACCTTCTTCGCTTTGGGGATTCCACGGATAGGTGGTCACTGTCATCGGATTGCTCATTCGCTTTACCTGAAATTAAATAATAATTAAAAAGGTTTTATTATTATGTAATAACAAGAAGTATTAAATTAACTAGAATAATTAAGCTCAGAAATCATTTAATTGTCTTACAATAAGTTTAAAAACAAACGTTAAGTTTAATTATGCTGTGAAATGTCATCATAATTATTTCAATACGTAGTCTCTGTAAACACGTGCTTGAGCACTATAAATACGGATGTATAGTAACCGCACAGAACAGGCCTGCACCCCACGACCACCCACCAACACCAGGACATGACAATGGAGGCCGAATCGAGCAACTCTTCGGCCCCCACCGGACACGACCGCTGCGAGACGCAACTGAGCCGTGAAAAACGACCGTCTTTTTCAACGGTCAGCTCGCCGCTCCGCAGCAAGACCTTGGGTCCGACCCTGTGTCAGCAGGGTGCGGCACACTCAACCAGTAAGGGCATATGCCCAGGCAAAGCTCACGCTCAGGCCGTTGTACGGAACGGATCACTCTTCAAATAGTGAAATATAAATCTTGGAAAATATCAGTGTAATGTGTTTCTTTAAATAAATAAGTGGATTATGACTGACTCAATCGTGATGTTGTCAATACTTTCAAAAATAACCCTACAGATGAATTTAATTATGTATTATGATGGATTGAGCAAACACAAAGGAAATAATTGGCTAATAAACAGATCGGTTTATATACCAGGGCTTCTTAAACTGTAAGTTGCAAATCCAGATTGGGGTCAATAGCATACATCCGGGGTTGAGACAATTTAATCAAATTAATATATACCCTTTTATATTATTGTATGTTTTAAAACGAATTATCAAAGTATATATTACTTAAGAAATTAATCATTAAAAAATATTAATTTATTTTTCTTTAATATTGATGTATTATGAAACTCTCAATCATAAATCGTCACGAAAAGTTTAAGAATCCCTGGTATAGACAATAGTGTTAATAAAATTCTTTTATATTACCTTTCACTTTCAACCGCTTCGTTTGTTCCTTTACTTCTCTCACTTTACTCTTTATAATATGTACCAAGTCCTCAGTTACATCGTTCTTTGCTTTCGGTTTATCTTTCTTTAAATCTCTATGACTTATTCTTTTATCTTCTATCTTGTCACCATTCTTCGTTCTTGATCTGGTATTTTTTTTGTTTTCATCAAAATATTCACTTGTCGTAGATGTCCCAGGTGCACTTTTGTTTCTTGGTTTCGTTTGTTTATCTATTTTCACATCTGTTCTTGTCCTTTTGCGTTTTGTTAATTCAACTGTTGGTTTTGCAGTTTCAAAGTATTGGCTTGAGATTTCATCGTTTGTCACAATAATCTTTGGGGGCTCCGGTTTCACTATCTTTTTTCTTGCATTTGTTGGTTTGGTTTTATTCGGTTTTTCCGTTTCTGTTTTTCTAATTCTCTTCGGTGGTGATACATCTTTGTTTGCCACTTGGCTTCTGGTGGTTCTCTTTTTAATTGGGGAAGCATCATCATTGCCATCCAGTTGTGTCATATTGATCATTTCATCACCACTTGAACTGTCATCATACACACCGTCCAATTGAGGAATTTTATTTTCTTTCTTTCCTCTTTTTTTATCCTTGATTTTATCATTGTTTTGAACTTTAACATCACCTTTATCTTTGGCGGACAGAGAGCATAGTTCTGAATTTGGTGGTTTTATGGGTATACTAACAAAATTAAACATTACACGGCATTGTAAACCAAGTGATCTTAACATAGAAACAAAAATATAAACAATATATTTCCTTGTTGTGAAAACTTTCTTTTTCACCTGTTCGAGTAGAATATCCTTCAACGGTGGTGCTTTCGTTCTAAATTTGTTTTCATGTTTATCCTGTTTTAATATGACTTTGTCGTGATACCATGAGGTTACTTGCTCTAGATATTTCATATCAACTCGTTCACCTGGATAACATCCTTTTGATGGTACCAGGGAGAGAGCGGCTGATAAAATCTCTTGATCATTTAACACTTTACTTACATAATTTCCATGGCCGAGCCAACACAACACATGTACTTTATGATTCACAACCTGTTGCTCCTTCTTTACCCTGTTAATTTTTCTTTTCATTATCATCTCAACGTCTAGGGTCTTGGATTTTCTGTGACTAGTCCCAGGAATGTCCACAAATAACTGTATACCGTCCTTTGTTGGCTTACTTTCTGAAATATTTTACATATAGCTAGTTAGGTTAATAATAAATAGTTAATTTGAAATTATAATTAATTTAAGAGAAGTGGTTGCCTTATGGTTAAGCATGGAACTGACAACCCAGGAAGTTTATTGTTTAAAATAGTTTAAATATGTGTCATATATTTGTGGGATTTAAAACAACCAGTATACAATTTGATCATATGGATAAATATTATTTGATCCACAAGCTAAACAAACAAAAATCTAATTTATTCTTATTTAAGTATTATAATGATTTAAATTAAACTAATATTTGAATGTTGTGAAATACAATGAAAACTATCTGAAATAATTGGGTGATCATAAAAAGTGTATTACCATTAACTTCCTCCCAATCTTCCATATCTGAATCACTGTCATCTCTAACTTTCCGTGTTTTTTTCTTCTTAATGGGTTTTTCTGGTAGTACATCACCACCCAAAGCAAGAAGATCTTCCACATTCGATTCCTCTTTACTATTCTGTATACAATACTTTTGGATAGATGATTTTGCTTCTTCAACTGTATTTTTATGTTTTTCCAGTTCTAAGAAAGCTTTTTTTGCTATTTCTTCGCTCCCATCTTGTTTATCAAGATTTGAGAACACCTGAAATTTGTAATTTCAAAATGATTTTTTTTTATTGAGGGAAAAAGTGCTGGAGACACACCGTAAAGGTGAAGTCGCCGCCCATACACACATGTGAGTGCTTTGTCGGAAAATAAACAAGTACTAATCAAAACTAATCAAATTCAAAAATTGAGTATATTTAAAAAAACAAAATCACTATTTAATTGCAAACTTAAACATGATTTAAATCCATTCAGGTCAATTGCACTGTCTCCATCTAATATAATCTAAGATGACCATATGAGATTGAGTATTATACTTTAGATTCTGCTTAAAATTAATTTATTAGCTAAATGACATGAAATAGGAAAAAATGTTGCTTTATTTTTATAAACAATATAACTTACATCTTTGTATTCAACATTTGTAATCTCATTGTCAGAGTCTTCAATTTGTGAAAATATTGTTTTGGGGGTTTTCTTCTCTATTTTGGTTTTAGGTGTTTCATCATCACTGCTATCTAGAAGGAAATAAAATAAAACATCATCAGATCAAAAATTAACTCATTTTGCCATACAAATAGGATGGTTTATGTACACACTTGTAAGAATATGTAACTTATGAATTTAGTTTGAACATATGAAAATTATAAATACAAACATACCACTCTCAGACAAGTTAAGAAGGGGCAGAAGTTTGTCTGCATCTGTTAAATCCTTAACAGATATCAGTGGAATTTCATCATCATTTTCTGTGTTATCTGATTGTTTTTGAATGGTTGCAAGAAGAGATTTTGTAAAATGTGCTCTTACTTTTGGAGCCTTCATTTTTGATTGGCACCGTCTCGGTTTTTTTGTGTCTTCGAATTCATCAATGGATGAATTGTGTTGCTCATCTTCATTAGAGCTGGACGCTGATGATATAACTGCGTCGGAGCCAGAGTCACTGAAATCTCCATCAGATTCACTATTGTTTTCTTTGTATACAGTTTTCGTAACCTTTTTCCTAGTTGTAGGCATATTTCCGTTTTAAAAATTGTTTGATAGCAATGTTTAGTTGTATTGTTAGTTTTACAATAAATTAAAACATAATAATATTGAGAAGAAATAATTCGATTGATGTCGTTTAATAACGAACTATTATGAAATTAAAATCACGCGTTTTGTAAATCGTTGAACGGACTTGTTTTTGTTATTTAAACATTCGCATGTAAAGTTTACCGATAACAGATGACAAACAAGAAGCATAGTACAAACCACAGATGTCAGATAATTTAGTCGTAGATATCCCTAAAGGATACTTATCACTTAAAGGAATTTAAGTATACAAGATGACATATTTGATCATTATAATTTTATAATCTTTTATGGTATGAGATATACACGTTTGTTGTTGTAATAGGGTAATGTAAGATACATTTTAAAAGATAATTTATTGTACAATAATAATAATTGTGAATTGCCCTGAAGTTATTTGTTTTTTTGGTGAATTCCTTCGGGGTTCGGGTAAAACTCAACGTATGCCATTCCGTTTGTCCGATTTGCAAAACTGTTGAAAACTCCATATTCCCACCTCAAAGAGATAGGAACGTTACAACATAAGTATAAAACAAATAAGGCAAACACATGGAATTAACTTTAGAATATAAATAATATTTTAAACAAAGATACATTGATATTTCTTTGATCAGTAGGTAAAACTAGGCATTTTTAAAGGTCCTCGACCAATTATTAATGGCTTTATAGTACTTACCATAACAGTAATGGTAGTAATTTACTAAGATTTATGTAAGCTAAGTCCTAACCTTACAATACCGCCTTAATTATTGTTTCTAAGTTTCCAAAGATATACCATTCGGCCAATATTCATGTAAATACAGTTGTTTAAATGCAAGCAGAGAAAATAGTCACTAGACAACCTTTTTAATATTAAAAATTAAAACACAAATAGGCGTACGTAATACTGGTTTAGCAAGTATGAGGTGTAACAAGTTTTATATTATCTTATTCATACACTTCGGTCTGACCATGACCACAGTTAACCGATAATGTTTACCGTTAATAAAAAAATCGGTAGGTACATCCAATAAACATAACCTTTGTAATGAAAGCATGCCTATATTCCAAGTTATATCTTCTGATAGTATGATGCTTAATAATACGATAAGTGTTCGTAAAACTAACGAGCTGCAAACTAAAATAATATTTACAGAACTTTATTAAATGATAACAGGAGATAACTGGCACCTCAGAATTAATTAATCCACTCAGAGATTGCATCTAAAAGCCGCCCCCCCCCCAGCCCCCGGGTCGATCCGTTTCCAGCCACTTAAACTTCACGCGCCTCTCTTGCTTCCGTTTTAATTACAAAATTAATTCAAAATGTAATTAAAGTTAACAATAAGGCAGCGAACAATTGATGTTATTTATGTTTATGCTTTATTAACTCGTGTTGCAATTAATACAAATGAATTGATCTTTCATAAACATTATTAAATATGAATAATATATTTACTTAGTAGCGTCCAGTACACAGACAATATTAACGAGGCTTCACGTCTTTTCTAATATTTCACAGTATAAATAAAGTAATGTACATAAATTGGTTTATTGAGCATTTATTTTAACCAAAAAGGATTAACAAGTTCCCGGTTAAGGTCAAGAAGATGTTTAGCGGTTGAGAGAACTTCCTTCAGGATCGATGCCGTCGTTGTTCGTTGCTAAACATAGATGTCGCTATAAATTAATTCGGAAAGATAATTGTGCAATGAGGTACGTCATCCATTTAATGGTTCTAGTTAAGACTAGTATGTTTTTAACAATACGATGCACGTATACACGTTTATATTTGCTTTTTTATAGAAGAGAGGGGAAACGAGCAGGGGGCACACCATAGTGGTGAAGTCACCGACCATAGACACTCACGTGGCTGGAAGCTCATGAGTGCGTCGCCGGCCTTTTAGGGAATGGTACGGTCTTTTCTTGAAGGGCCTAAGTCGTATTGGTTTGGAAATACCGTGGCTGGCAGCTGGTTCCATAACGTGGTGGTGCGTTGTAAGAACGGTGGAACGGTGGAACGACATCGAGGTGATAAGGATGTAATTTCGTTATGTATCTGTGTCGATTCGATTATGTCAATTGTCACTTCGAGTGTTTTTTTGAAAATATGAATACACTTAATGTTTCATGAGATGCGCAAGCACCTAGATGAAATAACGAATTCAGAATGCTTCAAAACAACACTCTGTTGGTGCTACATTATGCATGAAGCACTCCATTTGCTGATCCGCTCAGTAGCCCTGCTCGCGGCCCGTTAAGCGCCTACATTACTTACATTTTCGTATTGATTTTAACGGTAATTTATGGGTAAACACACGTCACCGTTCCGAAAAACATTATTCAGTAGATAAATATAGAGATTTCCACCAGACTTCAAAAGAGATATGGGCAACGAATATATTCACATAAACAAGGCTCATATAGGAATCCTATCCTATATACCCTATCTTTGATATCTTAATTTTAATAGGTAACTTCCATACTTATGGATCATCGAAAATGTTATAAGTTTTTGAGTGGGAGTGCCATGCTGTCAATTTTTACACTACCACCGGTTCGGAAGGCAGTCATCTACCGAGAAGAACCGGTAAGAAACTCGATAGCTGCTCTTTTAAAATAAAACAATTAATACAAAATGTGAGTAACACACAATTAAAATAACAAAGCATTGTAAGGCTACTCAAGAATTGAACTATCCCGATGCTGAGCCAATTGTGTGTGTGTATATGTGTAACAACAATATGTGTGTATATGTGTCCGTTTGAGCACGTGTAATCAAAACATTCCAATAAACGAGAAGTAACAGTTAAGTTAGTTAGTTATTTTTAATAGCGATAACATTAAAACAATGTGAAATAATTTTGTTCTCGTTCACAGCTTATATTGATAGAGTTTGTGTTTATCTAATGGATTGAAAAGCAATGTAATTATGATTCACAACCAAAGTGTCAACCCTACGTTCGGAAAGAGTTACATTACGGGAGTGGAAAAGTTAAAAAGCTTAAATGTATCTCCGGCGTGGCTAAAAGTGTCTGACAAAAGTTCGAGTTCAATTTTAAAAAGCTCCATTACAAAACATCGGGATTCACTTCCGCCCAACGCTGACACATCAAGCTTTTAACGGGATTACGATGTGTTATTTATGAATTAACATTCTAATTATATTAAAAAGTACTGTACGTTTTAATGTTTTCCAATTTTCCTGTTGAATAAGTTTTATTGAACGCGCCAGTTGACTTTAGTCACACTTAGGCATAATTTCTCGTGATTGTAAAATTATAGTGTTTATGTAGTGTGTAAATATACATGACTATGGTACGTAAGAAACAAGAAAAACACGCACAATTTTTTCATAATCTTTGGCATAGATTTCTGATCGCTGAATTGATTTGCGATGCCTGTAATAGAATGGAACGCGAATGTGTGGGCAAGATACTCCAAAGCCTCCTTTGTCCCATGGTATAAAAATGAGACTACTAAAACTACATACAAAATTTTAAAAATTAAGGACAATTTTGGCAATAATCATAGCTCGCATTCAAATAAGCCATGCTTTTCAGAGACGTGAAGACTTTCAGCGTCTTGTGGGACACTTAACTCGAATTCATAAATTTACTATTTCCTTGATTGGCGAATGTTGATACTTGTAATATATATTAATACATAATAAATTTATCAATGTTATAAACACACATGTAAGCAACATGGTGTAATGGTTGCAGCTCTTTATAACCGTACTCTAGAACATGATTGACGATATAAAGTAGTGATGACTTTCTTGCCAGTTCTTCTCGTCCGATCTACGTTTTTGATTTTGGTGGAAATGTAATTGTAGACTCATATTTTTGAGAGGTGAAAAAGCATTTTTTTTAGTTGTTAGTACTTTATTAGAAGTGAAATGCCTGCTCGCTTGTCTTCTGTTTCATATTAATATATATTTTAAACATGATTTTACTGTTTCTGTGTAAATACTTAATACCTACTTGGTATTTTACTTAATTGATACGTTACCTGCACACATTTTACAAAGACAATTAATATATCTAATGACATTTTTCCATATTCCATTCAATATAAAAATGAGTGTCAACTCATCTGCCACCACTCTTAACACGTTCTGTTTGACCAATCACAATTAAGTAAAACGTGTTATCATTTTCGTTACGAAACCATCCTAATGTATTTATTTCGAACTGAAGCAAACACATTTATAAAGAAAACAGATTTAACTCAAGTATCAAAACTATTTCGCCGCTGAGTAAAGCACCTTCGCAAAGTAAGTTGAATTTGAGAAGAGTTGTAAGGCTTTGAGATAGTGCTTTTAGGCCCTAACCCCGGGGGTTATGCAGTGGCTCCGAGCTTCTTAAAATGTTTTCACTTATGTATCTGAGAATACATTACTGCCTCCGGGTTACTTGAGGCGTATACACTTATTTTTAACACAAAATTGAAGTGACATAAAGCTTTCGCAGACTTATCTCGCGTGTATTCAATTATTCTACTGTAACAACGTTAGGACCTATTTCTTTTAACAATAAAAGCCTTTGAATGTCGCTATAAAAGCTTGGAAAAATTGATTAAAGGGGTTCATAAATGATTAAAATGAGTAAAACACTTTATATCGACAAACGACTGAATGATTTTTAATTGTGTGAATTAGAGAACATAAATTTTGTTTTTAAATATTTTTTTATCAATTAAAGTAAATAAATAAATCGATTTAGTAGTATCGTCTATATCTTGTAGTCGTATATTGGTAGTTTATACTTATTGGTAGCTTGTATTTTTAAATACAAGATATAAACCTCTATTGGACTAAATTAATTTATTAGATGCTTTTTGGAATAACGTTCGTTGGTTTAAACTTTTTTAATATATAATAATTGTTTATATATATTTATAAACTAATTGTTTAATATATAATAGAGAGAAGTTTCAGTACTTAATAGTTAATTTTATATAGATATTACAACTATAAACAAATAAAAATTAACTACACGTAAAAACTTCTTTACGTAATGTCGACTTGTAACAATATTCATCTCTTCAAGGAAGATTTTCGGGCAATTCGTCATTATTGTAGAACATTACAATCACTTAGTTTAATTACTTTTAATTACGGTCGATCTGGTTGGCTCAAATTACATACTCTAAAATGCATGAGGCGCCTGACAGCTGGAGATTATCCCTCTAAGCGCCACTCGCCTCGGGACCATTGCTTTAATGAAATTTAATGAGTCCTAATCACAGATGACTTAATGCGGAATTTTAACGACCGTTTAGATTAAAAAAACGCGGTTATTTGAAGATTTTTTTTTTGTCACAGACACGCAATAACACGTCGGCTTGTCAATTGTCACAAACCGATAATGACAAGGGACTGAATGCTGTTGGTCAATAACGGTATTGTTTGCTATTTCGACAATCTAAGGGCCCTAATCTTAAACTAGTCCTATAGATTTAATATTAAATATTCTATAATGTGTTCTTTACCTTCTCGTTTTGAAATTTGAGCTTAGCGGTAAAGTGCTAATTAAGCTATAACTTTACTCCTTGGTAGGGCAAGCCGGGCTTGTAGTACCGCCACTAGTCGTGCGTCATTAGTGTGTTGTGTACTTTTTATGAAGGAAAACAGTTTAACATTACACGTAATCAACGACAACGTGCCCAGATACGTAGTGCCTCGTTGCAACAACAACTACCGCCTGCGAACGTGAGAGTATCTTTTACCTCTGTAGGGAGGGTATGACGCGGGAAAGCGTAAGTGTCCTCTCATTTAAAGTATAAGTACATCATTGAGTGAACCGCGGCATAATCAAAGTTGCAAGTTTTAAATGCTTTCAAAAATAGGCGGTACAATCGTTTGTGAATATTGTAAAAAAATGTATATTACATTTATTTTATGGTAAATTGTCAACGTTAACAATGTGCGTTCTAAATTCAAACACGAATTTTTCCCCCTCACAAATCTCTCAGACTGGTTATTCTTCGAACAATGGTATGTAGTGGGTATCTTGTTAACTGATTAGAGGCACCCAAGTGGTGTCATCTCAGAACGTTCCAATTACCGGGAGGGGAGTGAGGCGCGGGACGCGGTGGGGTGCGAATGATCCATTTCGAAAACTAATTTAGAGTTGGCAACTAAACAAAGAGCACTTCTCACAGATAATAATTAACGCTTGCGGTAGAGTTCTACTAAGTCTGTACCGTAAACCTCATGGCTGAGTTAATTAAATGTTTTTTCCGGTTATGTTTCTAATTAAATGATTATGTAACTGGCAACCGTATTTAAGTGTTAGGCCTTTCATTATTCCTGATCTGTGGAAATCATTTATAGACTTGCCATAATAATATACTTTAACTTAATTTGTTTTTTTTTACAGTTTCATATCGTGGCTAATTATTAATAAAAATATTGATTATATACACAAAAGTAGATTTCATTTTTCTAATTTTGATTTTATAAAAGGTTTATAAAAACAAGATTAACAATGCAACAGAAAACAACAAGTCAGCCTTTAAAATGTTACTGTTTTAATTTTAAAATATTATAATATTGTAGACGTATGAATGGCATCTCAATACAATTGAATGTTATATTGTTCCCTTTTTAATAAACTCATCAAATATGAAAATAGCTTAATTGTAATAATATGTAGATTACATTTTACAAATTGATTAACATTTGACTAAAATATAAGTTAGTAATAACATAATTATATGTATCATCTATTGATTGATTACATAAAGAATGTCCTGCAGCAAAGTTCTGGCACACTAAAATATACGCTATATTATGTCGATGATAAACTGAAACTTAAAATATCTTTATTCAAGTAGGTCTATAATGACACTTATGAATGAACTTTTACACTATCACCTCTTCGGAAGGCAGTTATCTACCGAGAAGAATCAGCAAGAAATTCAATAGCTGCTCTTTTAAAATAAACAATTTAAATAACTAAAGCATTGTAAGGCTACTCAAGAGTTTAACTGTCCCGATGCTGAGCTATTGCTGATACATTAAAAGGTTATTTGTCCTATAAATAATAATCTACACTTCGAGTTATGTGTAAATTAGGATTTTTGAATTCATATTTTTTTAGTTATTTATGCGTAGATAGGTTTAGAGAATATATTCTTTAAACCATTTAAGTTTGAAAAAGCTTATCCATCACGCAGAATATGAAATAAGAAATTCAATTATTTTTATATTTCGACTGGCTTTTGTTTTTTTGTAAATATTTAAGAGGGGATCGCGTTGTTAAAGTGAATGTCAGTCTCTGAGTGTTTGCCGGCCCTTGTCCAGATAAAAGCTTCTCCATTGCACGAAAAAGCACTCACACCAAATATTGATTTGTTACGCGTTTGTTGTCGGGATAGTATTTTTCGTTTACATTTGTTTTTCTTGTAATAAAATTTGAACTTAAAGTAAATGTTACAGGTTTATGTTAAATATAAGTAGTATTTAAGGGTATATTGTAATTTACCAATTATCCGATTTTTAAAAAATAATGTTATGACTTGACTTATAATCATATGTCCCCTTGATGCAGCAGAGGGCATCCACAGCAATCCTCCATCGCACTCTGTCCGACGCTTCGCATTTGATCTCGCTCCAAGTCTTACCGGCTCTATTCACCTCATCTGCAACTTACGTTGCCAGGTCTGTTTGGGACGGCCACGCTTCCGCTTCCCTTAAAAATTCTAGTCAAGTGCCTGTTTGGGAATATGATCGGGATCTCTTCGGAGAGTGTGGCCTATCCAGTTCATAAAGTATGTTATAGTAAAAATATATTTTCTATTTTGCTTTTTTTATATAGTAAAGGGAAAAACGAGCAGGAGGCACACCATAAACGTGAAGTCGCCGCTCAAAGGTTATGCTTAATATTCTTTCCTATCCTATTTTTAATTGAACAATGGCGTCCGTCAGGTAAAACTAATCTTATAATTAATAAATCTTAACTAAAAGCATTTAAAAAAAACCTTTCAAACATAATTGCGTATAAAAATTGTACTTCTATGGACGTCTTAGTTCACTTCTAATTGGTTTTTGTGATTTTATCACAACAGTTATCTGTATATTATATCTTAAGTTGGGCGCGCAAACCAGCCGCTTAACTTAAATCCTAATTAACTACTTGATTAGAAACGAAATAAAAACTCGTAATCTTAATTGCTTTTTTAATCAAAGTTAAGCCTCGTTTGGAAAATACGTTATTTGAAAGTAGTATTGCGCTAGTGGTTAAAGAAAATACTTCACACGTTCGGTCCCCGAATATTCGTCTCATAGAAAAATATTAATAACATTTACGTGTTATTAAATCCATACTTAATATTACAAATGCGAAAGTAACTCTGTACGCTTTGACGCTTAAACTACTGAATCGATTTCGATGAAATTCGGTATGGAGATAGATTAAACTTTGGGGAAGTATATACTTTATATCGCGAAAAGGTTTGAAATCAGAGATGAAAGTTTGTATAAAAATTTCAAACGAACTACCAATTATAAACTGATTATCCAAGTTACTCCGCGGATAGCGTCGCCGGCAAAAGCTAGTATATTTATGAAAATATCACGACTATATATACTAAGTTCTGTATTTACTATTTCAAGTACATAATTCAGTCTACAATTTCTACAAAGGTAGCCTTACGTTTCTTTCTTTCAAATTGCGTTTGCGCTGTGTTGAAAAGAGACAGATTACTAAGAGACTTAACGCTCCGTGACACAGGAAAAGCGCACACTGTCTATCAAAGTCACAGGAGCAAAAATACGCGGCTGAAAACTATCCGAAATATGTCTCGCATTAATTATATATTCGCTAATGATTACCGTTGAAACACGTAAAGAATTTTCTTATTAAACAAGAATTAAGGGATTTCTTCATTAATACAGCGAAACACTAATTGCAGGGTAGGTACCTAACCTTCATTTAGTGACGCCCCCGCTGGAGGCCGGCCAGGGCCGTATGTCCCCCTAACACTCAACAATCTAATAAGAACACCCATAAATAACACCGGAAATACAACCGGAAGTGAGACATCACTTATTAAACATTAGTTACACAGGGCAGTGTTGATTATTTGGCAGAATTCCTTTATTTGAATTCTTCTTTGTGCCCAAACTGGCAAGTCCAATCGATCAAAAGACCTCATTTAAAATTTAAAAGACGCGATGCAATCCCAGACAGAAATATCGAACAGACTCAAATAAGTTAACATCGGCCTATAGCTTATTATTTTAAAGTAATCGTGTTGACTAAAGAATATATAAAAAAGCCTAAACTGTAATAAAGCCAAATAAAAAATGCACATATTTATGTAATTAACGCCTCAATTCGACAAAATGAATGAGTACGCCCCTGGCAAGCAATTACAGTACCAATTACTTATTAACTTTCAACCGCCCTTAATGGTTTCCGTATTAAAGCAGAAGTTGAAATCATGCAATATTCTTGTTTACGCTTAATAAAATTACCATTAATTTATTTAGGTGATTACGAACGATTAAATAATTTTTCGTACACGAAACTGGTGCCCTTTCTTAACAGTAATTGCGTGATTTCACATACGCACTGGTATTATAAGCTACAACAGATCCTGCATTTAAACTATTTTTTATGTAATAATAAGGCAAACGAGCAGGCGGGTCACAAAATAGAAAATACATCCCTGTATAACATCAGCAAGCATATGTTTACATACAGAACTTACGTAAATAGACCTCCCATAATTGTATTTAATTAAAACACACATCACAGATATAAGATAAAAAAAATCCTAACACATGTATCATAGATAAGATTTATATCACAAACAAAGTATGCTATGTACATTATAAAATATATATTGACACAAAAACAATAAAATAAGGATATATATATCGTGATTTGAGATTTGATTCCAAATCACAACTGAACACAGCAGAAGAACACAGCACGAAGGAGAGGCTCCTTTTTGGAACAGGAGCCAAATGAGCATTCGTGTCAATTTGAGTGAAGTGCTGACTGTATCCCGTGCAACGACAGGCTTATAAGTGAGTTGCTGGCCTTTAAGGTACGCTCTTTGCAGGCCTCCAAGTAGTAAAGGTTCAAGAAAATCACAGATTTTTAACATTTATTGTAATAGCGAACCTTGATATTTGTCTTTGTGGTTGATAATTTAATCACAGCCTAATATGATTAACCTATCATTAACACGTACTTCAGTGGAATAATAATACAATTAAATAGTTTTATAAGTAGCTACAATAAGGCTTCGCTACATTAAGCTTCCGCTATGGCGCCGTTAGCGAGATAACGAGACCGAATACCCTCACCGCACATAATTTATACCGCCCGTGCTCGTTAAAAACTTATAAAGACGCACATTGTTAGTATACCCAATATTCGCGGCTAGTAGCCTGAATAACGGGCAAGTAATGACTCCGTCATAGTGTTAAAGATGAGTTTTTTCTTCCAGTGAAACTTAGTTTGGGACACACCTTACCTCAAAGATATTGACGCGTTCGCTGGTTTATGGTTGCAGATCTTTACAAGCGTACTGTGAAACATTCTTGCAGTTTCTTTCGCCAGTTCTTCTCGTCCTGTCTCGCCCTTAATTTGGGAACTGGCAGTAAGTGTAGAGTCATTTTTCTTATAAATTTATGTTAATTCATAAGTGTCGACAGACATTACTCTGAATCGTTGGATGCAGAAACCTAACACTGAATGTTTTGTACAAAAACAATAGGGTTTTCAATTATATAACAATATAATACAACTAAATAACCTTTACAACATTTTCCAAGCTTACGAAGAACGTAATGGAAAAGCCGTGTGCCTGATCCAATCTGCCGCGAAGCTTTTAGGCCGAATTGCCCATTGCTACACTCTACGCTAACACGAATAATTGACCCGCACGAATGCAGACGATCTCAACATTTTATACAATTGACAAAGTCTGTATGTCAATTGTGACTATCTTTTGTGAATCTGTGTGATTTGTTTTGTTTAATCTGTGAATTTATTTTGTGTCATCTGTGGTAGTGCCTATTGATGTTATAGAGTATTAGCGTTGTGTAAGAGTTAAACAATGTGAGACATACATTTAGCTAATGTTAAATCCTTATTTTGTTAATATCCCATTTCAATAGTTTTATAGACTCATTTAAAGAGTGTTACCCTTCAGGATACAACATTCAACGCCATGACATATAAGATTTAAAAGAGATATTTATTAACTACAATAAAGCACTGGCATTTAAACATGACGCCGGGTGGCATCACTAGCCAACAAAGCTCTTTAGCTTTTTTACACCGTTTTCCATTAGAAGCCATGTTTATGTATTCATTATTTTAATGCGTCAGTTGAAACTTGAAACGCATTTTCATTAAGGTGGTAACTCTACTTAACTTACACACACACACAATTTCACACAGTATATATACACATAGTATATCTCATTTATATATCAGGAATGTATGTAAATGAGGAATACTTTATTGTATTTTCTTTTACATATTTCATTGTTTTTTTTTGTATTTTCACAATAATATTAATATGTAATAAGAGATTTAGCGTGTTCTCCAAACATAAGTAATTGTTAACTTAAATGGAGACACCATCTATGAATGACAGATTCAAGGATCTTTGTCCTAAAAAATACTCATTAACTGTAAACTTTTCCAAATAGAATATAACCGCTAGATACAGATTATTGAGTCTCATAGTAAAATACCTTCGACATCGAGAGAATAGAAATTAATAAATAATTAAATAGGCAAACAAGTAGATTGTGGTGGATAAGCCACTTGGTATTCTAAAAATAGATTGACGGAGTACATTTGATTGTTGAAGACCTATTAAGGCTTTAAGGTGTTTGAAGACGTTAGAACGAAGTTCTATATACACAAATCAACAGCGATTCTCCATTTGTTAGACACGGGAATGTAATTATGGTCGGAGCTTCGCGGGGCTGGGGGCCGCTGCATTGGGTGGACGTCATTCAAGCCTTTAGTTCAATCTACATCGTTCTCTACTTTACATTCATATTCTATATGTCTGATGAAGAGCCTGATTAATACTGGAATTTGATTTTCACTACAGTATCATCCGTTTTTCTTTTAATTATATTATTATTATCATCCGATTGCCTGGATGTGATCGCTTTTCGATAACACCGACTTATGTCATCTATTTTATGAATATGTTTTTGGTATTTTTTTTCGTGTTGTGTTAAAAAAGGCTTCTAATAATTATCATTGTGTCTGATTATTATGAAAAACTTGTTTTGTATTATCTCATTCCATCGTATCGTAAAAAGTGAATATTTATATAATATATAACCTGTGGAGCATTGCTATTGTAAAAGTAATAGTGATTTATATATGTGAATGGTGTAAAACCCTATGATGTCTTCTTCACTAATCCTAGCCTCAAAATTGAACGCGATCCGTTCAGTTCTTAAATCTATCGTAACGTTTTTACCATAATTAGATTTGGAACGAGTTAGCCCGTGCCAAGAATAATAAAATTAGCGTATCGTGCAAGGCTATAATCACGCGACAAAATTTGTAGCGTGTACTAGAAGTGTTGGACCATTGCCGTAACATGGGTTAAACTTAATTAATAAACTTGCAGTCTCTGGCTTTATTAAAAAAACACTCATTAAAGCGTAGAAAAAGTAGGTAAAGTTGCCGGCGGGGACAGCGCCGCTAATTGCGACGCCTTTATTGCTTAAATAAAGTTTTAGTGGGGGAACACAAGTTTTAATTAAAAATGTGAGAATAGTTTTTAATAAAGGACGGGCTTGGAACGTATATTGCGAAACTTTAAGCGATACGCTTAGCTTACAGGAAGTCGTGGTGATATTGCTTCTTCAATTTTTTTTTTTTTTTTATGTGAGAGGAGGCAAACGAGCAGGCGGGTCACTTCGAGTGATGTGCCAACCGCCGCCCATGGACACCTGCAACGCCAGGAGGCTTACAAGTGAGTTGCCGGCCTTTAAGGAAGAGGAACGCTCTTTTTTTGAAGGTCCCCAAGTCGTAGCGGATCGGGAATACCTGCGCTGGCAGTTGGTTCCACAAAGAGGTGGTGCGCGGCAGAAACTGCCTTAAAAAACGCACAGTCGTGGAACGCCAGACATCAAGGTGGTACGGATGGAATTTCGTATTCTGCCTTGATGTCCGGTGATGGAATTCCGCTGCAGGTATTAGCCCGAACAATTCATCAGAGCACTCCCCATGATAAATGCGGTAGAAGATGCAGAGGGAGCCTACATCTCTACGCAGAGCCAAAGGATCAAGCCGATTGGAAAGGATGGGGTCGTCGACGATACGAGCCGCTCTGCGTTGGATGCGATCAAATGGAAGGAGCTGGTATTGGGGCGCCCCCGCCCAGAGGTGGGAACAGTACTCCATATGAGGCCGAATTTGCGCTTTATAGAGTTGCAAGCGATGGCCTGATGTGAAATACTGACGCGCCCTGCTGAGAACACCAAGCTTTTTAGAGGCTAACTTAGCCTTACCTTCCAAATGATTGCAGAACTGGACATCGCTCGATATATCGACACCAAGAATTCCAATATTGGCTGAGGCTTTAAGAGGAGTGTTATCGAATAGTGGGGCCACGACAAAGGGATTCTTTTTAGCGGTAAACGCGCAAAACCTGGGTCTTCGAGGGGTTAAATTGGACTAAGTTAAGTCGACCCCAATCCGAGACTCCACGCAGTAGAGTCTCGACTTCAGACACAAGTTTGTCCCGACACTGCTCGACATCAACCCGGGAAATATTTGCACGGCCGTGATATAGAGCATCTCCAGTACTGTCATCCGCATAACAATGAAGGCTGCTTAAGTGCAACATATCATTGATATGCAAGAGGAACAGCGTAGGAGAGAGTACACAGCCTTGGGGAACTCCAGCGTTTATGGATTTGAGGTCGGAACATGCACCGTCGACAGCGACCTTGATGTTCCGATCGGCCAAAAAACTGGAGATCCAGTCGCATAACTTCACGGGAAGCCCATATGCTGGAAGTTTTGAGAGAAGCGCCTTGTGCCATACCCGATCAAAGGCCTTTGCTATGTCCAGACTAACCGCCAGTGCTTCTCCTTTAGACTCAACAGCTTCTGCCCATTTATGAGTTAGGAAAACTAGAAGATCACCAGCTGAGCGGCCACGGCGGAAACCGTATTGACGGTCACTAATCAGCTGGCACTCCTCTAGGTAACGAAGGAGCTGGCTGTTGATAATAGTCTCCATTATCTTAGAAAATAAAGGGGTAACAGCTATTGGGCGGTAGTTTGAGGGATCAGAGCGTTCGCCTTTTTTAGGAATCGGGTGAACCAAGGCGGTCTTCCAAGCGTTCGGGACAATGCCGAGTGAATAAGAGTGCCGGAAAAGACGCGTCAGGACCGGAGCCAACTCAGGAGCACAAGTGCGCAGCACTATTGGAGGAATACCATCCGGTCCACTCGACTTATGAATATCCAGGGAAGTAAGGACTTTGCGTACAGCACGAAGCCGAAAAACAATTTCGGGCATCGAGGTATCACACCGCAATAACGTCGGTGGAGTATTTCCGTGGTCATCAATCGTCGAGTTGGACCCGAAAAGAGAGCCTAAAAGATCGGCTTTCTCTTTCGGGGTGTTGGCCATCAGGTTGTTCGCCCCAAGTAGTGGTGGAAGAGAAGGCTTACAGAAGTTTCCTTGAACAGCCTTGGCAAGAGACCAGAATGCACGTGTCCCAGAAGGGAGCCGAGCCAGCCTATCACCAATTCTGCTGATGTGAATAGACTTTGCCTTAGCAATGGCACTTTTGAGGGACCTAGAGGCCGAGTTGTATGCTTTTTTAAGAACGCTGGTATTTACATCACGTGATGCTGCCGCTTGAGCCCAGGTACGATAACATTCAAGCTTTCGGCGCGCCGCCATTTTGCAAGACTGTCTGAACCAAGGTTGGGACTTGCCACCGATGGGCACAGCAGAGAAAGGAATAAAAAGCTCCATTCCCTGCAGCACCACATCAGCGACAGAGTCGGCGGCAGCATTCGGATCATCCGACGAAAAACAAATCGGCCCCCACGGGTAGGAAGCAAAAAAGGAGCGCATTCCATCCCAGTCTGCTGACCTATAGTGCCAGACGCGACGACAACCTGCAAAACGAGGTCGAGTGAGTCGCGTTGTTCTTATAGTACTCCGAACAAGGCAGTGATCTGAAGATCCTAATGGGGAATCAACTGATACATGATACCCGTCCGGGTGAGAAGTCAGCAGCAGGTCCAACAGTGAAGGATTTTGACCTTCGACATCTGGGATTCTCGTGATCGAGGGCACCATTTGAGTCAGGTCGTAGGCCAAGGCAAAGTCGTGAAATATTCTTCCCGCATAGTCGGTGGTAGTAGAGCCGAGCCAGTCGGTATGGTGGGCGTTAAAATCGCCAAGAACTACGACTTCAGCGGTAGGAACATTTGCAATCAAGGAGTCTGTAGCCGATTGTATGTGCTCCACAAGTCGGTCAATTTCGGCATTACCGCTATGAGACCTATAAAGGCATGCGTAGAATCGCGGATGGTCATCGCAGTCTACGCGGAGCCAAAGAATCGATAGGTCTTTTCCTTCAGGAAACATGAGGCGACGAGAGCAAATGTCATCCCGGACATAGACACACACTCCAGCCCTTGGCAAGAATCTATGTTCTAATTTATAACCAGGGTAGGAGAGGAAAGAGGTGTCGCCAGGAGAAGAAATCTGTGTCTCGGTAAGAAAGAGTAAGGCCGGCAAAGCTGTTTCAAGGTGGTGGTGAACAGCGTTTAAGTTCGAAACAAGCCCCCTCACATTGCAGAAGTCCACAGTAAGCGGTGAGGAAGGTGCCAAGTGATGCTTACTCTGTTTGCCCCGACATTTATGAGATGTGTTTTTAGATATGAGCGCAAAATTGCCCCCCCCAGAATACGAAGGGCAGCCTGGGGGCCCAACAACAAAACAGTTAGGTGGACACGCAGGAGGGGATTCTCCACGACAGGTGGTACCCCCCTGGGGTAATTTCTTTTTTTTTTATTTTGCACCATCATTCAAGTATTTGTTTGGGGGGACAGGGAAGGAGAGGGAATGAGGAGGAAAGGAAAAAAAAGGAAATGGAGGGTTACAAGAGGGCGGGGAAGGGGAAAGGATGGGCACCGGAAGATCTCACTCACCGAACGAAACGCGAGTACAAAATGAACAAAGTCCAATTGCATCACTTCACGCCGGTTTTCTGTGAGAGAGTGGTATTTCTCCGGCCGTGCCTGCCCATTCGGCTGAAACCCTAAGGTAACAGCATGGCACTCCCACTCACACAATGCAATGTAACCTTGTATATTCATTCTTATAACCATTGCGAATTGACCAAAGGTTTTATAACATGTATATAATCTATATACATATGTGTATATATAATGTAATATAATAGAAATAGTCTATTATAGAAAACATGAATGTTGTTTCAATATCGTTATTCGAATGCAGAATTCAAAGTATTTTATGCGATTAGATTTTTGAAATTGTACTGCTGTTACATCACCTGTGGTTAACAATATTGTTAAAAATAATATGTTGTCTATGGTCTATGTCAAACGTTCGTTTTACGCGACACGTCAATACAAATTGACAAATCGCGCGGGCAACATGAGAAACTAATAATGTTTGTGATTTACGTCCCTTGTTATTACGACTCATGTGAAATGTAATTTCGGCGCGTTACGCACACAAGAGCCGAACAAGTGTGCAGTAAGTTTAATAAAGGAGGGACGCGAAGTAAATCCTTCAATTTCGCCGGCACACAGCGGCAAATTCTCGTTAACCGTGGCAATAAGTTAAACTGGTGCGGGGCCCGCGTACCCACTACGGGCGGGACGCAATCCCATATTATACAAAATTCCTTTTAAATATTACTTACATTATACTTATCGGACTGCCTAACAGACGGTTTGATATACAGTCAACATTTATTATCTGTGGTTAATGTAAAGTATGTATGTAGTTTTATTTATCAGTAATCACATGTTTCTGAAAGTGTGAATCTATTTTATCGTCTATGTTTTCAAGGGTTCTAAGCTAGACCTACTAAGAGCTCAGGGGAAATAACACAAGCTAGAAGAGGCTTATATTTATGCGATTTTTTCTAATACATAACTCGCTTATACATCGTCTGACGTAGAGAAGTCTCTATATTACTCTACTCTCTATAATATGTTCATCGGATGATTGAAAGCATTTGAAATTTGAATTTAATAAGAAATTACGTTCGGTTTTAATTTAAAAAAAAACTGTTGTATTTATATACTGTTAATTAGTGCACCGCTTCCCATCAACTTTTAATTGTGCTGTCCAGACGATATAAATGATAAGCTATACTAGTACTTAATAAAGCTATTAAGCTGTACCAGCCTGGAACTAATAAGCGTTGAGAATTTTAATCAAAAGATGCGCTTTACAATCGCTATAAAAGCTTAATTCAGCAATCTTCGCTTGATTCCGATGTAATAGCCGCAGAGTAATATCTTCGAACAAAGAATACACACGTACCACAGACTGCACTCCCAATTAGATGTTCGATGAAACTGTAATCAGACGATGGCCGGATCCGAGACGTAATTAAACGCAGGCGAAGAGTGATTTATTAATAGAAAAGCTAGAGCCATAATGAAATACTGAGAGGACAATGGTGAGGGCGGCCCGCTCGTGGAAATTAAATTCTTAACGATGCACCCTGAACGTTCTGACGTTTGGACGTTTCTTGAATCTGTGGTTACTTTAAATTTCGAACGAATTGACGCTTCAATGTGTCCTATTTGATACGGTTATTCGACTTCTTATTTAGTCTAGTCTTAATAGTGTACGCAGCTTAACGCTGCGCACTATTTTGAGGTTTTTTTAACATTCATTAGGCATTTTTAAATGTATGTCATAATAAAACCATTAATAATGATAAGGTTTAGGTTAGGTTAGTTTATTATAAATACTTTTTTTGTCTTTTAATTTAAACTATTTATTTGTTTTTTTTTATGTTTTATATGTAATTTGTGTGTTTGTGAAATCTGTTATTGTTTTCTTTTCTGTGTTATTTTCGTTATACAATTTCAACAACAACTTCAAAAAATTATTCTATATGCCGTTCTAGAAAAAAAATTTAAGTTACTCTATTCTAATCAATCTTATCCGGCTGTTAAGAGAGGTAAGACGTCACGCATGTAAGCTGGCTGTGATATTTCTCTTTGGTCAGACATTCGTCTCATTGGAATCTTTTACAAAATACTTGTCACATATTGCCTGGCATGGATTCCATGCGTTGTGGGCCCTATTAATACCACTTGGTCACTTGTCTCTTCTCTTCTCGCACTCTTATAACTGTTGAATAAATTTTTCATTTACTTTGCAAATTAAAATTTATTTATCACAACCATTACAGCTAGTAGACATCAATTCTATACTGAAAATAATATGTAATTCTTCTCTCGTCTTTTTATTAACGATGTAATTAGTGAAATAAGTAAGTACATAAATCGTTGGCGTAATGTCCAAATTGGACATTCTACAAATGTAGAATTGGGAAAACGTTTTATAGATTAATTACAAAAGCACATTATAAGCACTTGAAAGGCATTGTTAGTGTACTTTTCAAATTAAAGCATTAAAGTGTTTCGACCCCGTCATTATATTAGAGTGTTGTTCCATTCCACCCTTCGCCCGCCCTCAGCCCACTCCACTACGGACCTCCGGCCCAGTGCTTGCATATTCACAGTTATATCCGTAGATTTACCGTATTTTCATAATTTTTAAATATTTAGTCGAAAATACTTTTTATACTCTTTTTCAAAAATTTATAAAAAGGGGGTTTATAAAAAGTCAAAGTTAAAATATCTTTATTCATTAAGGTACTGAGGACCATTTGGTATTGTCTTAAATCTGAGTGATTGTACGCGACCAAGCTGAGAAGGAGCAGGCAAGAAACTCAGCTTGTTTGATTTTTTTTTGGAAATGATCCCAGTACACTCTTCTTAAGGCAAGAGTAAGCTGGAACTAATTCATAACGTATATAGCAATCTCTTGAAATAGTTTTTTCTTTTATTCCTTTAATTTAAGTAAGTGATTTGGATAAATATTGCATAATACAGAATGTAACTATAATTTAAATAGCGTGTTTATGTTTTTTACACATTCACACGTTCTTGAGAAATATTGTATTATCGATAAAAAATCTTTAAAACATCTACCGTTATTCGAGACCTACTGTATTTTACTGTAACATGACTTCTCTATTGCTGCATTCGCTTAAGCGGGGATAGTCTTCGCGTGCTCTCGGCTCATTCCGTTGCGAGTGGCCGTGACGTGTGGACATCGTTCACGTTTGCTTCGATAAGCAAACTTTCCTCGAGTGACGGTGTAAACATTCGCGTATTTCATAATTAACATTAAATTGCGTGTCCATCTGTCTCTATATTTGTGTTAATTGCGTGTTTGTGTGTTGGTCTCCATTGGATTTTATTACCCTTGTGTTAACAAGAAGGAACAACACAATAAGGTAAGATTGTTTTAACCGCAAAATACTACAAATACTAATAACTAATAACATCGTGTTATACATCTGTTTAAATTAATTCCATTTTCGCTTTATATTGAACAAAGTCAAAGTCAATATATTCTTATTCATTAATTTACATAGACTATTTTGAATCGTCTTAAATATAAGTGATTCTACGCCTGTTCGTACGCGATCAAGCTGAAAAGAAGCAGGCAAGAAACTCGGCTTGGTTGAATTTTTTTTTTGGAATCAGATAATTTATAAAATGCCTCTTCTCAAAGATAAACAAAACATTCAGTTGTTACCAACTATATTCCATGAAGGCTAGATTGCGTAATTGTAAAAATGACTTTATTTATTTGAGCTTTCTGCACTTTAATTATGTGCTAGATACAATTATAAACTGCATTAACAATTTATTATAGTCTCAAGATATTTTGTAAAATTGCTTCGACTCAAGACACATGCGACTATAAAAGTCAAATAATCATAAAAATATGATTCCTAAGTGTTTATTATTATTTCTCCAATGACAGAAAATCGTAAAGTCAGTAACATTACTCAGTTAATTAATGAGCTTGTTTGTATTTATTTGCGTAATGTTGTCAGTTAAACGAAACTAACTCCAGTTGTTCAGAAGGCGATCACAGCCGTACACGTTGATAATAATCTAAGTAAGGTTTAGTTTTCTATTGGATTGAATTAAAAGATTCTTTTTAACCTTTTTTAAAAGATATAGAACATTTCTAAAAGCTTACTTAACGTCATTTATTAATAATTTATATGTAAATACACACAATTTCATACTACAGTAACTGGTACTGGTACTTGTTTTGTTTTTTTTTGTATAATTCATTGCTTTTTATAACATTAGCAAGAGAGGAGTGTGTAGAAACAAGAAAAATAGGTAGATTATTAATTAAATGTAGGCACTGTTTTGGCATTGTCGAACGAAAAAGCAATAATAATATTTTTTTTATTATTTGTTAATGATTTTTAGTGTATATTTTCCAAAAAAAATATTTATTTAAATTACGTTAAGAATATGTGTACAGAAGCTATTAATATTTCAAATGGCTAAATAAATGTTTGCCGAATTGTCTATTCGAAGTCTATACAAATATTTTTCATACAAAAAGTTGTAATGCGATGACGTCACACACATAACCAAATTATTATTGAATGTTTTGACCTTTACTTTTGTATTTAATTGTGGAAAATCCTTTTTTGTCTGTGTTTTTGACCAAATGGCCGAAACCGGGCTAAATTAATATAACATATAATAATTATATATTGTGTTAGACTCTGTGGTAATTAGAAAAACTGTTATAGATAATAAGTGATACAGACTGTAATTAAAAATATAAAATTTATTACGTTTTATATTAGTCAAGTTATTTGTTATCTCCTTGTTGTCCTTGTTAAGCAAAACTTAGTTACATCTTACGTCTTAACATAAAACTTGTATTTTTTTATTGTGATGTATGTTTGCTTAATCAATATTATAAGAAAATAAAATAATACAATATAATCATAGTTTCGCATCTTCATAGTTTCTAATTATACACTATGGTATACACGCGTGTGTTAGTCTGTGCATAACCTCAATATAATCATCAATTACTATTAACGCTAATTAACTTTCATATCGTGTTTTTAATTCTGTATCGTACGTGGGGGTGAGTAGAAAAATCGATATTTTTAAATTTTAGAATAATGTTTACCCATTTCAAATTAATGTAACAAAATCCACTCCGATACTTTATCGCGATTCTTTTATATATTTACACAGAACGTTCCCTTTTTACCCATCTCCCCTTCCTTGGGGAGCCAGGTGTAATTAACTTAATCAACTGAGCTTCAAATATAATAGAAAGTACTATACAATAGAGGTAATTACAAGATCCAATTTTGAATTGCCAACTTTGCTGTTAGTTTGAAACAAAAGCTTAATTAATTAAGTCGAGAACAATTAAGTTCAGTGCCGTAATATTCTCAGCAATTACGCGAATTCGATGTATTTTGTAGCCGTTGGTAATTGCCGAGTCTCGAATCAGATTGTACCGACACTAATACGTCACGCATTAATTGAACGCGACGGCAAACAATGGGCTAATTGGAAAATGTGTATTAAGAAGCCATACGCTTATCATTAACATATTAAGATCGTGATTTAATGTATAAATATAATGAATTATAAAAAAACACAAAACTAGAACAGATGCAAAAAATTTAATCCTTGTGGCAGAGTACCCATGATGCTGGCATTACTTCGCGATATAAACGCTATAAACAAAAAAAATATATATATATATGTATACGTTGATGGAGAAAAGCATCAGCTTTTGAAGCTGGAGCAGTATATATATGGTGCTACATATATATGTATACGTTGAGGGAGAAAAGCACCAGCTTTTGAAGCTGGAGCAGTATATATATGGTGCTACATATATATGTATACGTTGAGGGAGAAAAGCACCAGCTTTTGAAGCTGGAGCAGTATATATATGGTGCTACATATATATGTATACGTTGAGGGAGAAAAGCACCAGCTTTTGAAGCTGGAGCAGTATATATATGGTGCTACATATATATGTATACGTTGAGGGAGAAAAGCACCAGCTTTTGAAGCTGGAGCAGTATATATATGGTGCTACATATATATGTATACGTTGAGGGAGAAAAGCACCAGCTTTTGAAGCTGGAGCAGTATATATATGGTGCTACATATATATGTATACGTTGAGGGAGAAAAGCACCAGCTTTTGAAGCTGGAGCAGTATATATATGGTGCTACATATATATGTATACGTTGAGGGAGAAAAGCACCAGCTTTTGAAGCTGGAGCAGTATATATATGGTGCTACATATATATGTATACGTTGAGGGAGAAAAGCACCAGCTTTTGAAGCTGGAGCAGTATATATATGGTGCTACATATATATGTATACGTTGAGGGAGAAAAGCACCAGCTTTTGAAGCTGGAGCAGTATATATATGGTGCTACATATATATGTATACGTTGAGGGAGAAAAGCACCAGCTTTTGAAGCTGGAGCAGTATATATATGGTGCTACATATATATGTATACGTTGAGGGAGAAAAGCACCAGCTTTTGAAGCTGGAGCTGTATTTTTTTAATAAAAGAGGAGGCACACCGTAAAGGTGAAGTAACCGACAATAGACAAGTGGTTAGGAGCTCGTGAATGCGTTGCCGGCATTTTAGGAAGCTGTACGCTCTTTTATTGTCCTATTTCGGTAATTATAAGTTATGTAACTTTGTATGTATGTTAAAATCGATTTAGAGTTAAATGGTGAGAGAAGAATATGGTTTATTGCAGCAATAAATCAGAGCTAAGGGGAAGGCATGTAACGAGCCGCAATTCCGGCAAAACTTCACATTAACGTTTGGGAAAGTGAGATAGCGATTGTATAGTAAGATTTTGTTTTACACAACACTAATTTGAAATAAGTTGTATGGCGATATGAGTTATTTAAAGCATAACATATTACATGTTAACACAAAACACTTATTTAGCTACTTCTTACTAGATTACCACTATCTAAAATAAACACATTAAAAAACAATTTTAAATAGTCATCTATAATCGTATGACTAAAATGGTCTAAATCAGATAAAATTATATTCAAGTCAATTAAAAAAATCTAAATCAAAAATACCCTTATTCATATAGGTAACTAAGGTACCTACACTTATGAATCGTTAACAGAATTACTTAAAAAATTTCGACTCTACATTTATTTCGAGTAGAACTGACAGAAAACTCTCCGCCACTCCTTTAAATAGCCAGGCATGTGTCACAATACGGTTGTAAAGATCTGCAACCATTACACACTTAGCTACAGTTAGGTTTTTAATCTGATTCATTCACACCCGACTACGCACAAGACATTTTTACTACCTATTTTTAATTTTGAATTGTTACTGTCATTATTTAAAGTGCGGGGCATGCCCAGTATGCTGAACGATTTACACAATTTATTTTTAATTCTTACATTTAAAAACCACCAAAAACACTGTTGGAATTAGTGTGCGATAAGTTAAATAACAAAACAAATGTATATCTAAACACAAAGAGGCATTTTTTTTAAATTTAGGATGTTAACTTAAATTGAATAAAAAGTTATTGCAATTCGCTGTACCGGCATTTTTTAATTACAGCACAAATTTAATTTAAATTTCAAATGTAATTAAAATGTAAATTGTTTCCAAAGGTAAATAAAAAAAACTATAACGATGTAATTACTTTAAATTTTCTTAATATTTGTACAAATTAGAAATATTTTCGAATTAGTTATAGTGACTTTATTATACTAAGACTAAACTAACTAATTTATTCTAAGTTTTCTAGTTAACCACTTGCGCTTATATTTGCGATTCAATGATGCATGACAAATTACATTTTAAAGTTCGCCTTGTTAACCTTATATTTCATAAACTGGTTTAAAGTCTTATTAGGTCATAATATTTTAGAACGCGACGTTAAAGACAAGTAAATAAAAATTATCGGTCGCGAGATGTTAGGGCTTTTAACTGTTCAGATAATAAGCCTGGCATCATTACATTTCATCTAAACATTATTTCACCATTTGCCTATTTATTGCTTTTTTAATAATAAAATGGTATACCAACATGGCTTACCAAACACCTAGTCTGTCGGTGCCTAGTCATTATTACTTTTTATCAGTTAAACTTTAATGTTTCATAAACACATATACATACTTGGATTTGACGTATAATATTGATAACAGCTATAAATACAGTATAAAGTCTATATAACGACACTGAAGGGACTGTGAATTTGATGGCGTTTTGGTCGTTAAATGGAGAGAAGAGATATATATATATATAAGATATAGAAGAGTATGGAATACCAGCTAAACCAACCAAGGCCAATTGATTTCGACGCTTTAGAGAGTTAAATCATGTAACGTAACATGGGGTTGACACTGAAGTTAGTTATTCGAATTGGCCCTGGGAAATAAACTTCCCTTGTTACCCACGCCATAGAAATTTGTTTGTTCTATGTAAAAATGTGTTTATTTACACGTATGCTCCCGGCAAAAAAAAAACATATATGAAAAGACCCTTTTAAGACTTTTAATGATTTCCCGGCAAAGGGAAATTGGGTTAGTTATTTTCCCCGGGGTTGGCCCTCGTTAAGTTTTAATGGGGTAGCTAGCTACGTAATCAAACGTGCTTATTTAAAAACCACGTTTACGTACTTTGTTGTCAATTGAACACACTCGCGTCGTTGCTCGTTAACTAGACGCTTCATTAAAATCTAAGAAAGAACCTGCCTGAGGATATATACGGCAATATTAATTGTTATGTGATATTTCGATCTGACACCGCTTAAGGTATATGAATAGGCAACGCGTTAGTAACAGAGAGGTTCTTTTTCCGGCAAAGGCAGTGCCTGTCCCGTATAGGCAGAACGTCTAATTAATCTTCAGTAAAATGTCGACGTCGGCCGCTTGTTTTTGCCAGGAACTCGGCTCATTAGAGCAACGAGGCATGTTGATTACATTCTGTTGCGCTTATTAGCAAACTCTCATTAGAGGCCACTATTGTTGTAATTAAACAACACGCGTGGACCGTATCGATGTTAAATCACTCGCATTGTTTTGTACTGCGTGAATTTAATTAGGGATACGCGGTAATACTGCGTAAGAGTTCTTAGGGCGGCCATTGTTACAGTGTATGCTTTGAAGGGGTTTTACACAATTACGCGATGCTACCCCGTTTTGTCAAAGCTTGAAGTTACTGGGCGTTGGTTTAATTGGTGCAGGCTCCAGTGTTCCACCCTAACACTTCTAATTGGCTCGCCAACACTAACAAGAGAGCTTTCTCTAAATTGTTTACTCATCGTCATTCGTTATAATACGGTTCCAATTCCACCAGCTCGAAGATACATTTATCTTAAACATCATGTCTTGTTATATGTAATGAGCTGGCAACACACACCCCGTAAATCATTTTGCTTTATAAAACATACAATGCTAGTGATTTTGAAGTTGTATTAATGACTATTAACTTATGCCCGCGACTTCGTCCGCGTGTTTTAAATACATAACGGATTTGGGAGATCGGTTTAGTATAATATAATTTTAATAATAACTTTTGAAGTCTCCTATGTCAAAACGTTTTCGCGTTTTGCGATGTCCATCCCTAAAGTTTAGTCTATCTCCATACCAAATTTCATCGAAATCAGTTCATTAGTTTATGTATTAAAGCGTATACACATGTAGACAGTTTCGCATTTATAATATTAGTATGGATAGTATATGGTTACCAATACATGAAATCGCAAGAATTATTGTTACATTGTGTCATTCGCCTTATGCGACTGCCGCGGAAACAATGCGGGCCATTAAATAACTAATTGTAACTGTAATTAGCAGTTATTCAAATACTCATAATGAACATATTGGCTCTCTAATTAATGATGTCCGCGATAATGCCTCTCGGGCCTATTGCTCTTTGTTTATTTTGCCAAACTAAAATAATTAAAAACATATCAGAGCTGCAATAAAATCTCTGTTAGTAATTTAATGATAAAATAATGCCTTAATGATTATATAGTAATGTAATGATAAATAATGATTTAATGATAAAATAATAATTTGAAATCAATTGATTTTTAAAAATTTATACATTAACGATTCTTTCACGCAAGAATTAAATTATTTGACCCGGACCGTTTTGCGATATTGACATTTCAGCATACAATTTGAAAGTAGTACATAATTGTACGACGGTCGAACGTAATTACGATTTTACATATTTTTAAATTACTCCACTATTCTCAGTAAGGAGGACAAATTTACAACGGGTATATATTTATTGAATTTTTTTTGAATTTGTGATATCAGCTGACTGGAAATACTGCTCAGCTTGTTGGCGAGCTCAGCTCAGTCGTGACTTGGAGACCTTCAAGAAAAGAGCATACCGTTAAATGCCATAAGCCTCTTTGCGTTGCAGGTGTCCATAGGTAGCTAGAACTACACTCATAGTGACCCGGCTGCTAGTTTGCCTCCTGGTTATTAAAAAAATACCACTCTTACAGATAATCTCCGTCAACCGACCCATCCTTGCTTCTTATTGTCCCTCTTTTCCCCTTTTAAGTCCTTCTTTCCAACACCTTCCATTCCCTGAGCCGACACCCTGGCTTCCGCTCCATTCCATAATAAACTCTTTTTTATCAGTTTATTCAGATTAAGTATAACAAGCCGGTAGTTGGTACGCGTCGCAGAACGGATATGAGCACGTATGTAATTTCCCATCATTAATATTCTTCATATAAATTAGTGAAGCTCCATTCTATGGGATTTTTCTACTATTCTCTATGATAATGCAGCTCCAGCATGCGGAAGAAGCAAGGTGTGCATACCGAGAGGATCCTCGACCAAGTGAGACTAGTGACGAGCTAGTTATTGGTTTAGGTTGAGAAATCTATTTTTAATAATTATAATACATAATGTATGCTTGAGATTTTTAAGGAATTCCAAATTGTATACATATATACAAATTATAATAGAACATATAATGTTAGGCAGCAGATCATAGATGTCGCCATGCATATTTTGTATCGTTTTTTTTGAGTTTATGGTCTCATAAATGGAATATGATACAAATCCACTGTCCACTTGCAAAGGTAATCTTATGTTTTGAGTGACAAATCCAATTTCGCCCTCGGATGCCCCCCTTCCAGGCCGATCAAGCCTTATCCAAATTGAATCTTGAATAATAAAGAATCGGAGCGATTGGATTTTATTCCTTAAATTCAATTAGCACGGGGGTCGTGTGTGCAAACGTAAGATAGTATTAACCTATTCAAAGGGTACGTTTATTACTTCTTGCATCTTTCATAATGGGTTGCCTGGAAGAGATCGCTTATTAGCGATATGGCCGTTGTTCTTATTTATACCAAAATTTATTAACATTATATACTTCTACTGCTTTATTATATTATTATATATTATATTATGCGAAGTGTGAAGAAATAAAAACAGCTTTTTTTATTTCGAAATTAACATATAGTGTAAATTCTATATAACGACACTCAAGGGACTACTGTGCTACATCTTATGGCGTTATAGTGAGTGGTCGTTGATGAATGAGAGAAGAAAAATCAGAATTGAATACAAGCTAAACTAACTAAAGACAATTGATTTCGACACTTTAGAGAGTTTGTCGTTAAGTCGAGTGCCGTTACATGACATCAATACGGCAAAACGTAATAAACTCAAACTCAAAATATCTTTATTCAAGTAGGTCTTTAATAACTTTTAAATCGCCATTTAACACTACCACCGGTTCAGAAGGTAGTTACCGAGAAGAATCGACAAGAAACTCTTTTAAAATAAACATTTCATACAAAATTATGTTACATACATGACCGATTCAAATAAATACACCAATATAATATAATTTAAATCAAAAACACTTTCAAACCATTCTCATATTAATTAATATCGTCCTAACACTCAACGCTATTAGTTTAAAAGTATGAATAAATCCGTTTATTATCGTCCCCGTGTTTGACACAACATCGAAATCTACTTTACGTAATGGAATTGATATAATGTATACGATAAGACTAGTTCAGCTGCATTTTCCACTTATGTGCGTCTCTCTCTGTCACATCGCTATACACTGTGTGTAAACAAGACAGAGAATTGTACTTATTTTACGTGTAAAAGGATGAGATATACGAATCAAACCAATTACCGATATACATATTTTATGACAAATTATCACATGCTGTGTAAACTTTGTAACGTCACTATAAAGTGTCAGAATCTTGTTTAGCTTGTTTTTTCAAACAATTATATCTCTTCTCTCTATTTAAGACCACTCTCTATAACGCCATAAAATGCACAGTCCCTTCGTTGTTGTTATATAGAGTTTACACCGTCCTTTGTTAAATGATACATTTAATAACATTTTTATGACAGGGTTAGGAATTATAGCGGACGAATATAAGAGGTTGTTAGATTTAATTTAAAAATTGTATGTGTTTTTTGACTTCGGCCGTAAATAAATAAATAAATAACTAAAGCAATAGTTACATTTGTGTTACATTGTTTATATATTTTTCTATATTTTATTTCTACGCTCAAATCTAATGCAATCTTTGTTATAATGGAAATAATTGTAAGGTAAAAAAATACGGATTCGTGACATTCTACGCTGCATAGGAACAAAACTAAAGACATGCATTATTGGTTGATAATAGCTGAAAAGTGAACCGGCTTATTAAAGAGTCGAGGCTGCCTCGCGAGGCGATTGTCCCGCGGCAAATCGCCCGAGGCCGCTCGGTCAGTATACGCGGCTAATGAAGTAGGCGCCTGTACCGGAGAACCACGCTGGTGCTTTTCTCGATCAACGTATAAGCATCGCGAGCGAGAAATGCCAGCACAAGGACAAAGCTTTTTTAAGGTTATTTAATTATTAAATATCAGACAACAGTGTTACTGTAATAAATTATAATTAATTAAAAATATTGCTAAAATATGTTAATAATGTTCCAGTGAAACTATAGGAGCTTTGGCATAATTAAATGAGTTTGGTTCTCAGGTTAGGCATACTGTGGCCATATGCTCCTTAAATACGTCAGCTCATTATTAATAATGACATGTGTCCAGCGTTAATAAAAAGGAATAACTGGAGATATTTTTAAAAAGAGTTGGATGTTAGTCGTACAAATATAGTATAACTAAGAAACGTAAACGTTTGTCGTTAGTTAGTTTTATACAGTAGTCATGGTCTCGAATGAGTCTAGGTATATTCAGATATACAAGCCACATTGATAATAATAAAACACTTTTTGGTGACACAAAAACAAAACCAACGCTAACAAAAATTAAGAAACAAATTAGGGAGACAATTAATCTTCTGCCTATTCCTCGTTGAGTTTATGAGATAGAGACAGAAGAGTTTAGATGCAACACGTTCGTTATTTGAACTTTTATTGTTAGTAAATTCGTTACCATGGCAACAAGCGAGTTTTCTCTTCGTATGCCTTGTAGATAAACAAAATATTGCGAGGAAACTAATATTAGGTACAGTGAAGGCACGCATGTTAAGCTTACACACCGTTGTCTAGGACGGGTAACTTTTTATATAAATGACAACATTTTATGATTTCCCACAGAGTAGTGTAATAATGTCGGGTTCTGTGAATCTGCGAGTACACAGCCATTTGCAAAGCACTGGCGTGCGGCGCAACCTTAAAAGCAATATCCGGCAAAGCGCGCGGCGTCCGGAAATGAACCGGAAACAGTGGTGTATTAAGCCGCAGGTAGCAGCCCTTCAATTTATAAACGCTCCCAGCCACACTCTATCACAAGCACTGTTGCTGCTCCATCCTCAACCTGATATCCGGCGCAGTTAATTTGTAATCCACACCTTATCGCTTCAAGAAAACCCAGCCCACTTAGACTTGTAGATAGTTTATAAATCCTCTTAACTATCCATAGGATTTTCAACAAACAATAAAAGCTTAGTTAGTTAGGTAATAAAAATAATAGATAAAAAATTATAAAGATACAGTCATTATAAAGGGATAATACTTTTTTCATATGTTTAAATTGTTTTTGAATGAAAGCACTTATCACAATTTAGACCCTCACTACGCTAACTACACCAACACACTACGCTAACGTTCCTTTCTTCTGCATCTAGACACTCGTATATTGTAATTAATAAAATATTTTGGCCTTGGTGAAATAGGAGTACACATTTACGTAATAGTGCAAACAACCAGCAAACACAATACTCAAACTCAAAATATCTTTATTCAAGTGGACACATAGACACTTTTGAATCGTCAATTTTTACACTACCACAGGTTCGGATGGCAGTTATCTACCGATAAGAACCGGCAACATTACACCAAGGTTAACACTGTGTGTGTTGTGCGTGTACAACTCAGTTTTTCTGTAGGCGCGTTTATAAATGACCGATGAGGACAATATGAAAATTCCTTGGCCTGAACTAACATCGAAATGAAATAAAGTCGGCAAACAAAAGTTTGCAAATCCAATATGATTTGGCGCGTCGGTAAACATCGGCGGCATCCCGGTGATATCGCAAACGAATAACATTAAACTTTGTATGGATTGAATGTAGAAAACCAATTTCGGTGCTCGGCGAATGCGAGCCAATAGGATGAGGGTGTCAGAACGCTTTGACAGCTCTCTGATTGAAAAATACGGAAGGCTGTTTATGGAGTAAGCGCGTATTCCGGTGAGCGGAACACGGCTCGTTTAGAATAACGTTTCTACTTGTTCCGTTTGTTTGACTGATATTGTGCGAACGGGGTGGCACTTGACTTAAAGTCAAGGGCGAAGTCACTCGGTTGATATAACGTCGTTGCCATGGTTACCACGACAACGTTCGATTCCTGTGACTCTTTCGATATTTAAAACATTTAGCACCTTTGTGAACGCTAATAGGTGTAAACATTCGATATTTGAGGTCTATAGGTTAAACACACTTGTTCTGAAGGTGTATATTTTTTAAAGACTCGTCAAAGTAAACAATTCTATATTCAAATAGTTAACAAGCACTTTTTAACGTCACTAAATCTAAGTTTACCCGGGTTGACGCGCGCCCTTAGCCGAGAAAATGTCTAAAAGAGTGATTTTAAGGTATTACAAAATTAATTATTATAAATATTGGACAATACACTTCAAAGCAACAGGATCCATGTTATAACAATTTTTATCATAGGAAATTTTTCAATCAATTACCGTCTAACAAGTCTTGGATGAATTACACTAATAACATATTCTAGTGGGATCAACAAGTTAATATATATATTTTTAAAGTTTAAACTGCAACAGTGGATCCATAGTATCTGCACTAATATTAAAAAAGACGAAAGTAACTTAACTTTAGCCAAGGACGTAGGCTACTTTATATAAAGGGTTGAAATATGGGATATAAGTTTTCTATAAACACTTCACCAGAACTCTGCCGTTCAATAACCGATTTTCCAAAATTGCTTGTATTAAAACCACGCTTAGAGAAGCTAGTAGTTTTAAATAAATAAATTTTCTATAGTCGTGTAAGACAAATGTTGCGTATACTAAAACGATGTTCGTGAAGTCATATTTATTAGCGTATGTACAAATTTAACGTATTAACGCTTTGTTGATAATTGTCTTTCTCATGTGTGAATTGGTTTTACATATTACTTTTACGATTCTAGCAATAAGTTAATGGTGTCCATTTGTGTATCGTGTTAAGTGATGAGAATATTTTAGATATACTTCAACATATGACGCAATAGATGACTATTTTACGTTTTATAAGGCGTTAATTGATTTACTATATATATAATATTATGACAGTGTAAAGAAGTTTGGGAGTGGGAGTGCCATGCTGTTACTTACTAAAGTTTCAGCCGAATGGGCAGGCACGGCCGGAGAAATACCACTCTCTCACAGAAAACCGGCGTTAAGTGATGCAATTGGACTTTGTTCATTTTGTACTCGCGTTTCGTTCGGTGAGTGTCTCCCCTTTCCTTTAAAGGCCGGCAACGCACTCACGAGCTTCCAGCCGCGTGAGTGTCTATGGACGGCGGCTTCACCTTTATGGTGGGCCGCCTGCTCGTTTGCCCCCTCTTCTATAAAAAAAAATATATATAAAGATGTAATAATGATAAAAATATATATTTTTCTTTATTTAATAATAATCCTATAACATATAAATAAAAAATAAAGAATAATAAACGAAACAAATGATAAAGCTAAAACAAATTTAGTATCGCGATGCTTATACGCTGAGCGAGAAAAGCACCAGCTCTTCGGTCACCTATACTGACTACCAGGCGCCTATTTAATTCCTTTATAAGCGCCTGTGCACTCGTACAAAAGTCCAAAAGTCACTACTCAAAGATTTTATTGAGGATTATGAGGCTTAAAAAATATATTTTTCCTTACTAAAGTTATTTTATACTATAAATAGAGAAATTTACATATAGTGTAAGGAACTATTTGAACGATAAAAAAAACTTTGACCTTAAATTCTGAGACTGGAAAAGATTCGGTGATTTTGATTTAAAATATGCAAAGTTGTCAATTGATTGACGTACACAAAATAGCTCAAATAAAATACTATATATACTAATGTTTTATTGTATTAATATTTATACCAAAATATTTAAAATTGTCCGCGTCCGAACCATATACCTCCATGATGTATGACTGAAATTATTGAAATATCTCATAAACAGACGAACCCCCGTCGATATATCACGAGTTTGGACATCAGCATTCTGCTATTGGAATTCTGCGGATGATTTTCCTTCAGAATTTATACTGGAGCTGGCTTATTATCGCAAATTTGATCGTGATTTTTCCTTAAAGTAAATTAAATTTCTTTCAACCATACTGCTTTTGTATTATATAAATAATAAAATTCGTTATTTTTAATACAGTTTTGAGACATTTTTTTTTGTTTATGTATTTGATTTCTTTTGGTGATATTTTCAACTCTGAAATATTTACCGAAAATTAAATTTAGATACTTGATCTAATCTTTAAGTAATATATTCCAGGCAAATAGAAAAATCAAAGGTTTATATGCTGTTTCACGTTTTTCATATAAGTTTGCCTTATAGGAGCGCACCACTTCCTAAAAGACCGGCAACGCACTATCGACTTCACCCTTATGGTGTGCCCTTCAATAAAAAAAAGTCTTAAGTTATGTTAACAATCGTACAATTCACGATTGCCGTTACAGTAATAAGCTTCGGAGGATTTCGGGATATGAGGCCAGCGATTCATTTAAAACGACGAAATTAAATGTCTAGGAGATTACGACCGGTCCGTTGGGATTACTTACAGATAACTAAGACGTTTATTGAATTTCTGCGCGTTATAACCCATAATAAATCAATGTACCTACAATTGGTTTTTATTGGTTGATGATAGGGGGAAAATTGTATCTGCTTTTAAGAAACTGAGTATATTTACCACTTTACTGCAAAGTAGAAGTAGATGTTATATATAATGGCCGACGACCTTATCGTTAATAAGTGATAACTTCCAGAACATACTATACTGCCTTAATCAGTCTTTAAGCCTTATTACCAAATGAACGCTTATTATTATTGTCATATAAAAACACCCCTTGAACGCCACGAAACTCGATTTCAATTGAATCGCGTCTTAATTACAAAACTGCTGAATATTTAATTAAAACTTTGTACACGCGAGCAATTCCTTATATATTGAGTCGATTTGTGGAGTCGACATTCAACAAAGCTTTTTAATTGGACCAGTCCATTGTGCTAAGTGATTCTGATGAATTGTTTTTTTTTCGTTCGGTAATGGAAGAAAGTAATTTAATTAACACGCTAACGGATTTAACGATTTAATCGATTGATTTTTAATCTACATTTCATTGTAGACGTTCCATAATTAAATTTGATTATACGACATTTATATTTAATTGTTGCCTATGCAGATATTTATTTTGTTTTTGCGCATTCGACATTTACCTTTAATTATTTTTTCCCATTCGATATTCAAATATAATTTAATTTTGCTTATTCGATATTCAAATTTAATTTATTTTTGCTTATTCGATATTTAATTTTAAATGTTTTTGCCCATTCGATATTTAAATTTAATTATTGTGGCCCATTCAATATTTAATTTCAATTTATTTTTGCTTATTACATATTTTATTTAATTATTGTTTGCCCATTCGATAATCAAATTTAATTTCCATTATTTGAAAATTAATAGCGATGTAAGGTATTATCCCATTCCATATTTAATTTCAATATCAGTTTAATTAAATGCATTTAATAAAATGGTGATTTTGAAACACTGCAATTATATGAATTCCGAAACACTGAACAGTGTTGCCATTGTGAAAACGAGTGTGTTGGCGTCGACTGATGACGTGATATTGTGCCATGAATTAGCATTGTAAATGCAATCACAGGTGTCAACCGAGCGTTAGCAATTTATGCTCCCTCCACGTTGACCACTCCGAAAACAACAAATTACTATCGATAAATTACGCCCAGCACTAATCAAGCTATTAAAATTCTTTCGACATAATCGCTAATGATATATGTAAATCTAGTAATGAATCACAATCAGAATTATAGAAACAAGATTTGAAGAAATTCTCTGAATACGAACACTGGAGATGGAATTTTAATTTGTGAATATTATTGTATCCGGCCCACGAGGTGTGAATTGCTGGTTGAGGTTTGCTTTGGAACAAGCCTCCGCCAGCAAAGCCCCATTCCGTGTACGATCAGCCTAATTAATCAATATCTTAACTCTTCACCAGAATGTGACGTTTTTATGACAGACTTGGGAATGATAGTGGATAGTTTGTTATATTTAAGAATATCTACTTTTAGAAAATATTGTTAAATATCAATTGCAATTCATCATTTTAATAGAAAAACTATATGATTTCTGAATAATCTGAACAGACGTTTAAAAACCTAATTTCTCTTGCCTCGCAGAATCGGGCTAAAATATTTGTCCGTATAATTTATATAAGAATTCGTATTAAGCCTTAATGTTTTAATTCTAACATCAACCAGCTATAAGTTTGAATCTTGTCAACTATGTGATTTTCTCAACAATTTCCTTCCTATAAAAGCTAAGATTTTGATGCATTATTTATTATTAAGGCACACAAAAAAAAAACACGGACACACAAGACATGTATGTGCATAAATTAAAGGTATACACAGCATTACAGGTATGCCCAGGGAAGACAATTTTGAAAAAACAGTCACAATACAATGACACAATACAACTATAAAAAAATATTACTTATGAAAGTTTAGCTAGTACATTATTATATTTAGTTACATATACAATTATTTGCATCGTAAATGAATAAATAATTATGTATATAACTATATATGTTCGTTCATACATAAAGATGGCCGCCAGATATGTTTATTGACCCACTGAATTAATATTAATTAAACTATAAAACAGTTTAATTAAAACGTTCAATCGAATACGAACTAAACCCGCAGATTTGTTAACCGCGTATTATAGATATTATGACAATCTGTGGTAAATTCGCAATAATTAATATTATGATTGGATGCATACCTTTATTTTGTATCAGCAACGGGGTAATCGAATTTTTATCTCGCCGCATAAATATTCATTTTTGGCACTCGCACGTTGATGAAGCTATTTGTTGCGTAAACTCTCTTCTTTGTAGTGTTTATAGTTTGCTTGTCTTTGGTTATGTCGGTCACGTGACCTTCTATTGTTATAATCAGCCTGTAAATTTATATTTCGTATTAGCTATCTTTGTTATTTATTTCTTAAACCCATACTATAAAACAGTTTGCATAATAAAGAAAAGATAAAAGCCAAAATAGGGTTAAAACATAGAACAAGAGAGTAAATCTAAGATCTTTAAGAGCAATATGAACAAGTGGAGTATATCAAGTGAGGAGCGTTTAATGTCTGTGTGTAATAGCGTGTGTAGTGTGTGTGTATGGTGTTGCTGTGTGAGTGAGTGTGCGAGGTTGACTCTTTGATTAGTTAGTTTTTTTAAAGAATTTCTGTTTAGACTAAATATGTCCTAAGACAGATAGATAGGACTCGTAATAATTTCGGACTGCGCGATACAATACTGAGTTGATCTTGTGTTAAGTTAAAATCTCGTGAAACGACCAGGCTTAAAATAAGCAGACATGAAAGTCAGTTTCGTTGATTTTTTTGCTTAAATGTAATTTATTATTATTTTTAATTATATCTATCTTTCTAAACAACGATTAACTCAGAAAATTACATTATTATTGTATTAGTAAATCATATTAAAATATAAAACTAAAATATAAAAAATATAAAACTATATAAAGGCTGAACAAAGAAACATTTTGAGAAATGTGAAATAATATTCGTCGTACAGTTTAAATACGAACATTGAATGATAAGATCAAATCACGACATCGTAGCAATAAAGGTATTTGCAATATCGCGGAGTGGTCCACCCAAATATCCACCCCCCACATAAAAATTGTTCTGGGATATACCCGGGTATATACCCGGATAAATATTCAATTTCGATAGCGAAGATTTGAAACCTTTGGTACCTGCTTTATTGGATGATAGCCTTTCGAATTGTGTGGATAATCATATTCATAGACTCGCGATGTCACATCGCTCTACTCTTTTTGTATAAGGTTTTAGTGTTATTCAAATTTGGAATTGCAATTCCGTTACGTCATGAGGTTTTTATGAAAATCATGTGTTTAAATTTAGAATTATCGAGCGTTAGGAACGAAAGTTGATAAAGTTTACTGGCGTTGTCCATGGGCGGCGGATAGCACCTCACTCAATGTGGACGGTTCGTTTGCCTCCTGTTCCATAAAAAAAAGTTAATTATTTTCTCTAATATTATAGTCTAATGCATATACTTTGAAATCTGCAATATGTCATCGATTACACCTTTGGAATTATGGAATTTGGGAAAAGATAATGTCAATAACATTTTGTAGCTCTGCTAAATAAAATCCTGATTTTTAATTTGAGTAAATCATTTCTGAATGTATTAGTAATCCTGTCCCGTTTATCTAACTTTCATTCGTTTTTGTAATCTTTGTTAAATAAAATGAATTCGCTGACATAAAAGACGATTTTTGATACTATACCGATCGCTAACATTTATAATCTGTGTATATCTGTCACTTATGTATCTATAAATGTAATGGAAATTTAAACAGAATAGATAAATCATAAAATACTACCTACATACAAAACGCAACGAAAACAATAATAATGTTAAAACTGTGTATTTAAGAATCTATTTCCCTAATGTATAGCTGCCCCTGTTGGCTACCGACGATCGTCTGGATTGTTACAATTTACAAAACGGCATGTAGATGAAAAGGGCAGCTGAATCTAATACAATCGAGGAAAGCGATACTGGCTACGGCAGGGTGGCTAGGGTTGTCAAAAAGCGCGCGAAATTTTCACCACCAAAAATGTCAAGTCAAGTTGTCATCGATATCTGAAGTCTGACATTCGCTCATTGTTTTCATGTTATTAGTCACTCTATGGTAATTTTTAAATATGGATCGTCTACCTTTGTTTATTGTGTAATTTTCGACATTAGTATGTGTTTTTTTAACATCGTTCTTAATTAGAATATTATAGCCAAATGGTTGGCCTGATTAACGAATAGATGGTTCCCGTTTCGTAATATCCGTTTATTTATAAAACACGTAATAAGCTGGTTTATCTTTACATTATGTCAATAAAATTAAATGTGTTGGCAACCCTAATAACAGAGGGTGGAAAGAGGTCGGTATTGAATGAGATTGCTTCTTACTTCGGCAAATGGATCACGTAGTGGATGAGATGTCACAGTGTTTTAAGATCAAACTAAATCTACAGACCCCATATCTTTAATACACATGCCAAAATATAATTACAATTTGCCAGACATATACTTATAAAACTGTATGTCTGTAATTAAACAACACAAAACCGTTTATAAATCAATTGTACATTACATTAGATACACAGACATAACATAGTATTGCATCGATTACAATTAAAATATATCAGACTAATTAAAGTTATCAAATTATAATTTAACATCCTGTTAAAAGGATTTAGTTTTTGTCTGTAGTATAATAAATTAATACTAAAAAACCACAAAATAGAATAACGTGATAGTCATATATTATACTTAGTCTGGCCATAAATACTGTTACTATTCAAAAAAAGAAAATATTACGTTTGAATTTGGAATCTGTCATTTTTATATGATTGCTTGATGTGTTTTCTTATTTTCGCGCCATTATATTGTTAAATATTTTGTTATATTAAAATGGAGTGGGGTGATAAAGAGAACCGAATCGCTGTGATTGCCTTACATAAAGTAGGTATGGAGAAAAGTGCAATTTTTAAAACCCTCCACCCGCTTGGTATTAGTCAAATGTTTGTTTACCGGGCTATTGATAGGTACAATGATACCTCCTCTGTTTGTGACAGAAAAAGATCTGGCCGTCCACGTACCGTTCGTGTGAAAAAGGTGATTAAAGCAGTTAGGGAAAGAATTCGAAGAAATCCTGTCCGTAAGCAAAAGATTTTATCTCGGGAGATGAAGATAGCTCCTAGAACCATGTCGCGTATATTAAAAGATGACTTAGGACTTGCAGCCTATAAGAGACGTACTGGTCACTTCTTAACTGATAATTTAAAGAAGAATAGGGTGGTAAAATCCAAACAACTACTTAAGCGGTACGCAAAGGGAGGTCACAAAAAAATTTTGTTTACGGATGAGAAAATTTTTACAATTGAGCAGTATTTTAATAAACAAAATGACCGTATTTATGCTGGAAGCTCTAAAGAAGCTTCGCAATTAGTAAACAGAGTACAACGTGGGCATTATCCCACTTCAGTGATGGTTTGGTGGGGTGTTAGCTATGAAGGGGTGACTGAGCCATATTTTTGTGAAAAAGGTATTAAAACGTCGGCACAAGTTTATCAAAATACCATTCTTGAGACGGTAGTTAAGCCTTTAACTAACACCATGTTCAATAACAAAGAATGGTGCTTTCAACAAGACTCGGCACCGGGTCATAGAGCTCGATCCACCCAATCTTGGTTGAAAACTAACGTTCCGGACTTTATCAGCACTGAAAACTGGCCGTCGTCAAGTCCTGACCTAAATCCATTGGATTATGATTTATGGTCAGTTTTAGAGAGTAAGGCTTGCTCTAAACGCCATGATAATTTGGAGTCCCTAAAACGATCCATTCGGTTGGCAGTGAAGAATTTTCCTCTAGAAAGAGTTCGTGCTGCTATTGATAACTGGCCTCAACGTTTAAAAGACTGTATTGCAGCCAATGGAGACCACTTCGAATAAACATTGTATATTTTTAATAGTTATATATTGATGTATTAAACTAACTCACTATGAAAGGAATAAATGTTACGTATAAAAAAAAATCGTGCTTTTCTTTATAACAATATTTATGGCAAGACTAAGTATATTAATTAGTATTTATATTTATTTCATAATATAATTAACATTTGTCCATTGTATATATATATATATATTCTCAAAAACATTCGCATATAATCTTGACTCAATTATCTTCCCGGAATGTTAATTACAATAGAACTCATTTGAGAAACAGATAAGTGAACATAAAGTTAATACATTTACTGTGTAATTGGGAAATTCTCAGGGCGGGCGCCATAGTCGGTGGGCGGGCGCTGAAAAACAATTTCACGCCAAATCTTGGCTTGTGTTTTCCTATTTCCTTTTTATTTATCTTTTCGTCTTTTCTTTCGGGAATCAATTTCACGGATGAGCGTCGCGATGATCTCAGTTCAAAAACGCGAGGGTTAGGCGTACGGGTCAGTAATGGACGGTTTTTAATTATTAACCTTATAGTAGATTAATGTTGATAATTTGTGTAATTGTTTGCGACTATCACTTTCTCTCAAATCATGTTTACGCTTTAATGAAAAGAGACAGACTAATTAATGCAGATTTTTATCAATAACATGATAAGACAGTCTTTATAAAACGTTACATTTAATAATTATTTCTGTCAAACTTGTTTACAATGTGATCGAAACAAATATGGCAATTATTATGTTTATTAATAACTAAATCAGTTTATTTCATATTGTCAATAAAACAATAAACAAATCAAACCACAGCGATACAAGAAATTTTAAAAAAAAATACCCTTGTGGCAGAGTACCCATAAATGTTGGCTTTTCTTCGCTGTATCGCGATGCCTGTACACGAGAAAAGCACCAGCTCTTGGATCACCGGTACTGACTACCAGGCGTCTACTTAATGCGCATGTGCATTGTAATTCAACTTAATACAACGTAATAATAAGGAAAAATCACAGATTTATATATTTAGTATTCCTTTCCAGTTTTTCAAACCATATAAATAGTGTATATTCATAGAAAAAACATATATTCAAAAAATATTTCAATAAAAATACCTCAAAAGAAATAAAGTACACGTGCAACGTATATTCAAAAAGCAAACACATTGCCAAAGTGTTTAACCCAATTTCAAAGTCGGTAAAAATTACAAGTCACATGACAATAGTCACACGCAGACTGCAATCTAAAATTGGAACGCAAAACGCTTACACAATAATAAAAGGGGAATAAAAAAAAATATCAAAGTGTTATTATACTGGATAGTGCAACTAAATACTGAATAACACTGGTTGTTTTGGCGCCCGCCCAGATAGCTTTGCGTATTGTTGTTTTATTGAGGCCATTGAAAGTGTCTTTTGAGCTTTGACGTAAACATTAAAGCTCAATGATATTAACCTGCTGTTCATTCACTTAGGGCGCAACACTGAAACGAATTCGTTATTAAGTTCGTTACTTCTGTAATGTGGGACGGTGCTGCCATCAAGGTACCATTGAGAAGTGAGATAAACTAGCTGACTATTAAATCTTTCTCTGTTTGTCTCTAAATAGAAACCTTTGAATACAATCTCTTCTTTTTGTTATTTTAATATATCATGTAAGTATTTTAGAGCGGTACCCCCAAGTACAGGTATAATTTTACTTAAAAAGGGTTCACCAAACACTGTAAAGTTTTTTTGCACTGCGGTGACACTTAACAAATTTTTAATTTTTAAATTGTATACGTATTATTTATTTTAAAAGAGCAGCTATCAAGTTTCTTGCCGGTTCTTCTCGGTAGATAATTGCCTTCGAACCGGTGGTCTGGTAACAATTGACGATTCAAAAGTGTCTTTATAAAGATCTACTTGAAAAAAGATATTTTCAGTTTACATTAGTTGTCAATCGTTTTTTTTGCTTCAAATAAACGTTAATTTTTATTAGGATAATATTGGAATATTTTGCAAAAATCCCTTCAATATACGTCTTTTAAATTAATGAAGAATACTATTGAGTTAATCACTCCGAATTTAGAAAGCGCTCCGCTCGCTTCGTAAACTATTGGGAACACCCTCGAATAATGAAGAGTGCATTCGTCGGCTCAATTGATAGATATGCTTTTATGAAATTGTCAATTTACGAACAGTTCGTTTCCTGGTATAAATCTTCTAATAAAACAGACCGTCGAAAAGTGTGCGTAATATTCATCTGAGGAGGAAACCATGCAGCATGTCCTATAGCATACGGGTAATTTATTGAACTAATTAGCGTTGTTAACAACTGGCGAGATACATCGTTTAGATTTAAAAAAATACTCTAACAACAAAATAGTTTTTTCGCTAATTATAGCAGAGTAACATTCTATTTTTTTAAAATGAAACTCCGGATTAATGTTTATTACATTTAACTTTGAGTCGACTGTTCTTTTAATATGTTATAGTCTCGGGCAAACAAAATGCAGTCGGTATTCTTGCCAAATTTTCCTTTATGAACTAAAACCGCATTATTGGTGTTTCCTGATGCACAATTTATTACCAGTTTTGAGTGGGAGTGCCATGCTTTTACTTTAGAGTTTCAGCCGAATGGGCAGGCACGGCCGGAGAAATACCACTCTCTCACAGAAGACCGGCGTCAAGTCCAATTGTATCGGACTTTGTTCATTTTGTACTCGCGTTTCGTTCGGTGAGTGAGATATTCCGGTGCCCATCCTTTCCCTCCCCCGTCCTCTTCCCCTATCCCTCCATTTCCTCATTTTCCTTTAAACGCACTCACGAGCTTCCAGCCAGCCGCGTGAGTGTCTATGGGCGGCGACTTCACCTTTATGGTGGGCTTCTTGCTTGTTTGCCCTCTCTTCTATAAAAAAAAAGTTTTTAATATTTCATCTATAGTCTATTACTTTCTGAACTTTTATAAACCTACTGTAAATAACTATCGCACTATTAATGCCCTACATAATTGAGCGTACGCTAAAATCAATAAGTGGTACATAAAATTTACATTGTATGTAAGTATCTTAAGCGAAAGCTTCCCACTTAAAAGCTCTACAAATGCACTGAAAGCTCTTTCGCGCACTAATCCCAAACCTTTTAGCTGCAATCAAAGCCCGACGAGACGCGGCCCGACGTGCGGGAAGCGTCTAGGAATTTAATTTACATTTTTAATTAAGTTAAATTTTGTTCAAAAACCTTTCACGGACTTTTCTTGATTAGAGTTGTGAAGTTTTTGAGATTGATTAGTGGAGGTTTAATTGCTCGCTACCGTTAATGAATTCGATCAGTGAAGTCGATAGGGCACCAAAATTCTTAAAATATTATTCACTGGTGTGGCCATATTGTTAACTTATGACTGTGGGCGTACTATATCGTGTAATCGGACAACGAATACACAGTTAACTGACGGCTGAAACTAGCTTGGAGTATCACTTATCGCGAGGACGACGAATTGGTCCCTCTTTCTGGTACAACGCCCCCCTTATCCCTATATTTTATAACTTTTGTTTTTTGACGATTCAGAAGTGTACCATAGTTATGTGTAAATAAATATATTTTTGATTTGATTTAACTAACTAGGCTAGGCTACCTACGCTCCGTGGAAGCACTAAACTGCAATATGGCGACAGTGTTGCCATTGACCGGAAATCGTGCTTCGTTCCGTTATCGTACTAATTACCATTTCCGACATAGACTTGATCGATTAATGATTTTATCATTAACTTATCACTTGATAAATTGTTGAAATAAATGTTGGTTCTTCTTCTTCGTTCTTCTAGCAAATTCTAAATTCAACTTTTAAATTATGGTATGTTATAGTTACGAAGTTAAATTACGTCTATAATTCATATTTTATGTATTTTTAATTAATAACTGTCTGTTCCCGCGCAAACATCATATTTGCCTTCTATGGTCATCGTGAAAAATACCATAAACAACACTTAAAATGACACCCCACGAAATACCACAGATAACCTATACATGGATGACGTTTGTAAATTGTAAAGTTTGAAAATCGAATATTTTCACATACGCCCTTCCATAATTAAAAAATATATATTTATATCTTTTCCCACATCGTCAACTTCTTTACGTCAATAATATTCTTCTTATATCTAAAGAGGAGTACAAAATAAACCCGTGTGTTAAGGTTTAATGCTTTTATTAAACACGTATTCTACTAAAGAATGTTAGAACCTCGTTTTAGCAAAGTTTTAGGTAAATATCGCTTGATTTATGGTAACTTTAAAGCATTTAACTAAATAAAGTAATTCGTAGTTGGTTAGCACAATATGATCTATAAATACAATACTAATATTAATGCAACAGTTATGGCTATTAATATGTGGGACGTGGGACCCCTATTTTTTAACCTAGAATTATATGAAAAAAAATTCAAATTTTTGGTCTCATGAAAAGTTTTTACTAATGTAAGGGTGCTAAAATTCAAAAGGAGCGCGTGCTACTGACGCAAGAGTGAATAAATAAGACTTCCACAGCACTTTCGAATGGGACAAGGCGAAAGTGTGATGTACGATTTCACATGGAATATTCTATACGAGCCATGTACGCCATCCATAGCACTTATCTCCGCACTCTTTTCAATTTTTGACACCTTAGACGTTTTAACGATTGTAACTTCGCGTTAATGGATTAGTCTCGACGGGCGTACGTTTTCACTTTTCTTGTTTGATTTTTTATATACCTATATATATATATTTAATATATTAAACGATATGGTTGTATTGTGGGCAAACGAGCACGAGGCCCACCATAAAGGTGAAGTCGCCGCCCATAGATACTCACGCGGCTGGAAGCTCGTAAGTGCGTTGCCGGCCTTTAAAGGGAAATTGGGAAATGGAGGGGTAGGGGAAGAGCACGGGTTAGTTAGATTAGTGAAATATTCATTTTAATAAATAAATATTGTTTTATGATTAAATTTAAAAAAAATGTAAATATAATTTGAATAAAAGTTAGGTTTTATTTGTCGCGGCAATAAACTAAATAAGTCAACATTCTATTTGTTTAAAACAATTTACGTATGAATTATTTTAATTTGCTACATTTGGTTTATTGTTTCGGATGAGAAATAGTCATAGAGGATCGGCTCTAAACGCCTCTCCATACTACTTTGGGAAGCTTTGTGAAAGCTTTTACTTAAATCGTAGAGCATTATCAATTGATTAAATGATTGAAATGTGTTTTTTTAAATGTAATAAAAGTTTTTAAATCAAAAAATGAGATACTAATCATTTAATCATGAAGTGTGCATTTACAAAGCAAAATATTACGGCATAATTTAAACTAAAAATTTGTATAATATATATCGTTTTCATTCGTTTCAAATTGTTGCTATTAACAATAAAAAATCAAATAATACACATAAAATTGTATTAGTTATTTATAAAATAAAATGTATCGCGCGACTTAGGTATGTAATGATCGCAATAAAGAGTCGCCACATCTGTTCGTACCTATTGGACAGAATCCGGCGCACAGCAATCAATATTAGATTTTTCTCGCTCTCTGGAATCCATTCTGAGATGTTCATATTTTATTGAGGCCAATAAAACGGATTCATGAATATGAGAAATGCATAACGAATATATTTATGGGCAGAGAGTTTCGATGTGTCGCGGGTAATTTGATAGGATTTATGATAATAATTGTATACAATATACATATATATTGTAATCTTCTCTTCACTCTGTACAGAGAAGGCGTGGTGGGTTTATGTAACCTCACCTTGGTACCGCTAATAGCACCTTTCTCTGACTTGCGAGAGCACTATTCCAGAGTAGACCTGGTGGTGTAATATGTGGGTGCGTAATACTAGGTAGTTACTTAAAATGCTTGCAACATACCCTATTACTAATTATAATGTTATTAATTATCATTGTCTTCTACTGCTATGATGCGACCAACCACTCACCCTTCGTGGGGCGAGCCTATACCATTAACAAGCAATTTAAGTTAGCGGCAACCACTTGTCATTAAGTAAGCGAATGTTTTTTTCGCCCTGTTATATAATACTCGATTTAAAAGCACTTAATGAAATATATATTTATTTTATTGTGTGTCTAAATGGCCCCAATAATGTATCGGTAGTCCAATAAACAAATACCGTGTAACACTGGTTGTGTAATGATTAAAATAAAATAAAACTTTTTCGACATAGGTATAACTATGCTACACTTGTGAATCGTCAAAAAGTTATTAAATTTGTTGTCTGACAGTTCCCAAATCAAAGGCGTAGAGTGAACTGGCAAGGAACTCTCCGCCACTCCCCACTAGCCAAGCATCTTTTACAGAACATTTAGGTTAGAAGAATAGATAACATAAAAATAATAGAACTAACATTTGTAGATGCACAAATTCAATAATAAAACGTAAATAAATGGATAGCCCAAGCTGAACTATCAGAGTTATTAGTGCCTCCTTCGAGTTTCAATTTACAGCAGGAATAAGGAGCTTGTTATCCACACATCAAATGAAACTGAACCCTGTAGCTTTGGTATACAGAACAATGAATCTGCATGTATTAATGCTCATGCGAATTGGGACCTTACGTTTAAGTGATAGAATTCAATTTTGATATGTCAAGATGGGTTGGCATTTGACGGCATTTTGTTGGAGTAATAAGGTCTCAGAGTGGACGTAAGGAGAGGATATCGTTTATTCTAATGAGGTTACAGACGTGTGCTTGGGCCCGCTGGCAATAGACTTGAGTATTCACACTCTAAGCTCTATGGAAATTATTACGTTACCGGACGGACGTTGTTTTGCCGTAAAATTACTAAAATAGGTGCTGATGTGAAAATAATGGGGTTGTATTTTTAATGTGGCATAATAAAAAAAGGCCGATTGTCAGACTCAATATGGTCACAAAATTTCATGAGAATCTAGTGAAGAGGAGTACGGGAACGGAGATTGTGACACGAGAATTTTATTTGATTTATACTACTGGAGAGCATCTGTTTGTCATTTAAAGTTAATCAAAAACACGTCTTAATCATTGTTATTATTATATTCCGTGTAAGCTTTTTTTTATTATTGACAGTTATAAATATGTATTTAATGCTTTTCATTATAAATACAAGGATTGTGTCTCCATTTAAGCAATGAAGTCCTTTTTTATGAACGCTCTCTGTTATTCTATCTTATCTATTTGATCAATTAAATATACAATATTATGTAGTTGTTTTGGAACATCCATTCCTTAAAAGAAGTTGTTAAATTACTTTAATTGTAATTTTAAAAATGAAAAAATCTTCATATCGACTAAACTCGTAACTCTTTTAATCACGGAGACACAATTAGACAAAAGACTTTATATATAGAAGGAGTGCTTTATAAATAAAAGTATTAAAACCCAATTCAAAGGTCGATTAAATGTTTGTAACGAACATTGGTATATGGTGGCTTAAAACGTAAAACAAAACGTCGCGTTTCCCTTGATTGTGATTGGTCAAACGTCGGTTCTCGTGTCGTGTCTCGTCCCTGATTAGAGATATTTTTGACAATTAATTTTGAAAGAAAAAAACATTAAAAACAAAAGTGTTAATAAGGCTCGATTGCTCACACTAATCGAGTGTTAATTAGACCTTTCACACACTAGCCGAGATATAGAATAGTCGACTACAGCTCTTAGTACGAATACTTGGTACTTAAAGATTTTATAACGGCCAAAATATTTATTGTTGTATTAATAAGATTAACTTTTGTTACAGATCACCCTGTGTGATGTTCGAGTGACGTTTGTACGATGATTCGAGATCCACCTGCCATGCACAAAACTGACAATACTACAGGTAATTAATTATTTAGAACAAGCATTTTGTGTCCATAGATAACAATTTTAATGTACATTCATGTACCTAACCATTTAGTCTATGAAACCATAGAATAGAATACTCTATAGTCTTTGAATTCACATTACAACTTTCGTTTTGAATATGTTGTTTTGTATTCTAATTTTAAATATACCAATTTCGCTGACGTAATTTATAATAAAACAAACAGGTCGTGAATAAAAGAAGGGTTGTGTCGTAAACCCAGAATGTCCGACGCGATATTAAAAAGGGCTCCCAACGATATTGCAATATCACATTTATGCGAAGTGTCCGATCGTATTGATAAAAATAAGCGAAATTTTACTGTGGTCCCGATACGTAATCACTTTCTTGATATTAATATTCGAAGATCTACAGACTATATATTGTCTTTGGAACAAAATGTTTTCTTTATAGTTTCCATATAGGGTTTATGTATATTATGGTAGTTACATATAAATAATGATTGTGAACGCAAGGGGATATAATATATATTGTCATAATATATACTTATCTTATTGTGTTTGAATTGCACTTTTAAATTATAGTTTAATTTTGTTTGTTTTTTTCTTTTGTCTTTGTAGTTTGTACTCTGTGTATATAACATATATTATCTGTGAAACATGTTCTAGGATGCTTCTGTACTTTTGTCATATACCTGTTTCCTTTGTTTTTATGATGTGTCTGTTTTGTTTCCGTAAAATAAAATGTAACCGGCCTTCTATAATTTTGACACGTCATTATCTGTGATGCCACGAAATTGTCTATGATTGGATCTGTCACGCTATCTGTGGTTTTAAACAAACTTTTTATTTATTTGGTTCTGAAATCAATTATGCGTTAAAACAGTGTTGATCCATAATATAACTATATAGAAGTTGCTAGACTTATACGATTCACGTTAAAATCTCCCCTACTTCGGTTTAGCGTACTTTACGACGGCCTTATCATAATCAAAATCGTGTTTTGCGTTATTACTGCTATTAAGCTATTCGACGAGATGGAAAATCGAATATCATAACGAATTTTTCCATTAAATTCATAAGTTTATTGAGTCTACTGGTTGCGGAGGTTTATTAAAGATTAAGAATGAAATTGAATGATAATTTGAAGATTTTATAACATACATTTAATATTTTTACGTAATGAATATTCGCGTGTTAAATATTTCTTATTGAATTTGTTTATATACAGAGGAAAGATTTGATTGTTTGTTTGTTTGAAATTAATAGGCTCCGAAATTACTGGAACGATTTCAAAAATTATTTCACCGTTGGCAAGCTCCACGATTAATAGATATACTAGATATAATAGATGGACGTTTTGTATAGAATTCACGAATTTTTAATCCTTTTGTTTAGCATACATCCAAACTAATATTGTGAATGCAACTCTGTATGTATATATATATGTAAATATACTAAACGGATTTCGATAAAATTTGGTATGGAGTAAAAGGTCGGGTTTGGCGTAAAAGGGTTGAAGTGGATGAAATTTACACCAGAACGCTGCTATTTTTAAAACCCATTTTCGAAATTCCTTGTATCTAAAAAGTGGATGAAGTCGCGGGCAAAAGCTACTAGTGTGTAATAATTTGAATTTCGAATGGAAAAACGGTCAGCGCGTATGCGACGTTACCTAACTATAAATTAAATCTATGTATAGTACCACACATCGCTATGCATTCTACTATATAACAACAGTACTAAAATATAAGCTGCGTGAATTTTTTTTGTATTGACATTAAACCGCAAAAGCCTTAATAGCAATGCAAGCGCGATGCAAGCGGAAAATTGCGGTGTTGCCAGAAGCCGTGTGCGGATCGCGCCCGCGGCACTGGCTCGCCCTGATAAAATTTATGGCCACTTCCCCTTTAAAACAATATTGAGGGCTCAGTTGGGATTTATGTCTCGCTGCAGCGACTCAATTTATTCTTCAATTTTTCATACAATAACTCACATACGTATTACGAGTGATGGATGAAAAGGACTAACTTTCGGGCTTTAATAAGAGCCTCCAGATGCGAATCTCCAAATTGGCTGAAGTTTATTGCCCACTTATGTCGGGCTTAAGTTGCGCACGAAGCTTTTCTCTCGTATAATAATGTATGACGCTGATTGTTCCTATACTTAACATTTAATTGAGATTGTATCGTATAAGCCGAACCATCTGCATACGAATCGCATTTCGATTGACTCCAACGGTTATACCCATACAGTACTTTAGACATGTTTTACCCAAATATAATACAGTATAAACTCTATATAATGACACTTAGGGGACTGTGCATTTTGTGGCAATATAGTGGTCGTTAAATGGAAAGAAGGTTCCATCAGAATGGAAATTTCGACGCTTCAGTTAGTTAGAGTGACGTTACATGCAGTTTACTCTGTACTAGATATATTTTACCACGGTATTTCCGAACTAATACTTAGGGTCCTTTAAGAAAAGACCGTACTTAAAAGGCTGGCAACGCATGAGCTCTCGTCCACGTGAGTGTCTATGGCGATTTCACCTTTATGGTGCATGCATATGCATCCTGCTCGTTTAAACCTTCTTCTACTAAAACTGCGTTTTATTGTAAGCGCTTGATTTTTACTTATGTTCATAATTATTAATTAAACCGTATACAGATCGCGATTATCTGGTTAAAAAAAATCGTATACACTATTACTTACTTTTTGTAATAACTAACTAACTGACAAATATGTTATTTACTGAATTGCATGATTAACACATAAATAACCAATAAAACTAATAAAAATATAATGAAACTAATTATATTGAAAACCCTTTGATTCTAAATGTTGTAAAATATATATAGATAAAAAAAATTACAATATATTTTAAAACATATAAAGTCTAAGTATGGGATTTAAATAGTTAATATAATTATGTTAAGGCAAATAGAAAACTCTTTTCCTTAGAAATCGTTTGCTATAGCTATTAAGCTTAATTCAAAAATTAATTTAAACTTTCACAAGCTTTAGCCGGGTAGCGAGCTTCGGAGGGCAATATCAATCTCATAATTTTAATTAAAAAAAAAACTTCTCTAATGTCTCTCTTTTTAATCTTCTCGAATACATTTAGATTGGTTTAATTTATTTAAAATCTCGTGAAAGATCAAATTTAAAAGAATCCTCAATACAACTCTGAAATACGTCTAAAAAGTTTGAATTGAGGTATTAATCAGGTATCACCATACAGCTTGTAGCTTTAGTCTACCAGGGTTCTAAAATACCGAGTCTAAAAGTTGGAGTCAATGACCGACAGATAATATTGAAATATATATATTAAAAAAATATGGTTTTGTTGTTTTTTTAATCGTCGCTGACCAGTCTCTCTCCGACCTGCTTGATTCTTTGATGTGTGTCGTTCCAATACTGCGCAATTCGTAGGACATTTCTTACCACGCACCACCACGTTATGGAACCAACGGCCCACCACGGTATTTCCAAACCATTACGACTTAGGTTCATTCAAGACAACAAAGCGTACCAATCCCTAAAAGGCCGGCAACGCACTCACGAGCTCCCAGCCACGTGTGTATTTATGGGCGGCGACTTCATCTTTATGGTGGGCCTCCTGCTCGTTTGCCCCCTATACAAGAAAGTGTATATAATTCGTGTTCCCAATCTGATATTAATAATTATTTCAAAAATATATAATATATTTAACCAATTGAGTTTGTAACGTCTCACTATAAGTGATCGATGGAAAATATAACGGCACGTGGTCGTCATCAGTCAATTAAATACTGTGTTCATCATGGCTGCCGTGCTATTGTGGGTAGGCGGGAGAATTAAAACCTCGTGTTGAAGTTAATTAATAATGTACGATTTTTATTTTGACAAATATGAACATAATTATGATCAGTACTTTATAATTAATTGGGACACAGTGAAACTCCACCGAACACGTCTTGCTTGGGCGCGATGCGAACGGATCAAAATTGTCATTGTCATTCTTGACGTTTCTTGACAGACTCAAAACATTGAAGCGCCTTCATATAAAATTAAATGACGTTATTTAAGTTTTATAGTTATTCGTTTTAGTTTTTGTGGGTTTGTTTTATTTTAAGCTATATTTACATTAAATTAATATTAAGAATGTGTATGTTAATTTGTTAAGTAGTGAATAAATTTATATTAAATTACACATGTTTGGAGGGTGTGTATTTTATAATGCTTCATTACGCCAACACATTAACTAGGTATGTTTAGTATTTTTTTATAATTGGATAGCATGTTCTATGAACATTAAAAATGTGTAATTCTATTCACTTTTTAAAATCATGAATTTTAATATATGTAACGTGTTTTGCAAAATGTTAAAAACTTTCTTATAGATAGTTTAACATTGGGTTAAATATGTCACAGACTATAAATCAACAAGTTTTACCGTTTAGCGGTTCCAATAATCGGAATAAATATTTTGTGTTTAAAGTTCTATAGATATGATTCGTTCACATCAAAAACGAGGAAAGATGAACGTATTCTGTACCAAAAAAAACTGTAATTAAGTGTTTGAACACCTTTGAATTTATGTGTGTCGGTTTCGAAGTAGCGGACCGCAATACGAGAATATATATTAGATGTAGTTTTTTAACCCATACTACATAAATATAGATAGCATGAGTGTACTCTTATTTAAAGTCATACATCATCGATTGAAGCGCGGCATAAGCAAACCGTTGCACGGTTTAATTCCTGCAAAAAGGGACGCAAAAATCAGTAATGATATTGTGTTTCAATTTTAAAAAATATCGCATATTGGGGCTAACATTTGTGATGTGTATGTCTTGAAGTGGGATTGCCGTGCCTTAGGGCTGAAGCCAAATTGTCAGGCACGATTGATGCCGAGTCTCTGCCGCAGGTTTATCCCGTTGTCTCGATTCGTGCGGTGAGTAAAATCCCCTGAGAGCCTTCACCACATTATTATATGCACTTGGGCGGTCAAAACTTTCTTTATGTGTCGTTTGTCCCACAACAAAAAGTTTAATCGTGTAATACTAGAAACAAAATATAGTGTTTAAGTGTAAAAATAGTTTTTTTACGTATTAAATTTTTTTACACCATTTTAAATTTAAATATTAGCGCCATTGTCATTGAATAGCCAATGAACAGAAGCCACGTCTCAGCTCAAAACCAGTACATTTAATATGTAAGTAAAATACAGATAATGATATTGTTCCATAGACTACAACATTCCAATCAACACTCGTTTCCCGCCATTTTTGAAAGAAGGTTTTTATCACGAACATAATTAGAATATTGTAATATAATAATAAATTTTCATTACACACATTTAATGTATTTTAACCGCGTTATTAATTCTCCCAATTTAGTTTTAGATAATTTTATGTGACAGGTCGTTATTGCGTTTGGTCAGCTGACATGTACGGTTACCGGGTGAATTTAATTATTTCAATTAACATTGTCGCCCGGGACTTCCTCCACCTGGATAATTATGAAAATTATCTGTGAAATTTCCTACTTAATAAAAAAAACAGACACAGGCGCTTATTAAGGAATTAAGCAGGCGCCTGGTACTCAGTACGGTGCAACAAGAGCTGGTACTTTTCTCGCTTAGATATAGCATCGCGATACAGCGAGGAAATGCCAGCATAACGGTAACTCTGCCACACTTTTGTAATTGACAGAACCAAACTTTTTGAATTTGTTTTGTTAATTACTACATACATTAAATACTTTTAACGGAAAAAACATGATTATCATTGTAAATACAGTCTAAATTCTATATATAAGTGCCTTTTATGGCGTTATAGAGGGCAGTCGTTAAATGGACAGCAGAAAAATCATTGTATGGAATACAAGCTGATCCAACCAACCAAAGCCAATTTCGACGATTCGAGTTGTCGTTGAAATCTAGTGACGTTACATGGAGTTTACACTGTAAATAGTTCTCATCTTCGTGTTCATCTAGTATGGGAATCCAATGTTAATTGCGAAACGTAATAAATGATTGTTAACGGAATGCACTCCGGGTACATTACAATAACCTGGCATTTAATTGAATCCAAGAATGTTAGCATCGCTGTTGATAGTATGCGAATGCGGTTAACTGCGTTGTTGGAACGCGTTAATGTCAATAGTGCGGTCTGGTTGCGGTTATTTTTGAGACATTAACAGACTATTTTCTTAATAAGTAATTTAAAACTTTTCCGACTAAACCCACAATGTTTTTTTTTCGGGGCCTGCTTCTTCTCAGCCTGGTCGCGTACGAACAGGCGTACAATCACTTAGATTTAAGACGATTCAAAATGGTCCTATGTATTATTCTCGCCTTAGTAAAGTTCATTAATCGTTTGTAGGTATGAGCATACGTTTTTATAACAAAGTCCCATCACTTATAACCAAATTGCCTTCCGACAATTTTAAAACGCGCGTAAAGGGTATTTTGGTTGAAAAGTCATACTATACCGTAAACGAATATTTAGAGGACAAAGATCCCTTTAATGTGTCGGCAATTGGCTCAGCATTGGGACAGTTCAATTCTTGAGTAGCCTTACAATGCATTGTTATTTTAATTGTCAGTAGCACAATTTTGTATTAATTGTTTATTTTAAAAGAGCAGCTATCGAGTTTCTTGCCGGTTCTTCTCGGTAGGTGACTGCCTTCCGAACCGGTGGTAGTGTAAAAATTGACCTACTTGAATAAATATATTTTGACTTTGACTTTTGTGACATGAGAATTTTATACATAACTTTGTGAACACATAAACACTTACGTAAACAACTTAATTGCTTTGTGAGTAACATGCGTGAATGGTTCTCTTATAATCGTAGTTAGAATAACGTGCCGATCCATAATTGCCGTAACAACGTACCGGAATGGGCATAGCACGCCAGCCAGTGCATTTAATGAAGCCTCGTTATTCCTTTAAATTAAAAAAAAATATGAGATAAATTTTACCGAGAATCGCAAACAGTGTTGCTTGTATTTTCCAAGCTACAATTACAGCCACTGTACGATATATAGATATATATATATATATATAAATCTCTCTCTAGAGTTTTCTTTAGTTTTTGTTTTATATATAATTGTTTAGTTTTTTTTTTAATTGTTCATTGTATACCTGTAATGCTGTGCATCCCTAAAATTTATGCACATACATGTCTTGTATGTTCTTTTGTAATTTTGTTCGGGTTATATTTGTATGTGTGTTGTTGGTGTGCCTTATTAAATAAATAAATATAGTGTAGACATTGCAAGGAGAGAAGGATTTTTTTAAATATTTAAAACACACAACAATAAAAACGTTTATTAGGACACACACGGCAAAAACAACAACACAATAGGTCAATAATAATACTAAAGTGAGAATATATATATATATATAGATATATTTATATACCAATATAGTACCAACTAGGCTATGCAAAAGCCAAATTGATGGTGATGACATTTTAATTCAGGTGTAAGTTGAATACTGCATTTTGTGACGTCTCAGAGTTGAGCCGTACAAACCCTAAATCCTAAACTAGCTTAGAGATTTTTAAAAAAACGATCGTTATTTAAAAAAGAACCGGGGTTTGTTAAGTGGTTCCACCGACACTTGGTCAGAATTTCTCTCATCCAAACAAACTGAAAATTTACAGCAACTGGTAGCTTTATCGCTATCAGTGATCTGTTCCACACAATCATAGATATGAAAGTAATTCCACATGCAGTTAGGACATAGATGTAAACAGCTTTTAATTATTCAGTCTGTGAGTTATGCTGTTTTGTGACTCCGTCTGAATACGTCATAATATGACACTGAGATAAATTATCAATACATTTTTGTGTCTGAAATTCTCTCTCTACTCATCATATTGATATTTCCACATGGAGTCGTATCAGCGATCACTTGTGGTTTCAAAAAATAAATGAGGAGACATCCCACGTAAGCACAGGTCCAGTGAATGCCTTTAAATTAAGAACCCTGATACGTACAGTAGAATCCGGGATAGGAGATACGAGATTCGTAACCGTGTGACGTACAAAACGAACGGATTGTCTATACTAATAATAAGACAGTAAAAATCGAATGTCTGTAGGCAAGGAGGCAATTAAAGAATAGTCATAGAAACCAAAAAAACAATTATTGGAATTCTTGTCTGTCTGTCTGTCTGGTACATTATAACTTCAGAACTACTGAACGGATTTTCACAGTTGGATTACATATAATTGGGAGCGTTGTCAAAAGTTTATTTTGTCAAAATCGGTTAAGAGAAAAACAAATTATGGTGGATTGAAAATTTACTTCAACCACTGCTTCATTTTTTTTAAACACTAATATTAATTGATTAGTTATGTATTGTTAAATATGTTCTAATATAAGTTAATCTTAATATTAAAAGTTATGAGAGGTAACAAAAATAACAAATAACGCAGTGCGCGCGGGCGCGGATGAAGTGTTGAACAATGTGCTCGATAGATGGCGTTGATAAAAGTCGTCATCAACCTAGATTTATTTTATTTCTTAAACCTATACAGCTTATCAAAAAAAGTTACACAATAAAAAATATGAATATAATGCGATACGAAATTAAACATTATAGCCGCTAAAACCGGTTAGTCGTTATAAGAGAATTCTACTGTAATAGATGTTGCATCAAGACTTACATACGAGGCTTTATTATAAGAATAGGCTTGATGTAATTAAGCAACCGATGCGTATATATTTAATACTTAAATTGGCTAATTAAAAAATATTACCAGACAAGCCAGTTAGTGTGTGGGCGGTCGTTACTTCGCTCCCTGTGGCGTACTAATTATTACAAGTCGCGAAGCCCGAACGCTGCGTCGTATTTATTATTTTACGGAATGTAAACTTCGGTTGTGACAGGATATATATGTAATTGTAAAATTGCACCAAAAGATAATAATTCACTTAAGATTTGTTAGTGATTATTTTTTAATTGTTTTATATATTATAAATATTGAAGTTTCTTGTCAGTTCTTCTCGTTCTACGCCCTTCATTCGGGAACTGGCTCAAATATATATATATATATATATATATATATATATATATATATATATATATTTGATTTAACGCACGGTTTTTTTTGTTTATTACTATATTTTTACACTTTTTATATGGTTATTTGATTCATCAGATAATTTAGAGTTATGTTTCTGATTAATTTTTAATATTATTTCTGTAGAATATTAGTTAAGAATTTAGATGAAACTTAAAATCCATAAACTAACTAACCACAGAATATTTTATTCAGTACTCGCATTATTAGTTAGTTGAGTAGTTTTGACGTTTGACATTACACAATTGATTACAGTTGGTGTGTCAATTGTCTTTGACAATACATTGTCCGGGTTGGCCTCACGCTTGACAATTTACGAATTCAAAAATCGAACGCGCATCTTCGATACGAAACCACACGTTAACGATCCGTCATTAATACAGTCCAATTAACTTTACTGTCGCGACGTCGGTTTCAATAACTGCGGGCACCGCGCAACTGATCGATTAGTTATGTCCACTTAGTTACCCCTTCAATTGGATCCTTGATTGGTTTGACGTGCACACCATTATTATGAGAATGGTCCGATAAATTGGACGTGATTGTTTACTGACGCCATATTTATTTTATACATTATTCTATTCATGTCTTATTGTTTATGGAATAGGAATGAGCACTGAGGCGTTAATAGCAAAGTCTCCCTGAAATTACTTATTTATTTAAGGTAACACAAAATTTCGTCGGCTGGTGATGCCTGGACTTAAATGTAATTTTTATTTGTTAGTATTATTGTAATATAATTTTCATTGTTTAGTTCCTAATTTGGTTCTTTTGTAATTGTCTGTGATACCTGTGTAATGATTAAGGACTTAATTATATATAAAAAACATATAAATGGCTCACTAATGTGTGATTTATCCATATTTATTTCGTTCCATAAGAGCCGCTGGAGAAAGAATAGAGTTTTCTTTCACTTGTGGTAGTGCCCATAACATCAATTAAGTATTTTAAATGAACGTCGGGTTATAACAATGTTTACTGTTTCATTATAACATAATTGCAAAGAAAACAATTTGTTTATGATATCGGGTGAATTATTTAACTAAATGTACTAATAATAAGAATTAAATAACTAAAAATAATAAATTTAAAAAGGTGTTAGCGCTGGCATTTCGTAAGAAAAGCACCAACTTGGCTCACTGGTAATTAGATTAAACCATATTGTATGTACTAATTGGATTGTCCCAAATAGAGCTTAGCTCGCATGTTGTTTGTCTAACAAAAATTGAAACTGTTAAACTTTTATAATCGCATAAAGCACATCTAATTGCAAGATTATTAGTGTAGGCGGTACACACTGTGATTATAATTGCTCGTAATAAGTCATTATTGCATTTGAGCACAAATGTTTTATGTTGGATAATTGCGTCAATTAATTCGAGCAGACGCGCTCAGCGTTACGCTGTGACGTCATTAACATGTGTTCCAGTAAAGAGTTTCGATTTTGTTTTTTTAACACGTGCGTTTTCTTTTGTTCTCATTATTGTTTTATATCACTTGTCAAAGCCACACAGCACAATAATTACATATATGATAGAAATAAGAACAATGCCAAAATTGGGTTTAAACGTAGAATATAAAAGTAAGCTAATATATAAGAATAAAAACAAGAATATGACTGTGAGAATGTCAGTGTGAATTAGTGTTTGTAATGGTGTTGGTGTGTTTGAGTGAGGTGGACTCCTTGATATTAAATGAAACATATTTATTCACACTTTCTTGAACAGAAACAGTATATATGTCAATAGATGTTAGTACGTATAAGATCAACGCAATCGCTAATAAGCAATCTCTTCCAGGCAACCCACGTTTTATAGAAATTGACATCGTGCATCTATAGCATTTCATATTTAATATATAATCTGTGGGTTAGAGAAATAAGATAACAAAATTATCAATAATGTATGTAGTTTATTTATTTCTGAAAAACAACAGATTGTGATATTCACAATTTTTTTACAGGTCAGCAAGACGAAAATAAATATGGACTCAACAGCAGTGTTGTTGGCAACACTGGTGGTGCAAGACTTTGTGCCCAATGCGGGAAAGTTATCACTGAACGTTTCCTGCTGAAAGCTATGGAGAGGTTTTGGCATGAGGACTGTTTGAAGTGTGGATGCTGCGACTGTCGTCTCGGCGAAGTTGGATCCAAATTGTATTACAAAGCAGATCTGATGCTTTGCAAAAGAGATTATCTTAGGTAAGCACATTTAAGTGATTATGATTTTCGCCGAGAGACTACACTATGCAATATTTTGTAAATGTTACATTGAACTTAATAAATTTATCGGTTAATAATTAATAGAACATTCAAACAAAACACCTAAACTCTTATTAAGCACAAATAAATTTAACAAGTTTGATACTTATGGCTAACTAATATAGTTAGCCATAAGTATCGTACATAATTTTTTTTAAAAAAATTTTTATATATAGATATTTTATCATATTAACGATTAAAATTCTTTAAAATAATCAAAATATCGAGTCTGTTGTAAATTTACTATTACATTTAAGGCTTACGAAACTTAATCCGTACAAAAATATTTAACTTTTGATAAATTCAAAAAGGTTTTAACAAGTCCTAATATAGTGTTAAGATTTACGAGCTTGAGTATGAATTGAATTAAAGTATACTAACTGAGCTTTTAGGTGCTCCGATCTATTTTGGTAGCTACAAGAAATCCTTTTTTGATACGATTCTATGCAGTTAATATTTGTTTACAGGTTATTCGGTGCGACGGGCAATTGTGTGGCGTGCAATAAAGTAATTCCCGCCTTTGAAATGGTTATGCGAGCAAAGAGTTTCGTTTACCATTTAGAGTGTTTCGCGTGTCAACAGTGCAATCACAGGTACGTTCGTCATTTAGTTTAAGTCTTTCATATATGATAACATTTCTACTACTAGTACTATGCTATGTATGGGATTTAGGTTCGCCTCGAATTTATAAGTACAGTGTCGTTCGTTAAATAAATCTCTTAGTTTCTTGTTTTTGGACAGGATACCCTTTCGTAATGTATTTTTATATATTAACTAGCTGATCCCGACAAACGTCGTTTTGCCAAAAAATAAATTTAAAAAATGTCTCTAAAAATAGATGTTGGCCGATTCTCAGACCTACTCAATATGCTCAGAAAATTTCAGGAGAATCGGTCAACCCGTTTCGGAGGAGTAAGGGAACTAAAACTGTGACACGAGAATTTTATATATGCTACGCACCTCTTGAATCTATCCAAATTTGTAATACTTTCATTTTGTGGGTTGCCTGGAAGGGATCGCTTATTAGCGATTAGGCTCGTTGCATGTACTAGCATATTGCCAGCAAATAATTACTGGCTTTGTTTATTTTGAGATTTGTATGATGTTTTAAATCTAATGATTGCGCCTAATTTTTAAAGTAGATTTGTGTTATGTATATTAATAATATATAAGTATAAACAAAGATTGATTATTCATACTGCCAATTGACAGTTTAAGAAGGAAAAGCACACAAAAGTATAGCGAAAGTTTTATGTACTTACATACTAAATAATAACATTTAAGAGAGTAGTTCTCGTAAGCAACACCAGCTAATTCTAATTTGGAGCTAAAATTGTAGAAAATTAATTAATCAACAATACTAATTTTATGTTTCCAAACATAAAACCTTATCTTAACCCTTACTACCATGTAAGAAAATTTATTAAATAAACACAAAATATTCTTAATATTAACCTAACTTAAATTACATTTAAAAATAATTTGGAAAGCTAGTTCATGTTTATGATATGTCTCCTTTTATCCAGGTTCTGCGTGGGTGACAGATTCTATCTATGCGACAACAAGATACTGTGCGAGTATGACTACGAAGAGAGGCTAGTCTTTGCAAGCATGGCGGCTAATCCAACTGGCTTAGCTCACATCCGGCGGCAAGTCAGTGGCCTACAGGTAATAATAATTTAAATTTATATGCCTTAGGGCCTTAGGCTTGAGTTTATAATTGCGTATATGTTTGGAACAAATTGGGTAATTTAAAAATATCTTTTTTATCCAAATAGGTAACTATGGTACTTGTGGATCGTCGATAAACAAAAACTTTGACTCTGAATTTACTGGCAGTTCCCAGTTAAGGTCGTAGAGCTGACCAGAATAAATGGCACACTCTCCGCCACTTCTTCAACGTGCCTTATAATGTTTTGTTTAATAACATATAATTATGTATGTCTTTTAATCCAGGCACCAAGTTTAGTTTAAGTGCCTGTAGCCATGTTTGTATTCCTCTTTTTTAAATAATAGCGCAGTGAACCCATTTAAACTTAGTTTTAGTGACGTACAAAAATGGCTGACAGTCCTATTTCAATATGGAATTCAATAGATTTTTATATCAATTTATATAATTAAATAATTTAGCTCAAGCCCCAGAATTTAAAAAAACGGGATTTATGATTAGATCAATAAGTGTTGATATTAAATATATGTGATGAAGTTAATTAGAAAATTACACAAGATGACATTAACACGGTGCAGTCGGTGAGGGAGCGAGAAGGCATGAGTGAGTGAGAAAGCCTTCTCATTGTTACATTCATTGAATAAAATTTCACGATGCGTTCACACTTATTACACCAAGTAATCAATTCATATAGAAATTGTCGTTTCATACAATCATTATGAATTCGGTCAGCTTAAATACTGCACGAATGACGTCATAACTATTTAATACGCGTATCGGATGTTTTCGTTATAAGAAAAAAAATTGGCCTCAAGTAAATAACTCGCAAGGACACAGCGGAAGATTTTATCAACATTATTATGTTTCTTTTGTGATCATTAATCTTTCACGTACGAACGCTTGTCGGAATGCGAATGTGTGGGGGGGAATCTATTTCGTTTTATGAGCTGGAGGGGTTCATGCTCATTCAGCCGCATGACACTTCTAATCGACTTTTTGATTGCGCTCACCATCCACACAAATACAATTTTGCAATATTGTTTATTTGATATTCTTTTGACATATCTAAGACGTACGTACGTACATACGTACGTATCTTTATACATCTTTGGTTGAACTTAATTGTGAAGTCGATTTAGAGTCTTTGTAAATAAAACTTTAAAGGATTTAATATCTATATTAGTTTAAGTAATTTTAAGTAGTATTAATTAATCGTATTAAATTTCACGTTATCTAACAATAATTAAATTTCTGTTAGCAAACTCTACTATATCTAAATATAATTCAAAATATTATATTTAATACAATATAAATGTGAAAGGGTGTGGTATAGACACGACACGTTAGTGATTTTTGATGACAAAATATGTTTATTCCATTAGATAATATTTACACTTATGAACCGTTATTAAAAAAATATAAATTGACTCTTCAATGTCATTAACTGCCAGCTCCCAAATGCACAGGGCGGACGAGAAGAACTGGCAAGATACTCTCCACTATTTTAAATCTACAAGCAGGCTTGTAAAAAGCTCCAGGAATCAATATTTAATTATACAATATGTATAACATTCCTCGCTAAATGTAATTAATTCTTTAATATATATATATATTTTTTAATTGTTCCGATTTGAACAGTAATTCCAAACAGTTTCCGATTGTATAAGGTTTTTTTGTCATGAAATTTAAAGGTGACACTCAAATCTACAATAATCTTGTTCTAGTCACCGAGCGGTGGTTATGTGGGTGGTGCGGCTTGCGCTGGCAATGCTGCGGCGTTAGTGGAAAAGGATAACGGAGGCTGCGCGGGCGCAGACGACGCATCGAGCGGTTACGGGAGTCCGCCAGACCCAGACGTGTGCGATGCGGCCCGATGACCGACAATACAGCGCCGACATCTTGCCTCGGTAAGACATTTGAACCAATGTTTTTATTAAAACACGTGGCTGGGAGGTTGTGCGTGGTTTTTTAGGAAATATATTTATTGCGTAATTTATTAATAAATACGTTCCTAAACCTTACACGTGCATAGCCAATTCATAATGTCTCGACTTTACCGTATGAGCCAATTACATATGACTCGGATACTATTGGTGACTCCTTGGCTACCTGTCGTCTTAAAGTGGTTTTAAAAATTTAAATTGTGTTCGTTAGTTTGATATATATATATATATATATATATTATGGTTTGTGTAGTGTATTCTATACTTTGTATTCCCTACGATAGTGCTTGTATAATCTTTATTATTAACATAAAGTTTATTCACTGCATAATACAAACTCGCATGGTTTTGTATAGCCTAACGTTGAAGTTCCTGAGTCACTATTACTTGTGTATAAAAATAAATATTAGCCCATGTTTTGGGATTTCATAAAATAACATAGCCTACATGTACCTAAATGTGCCATTTTAATAACGATTAATATATATATTCTTTGTGAACAGGTAAAACCGCATTGAGGAGATTAACGGCGCAGATTCAAAGGAAATTATGTGTAGAAATAGTTTATTGAAAAAAAAATCTCACAGCTCGCAGCTTTACGTTAAGTTGTTTAAATTGAAAACAGTTAATAACACAGCTTCGGTATTCAATTTGTTTCCAAGACCGATTCCGATTTATAACGAATAATATTGGCGTTTCATTAAAACACCATAATTATGTGGCAATTGCAGCCATTTTTTTTTCAGTACCATTACACATTCTTTAAAGCTTTTAAAAGCTTGGCAATATATGAATACACTATTATAACTGTCAACACTGAAAAGCACTGTCACTTGATGACAATAAGAAAGAGTGCTTCAGACTGATTTAGTTCTTATAAATGGTTATAAAACTGTTTTAAATTTGAACGTTTTAGATATTGACTTATAAATTTTCATACTGTAATAGTCGCGGTAAGAACCGGCTTGCGAAATTACATCGTAGTGTTTCAACAACATGCATTAAAAGCATCTCAGAAGTACTATCAGCAAAAAAGGCATTTTTATTACAATACGGACACCATTCTGCGATTTCATTACTTGGATAACGCAAATAATTTAAAGTTATATAACTTTTATAAGAGCCTTTGTTACCATGGTAACGGCGAAACAAAGTCTTTAGACTTATCTTATATATATAAATGTCACGATGTTTGTCCCCGATGGATTCCTAAACTACATAACCGATTTTAAATTAAATTGGCACACAATGAGCAGTCTGGTCCAACTTGAGATATAGGATAGCTTTCATCTTTAATTATAGTCGCAATTTTATTTTATTGCAAATTATTTGTCTATATAATTAATTGACAGTCACAATTATCTGTTAACTCCAAAAGATTCTAACAGATGTCGATACTTTTCGACCGGATTGAGTTAGTAATCAATAGCTCCGCTATGGTAAACCGACAAACGTGTCATATAAGCTACAATTCAATAGCATGACTACCACGTGTTATTGAGGCTAAAGTATAAATTCAATTTATTTTGTAGTAAACGAAATACTGTGAAATTCAATTATTTCTACTTTCTTAATAATTTATATGGCAAAACAACGTTTGCCGGTTCAGATAGTTTCTAGTAATAAGTTTCAAACAAAAATGTTAAGTATGCGTTTGCTGATGGTACGGCCTGTGAATGTCGGCCACTTTACAAAATGTCCGGGATGAGAAGCGATAATGTTGTCAGAACACGATATTTCCATTATGTATACGATTTGAGTCCAAGAAGCTTCGTGTGGGATGGCCTAGTGCTAATTGTATTTTAGTTCTGTCCTTTTTTTATCCACAACTGTCAATAATGACAGCGTTTTATTATTTTGCATTCGATAAGGTTTTATGTAAGTTTCATACAACGAGTCAGGTCCACGTACGTGTAATTGATAAAATCGATCTCATTGTTATGAAATTGTCGTACACTTGTTCAAATGTTAATGGCGATTTTTCCATTCGAAATTCAAAATGCCACTTGTTTCAACTAACGTAGCTTTACGTATACAAATTAGAACATGCTGTATATATTTATTAACACGCTGTGATTGGCTGAGAAAATTGCAATCAAAATTTGATTTAGACAAAACCGTGTGCACATAATATTTGTGTATACTATATGTTTTAATTTACTTATAACTTGACATGGAATGTTTGGAGAATTTTTTTAATTTAACAAAAATCGTCATTAGCTTTGAAAAGTTACCCAACGTTGTTATCATACAAGGTATGAACTTTGAATTTTGTTTCGATATGAATTGGTTTGTATATATGTTACTTTTACCAAAGATAATCCTTCGTTGGATTTTTATCTTGATGATTATTTTCTTAACCTGCATAGGTTAATGTGGTGCAATGGTCGTAGTGTATATAGTTAGAATGTATATAATAAGGTTATGTTTTTTTTACGCCATCGCTTTAGTAACAGCGTCCACGCACTCAGAACAGTGAGGCGAATAACACATAAAGATATACCTCTCCAATTATTGAAGGTTTGCTATGAAGATCCGCTACTCCGGCCCACACAATATTGCGTAAACACTCCCCTTCTAAAAACGACCAGCGACAAAAATAAAATTGAAATGAGAATAGCAATATACAGCTATGACACAATTACTATATAAATATAATTTATCAAAGCTTCACTGATTTATTGGCTTCGCGTTAAATATTCATGACTTTTTTTTAGTTATATAAATGGATTATTTCAACGTCACACCGTGCTTGCTATATTGTTAAAGAGTTTCTATTCATTTTATTTTCGATAAGACCTTCTTGGTTGAGTTTCTTTCCTCCTAATGTATGTAAAAGATTTTAAATTAATTAAACAACATTTTTTGATACAAGACTCACGACTCTGTTACGCTTATGAATTGTCAAGCCCAGCTAATCAACGGTGTACAGAACGAGAAGTAAATCTCCGCCACTCGTTTAAATCACCAAGTATGATCTACAGTACGGTTCTAAAGAGCTGCACCAAGCACCAGCGAATGGATACCCAAAAACCCAATATTTGACCTCACTTTTCAGAGCACGTGTGGTACCGTTATAAAATGTTATCACTGACAGATGTCATGTATTATAAGTGATAGTTATTAGAATGGAAATCTTCAACAACTCATTTTTTGTACAATAAAGCTTGTATGCAAAACTAAAGTCAGATGCGCTCAATTGTGATTGGATAAGCGTATTACGACGTGTCAAATGTAAATTGTCTATGGACCAATCACAGCCGAACGATAGCCTCGATCGTTTCGTTTTACATTCATACACCAATGCGTTTTTGAAGATTCTAAATCAGATATTTTTGTATGAATTGAGATGCCACTTTTGTTCGTAATAAAATTTGTAGTATTGGTAAGAATAAAACAAAATTTTATTTTGATTGGTAACTTCGTTTGACAATCGATAAAAATGTCGGTTATTTGTTTTAAAAATCAATATATTCGATCAGCGCGTATGCGTGATGCGTGATGAGTGTATACTCATCTTAACCAAACTCATCGTGGCTTCTCAATTCATACAATTACAGAAATAATAAACTACAGTTAAAATGTATTTATGTAAATGCTATCAAAATGTTCTGTCTAGGTTAAAATACATTGTCTATCATAGAGTAATACTGAAACATCGACAGATACATTCATTTAAAGTTATTGTGTAAATAAATATATTTATTTAAACTTAATTTTGTTTTGTTTAATCCTGACTCCTGAACCTGAACACTGACTCAGTTACTAAAAACCAAGTATAGCGATGTCTTCCAGGCAACCCGATTGTTACAAAATTCAACATAAGAGGCTTGTTAACGCGACTTGTTAACAGTCGCGAATGTATTTCCATTTATTCAGTCCGGTTTTAAGAACGGCAGAGGTCAGAAAACCAAACATTTGAAAAGAATCAAAACGAAAAGTCATTTTTAACTTCGCTGTGCTAATTGGCCGTTAAGGTAATCTTGAGCATCACTTAAAAATACATCAACTTGTCAAACAAAAAGAGATTTAAAAACCGTTAAAGAAACAAGTTGATATAACGCGAATGTAAAAGCTCTTACATGCGTTTGTATAGTAGGCATCCGGTTCATGAATATGCATTTAGGTATCACGAATAGGCCTTAAACATCAAAAAACACTAAACATACAAATAAAAGTCCTTGAAAACAAAGTACGATCTCGCATAGTACCGACATCTATGATATGCAGCTAAATCATAGATGTCGCTACGTGACATCGATCCTGAATCGCTCTAACGAATTTAGATAAATCCGTTTAGAATTTCGAGAGCGCAAAGCATACCTTCTAGATGGTTCCAGGGCCTGTGGGTTCGGCCTGTAAGTGGTTTCGACTGGTCGAGAATTCATCCTTTTCAGTTCTATATATTTTTGAACTATGCAACACTACACTTGCCTTTTGGACTGGTGACGTTTACGTTTAAAAAAAAACAACTTTGACATTGACAACATACATCAAAATTCAAATGTCCGAATTTAGAATGCGATGAAAACAAAAGATACGAATATGCCTAACCATGTGTGCTCTTTTATAATTAGGTCGGCAACGTGTTTTTATTACTCAGTATATGTTGGGAATGTCCATAAAATGCTCAACAACGGAACGTATTAACGAGCGTCGTTTAGTTGTTTGCTGTTTAAATAAGAGCAGTAATGTAATTTTAATGAGTTCTCAAAAATGTGTGCATATTTCTCAGAATACACAGTGGTTAAATATTGTTTATTACAATACACTCTTGTCTCTGGTATTCTTTTAATATGCCACGCATCACACAGTCGGCTAAATAAATTTTTAGCTTGTGTTTCGCAGCTAACAAAACTAAATAACTATACATATATAACATATATTCTAGTTCATGACACAATTATTGACGGTACGAGAAATCGGACCACAGGTCCATAATAACAAATATGTTATCTATGGTCGATATCGTTGAAGGTTTAAATAGTGTACAATAAAAACTCCTTTAATATTCCTGGCTGACTTTACAGTCATAATAACGCTTACGTTGCTTTTAGAATCAATTTGAAAATATTGTTATAAATTCGTTACGTGATATTTTGTTCAAATATGTACTTAATGAGTTGAAAGTATTCAAAAGGTATAATCAAATAATTATATTTTTATTAATAAAAGAATATCAGAACACAAGCTATTAAACGCTGATCTTGGGGCTGTGAAAACGTATTAATAATCATATAACCTGGTATTTTGGGTATATTATACATACAAACACAGATAAACGTAGAACGAACCTATTCTGTTAACCTTATAAAAAAACCTAAACTCGAAATTGATATTATGTACAAAGTATAATTAACCGTAATTTTTATATTTAAATTAGCTTATTTTCCTGTTACATAATTCAATCTAAGTTGTCTTGTTTTCGTACACCTCTTGCATCAGTCCAATTGTATGATGAGTATTCTTTTTACTTTATATATCTATATCTATATACCTATATCTATTACAATTATCTACTTCTACTGTTTAAGTGCAACACAGTGTGAATAAATAAATATAGTGTTATACGCAATTAGGAGTAATAAATTCCCCTCTACCTGATTTTCAAACACGACTTTAGTTTTAGTTTAGTAAAATTAAGGTAATAAAAAGCCATAGACACAATGATTGAGCCGCGATCACTCAACAGACTATACTTCAAACCCGTTAAAATCGCGGGAAAATATGAGTTATTAGGGGCCTGTGCAAACTGAAACTTTTTAATTAAATTTCACAATTTTTTTTCGTTATCCGGAATCTTATCCCGGACCAATATTGAATCCGTTTTATTTATTAGTCCTTCTAGACGACAACAAAATGTTCCGGAGATATAATTTCAAAGCGAAACTAATATAATACTATAACGTCACACGAAAATAATAAAAACTAAAACTAAATAGCTCTTGCCCCAGTCAAATTGCATTATTCTTTTACTTTGCGGGTTGCCTGGAAGAGATCGCTTATTATCGATAAGGCCGTCTGTTGTTCTTATATGTATTAACATACCATTAACATATTCTATTTCTACTGTTTAAGTGCAATACAGTGTGTATAAATAAAAAAATACTAAAACACCAATTTATTCTAAAAAATACTACTGTGGCTATATATATGTGAAAATTTATTCAGTATCAAAATTTTGTCAATTTTTTAAAATGCTTAACTATGATTAGTTTTATACTGTGTTTACTGTGCTTGGCCCATTTTGTAGTTCTTGTACCTATTGCAATAAAGATGAGTATATTAACATACTAATATTTTACTATAACTTTCACAGACAAACGTACAAAACAGAACTACTTATCATTTTGATGGATTCCGTTGAAAAAGTATTTATTGATAAATCAAGTTGGTTTAACAATGAAGTAAGAACCCTTCAGAATTTGAAAGTATTAAAAAGTTGCAAAGAAACTTTTCGCCGAATCATTTAAATAAACGAACTCGCATCATTATGTCAGATCTAAGGTTCGAACAAATTGGCAATTAGGCGTTGGCCTTCGAGTCTCGATGGTGCCTGGAGAATTGTCGGGAAGACATGTTACTCATTCACTTTGACATTTTATAACGACCAAAAGGATCCTTGACCTAACTCGTTAAAAACAAAACATGTTATTTAACATAAAAAATGTATACATTCATAGCAAAGGTCTGTTTAATAAGAATATACATTTTTAAAATAATTGCTAGTAAGTTTATAGTTTTACGACAGCCATTAAACTAATCTACGAAGTTTATTATTGCAAGGAGGTTTTTATCACTGTATAATAACATCAATTAAGAAAAAATATTGCCAAAAAAAAACAACCAAATAGGTCGAATAACATTCGAAATCTGTTACAGCAAAGAGTTTTCATTATTTTTTCAATAAGCGCGCCATTTCTGTATATGTCGATGACAACTGTTATTAATCTGTGGACTTAATTTGTCTTATTTTAAATACAAAATATAATATTAATAATATATTACTCTTTCATCGATAATATAAATTTTTGTTCTTTTATAAAAATAAATAATAACAACTTATGAATAAGTTAGAACCTGTTAGGTTCCTTACTTTGTCACCTATGGGAGGTGACAAAGTAAGGACCCGCCACAGGTTATAACTGCCAATTATTAATATTCAGTAATAACATTAAGTCACGTAACGTAATTATATTAACACATTCTAAAGTATAATGTTTGTTAAGTAAATAATTGAAACACATTATTAATGAACACAATTAACGCAAAGTTACAAAAAAATTGTTTACACAGCGGGACAGTGGGATGAGGCCGCACTTCGAATAAACATCTACGGCTTATAACATGATATACACAATTAATAATTGTATTAAAGGCATTATTATTAAAAATATATAATTATTTATTTTAAAGTTTGAATGCTTTTAAACATGTGTTAGTCTAAATGAAAGTGTTAGGAAAAAAAAATCGGGTTTATGTCAATTTATATGTGTTGAAACAAAGATTTTGTATTATTGTTAATTTAGACAAAATCTTTAACTGTCTGTAAAAAAAACCTAGTGTTTTACTTAGTAGAGTTTAAACGCTCGAGAAGTAAACGTAGTGCGGCCAATCGCTACAACAGCTGATGTGAGTTGTAACTACATTTTCCAGAATATATGGTTCCATTATAAGAATCGTTGGTTGAAATTGAAGCTTTAATATCAAAATACTCGGAATATTCGTATTTTTCTAAACCTAATCAAGCTGTGATTATCACAGATACAAAGCGTGGGCGCCGAAAGCTTAAATCCAATATCAGAAGAGAATACTTCTAAGACTTATAAATATATTTTGGGTAAACAAAGTCGACCAATTATGGACCGACTTGTAAAGACAAAAATACAAATAAGCCGTGAGATGCTACAGTAGTTTAAACTCAGTAGTTAAAAAATATACTACCTTCATAGATAATGTTGTACTTTGAGTTTTTTCACATGTCCGGCAATGCACCGACGAGCTTCCAGCTACGTGTCTCTGGGAAACTCATCCTGCTCGTTTACCCTCTATTCTATAAAAAAAATTACATCGGGCAACACAAGCTAGACGAAAATTACTTATCATTCTGTATGAAAATAATTTGCAATTATTTGGAAATTAGAATGAAAACGTTGTATATTATGTATGTGCTGTTTTTCTGTATTTAAAGTTGTGAAATATAGCGCACTTAGAACTTGCTTCGTCTAACAAAAAAGTTTGCCGAGGTACGCTAATGGATTTGGTATTTATAGACATATTGATGTTAGTGTGACTAGCACACAGGTTTGCACGCGTTTATTTTACTGAAACATTCGTTTTCATTCATTTTATTCTCTACTTCGTTTGATTTTAATTCCATTTAGAAAGCAGTCACTTCGTTTAATTAAATATTGTAGACAATGGCGAATCACATTTTATCGTAATATATGACAGTAAAAAAAAACTTTTAAAGCAAACAGTAACTTTCGCTACCAATAACAACATTGATCATTATTACAATAAGATAAAATTCTAAATCGACACTGTTCCAAAAGTTTGGGGCATGGGAACATTCTATACAAAAATTCCTAGCAACTTCTTGTATCAAGGAGAGAATAATTGTAGTGTTTACGTCCTCCAGTATAGTATACAATCATCGTTATAGCAAGCTATTAATGCTTTAATTTTCTTAAAAGCTGTTTCAAAAGAGTTTCCTATTCTAAAACTTCTACATGGAATGTGTTGACAATGGACAGAGATAACGTAGAGTCGATTATACTTAAAGTTCACACAAACTATTGTTCGTATATCAAATGGATTACTTATGTATTTCAGGTCGACAAAAAAAGTAAAAACTAAAAAAAAACTTCTCACAGATCTACATAATATGATCATCGATTCGTTGTATCAGTTTATATAACTATGTACTTATATTCTCTTGTCATATAATTGTAATGACAGCGGCCACTTGAGTACGTCAATAATTTAATAATTTTCTTCTAGGGCTGAAAAATAAACCCGTCTGAAGAGATACTTTGATTTGTTAACGGATGGCATACATTGTAACGTATGCTTGAAGTTCTGTATGAGAAATGCAGCGTCTATAAATAATAAGTGATCTTTACCGGTATAAATACTAATACCTTTATTAACATTATATTGTCGTCAGACGTATGTTGAATATGTTATTGAATAATAAGCAATACCATGTATATGTAATCGCTGGGGCATGATGTAATCGGTTGCTAGCTCTTAACCCGTTCTGTAGAAAATACTTCTAGATTTAAAGTACTGAAGTTCTGCTAATTCTCCTCGTCCACTCTAAGCCCTTGATTTGGGAACTGGCAGTAAATGTTAACACATTTTTTTTTATTTATTACTATATAAACTTACATATAAAGACTAAAATGTCGGTCTTAATCTGAATTATTTTAGTTTGTTTTTAATAAAGATGCGACTCCACTTAATTCCTTGTTCTACCCTCCAGCAGAAGGGAGACGTCCAAGCTCTCAGTATTCAGAGTATCGCAAATGTAACTTTCGGTTCTTTTCATGGCTAAAGTATGTTGGCGGCAATCCATAATGGGATCGCCATTATTCTTACCATTAATTCGCATGGCCCGGCTTCCGTGCATTAGCGGGCAACACTGCCAATCTAAGGGGTCACGAACAATATACTCTCTTGAATAAATAACATCTAATACATCATCTGAAGTACTTCGGTGTCTAATGTTACTATAATTTAAAGTATACTATATTTAAATAAAAACACTAAAATATATTTTATTTGGTCCTTGAAGTACCCATAATGCTGGCGGCATCTTTGCTGTAGCCCGATGCTTATGCGAGAAAAGCACTAGCTCCTGGGTCATTGGCTAGTAGGCGCTTGTAACCAAACGTCAAAAAAATAATAATTCATCGTTGAATATTTTTCTTGTTATCTATTTATCTATTCCAGGACGGACGGTATGAAATATATTAAGATATATCTATCTATCTAAATATATTTAACACAGCTTCAACGTAAATAGAAACCAGAAGAGATACAAAACAGATATTTCACATAACTAGTACATAATACATCGATATTAATTAACATTGACTGCAGTGAATCATTTTCGTGCAGATTGCATAAAAATAATCAAATAAACCTCCACAATGCGTGCGAAAGGGACGCGCTCACAGCGTCTCTATCGCACGCCAGCACCTCACCCTCGAAAGAAAAACTCTCAAAAACTAATTACAAGTTGTAATTGAAATTTTGCGTGTTATATAATCGCGTACTTGAGCCGTGAGTAATGTATTAATGCGAGGGAGATGAATGGACGGCATCGGACGGCCGGTAATTTTTTTCGATTAGGCAAACTTAAATAAAATACTTAATCTAAAGCTCTGGAGCCGAGTTTAAATTAAGTTTATGCTAAGCTTTTGTTACTTTTAAATGTAAAGTTTCTTTTACAGGGATTGGGGAGTTTTTTTTTTCATTATCTCACGTAGACTACTTCTACGCAGTTATGCGAAAAAGATGTGCATCACTGGTTGGCAGGGTGCGGAGCAGCTCCAACACTGTCCTGAACATGGTGGTAGATCGATGTGACTCGTATGTAAATGAGGCACTGTTGCGTCGCAAGCAATGTAGAAATTTGCGATCTGTCTAATTGAACCTACTAACACTTATGAGTCTTGGTTAATTAATAAATGCTTGTTATTATTATATACATAGACTAGTCTGGCCACAGAGGCGGATAAGGAGGGTAGAATTATAAAACAGTTTAATCTATGGCTGTCAATAGATAAATCGTGGAAAATTAAATCTATTTTTTTTTATAAAAAGTCATAAAAATAGTTTGAAATTAACATATAAGTACTGTAATAATAAAGTAAGGGGGTAGATATATAGAAAATACAATCAGGAAATAGAAGACTAACTAAAATTTATATTATTTTTTTTTTACACACACTACTTTATTAGTCAAAATAATATGGTATTTCTTATTATATATATATATGTAAATATGTAAATATATGTAAATAGGGAATACCATATTGTATATTTAATTACGTGACGTAAGAAAATAAGAGCGTGTTCTCCAAATACAAGCAATAAATGGCATACCTAAATCGAAAAAACTTAAAACTTTTAAAGTAATAAATATTTGATTATTTTATTAAAACACAACAGAAACATTATCTACAAGCATTAAGATTTAATTAGTCAGTTTAGTTTATATTTTTAAATACCAACATACCACACAACAAAAATCAAATATACAGGTCTGTTAAAAATGAATTCTTATAGAATTTTTAATTAAAACTCCCTTCAAAAACACTCCAATCAAAAAAACGTTAGCACAATAGCAACAATCTAGGAAACGATCTAACTGTATAATAATGCACAATCAAAAGGGCAAAGGGATATAGGGATACCAGAATAAATATTTTAATTTACATTTGTTTGTACAAATGTATTAATGTTACGAGGGGAACATACAAAAACTGTAATGCAAAATTTTCATGCATTTGATTCTAATGACCGACATAATACAAGACAAAGAAAATTGTGTCCTAACCGTCACAATTCAATTTTATGTTTCACATAACAAAAACAGGAGAGTGTCATAGACACTGTTAGCGATATACTTATTAGCGATATAATATAGACATCTACATCTACTGTTTTAATAAAACAAAGTTTAAATATATAATATGCAATTAAATACTAAAACATGACACAATATTTACGATTCAATCTCATATATTGTATATTAATAATATGTGAGAGATAGAAGATTTGCGTGAAGTATTAATCTCATCTATTTAACATTACATGCATTAACAGGTGTTGAATTGAGTTTTAATTACTGCGGGAGAATCCGTTATGTGGCAACCCTGAGGGCCATGCATCCCGGGGCTATTACACCCCACTGTCCCCTTTCGTATATTAGTTTTAATAAATTTCTAAATAGCTGCTTATTTTCCATTTAGCAACAATTTTAAGTTATAACTAACTGGACAAGTTGATTTCAAATGGAAGTTTGAATAATAAGATAAAACAAAGTCAAATATCTTTATTCAAGTACGTCTTTATAAAGACATTTTTGAATCGTCAATTTTTACACTACCGCCAGTTCGGAAAGCAGTTATTAACCGAGAAGAATTGGCAGTAAACGTGAAAGCTGTTTTTTTAAATAAACATTTAATACAAAAATCATGTCACTTACAATTCAAATAACTAAAGCATTGTAAGGCTACTCAAAATTAAACTGTCCCGATGCTGAGCCAATTGCCGACACATTAAAGGGATCTTTGTCCTCTAAATATTCGTTAACTGTGCGTTAACTTGTCAGAAAAATAACATTAACAATTCAGATTTAATATAAAGATAATTTTTAATTCTTCCACATAATACATATGTCTATTGCATACTTAATCTGAATTTAAGATATGCTTCAAGGTATGTTCAAAAAAAACCTTGCTGTTAACACTATTAGGCTCCATACAGTTGGTAATTCATTTACAGAGCAATGTGTACGCCTCTATAACAAAATCCCAAACAATTTGTTGTCTCTGTCAGCACGGAAATATAAAAAAAGAAGTTACACAGAAGCTTTTAGAGAAAACATTTTATAATTTGTTTTGATGATGAATAGTTTGGGAATAAATCAGCGCCGGCTTAGACGTGCTTCAAAAAGTGTACTGGGATCATTTTCAAAAACAAAATTAACCAAGCCGAGTTTCTTGTCTGCTTCTTCTTAGCTTGGTACGCACAGGCATACAATCACATACATTTAAGACGATTCAAAATGGTCCTATGTAATTGAATGAATAAAGATTTTTCGACTTTGACTTCGAAAAGATGTTGCATATTTGTCTCGTAATAAATTCAATAATTTTATTAAGCAAACCCTCTCATAGTTTAAAGGACTATTTAAACGATAACAAAGCTTGGGAATAAGCCATTAATGTCATAAGGACATTCGTGAAAACAGTGATCACGCTAAAAAAACTGATCTGTAACAAGCTACGTTTGTTGTACCTATTTCGGAATCCTTGTTGCTCTAGATCAGTGGTTCCCAACCTTTTTAGGTGCGCGCCCCACTTTTGAGATTCTAAAATCGAAAATGCCCCCCTAACACGTGCAAAAATAAGAAAATGCCCCCCTAACCCATGCAAAAATAAGAAAATGCCCCCTCTAACCCATGCAAAGATATGAAATCCCCTTAACTAGAGGGGTAATTTTAACTGAAAAAAAAATCGAAATGCCCCCCTCCAATTGCCAAATTGCCCCCCACTGGGGCGTATGCCCCATGTTGGGAACCACTACTCTAGATGAAAGAAAATCATTGACGTACACAAGTGATTCTATGTGAAAAATATAGCAATACCTATCTGAATATAAGTATACATCATCTATATTATACCGGTCAGTATGGGTGGGGTAATGGAGGAGGCATTAGGCGGATGTGTCAGCAACAAACACATTGAGTGCTGTGTCGTTAATGGTTATCGGCACATATTTAACGTTAGTACAAATTCGAGTTGAGTATGAATATTATTGATTTGCAATTATGGTTATCGAATTTTATAGTGAAAGTACGCACATACGTTATTTTTAACTTCCCCACTCACAGAACCAATATTGGGTTTCGTACGCCAATCGATAGAATGTGCTCTTCCTTGGATTCAAACCTTGCATCGGCCTGTTTTCACAATCCTCTGAAGCTTCATTTAAGTACGAGTTGAGTCAACTATTGTTTCAACCAAGGTAGAGATAACGGTTGCTCTCTCAACCTTGTTTGTCGTTCCTGTGACTTTATTTTTATTCAAAAAACTACCGTCATGTAGCATACTAAATTTTAAATTTAGAAACAGGCAGGCCTTCTCGGAAAGCCTTCTAAGGCGAACAAAACACAGATACATTTTTACCGCCATTTTAGGTAATATGTTAGCAAATTGTAATAAGCGATAAAAATGCAGGAGCAAATAAAATTTTACGACAGCAACGAAACTTGATGGGAGATAACCAGGTATCGTATAGTTTAATTGAGTTTATCGTGTCGTAATAATATCGTAACGTCTGTACATAATTTTATGATTTGTATTCCACATCTATTTTATAATTTGTCAAAATATATTTCACTTTTTTACATACATGAATTGACCTTAAACAAGAACCTCAAAACAAATTTTAAAAGTTTGGTCCTTGTGGCAAAGTACCCATAATGTTGGCATTTCTCCGCTGTATCGCGATGCTTATACGCTGAGCGAGAAAATCACCACTATATATACTGACTATCTTTATCAAAATATTGTATTTAAAACCTCTTATGCACAGTTGGCCAAGAGTGAGTTGCTGTTTAATCCTGCTTGCAATAGATTTATTTCTATATACGAACCGACGTCAAAGAGCAAACATCGTTTAGAAACAAGTATTTTACCGTTAAGCTTATGCTTAAAGATACTTGTCTAAAAAGGGACAAGAGGAGGACAAAACCTATCTAAGGATTATTATTATAAGCAAACATCATATTACACAATTTGATTTTCTCTGTTTATAAGATTTACATATGTTATTTTATAGAAATAATTACTTCTTACTCTTTATTTTGTTTTAAATAGGCCTTTTCATTTGTCTTTATTTGCAAAATTAGTTTTGTAATGATAGATAATAAGAGTTCAGTAAAAACAAACTTTCTAGTAGGGCTTCAGGGTTGAGATTAGGTCTTACAATTATATTTTTACAACCACCTTGGTTTGTACTCGAAATTCACTCCTACCGAGAGCGATAAATGTTATCGATTGGTTTAGAGTATTTTTTTAAATTTCAAGATACCTACCTAAAAAGAGGCGCTGCATTTTTGTTATACAAAAATGTAACAAGGCTGAATAATTTTGCAAAAATTAAGATGTTTAATGCAAGCGCAGGCGCACGGCTGCCATTATGTTTTCTTAATACTAATGAGTAACATGTTTCTTATTACTCGGCACGTCTAACCACTTGAATATGCGCGCTGTCGCATATAAGGATATGCAAACTTTATCTAAAAATTGCAGTTTTAATAGCAAGATGTACTGAAGGTGAAAAAGTTCGGGAATGAATTTGCTCCAGTTTCACTTATGAACTGTCGGTCTACACTATGTCCCCTCGATGGGGCAGAGGGCATCCAAAGAAATCCTTCATCGCACTCTATCCAACACTTCGCGTTTAATCTCGCTCCAAGTCTTATCGGTTACCTTCGCCTTGTCTCCAACTGTACGTCGTTCGCGGTCGGTCTGTTTGTGGATTCCGCTTTCCTTGAGGATTACGGGATCTCTCCGGAGAGTGTGGCTAATTCAGTTCCAACTGCAACGCTTTATTTGCCCCAGCTTAACCGTGCTCCAAAAATTGTACTAGGATCATCACCAAAAACAACAACCAAAGCATACTTGCGTGCTTCTGATCTATTTAAGATGAATCAAATGGTCCTATGTACCTCACTGAATAGAACGGCTTTGTCTTTGTGAAATGAATTTTTCGAAATTATCTAAGAATGTCAAATCGCAAAGTTTCATACAATATTTTACGGATTTTATTTTGGACTACGAATTGTCTATCTTGCCTTCCTGTCTATTTTGTGTTTTATCTCATTCCAATACGAATTAATAATATAATACCGGGCGAATTATCTAAGAGAAATTTAATTACATTTTAATAAAACAACATTATTTTAAAAGAAAATTGCAATTAGAGTAATGGCAATTTTACGAGGCTGGCAACATTGCATCGTCGCAAAACGGTGTTATTACGGAATGCTCTAAACCGAACAGAATTTTTTTTTCAAATTTCCATAGACACACACAACGGTAGTGTGTTACCGGCCTTTCAAGAATTGATACGGTCTCTTATTGATGGAGTTCGAATTGTTAAGGAAATACAGCGTTTCTTATTTTAACCTTAAAATACCTTACGGATAGCATAATAAGAAAAGCTTAAATTAAATACTTATTGTGTTTCATAATAATTTAATAGAATTAAGTAGGCGCCTGGTAGTCAGTACCAATGATCCAAGAGCTGGTGCTTTCCTTGCTCAGCGTATAAGCATCGCGATGCAGCGAGGAAATGCCGCCAGCATTGTGGGTACTCTGCCACAGGGACCAAACTTTTTAAATTTCTTTTAGTTTTGTGTTTTGTTTTATTTTAAGTTACTTATATTGGTTAGGTAAATATTAAGAATATTTTGTGTTTATTTAATAATTAATGAACGAATTAAAGTAACAAACGATAGAAGAGAGAAAAAAATACATTAAATTAAATACTAAGTTTCTCGACTTCTATCATCATGCGTTATTAGTCACATTTACATATCGTTATTATTCCCGTTATCTAATAATACAGATGATATTCCTTAGCATATAACTGTTACAGATTTAAATACAGTAAGATTGCGCTACCTTAAAGTCACGTAGAATATTATATTGATACGTTACTATGAACGTTTAACAGTTGCAATAGTTTTTTTTAATTTAAACCAAATCTGTATCATATTTTGAAACTGTATCACATAATGTCAATAAAATTTAATTCAAATAATAATTTCTTAATTTTAATTCACTGTTTGTCACACTAGAGTTTTCTTTAGTCTCTCCCTAAGTACATGATAGTTTATGGAAGCCCCAAAAAGTCTCACTATGACAAGATACTTCTCCAAGGTCACACTAAAGAGTACCACCAAGTTTTCAAACAAATATCAAAACATAAATTTGTTAAAGAGAAGCTTTTTAAGAAAAAGTGTTTTATAAATTATCGGATTATTTTTATGATGAAAAATTTTGGGCTCCGGCTTAGCCTTGCTTCAATAATTGTACTGTGCTCAACCGAGCCGAGTTAAGAAACTTCTTCTAAGCTTGGTCGCATATGAATAGATGTAGTATGTGCCTGACCTTGATCACAATCGCGATTGTTACGCGACTCGCCCGCATTCCGTAATAACACCGCGCTCTACACCGCACTGCTCCACCCGATAACTAGTACCCACACACAAATTAATTAACAGTCTCTGTATCATAATTAAAAGCGAGGAATAATGAATAAAGCCATTAGCGTCCGACAAAAGGAAATCACTGGAGCTCTAATTAATTATTATTTCTCTCGCGATTGTCAGCGCAAATTAGGTGGCGAGCTCATTAGCAATAACAAACATGATCTACTAATTAGGTAATATTTTATTAGGTTTCAGTGTGATACGTTTTGAATTTATAACTTTAAACAGATAATCATTTCAGACGGAAAGCCGAGGTAGACTATGTAGGGTTGGAGCATATATAATAAGATTAGTTATTTTATTAATGGTCACATTTTGTTTGATTGTTTATGTGCAGCCTTTTGATATATGAAGCTTATAGAATGTGGAAACTTAATTCGAGCGAGAAGCTTTTTCTATTGTGTACTTTTTCTACACTTATTAATTAAGGGGAAGCATTTATCTTGCCACAAACTAACAATTAAGCATTAACCACTCAATTATCTTAAGAATATAAGTTGACGACATTAATCCTTTGTAACGGTAAGCTTTATCCTATTCTATCCTGTTTGCAATATTATTTTAATAGCTCCAAAGCTCTAGCTCTACTTCGATAAAAGTATTTTTACACATATTTCTCGACTGTAAATATTCAAATGTCAAAATTTATTTGCTTACCTATAAGACAACTTGTGTGTGTGAATTTTATTTTAGTTATGTGTGTTAAAAAAAATACAAATTGTCTCAATAATTCCAAATCAGTAGACACGTTTTAAAATATATTAATCAATTTGCTTACATACGAACAACCTTGTATACTTACTTACTTACTAGAGTCCTAAAGCCCCACTTCGGGGTATAGGGCAGATATATATTTACTAATACATATGTAGCTCTTTGATTGATCCTTACAGCACTTCATCTACAACTCTTTAATTTATAAAGAACAATTTTAATACAGACACAAACCGGAATAAAAAAAGATAGCTGACAGTAATTTCAAAATGGCGAAGTGTTAGCGATTAATTAAACACGATACGGGAGTAGGTTTGTACATTAGTTTTTGCGAAAACCCGATCCCGTTATTCAGCTAACGAAGGTATCCCTTGATTATTAAAATGAAGTTTCACCCACGGGTGTTAATTGGGCCCCTGTAGACAATACTAATAAGGCTGTCCGCGTCTCTCTCTCTCACTGTCTAATTAAATGCGAAACTCGAGAGTAGCACCCTCGCCGTTGAGGGCCTGTTTGCGATGCCTGAACACACTGTAATAATACCAAGCTAAGCGTGTTTGAGTGGCTCTTTTTCGGATCTCTGTGAACCAACGTATAATTAGCTGTATTATGCGTCTGAGGGGCTAATTAAGCTGACTCAGTTAACAACCATTACCTATTCTTAGTCAATAATTGGCAATTAGATTGTATAATATAATGCGACTACAATTAATTGGATTTCAATGTTGAAAACAGGAAACGCTGTCCTAATTAATACAAGTAGTCTGATTTTGAGTAGTTATCAGTTGTTAAGTAGTTAACCACTTTCGAATTTTAATATAGGCGATTCTGATTTGTGCACAATATGGATTTTTTTGAATTTGCGTTTAAGTTTAAAGTTTAAACTGTAATGTCTTAAATGTTAATAACTACGCCTGTAGGCTACCAAGCTGAGAAGAAGCAGGCGAGAATTTCGCTCGGTTATTTTTTATGGTGATGTTAAACTGTTTTTGGAGGCACAAATTCATGAATGAACGTTTTAATAGAATATTTTGAGTAGCCATACAATGCTTTGTTATTTTAATTGTCAGTAGCACAATTTTGTATTAATTGTTTATTTTAAAAGAGCAAGAGTTTCTTGTCGGTTCTTCTCGGTAGATGACTGCCTTCCGAACCGGTGGTAGTGTAAAAATTGACGATTCAATAGTGTCTTTATTAAGACCTACTTGAATAAAGATTATAAAAAAAAATATGTGTATAACGAAATGAATGTTGAAATTCTCCTATCATTTTGCAAACGGTGCGATCGAGCGATTGTATCTGTGAAGCTTTGTTAATAAGCCAATAGCTGTCAACGCTTAGGCCGCCTACACGCCAAAGTGATTTCTCTAGACTATTGATTCTAATTAAAGATAGCCGTATTTATAAGACATAGAGCGTAATTGATTTACTTTGAATGTTAAATGTAATAGGGACATTCGTTTAACAGATATATCTATATCTATATATATATATATCTATATCTATATCTATATCTATATCTATATCTATATCTATATCTATATCTATATCTATATCTATATCTATATATATATATATATATATATATATATCTGTTAAACGAAGCTTTTGTAAAAACTCATATTCAAAATATCTTTATTCAAGTAGGTGTTTATAAAGACACTTTTGAATCGTCAATTTTTACACTACCACCGGTTTGAAAGACAGTATCAACCGAGAAGAACCGGCAATTAACTCAATAGCTGCTGTTTTAAAATTAAAAAAATTATGTTACTTACAATTCAAATAACTAAAGCTTTGTTAGGCTACTCAAGAATTAAACTGTCCCGATGCTAAGCCAGTTGCCGACACATTAAATGGATCTTTGTCCTCTAAATTTTCGTTGTATATATATTTTTTGAAATATGGTTAGCAACCAACCTGTAAATTGCCAACCTTAGTATCTATGTCATGTAATAAATTCAAGATAATATAATATGATTAAGTTAAGTTACTTAAGCTTAAGCTCATCAACAAAACCATAGGAATGCACAGTACTTAAGATGGTTCATTACTTAGACGTTAATAACAAAACGGTATGCAGAACCTTCCCTTTAATCAGTACACGTTTCATCTACCCTGTAATCCACCTGTCTGCTAATTAATACAGCTGAATAAACAACTACACATACCGGCTTGCTATTCCGCATTATATTTTGTACAATGCCACGTTTGTAGTGTAGCCGTACAGTAATTTCGTAATTAAAATTTAAAGAATATTCATACATGTATATAAAAACTGATTTAAATCGTTTTTTTAACTCTATCACAGATAGGAAATACACTTGTTTTGCATCGATAAAAATATCCTCTCTTTTCATTTTTAGCCGTACAGTGGTTTCGCATACATTTATACATGCATATAAAAGATTGATTCGAATCGATTTTCTAACTGTATCAAATTATAAACAAAGACGTCTGTTTTGCACCGTTAAAAAAATATTCTCCATTTCTCTTTTCAACACAGGGTAGACAGATTTGACAAAAAGAGATGTAACACTCATTGGATTCAGATTAGAATGTCTAAGTATGGGAAAACAAAAGAATGCGATTATTTTCATATTTAGAATAATATCTTTCACTCTTTCTTAACCATATACACGAGGCTGAACATATAAGTGAGCTTCATTGTGCAATAAGTCTGCCTTATGGGGCTTATTATACCTTTTTGCCATTAATAAAATGCTAATTTACGCTCAAACAGCAAAACAAGTAACGAATGTACATAAAAATAAACATCACAAAGTATCCAATGATACAGAGGATTCATTCGTGCGGGTAATTAAAGGCAAGCTAACATAATGAGAAGCCACTGTGCACACTAATTAGACACCAGTGCGCCAGAAACTATACAAACCTAACTCTTAATCCAATTAATAATAGTTGTATATGGATAGGGTTACCCATTTGATTTATCCTCAAATAGTTTCAAACTCAAAATATCTCTATTCATGTAGATCTTTATAAAGACACTTTTCACCGAGAAGAAATGGTGAGATACTCGTTGGCTGCTTTTTAAAATTAAACATTTCATATAATATGTTACTTACATAACCAATTCAAATAACAACAATAGCCGACAAATTGAATGGATCTTTGTCCACTAAATATTCGTTTACGTTATAGTATGCCTTTTCAACCAGAATACTCTTTACGCGAGTTTTAAATTTGTTAGAAGTTAATTTGGTTAATTACTCTCGTGTCTATATAAGTTATTACAGTTTGATGCAATAAGATTTAAGGCAGAAGAAAAGGAATGGCTATGGAAGGCAAACATTGACGGAATATATGCGGAGCTATTCCGCAGAAAGAGAGGCTACCAGGAAGCTGATTGCCAACCTTCACTTTTGGAACAGGCATTTTAAGAAAAATAAAATTATTTATTTATTCACACTTAAACAGTGGACGTAGATAATGTTAATATATAGTACATATAGAAGCATCGGACAGCCTTATCGCTAATAAGCGAACTCTTCCAAGCAATCCACAAAATAAAAGAACACTTATTAATACAATTTGACTGGTGCAAGAGGTGCGTAGAATACAAAACTATGTAAAACAGGAAAAATAAGCTAATTGAAATCTAAAAATAATTACATTACAGACAATGCTTTCGAAGAAAAGATTTAAAAGATGAATAACTAGTTAAGTAATCAAGCTTTGAATTTGCGATTCGTTAATTTCTTTTTGTATATCAGATAAGCTTTCTGTGCTTTCTCACGATGATTACCACAGTGAAAGCTGGCGTTGGTTGGGCACATAGAAAAGCAGGAGTAACAGTGTCAGAAACCACTTAGCTAATGCTGCTTTTACTAGATTAGTTACGATACATTTAGTGAAGAAAATTGTGAAGCGCGCTATGAAACACAGGCGTCTCGTTCGAAAAGACTTGAATGCATTCCAACTGTCACATTGACAAGCTCAAAGTGACAGTTCAAATATCTTATCGGTGCAAAGATTATGCTTATAACTTAAACGAGATTAAACTACGCATTGGCAACCCTACCCAACTGAGAACTTTCACAAAATATGTGATTAACAGTCCAATTTAATTCCGAACAATGCCATAATTGAAAAAAAAAATATTTATCGCGACAATTTATCGCGAAAACAATTCCGCTATCACAATGTTAATTACGTTCTTGGTATTGTAAAACTTGTTCTTGTTATTAACCACTCGATCCGTTAATTTAATAATTATTTCATTAATTTTATTTGTATTGCACCAAACTAAACCAAAACGAAATAAAGTGACAAAAGATACTCGTACGCATGCTAAGCGCAACGAATATCAGTTAACAATAGTAAACATTAAAAACTCAATACAAGACGGTCTTCGGTCTTCGACGACTCGGCGGAAGGTAGCTTACTTAGAGTCATATTTATTTGCCAGACCATTATGTAAATAAATTATACTAATAAAAACACACACTTTTTTCTTCTATACTTGTATTTCGTATGTTATATACTCTCAACTCAACTCAAAATATCTTTATTCAAGTAGGTCTTTATAAAGACACTTTTGAATCGTAAATTTTTACACTACCATCGGTTCGGAAGGCAGTCATCTACCGAGAAGAGATCCACCAGATGTATTTCTTATAAACACATGATATAATAAGAGGTGTTTTCAAAAACAAGAAATTCATTACTTAAATGTGAACATTATCCGTGTACAAAGCTAGCAATAATTAATTCTTAACAAACTTTAAATAAATACCAATAACAGGATAATGATTGTATGTTTTTGTATGTTTAAAAATAGAATACATTTTTTTTTAGTTTACAAAAGAGTCCACTCTTCGAGCCTTCATAAATATAATTGCGAACCACTTATTGCCCATAAAAGGGAACGTGCGAACGTTGTTGCAAACTGTACAAAGGGAAACATCCCAGTATTGTGGAGTGGGCTTACAGATAAATTATTTATCAACTGTACACCAATTTTCTTTATGACTCCTCCGACGGAACATAGCAATTGCAAAGATGCGTGGCGAGGATGAAATTGGGACGAAAAATCATTAAATAACCGCGACTTTGTCTGGGAAGTACTGTAGTTTACAATTATTTTTATTTATTTATTATTACGGCCGAAACCAAACAACACATACAGTTTTTAACTTAAACCATATTCGTCCACTATCATTCCTAAATCTGTCATAAAAATGTCACATTCATTGTCACTTCTGTCACTTTATGAATTATCGTATACAGTACAGTACAGTACATCGTATGGTAGAAATCCATTTACGCATTGCCTGGTCCCATAGGGGTTCAGTCCCACATATGGGACTGAACCCACGCTGGTGTCTCTGCTTTTGAGAGACGTGGATGGCAATACCTCTGGTTAACCATACCTAGGTTTCAGACCCATTTTATATAAAATGAATGAGCACAGAAAGGATGTTATATAGCATTTAATATCTTAAGAGCACTTTAGCAATGATTTAATTTAAAAAAAACACATTGGAATAATTTTATTTTAATATATAAAATGATTATGATAATTGGTCTGTACAGATTATGTTTATCTGTAATGATTTCCAAATTTTTAAAAATATCGCGATGCGGTTTGGCTGGTGTCATTAAAATATAAACTGCAGGTTTTATGACTAATAAATTTCATGATACGGGGACGCGTTGTGAATTTCTGCATTTTATCAATTCGGTATATTAATTTAATTGGATATAAATTTTTGATTTAATATTAATTGTCTTTTGAGTACGGAACCGTTCAGTCAGTAACACCACCACCACACTGCTAACAAACTTAAACTCAAATTCAATTATGTTTTTATTCAAGTAGGTCTTTATAAAGGTACTTTTGAATTGTCAATTTACACCAGCACCGGTTTGCAAGGCAGTTCTACCAAGAAGAACCGGAAAGAAACTCGATAGCTGGTCTGTAAAGCTCAAACTCGATCCCACATGGAGTATCTTCACTTCTGGAGCCCAGTACCATCTCATCATAGATCGAATCGTCGCCATCACTTTTCGACCGTCTTGATCTATTGCCGCTGCGTTATTGGGTTATTCAGCATCTTCCATCCCATTTATGGAGAGTGTTCAGAGATCTTCAGATTACCCGCCGTTAAATTACACCTTCGGATTCTCTTTCGCTGTGTATGACACAAAAGTTAAGGAACCAACTGCCTGACACGGTATTTCTGAACCAGTATAACTTGAGTCCTATAGAAGAGCTTACGTTAAAGCTTGGCAAGAGATTCCAGCCACGTGTCTTACTTTATACTTAAGAATACATTTAAAACGTTGAGATAAAACTGACTACAGTACAATTCATATATAACGACTAACCGGTTTTAGCGACTATATTGTTTACTCAAGTTTGGTTTCGTATCGTATTATATTTATATTTTTTTGGTTTCTATGACTCTTCTTTAATCGCCTCCTTTCAGTTTTTTGGAAAAATATTTAATGTACAGATTTTCGATTTTTACTGTCTTATTATTAGTATAAATATAATCCGTCTGTTTTGTACGACATCCGGTTAGTACGACATAGTATCGCCATTCGCTTGACTGTCGTTATATCGGGATTTTACTGTACTTGAAAGTCGTAAAATTATATTTTTTTAAAAGTAAATTAACATTTATGTATCTTAATGGCTAATTTGAAGTTAACCGGACCGATTTGAGGTTAACGATTTAAGACTTCTGTCTGAGTCCGATGCCTTTTTATGGGGCCTGTGACGTCAGAGCAGTGTGGAAACTTTATATTCGTATAGATTACATTATTTGACATATCTCGATTCCCTGTAAAGATTCTCTTTTAAAATTGTTTATGTTATTTTTATATGCAAAAACCGAAGTGCTCGCATTAATAATAATACCTCTAGATGTCTCACAAGAATGCGAGTTCTATGGTAGACTTCAGAATGCTACTTATATTTAAAAAAACTTTTTTTTAAAGAGCGTTTATGCTTAAAGACAGCCGTAGTTGCTAACAAACATTCAATGGTCCTTAAAGATCCTCAGACTTGGTAACTATGGTTCCAACCATAAAGGCTTAATTTTGTGTGCTTACCTCGTGCCGTGATTGAAGAAGGAACTTGTACTTTTCGCGTTTTCCAAAAGATATTGTGATTTTATATCGTCTTTTTTGACGAGCCATTCCGTTTGAGTATAAAGTTATTTTGATTTATTTCGATTCGCAAATACATTTAGATGCGATACCAAACGTGTTTAAACCATTTACCAATTATTGCATCGTTGTACGGACATGGGTTAGATATTGTTTGTATTAGTATGTGTTCGAAGTAGCGAGAGGTCGAGATTTACATAACTAACTAAATAATAAACTAACTAACTATGCTTACTTTAGCTACTTAACTTTGTCTATAGTCAAATGAAGTTAATTAGCATAGAATTAATATTATAATATTTTTTTTCCGGCCCAGGTTTTCCGGCTCGCTGAGGTGTTTGGCGAACTAAGTCTTTCAATTTCGCATGATCACCCGAATTGGGCATTTTCCTAACTCAGAATGTGACATTATGTACTGGGTTAGATTAGTGTAAGAGATTGTTAGATTTAAGTAGCTTTAAATGAGTTTAATGTATGTATGTGTTTTTGGCTTCGGCCGCAAAAAATATATATAAAAAAACAGTGTAAATTGAATGGATAATAATGCCTTGTTTTATATACGTATAGTTGAAGATTTCATAATACATTCACATTTGCTGGTAATTTATTCATGAGCTTCTCACGTGGACTTCAAAGCTTTATCAGCTTTGTTATTGCGAATAAATATGATGTAATAACTTTTTTCAACTGTTTTGTCAAACTATTAATCAAAGGACATTGTAATCTTAAAAACCCATCGCGCGGTAGATCGCTACAACCTTTGCCACATGCTGCAGCGCGTCTCGGTCGGCAAGTGAGTTAATTAACTCGGAGCGTGTAAGGCGACGCTCACGGCCGCTCTAATTGCGCGATTATTCCTCCGCGACGCCCAACTGCTGGATGAAATTTAATTAAACACTGTTGTTCAAATAGATTTAATTAAATTAATGTTTGTTGCGAGGCGGCGCGCCGTGCCCAATCCGCGTGAGTGCTGCGCAACTTTTCTAATTCATTACATCTAAAAGCGTTCCCGTGACGCCGAGCACTCTTAATAATTTGTATTGTGTAGTTATAGTCGCTTTACTGAGATCCCGAGCAACTTGAGTACTCTCTCGCGATACGACGCTTCTTTGATTATCCCTCGCACTCATGAGACCATAACACTATCTCTAATATCAATTACGTGATTACAAACAACAGTTTTCATAACCGCATAGCTAATTAACGGTTCCGGCTGAATTATTCATAACACATCTCCCCATTAGCGGGACAGTTGGGAATGGTCTCGCATACAAATTCATGTTAAAAGCCGCATTAAGATAAAAGCAATGCGCCATAATTCTGTTTAATTTTTAATGGGATTGTCAATTAAATGTATTAGGTGACCGGAATAGAAGGTATTTATCTATCCAAAAATAACAATTGTAACAGAGATCCGGAGTGGCCGTAAGCGAGGAACGATGTTCGCGTCAATTATTGCTAATGGAAAACTTAAATTATGATAAAAGCTAGGCCGCGGGCGGATGCTCGTGTTACTGGCTCCGTGGGAGACTGCATCGCGAGGACGGGCATCTCCTTTGTTAGTTAGTTTTTAACACTATATAGATGAAAAATTGTGTATTTCTCATCTAACAAGTTTGTTTTCTTTAAGTGTAGGAACAAATTTGGAGGTCGTCATGAGTGAGCATTGATCAAGGGTGTCGTGGAGAAACTGTAATATCTTTTAGAGAAAGGCACTTGGATTTGGCTCGAATATACCCATTACATATGTGCACCGGACAACAGACGCCGATCGACTGAGCCGTCAGCCGTATCGTGAAATTTAGGAGCAGAGCCATTCCTGGGCTGTGAGCCTTCACACAAGCTTAGGCCCCAGTCTCAGGCTTATATCAGACCGCAAACCCGGCCCCAGGATAATAGAGTCACCTTCTCTGTTTTCTTTCTATGAGGCATAACATGGATCTCTTACCCAGGGTTACGTGGCAGGGTGGCGTTTTACGCTAGCTAAGCATCTCGGGATTCCTGGCCTAAATACAGCTGAGCCTTGTCTTCAACTCGTGGACGTGGTATCAGTCAGACATCAGAAATATTCCAAACGAATTGCTGATACTATCATGGCTTAGCTCTCCCATCAACAAGCCATCAGCAACATTACATTCTAAGTATATAAATGTGTATTAACAAAAAACATTATATTTTGTAAAATGAAACACAAAACGCGCGTCAATAGTTTCCCTGTTCCGCATCGGGCGCCCCGCCGACCCACAAAAGCTTTCTGTCGGGCAGCTTTCAGCCGATTACCCGCGACGCAGAGCCTAATTTGATTGCCGCTCGCCATCAATTACCTTACGACCACGGCTTTTTATTTAGTGGCCCGTTTTGCGCACTCGCGACTTTAGCCTGTTGGCATTGTTCTCGTTTGATTGTTCATTGTTCGAGACGGTTCGAACAATTAAAACTAGCAGTTTGCAACGCGCCATTAGTATTAAACGAAACATATGATTGCTTTTCTACATTTTTATATAATTAAGTTTAGTGAGTGTTGTTCGGAGTGGTTAACAAACGCATGAGAGAAACACTCTTTCAAACTCTTTTGATTGCTGCGACATCTAGTCACACTAACTGATGTAAATTAGGCTAATAAGCATGTTTGAAAGCAGAAACAGAAAGTTTCAACGAAATAAGAAATAAAAAATAAAATAAATAAAAGTTTTAAATTTAGATGCTTTAATAGTAAAAACATAGTATCTTATCAGTGTTTTTTTTTGTAGATTCATCTAAGTGTAGCGTGTGTTTGTATTCAGGGTTTAAATTTTATTCTTGGGTGACGGGTTTTCCACAACAAACTCAGTTTTTTCACATCCGTATCCCAGCCTTTATGACGATTCACTCCGAAGCATTAATCGTTCAAGTACATTACGCTTTAGCATTAGGATTTTCTTAACAATTCCTTAAACTTGAATTGATTAAAAGAAAAATTTGATACGTTGAATTTATTGAAAATTTTTATATACCCGAAAATTCATTACAAATTTTTTGAAGCCTATGGGTACAGCGTATATATGGTTTATTATACTATATAAATAAATATAATAAATTTTTTTTTGGTGTAAACGCGGTATCACGTACGAAGTTGAACTCCCTGACTCTTATATCAACTTCGGCTATAAAAAATATGAAATTTTAGTATAGATCATTATTTAAGTTGTTATGTCACTGTGAGGTTTCTATTTCAAAAGTGACTAATGAGATGCACGTGCGTCTCACGGACGAGCACGTGGCTTCGTCTATTCATTTATTGAATTTATTTGATCGCGACCAGTTTATACGCGACTTTATTTATTAACGCTGTGTTGCATAAATAGTAAATAATAGTTAGTTAATGTGCATACATTACATATGAGAGCAACGGGCGGGCTTATCGCTGACAAGCGATCTCTTCCAGGCAACCCTCCGAATGAAATAATCACGGACATTCGCCATAGGTGCGAATAAAACATACATTGAAATATACAAAAATAACTAATACAGAAAAAAGTATAAGCTAATTTAAATTTAAAAATAATCACATTTTAATGATTGATTCGCCAAGAGCTTTCCTTAGTTTGATTTCGTTATTTTTAACTAGATGTTTTTGGGTATATGAGTAGATCCCTGGTAGTACGTAACCATTAGAAGAAGATTTTAGAAGTATTTTTTACATACTACTATGATATTTTTTTTAAGACTTTTAGTCTAAGTAACTTAAATCCAGTCTAGTTCATATTATTATTCTAATTTAAATAATTAACAGTTGCAAGTATCCATAAACACTTAAGAATCTTACGACTGAATGATTATCTAACTTATGACTATTTAGCACTTAATACGCGCACAAACACTAAATCACTTATTCAAACGTTTAATCATTCGTTTGGCATCGAACTAAAGCTGAGGAATGTGTCTGATATGCCAAATCGGCTAAGAAAAATATTTTTTAGTATTTAGTGAAATAAATTACAATATAAACCAAAAATACATAACATGAGACATAAATAAACAAATTTAATAACTTAAAATTAACACGCTTCAATTTAAAAAGTTTGGTCCTTGTGGTAGAGTACCCATAATGAGGAATTCCCTCTGACTAAACTGAAATTAATAGAGAAAACTTGTCGCCCAGAACCATCTCTTCAAGGCAAGAGTAATAAGAAGAACTAACCTAGAAATGTTCAGCTCAACTAATTAATATAAAAAAGCGGAATAAGAATTAATTACTGCTCTACCGAAGTGAAAACATCGCTAAGTTTTTATCACATAACAAAACGGGTTATGCAGGAAATCGTTCGGATGCTAGGTGACTAGAAGTTAAGGCTTTAACGCTCATATCTCCAGTTCACAACAATTTTAATAGCCCACTCGGACATACCTAATTAACGTGTTAGTTAAGTGGATCTTAAAAAGTGAGTAATGCTTTTAATTGAGAGCTTAATGGTAGTACTTAGAGCTTTTTAAACGACAAAAAATCTAAGTAATTTTATAGATAGACATTGTTTATGCATTTTAGGCGCTGTCTTCTCATTCATGTGTGTGTTATTTTGCTGTATGGGTTAGAAGGATAAAATTAATTAGCTGGTTATTTGAGAAGTGAAGAAGAGAGAAGAAGGAGAAGAGAGAAGTTTAATTGAGAATTACCAGAATTTTAGTCAAATTGTAATTTAATTAGCTTAAATGAAATGTTCAATGGAAAGACTAAGATGCTATAAATATTTTTATATTTAGATATGAAATCAAATTGTACATGGAAAACAGCTCGATTTATATCATATTATAAAAATATATACATTATATCACCCAGACCACACCCAACCGGGGACCGTGGAATTCTACCCGGGACCTTCTTTTGGACAGTCTGACTTACTAACGATTATGACTTTGTTGTCAAGTATCATGAAATAACATTTGATGAATATGGTTTCTTACGTTCCACATTTCGGCTGATATAACTATAGCTTTTGAAGATAAAAACTGTTTGTCTTAAATTTTACCCTGAAATGATTGATTAAATATAGAGACATCGTCACACAAATCCTACGACCGTGTGAAACTTTCGCGACTTAATCTTATGTCCCGCACTGGGGCAGGGCCCCAAAGCCAGGTCTCCAGGTATGACATTTCTTATAACTTATAAAACCCCAAACATCAAATAACAGTGGAAACAAGAATGTTCTAATTAAAGATTAAAGGAATTGCAAGCTCAGCGCCGAATACGGCCAGGAATCCGTTACTGATCTACGGATTCTCTGTAAATGGTGATTGTATAAAAAGTAGAATAAATGTGTTTAAAAAAAACTATCTAATCATGGCTAAGAGATCTAACGCCTAGCTGTTTACATCAGAATGAGGCTTTAAACGTTATAAATCACTCTACCGTTACCATGTTACAGCGGTGTACTTGGACTTTTTATATGAATAAGAATTATCTCGCTTAACGTTTCGTGTGAATATTTTGCACCAATCTAAATTTTGTTTCATCCAATTTTTAACCTTGTGACAATCCCATCTAAGCATTGAAAATATTAAAAAAAATCTTTATTCATAAAGTTTTTGGAAAGCTAGTTCCTAAATCAAGAACGTAGAGCGGTCGACAACTGCCAAGAAAGTTCGCCACTCCTTTATTTTATTATTATTTTATTTTTTTATTTCTTAAACCTATACAACTTATCACAAAAAGTTTACACAATAAAAATAGATTAAAAATAAAGCCAATTCAAAATAAGGTTAAAACATAGAACCGGAAATAGAATCTAAGATCAGAAAAAACAGAAAAAAAATAAACAAAAAAATATATATTTACGTGTGTGTGTGTGTATTAGTGTGTGCAATGGTGTTTCTGGGTGAGTGAGTGTGCGAGGTTGAGTCTTAGTTAGTTTTTTAAAGAATTTCTACTTAGGCCAAATATATCTATGACTAACACATAGGACACATTATAGGTTCTTGCTGCGCGACACAAGACTGAGTTTTGTCCGTAGCTTGTTCTTGGATAATCGTCAATTATGTTAAGCACGGTTGAAAAGACCTGCAACCATACCATGCTTAATATTTCTACATATAAAACAAAAAACGAACCCTTTACGTGTGCATAGAGAAATAGGAGCACGCATTTTATATTGAGAACATCCCGCAACAAATCACGCAGTATATTCTTTTATATCACAGCTTCACCACAATAGCATTGTTCATATAACTTTATTTCAATTCCTTGAAAGTCTGATCAAAGGCAAATGGTTATTTTAATCACATTGTGCAAAAAGCTCGGAATCCGCGAGACATTCGCGTGCATACGTGCTCACGATTTCTAATGAATTTAGATCAAACGTAAAAACTGAGCAATGCTTTTCAATGATACATCTCCGAGATGTCAATACATATAATTTTATTGTCATCAGTATCTAATGAATCACTTGTTTATCATTTTTAAAAATGCAACTGTGTGGTGTGTTTATTTAATTATTGCACTAAAACAGTGGAAGTAGATTATGCAACGGGTTGCCTTATGGCTAATAAGCGATCTCTTTCAGGCAATTAGGCATAAGTTACCATTATAAAAGATACTGAGTATTACTATTAAGTAGTATACTACAAGATTCGATTTTGTGACAAGCGTGCTCTCGTGTGCGATGTGTGTGTGATGTGTGTGTTATGTTTGTAACGAATCTTTCTATGCGTTAAACTTAGTTTAAGCCTATAAATGCCGGAAACCCACTCACGACCTTCCAGCCACGTCAGTGTCTATAGGCGGTGACTTCACCATTATGGTGTGCCTCCAGCTACCTCCTACCTCCTTTATTTTATTTTTTATTTCTTAAACCTATACAGCTTATGAAAAAAAGTTTACACAATAAAAATAGATTAAAAATAATGTTTAAACATAAAACCGGAAATAGAGTCTAATATCAGAAAAAACAATAACAAAAAAAAAACACGAACAGAAAAAAAATATAAATATATATGAACAAGTGGAGTATATTATGTGAAGAACGAGCATTTAAGTGTGTGTATTAGTGTGTGCAATGGTGTTGCTGTGTGAGTGAGTGTGCGAGGTTGAGTCTTAGTTTTTTTTTAAAAGAATTTACTTTTAATACCGCCCACATTCAAACTTAGAACAGGGATAAAAACCGACAAAGCAAGGTCCCACAGTAAGTATTCACTAGTACAATATCTGAATCAAACTTTTTTTTTTGCCCACGGCAAATTGAATTCCACTCGGTCTGTTGTTCACATAATTACTTTGTGATCGTAATTATTAATGGAGAATGTATATAAGTAACGATTTAATTAACTCGATACGAGGAAAGATGCACAGCCGTTTTCTTACGAAACGAAATATTGTAACAAAGGTTTTTTTTATTATCACATAGTTTAGTACTACATACTAGTGACAAAACATACATAAATATAATGTTAAGGTACTACTTTTTCATCATATATTTATATAATTCAATTGGACTGGACTGGCGCTTATTAAAGAATTAAGTAGGCGTCTGGTAGTCAGTACAGGTGACCCAAGCGCTAGTCCTTTTTTCGCTCAATATATACACATCGCGAAACGAGGCCAAACTTTTTAAATTTATTTTGTTTATTTAAGTTTAAGTATTTAAAGTTATTCAAAAGTAGTATTAAATACGTAGTTGTATTAAAATTTACTCTGTTCTCGCAATTCTTTTCATTAGTTTCCTTGCTATTTATAAGAGATCGCTTATTAGCGATAAGGCCGCCCGTTGCTCTTATATGTATTGACACCGATTAACCTAATCTACTTCTACTGTTTAAGTACAATAAAGTGTGAATAAATAAAATAACTAATATCTCTGCTAATTATAGTCGCCTGGAAGAGATCTCTGAAAGCGACCAGGCCGCCGCTTTCCCCCCTAACTTTAATTAGTGTTAATAAATAATACTGTTAATATTTAAAGAGCCTAATGTAAGTTGCGTATGCGCAACACATCTACAATTATCCTTATAAACGTGTATTAAAAAAAACCCGTTGAGACCTGTCATATCAAAAAAAATATAAATCCATTAAAAACTCGCTTCTCAATAAATATGGTATAAACTGTATGAGCAATAAGCGGAAATTGCGCATGATTAGCGGCGGTTGTCGCGTCGCGGACGGCTGATTGCTACGAAGCCCAATTGGGTCTTATCCGCCCACACATGGGAAATATTTTTAATCAACACCTCCATTGAACTTACGAGCGGTCGTACGTGAGCTTGGCGTACAGGGACGCACTTGTTAGCGTTAAATATATTCTGTCTAATTGTAATATGTAAATAAAGTAATCATTGTCATAACAGTTATATTTACTAAAAGTAACTGTTTAATAATAATTTTACAAAAATACAATCATGGATAACACCTTACCACAAAGCTATCGAACATTATTAACAAATGCTTCTAATCAATTTATTTAACCAAAGAGGTTCTAATGAATTTATTTCACAAAAGAGGTTTTAACAAATTCATGTATAATCATATTTAAAGATAGGATATATCTCGTCTTACTATATGTAACATCAGTATATTCATATGGTATATGAACACATTAATATACTGACACACTCATAACGATACTGCGTTTATTACATTATCATATAGTAATTGTAGCTTTTAAATGTCGTGCTTTTTTTAGTACATTATTTCAAACAAACATTAAATATTACAAGTAAGACGACGATTGGGGCTCACCCTGGGATACTTACTTTGTGCGTACTGCCATTTCCATGTTCGTCTTTTGTTTTTATGTTTCTTTGCAGTATCTTTACCATTAGATCAACATTGGCATATACCTAAAATTTATTTAGTTTATTCATCTAGTTAAGCCTAAGACTAAAGACTACATTAATTTAAATGTACCTATCATAAAGACTATATCACATATATTAATAATTAATATATAAAATTCTCGTGTCACAGTTTTCGTTCCCTTACTCCTCCGAAACGGGTTGACCGATTCTCCTGATATTTTCTGAACATATTGAGTAGGTCTGCGAATCGGCCAACATCTATTTTTACAGACATTTTTTTGTTGTTGGCAAAACGACGTTTGTCGGGATCAGCTAGTTGTTAATATAAATTTAAATCAATACAATCTTTATATAATTTATTGACTTGAATCCGTCCCTGGTTAGGGTGGATATACAGTGAGCGGGTGGCGCTGGGTCGGTGCTTGATTGGCCTTATGAATGCGAATAGATTGCATCGCTCCGCTCACGGCTTTGTACCGTAACCGCTACCGCCTATGAATTAGCATCAAAAACAAAGTTATTTAATAGTCTCATGCATGATACTTAAAAGCTCTACCATTTTCTTAAGTCTAGCTTCATATACTTACTTAAATCTTGAACAGTAACAAGTGTCTACTAACCCAGTGGTTTTACAATTATTTACCTTCACATAGTATCATGGTGGGTTGTACGAAGTTTTTATAATAGAGTTCCCAGAGTTACCAGTTTATAAATTTAAAGAGACCGTAAAACAGAAGTTGTGTTAGGCTACTATATATCTTTGATTGAAAGGTATTTTAAAAATACAATGGCTCATGAGCTCCATTCCAATTCTCAACAGAGCGGAATCACTTCAGAAGGTATGAAGTGATTATGTGAAGTGAGTATCATTTGTTGAATCTCACTCATTTCAAATAATGAAATAAATATTTTTACCAACTCTGACTTTGTCCTCCAAACGAATACGTACTGGTTGTTCAAAATTCCTGTATTAGGAAAGGACCTTACCACTTTCAATATGTTTGAAATTATCCAAATTATTCACATTGATGAAGCAGAAACATGAAAATTCGCTTCATACCACTATAAATGGGAGTCACGTTTTCAATAACCCTCAGTTTTAGCTTCATAATTTTAACTCGGGCTGATATGAGACTCCATTTTGTTATGAAATTCGCTACCGAAACATCTAACAATATTACCCGTCGGCATTATTAACTGTCTCTTCGGTGCAGTGGTTGCATATGGATACCAGGATAAAATGGAATAAGGATTCGATTTTTGTGAAAAATTCAGTTCGGATGGTTTAGCTTAGTAGAATTGTGATCTATGTAAAAGACTTCTAATTATATACTGCCTATCGGTGAAGTATATTGAGATTCTAAACATTATTATGAGTTCATATACATATTTTTTTATGTAACAGGAGGTAAACGAGCAGACGGGTGATTTCGAGTGAAGTGCTAACCGCGGCCCATGGACACCTGCAACGCTCATACAAAGTTAGTTGCCGGCCCTGTGAGGGAGAGGTACGTTCCTTTCTAGAAGGCCCCCAAAGGTCTGTTAGGCCGGGATATGGGTAATAACTAGGTGTCTATGGGTTGCATGTCTTGGCAACCCGCAAGTTCGCATTCCACCTATAATAAAAAATAAACCACGAAATTATGAATTATTTCTTATACACGAATGTAAACATTCGAACAATTGGCTTCCATAAAATGGCTGGTCAATACGACTCTCGCGCATTATACAACAATTAGCATTATTGAATGACACGGGGCCCGAAAAAACCTCTTTGTTAATATTTGTCAAGGTATTATATTAACGTGTATTGTAATCACGCGGCGGGCGATCGCCTCCGAAGGTGGGGCGGTATTAAATTCCGACAGCTACGTGATAAATCGAAATTGGAAAAGTTTAATAATGTTCGGTTCCTCCGAAAGCAATAAAACCGTTTATAAACGGGCACAAGCGAACTACGCGAGATGTGGGTACCGCACGGTTAAAGTGCGTCTTTTAAACGCTTACAGACATATTTAAGTAGACATTGACCGTATGGTCGACGCGGATTGTTGCTCGCTATAACTTAAATCTGCCGATGATAGAAAATTTTATTTTTTATATACGCATTCGCTGGTGTAATGGTTGCAGATCTTTACAAGTGTACTGTGAAACATGCTTGGCGATTGAAAGGAGTGACGGTGAGTTTCTTGCCAGTACTTCTCGTCCGCTCTACGCCCATGATTTGGGAACTGGCAGTTAATGTAGACCTATCAAACGCGAGATCGTGTTTTGTTTTTTCACCTGTATTATGAAGTGTGTATCAACAAAGCTGTGTTTGTAGATACTTATTACCTTATTTTAAACTCCTACCGCTAGTATTTATAGATCCTTAATCCCCGGAAACTCTTCTTCTTCTAAAACAGCCCTAACTAGTGAAGGTTGGCAATCAGCTTCCTGGCAGCCTCTTTATCTGTAGTTCTGAGTAACTACGCAGTATCCAGCTCTCAATCTCTTTTTTTAAACTGGTAAGCCCTAACTGATGACCTTCATAAAAAATATCAAAAAATTACAATACATAAAAGTTATCACAAGCAAAGCAAAGGGATTTTTAATTATTTAAGAAATCCCTGAAGACGACAAATTAGATTTTTTATAATGGCAATACTGAATAAGATTTACATATTCAAATTGCGTCTATAGAAAACTCCACTTTTAATTATAAACTTAATTTGGTTATGATAAATCTATGGAAATTAACTCGCAACCCTGTTGAGCAATTACCTTTTTTTTTAACTTTGTGATAAAAATGGATTAAACTTTACTTAGGGCGCTATTCATTCTGTTTACCATTGAGAACGATCAAATATTTCTCATAACACAAACCCTTCAAGATTAATTCAAAGTTTTTCACAGCCTTTGCTTAATTACGTTAAATATTACGCTCAAAACATCAATTTTAATTAAATCCTTCAACTGAAAACCGTTTTTCAAATAGACTATCACTTTTGGACTTAAAAGTTAGTTATGTCTCGTTGTTTTAGAAAAACACATTTTTTGTTGTAACCGAAGTCAAAGAGTTGCCGGCCTTTAAGGGAGAGGTACACATTATTGACTGGATTGGCCACACTCTCCGAAGAGATCCCAATCATATTTCCAAACAGGCACTTGACTGGAATCCTTAAGGGAAGCGGAAGCGTGGCCGTCCCAAACAGACCTGGCAACGTACGGTTGCAGATGAGGTGAAGAGAGCAGGTAAGACTTGGAGCGAGATCAAAGGCGAACTGCCGAACTGATCCAACAGTGCGCGTTGGAGGATTGCTGTGGATGCCCTCTGGGTGGATTTTAAGTCAGACATTTTCTTGAAAGAAAAAAGAAAGGTCAGAGGTTCAAAATTGAAATCTACATATAATTTTCTTTAAATGACAAAGTATTCCATTTAATATGAAAAAAACTCAGCATCTATAAATGATATAAGGTCATTTGTCACGCTTAAAAAAACTAATCTGACCTATCTAACCTCTGAATATAATTATAACGTACACAAGTGATTGCCGATACGACGATACGACTGATACTACAAATGCGGAAAATTTTATCACAATGTTTTAACACAAAGAAAATACAGCTGAAATCGGGTTTGCAATATAAGCTTACTCACCGCAATAATATTACAGTTCCGACAAATCGTTGGCCGACAGACGCCGTCCGAGGATTAGCGACTTTATAGAATCGTTCGCAAGCGTAGGTCTTAGCTTTAGTAATTGATAAAAATGGCGTACCCGGGCTTTATTAAATATACGTACGTATAAGATAGTAATTGGTTTAACAAATAAAACAGTGATGTTAACGCCTTATGGGTCTTTTTGTTTTAATAGAAGTATTTTGGGTGTTATCCGGTTACCTTATAGTCCAGGCATAAAATGGGTTTCACCACGGAATGAGAGATAGTCGGCTACAAACTTGTATAAACCTATATATGTATATATATATTTCAACACCCTAAAACTTGTACCAAAACCTACTTATCGTAGGGTGTCTGATTTTTTACACGTATATTGCAAATATCTCGTTTCCTATGAGTTTTATGCTATTTATATTTAACATAAATATTTTACAGGATTGAATTTTCTTCGACTGTTTTCGCGATGTTTATTTATATACAGTATCTTTCGATGTCAACCTGTAGTCCCGATTAGAAACACTCCGTTCAATGCTTTTAAATTATTCATTTATACATAAATATAAATGCTTCTATTAGTATTTTAAGAAGCAAATTACAAACTCGAATTTGATGTTTGAATCTTATTTCTAGGTAAGTATTAATTGTGTAACTCGGAGTCGAACAAAATGAACTAATATATACAAAACACAGCTATTAAAATTGTAATCATTCGTTGAATTCAAGTAACCAGTAAAAAAACAAAATAAGTCATGAAAATTTTGTTTCCGCAGCTTTCCCAAAATGTTATCACAAAATATCTAAATTCTATATCTTCTCTAATTACAATAACAATTTTTATAAAATGTGTGGAGGTTGTTTTTATTTGTATAGGAGTGTGTGTGTGAATTAATCGGATTATAAAACGCGCGTGAAGAGTATTCTGGTTGAAAAGGCATACTATACAGTTAACGAATATTCAGAGGACAAAGATCTCGTTAATGTCAGCATCGGGACAGTTTAATTCTTGAGTAGCCTTACAATGCTTTAGTTAATGAATTGATCATGTAACATAATTTTACATGAAATGTTCAATAACAGCTATCGAGTTTCTTGCAGGTTCTTCTCTATAGATAACCGCCTTCCGAACCGGTGGTGGTGTAAAAATTTACTGTTCAAAAGTGTATTTATAAAGACCTACTTAAATAAAGATATTTTGAGTTTTAGAAACTATTGTGGAAGAGATCAATAAACATAGAATCCCATACTTAACAATTAAGTGAATATCCCAACATCTTTCGGGGTCAGCTGAATTCAATTTGTAGAAACGGTTATTGGTATGGCTTCGCTATAGTTTGGTAACAATGTTTATCCAGTCCAAAATATTACCATATTATGTTACGTAATTATATTGGCTTTGCTCGTTGGTCGCTAATTCCCATTTGGGATCGAATATCGCTTTTTAACACTGATCAAAGCTTTATCAAATATAATGAACACCGTTCATAAAATGTAACCTCAAAATGATGACAAAAAATTACGATGTTATTAAAATGTCAATGCCAAAATTTATAATAGAGTATATCACGTATAACTAGTCTGTGCTTTTCATATTGTCACTACGTAAAGTAGTCTGTGACATTAGCCTCGGCCAGCTAATAGACATCTTCATTATGTTATCTCACCTTTGCGATTTGTCTTAATATATTATAAGTTAATTATTTTTCTAGTCAAGTATCCAAATTAAACGTTTGAAATCTTAAAGATCGCACATCAGTCCACCTGAAGCAAACCGTTCGTTAATCACAGTTCTTCCGTATAGTTAAAAAAGTCTTAATAAATATTGTTTTCCGCCAGCAGCTTCGCTTGTATTAAGATATAGAAGCGGGCCGTAAGTTTGTATAATTAAAAATTAAAGATTATGTGAGGTCAGATAGGGTTAACTTCCGAATGAGCCTCCGACAGCAAAGCCCTATTCCGCGTATGATAACCCTAATTAATCGTTTTCTTAACTTGAGAATGTTACATTTTTTTGACAGGAAAAAATGTAACATTTTTTTAAATTATGATAGTGGACGAATATAAGCGGTTATTAGATAAAAATTTTAGATATATGATTTTGTTTTCGGCCGCAAAAAAATAACGTCCTGTTACATCCAGGTGAGTGGTATAGATACGCTTAAGCGTATTGAAGATTTCTCATCCCTTCAGTGCCCACGCACCACGTCCGAACAGTAATGAGTTGAAAGCGGATACATGTAGCGCACTCAGAGCGCCCGTGTCCGGTTACCCGCCTAATGTTAGCCGGATAAACAATGACGTCCAGGCTTTTAGCGACATTTGTGAACCCACTCAGCAGACATAAGCCTAAGAATGTTTTTTCCATTTGCGATTCGACCCGCATCAAATAGACAGCTTTTAGTGCTCATTAATGTTGGTGATGTTTCCTGTTTTTTTTTCTGTATGTTGTCTTTATTGTGACATGTGTATAGTTTATTTTATTCAATCATAGCTTATCACTACGACAAATGTATGTGAAAAAATAAAATAATGATATATGATTATACACAAGTGTATGAATATGATAACAAGAAATAAACATAACAAATTAAGCAGTTATGCAAATCGCATTGTGATTTTAGTCTTTATGTTTTTTCTAGCTTATAATCTTTACTATTAATTCTATATCATATTCTCGGAGCCCTGACTCTCCTCTTCCCTTCTCCCTACTTCCTCCTCTTCCTTATTTCTTCCCATCACTTCTAATCCCATACAATTCCCTTAAAGTACACCAAGCTATCAGTGGTGCCTACATGGGTAGCCGTTACTTTGTTTTTGCTAATCTTGTACTTGTAGTCTTATACTTGTAATCTTGTACTTGTACTCTTGTACTTGTACTTTTGTACTTGTACTCTTGTACTTGTACTCTAGTACTTGTGCTCTTGTACTCTTGTACTTGTACTCTTGTACTTGTACTCTTGTACTTGTACTCTAGTACTTGTACTCTTGTACTTGTACTCTTGTACTTGTACTCTTGTACTTGTGCTCTTGTACTTGTACTTTAGTACTTGTGCTCTTGTACTCTTGTACTTGTACTCTTGTACTTGTGCTCTTGTACTCTTGTACTTGTACTCTTGTACTTGTGCTCTTGTACTCTTGTACTTGTACTCTTGTACTTGTGCTCTTGTACTCTTGTACTTGTACTCTTGTACTTGTACTCTTGTACTTGTACTCTTGTACTTGTACTCTTGTACTTGTACTCTTGTACTTGTACTCTTGTACTTGTACTAACAAGAAGAAAACATCACACAAACCGACAAATATTTTTATTGATGATTAAAAACAGTGTATAGACCAACGAAGAGTTAGCTTACGATGTTTACATATTAAAAAAATGATGCTTTTGCAAACGCACCAAAACTACGTTTATGGCGTGGCCTTTGCTGTGCCAACTATGGTATGCATACTTGCATATTCTGTGTTTTCTACTGTATTATGTTTTTCAGTCTGTTAAGATATTATTATGGGCTACTGCGAGCACGGTAGTATTTAATTTTTTGGTTATTCGATAATGATATAATTTAAGTGTTTTTTTAATTAAAATAATAATAAAAAAATATTTTTAAGCAATTTTAGATAAGTTCAACTTTTTAGTTATAAAGAAAACTACTTAAGAAAAAAACGTAGATAGCGTTAGGAAAATACGAAAAATGTTTTAAAAAAAATGAAAATTGTTTTCTTTTTCTTAGTCATGGCATCTACTAATTTTATTATAAATATATACATATTATGTTAACACACACATATAAATGTAGTACTTTATACAAGATGCCAGAATATTATGAGGTCCCCATTTGGTTTTGGGATACTATAGATACAAATGAAAGCTAAGTGCTTTACAGATCCATTCAAGGGTTAGACAAAGCACTTAGGCAGATATTGTTCCTGTATAAAGTCCATTTAGGAGACTACTATTTCACATTGACAGATTACTATAGCATGTAAGCTCGCAGGCATTACGTAAGTGCCGATGTGAAAGCCGTCTAGTCAAATGTAGAGTGACGGACCATCAGCGATAGTCCATTAAGGTAGATCGTGTTTATACAATACGACACGATTGTCGTATACGACTGTATACCGAATATTAAAAAAGCTTATTAATTCAACACACTTCAGCACACGCGTCTTTACTCCTCCACTGACTTAGGCTCACATTATCTTTTTCTTATAACTATGTTGTAACCCTATTTTGTTTGTATTATTTGTATGTAATATTATTAATATTAATTCTAATTGCTGTATGTAAAAATAATTAAGCAAAAATAAATATATCTTCACACTCAGTTACATTACAGAAGTGTAATTAAATTATGAGAGCAACTGGCGGCCTCTAGCGATCTCTTTCAAACAATCATGCGCTACGAAAACTACTAATATACAAGTAAATAGAACTAAATACGACTTGGACTTCTTGATGGTTAACGAGAAGAATGCTTATATATAACGAGGGGAGAGAGTTCCTCTATAGGGCTACCGCCAACCTCACTACTCTGTAGGGTTATTTTTGAAAGGCGTAGGTAGCATCAGCATTGCCAACATCACGATTAAGTCGGTCATAATAACCACTTATTTAAAGAAACACTTCACTGATAGTTTCCAAGATTTATATGTCACTATTTGAAGAGAGGTCCGTCCCGTACAACGGCCTGAGTGCGACTGTGTCGTGCGGTTACAATGCGACCCTATTTATAGTGTTCAAGCACTTGTTTACAAAGACGTCGTATTGAAATAATAAAGATGACATTTCACAGAGTAACAAACGTAAAGTATTCAACTTATGTGTTTAAACTTATTTTAGGACAATTAAATGATGTTGAACCTAATTTTTCTAGTTAATTTAAGACTTATTGTTGTAGTTGCGCCTATATATATATATATAGTCATATAGAGAATTGACTTTAAACGCCGGCAAAGCGCACATCCCAGTCCCGTGAGGGTCTATGGTCGATGCTGGGTCCCTTCGTTACTACATTGGCAAAATTAGTTATTCGACGTACGATGTAGATGTTAAAATAGCGACCTTAAAATGTGTATGGACTATACACAAGACTCGATAGGTCCGGAGGCCCCATTGGATCGGGACTACGGCTGAACACATACCACCTGTCCGACCACCAATAAGATAAACCAATGACATATAAAAGGTTGCAAATGGTTGCAGAAAGCCCAATTTCAGGCGGTTTGGAAATTAGAAAAAGTTGAAGAGGCCTAACCAAAGGTCCGAATTGAATGACTGATGATGGTGGGTTTTTTTCTATCTGTTGTGTTTCGTGTCCCTTTTTTAATTTTAAAAAAGTGATAATCTTTCCTAATCGTATGAACGACAAAATACTGCATCGATCAGTTTAACATATTGTCTGAATGCTTAAAAGCTCTCCAAAGGCGGAATAGTCGCGAGAGTAGACCGGCCTGGGCGGGCGAATGGGAGGTTTGATACGCCATTAGTTCATTAGCAGTCTTACGTGCCTGTCATAAGCCGATTAAGGAGTCGCAACTTACGCGCGCCGGGACAAATTGACTATGGATGATTACCTTACACGTAACGCATTGCGTTGTTCGCCTAATTATGCCCTTGTTAGGAATTTATAAGAGATTTTACAAAGCTTTAGAGGCTTAGAGAATAAGGCTCCACTCACTTTGTACATCGTACGATGTTGCATTTTCTTTTTAAACTTGTCATAATTTTTAGGTTATTTTGTATAAAATTGCTGATTTCTAATGAAATTTTGATGATACGACTTAAAAGTCGTTGTAATTTATAAAACAAATTTAAATAAATTTTAAAAGTTTCGTCTTGTGTTGTGTTAGGGTTAGGTTTTGTAACTTTTTATTCCGGATGTGTATGAAAAATGATGTCCGTCAAAAATTTCGTTTGTAATCACTGGCCAAGACATTTAAGCAATCGAAAGTTTGGAAATTTCTTTGAAAAAAAGCTAAACACTGTAGGTACACAATAAATAAAAAAACAAACAAATCCTTACTAATACACATAACTACTTATCTCAATCGATCTTAAATGATTATCATATAAAAACTATCGTATTTTAATGCTTGTAAATGTTAAAAACCGTAACGTAACCACAGACAACAAATTTGTCTATGAAATAGTTTCTAAAGTTTGAGGTTATATATAATAAATTCTAAAAACAAAATATCTAAATAAACATTCACAATTCGTTGCACTCAGGGGCGAGGGTGGCTTAAAAGCCAAAGACGTTAGTCCGACTCTGCTTTATGATGTTATCTGTAACAGGTTCTAGATGGGGTTCCTGAGTGGTGGCAGAATCTGCTGTTGATAATTGCCGCTAATGGAAAAGTCTGGTCACCGCGGAGTGCATTCCAAGTTTTCGTTGTCAGTTATAAGTTTGAGATATACGATAAATACGGATTGAACATGTTTAACTATTAATAACTTAGTTAAGTTAATCAAATAACCAGCGAAGTAAATTTACGTTAAGTGTTAAATAATTTATGGCTCTCATTTTCTAGTAAGAAAATTAATAACCAACGACATAGTCTTCTTTAAAAAGTTTAAAAAGTCGGCAGCGCACTAACTCGCACCTTTTAAAGTTATTTTTGTAAATTATTCCAATCGATACAAATATTAATATGTATTAAACAATGAATGATTTCTTCTTTATATGCTGTAGCTAACCAAAATAATTGGTTTGTGTTTAAACAGTAAAAAAATCATTAAAAAAATTTATTATATTACATACAGTGTAAACTGTATTCACACTCGATTTAACGACAAACCCTCTAAAGCGTCGAAATCAATTGGCTTCGGTTGGTTTAGCTTGTGTTCCATACAATGATTTTTCTCTCCATTTAACAACTCTCTATAACGCCACTCTTCATTGTCGCAATATAGAGTTTACACTGTATTTATAAATTCACTACACTTTTTTAAATGCCAACATCTACCTATCGCTAACGCCTAACAGCCAAACTAAACAAATCTTTAATTCTAAGATATCTTCAAATAATAAATATATTTATTCACACTTTGTTTCTCAAAAACTGTAGAAGTAGATAATTTTAATATATGTCAGAACATGAGACCAACGATTTATCGCTAATAAGCGTATTTTAAAAAAAAAAACCATTGAACTATTGCGATATAATAAAGACAAAACTCCAATACACTTAACAGCATCTAACAGCGTATACATATTTAACACGCATATTTACCGATAGGGTGGTGCTGGGTGGACCCTCCCGGTCATTCAATGAGATTGCTTCTTGCCACTCCGAAGTAATGGATCTGCCCAAATAGAGTTTATTGAGGAAACGTATAGTACTCGAGCACTTCTCATATTAAAAAAAAAACGTAGCGGTAATTGTAATAAGCGCATTTGTTTGTAATAAAAACACTTTACAAAAGAATACTTAAAATCTAATACATGATTTCTTATATAACGTTAAGAAACAGGGAGGGCTTAAACTGATAAGCGATCTCTTAGAGGCAACGTAAGAATAGGGAATAATTAAAGGTTTATGTAATGGATATTACAACAGTATACGATAAATGTAAACCGATTAAAATACATTTACAAATAACATTGCAACTAGGGTTTAGTTAACGAGCATACAAAGTCAATATTTATAATTTGTTATTATTGTATAATTTTAAATTAACGAAACACAGTAACAATACAAAACATATTTATAGCTCGTGTATATACTAGTGATATACTTATATATATTTAAATGCATACACATCCAATTCATCACAGAAATGTTGATCCCGAACACTATGTGTTCGTCAGTCCATGTGTGAGAATTCCGCCAGCTAAATCGTAAAAATACTAATGGGATTTATATGTCCGAGATGCGTATTTGCCTGCGTCGCGATTACTTAAAAGGGTTTGAAATAACAACACTAATATATAGTTATTACATTAAAAAATAAAGGGAGTGGTAGCAAAAACTCCCACGAAACAAAACTTATTATTTTACACACTAGTACGCACACACGTCCTAATATAAGCACACACACACGCTAAATTATTTTATAAACACATAGCTTCACTATGAATTATCACAATATATTTTGTGTACCACTCCCTAAAAGGCCGGCAACGCACTCACTGACTCCCAGCCACGTGAGTATTCATGGACGGCTACTTCACCTTTACTTGATATATAGATAGCGTTTGATAAAAAAAATAGAAAAAAGGTACACTAAACTTTAAAAGGCAATATTATTTTAGCAATATAACATTATGGTACATTATGGTACTTACGGACCATACAGAATTGTTGTTGTTTTTCACTCTTTATTTATTTCTTATCCATGCAATGAAGTTGTTAAATGGAGCCCTATTCTGTGGTAAATCGTTCCGCTGAGGCCCCATTCGACAGAGTTAAACATGCGGTAATTAGCCGAGTTATTAAAATATAACAATTAAAGGAATATGAACTAACGTAGAACAAGACCAAATAAAGTAATGCTATCAATAACATAATAATATTAATATAATAACTTTTATATTCACTTGGGTGTTAACTCTATAAAAACGTTTTAATGCAATATCATTTCAATTTAAAATTTTCCAAAAACTTTGTTAAATATTGGCTACGTATAAGTAATGACTACAATAAAAATATCTAAAAGGTAGTCTAGTTCATTATCCAAATGGACTACAGCTATTTGATCCACTTATGTGATTGCCTGCAAACATTATCTTCTAGTGAATGGAAACCATAAGTTTACCTCGTAACTCTCCCAAGAATATTCTTTTGTAAGATTGAGTGGTATATATAACATTTTAATTTAGTGTTAGCAGCTTTTGTTATTAAATGTTAAGATATGTCTTGAATATTCACTTCATTCTAATTTAATATCAATGTGTTACCAGTTGTAAATAGATGCTAGTAGTCGTAGTCTGTGGAAGACAAAATACTCTTGTGGATATATTAGATTATGTATTTTATGATAATATAAAGATAATGCTTGCAGCAAATATTCAATATGTTGACTAGGCATATATACTAGACTTATAATAATAACAGAATAAATACAAGTTATACTAACGTCCTCGAAAATTGTATTAATAACATGAAAACACAGCAACAATATTTAGTAATATTTGTAAAACATGGGACAGATATAGTCCATTTACATCTATTGCTTTCTGAATTCGAGAAGCTACGAAGAAATCAGCAGATACAAGATAATGGTCCCATCCAATCACTTAGCTGGCCTCCGATAATTTATGTAACAAGATACTTTTATATATTATTTTACTGTTATTTATTTTATACAGTACCGTTAATTCGTAAATTGGATTTGTAAATAAATTTATCAAGCCCTGTACAACGGTTGAATCAGAGATATGCTTTGGCGCCAACTGTCTGTCAATTGTCAACCTGCAATTTGTCACATTTTAATAAATGACATATTTGCTTTGCGTTATTAGTATTTCGTATTTATTTATTATTTTGATACAAACTACAATTTGTCTAATGTCAATTTAAGTTATCGGGTGGGAACAAAAAAATTATTCTATATGAATAATTTTGGAATATCTAGATTATAGAAGGTTGTAATACGTTGACATATATATACTCCTTTTAGCTTTATGTCAAAGTAAAATTGTTTATTATTCTGCACTGCAGTAGGTATATTGGAACAATGTTGAAATAAGTTTCAAAAATAATTATATTTATGAAGAACGGGGTAGATTCTGACGGCTATTACTTACAACGCAATATCAAATTGCTTTCAATTTATTTCGCATTTGCCGTCTTTGAGTTTCGCTTTGTAGAGGCTTCTGATGTCGGACCGAGGCAACAATAAAATGTATTCGTCTCCGGAATGTTTAATATGGGGAAAAGTTTAATAACGCGTTGGGCGGCCGTTGGGCGGCTTGGGCGGCGGTCAGCGCTTGGCTTGGCCCACTGCGATAAATCAAATCTCGCTACCTTCACTGCTACAGAAAAATGCTTATTACATTCGGAAATATTACTCTTGCGATTCTCAAATATTTCTGAATATGTTTAGTGGTAATAGCCCTTTATTTATATCTCACGTGGAACAAAATAAGGTCATAAAATATTAAAATTATTGCTTAGATATAATTCGTACAATCTTACAAAGGCTAAATAAGTTAAAATATGTCTTATTAGTCTCAATGATAATCAACAAATCGCTAAAGTCTGTATAAATATAAAATACTCAAAAATAGGGTGATTTTTCTATAAAATTGAAGAGAGTATTGTGATATTTTACTCGAGTTGAAAATAATAAAGTAAGGGCTCAAGCCGTTAGCTTTCAAAGGATACTTGTACAAGTTCCAATGAGAGTCCCTAACGTCAACGCCGAAGGTGCCCCACGGCATCACATCATTAGCAAGCGGCACCTGTGAGGACTACAATATTGGTTTGCGTCCCGACAATTTTCCATTTAAAATTTACATTGTTCCATTCATTGCGAGCAGAACAATGTGATGTCAAACCGAGCAAGTAATGTATACAATACAAAAAATACTTTCGATATGTACAGGCATTTCAGTGACGTTTTGAAACGGGATGACTTGTGGGTTCATCAAGACGAAACAGACGAAGCTTGGCAGCCCTGAAGCTCGGCACTGACACAATAGCTCCCTGACGTTAATTAAATGTTAACAAACGCTCTCGTAGTCGCTTAATTGGAACTGTTGCCTATTATCCTTCCGACGCAAAGAATGAATTCCAAGAATGAGATCCACACTTCAAAGACTCAAGTCCATCATTTTCACAGAATGCTGATTTATGATAGTAAGAAATGTGATTAATTTTAATTGTGTTATTGTAAGAAAAAATTGCTGATGTAAATCTATAAAAGAAATCTAAATACTTCAAAAGTTGTTGTTGTTCAAAAGAAATGTGATAAGTATGCAATACATTATTAATTAATATATTAATGTACTTATTGTGATATACTAAACTAAAATATAATACTAATATACCGCTATATTTAAGCTCTTGATTGCTCTTGAATATTTTTATGCCGCCAATAAAGAGCTATGTTAAGTTAGTTATTTTCGCAAAAAAATTATCATTGTGAGTTTTAAATATTGTTCTGTAGACTGTTTCAAGGATTTCCAATCATTTAAAACTGTAAATTGTCAATGGCCTATGTCAATAGTCAATACTGTCAACTCTCAACATCAACAACCGACCATTTAAAATAATCGACTGCAAATAAATTTAATCTAGAATTCTTATTGGTCTTACTACAAACTTCATACTTAATCTAAGACTAATAAAGATATTTAAAGATTGCGGTATATATTTTAACCGCGTGAAATATAACTTTTTTTCAATTCGTAAATAAACGTATTTAAGGTTTCAGCTTAACCGCAATATTTTGTTATGTATTACGGTACAGGTTTTACGTCTGAAGAGACGGACAGTGACGAGTTTTTATTTGATGATGAGCCGGTAATGCATTTTATTTATTTTAAAGTATCCCATTTTAAGGTCTTTTAATTTGAGACGCTATAGTACTGTTTATTGATACATTAATTCCATGTATAAATATAACTACTTTGTCCTACATCTTTCAGAAAAAACACAAAAAACACTTCAACTTTCAAGAGAGTGCAGTTAAAAAAACCGAAAATAAGTTGCAATCAGCTATTATAAATGGTGATCTGAAAGAAGTGGAAAATATTATAGATCTTGGTGAGTCCTGAATGTATTATTGTTTTTTGCTGTAAAATTCATTTGAATATATTTTCCTATGAGTTTATAAATAAATAAGGCAATAATATTATTTTATATACCTAAACAGAACTGTATATACATATTAATTATTTAATTCATTATTGAGCTCTTAAATCTTTTCACGGTAATATTACATTCATAAATCTGAAAGTTTTATTTTGGTACTGAATTTTCAGATTATTATATTTATAAAAAAAATCCATACATACATTAGAATGATAGAACATTGTGGGGACCCAATCTATACTGGTATTAAAGTAAATAAGTAACAAATATATCTTAGTGATTAATAAATATTGTTAAAAATTTCAGAATTGAACAATGTTAATTTTAAACTGGAAAGTGGATGGACACCTCTTATGCATGCCTGTTTTCACGGTCAAAATAAAATTGTTGATTTCCTACTAAAGAAAGGTGCTGATCCTAATCTTCATGCAGGTATAATATTTTTTGCTGACTTTATTATTGGATTACATTAGAAAGTAGTTAGTAGTATTACAGTAGTTTAAATATGCAAAAGTTTTATTTTTTTTTTTGTGGAAGAGGAGGCAACCAAGCAGGCAGGTCATTTCAAGTGATGTGCCAACTGCTGCCCATGGACACCTGCAACACCAGGAGGCTTACATGTGAATTTCCTGTCTTTAAGGAAGAGGGAAAAGGTTACACCCAAGGAAGTTTTAGTGGTTATGAATCATGCAGTCCGTTGAGTAATAGATGTAGCCCAGTGTGGGTTGAGTCCCACTTATCCCAGTAACTTATTAGGTTGCGGGAAATTTATAAAGAATTTACTTGGTTATGAAAAAAAATGGTAGAATGCAAATGCGACCTAAGTAGTTTAAATATGCAGAAGGTTACACCCTAGAAGTGTATTAGTGCGTATGGCCCACCTGGTCCTCTTAGTAGCAGAGGTAGCCCAGTGGGAGGCGATTTCCACATATCCCCTTAACTATTGGGTTAAGGGAAATGCTTTTCTTATTCAGTTTTTTATAAAAATGCATATACTATCAAGAATGTATGTGTAATAAGGATACTGGTTAAGCAGAAGTGAGAATAACTTAACATATACATATCTGTTGAAATTGTACAGATTCAGTAACACCTGTCATGGTGGCATGTTCAAATACCAGTGCCGCTGAAGACATGATCCATGATATAGTGAATAACTTAATAACACATGATGCTTTTCTGAATATCGGTGACAAATTTGGACAGACACCGTTAATGAGAGCTGTTGGTGGTGGTTTAGCGAGTGTGGTTGAACTGCTGTTGTCTAAGAATATTAATATTGAAATGCGTGATAGACAGGGATGGACTGTAAGTATACATAATTAAATAAAAAATTTAGCAATTTTTCCATTTACCATATTATCTTAATAATAAATTAATATAAAATTAAATTCTTTGTATTGTATATTTGAGAAAATATATATTGAACCATTTTAATAATAATGTAAATTTGACTGACTCACTTGTGTAAAGTATTTTTAAATAATTATACATATTTTGATTCTTAAGTTTTAATAGAAACTACTTGGCCAATTAAAAGAGTGGCGCAGAGTTTCTTTCCAGTCCTACTTTCCGCTCAACCCCCTCCCTGGATTTGGGAACAGGCAGTCATTGTAGCCATTTTTTAAATTTTTTTTGTTGATTCATATATTTAAGAAAGTTACTTATATGAATAAAGTTATTTTTGGTTACTAAATTTAAAACTTGTCTTGCCAATTTTTTAAAATTCAATTGAATTATTTGATTAAATTATTCTGTAGTTAATCAATAATTTTCTATTTTTCAGGCACTTTTCTGGGCCGCACATCACAATCAAGCCAGAATTGTGGAAATTCTTGTAGAAAAAGGTGCCAGAGTTACCGAGGTGGACATGCATAGTAGAACTGTCATGGACATAGCACAATTGCATGCATTTCCACAGATTATAGATGTGCTTAGTCCATACTTTGAGGATGAGAATGAAGTCTATGAAGGGGATATAAATGAATTGTCCACTTGGCAAGATTATTATCCGGGTATTAGAAATGATGAAAGGTATTCTCACAAATCGATTTTATCGTTAAATTAACTTGTCTCAATTTGTTTGATTCAATATCTACTTGTTAAATACAATTAAAACGGTTTCGATTGATTTAAACCGAAGTTTATATTTTTTTATAGTTTGGTTTTTTTTTAATGATAAATCTTTTGTTATTATTATTATAAAGGTGTGTCAATATGTCTATTTAATTACAATTTATCAGAAAAAAAATTAACATCACCAATATATTTGTTATGTGTAATTAAATTTCATAATTATTCCCATTTTTCAGACCCAAGTACATGAGCGAAATATCAAATCTACTGTACGGTATGAATTGTGAAAGGCTAAATAATGTGATAATAAAAAATGTGATCGATTTGAGAAGTTTTTTATTAATGGAAGAAGACGATATGATAAAACTGGACATTGTCATGCCGTTTGAAAGGCAGAGGGTCAAATGTGGCCTCAGAGCGTTTCATACGAAATCGTGGAAGTTGAACACAGTTGCCGGATTAAGTATAAACAAGGGAGCCTCATATAAGTGAGTCTGATCTTTTTGTGCGGCATACATAATCAAAAATATCTTAATTCACATAGGTAACTAAGGTACACTTATGAATTGTTAACAAATAAGTTTAAAAATTAGACTCTTAATTTACTGCCAGTTTCCAAATCGAGGGCGTAGAGCGGACGAGAAGAACTGGCAAGAAACTCTCCGCCACTCCTTTAAATCGCCAAGAATGTTTCACAGTACGGTTGTAAACATCTGCAACCATTACACCATCAGCGAATGGGTCTATATCTATATTAAATAAAAACAATAGAAAAATAACCTTTACGATCATCGGTGGGTATAGCGAAATAGGAGCACACATTTACGTTATAGTGAGAACAATACACAACAGCATTTGCATGCTGGGTTGGTGGTAAATAAAACCCAGAGGTTGTTTCCTTCTTGATCTTCTTATTTATTTACACTTTATTGCACTTAAACAGTAGAAGTAAATGACGTTAATAGATTATACATATAAGAGCAAAGGGCGGCCTTTCGCTAATAAGCGATCTCTTCCAGACAACGCATTTATTGTCTCTGGTGCCCGCCAACTGTGTCTACAGGTCGGATGGGGGCCATTTTTATACAAATTTTCTGAGACAAAAGTAAGCCCCGCTCTGATTGGTCAGCCAATCAGAGCGCGTGAATTTCGGCCAATCAGAGGAAAGTTTCAAAAGTTGGCAATATGTCATACCCTAACGTTGAACCCTAACTATTGTTTATAAAGTATTTAATACAAACATTCAAAACAAACAATATTAAAATTTTCGATTCACTAATAATAAATATTTAATATTGTTATTAGTGTTCAGTTATCACTATTTTTCGTTGTCACACGTTTAATCATGAATTTTAATGGTAAACCACCAAACTTGTCGTGGGTTGTCTGAAAGAGATCGCTTATTAGCGATAAGGCCGCCCGTTGCTCTTATATGTACTAACATCTATTAACGTCATTTACTTCTACTGTTTAAGTGCAATAATGTGTAAATAAATAAACCCCTTCAAACTTATGTCCTTCCCTAAAGTTTAACACAAAATTGCATTCAAATCGCTTCAGTAGTTTAAGCGCGAAAGCGTAACATACTATCAGTATGGATATTTTTTTTAATGATTTTATGTGGAAAAATGTTTCAGCGTCGCGGATTGCCTGTCAATTTTAGGAAGCCACCTCCAACAAGTGTACATATTGGAAGCGACTGCACAATACGTCTTGCGTGACCATTGCCGATTACGACAGATGAAATCGGTGACGGCAGACTCGGCCGTCACCGTCAAAATGGTGTCAGCCGTCAGGAAAGTCTTGGGGAACATTGGTTCTCTTAGACGGGAAATTAAAACTATGAAGTGCATACTCACAAAGGTATTTGGCGTGATGTTATGACGTATACTCAAGTTTCGTATCGTGTTATCTAATATGAAATTCACGTGTCACGTGTCACGTGACCTCCGAAACGGCTCGACCGATTCTCGTGAAATTTCGTAGCGATATTGAATAGGACTGGGAATCGGTCAGCATCTATTTTTTAGAGAGATTTTTTTTTGGCAAAACGTTTGTCGGGATCAGCTAGTCTAATTCATATATAATCCGTTCGTTTTGTACGTCATCCGGTTAGTGCGACATAGTTCGCTTGAATGTCGTTATATCCGGATTCTACTGGGACAAAAATACAAAAATTCATCTAACAATAGAGTTACTAGGGTTTGAACTATTGTGGGTCTTTTTGAATGTGTAAAAAATGATTACATTAAACATGTACCTGAGATAAAATGTAAATAAAAGTACGAAAAGTGACATCTATCGGAGTACGGTGACAAATTTAAGAGTCCATAGATTACAAATACTAGACTTAACGGGGAACGTCTTCAGTGGGTCGTGACAACGTAAAGAAGAGTCACAAAACCTTCGTTCTTTAATAACTTGCTAACAAACTCGGTAGTATGGCAAAGAAATGGCGCGATTAGTTCTAGGAAGACAGGAAGTTAAGAACGTTAGTGTCGACCGTCCTCAGCACTGTCCAATCCACAAATGTCCGGGAGACGGTCCTGTCTCCCCTCCCCCTCGATGCCATAAAACCACTTCCAGGTGACGTATCTCCTAGATGACCGTCCCCAAGTCATTACTTGAGGTTCCCAAATGTGTAACTGTCAAATCTAAATGTCGGTCTAATGGAATGACTTGGAAGGGCTATGGTCTGGGATGCCACTTGTGTGGACACTTTAGCACCGTCCTGTCACACGCTCCAAAGCTGGCGCGGCCGCAGATCAGGCGGAAAAAAATAAAAGGTCAAAGTACCATTTGGGTAGAGACTTTTGGACCATGGGGTGCAAGTGCTAAGGCTTATTAAAGAACTAGCTTTCCGCCCGCGGCTTCGCCCACGTGTAATTTGGTTAAGTATATAGCGATTTTTAATGATCTCGAAAGGGCTTTCTTTCACGGGCTAAAATCTGGTTACAATTGGAATTATATATAGCCTGTGTTACTCAGGGATGATGTAGCTTTACAGGATCGGATGATTCAGGGAAATCGAGGGCAACTTTCAAATTAACGTACAGGCAATTACTATTCTGACAATTTTATATTCTGATAGTCATCTTCTTATGTGGATGAGCTGATGATCGAAGGTAAAACTCCTCAGCGGTTAAGAGTTGAAAGAAAATTCTTACGAAGTTATGAGTACGAAATACGTACTTGTGAGGTTATTACTTATTAGCTTGATCAAATAATAAAAGGTAAACCTCATTAACGTTAAGGATGTAGATGGAAAAATGGGAGCGGACAAACGATAAACGTCTTTTCACTCGTTTCCTTTTACTTGTTGGTATAGGTAGTGTTCACTCAAAATAATCATAACGTTAATGAAAGTTTGAACTGCATTACACAATGGAGCATCTTAATACCGCGACGGATATATTTGGCCTAAGTAGAAGTTCTTGTAATCGATTTGATGTAATCTAACTGTGAAAACCGCGTTCAAATCCGTTCAGTAGTTTTCAAGTTATAACGTACCAGACAGACAGACAGACAAGAATTCCAAAAATTGTTTTTTTGGTTTCTGTGACTCTTCTTTAATTGCCTACTTTCAGTTTTTTGGAAAAATATGTAATGTACAGATTTTCGATTTTTACTGTCTTATTATTATTTATATATTGAAAACAATTAAAACATACATACATCCTCAATAATGAAGGAAATCGCAAAGATATTTGCAGATAACACTAAGATTAGTCTTATATTATAATGTCTGGGTTTGTCTCTGTATTCCGTTAGATGGCACTGACGATATTTAAATGAATTTGGTGTGTGTATGTAATATCGAACTAATTAAATTATTTACAGATAAGTAGAAATAATCCAAAACCAGCGGATCTGATCAAAGAGAAAACGAGAAATGTCGCCGGATACCTCACCAAAGCAATGGTTCTTTGTTCCTTGGGGGCCCTTGCTTACACTGCCAAAAACTATGTTATATCTTTCATAAGAAAATAAATATAATGTTAACTGTGTTTTTTTTTTAATATTAGTGTCATGAATGTCTAAAGACGGATCTGTCAAACTTTCTTTTTGAAGTTTGACATTTGACAGCGCCCCAGAGATACTTTAATACAAACCTTGGGTCTTAGGATTTTTATTGTATGTGCACGTGTCTGTGTATTTCGACTCCGGTTGAACATTTATAAAAAAAATTACAAATTTAAGACACGTTTTTATAGCCCTAGAACGATTTATGCCTGTGACAATTGATAATTATATAAATAAGTAGGCTGACCCGGCAAACGTTTTGCCAAAAATTAATCTAAAAATAGATGTGGGCGGTTTCCTATACCTACTCAATATGCTCATAAAATTTCATGAGAATTGGTGTAGCCGTTTCGCAGGAGTACGGGAACGAATATGTGATACGACAATTTTATATATCCGATAGTAATGACCATAGCCAACAAATATGCTCATCATATGTATGTAATGCATAAAAAATATATTTCTTTTTTTGCTATAAAATGTCTGTATTTAATACAGCGCCATCTAGCTTCTTGTAATATAACCACGTAGTTGAATTTATTCATTTGTAACATAATCTCATAATTGATCAAGGGTTCTGTAACGAGTCTTAGCTAAATTAAAACCAGAAGCGTGTTTTATTTTACACTAAGTATAGTTATATATAAAATTCCGACATTGGTGACTTTAGATTCTATATCACACCCTAACCCAGCGGAAAGGTACTGTTAATACGAAAATAATTCTTGATTTGTTTTATTATATATTAATAAACTAAAATTGCGCGTATAATATCAATTTATATATATATATATATTTATTGAATGGCCATGCGTGTGCTACCAGTGACAATTAGCCTTCCTATGACAATTAGATCGAAACTGTCAAAGTTTGACATGTGAAAGAAGTTTCGTTCACGAAATGCGTTAATATATCTACGTCTATAAAATAAACATTGAACGCTTTGAACATTCTCCGTTAGCCTGATTGTTTGATAGATCAATTAAAAATATCTTTATTCACATATAACCATACACTTATGAAACGTCAAAAGAAAAAATGATAAAAAACACCGACTCTACACTGCCAGTTCCCAAATCAAGGGCGTATAGCGGACGAGAAGAACTGACAAGAAACTCTCCGCCACTCCTTTAAATCGCAAAGCATATTTCACACTACGGTAATTTTACTATGCAAGCAATAAACAATGAAGTTACAAGGCTGACCAGCATTATTATAAAGTTTAGCGTATCGAATCGCATAAATATATATTTTTTTTGTTGTAATTTTGTTCTAACCCGAACAAAATGTTTGTATGTATGTTGTGGGTGTGCCTTATTAAATAAATAAATACTATGTGTATTCATACAATTTAATATTGTCTATTGAGGCCATTGCTAAATTACTCCAACTTACATATATAAACAATATTCGATAGTCCCTCAATTGTAATCAAACTGATTTAATTTCTAACACCGCTATAAACTAAACAACACCTCTTCTACAGTTTGTATATTATGCTTCACTAAAACACAGTGATTAGGCTAGTCTGTACGTGCCCACCATTAGAAGATATAAGCATAATTATAATTAGATTTCGAAGTCTTTATTGTTTATTCCCCACAGACAACCCCTACCACAAATTCTATCCTTTAAATACGTTATCCTTTCCACTCTACAGACATTCCTGATCCAACTTCCAAAAACATACATTGTAAATACTATTTTAAGAACAAACCAAATAAAGTGTTTTTGTAAAAACTCTCAAGTGTTGTCACTGCCCGTAACAAATTTTACCAGTCGTAAATTTTTTCTTCTATTACTGGTAATTCTGATTACCAGAGCGTACATTTTTTATGGTGTGTGTTAAATATTCCTTGATATATCCAACATTCAGATGTTTATACAAACCGATAATCACCATTGTGTGGGCGTTGAATAATATTTATCCGGCCAACTACCGCTAATTAAAAGCAGTTCCACCTACATACGTATGCAATCGATAAAAATAAACATTACGTTATGTATACTTTATAAATCCATCTATGGTTTCTATAAAATTTATGAATAAGTCACGTTAAATCTGACACATACAGGAAGTTTTATTTGTTAGATTATTCTGTTTATTGATGTTACTTTTTATAGATACATAATGAACCTTAAGTAGAACCTTAACGAGACTGGTTCATGCTAATAATAATTCACTGTACTGCGTACATTCTACACGTATATAGTTCTCTGCTACTGTTGGGTAACAAATAGTACCAGTGTATACAATTCAAAAGTGTCTTTATAAAAACCCACTTGAATATATATTGAGTTTGAGAACATCTATTAAGTAGAATTTGTTCTACTGGTATCATAATAAAGTAGATACCAACAATTTTATTACTGTCAGTAGTATTAAGCAGAAATAACACGGTATATAGGTTACTTATGTAGGTATGCATGTAATTTGTTCCATTCTTAGCAATTGCCCAAATAACTCGGTTACGCTGATGTCAATAATAAACAGGATGATAGCAGTAACCTAATTTAACTGAAATACTAATTGGCCTTAATTAAGTATGTGAAAATGTAGCATTAACATTTTTTTACTTGGAATGATACTTCAGTTTAGTTAGGAACGTGTCACACTTAGAAGCTGCCGTTCCACCTTTTCACATATCTCATTCGTTAGCATATCTTGTGGATAAAATAATTCGTAATGTAATTATATTGTCATGTGTAATTGTATTGTGGGTTGTCTGTAAGAGATCGCTTATTAGCGATAACACCACCCGTTGCTCTTATATGTACTACTTACTTTTTTACTTATTATTTATTTATTTACACTTTATTGCACTTAAACATTAGAAGCAAATGACGTTAACAGATGTTAGTACATATAAGAGCAACGGGCGGCCTTATCGCTAATAAGCGATCTCTACCAGACAACCCACACGATAAAAGAATACTTAAAATACAATTAGACTGGTGGAAATGGTCCGAAGTATACAAAAACAAACCACAACATACATTAAATTAAGTAAAACCGGAAAGATATGCTAATTTAAATGTAGAATTATAAATAATTACATTGTAGACAAGAAATGCTTACGAAGAAGTGATTTAAACTTATATTTATAGGTTTTTTTTGTTTGTATTCTTTAGCACCTGACCTAATTTTATATAACAATTCTTTATATTTGTGTGTAGCCTGGCATAGATCGCTTATAAGCGATAAGGGTGTCGTGCTTTCATATGTACTAGTATTAAATAACAATTATTTACTCCCATTTATAAATTTATAAAACAAAGTGTTAATAAACAATGCCGTGCGTAGCGAACCAGTATGACAGTATTTCCAAACCAATACGAATAATGCCACACACCCAGGGCATGAAATACCCAGGGCATGTAAGACCCGGGGAAGTACACTCTGGTGTACCTCCTGCACCTTTGACCCACCTATATACGAGTGATTAGAGTTCGAGAGAACGTTCGTTAGCACTTTTCAGTATTGACGTCATCATACTGTCATACATACATACACCATACACATACATACACATACATACACTTACATACAAACTATACATATAATGATAGTAATTTGATATCGAACATTTATAGCCCAACGATTTATATTAATAAACGAGTCGCGGTCACAGTTTGACTGGTTTATGTGACAAATGGATTATGAATTAGTTATTAACTGGAACATGACGAATGCAATAAATTAAGCTAATAATAACCGTGAAATGCAATCGTGAGATCAGAAAATCACCGAATCCGGACAAGTTTTGTGTGTTCATATGTTATTTATAATATTGTCGCGTGAGGTCATTGCGATATCAGAATGCATGAATTAAGTTCATATGTCAAATTATATGAAGAATAGAGGCTTAACTCGTAAGTTACAGGACTAGTTATAACGGTATTCCATAACCGGTCTGTATTTTAGAATATTTTTAGATTTAAATCAGTTTATTTTTCCTGTTTTACTTAATTTGTTTGTTGTGCATCCCTATAATTTATGCACATACATGCCTTGTGTGTGTTTTTTTTTTGTAATTTTGTTCGGGTTATGTTTTTATGTGTGTTGTTGGTGTGCCTTATTAAATTAATTTAATGTATGTGTTTGTTGTTTTTTTTTCACACCTCGCAACTCTTGCACCAGTCCAATTGTATTTAGTATTCTCTTATTTTGTTGCCTGGAAGAGATCGCTTATTAACGAAAGCCCGTATATGTACTAACATCTATTAATATTATCTACTTCTGTTTTTATAGAAGAGGGGGCAAACGAGTAGGAAGCCCGGCATAAAGGTGAAGTCGCTGCTCGTGAGTGCGTTGCCGGCCTTTTAGGGATTGGTTGCTTAAAGGACCCTAAGTCGTAATGGTTCGGAAATACCGTGGCGGGCAGCTGGTTCCATAACGCGGTGGTGCTTGGTAAGAAATGTCTTACGAAACGCGCAGTGTTAGAACGACAGACAAGGTGATACGGGTAGAATTTCGTATTCTGCCTAGATGTCTGAAGATACTTCTACTGTTTTAGTGCAACAAAATAAATGTTACAGACCTATTTTGTTATATATTTACACTTTGTTGTATAAATAGTCGTGCGTGACGAGAGCATCATGTATTTAAAGACTTAAAATCTAAAACTTTCCCTTATTTTCTTTGGAACATACTCTTGTTGAGTGAGGGCTTTTACACTGAGATACTGTTTAATCACATGTTACGTATGTAATGACGTGACGTCAGCGCGAACGCCATGACACCTGTGACCTTTTTTCGCGCGCTCTTGAAAAATATTAGAAAAATGCTTTGAATCTGCTTAGTTAGTTATTTATCGAAATATTAAATGTGAACCTAGATCGTCATGCCTATTCTACATTTATGAGCAACGGGCGGTCTTATCAATAATAAGCGATCTCTTTCAGGCAACCCTAATAATTAGTTTTTTGTAAATTAATTTGTATTAACGAATATTTGAACCATATGTTAAGCATATGTTTGGGATAATGTATATTTGGGTGATTTTTAATATGGAAAATCCCTTTTAGAACGGATCGTGACTCGTTTCTCGATTGGCACACCTGCGGTTCAATAATCTAAATAATAATAATAATCCAAAATGTCTTCACTCTTAATTTTACAACATGGGTCATATTTTTCAACACGGCGCCTAATCTAAGCAGAAGGCCAAATATAATAATTTTATTTAACTCAATGTTTAATCTGTCCATAATATGCCAGCTTAAACGATAGTAGTCGACGTCGTCTGATGGCAGTTGAAGAGATTTTTTTTAAAATCTGTTTAATTTATCTGTAAGTTAAATTTACATACATTTGTTTGTTTTTTGTGTGTGCTCATAAATGTTGTTACATTCTAAGCGGTCTACATTGCGATTCAGACGTACTTTTTCAACGGAAACATGGCCTGACATCTTAATTACCCACCTTAAATATTCTAAACACATTCGCGGAAGGAAATTATACTGATTATAATCTGCATGAAATTCTATTGTTGGAAGGGAACATACACATTTATAACTCAACTTGGTAGGTTTATTTAAGCATTGGATTTATACCTTTTTTTATAACAGGAGGCAAACGAGCAGCCGGATCACTTTGAGAGATGTGCTTACCTTTTTTTTATATAGAAGAGGGGGCAAACGAGCAGCAGGCCCACCATATAGGTGAAGTCGCCGCCCATAGACACTCACGCGGCTGGTAGCTCGTGAGTGCGTTGCCGGCCTTTATAGGAAAATTAGGAAATGGGGGGGGGGGTATGGGAAGAGGACGGGGGAGGGGAAAGGATGGGGGGGTTCGGGAATACTATACATGTGTATATTTCATAATCTATGGTGCACATAATATAAGTTATCTGTAGGACGTTCTGACCTAGTTTTAGTGGCCAGGGGCCAAGTTAGAAGTTGCATCGTCTCTATGGTATCTGTTCTGCTAACTCTGGAGTCTTTGACTATATATGTTAGTCATATTGGTTAGCTAAGATTCCTTGCTACATAACACCCAAAGCCAACATTGGACCAACTGTGTCCAACACATAAGAATGCATCTGGATGATGCAAACATTGACGTGACAAGATATATATTAAGAATAGTTATCACTGATTTATTTTATCTATATATATATAATCTGTGATTTTTTTACATGTAAATAATGTGGGTACGAATAAGGTATCATTTATCCATCAATTCATTTAGCAACACCCTATATAAGTCTAATTAAAATTACAACAACACAATCGAAAAGTTATGTTGGGTACATAGCTTAATAAATAAAATTTAACAATAGTTTAACGTAAAAGTTTTCTTTTTACACATTTTCACCATTTTCATGCATGTTTTCAATGCCGTCTCTACGATCTGAAAGAAATCATCCACTTGCTAAATATATATAACCGACAAATAAAACCAAACATTTTTAAATATTTTATTGACATCTATTTCTGTAACAATTCCGTACTAAAATATAAATGTGTTTTTTTTTTTATTAAAAGCTTATTGTGAACAGTATTTTGCCTAGAAATTAATATATAAAAGTGAACGGAGTTTTTTTTTTCATGTAGGCGTTAAGGCATTTAGTTCCTATTATTAAGTCCACACCGAAGCTCCTTGTTAAGCTTTACAATGCGATCACAGTAAGCTCAACATGTTTTAAACAAAATAACATCCAGAGATTCATATCTCGATATACCTAAAAATAAATAATTATGGAATAGCTGCTGTCAACGACCGCTGAGATTCTCAATGTTTCTGGATTGGGATGTTCCTGTCGGTGATCGCCAGTTGGGGTAATGGAGCCTCCACTGTGAGGACACCGTCGCGCGAGAGAGACGACTTGATAGCCTCCGGGTTCGTGCCTTTGGGTAAGAGGAACTCTCTGTTGTATTCGCGGTAAACTGATTTCGTTTCCGATTTCTCCTCGTGTTTCGCGTGTACCTGTGGGCAAATTTGAATTTAGAACTCGCCGTACGACCGGTCTTGTCTTTGGCGGTGTAAATGCTAAAGTCGACCTCTTTGATCGCTTCGGTTCCTTCAAATTTGAGTTTCGAATGCGAATTGCGAACTATGGACAAGGACTGAAGCGGTGCGGTTTATGCTTGTTGATGTTCCATTTTCAAAATTATTATCTATGCAACGATACTTTTATAGACTATTTAATTTGATATCGTTAAGAATAGCCTATATAAACGTTCTATATTGAGACAATATATTTGTCTTATATGTATAGTCAATGGATTTAACATGGCTAATGTACAAAGTAGACTCGTAGTAAGTCTTTAGGCCGCTAACTTTATGATATCGCGTCGATCCTCAAAGATTTTTTCCCGCCAAAGTAAATTTATAAATATTGACACTTACCAATAATTTGTTATCAACAGTCTTAACAACGATCTCCTCGGGGGTGTATTGACTGACATCAAAACGGAGTTTGAGGCTTTTACCATCACCTTCGTCCTGGATGAGGGGCGAGTTCAAGCTATCCCAATGGCTGGGTTCGGCCAACTGTCTACTGTCACTGTGCTGTGTTGATGTTGTAGAGCTGGTGATAAAAGGTATATAACATAACGTTAATAATATAAATTGAGACGATTACACATAAGAATGTTAACACTTAATAGCAGGCTTATTCCGTGAACATTTAAAGATTCAATTGCACCGGAATTAATAACAATATAATAATAGTTTTTAAACGCGACTTAAAAGATATATTTCGTACATCGATATTGTGATAAGCAATTTGAGTAGCAACATTAAAACCCGTTTTAAAGAATAACCCTGCTGGAGTTTAAAATATTTAAACAAAACAACAATAGAGCTACGATGTTTCTTAACTAGATTAAGTATTTGCGTATTAGTTTTCACACTTCACACTATATGTGAATGATTGTCTAGCATTTTCAGCCAGTATTATCATCAAATTGTAAATCAGTCTGTGGTAAAAGCGTTAACACAATTTGACAGATCGTTTAAATTGTAATACATAGACTGTAGAGTTACCATGGTTACGACCACGTACACGATAGCTATTTTAGTTTTTATGAGTAACGGGGCTAGCGTCATATTTAAAATAGGATGTTTGAATAAACAGATGTCTGGTCACGCGATTGGCACATGGTATGACTGACCTAAATATGAGTAAATTCTTTTGAGTAAAAATTACTGAAGATAGCAATTAAGTCACCAAAAATGTAACTAAGTTAAAGAGAAAGTTAGCGATAACCTTGCGTCCAATAAAGACCTTCAGTTAACATAATTACTTTTTGTCGATGACGTTATCGCTTTTATTAAAAACAATGTGTTTTTTTAATACTTTAAGCACTTGACAACGAGACAAGACTCAATTGAGTTATTAATTGATGTTTTAATCCAAGTTATAGCACTGATAGGAAGAGTTGGCCTATACAAGACTTAATTGAGTTATTAAATCCAAGTTATATTACTGATAAAGGCTCTTCCCGCCTTAAAGCGATTCTGTGTTCATCAAGGTTTTACACGACAGGACACAATTACAGTGAAGGCTAAGGTGAGGTAACCGGCCAAATTTAAGACCCAAAAGTCCTCAGACACAGAATAGTCCATTGATTTGATTTGCATTTTTTAGAGGTCGCAACTTTTTTTGAGACGTGTTTCGGGGGTCAATAGAAGCTTAACTTCAAGTTTGTTGGGTCGCCGCTCTTGTCTCCCGGCCGCCGTGTCGGTAAAAGGGGTGAGAGAACATTTTTTACGCAATATCTCAGAAACTATGCGTCTTACAAAACATTTGTAACATCATAATGTGTAGTAAATTATTTGACTAGAAGGCTTATCACGCCTATTCAAATGTTTGAATGCAATTATTTAAAGAGCCACAACAAGTCAAACGCATTATTTTTGAATCTTGAATTTTATTCGCATCTAATTGAGTGTTGTTACTTCCCAATTATGTGTCCTTTATGTTTTAATTATCTCATAAGTGTTTTTATATCTAAATATATATAAAATGTTTGAGGACAGTTTTAATAAAATAAATAAGTCCGATGTTTATAAGTTGTAGAGCACCTGATTCTTCGCATTGTTTAGAATGTTATAAAATTGTTAGACGCGTATAAGAATATTGAGTTCGCGTGTTAAAGTACGTTGAACCTTAGATTCCTAAAAAGTTTTATAGGGTTTTTTAAAATTGCATTACTTATCTGATTCATTTAAAACGGTTAGTGACATGCAAATTCTGGGAATGTTATTAACGCTGTCTAGACTCAGGCTACCAGTGATTCTCAACCACTGTGCCGCGGCAACTTTCAAATGTGTGCCGCCAAATTTTGCAAATATATATAATAGATGATATATATATTTTAACATGAACATACATTTTTCTTTATTAAATATTTTTGCTTTGTGTGCCGCCACATTATTGAAATCGTTAAATATGTACCGTAACAAAAAAAATTGTTGAGAATCACTGCCCTACACGATATAATTTGATATTTAAAATTGTCTCTTTTAGTTGAATTACTTTGATACGTAAACGTTAAAGTTTCGTTAAGTAATGATCTATTTGTTGATCTTCGGTATTTTTTTCCAATGTCGTGACAAAATAATGATGTCACTGCGCATGCGCAAGGTTATTGTCATAATGATATCATCAAAGTTAACCCAACTTGCTCAATATGGTATAATTAATTGACATCGTAATGAGGGGGGAGGGATTATCAAAAATTCTTGGCATTTTTAAATTTATAATTATTTTTAATCTGTATGCAAAATACAAAAACTCTGAATACACGCCGGCCTAAAATATCGATAGATTATAATATATGTACATTATTATATGTTTAATTAAGCGAAAAAGTATACAAATCATATTATAGAATTCATAATCAATAATGGAGTTAAGCTATAAACAAAAGACGAAAGTCGCGGTTCGCTTGTTTATGGTACAAAATATTTATAGACTGTGGTGAGCGCGCGTCTTTACTCGGATATTGTCCCGCACAAATGTATACTTGATTTTGTTTATTGTTCCGGAGAATGAAACTCTGTTAGTATACACATACACATTTTTAAGTTTTCCATATATTATGCAATCTTCTTAATAATACGTGATACATTTCGATTGAAATAAGCGAAACACATTTCTCATCTATCTGATAAAAAGCATTCTAAACATCTTTTAAATATATTATGTGCAATGTATTACATTATATATATATATATAAATAAGCATGTTACCTCTCTGATGACTTCGTTACTCCACCGGAGGAAACAGATTCGAAATTGTAAGACATGCAAAAAGCAATATTAACTGTTAGTATAACGCAGAAGCAGTATTATATGTTACTTTCTGTGAAGCATTGGTGATCATTTTGTAGCGACATCTGCACAAAACAAGAGAACAGGGGTCGATCGGTCATTAGTAGGGACTAATCGAAAGACGTCTATTTATAGAAATTAAGGGTAATTTCTATAAATAGACGTCTTTCGATCACGAATATGACAAAGTAAGCAATTACAGAATATTCCATAGAGAATTATAACTATGTTCTTAGACCGTTTTGACTTTAATTCCGACATCTGAGAAGGTGCAAACCAACAAAAGAGTTCGGTTAGGGGTTTTTTAACACTACCATTTGAGATTCTATTCGTTCACAATACAATAAGGTTAATAAGTACATGGGAAATTATTATATTTTGGTGCAAATGAATCCAATATTCCTGGTGAATTAGGTTATTTGACTTTGTTATATTGGGTTTTTTGAGCCGCACAGATGTCATCTTGCTGTACTTTCAATACAGCTATCAAATTGAAATATAGATTATAAATAATATACCATAGATATAAAAATGTTTATGACAACTATTGTCTAAAATGTAAATACTTATGTAGTGCTTAAGTAGTTTAAAATATCAATATATACCACAAGGATCTTTTTGGGGAATATTTTAAATATGTCATCTTAATAATAAACGAAAACTAATACGATAATTAGTGACCTTGTTTTTTACCTTGAAATCGGAAACATTAGATTAACTGCTATATATTTACATGAAAATACATATATCGTAAAAAGCTAAAGCTACAAGCATATAATTATACATAAGATAATATTACATTACTTTTATAAGACGCAATTTGAATAGTACAGGTGAATGGTTTTCTTATTAATTGGTTACCCAAAATGGCGGTTTTGATTTACGCACCATTTATTTATTTTAAAGCACGTTTTTGCCAATTGCTGTTTTAAAACATTTCAATGGAAGAAGACTATTATTTAAAACATTTTATTATTTTAACTTTTGATGGATTACTTAGTTACAAGTGTTGTAATTTTTTACATAATGAGTGCATTCATCGATAGAGGTTATTTTAAAGATGTCTCGAAATCCATAACATATGTTTTAAGTAGGTCGATGCTATAATTTCAGTTAATGTTAAAGCGATAGCATAAAATAACCTGCTTACGCTGAATATTAACTTTCAACATAAATTTATATGAAATGTAAAATTTTGGCTTTAATTTGTTAAAGCCTTGTACTTGAGCGTTATTTTCACTGAATGCCTGACGGTTTTATCTTTAACAACAAATTAGACGTAACTTATCGCGTATTGTTAAGATTTGCGAATACATTATACCATACAATTTACACAAAACCGGTGGCTATTTCTATTTATGACATCATCCGGGCTTACGTATCGGTGCACGCTTTAAATGGGCCGAGATGTCTGCATTTACGTTCCACGGAATGCTCCCGAATAATAGCTACAACTCTTGATTCGCCGAGGCCATACCAAGTGGGCGAAACTTACGAAAGCATATCTCATTAATTCAACGCCCGTTTTGGTAACTTGGTGCGGTAATGCAATATAACATGAACTTAATTGCGTAATCGTGTTATTAGTATTAAAATGTACCTTGTGGTGCTCTTGAAAAAGTTGTTGCTCTCCCTGTTCATAAGCTCTGAACGAAATTTGCTCATTTCTTCCTCCATTTTACGCATCTCAGCGTCAAACCTCTCCCTTATACTCGAGAACTCGGTGTCAATTACTGAAAAATCACCGAGCTTGATTGGTATATTCCTCTTGAGACCACTGTCAGCCATTTTTCACGAAACAGTTGAAACTAAACAAACACAGGATACGTGTTAACACAGATTACGTTCGCGTCGCGTCCAAGACACGGCAACACTGATCATTAGTTGTCGACTCGGCGCCGGGGGCTTGCGCAGAGTTTTAAATAGCATCACGTAGGAACGTGGCTGACTTGCACGGCGTCATTCGTCCCACACTCCTTTTCTCGTTCATTCCACTACTCACAAGTCACACTGTGAAACAAAGCTCCCACCGTTAATAATGAATCAGACTTTGCTGTTTATGGCATTACAGAATTTTGTTATTGTGATATTAGTTTTGAAGGTTAAATGACGAATTTTTATGTAGGTCAATCATCAAGAAATAACCATATTAGTACAATTCATGTGGTTGAAGGTACCCAAGTGAAGTTTTCCATGAAATACATGTTTCAGAGAACCTTACGTGTTCCTCATTAGTCATAAATATGCATAGTAGAATTAAATACAATATATAAAGAATGAAGTTTGTCGCCTGTCTCTGTAAACTACCGTCCATGGAACCCACACCCTGCGTAGGCTGTTCAGTAGAGTTCCGTGACTTGTTTGGATAAAAGCTTTGCTTGTGTGAGTTGTGGTGTAGTTAGTTACATGTTGTTACTTGATGGGACCTGATTTATGGTTCTGAAGGACCATATTTTCAGTGTAACGTAATGACGTTACATAACCAAATACCTCGCGATCCGGTTAAATTCTACAAATTCTTGGATTCTTCTTTAAGTAAATGTAATGTTGCATTATTATATGGACGTGCTAGTTTCCTAACCATGTTTGGGATTGTTCTGATATTAATTGCGGACGTATAGTGAGTTCACAGGCAGGGTTCAAATGTATGACCGCGTCGGTTCGAATATCAATCTAATTCGCTTTAAAAGCTTATTACGGGCAACTATAAAAGAAATTAATCGACAACTCTAGATGTATATTAAATCAAAGATATTTCAATACATCTCTCATGATATTGACCCGCTCGCGCCAGCCCAAGTCTCACAGGACTAGCGCAAGTCACATCCAAAAAAGCCTACACGATCGAGTTTATGGTTTAAAATACTTTTAGTATCTATAAGGGATTTACAGGTAATTGTAGTGTTATGGGCCACTAGAAAAAAGAAAAGTTAGAAGACCAAATGCTGGGGAAACTACGTACAGAAGGTGCTGGCAAGAACTGGTGTAGTGCGGAGAGAAAATTCGAAGATAATTGGTTGGCTTTTACCCAAATAGAGTTTCATTTAATTAGACTTACATTTTATATGTTAATAGGTTAAGAGTAAAGATTTATATTATTAGTGCTAAGTAAATGAACGAATGGTTTTGACCGCTATAAACATTTCCAACAATTTTATTACTGTGACGTCTATGGTTACGTAACTTTAACACTTATGATCCTTGAACAGGTGACATAATTCTCAGCCTTCAACGACACAATAGTTGAACTATTAATAGCAGATCCTAAAAAATATCGTGTTTAGGTCTAGAAATTAAAGCTTTTTCGATTTTTCAAGGCAAAGTTCGTTTACTTTTGATACAGGGCGTATTGTTACGTGTTTTGCAGATAGTTTACATAAGAGGTGCTAACGAGCACATTATAAGGTGGAGTTATCAGCCTTAACCAAAAAGTAAGAAAATTACATTTGAAAAAAGTAATATTAATATGATCAAATCAAATCAAATTGATGAGTATTTAAGAAAATGTTGTATAAGAACAACTCAATTATGTGATAATTAAAGCAATTTAATATTGTTCCTAAGGAACAGCTAGTGTTAAGGAACTAATATAGGTAAATAATATATACTGCAAAGCTTATTCTTATAAGATTCTTATAGAAGTAATATCGCATATCTTTTAAATGGAACATTGTAATCTCCACCTTTTGTTTTAATATAAAGATTTTTATTACTTAAGACATTTAAAGGAATACGCTAGTCTGTGGTCATTCTTATATAATGAAAGCATAATCGTGTCAAATTTATCACCGAGAATTGAACCTTGATCGTTAACGAAGAACGAACGAACAAAAGTCAGTTAACAATGTTTGATTTCATACCATGTTATATTAATTTACGACGTACATCTTCAACATTAGGTTTCAGCGTTATATGTCGTCATCAGTTCTGTTCATTGTTTTAGCCACGCCGCTCCGGGCTGATTCGTAAATGTAAAAAAATGCACCCACTCTGAACAACACCCAACGAATGTGATTCCTACATGAATTTTGAAGATCGCGTCACAATTTAATACGTGGGTGGTATTTACATTAATATTTCCTTGAAATTATACGTAAAATAGAACGACATTTTTCTCAATGAACCGCCCACAGTGCATTCTTATGGAGTTACAACTCGAGTGGATTTAGCCACATTTATTATAAAGATGAAATGCCACTCTTGTCATATATTCTTATGTGCAGGCCACGTGACTAATGGAGCCCAAATGTAGAATACATATGGTACGTATTTTAAATAACGTTTTAAAAAATTGATTTATTCTGGTTAAACCAAATATCTAACTGTTATTGTAAAACGTCATCTGCGTTAATTTAACTCTTTCTATAATTAAGAAAAAAATGTTGCCATAACGTCCTTTTTTTTAAATATCGTTAAATATTATATCTGAGAGGTTTTATACATATACAATTTGAAGGCCATAGTTTTAGTAATGTAATGATAAGAAGATTTTTTTTATGCAAGAGATTATAAAGATAATTAATGAGTTGCCATTTTTGGCACACCACAGCCTATATACATTAAACAATCAGTGTTTTAAAAAAATACAGGTGATATAATTAGGTGTATTAATTTTTATCCGTATGACAGTGCATTAGCATGGTTTCCTCATCGTAACATCTAGAACATTTTGCAGATATATTTAAATCCAATGTATGGCTTCATAGGATACTTTTGTTTTATTCTATTCTGTTTTAATTGCACTTTTTTATAATTATTCAATACGTTTTCAATTAACATTTAGTAATAATAAAAAGTCTAATAATAAAATTATTTAATCACAAGAATAATTACATTTTAAGTTCAAGTTTCTTTAAAATAGTATATAAAAGGTAATATGAATACATATTTTTGTGTTATTGCGAATGTCTTATATTAGATGTTCTTTTTTTATTTGTGAGCTGCATATATTTGACGTAGTAACGCGACCGATAAAATCCAGTAGTTCAAACATAACAATGACCTTGAGCCACTATTTACAATGCATTAACATTGCAAGCGAACCATATAATTACGTTGTCTAGATAACCTAGATTGACATAGCATAAAATACATTTTGTAGGAAAGGTGTGTTCGGATATCGATTTAAAAATAATACAAACTCCTTGGACGAAATGATTTAAAAATGTGACGTAATTATAGAATTGACTACAGTTACCTTAATTGTCAGGTCTCAAATTAGAGGCATAGACAAGAGGAGCTACAACTCTTTACCACTGCTTTAAATATCCAAATGTGTTACAGAATTAACCTGCTTGATTAATTTATTAACAAGAAAATACGTATGAATTAGAAATTTATAACAAAAAAATTAGCGGTCTCTGCCAGGCAACCTACAAAGTGAAAGAATAAAAATGAATTTGTGCAAGGGGTGCGAAGGTTACCAAAAAGACATATAATTTAAATAAAAAAATAGCATAGAATATGGACAATAAGTATCTTCTATCTCAGTATCTATATTAGTATTCTTCATCTCTACATCGTAGAGATGAAGAACTCACAAATAAACTTATTTTTGATTTAATGTCATTTGATAAAAATGGGTTTGGTATACAGGACACAATAGAGACAATTTTTCTTTAATAGTATTTATTTGATTGGTCTTACCGTTATGTAATATTAGTGTTATACCTACAGTATTTAAGGGTTTTATATAACAAATGTTAACTTAAAACTTTAGTTTACAGGAAAGGGACCTTTTTATAATTTTTAAATCAATAACAATTTTCGCGATCGCCTCAGATAGATTTATTTTTAGTGTGAAATAGACACACAATCATATAGACTATAAATGAACAAAGACAATAGCATGTTGACATGCATCTTTATTAGTCTTCGCAGTTCACAGGATTCACGAAATGAGGTCACGGAGGTATGACAGGTAGTGTATTTTATGCAAATGGTGAATCACTATTATGTAGTAACAAATTTAGTTTAAATCGTTTTCTGTATAACTCTGTTCACAGTTAACAGAAGTAAAAATAGCACCCAGCAACAATTCAAAGCATGATGCGAGCCAGGAATGCGATGAAAGTGATAAACAATGAGGTCATTCACACTTTATGTTCTGCAGGATGTTTTATCACAAGAAATTGCAAAACCCATTTTTCGTTATGCAGTTTTTTTATTATCTATGACTAATTTGTAAATGTTTTCCCGCCAATATCACTGTTGCTAGGCAACCATTTTTTGATCTGTATTTACGTTGCAATAAATTTCATAGAAATTTTCACATAACGAAAACAGCTTATAAAACTTACAAGTTACGTTACGGTGGTTACTAAGTTAGTGAGTTAGTTTTGTTGGAAGTTGTTATTCTTTGATTTTAACTACAGTTAACCTAGAGGATCAATTTATAAAATTTAAATATTTTGTCTTTTTAAAATATGTTGGTTTTTGGAATTATTATTCGTAATTAAATGATATGTAAGGTAACTTACTAATAAATTTGAAATTGCCAAGGTTTAATGACATGGAAATCAATTTGTATATTTAAGGTCTAAAAATACTGTTAATGTTTTCTCCGCGTTAAGTTAAACTTTAAATTGAAACCCGTATTTTAATGTGTAAATGAACTCAATGAGTCATAAACTGGTTATAGACAAAATATATTGGCCAAACGAGGTTCTAATAACAATAAGCACAGGTGAATGACACCGCCAATTAATACGAGCGGGTTTTATAGCCGCAATACTTATCGGTAACAGTCCATAAATGGTGTTCTGTCCTCTAAGCTTGTAGGCATAGAAACTTCCTACGTCTTACATAAACAAAATTCCAATTTTATGACAAGGTAACCGCGTCATTGCGTCCAATTACCAATAAGAATAAAACCGGAAAAGCTAAAAAATATTTTTATAAGAATACCATATTCTAATGATTTTATAAAGTACTTAGTGGGTAAAATAAAGACAGATATGACAAGTTTAAAGGGATTTTATCAATTGTGTTTATATATCTGTATTTGATCTTTTGTAACTAGGATTGCACTAACAAATACCTAATTTATAATATGAAACTTATATATACATCTGTACAGGTAATAAGACAGCGGCTTTCAAAATATGCTACAGTTCTGTCAGGTAAGAAAAATTAAATGGGATAGAACTATTTCTTTTTTAAATACTAGAAACGATATAATCTAAATAATAGTAATAATGAGCTATAACTTCCAAGTTCGAACCATATAAAAGAAACAGTGAGAATCTATTGAGACTTATGGGTAGTGCAAAATAATATATAAACATTACTTTATATAAATACTCGAGAGAGACAAGAATCTTAATCGAAAATTATAAAAACACAACTGTCAAGTATTTAGTTATTCAATAAACCTACACGTTACGCATGTACAAGTTATTTCCTCGACACGCACATTTGTTACTTATTTCAAGTATTAGGAATATATTGAATATGTAAGAACTGCCTACTAGTTTTATATTGAATCGGAAATAAATTATATAGATAAGTCCTCATGATTTATTCTGACATAACTGGGAGTACACACTTTCACTTTCAATCTTCGTACTTATTACCAAAATAACGACTTGTATCAACCCTAAAATGTGCATATAAATCTTTTTGGAGCTTACAGTTTGCCGGAGTTTTGACAAGTCTGACATTAAGCTGTAACGACTGACGGATAATAAATTAATAACCTTAGTATGAAATAGACCGAAACGACAGACCTCTTCCGTAATCGCACCCAATATTCTTAAATTACAAATCCCACGCCACACTACAAATAATATCTTTATTTTTGATTGAACACTAAAAAATATTTAGTGAATACACCATTTTAGTTCGTTTTTGTAAATACACCATATGTGATACCCCTACAGAGATATTTATGTATAAATATCACAATTCATATTTACTAAATGTTTTGACAATATAACTTTAAAGGCTATTAAAAATTAAGCTTACGTTTTTTTTTGCACATGTGTGGAAGATACTGGCTTCCACGACACAAGGAATCCTAGTGTGGAGGCTATTATAATGTAAATTAAATACAATTAATAGTATTATATATATTGAGTACTGATTTATGAACAATATTTTCTTCATCTGTATTTATGTTTATAAACAAACAGATATGCTGTAAGAGTGTGGATGGATGACTGGGCTTGGTCTAACTTAATAATAACTGGGATATTTTAACCACCACAGTTTAATATTTGTAGACATTGAGGTCCGGTATAAAATAGTGGTAATGTAATATGCCTTTTTTGTTACCTATATTTCTAAGTATAGGTTTATTTATTTATAAGAGATAAGCGAAGATTATAGTTGCTTCCATATCATTGCTATCAATTCTGAATGGTCACCTTATCTCAAGCCAAGTAAAAGAATAATTTAGAATAATACATTTATTTTGCCTTTTACCATACAAGTTTACAACAAATGAATTAGAATAACAATATTTCAGCAGAAGATTAAACTGTGGTTTAATTTTCCATAGTATTTTATTGGTCCCCCTCATTTTATGTTCCTTATAAAAAATGCATAGAAAACTTTATAAAATGTTTTGTACAATATCTCTAACAGTACTTGGTAGAATTACAAGTTTTGGTACAGTTTTAAAGTTAATTGACTCAGTCTGTATATTTTTAAAATTTTACTTAGCTACACTTTATCTGTAAAAATTTGTATGCACCAAAGAGTATAAACTATGCATCCTTAAAACATTCTTAGAAATAAATGAACTGTTTGTGCTTCAATATCAAAATATCTTTGTGCATAAACTTGTGTATTAAATATAAATAACATGGAAACATCTGATCCGTAGATAATATCCTGGAGGGCTACGATGCGAGACAAAAAACGCTCATATTTCGACAAACTCAACTTTTCAAAAGAGCATTATAGCCCCACAGTTTTACAATGTTTTCTTTTAGTTATAAAATATATATTTAATACCACTAAATTCCATTTTATTCTTATAAATACTATATCAATTTAAAGCAACATTAACAATTTCAACACTAGAGTGTCTAAAGACATATTAAAAAATTTTTTTTAAAAATAGTTAATGTGCAACAGTTATTTTTTATGAAGAGTAAATTGTTTACAAAATAGTTTCATATCAATCAGTCAATTGCATGTAGTGTGGTTTTAATACTAAAGTGACTCCTCAATTGCCATGTGATTTTTTTGTGCATTTTATATGTTGGCTGAAGTGTTTATTACCCCACCCTTTTTATAACTATTATCTGTGATACTATCTTTCTCATTGGCTCATTCATACTTATAAGTATTCACTATTGAGTAACAAGTACTTATATTAATATTCTAATACAGTACAAAAGATGATTAAGGCCGTTTAAAGTGCAGTATGGGATGGGTGTGTGAACACCAGTAGCAACATCAACCTAAATAGTTAGAGCCCCTTTAGTAAAATGTTAGGAATCCTGAAATTATCGTCCTGATGGTGTGTTTGGACTTGGAGTGACTGCTGGTGGAGCAGAGCTTGAGCTTGAGCCAGATGTGGCCCAAACTATAATAATAATTAGAAGGACACCTCCTACAGCACCAATTATTAACATCATTTTAAGATTTTGCCACCAATACTTCCTCTTAAGCTTACCAGCCTGTTGCTCGAATTGGGCTGCTCCATGTTGCAGAGCATCGGCACGGTTGTCTAGTTCAGACAATTTTTGGTCGCGTTCCAACACCTTCTCGACATTTACACGCATAATACCAACAACCTCATCTACTTTAGCCTGTGTTTGAGCTAATCGTTTATCGCTTACTCTCGGTCCTGAAGTTCCTTGGTTTTCCATGATTAAGAAGCAATTAAGGTGTGGATGTATTGTTTGTTATAATATATCCCCTTATGCAGTCGTCACTTAGCTAATAGCGGATTTGGCGGAATGGTATCTGTAGAAAAAACGAAAATAATAATTCTTTTGTAACAATCAAGTATATATATTCAGATGACGTAAAATCACTCAGTTCCGTTAACGAGCACAGGATCTAATATTTTATTTAGTCATAGCTCCGACCATAGTCAATAGTCTCTATATCTCTACGTGACAGATAACATAGTAATTGCTCCAAGATACATTTAATTTTTACACTGTTCTGCGTGCATGCATTCATGTTATATTCTGTACATTTGTTGAGAAATCTTTGTCCGGTAGACTGTGGTTTAAAATATACTCTGTGGGTCAAATTTGCGGTGTTTCTGAATTCTCTCGTGACAATTTTTGGTTACTTTCAGTTATCATTCAAAGGATATTAAACTTTTAAATAAAATTAGAAATATATCAATATGGTATGTAATGTAAATATATGAGCCGCTTTTAAAAACAATTTGTAGAGACTTGTATTTGTTCACATAATTTGCATGAATAATTCGTGTCTGTAGGCCATTGTATTCGCTTGCACATGTTCACAATTTTTATTTTTTTTTAATGAATACTTGCAGGTTTCGCTAAACCCTATCAGAATATTGAAGAATGAAGCAGAAGAAGAAAAAGGAGAGGTAGCTCGGATGTCCAGCTTTATCGGTGCCATCGCTATTGGTGATTTAGTCAAAAGCACTCTTGGCCCCAAAGGAATGGATAAAATTTTGGTTTCCTACGGTAGAAATGCTGGTCAGGTAGGGTCATCAGTCATCGTTACTTTTTTTAACCAGTGACTTTATCACAGTACACATAGTTCATAGGTATGAAAGAAGGTTCTAAATTCGATTATTGCAGATTGAAGTTACAAATGATGGTGCTACAATTCTCAAATCAGTGGGTGTAGACAACCCTGCTGCTAAAATCCTGGTTGATATGTCAAAAGTACAAGATGATGAAGTTGGAGATGGAACAACATCAGTTACAGTGCTAGGTACAATCTGTAGTTAGTTATCTCAGGATAATTTTATTTTGAATTTAAAAATAACTAATAAATTTAATTTTTATAGCTGCTGAACTTCTTCGAGAAGCGGAGAAGCTTATTGAACAGAAGTTGCATCCACAAACAATTATATCAGGTTGGCGTATATCAGTTGATGCTGCTAAAAAAGCTCTCTCTGATTCCAGCTTTGATCATGCAAAGAATTTAAATGATATAGCTTTACGAGCTGACTTGGAGAATATTGCCCGTACAACACTGAGTTCTAAGATTCTTTCCAATCACAAAGAGTAAGTTAATTATTTTAATTATATATACTATGTAGTGGTGCTATAAAGATATTTTTTAAAGTCTGGGACATTTCATTAATAGTTTGCATTCATCAGTAAACATTATAATAAAAATATATCTAATACAATAACTGTATTAATCAGAATTAATCAATAATAATAATATTGACAACACATTGATCTAATTAGAGTAGAGTGATGATGATTCTCGCATGTAATACAATTGATCTTTTTTTTTATTACACAATTGATTTGAAAAAAGAGATGCTTTAAAAGCACAAAGCTTTCGAGGTTCTCCCATCCTCAATCCTCAAACTCCTTACAATTTCAAGAATAACTTTAAGTTTATGAGTCCCTATGGCTATATTACAGCTTAGCTTAGCTCTATTTAGCTCTTTTTATAAATCATTATTTTGTACATTAAATATATTTCATGTTAATTTTAGACATTTCACAAAGTTGGCAGTCGATGCAGTATTAAGGCTTAAAGGTTCCGGAAACTTGAAAGCCATACAAATCATTAAGATCTCTGGTGGTGTTCTTGAAGAATCTTTCCTGGATGAAGGATTCCTGTTAAACAAGAAGGTTTGTGGACTGGATGGATTTGATTTATATAAAGAATCAATCGAATATAAATAAAACATTTTTTTAAAATTTAAAATGACATTCGACTGTTTTAAAATATTCAATTTGTTTTAATATATTATCTGTAAAAGAACTATTATTCTTAAAAACTATATAACCTCCTTTGGAAAGATATCATTCATTCATATTAATGCAATATTTAAAATATTCTATATTTAATATTTCTAAATCTATTATATATATATTGTGTAGGAACAACACAATTTTTATTGATTACATTATGTAATAGTAACATTATATAGTGTTTATAGTTGCATTATAAATTATAGGTTGGTGTACATCAGCCGAAACGTATTGAGAATGCAAACATTTTAATTGCAAACACACCGATGGACACAGATAAGATTAAAGTGTTCGGTTCAACGATCAAAGTGGATTCGATGGCGAAGATTGCTGAACTGGAAGTTGCCGAAAAGGAGAAAATGAAAGACAAAGTCAACAAGATCCTAGCGCACAAGTGCAATGTGTTTATTAACAGGTTTGTGTGATATTTACAATATCTATGTATTATTTACAGTCTTTATTATGTATTTTTATAGAAACACCCTTTTCGATATATATACAGTGTAAACTCCATGTAACGATACTCGATTTAACGACAAACTGTGTAAAGCGTCGAAATCAATTTGGGCTTTGGTTGGTTTAAGTTGTATTCCATACAATGTTTTTTCTTTTAACGACCGCTCTCTGTAAAGCCATGCACAGTCCCTTCAGTATCGTAATATAGAGTTTGCACTGTATAATAAAATTATATTTAAGCTAAATTTCTAAACATACAATTCATATTGTCGATAATTTGTACCAGGGCCGAACTTATAGCCAACTTTCAAATTTATTTAAAATAACTTGGGACTAACTAAAAACAATTACCCTTATTACTTTTTAAGCTTGTTCACAATTGTTTATTCATTTCAACTATTACATTTTAGTTAAATAATACCTTTTGTTTCTGCCATCAGTCAACATTGACTACAATCAGTTAGGCTGGGATTATATTTATATACTTAACAATTAAATCGATTCATAAACAATATAGTTAGTAAGTCCCTCCTATATTTCTTTCGATAATAAAATATTTACTATTTTAGTTAGCTTTTTTTAAATTAATTTTCAAAATCCTTAATTTTGTTGTTGTATATTTGTTTTTTTTCTGATTACAGGCAATTAATCTACAATTACCCGGAGCAGTTATTCGCGGATGCCGGTGTGATGGCCATCGAGCATGCCGATTTTGATGGAATCGAGAGATTGGCACTGGTCACTGGTGGTGAAATTGTGTCAACGTTCGATTCACCAGAAAAAGTTAAGCTGGGACACTGCAAAGTCATCGAACAGGTATTTTTTTTTAAGTTCTAAAGAGCCACTTTAACAATTTGAAGTTATTTATTATATACTGTTATATGTTATACATATATGTATATATATCCTGTTTTACTTAATTTAATGTATTTTGTGTTTTTTTTGTATACTTCGCACCCTTTTCACCTGTCAAATTGTAGTTTATCTATTCTTTTATTGTGTGGGTTGCCTGGAAGAGATCGCTTATTAGCGATAAGGCCGTCCGTATTGACGTAATATGTATTGACATCTTTTACTTCTACTGTTTAAGTGCAAGAAAGTGTAAATAAATATATACAGTGTAAACTCCATGTTACGTCACTCGTTTTAACGACAAAGTCTAAAGCGTGGAAATGAATTGGCTTTGTATTCTATTTGTGATTTTACATTCCGTTCCATTAAACGACTACTCTCTATAACGCCCTTAAATGCACAGTCCCTTCAGTGACGTTATGTAGTACTCAATGATCATAATTTCCGTACGTTCCCACTACGTCCCAATTTACAGTTTTTTTTATTATTATTTATTTATTTTTTCCTTCACTTTAACTTTTAAAAAATATTGATATTTATTATTTGTTGTATTTTTTACAGGTTCTAATCGGTGACGAGTGCCTCATTCGTTTCTCGGGCGTCGAACTGGGATCGGCGTGCACGATCGTGATCCGCGGAGCCACTCAGCAGGTCATCGATGAAGCCGAGAGGTCCCTGCATGACGCCCTGTGTGTACTCGCGGCCACCGTTAAGGAGCCCAAAGTTATATACGGAGGAGGTAACATTTATATAAAGCAAATTAAAAAGTCTTATAATGTATATATATATATATTCCTGACTCAGTGTTAGTTACCGTACTGCTCCGAAACGGCTCGACCGATTTTAACCAAATTTTATATATGCGTATTGAGTAGGTATGAGAATCCGCCAACATCTATTTTTTATACCCCTGAGTGTAAGCGTTGTTCACCCTTAATTATAATTGTGGCATTAGAAAATACATATAACCCTAGTTTTTTACTTTTTTTTTATCGCAAACCCCCTATTTAGTAATTTAATCATTTTTCATACCCCCCGGTCAATAACTGATCAATCGTCATTTAATTAGTTATCTCCGCCAGTTATTTTTTGTCTACACTAAAAATAATTTATATGGCAAAGGAACGTTCAGCTTGCCGGTTCAGCTAGTATATATAAATACTAACTGATTCTTTATATATATACATATATATTAAATTTTAGTATATAGAAAGAAATAAAGTATTTAATATTATTTATTATCAAGACCGTTCAGCCGAACTGATAAATCTGGAAATCGGTGAAGACGTGGCTTAGAAACAGGAGACAAATACAATTTTTTGACAATATGAACAGAATAGAATTAAAACCAGTTTATTTCTTTCCCAAGACGGAACGGTGTGAGGTGATACCATACTTATCTGTATGTGATCTGTAAATACCATTTTGAATTTGTAGGTGCAAGTGAAATGTTGATGGCGGAGGCCGTGTCCCGTGCGGCGACCCGTATCGCGGGCAAGGAGGCCTCCGCGGCCGAGGCCTTCGCGGTTGCGCTGCGGCGTTTGCCCGCGGCCGTGGCCGACAACGCCGGCTATGACAGTGCGGACCTCATCGCGAGGCTCCGGGCCAACCATGCGCAGGGGGAGAAAACTATGGGATTGGGTGAGTTTTTTTATTACATGTATTCCTTTAGTTTAGAATACATTTTATTTATATTGTAAAACTTACAACGTCACAAGTTAAAATATCTTTATTCACAACGGTGGGACTCTTTTGAATCTAAGTACGTACTTTTATAATATAGTAATAAGTACATCGTACGCGACCAAGCTGAGAAGAGCAGGCGAGAAACCCAGCTTGGTTTTTTTTTTTTTTTTTTGGAAACGGTCCCAGTACACCTTTTGAAGCAAGATTGCTGTTGACGCCATCTAGCGGCTTCTATTTATAACTGCGCTGAATTTTGTAGCTACATTATTGTATTTTACAATTCACCTAGATGTCGTTGCTAAGACTTAAATTCAAGGCATTCTCTCAATATACCAATTGTCGTATACCTTTCAGATATGGAGAAGGGCGCAATTGGTGATATGCAGAAGTTGGGTATCACGGAGTCGTATGTTGTGAAACGCCAGGTGCTGGTCTCGGCCGCTGAAGCGGCGGAGATGATACTCCGCGTTGACAACATCCTCAAGGCTGCGCCACGACGACGTGGACCCGACCGTCGTCCCTGCTAACTCTTCATTTCGTTCGGCCCGTCCCAGTCATATTCGTCCATTCGCTGCCTAGAAGCGGGTGAGGAGAACTGGCAAGAGCCGCTGAGCTGTCATTTTAACGATTATCGACAACAAAATGGCGGAACATAAAAACAATTTTGTTTATTACCAATTGTATTTTTGTTTATACTGGGTCGAATGCCTACTGTGAGACTTTAATTATAACTTTAGTATTCTCCTATGCTTATTGATACACCGTCTAACTGGATCACTACGATCTGTCAATATTTGACAGACGAAAAGCACACAGTTTGCCTGCGAAAAGTCTTGTTTTGATTTTAGTGTTTTTACAAACAGAGGGCCGGTGTTTTAATTCAAATATTTGAAAATTTCAAACAGGCGTGTTACTCTTAAATGTGATGCATTGTTTTGTGGGGATTTAATACCGAGTGAAACGCATTGAAATGTGCGCCATCTGTTGAGGGTAAATGGTGACGGGTTGAAAAAGTCAAAATCGCTTTAAAATACTGGCATTTTGATGAGACATTTTTAACTTGCATTCAATACTTTGTTTATTCATATAACAGCACAATGCGTTATTAATAGGACTTTTTTTAAGTTGCATTTCGTGAAGATCGCAAACAGAATTAATTTTATTTCTTTTAATATTATTATTAGTTCGCCTTATTAAGTACTAAATAAATTCTTCTCACACGTCTTTTTTTTATTTTCTCCCGAGTATTATTTGCCTATCACTTAAAACAGCAGTGTTATTCGGGAGCTAGAAATAAAAAATAAATTTTACTGAATTGAATGATTTGCGGGTTTTTCTTATGTGGGTGAAATTTGCTGTTTGGTGTGTATGAAACTTCATCTGATGGAGCTAAAATGAAATATATAAGTCAGATATAAATTTAAATGGCACGCGCCCTGTTAAACCATTAAGTTGACGGCTAAGAACATTATGGGGAATTAAATTTTTTAGTGGCTTAGTCTTTACCAATTGTTTGAATTAGATTCTTAAAATATTAACACTGAATTTTGAATTTAATTGATTTATAAATGTTTTAGATTTTTTAGTCATCATCTTTTTTAGGATGATTTGGACAAATCGTAGACTGGCAACACTGACTGCATCTAATCGTTGCGTAAATAATTATCCAATAAAAAGCTGTAAAATACAAATAACTATTAATATTACGTATGCACTAGATCGTACCGAATAAACTAGGCCATACCAAGTTGTATTGGTAAGAAAATCAAAAAAATCCTATTATCTACGTATATATAAGGAAAACTTAATTTCACCGTACGTCGAGGAATACGAGAACGAAATGCCATCCGTACCACCTTGAAGCCTGGCGCTCCACAACTGTACGTTTTAAGGCAGTTTCTGCCGCGCACCACCCCTTTGTGGAACCAACTGCCTCGCTACGACTTCAAGAAAGAAGCGTACCTCTCCCTTAAAGGCCGGCAACTCATTTGTAAGCCAGTCGTTGCAATTTTTTTTATTTTAATAGTCGAGGGGGCAAACGAGCAGTAGGCCCACCGTAAAGGTGAAATAGCCGCCCATAGACTGAGTGTCTAGTAGCTCGGCTGGTAGCTCGTGAGTGCGTTGCCGGCCTTAAAAGGAAAATTGGTAAATTAAGGAGTAGGGGAAGAGGACCGGGGGGGGGGAAAGGATGGGCACCGGAAGATCTCAGTCACTGAACGAAACGCGAGTACAAAATGAACAAAGTCCAATTGTATCACGTTTTCTGTGAGAGATTGGTATTTCTCCGGCCGTGCCTGCCCATTCGGCTGAAACTCTAAGTAACAGCATGGCACTTCCACTCAAATGTCTATGGGCGGCGGTTAGGACCTTACTTGAAGTGACCCGCCTGCTCGTTTGAATCCTGTTACATAAAAAACCATGCCAAAATGTGAGATTCAAATATAAAAGGGTTCATACTGAAGCGAATTCAATATTAACACGTATTGGGTAATTCGATATACCTTTTTTATTTGATTTGTCTCCGTCCAAACAATAAAAAGCGTTATAGGACCTTTTCTAAATTAATTTTATTTGTCGTATTGATTTCCTGTGATAAAATTCGAATAAGAGGCGAATTTTTATATACGGTTATGATTTTAAAGGTACTATTTATTTAGCAAACGTTTCTTTTTGTATTTAGACAATATATATTGACAAAAATACAACTAACAATTTTTTTATAGAGAAGTAAAAAACCTCTACATATATTTTTTATTTTCTAGTAGCTTTGGCCGTGACTGCGTCTGCATGTTTTGAAAACAAAAGGAATCGAAATTGGAAAATCGGTATATTAAGGCAGAGTTCTGTAGAAATTTTTATACTCGTACACACTTTCATCCCCTATTTTAAGTCCAATTTTTTGCGATAAAAAGTATAGCAAAAGTCTATGTCCTTCCCTAAAGTTTAGTCAATCTCCATTCCAAATTTCATCGAAATCGGTTCAGTAGTTTAAGCGTGAAAGCGTTACATACATACATACTTTCGCATAATATTAGTATGTATTGTATCAAAATTGATTATTACTTACCGATATATTGTTATTTGTGTTTCGGGGTATGTTTCGCCATTACACTATAAGCTCAGTGTGTTAATATATTCAAACACAAATCATCACACACACTCTTCGTTTCCCATACACGTTTGCTAACTCACTCACACAACAACAACAACTACACTTTTTGAGATATTTTTTTTATTCTTATAAGACGACAAAGCGTTAGCCATTGAGTATATTACCCAATTTAAATTTAATAACAAAAACACACGCCACGTAACCTCTCCCTATTCTTTCATGCATTGTGAATAATTTAACACGAAGGGCCCCACGAAGATTGTATTACGTGACTCGAACCGCAGCCGAAAAGACAATCCGCCATACGAGGTAAAAACACCAATGAAAATCTTTGTTTCGCGGGATTATGTCTATAATAACCAAAGAGCAAGTTTAGGCGCGAATTTATCTGTCAAAGTTGGCCATTCTGACAGTTAGCGTAATTGACATATCTCACGATGCGTATAACACTTTTGATTAATAACGCAGTTGGTTCGTCCAATATTTGGTTTCAGACTAGATAGTTTATATAACATACCAGTTTTTAAACATCCGACCCGCACCCGTAAACCACTCATAATTAACGCTACGGTAGGTTAATTCATTACATCTAAATATTGAGGTGATTTAAGTATATTTATTTTTGGAGAACTTATACGACTCAACTAACAATTAAGGCTATTTAAATAGACAGTGTACACTCTATGTAACGTCATTCGATTTAACACCAAACTTTCTGAAGCGTCGAAATCAATTGGCTTTGTTTGGTTTAGCTTGTATTCGATACAATATTTTTCTAATCTCCGTTTAACCACCATTCTCTATAACGGGTTATAATTATTTTATTATAATGCAAGCCCGTTATGATGGTTGTTCTGCGATATGTCGTATAATATGATACAATTTGAAAAAATAAATAAAGCTCTTATTTAGATTAATATATGCTATATCACAAACCTTTTTACATATTGCCATGTCTTAAGTCGACTGTTAGACATGAATGTGACACGTTCATTTTTAACGCACCCTTTCTTCTTGCAAATTTGGATAAATGGCAACACTGCTTTTATTATTCAAACGGATACGCGAATATTGTCTCAACATTAAATTATAAGGTTTACTTAAGAGTTGATTTTTAAATTAAATAAAATAAATTTATAACACTTTTAGATTTGTTAAAAAATCTTAACATTTCTACTTGCGTAAATGGATTTTTTTTACATATCGTTTTATTTCTATAAAATATGAAAAACATTTCCCCATTGAAAGAGTTAATGTGATTTTATTATATTATTTAAATACAAAAACAGTTTCCCTTAATAGTGCTTGTACCTTGTACCTCGAATTATGCTTTTTTTCGCTACATTAGAACGCATGGGGTCGCATAGTTTTGTAAAGCCTAGCTTGATTGTTCCTAAGCCACTATTTCTACCTTGTATTTATAAGTATGGGGAAACTTCAAAAAAAAAAGAATTAAAATTAACCAACCGTTAGTGTTACAGTCGCTCCACTAACACTTCTTAATCATAACAAATAGATCCCTCAAAGAGTATATAAGATCCACTTTACTATAAGCATGGCAACATTCAACATAAATTTAAACAAAATTAAATAATTAACAAAATCTAAAACTATCAAAGGAAACGTATCAATTTAAACGCGTCGTATAATAAAACAATGGCACTTAAGTAGGTGCTTTTAGTTCAAAAGCATTTCATTAAAAAGGCAGACGGTGAAAAAGTAGGCATTCGAGTGAATAATGTTAACTAATGACGAATGTTGGTAGTTGTTGAAATGTTGAATAGCACCAGTGCCGCACAAAAAAGTACCGGCAACGTAATTGCGAGACGGAATAAAGTTATAAGCCTCTTCGTTTCATTAGGACGGCCCTATTACGGTCAACATTGACAAGAATCGTTTTACGATTGTCAACAGAAACATTCATATACTTTTTAAGACATGTAAAGCCATTTAAAAATTAATCACAAAAGTTGCATTGCATTGCAATTTCTGAATTACCCAACAGACATCTTAACAGACACATAATGCAATACTAAAGGCAATATAATAGATATTAATAATAATTAAATCCTAAAAATGTGTATTTAATAATAATAATAAACAATTAGATAAACATGCAAAAAGTCATAACAATTGTATAAGATATTATGGGTCGCCTTTCTAATTGGGGCCTTTTTTTGGATAACCGAGTGGGAAATACTTTACGGGGATATGGGTGACTTAACTCACTAACCAGGAAACCTGCTACTCAGAGGACGGTGAGCCATACCCACTAAAACACTCCTCGGGTGTAACCCACGATATCGCATATGGAGACTACTGGGGTCGCGTTTGTATTCTACCAGACAAGCCTAGTTAGGGCCAAAGTAACACAATTCTCAAGCAATCTAAGCTATACAAAACATAGCATTTTTTCTATGGACATTAAAATTTTTGCGATTTTAAGCGAATCGTACGATATTTGCTTACGTAATAATCCTACTTTGAATGTATGGTAATATTATTTCGTGGTCATTAAAACTTAAATAGTAAATCTAAATACTGTAGGGCCTAAGCAATGTTTTCAAGGAATAAAACGCTAGCTTATTTCCAGTGACTTTAAACCGTAAAATATATAACTCGATCACTTATGTATGGTTATGATATTCTCTTGTATTTTTTGATCTATTCAAATTTAATACATAAGAATACTTCTAGGAAAATTCTTGAAACATTCCGCATTATTTATATTTTGTAAATTAACATTCAAATAGATTATTATCATAAAATCATTATAAATAATGCAATTTTTTTGTCTTTGTTAAAAAAAAATAATTTTAAATAACTAAAATTTTAAATGTATCTCCCATTTATAACATAAGTAAACTAAAAAAATAATAATATGTATCGATTTGATTTTGTTTTGGCATTGATTTAGAAGCTAGTTAGGAGATACTAGTGGTAATTACTAAGCCATTGTAATCCAAGTATGTTAGAGTTTCGTGAGAATAGTTTTCTTTTCTTCTCGTTTATCTTTCTTAAACAGTGGAATTGGCTCGGGATTTAGGGAGATAATTACTTTGTAGGTACCTGCTATTATAGCTAAATAACAATCTTTCTTAACTTCTATAAATGGTTTGTTACCATTAACGTATTAGTTTTTTGTAAAAAATTGAATAATTAGGTTAGGTTTATATTTTGTCAAGCCGTCATTTGGGACAATCAGCTTTTATTTCGTATTATATAAAAAAATGTATGTATGTAACAGTTTTGTAACTTCCATTTATACAAACTCTTTTTCGTTATTACTAATTGATGATAATCATTACAGTAAGATAACTGTAAAAGAGTCCACCAGAAAAGGATAACCACACTGAGTTTCTTGTGTGTTCTCACAGAGGGCGCAGCGAATGGTTCTTATTTGTTAACATTGAATAAATAATTTATGACTGAAAACGTACGTATATATAAACGTAAAACGTAAATATAACGTGTAACATAGCGTAACATAGATAGTGGGTCTTATTTCGGGGATATAGCAGTAAGCTTTAATTGGCCCAGTTTTGGTCAGAGATCGTACTAAATTGAGATTTACATGCGTCTAATCCACGTTGATACGAGAAATCCCAGCGCATACCTTTGGAAAATCGTTATTCTTAGTTTTATAACTGTGGTAGTTACATAATATTAACATTTTTACAGAAATTTATATAGAAAAACAAATTTATGACAAAACATTTGAAAACAGCAGCAGGTGGAAAAAAAGAAAAAGGTCAAAGTTCAAAAGTCTTTCCTCTTTGATTGTTTTCCCTTTGGAGTAGAGACTTTTGGACCTTGGGGTACAAGTGCACAGGCGCTTATTAAGTAGGTGCCTGGTAGTCAGTAACCGGTGACCCAACAGCTGGTGCTTTCCTCGCTCAGCGTACAAGCATCGCGATACATTATAGGTACACTGCCACAAGGACCAAACTTACTAGGACTTAACTAAAATTTGTTTTAGTATTGTGTTTTGTTTTATTTAATATGTTTTTGTTTTATTACAACAATAAATATGAAATAAATCAATCGATAAAACATTAAGTATTAAATAATATAAAATAATCAGCAAAACACCATTAAAGGATATATGACTATGACTGTGACACTTATAACTAATAAGAGATCACAGATTATTAGATCAACATCATACACGCTGACATATTCTAGAGATTCATCCAGCGGTTAAGCCTAACAGAAGTGGTTCAGGAAGACTTGAAACTTTTAATTAGGTTAAACAAGTTGTTTTTAAATTAAAGACAATAGCGTTTAGGTTTAGCTGAGATCAAGTGAGACACTTCCATAGATATTGTCATCGGAACCAAAGACAATAGTGTAATTATTTCCGTTTTAGCATAGCAGATGCTACCTACCATAGATACAATTTTCGTTATTGGAAAATTTATTATTATTAATTATAATTGCTTTTATAACATGCATTCTGTCATTGTTTGAGTCAAGTTGGTTTTATAACTCAAACACAAAATATCTTAAGTAGGTCTTTATAAAGAGACTTTTGAATCGTCAATTTTTACACGACACACGAGCAAGAAAATCGATAGCTGCTCTTTTAAAATAAACACTTCATATAAAAAAATTTAAACAATATTTTATCTATGTTGAAATTTCGACTAATTACTTAGCTCACATTTAAGCTATGAATGTACGAGCACTCAGTTTCATGCTCAATGTTAAATTGCTTGCTAAATTAAATATCAGCAAGTGTCGTCTCATTTTCATATATAATATTCAAATTCCCACGTTAACATAAATTTCGTTTGTTCTAGTTTTGGGGCACAACCTGCTACCCAAGATCGCTCCTGTAAAGATTTGAAATATGGATTTAAATTGTTAGTGTGTTAAAAGCTTTAAAGCTTCAGAACACCGAGTAACGAACCGGTCACTCACGTAGAAATAAAATATAGAAAAAGCTTCAATTAATTTCAATTCAATGAAAATAACACGCAGCTATTCCCGTACTGATACGACTTGGGTTCAAGAAAAAAACTTTAAATCTACCTCAAAGGCCGGCAACTTGTTCGGCAACTTATTTGTAAACCTCCTGGCCTTGCAAGTGTCCATGGGCGGCGGTTGACATTCCATTGACAATTGACCTGCTCGTTTGCCTACTGTTACGGTAATATTTAATATTCTTAGTTTAATTGGTAGTTGATATCTTAAGCTTTCACTAACTAAAAGTACGAGAAAAAAGCTTTAAAAGCTTATGACAAACGCTGTTTCGCAGTGAAATCCTATACAAATTGTGTTAAATTTATCGTAGTTAAGTTTCCTAAGTAGTGTAAGTTGAGCTTGTGGGAGCCTCCAACAATTTTGGCATCTGCTCGTTACATGATGTATGAGTGTCATAGAGAGATTATTTCTTGGCACTAAGACACGGCGCCTGCACCCATAGATAATATATACAGTATTATATAGCAAACTAAAGTTAAACGATCATATAATATACGATTCGTTTGTTCTATGACCCGTAGGAATAACGAATAGTTTAAATCAAGACACCGTACGGATTTAAACGTCAATTTCTTTTTTGGGTACGCAATAATAATAAATAGTGTAAAGGATTATTTATATGATGAAAAACCTTGGGAATGAGTCGCCTTAATGCTGTGATAAGGACATTTGAAGAAAAACAGTGATCACGCTGATAGGTAAGCTGAGTTTTTAGTGGTGTCTTCTCAGTTTATTGTAAAACCCACGTACCTAGATATAAGAAAAATTCTTCACGCACACAAATGATCGCTGATACGATTCTGCTGATATATATATAAAGGTATGACAGTTGTGAGTTGCCGAACACTGGATAGATTCGATTCCCTTTATAGTTAACAATTGTGTGATGTTGGCTCTGGCTGATTTAATAAAGAATGGTAATGATATTTTTCATTTATTGTTTTAATATATATATGAATATTGACCCATTCTCTGGTGTATGGTGTAATCGTTGGAGCTCTTTACAACAGTACTTTAAAACATAGTTATCAAGGAATGACGAAAGAAACTCGATAGCTGTTTTTGATACTTGTTTATGTACCTACAAAAATATTTAGGGGTTTTTATTTTATAGATAGGTGCAAACCAGAAATGAGAAGTTGCCGACTTTATGGACACAATAAGCCAGAGACTTGCGTGCATTGCTTTAATTGTGTTCATACTGATACAATTTTTGTAGTGTATTTATTTACACTTCATTGCACCTAAACACTAGAAGCAAATGACGTTAATAGATGTACACAGAGGAGCGGCGTTGTCGCTAATAAGCGACCCCTTCCAGACAACCCACAATGTGACAGATCAATAGATAACAGATATGAAATATCTATATTTTAATTCGTATATTTTTGAGATGATCACTCAACCAATTGAGTGTATAATGGTTGGAAAAGTCGTTTCCATTCATGCACCCAAGTACTACTTCCAAGTGAAACGCAGCCTTTAAGCTGACGGCTTAAAAAGCCCTTCACCCATTTCAGCGCAACACCACATTGAGGAAATGTACTTTAAGAAAGCAAAAGCTGCGCTCCTTAAAAGAATTTTCACGCTTCTAGTTCATTCATAGCTCAAACTTTACAATGCTTGGTATATTATATCGGTCAAAGAGAAAAAGTGATATATATTTACAATAATTAATTCATGATTTCCTTTTAATAATAGTTATGTTATAAGAACCGTGCTTAAAGCTCTGCTGAGTACGTACTCTAAGTGCAGGTGGCAGATAAAAGTTCTGTGAGAGAAATGTATGCAGCATCTATAATTATTGTAAGTGTATTTTTTCTTAAACCTATACAGCTTATCAAAAAAAAGTTTACACAATAAAAATATATTAAAAATAAAGCCAAAATAAGGTTAAAACATAGAATCTAAGATCGGAAATAACAATAACAAAAAAACACGAACAGAAAAAAAAAATATATATATGTATATATATATATATATTTATACATATGAACAAGTGGAGTATATTATGTGAAGAACGAGCATTTATGTGTGTGTGTGTGTGTGTATTAGTGTGTGCAATGGTATTGCTGTGTTATTGAGTGTGCGAGGTTGAGTCTTAGTTTTTTTTAAAGAATTTGGTTATGTGCCGTTTTACTTATCTATACTAATAATAAGACAGTAAAAATCGAAAAACTGTACATTAAATATTTTTTCAAAAAACTGAAAGGAGGCAATTAAAGAAGAGTCATAGAAACCAAAAAACCAATTTTTGGAATTCTTGTCTGTCTGTCTGTCTGTCTGTCTGTCTGTCTGTCTGTCTGTCTGTCTGGTACTTTATAACTTGAAAACTACTGAACGGATTTGAACGCGGTTTTCACAGTTGGATTATATATAATTAGGAGCGTTGTCAAAAGTTTATTTTGTCAAAATCGGTTAAGAGAAAAAGAAGTTATGGTCAATTGAAAATTTACTTCAACCACTGCTTCAAAATTTTTAAACACTTATATTGATTGATTAGTTATATATTGTTAAATATGTTCTAATATAAGTTAATCTTAATATTAAAACTTATGAGAGGTAACAAAAATAACAAATAATGCAGTGCGCGCGGGCGCGGTTGAAGTGTTGAACAATGTGCTCGATAGATGGCGTTGATAAAATTCGTAGATTTATTTTATTTTTTTATTTCTTAAACCTATACAGCATATCAAAAACAGTTTACACAATAAAAATAGATTAAAAATAAAGCCAAAATAAGGTTAAAATATAGAATCGGAAATAGAATCTAAGATCAGGAAAAAGAATAACAAAAAAAAACACGAACAGAAAAAAAAAAATATATATATATACACATGAACAAGTGGAACTATGTGAAGTATGAGCATTTTAGTGTGTGTGTGTGTATCAGTGTGTGCAATGGTGTTGCTGTGCGAGTGAGTGTGCGAGGTTGAGTCTTACTTTTTTTTTAAAGAATTTACATTAACGTTTCATTTACCTTATGATTATTTTGAGTGAACACTACCCATACAAACAAGTAAAAGGAAACGAGCGAAGAGACGTTTGTCATTTGTCGGCATCTATTTTTCCACCTACATCTAAGGATGTAACGTTAAGACGTTAATGAGGTTTACCTTTTATTATTTGGTCAAACTAATAACCTCACAAGTACATATAACTTCGTAAGAATTTTCTTTCAACTCTTAACCGCTGAGGAGTTTTACCTTCCATCATCAGCTCATCCACATAAGATGACTATCAGAATATAAAATTGTCAGAATAGTAATTGCCTGTACGTTAATTTGAAAGTTGCCCTCGATTTCCCTGAATCATCCGATCCTGTAAAGCTACATCATCCCTGAGTAACACAGGCTATATATAATTCCTATTGTAACAAGATTTTAGCCCGTGTAAGAAAGCCCTGTCGAGATCATTAAAAAACGCTATATACTTAACCAAATTACACGTGGGCGAAGCCGCGGGCGGAAAGCTAGTAGTAAAATAAATATATTTTTTAAGAAAATAATTTACGTAGGTACACAAGAGATCGCATATACGATACGATTATATTTATTAATATATTCACACTTTATTGCACTTAAACAGTGGAAGTAGATGACGTTAGTCGATGTTAATACATATAAGAGCAACGGGCGGCCTTATCGCTCATAAGCGATCTCTTCCAGGCAACCCACAAAAAAGAATACTTATAATACAATTTGACTGGTGCAAGAGGTGCACCATTAGGTAAAACAGAAAAAAATAATCTTATTTAAATCTAAAATTGTAAATAATTACACTACGCACTAATTATAATTATTATCGTTTTATGTATCCCACTACTTTTTTATTAGTCTTTTTAGAGTATAATGACCTAAACCGGCGTAGGGAAATTGCCTTTGTGAAGTTTGCCTGGAACATAATCAGGGGCGGCATTGATTGCAGTAATATTCTGCAATCATTGCTAAGATTACATGCCCCTGATAATTTTTACCGGCTCAGGAGGCATCCATTGCTGGCTGAGGTACGGTTCCAAAGCCTCCGCCGTCAAAGCCCCATTCCGCGTATGATCGCCCTAACGAATCGTTTCATTAGCTCTGCACCAGAATGTGACATTTTTATGACAGGGTTAGGAATGATAGTGGACGAATATAAAAGGTTGTTAAATCCAATAAATGCATTTGAAGAAGAGATATAAAAGATGATATATGTGCAATAAAATTATTGAATTTTAATTTATTGAATTTTTTTTGTTTTTTATTTCTGTACTTGTGACTGTGTATATAACATATTTTATCTGTGAAACATGTTTAAGTTCTGTATTTTTGTTATATATCTGTGTCTGTTTTGTTTCCGTAAAATAAAATAAATAAATAAATTATACATATATATATTTAGCCTTTAAGAAAATTAAATTTTCCCATACGAAGGGTCCGTAACTGCAGATTGCCTGCGGTGAGTGTTACGTTCAACCTTGCAGTCTGCTCCCGTGAAATTGAATTAGCAACTCATTAGTGACGCCAATAACGCTTAACATTAGCTTTTCGATGTTTGGTACACATTTAAATGAAATTTTTGCGTATTTTGTACACTATTTAACTTAATAATAAGAGACAGGTTTATTCTGTTAAATATTATGTAGTAGACTAGACTAGTTAGACTTAAATCGAGAACTGAGTAAGGAATTTTTTTTTTATAGAAGAAGGGGAAAACGAGCAGGCGGCCCACCATAAAGGTCGCCGCCGATAGACACACACGCGGCTGGGCGATCGTGAGTGCGTTACCGGCCTTTAAAGGAAAATTAGGATGAAGGGGTAGGGTAGAGGGTGGGGGAGGGGAAATGATGGACACCGGAAGATCTCACTCGACGAACGAAAAGCGAGTACAAAATGAACAAAGTCCAATTGTATCACTTGTTTTCTGTGAGAGAGTGGTATTTCTCCGGCCGTGCCTGCCCATTCGGCTGAAACTCTAAGTAACAGCATGGCACTCCCACTCAAAAAAAGGTGAGGTATAATATATCTATATTTGTGATTTACATATTGGTGGTGTGATATTATAAAATATTACCGTATAACGTCACCGATTTTTTATTGATTTTTAATCACCATAAGATATATACGAAGGTGTAAGAATGAATGCACCAATTGGTCTTGAATTAGGCAGAGATGATTTTTCTATTTAAAGTATGAAAAACTGCGAGGAAATCGTCAGCATTATGGGTACTCTGACACAAGGACCAAAATTTTCTTTATTGATTATATTTTGTTTTAGTTTTAATTTTTTTTATTAAGGCACACCAACAACACACATGCATATACAACTAAAACAAAACTAAAACTAAATGAATTAGAGGTTGAAGTTTTGACTAAAACTTTTTTTCATAATATGTCTATTGTATAACATGATATGTATCATATGTGATCATGATATTTTATCATATTGTCCATGATTAGTTTATTGCCTGCTTCTTTTCAGCTTGGTCACGTACGAACAGGCGTAGAGTCATTTACATTTAAGACAATTCAAAATGGTCCTATATACCTTACTGAATAAAAAGATTTTGACTTTGATTTATTCTATATCTAGTGGCACTCGGCTTAAAGCTACTAATTAGACTCTAATGGCTTCTTGATATTGCAGAAGTCACAGTGATCCTCCATCGCGTCGCATCTCCGTAAAACCTCCAATGACTTTGATGATGGTATCCATTCGGATTCTCATGCGACTATAGATAATACAAAAAGGCATGTGAAAGTTTGTCTGTCGCGATATTTCAAACCGTCGAAGCGCGGTTCCCTAGGGCGGGCGGGGGTAAACGCGAATTATAGGCACTTAGTTTAAGCGATGGCCCGTAGGGGTTCTACGTGTTTCGTTACACTCACTAAACACCGAATCTACGATTAAACATTAAAAATATATTCGCCAATTTACTATGTTACAGTTGCTAAATATTTGTGAATTTGTTTGCGTACTTACGTCAGATGGTCACCCTTTTTTTCGACTCCTTGTATTCGACTAAGAGCCTAGATTTGTAGATACGTGTTAGTTTTTATTTTAGATATAATAATAGTATTCTGGGTACTTCTTATCTTTTTTTAATTCATTGTTTAACATTTTAAAGTTTAATTCATATTAATAAATGTATTTTGTCTTTCAAATTATAATAATATACTTTTACTTCGTTTCAAAATCTCGGTTGTTGGATGCTGTCGCTTACACCACTCTTAACCATACATGCTCTTCGATTTTGGTTGCTTCTGATTTGCCCATTTTCTGTCCAGAATCAAATCACAGGTCAAGTCTAACAGGTCTACAAGCAACCGTACCATCCACACATCAGTCTATTCTTATTAATTCTTCCTATTCGAGGAATGTCTGGCAACATCGGCTACTGCTTATTTAAAATACTGTTGATGTTACATTTGTGTATTACTTTAAGACGATGCACTGTCTTTACAATTTGTCTCTAATTATTATCTCAATTAGTATAAGTATTAAACACTCGTAATGAGTCCAATCAAGACATTTTGCTGTGTGAGCGCAAACATGACTAATCTATCCTGTTCAAATTCAAACGGCACTCTGAGCTTGTGAATAATTAAAACATTACATGCAAAGGTGATTGCGTACGTGTTTATTTGTCGTCACGATGACTTCTATTATAAAAGCAATTATGTTTATAGAAATTTAATGAGGATTTAGGAGACTTCATTATTGAACGCATGTCAAGATTACGAACTCAATTATGGTAGATATTAGTAGAAGCGATGGCTTTCTTCAATAAGTGGAAATATAAATCCATACTACCTCTCATCTGGACGGACCTCACTCAATTCCCAGTAGGTTTCTCACCAAATGTCCACCTTTGAGGAGGCTCCCACTCGCCAGCTGGTTCTTTCTTGCTCCAGCGTCCATCGGTTCTTATGCCCAGCCCATTGTCACTTTAGCATATAAGTTACCTGGTCTTTGATTTTAGTTCTACGATTTTTTTATGATTGAATCGCGTAAAGAATAAGCGTTACCCTACGATAGACTTGAGATTAGAGACCACGTTTCGGCGCTGGTTACTGGTAGGACTGTCCGAAGACAACTTAAGGCAATGACAGCGTTGTGGACGACCGGGTGTTATTAAAACTGTTAGACCTAATAGTATTTCATACTGCAACTGTGTTTCTTCCTCTCACTTTAGAAAGGTTTTATTAAACTGTAAATCATTAGATAAATAAAACATTAATATCAATTTTTTTATAGAAGTGGTGGCAAACGAGCAGGAGACACACCATAATGGTGAAGTCGCCGCCCATAGACACTCACGTGGCTGGGAGCTGGTGATTTTGTTGACGGCCTTTCAGGGAATGGTACACTCTTCTCTTGAAGGACCCTAAGTCTTAATGGTTCAGATATAAAGTGCGGGCATAACGTGCATGGTAGATACATGGTGCATGTTAAGAAATGTCTCACTAAACGGTCAGTGGTGGAACGACGGACATCGAGGTGATTCGTGATCCATTAATATTTAAAAAAATACAATTAATAAATTTAATACTTAAATAAACTAATAAATTACAACACTAAAGTCAATTTAAATAGTTTGGTCCTTGTGGAATTCATAATAAGCATTCAATATTATATATTATAAAAAAATACTAGTTAAGTTTTGTTTGGAGTTAGTATGGGCGACTGATATATTTTCCGTATTTCCACATAATTTTAGCAAAAGATGTTCATATTTTCCGTTTCGACGCCGGGAAAACTAACAATGTTGTACAATATTTTACTGCATTGTCTCTAAATTCTAAATACTTTGGGCAGCTTTAGGGGTGAGTGCAGTTTCGCTATTACACAGAGTTACAGGAATAGATACGCTTAGAAAAGTTTTATAAGAATACTAGACAGATTTTTTTTCATTTTTATATTCCTTGTAAAATTCGTTCAGGTTTGTAAATACAATGATGGCACCCATTTAAACAATGAATTGCTTGTATTTAATAACACGCTCTCTCATTATATCTTATATTTCTGTGTAATTAAATATACAAAAAAAGAAACAAAATACAATATGGTATCCACTTACGTATATAAATGAAAATTTTCTCAATAACCAGTACTGAGAAAATTATGTGTAAATAAATGTTAAAATGATTAATAAATAACTTTTAGTAAAAGTGGCTGTCGTTTAAGTCATATTAATATTTGTTTAATAGGTGTGCTTTAAGCTTTTAAAAACTTCGTTGTAAAAATCCGGCCCATTTGTAAAAAAAGCTTAAGCAAGCTCATAAGATACTTAGTAATCTGTCTGTTGTCTCTCGCTACGATTGGTGAAATCGACTGTGTAATTAAGAAAATGAATATCTTTATATTTAAATTCCAATTGCCCAATAAATAAAGCGTTGCAAATGCAAACTGGATTGGCCACACTCTCCGGAGAGAAATTCCCAGGCGCTGGACTTGAATCCTCAATGAGGCGAAGGGAGCCGGTAAGACTTGGAGATAGCTCAAATTGATTTAGGTCCAGAGAACAGGCTCTTCCAATACGACTAAAGAACATCTTAGTGGACATCCGATCTCTTATTCATATAATAAAATCTAGTGAATGTACACCCGTGTAAGTCCTGTCGCGACAGTGTCCCAAGTTAATGTTGCGTGTAAAGTTATAGCCCAGTTTCTGAACTGCAAGCTCTAACTTCGCGGGGGCTATATGAGTTCTACAGTATTCACGTCACGCACTGTTAATTTTCACATTACTTTTTTATAATATGAAATATGCAATTTAACACGTTATATATCTACTTAAACAGTAAAACTAATACATATTAGACTTGTATAAATTCAACTAAAACACTGAAATAAATTTAAAAAGTATGATACAGCCATAAGGCTGGGCATTTTTTCGTATCGCGATGCTTATACATTGAGCGAGAATAACACCAGCTCTAGGGTCACTGGTACTGACTACCAGCTATTTAATTGTTTAATAAGCGCGTGTACCCCCCAACAGTCTCTACTCCATATATTATATTAACACAAGTAGGCTTTGTCTGCGACTTCGTCTGCGGTTTGTCTGGTTTGCAAAATAAATTTTTGAATGGCAGAGTTCTGGTAAAATGTTATATACAAACCTTCACCCCCCTTCAACCTTTTTTATGGGTTTTACGGGATAAAAAGTAACCTATATTCTCAAGTGCAGTCTAGATAGAATGAACACAAGATGTCCACATAAAATGTCATCGAAATCGGTACAGTAGTTTAAGCATTTAAACATACATACAGAGTTGCTTTCGCATATAATACTAGTATGTATTATATCTTAGTAGAATAAGCGTAATACATTATTCAAGCATCTCGCCCGTAATATTGAAGACACGTCCGCAATTCAAAGGAAAAACTCATACGTAGGTACGTAAGGTTCGCATTTTTTCTTTTCACACAATCCCACGGTTTAGTGGGCGTTAATTGCTCGGTGTGAATTGTTACACCTGCCCCTAATGGGTAAACGTAATAAACATAAGTGACTCTAATTTTAATGAGCCAACTTTAGTGGAGAAGCCTTCTTGTAAAAATCGTTCGCTGCTATACTTTTGGGCTTAGATAAGGTTGAAGCTTTTAGAGGATTTAGAATATTGGTGTCCATGAGTTGACGTTATATCGTATTAAATTTAATACAGTGCAGCTGTGTTTCATTTTATGGGATTCTAAATGAAATATTTCAAGTGTTATGGAGTTGCCTTTCAGTGGCATATGAATTTTATTGCATCCTATAATGTCGCCTCTGGGGCGCGTTAGGTGAAATATTAAAGAGAATGACAATATTTTATAAAGAATAGTGGGCCTGCCTTTAGAGAAGCAGGGCAGTGCAACCTTTTTAAATTATACTTTTGTATTATTTAGTAAAATCTATTGAATTACAATTTACAAAACTCCTCAATAAAGGAAGTGTGAAATATAAAAAAAAATAATTGATTTTTCGCAAATGCTTGACGGCCCATCAGGCATTACCGAGCATCATGATTAAAAGGCCGCGTGTTGCTCATCCATGGTGTTAACATAAATACACCCTATCACATTTGAATGCATTTTAAATTAAGCAGTTATTTTTATTGTTATTTATCAAGTTCTACGAATCGCAAGTTAGTTGGTAATAATCAACAAAAATCACAATTTATTACATACCACGACACAAGTCTACTTACTACCAGGATACTGTTGGGACTGATCTGAATACTCCTATCCTAGCCTCTTTATCTTGTCATATACTTTAAAAAGCTGGGAACAGCTGAAAATAAGTTAAAGACAAAATATCTTTATTCCCCAGGTCTATAGACCTGTTCGTACGCGACGCAAGAAAGCAAGAAACTTGGCTCTATTGACTTTAGTAATGATCCCAGTACACTACTTTCTATTTAAAAAAAATGTTTTGTAGTTCTTATCTAATCATTCACAAAAAAGAAACGAGAGAAGAAATGAATTATTTATGTAAAATGTATGTAAATTTATCCTTGAGTGTCGTAAACTTGTCTTTATTACTAAAACTAGTGTTGATTGTCTATCCATCTATTCATTTTCGTAGAAGTGTAGCAGTGAGTCGAAGCTCCAGTCAAACTTTGGTAATTTAACTTCAAAACAGGTTGGTTGGTGTACGGAACGTTTGTTCAGCCGCATTTCACTACTCTGTGACATTTATGTCTAATAGACTGACGATATTGTGGTACTAGTTGATTCTGTGGCATTAGTTTTGAGTTTACGGTTTTTGGTGTGGCTGGTTAAAGTTATTAAATATTATTAAATCAAGTGAGCAATCGAGTTTTATTGAGTACTGATATGTACGGACCAAAGAGTTTGTATTTTTTTTTGATTATCAAAAAAAAGTGTAAAAATCAAATATATCAAAAATATGCTTAGTGTGCATGTTTTTTTTATTTCCTTTGTCCACACATTTTTTCCATGTATTTATCAGTACTATTGTATGGTTTATTCAGGGTAACAAAGCAGACACATCACAAAACAGAATACAGAAGAAAACTTGATAAAAATATACATACAAGATACTTGTTTTGCAAAAAAACCAAAAAGTACAAATATAAATAACAATTTAAAAATAAACACAAAAATAAACTATTTATAAGAAGTTATATACACAAAAACAAAAGAAGAACTCAACATTTTCAGATTAGCCCGATAGTTATCAAGAAATATCGCTCTATACATATGAACGAAAGCCTTTAAAAGCAATATAGCGAATCAGCAGACACTTTTAAAATCTAATAAAACATTTTTCCCAAGAGGCTGCTCTCAAATTGAAACTGAAGATAATCCCTTTCAAGCGATTTGATTCGTTTTATACTTTTCATTAAATTCAACTAAAGTCCCAGATGTTCCTAATTCTAAATTAATCCAGGACTTAATAATTACCGTTTTTCATCAAAAATTGAATTTGATTTGAAATTGTAAGCGATGTTTGAATAAGTTATATTTTGGTGTTAAATTTATAGGCGAAAGTCGATAATCAAAATATTGTCATAATAAAACATTAGTTTAAATAAAAAAATAGTATAGTAATAGTACAGCTTTTAAGTAACTTTTGGTATATATCATTGGGATTACTATTGAAGAAACGATTTTTTTTTAATAATTACTATTGATTTACAATAGTATTTATAAGAGAGCTTTTAAGAAAGCTTATGTTTTACTTAAGTTAATTAAAAAATATAAGTGGACTTTCAGTTATTATATTACAAAAATTTCGTGTATTTTTATGACAATGTTCTTACTGAAGTACCTCTAGACGTAGTTTTTCTCTTAGTTGTCAGTTTGTAAACGTATATACAAAAAAAAGTGTATATCGATCAAGTTTCCGGTTACGGCTTATGAGATTAGAATAATTTTCTCGTTTCGAGGTCCTCCCCGAGCACAACCGGCAGTTTAATTAAAACTAACAGTTGTCTCACACAGTCTTATCCGGCAATTTGCGAGGTATTACAAGCCGAACTTTGCCCACAAATTATCTTTACAATGCGGTTATGTTAATATAACAGTAAATCTCTTGAAGGTCATGGCCGCACTGCGTTTTTAGACGCAAGTAATTTTAAAATGTTTCTAATCTATTACAACTACAAAGGTTTGTTCAAAATATAATTCAGCAGTCTTGTTGGGAGCTCAATAAGTGATAGTTAATGTTCATTTTGAAAAAAAGAAATATACTTAACCGCTATTTTTCTAGCCGTATCGTAGGTAACGTTTATTATTAAAACAAAACCAATAAACATATGAGATTTAAGACTTTAGATATCTTCAAAACATTACGTAATGCTTTTTCCGAAATTACAGGTTTTCAGAAAATGTTTGAAACTTATCATCTAGTATCGCACAAATTACGTTTAGAAGTTGAAGTTGTGAAATGTATTAATAAATTCAGTATTTCGTTTGTAAAGACGTATTAGTAAATTCCTATTTAACGAATCAGGAGTAGCATGGACAATGTGATAATGCTAATTAACCGAGGACGCTAAAGCCTTTTAGATATTATATTGGTTTTTGTACTTTATAAATTCCCATTCACTATTGCATGGTGTAATTGTTGCACCACTGTAAAACGTTCTTGACGGTTTAAGGAAGTGGCGGAGAGTTTCTTGCCAGTTCTTCTCGTCCGCCCGACGCCCTTTATTCAGTAAATGTAATCCATAAGTATAAAGAAGTTACCTATTCGAATAAAGATATTTTTGATTTACTCATAGACACTCTAAACTTGACTTTTTAATAAATTCTCTTAATCATAACTTAACATAAAACCCACCTTTACCTAACCAACTCAAGGACCATTTCCTTGAGTCATTGACGTTCCACATGTCTATGTGAATAATGTATTGATTTGATTTAAAAAAAAGTTTATAGTGATCTAAACGATTTGGTGCTAGTTATTAACTGTATGATAAAAACGCGCGTAGATTACAATAGTGCGGTCATTGCTTAAGGCCGAAATAACGTTTTTCCATGAAAACGTGTGCTGAATGACGTTATTATGGTAAATGTATAATTTGAAAAATTACTTAAGCGTTGGAGGTACATTACAGAAATAGCACTGGAATGAATTCACCATTTGGTTTTCATTAATAATTTCCATAGGACAGTGGTATGTAAAAACATGTTATAAATAGCACCTTTAAATAATTATCAAGCTCTTACCATACATATACATGATATATATCTTCTTTAAATAAGATTGTTTTTCTTAATCATCGAACCTTACCAATACAAGGACCTGAATAGTACTTTTTTATTTGTATAGTTGGGCTAGGTTTACGAAAATTTTGATATTTTATTACTTTCTCTTTTGTAATGTTTATATAATTTTGTTGTGCGTTATTATTATATTGATGTATATGGCAACCTCATGGGTATTATCTAAATGTTTTCCAAGAGCTGGTGCTTTCCTTGCTCAGCGTATAAGCATCGCGATACAGCGAGGTAATGCCGCCAGCATTGTGGGTACTCTGCCACAGGGACCAAACTTTTTAAATTTATTTTAGTTTTGCGTTTTTTTTTTATTTTAAGTTATATATTAGTTAGGTAAATATTAAGAATGTTTACAATAATTTAAGATTTATTTTGGGATTTTTTTAGCTTCTTCACTAAAAATGTATACTTATTACATACTAGCTTTCCGCCCGCGGCTTCGCCATCGTGTAATTTGGTTAAGTATATAGTGATTTTTAATGATTTCGAAAGGGCTTTCTTTCACGGGCTAAAATCTTGTTACAATTGGAATTATATATAGCCTGTGTTACTCAGGGATGATGTAGCTTTACAGGATCGGATGATTCAGGGAAATCGAGGGCAACTTTCAAATTAACGTACAGGCAATTACTATTCTGACAATTTTATATTCTAATAGTCATCTTATTATGTGGATGAGCTGATGATGGAAGGTAAAACTTTTATTTTATTTTATTAAATCTGTCCCCAAACATCTTATGGGCTAAATATATTAAAAGAACAACAAACTTATAAGATAATAAAACAAGGTATACACACAAAACAATTATATGGGAACTTGAAACAGTGGTTCGGTTGATATTATGTGGTTTTTTTTGACTGTAAGAAAGACAAATAAAAATAAACAGGTATTTGGTACATTTAACTTTTGTTATGTTATTTATTTTTTTATTTCACCGGTTGCCTTGAAGAGCTTTTCAAAGCCCCGCCCCTTCTGTTACTTCATTTTTGTTTATAATATTATTGATTTTTGTATTCAAACAAAGCGTTACTGTTATAAAAATAGATAAATATAATCCAACGTAATGTTAACAAATGAATCAAAAGACTTGGCGTCCTGTTATCTCCCTTCATCTACGGAATAAAAGGGAGTATGGAAATATCTTATCCGAATGAGTGCAATGAAATATGAATTCCATCTCACAAAACATTATTCCGTTATTACCTATTGCTTATTCGAATGTTGACAATACAACCTTTTGTTTATACATAATTCTTCATACATATATTATGTATAGTTTTTTTGGTAACAGTAAGGAAAACATTGTTATCTTGCTTTGTTAATTTAATTGTGAGTAACACAATTTTGTATTAATTGTTTATTTTAAAAGAGCTATCGAGTTTCTTGTCGGTTCTTCTTGGTAGATGTCTGCCTTCCGTACCGGTGGTAGTGTAAAAATTGAGGTGTTGAAAAGTGTCTTTATAAAGACCTACTTGTATAAAGATATTTTAAATTTGAGTTTTGAGTTTGAAACGAGCAGGCGGGTCAGTTTGAGTGAAGTGCTAACAGCCGCCTATGGACACCTGGGGGCTTGTAAGTGAGTTGCCGGCCTTTATAAAACTGTATTTTATACTTCATACAAAATTTAAGACAAATAATTATTTTTGAAGATTTTTGATAGAATTGTATGTATAACTAACGCTTAGTCGATTAAAAATAAATCGATACGGCTATCCTAGTAGTGAAAGGTTTATAAAAAATAACAAGATATTTTTATTATTTTATGTACTTAAGAAGTGTACTCTTGTACCATATTTATTTGTATAATTCGTACTGTTTATATTGAGTCTCATTTTAATTCTATATAACATCATATATACGTCTATTGTCTAGAAAATTCTCCTTTGACAACTAATTGTTTATGGTTAAATAAATATGAAAAACATCGATATTTTTATACGAGTATGTAGTTTAATCTTTACTTTCAAATACAAAAATAACTATACAAATAAATTAATTAAAATTAAATAAAACTTATAAATGAGCGAGAAAAAAAACCATCCCTTAATTCAGATTAACCACAAATTAATTTAGAATACTGACACAGTCTTGTACAAGTGTTATTGTGTCAATGTTTGTAACTTATAATGTATTGTTTAATTTGTTTTTCTTTCCGTAGCCTTTGAGCCTATGTATGTAACACTGTATTATCTGTGAAACATGTATTAGGGTCCAATATTTGTCAAATAATTCTTTATTTTTGTGATGTGTACGTTTAATGAAATAAATATAGTCTTGTAGTAGTCCCAACACAGTCTTCGACGCACTTATTGTGCCTTATACGTACCCTTTCTCCGAAGCCAATATTAAATTAAACAGAAAACCTGGCGCCACACTAAACAACCCCTGAAGCCAGTGACAAGCAAATAATTCCCTCGTAAACCCCCGCACGTGTCTAGCGTCTAGCGCAAATTCGCGACGTTGATCCTCAGCAATCTGTTCCGAACAATAAGTCGCTCTCAACAAAAGCCGGCCATTTGAACAAGTCGGAAACTTTTGTAAGACTTTCTATACTCTTGGCAATGGTAGCGGTTCACACAATACAACCAGTATTCATTAGATCCATAAGCGAGACAAAAATAACGTTTTATATGGTTTGTAGCACTATGAACCAGTTAGTTTATACATCTTCTATATACAGTGTAAAGTCTATATAACGACACTGAAGGGACTGTGCATTTTATGGCGTTATAGTTTTTTTTTAAAATAGGCAATCGAACAGGAAGCCCACCGTAATACCTAGCCATACTTACGTGGCTAGGAACTCGTGTGTGCGTTGACGGCCTTTTAGGGAGTGGTACGCTTTTGTCTTGAAAGAACCTAATTCGTGTATGAAAAAAATAGTGAAGAAAAAACATACAAGCTAAACCAAACAAAGCCAATTTATTTCAACGCTTTAGAATGTTTGTCGTTAAATGGAGTTAAGTTATGTTTATTTTTATATATGAAGTTTACACAAAAAAACTCAGATTACCTATTTTTATGTGTCATCACTGTTCAAATGTCCAACATTTAGGGTGATTAATTCCTAAGCCTTTTATCGTTTTTTTTTTTATTTTTTTTATTTTTTACATTATAATTGCTAAACAATTTTTGCTTAATATAAAATTATAAGAACATAAATGAATCGATGCCTTGATCCAGGAAAGCTTTATGCTTTACTTCGCGGAATTTATTTCACTTTACATTGACCCTACAATGACATTTACTGTCAGTTCCCAAATCTAGGGCGTAGAGCGGACGAGAAGAACGGGCAAGAAACACTCCGCCACTACTCTAATTCGCCAAGTATACAGCACGATTATTAAAAGCTAAAAATTCAAAAACACCTTTACCGGTTGGCATGGTGAAATAGGAGCACACATTTACGTTCGTGAGAACGTTAAGAACATTAAGTGAGAACAAACTGATTAATCAAGCTTATAAGCAAATATAAACAATACCAAGAAAGACAAGGGGGTATGGTAGGGCAAGATCTCAAGCAATAATTACATTCAAGAAGATAATTCTATTTCTAATGGAATTAGTGTGAAATAGTAATCCTGGGAATTTGGGAATTCGTATTTTTTTGTTTAATTTAGTAATTGGCTTTGTTCATTAGCGAAACCCCAAACTTTGAAGTAACAATTTCGAAGAATTATATCTACACTTAGGTATCATTATGACAAAAAGCTATATTCCCAGAACAATTTCGCCAAAATTAAAAACAGTAAACGGAGAGAAACATTTTAAATTACCGAAAGAAAATAACAACTCGCGTAATACGGTAGATTCTTATTTCATTTATTTTAAGCTTCTTGACTCCGGTGTCCGGATTAGCCAAGGCCGCGTATTGACGTTAAGCGGCGGAACAAGCCACTCCCGGGGGATTCCCGGCGCTGTCTTAGCTAACAAATTAAATGGGGAAACGTGGTAAACAGAGTTAAACTGCTAGTGTATTTGTTAAATACAATGTTTAATCAATACAGTTATAATTAAGTGAAAATAATCTTTGCACAGAAATACAGTGCACTATTTAATTTATATTACAAAGTATTCTTCATTAACTATTATTTTTAATTTACCAGAGTTCTAAAGTTGGGGGTATAGTACAAGTATGAAACTACTACATTCCTCTCTGACCTCTTTAGTAACATGTAATTAATTTTATACAAATTAAAAACAAAAGCCTTTTTTACTGATCAATACTATAGTCTCAACTCAGATTTGGTTAAGGTCTCCAAAGCGCTCCAGTTCTGGCAACCCAGCTCTGACAGTGGTTGATAGGCGTCGCCATTTTGCAACTAATATAAAACAAATATCAACTTCTTTTTTTACGCTTAATTCACAGATAAGAACGTAAAAATAAGAAAAAAATATATTTGTTAAGGGCGACCTTGACACCAGTAAATTATTATTTCCACACAACTCTTAAAAAAGTAAATTTTAATTAAAAGATAATTTAGGGAACTTTTGTTATAAGATACAAAATAATTATGAATGACAAAAACAACAGTTCACCATAAAGGTAAGGTTGCCGCGCATTGATACTCACGTGGCTGGGAGCTCGTAAGTGTGTTGCCGGCCTTTTAGGGTGTGATACGCTGTTATACTTATCTATCTATATCTTTTCCACATACAGCGATTACTTGTGTACGTCAATAATATTCTTATAGCAACGAGTGTTTCAAAATATTACTTCGAAGTCACAACAAACCCAGCTATATAAAATAAATAATACATTCTGTTAGTATTAAGCAATAGATTTTTCATGTGTTTAACCAAAGTGATTGTAGGAAGGAGCGGACTGGCGCCCGGAAGTCGTTTCCACGTGACGAACGCCGGATGTGACACTGGATAGTTCCTTCACGTCTTTTCATTAAAGCCTTTTAACCAACCGCAACCTATTTTACAATATATCTTAGATTACTTTTGTGGATTAAGCCGGACCTTATTACGCTACTAATACAAAATACTAAGGTATAGGTACTAACCTTCATAGGTGAACCTTCTAGAATCTAAAGCTTCAAAGCTGCGCCATCAAGTTGCGCAATCAGGTGTAACAACTGTGATATCACATAGAGTTTGTGTTGGTGTGATTTATGATAAATATTAAAGAATTTTGTTGTATATAGTAGATTTATCGTAAATCAGAGAAGTTAATCGGATTACCTGAAGCTTAAGAGCTACGTGCAGTTCGTACCATGAACAAGTTAAAAGAACCAGCTGTCTGTCACTGTATTTCTGAAATAATATGCCTCGAAAATTCAATAAGAGACCGTTTGACTTGACTTAAGATCCTATGTCCCATCGATGGGACATAGTGCATCTAATTTAATTTACCTGCTTTATCCAACAAACTTTGTCTTTTACTTTGCTCCAAGTCTAACCGGCTCCCCTCGTCTCATCTGCAACACGACGGTACCCAACTGTTTGGTATATATACCACAGATGTCTTTAGTCTTTATTTATTTATTCGGACTTTATTGCACTTAAACAGTAGAAGTAGATGATGTTAATATATAAGAACAACGGGCGGCCTTATCGCTAGTAAGCGATCTCTTTCAGGCAGCCAACAAAATAAAAGAATACTTAAAATACAATTTGACTGGTGCAGAGGGTGCGAGGTATACAAACAAATATACAAAAGCAAATATACATTCCATTAAGTAAAACAGGAAAAGTAAGTTAAATAAAGTCATTAAATACATTAAGGACAACAAATGCTTTCGTAGGAGAGATTTAAAAGATGATAGTGAGGAGGCTGATCGGATAGGTTCGGGAAGTGAGTTCCGAAGCTTTATAGCGGACACTCTAAACCAGTTTTATTTACTTTACCTTTTACTAGAGTCTAAGGACCCACGTCGGGCCATAGGGCAGATATGACTTCTCTATTCCACTCTGTCTGATGCAAATTATAATAAACATCTCAGAATTCGGTAATTAGGACTAACAAGAGGCGCAATTTAAAAATCATAAATCTTACACATCTTAATATCCCTCCTTTCCAGTTGAAAGATTGTGTCGTCGTATAATTTCCTTTCAAATTTAATTTCATAAAGACATGTGGAAATGAAAGAAAATGTTTTCTTTTTAATACCTTTTTCATGAATGTCGTATGAATGGTACATTAGAAGCGTTAATTTATGCCCAAAACGTTGGCATGCATTTTACAATCAAGTAAAATAATATTACAGGACTATTTAAACGATAAAAAAACGCTAGGTATTTGAAATATTCAAAAAGATCCCTGGAGCTCACTTTGATACCCTATATATTCATATAGAAGAGGGGGAAAACGAGTAGGAGGCACACCATACAGGTGAAGTCATGCCCATACAAACTTAGCTGGGAGCGTGTGCGTTGCCGTCTTTTTAGGAAGTCGCCCAGTCTTTAACAAATCATGGTACACTTGACCAAGTTGGATCGTAGTCCCATGTGTTGACAACCTGCCGCTCTTCATAATCATCTACTTGATTGTTATTCCTGTGTTTTGTTCTCGCACTTAACCCATATCATGTCTCTGATAATCTGTCCACAGATACTCAGTTCTACAACATACGTATATAGATATATATATCGATATAAATGTATATATCTATCTATATATATATCGATATATCCATATATATAGTATTATGAAATAACACATTATATATCTATGTCAATACTTATAATACTAATTTGTTTTAAGTTCCCATATAATTGTTTTGTGTACGAGTATACCTTGATTTAATATCTTATAAGTTTCTTGTTTTGTTAATATATTTAGCACATAATATGTTTGGGGACAGATTTAATGAACTAAAGCAAACAAATAAAGGCTTTTAATAATGGCTAGAAATTCCCTTAACTAAATCATGTAATGTATTTACGGAGCGTTTAAGAATAACAATGACAATGAGAATAACATTTTGAAACCACAAAGCTTTTTCACAAAGTGTCGTCAGCTTTTTTTCTGCATTTGTATATAGATCGTAGTACCTTAAAAGAATATTCATTTTTCATGGATTAAACACGTATATGAATGATGTTTTAATAAAATAAAATGTCACGTCATGTTACCGAATGACAAAATGATTGATCGTTTAATAAAAGGATAATCTCTTGATGAAAGTATTTAGCCTAGCGAGTTACTGATAGTCATGTCTGTACATATAATATATGTTTAAAAACTATTTTATTTATCACTACTATGACTATTTAAGTCGCAGTGTTTGTTACCAAACACCTCCGGAACGAATCGACCGATTCTCATGAAATTTGGTGTGCTAACTCCGAAATTTCAGGCTAACTAGTCCACATCTCAATTTTTGTTTTTATTTTTTTACTATGCAGCAATAAAAAAAAGGTGGAATCCTAAAACTTAAACCTTTTTATACGCTATTTATTATTTCTTTTTTGGGTAAGATTTTTAACTCTGAATACTTCACCCTTATACGATCAACCCCTAATTTCCGTATGCTTTTATGTCTAAGACAAAACAAAGTTTTTCGGGTCAGTATGTAAACACACATAAAAGTTTACATAACGTTTCACACATAAATGTAAGTTCACAATTGTTAATAATTCATTATTTTAATAATAACAAATTAATTAAGAAGATATTTGAACTTCTCAAAGGTTTAAAAACATATTATTTTTTTTCAAAATAATTTGTAAACTTAAAATTAAAATATTAGGAGATTATAATTTGTTAAAAGTACCCTTTATTTATCAATTTCACTTAGTTGTCGAAGCCTTCTTAACATTCGCTAAATGATTAAGCAATCGCGCATAAAATCAAAACAAACCAGAAATGAATTAAGCCAACACTTAGTTGTTTTTGTTTTTTGTTTTTTGGGATTTTAAAATTTTTAACTTTTACAAACTTTCTTTTTGTTCACAATATTTTTGTATTTTCATCTATATCATATCTCGCCTTAAACTGTATAATTTCTTACAAAATATTTGTGGGAAAGAGAGTATCTTAATTTATATAAAACCATATTTTTAAAGGAAATGGTCAATAACGTAAATATGTTTATATTTTATGTATATGGCTTTTCCAAATATCAGCGAACTCTTGTGCGTCAATAATTTTCTTCTTATATAGACTTTATATTCTATTAAAGCTACGAGGGTTCAATAAACCGGCCTGAGAAGATATCCACAACTCAGCTGGTAAACTATAACTTTAAGCGTGATCACTGAATATTATAAAAATACCTTCCTTTTTAAAGTTGGAAAAGATTTCAATTTTCGAACATGGCGTAACTACATGTGAACAGAACACTATCAAGCCCCATTCAAAGAAAATCTAATTTGGATTTGACGGATTACAGCGAATCTTGTTTCAGCCCAGACTGGAAAGGGTCTTCATGGAAGTCTTGGTAAGAACGATTGTCTAATGTCATGTTTAATTTTGTCAACAAGAAAACATATATAAAAATATATCTATGAGTGTACATTTCTTGTAACATATCGTATTGGCTGCAGTCGCATTGAAGTAGTTTTGCTTTTATTTCGTAGCGAAGGGAAGGCTTGCTTTTATTTTATTTCTCTAACCCATATAGCACAACACCACAGATTACAATATAAAAATAAAAACAAAGCCAAACAAGGCTTGAAGGCGCTTCAATGTTTTGAGAGTGTCAAGAAACGTCAAGAATGAAAATTGCGGGTCTCATTACTCTGACGCAACTCCGGGCTCTCATGGAGCGTTGAAACGGAGGAGATCATCGGAGGTTTTAGATCTATTCGCATCGCGCCCATGCAAGACGTGTTCGGCGAAGTGTCACTGTATCCCAATTAATTATAAAGTACTGATCATAATTATGTTCATATTTGTCAAAATAAAAATCGTACATTGTTAATTATCTTCAATGCGTGGTTTTAAGTCTCCTCGCCCGCCTACCAACGATAGCTCGGCAGCCATGACGAATCAAAATTAACTGATGATGACCACGTGCCGTTAGGCTTATTACATATTATATAAAAGAAGAAAAAATATACAAGAATAAAAACAATAGGCATAGCGAGGTCATGTTAAGAACGAGCATGTATTATGAGTGTGTATTAGAAAGAATGAAAGAATGTGTTGGGTGTTGCTAATACATACAATTTTATTTTATTTTATTATATCTGTCCCCAGACATCTTATGTGCTAAATACATTTAAAACAATAAACTTATGAGATAACACAACTAGGTTTACACATAAGACAATTAAATGGGAACTTGAGACATTATACAATAACAAAATACATAATAATACGGACAAGATACGACATACATGTGACCACTACCAGGATTCAAAGGTTTGTTTTTTTTAAGGTGTTTAAAATGCCTCTACGAAAGGTAAGTAGAGAGTCGGCAAAAACATCAACCGACTCGTCCACATTCACAATACTATTATAAAGTCGACACAATCTGTTTACAATTATAGAACAACACACTAATGGTATTGCTGTAGATGTGAACGAGTGAGTTGGATTCTTTGTTCAGATTTCTCTTGAATGATTCTCTTTTTGACTTAATATGTCCAAGATCATAAAGGATTTATTATATGTCCTGGTTGCGACTAAAAAGGAGTTGGTTAGAGCACGAAGGGGAATTTCTATAGATGTCCCTCTGTCCCATTTACATAGGATATGTAATGTCATAGCCATATTATACTATTAAGTGACCCAGCATCGCTAACGAATATCTGAAATGTATAATACGAAACGATTACAATTTCAATAAAGCTGTAAAACACGATTGGGAGTCACATGTCTCTGTCCAGACAAAAATAAAAGGTCTCCCACGGCCAGTATGAAATATGTAGCTAACTTACTACGAACTTTGGCACTTGGCAAATGTTCCTTTATTCAATATCTTACCATACTTCCCAATAATATATTATCATTTGGTTTTTACCACAATTGTTATTCGGATGTGCTTTTTATTTTTATTCTATTATTAGGCCATAATTGTCATTTAAATGCATACGTTCTTTATTAACTAATCCTTGTCGTTTCTCTTTGATACAAATTGTCAATAACGTTTATAATGACGTAACGTGTTTTTTGTTGTTTTTTTTTAATACTGTTATGTTAAAAAAAATTGTGACTATGAGACTATGATGTCTCAACGAGAAATAAGGATAAGCTTGCTGTTCCCACTATTAGGCTCCATACATAGGTAATTCATTTAAGGGGCAATGTATACGCCTCTATAACAAAATCCCAAACAATTTGTTGACTTAGTAAGTTAGTAAATTTAAAAAAATAGTTAAACAAAGGCTTTTAGAAAAAGCATTTTATAAATTGTCTGATTATTTTAATGATGTAAAAGTTTGGCAATGAATTCGCTCCAGCTTACCATCCTCTCAAAATGTGTACTGGGATCATTTCCAAAAAAAATCAACCAAGCCGAGTTTCTTGCCTGCTTCTTATCAGCTTGGTCGCGTACTAACAGGCGTAGTACAAACTAACAAGACAAGAGGTTATGAGTACAAGAGACTGTGCAGTAGATAATGATTAGTATTTAATATAACAAGGGACCAATGACAATTTAAGTTATAAAATCGAATGTGACATTTGAAACCTTTCGACTTTGAACTTTCTAGATTTATAAGGAGTTTTAAGATTACAATTTTTTTTTTTTTTTTTTAATAGAAGAGGGGGCAAACAAGCAGGCGGCCCACCATAAAGGTGAAACCGCCGCCCATAGACATTCACGCGGCTGGTAGCTCGTGAGTGCGTTGCCGGCCTTTAAAGGAAAATTAGGAAATGGGGGGGTTAGGGAAGAGGACGGGGGAAGGGAAAGGATGGGCACCGGAAGATCTCACTCACCGAACGAAACGCGAGTACAAAATGAACAAAGTCCAATTGCATCCCTTTACGCCGGTTTTCTGTGAGAGAGTGGTATTTCTCCGGCCGTGCCTGCCCATTCGGCTGAAACTCTAAGTAACAGCATGGCACTCCCACTCTAAAAATATCTAATACTCTCTATAAAGTTATATTGGCATTTCTATGTATTTAATTCCTATTATAAGTAGAACAAATATAGATTATATAAGTATAATTAATTATTAATATAAATAGACACTAGTATTGTATTAATTGTTATTATAACTCGTAGTGTGAGTAATAAATAGGATGAAAAAGTCCTATAAGGAAATGAATGGAAGAATCCCTTACAATGTAATCGAAAAGCATACTGCATAGATGAGGGGAGGAACGATTGAATTAGCTTATCATAGAACCTTCCTTTAGTTAATGAGGGAACTATCACATTAACAGAGAACTATTAATGATAGTGATAATTAAACCTGACTAGTGTTATCTCTGATCGTATATAATTTATGTTATAAGTCCGTTAGCTCTCGTTTCGTTAGTAAAACAATTTCTTGATATTTACAATTACATCACTTCGTTATTTGGATATTTTTTCTATGCAAATTAATTAAAGTAATTATTATTAACCTAACCAATATAAGTAACTTAAAATAAAACAAAACACAAAACTAAAATTTAAAAAGTTTTGTCTCTATGGCAGAGTACCCACAATGCTGGCGGAATTTTCTCGCTGTATCGCGATGCTTATACGCTGAGCAAGGAAAGTATAAAGTAAAAGTATCAAATAGGTTTAAATGTTAATCCCTTCAAAAATATGGTATTAAATTAATTGATTTAATTTTAAAAGCTAACTAAAATAAATAAAAAGACATCAAAATGCAGCTTTATCGCTGATAAGCGATTTCCTTTATGCCACCATAGATATAAGAATAGAGATCTAGGATAGGAAATAATCGTTTAGTGAAATCAATTAAAGGTAATATTGTATAAAAATATTATGACTACGTAGCACCATAATGATGTAATGATCCGAATAGAGACTTCTATTGTATCTGACCATAGACAAGCAATTACGCTTAAGAAAAGGGATGCACAGTGCCGCGAATGTCCTCACAGAGGCAAAAGCTTGGTTAACATTATCGGCCATAAGAGGCCTTAGGTACTGTCTGTCCATTGTACCATATATCAATGTGTCTTTAATTAAATCTGTGAAAATTAACTTTTTTTATTTAATTTGTTACATTAATTTATTTTACAATATATTAGGTCATTAGCCTTCCACACAAGGATTCCCTGTGTCGTGGAAGCCAACTCACATATACAGTTTTGTTAAAGTCAAGTCGCAAACCCAGTGAAGTACGAAAGCAACCAAATTGGCGTACATAAAAAGGAAGCGAAGCGTAACGACAGTTCGATCGCGGATAACAATAAAACTAAATCATCGGGAAGTTATCTATCTTCAGTCGGGAACACCCCGGAATACATGGAATACATGTGAGGACGCGATGTATTTTCTTAATTTGGTTAGCTTTGGTTAAATTGTGGTATCTGTTCTACTTCTACTATCTATGTATATTGTTTGAAAAGGTATATATAATTTTAACAAATTTAAAACGCGCTTAAAGGGTATTTTGGTTGAAAAGGCATACTATACCGTAAACGAATATTTAGAGGACAAAGATCCCTTTAATGTGTCGGCAATTGGCTCAGCATCGGGACAGTTCAATTCTTGAGTAGCCTTACAATGTTTTGTTATTTAAATTGCCAGTAGCACAATTTTGTATTAATTGTTTATTTTAAATGAGCAGCTATCGAGTTTCTTGCCGGTTCTTCTCGGTATATGACCGCCTTCCGAACCGGTGGTAGTGTAAAAATTGACGATTCAAAAGTGTCTTTATAAAGACCTACTTGAGTAAAGATATTTTGAGTTTGAGTATATATATATCCTGTTTAGATAAAGGGTGTTTATAACCCGATTTAATAAGATACATTTTTCCATATCGAAATATTTCTCGTTAAAGCTTTACTCTTGTTGATAGAAGCGTAAATAGGTCTAGATCAGGGCTTAAAGTTTTCTCATTCACGAACCCATTTATGTTGGCGACCCCATACAAATTTAAAAGATTTTTTTTTGATTATGCATTTCAGTATATATAAAAAATATAATTTGCGAAATCGTTAATTAAATATTGCATCAAAAAATTATAAAACGGTATATTTGACATTAAAATCCTTCGACCCTATTTGGTTTCGGGTTCCAGCTTAAAAAGGTGTAGATAGATTTTGGCCTCGGATTTCAATTCTTGTTTTGTAGTTTTAAATATCTTTTCCATATAGTAGCAGAAATCGTTTGTGTCAAGATTGTGCCTGAATCAATTTGATAAGAGGCAGAGCACTTGTAGGCTAGAGCCTTAGAAGGCAGACTACGGCAGAGCAAAATAACACCAGGCCACAACGAAGTGCCCTGATAGCATGAAGTTTGAAGTCATTAAGTGGCCTAGTACTGGTCGAGTTGAAGCCTATGTCCAAATATGGAATGTCTGATTATACTTTGCAAAAACCAATTTGTTATTCCTTGAGACATAATAAATAAAGGCGATATACATTGTGGATGACGCAAAGCGATAAAAAAGAAAATGTCGCGATTGACATTTCACAAATTGATATTCACATTAATTTTCGATTAGCCGTAATTGGGGTTAAGAACATAAGATAAGGTTGGTGTACTTTTTTTTTAAGTGTATATAAATCGATCGGAAAGAGCTGTATAAAATTCACGTAAGCTAAATGGGATCACCCAACAGTCGTCATACTTAAACTCAAACTCAACATATATCTGTTCAAGTAGATTATAAACCGGTCACCGGTAGTGACACGGCCAACAAGTAGATTTATAAAAACAGTTAATATTTTATAATTGAAACCTTTTGTTAGTTAGCCTTTAGCGAGTAACACATAGACATTTTATTCTGTTATTCTATTTTTAGATTATTTTTATTTTTAATAAAAAAAACACGCAAATAAATGTAAAAAGTGTAGTTCTTGTGGCATATATTTTCACATTTGATGGTAATTTTTAAATTTAGAATTCCCTATTTTTACACACTAAGGAGAATCATTACTTTATTACCAGATGTTTTCCAGATTGTTCCAGCCATGAATGATGAATTTTGAATTGAAACTTGAATATCTAGACTTATACATTAATCACTGCTCGGGCCAAAGCCGATAGTACCTAAACTACAAACTCTGATCGAGTGTTACCAAACTTCGTAAAGACAAAATCGTTAATTACTTGACCTCGTTGAGGTAAGGGATTAAATCATAATTACTTACAAGATTAAATTTTAATTGTGAATTTTCTAATATTAATACGCCATTTCACAAATATTCGATTTGCCTGTAGGTAGGCACACTATAGCAACTGATATATTACACAAATATCTGATAAAATAATAAATTAAACTACTACTACATATATATTTAATATTATAATAATAATAGGTTATATTATATTAAATAAACATGTTAAATCAATTAATGTTATGGACAGTTTTTTTGTTTGTAACAATTTAGTTATTTTCTCGAGTTTCTTGCCGGTTTTTCCCGGTAGATGACTTCCGAATCGGTGGTAGTGTGAAAATTGACTATTCAAAAAATATTTTGAGTTTGAGTGTATTATGAGCGTATTTGTTCAAATGATTAAATTACTCATCAGTGGAAAAAATACTTATGGTAATTTATAAGTGACCTAGAGAGATAATTAAAAAGATTTTCATTGATATTAAGCCTGTGTGGATTTATATAAATGGAAAAAAATTAATCTCATTTCCCATATAAAGGCTATTTACTTTTGAATATTGCTCAGTGAATAGAGGGTGCATGACAATAAAAGTAAATCACAGAGGCTTATTGTGTCTCACCGGCGCCGGCGGAAAGCATATGGAGGGACGACTTGTCTCCGGAAATATAATAAGATGTAAACATTATTTTTTTTAAACAAGTGTGATTTTATTTTAAAAATGTATATGTTTTATATGGTCATCAGATCAAACAGGGGATTTAAACACGTATTTTAATAAAATCGGGAAAATATCGACGAATTTACGATTAAGGACCGACATTGTTCTTTAAAGTCATTAAACAATTGGGCCTATAAATTTACAATAGTATTTTATAACTGATAACACTGTTACACAGTTAATTGTAGTTACGATTTAAGAAACTAATAACAAAATTATTGTAAATAAATAAAAATAAAGCTGTAAAAAGCTCTATTTAAATATTTCAAGCGAATTTTCAGTTAAGTTTTAGTTTTAAACTTAAAAGTGTATCGCGTAATGGTTCCAAATCTCAGCAGTTTGCGAGTGGAATATAGAAACAATCAATGAAGTTTGTCGCAGAGTAAATTGAATGTAGGGTCCGACAGGAAACCGGACGTTGCTCTTGCGACGAGAGATCTTAACCTGTCAAAGTTTTACCTGTTTCAACAAGAATTGAAAGTGAAAGAAAAAATACCAATACCAACTTTCCACTAGTTAAATATACTATTAAAAAACAACTTTGTAATTTAACGGAGAAACGGTTGGTCGCCGATCTACGCCATTTGAGAATGTATGTACCTGTAAATTTAATTAACCGATTTATTTTTTAACGTTGTCCAAAGAATAGTATAAATTAACCTTGCCTGTCTGTGAATGGTCTCAGACTTTGATACATGAATATATCTGAATATTTTGAAAGTATTTTTTTGTATATTATTTAAAAACGAAAAATAAGTTTACCTTTATTCAGCATTTCTGTCAAACAGTATAGGTATGTTATGATAAAAAAGCAGTTCTAGAATGTTAATAACGTGCGATAAATCGGATGTTACAAGAACTAAAGCGGATGTTACAAGATTAAAAGATAACAAAGTTTAAAAACTATTCGAACTATTGCCATGAAACGTCTCAAGTAGTTACGATGAAGTTAACGTTAGAAGTAGTCTATCATAACTTCTAGCGCACTCGCATCCATAGATTGGACACTGTAACTTAGTAACTGTTTAAACTTCTATTTACTAGTATACCGCGGTTTTATCTTTACTTTCCTATAATGTTTTTTTACTTTAATCATTATGGGTACTCTGCCACAAGAACTAAACTTTTTGAATTTGTTTTGTTTATTTTTAAAATGAACTTTAGATTTAAGTACCTACTAACATTAAATATTAAGTGGGTTATCTAGTAGAGATCGCTTATTAGCAATAAAGCCGCCCGTTGCTCTTGTATGTACGAACATATATTAACATTATTTACATCTACTGACCGACTGGAATCCTCAAGGGAAGCGCACGCGGGGCCTTCAAACAGACCTGGTGACGTACTGTTGCTGATGAGGCGAAGGGAGCCGGTGTAACTTGGAGCGAGATAAAATGCGAATTGTCGGATATAGCGCGATGGATTGCTATGGATGCCCTCTGCCCTATCGACGGGACATAGGATCATAAGTCAAGTAAGTCAGATAAGCGATTTGTCTCCAAATACATGCTGTAAACTGCATAAACACTCTACCGAATAAAATGCATTAAATATTTCGTTTTACTATATACCTCAAATAAATTAACAATGAATTTTGTTATTTGGATGTTTTGTACGTTAATTGACATTGACGGAGGTTGTTCGAGAGGTTTTCCAATCCGACTTCTTATCTCGCTGAATATTTTTGCTTTCCCCAACTGAATTATTTAGGCCAGCGTTAATATACTTAATTCAAATGGCGGACATTTATTTTAGATTTTCGATATCCTGAGACGGGCTTTATATTGTTATAGGCGTCGTGGTTATAGGTGATTGTTACATTCACTGTTCACCAGCAAAGCTCTCGTACACACCTCAAAATTACTAAAAAATAATGGTATGATAACGCTGCTTGAGCAATGTTTTATTTATCTACTGATAAAATAAAAAAAGGTAAAACTATGGGTCCTTGTATATACTCCGTTGGTCGCGTGAGTCTAAGACATGCCTACTGTTAATTGCGCGTTTAAAAAGAAAAATATATTTGTGTGAGCAGGGATTGAGTGCGCGACCGTTACAGATTTTATACAAGAGGGGGCAATCAAACAGGAGGCACCTACCATAAAAGTAAAATAAAGTAACATAAAGTGGGTTGTCTGGAAGAGATCGCTTATTAGCGATAAGGCCGCCCGTTGCTCTTATATGTACTAACATCTGTTAACGTCATTTGCTTCTAGTGTTTAAGTGCAATAAAGTGTAAAATAAATAATAAATAAAAGTGTAGTCGCCGCCCATAGACACTACGTGGCTGGGATCTTTAGAGTGTGTTGTCGACCTTTTAGGAAGTTGAATGCTCTTTTCTTGAAGATCACTCCAACTCAAAATATCTTTATTTAAGTAGGTCTTTATAAATACTGAGAAGAACAGGCAAGAAACTCGATTGCTGCTCTCTTAAAATAAATAAATAATTTTAAATATTTATTTATTTTAAGTTATATGACTAATTCAACTATCAACAGTATTGTTAGGCTAGTCAAGAATTAAACTTTCCCGATGCTAACACAAGGATCTTTGTCCTCTAAATATTAAATAAATTGTATGCTTTTCCAACCAGAAACATGCTTTTTAAATGTGTTGAAAGTTAGTTATTGCTTTGATAAGGTTCATAAGCTAAATTTTGTGTAAAATGAGCTTTTCTATATTAAAAACACCTCATTCCTAATGTTAAGCGTTGGTAGGTAAAACCGTTTACGACTCCCATCAAGAGTTTATGAGTGGAGCCTTAATGACAGACGAAAATAAAGCCATTTTATACACGTTGCGTGCGTGACATTTTTCAAATCGTTTTGTTTGAATTACTCTTTTGAATTATTATTGTCGATATTAAATTCATACACAACATAACAATGTTGTTTTGTTTTATTTTATTTTCAAATATGGTTTTGCTAAACGCGATCGGACGTCGTTGGTCCACGAACGAACCCGATAATTTCCGACTTATCCGATATATCTTTATTAATATACTTAATTCTTTACATTATTAATATATTATTGGTTCTATACATGTTTAGTTTAATATATGTCTTGTGTGTCAGAATAAAAAATAGCTATATACGTTACAGTTATATATTTTCTTAGCTTGTTCGATGCTCAAGCGAAACAGTCTTCACGTCGGTATGAAAATTGCTTTTCTATAAATTTTACAAAAAAAAATATGAAGACTTGTTTTACGTACATAATTCATATACATACATACACACACAATTCAATTGTTGTAAATGAACGGCTTGAAAAACATTATTTACTTTCTTTTTGTAGAACTCACAGGAATCAGCTACATACTAAAGTTGTATCTAAATAAAATAAAATGTTTATATATATAATTAGAAAAAAGTGACACGTTGTCGCCAGGAATTTCTATGATTTTATTCTTAAAAACACTTTTTATTACTGTCTAATTCAATTTTTATACTTTCATATGTTTATTTTAATACTATCTATATCTTATCTATATGATTAGAGATTATTTTAAAAAAATAACTCAATCAACGTTTCCGTAATTTATCGTGATTTAATTGTCGCGAGTCGGCAGGGCGGGCGGGCGGCATAAGTCGCCCTGGTGGGATTTATTGCCTCAATTATACGTGGTCTGTGCCCAGCTACACCTGGAACCGTCTTCCTAACAGGATTATATCCTAACGAACAACTTTAGTACGTAATATGATTTAATGTTCAACTATTATACGGATTTTAACATATTGATGAAATTTGGAATTGGGGGATGTTTGGAACGATACAACGCCTTTCCAAAATATATTATTATATTATGCTCTACCTGGCAGAGATCGCTTATTAGCGATAAGGCAACTATTTGTGCAACAAAGTGTAAATAATTAAATAATTTCGTAATTTACATATTTAAAAATACAATTTTTTTAGTAGATTATTTTCATTATTTTAAAAGACTCTTATTTTATTTATTTTTCTAAGGGTTAAGGTTCTAAAATTACAATTTTGGTTTTTTTTTGTTTAAATTTTAATTATATTTTACTTGTACACACAATAACAATATTAATGTTTTTATTAGAATTCTTGTACAATATCTTGTGTTAAAAAATCTTAGCAAATAAGCTAAGGTAGACTAATCTAATACTTTAATATTATTTATTAATTCTAATAAAACCTTTTAATAAAGCCGCACAACGCATGTTTTTCTTGTATTTATTATTAATAACCTAACTTTTCATAATAGTTTTTGCCCATAATAAAATTAAAAACTTTATGATAAACAGTTATAAATTTGGAACATGGTTATTATATTATATATTAAAGAGGGTATTGATAAAAGTTGTGTTAGCACTGCGATGTATCTGTGATATACACAGCGGGTGTCTGCCAAGATATAATCTGTTATGGTGACATTATCTCAAAGAGCCACGCCCCCTGCCAACTGTGAATCCGGCCAAAATCTTAAGAAGCCGTTGCTACTTATTACTGTCTTTATGTCTTGAAATAAAATTCATACATTTTCCTTAGTGTCGCATTTATGCTTGGAAATTATTAGAGCAATGTTCAAATGAAATTATTAAAGTGGGTCATATATGCAGTGTTTGTCATGAAGACCGACTACATCTCAGTCCAAAATGATGTTAAGTTAGTTAGATAATTGTAAAAATTACCGCCAGAAAATTACAATCGCACCTTGTGGGGTTTTTCCCAAGAAAAAAAAGTCTTTCCTTTTATAGTGCACATGGGAAAAGACTGGCTACCACAACACAGGAAATGGCTTAGTGTGGACCAACCTTGTAACATTTAAGTTTTTGTTTCCGGCGAGTCTAACCACTACCCATGGGCACCTGCAACGCCAGGAGGCTTACAAGTTGCTGGCCTTTGCGGGGCGTTCTTTTCTTGAAGGCAACTAAGTCTTAGCGGTTCGGGAATACCTTCGCTGGAAGTTGGTTCAGCAAAAGTGGTGCGCGTCAGAAACTGTCTTTAAAAACGCACAGTTGTGGAGCACCAGACATCAAGGTGGTACGGATGAAATTTCTTATTCCGCCTTGACTTCCGGTGCTGCAGCTGTTGGTATAAGTCCGAACAATTCATCAGGGCACTCCCAATGATATATGCAGAAAATAATTGAATCGTTATTATTCGTTATATTGCAACAGAAAATACCACTTATTCATATGAGAATATGAGACGCGTAATATATTCCAAGCTATGGTAATAACTTGTCGCGAATTACCTTTGAGTTTTTTTTTTTATTAAGCACGCGCGCGGCGCCAAATAAATCTACGGGCGCACTTTACTCTGTCATTTTGGGATTTTGTTTTGTGTAATCGTTGTTTATACGCGTACAAATTCTAATATACGCAAGAGTTAAGGACTTTTGTGATATAAGAAGTCAAAAGTCGAAATTCATATACTATATCTTATATAAATAAATATATTTAGTTATTTATTTACACTTTATTACACTTAAACACTAGAAGCAAATGACGTTTATAGATGCTAGTACATATATACATATATACTAAAGTTTATTATTTTAAATATATCCCGATGTTTTATAGTATAAATAAAAATAGAAAATTTATACAATACTAGATGCCCCGACAAACGTTGTTTTGTCATACAATTACTAAAACCCATGTCTCTATAAATAGAATTAGGCCGATTGTCAGACGCTTCTCAATACGCTTATAAAACTTCATGAGAATCGGTCAAGCCGATTCGGAGGATTACGGTTAAGAACATTGTGACACGAGAATTTTATAAGATGAGCACTTCACTGGTACAAAGATTTTTATATTTAAATTTCGTATTTCCGCGTACAATGTACAAATCTAAAATATCCCTGTAAGGGACAACGTCAGAGAGGTATCATATTACACCAAGTGTGCAATAACGCTGAAAGCAGCATTAGCGTCTAATGGTAATTTTTCCTATTTTCTCGTAGTCAGTTGACGTCTTCCCGCCGTCGCAGCTTGGACAGACTACATTATTTAGATATTCTTATTCCACAGTACATACTAAAACTGTGCTTGGAAAATAGAAATGTTTTTTTGAGTTCGTGCCGCTTGCGATTGTGTTTTGTTTTAAATTGACAAAGGAGGTTTTCTTTAGGCTTTAATAAGCCTAAATAAAACCTCCTTTGTATTTTCCCTATTATAGAAATTATTTAATAATAATTTATATTTAATTTATTATAGAAATTATTTAATAATAATTTCTATTATAGGGACAATTTTCCGAGGTACATTATTATGTACATCTATTGGTAAACTAATACAATTCAGCGTGTATGTGATTCTTACAATTTTTTTTAATGCAACGTGGCCTCACTACTGACAAATTCTTTAATATAGAAATTGAAAAGTCGATCAAAACTTAAATGTCTCTGTTAAAACGTTTATTCGTCATTACTGTAAAAAAAAAAATTCATTGATTCTCTACGTTTTCTATAATAATGTGTATTTATTACGTGATAATATTTACAGTCAACCAATTCCGAACTTACGATTTTATAAGCTGGATTGCAATTATGTTTGTATACACAAATATAAATTAAATATAGTCTCAGAATCAATACTAAAATGAATAGACTTAATGTAACGTGTGTTAAGCAAGTTTTGTATTCAATCAAGGCTCATTAAGCAAAAGGCTTTTGCGGCAACTTTGCACAGTGATTAACTTAATTAGTCAAAGATTTTATTATAACAACGTATACATATATATACACATATTAAATGCTGGTGACTCCCTTGTAAGCCTGGCGTTGCAGGTGTCCATAGGCAATAAGCACTATACTCAAAATGACCCGGCTGCTCGTTTTCCATCTGTTACATTACAAAAACCACAACAATGCTGCCCATAAAATCTGACAGCCAGACCATTGCTGAGTAATGGATAAATATTCGTCATATAACTCGGCTGTACACTGTTCAGTTTCACTTCATGCAGGCATTCAATTAACAGTTTTTCGGCGCGGAAGCGTTCGGGATACCGGAAATTAAAAATGTCTACTCCCTTAGTAGTATATTACAAAGTTTTGTTGTATGGGAAATGACAGAATCGAATTTAGTTTGCATATTAATTCAAACATTTTTTTTTCTGTACATATTAAAACAACGCAACGCGATATTAATTTTAAAGTTTTAGTTGCATATTGCAAAGGCCGATTCGAATATATTTGGTAGCACGAAAGCTTATTATAACTGCTAAAGCTTTCTTAAGTCCATTAAGCTCATTTATACTTTAGAATAAAGAATGTATTATAACGCATGTGTTAATTTAGCACTCATATCAACCTCTTGTAAAACTTTTAATTATATAGTGAAAATAATTTTAATTAAGAGCCTACGCCTAATAATTGCTAAACTTTGATTAAGCGGTGATAACGCTTTTGAGGATTGTTAGTTTTGAGACAAAATTAATCAGTCACGCCAAGCCACGACATAAGGCGTCTTGAAGAAATTATTGATTGAATTGCAGATTGTTGATATCTCTAGTCCACATGCCCTGGTGTAAAACGACTAGATAATACAACATCCACTGACGGATTGTCCAAAGCATATGTACTGAAAGTGGCGGTTGACAATCTGACAGATGACGTATGACGGTAAAACTAGAAAGCGATTCCTTCGCTACTGTGTACGTGCAGCGCTACGAGATGTGGCTTCTAATAAATAACTCATAAAGTCGAGTCTAGTTTTTAGATCACAATGTTTTTTTTTAATACAGTACCTACTTATGCACACAATGACTAACGTCTAGAGCTTTTCTTATAATAATTTCGTCTCTTATAGAAAAAAATCTTCTAACATTTGTTATACTCCAGTGGTATATTATTCGTACGTATTATGTCTCCGTACGTAGATTTTCATGCGTAACATGCACTTAAATGCCAACTGGACTTGTAAGCCAGAGTTGCGGGTGTTTATGGGCGGTAGTTAGCACATTATTCCCATGCAAAAGGAACATGTAATTGGTTTAATATGGTATAGCCTCTTACAGAGTTAAGAGTTCTACATTGCGTCAATCATATTTAATATATTCAATACAATTTGATTTAGCTATATTCTTTATACTGTTTGTCTATTTTATAACAGAATAAACATTCACCAAAGTAAGTGTGACATACACAGAGCCGTAGTGAACGGTGGTGAGCTTGATCACTGACACCCGTTGGGCCACAGATAACCATAACTTTAATAGTATCTATTAATTAAACACAGTCTGTGCTTGAGTGTTTTGTGGGTGGGGCACATCACTTCGAAATTTAAATAATACATTACAAGTAGATTACTACTGGATTGGTTGCTATACTAAACGTAGTTTGCATCAGAAGAATTAATCAAATTTAATGGTAATTAGTTTTAGAGTACATTAGTGAAAACGTCAGACCCTAATCTCATTAATATTACGTTAATAAGCTAGATTCGTTTTCTAAGTTAGGTAAGTTATTTGATTGTGAATGATTAGTCATTTAATTAGTAAGGTACATTTTGAATCTCAAACCAAAATGCGAAGCGGCAAAACTAGGAGCACGCGAGACACTCAGCTTGTATATTTAAAAGAGTTCAACTCAGTCTAGTCTATAATTCCCATATTGAACAATATTTTTTGTTCTTAGACATTTGATAAGCGTGCTTGAAACATTAACTACATTTTTAGCTTTAAGACACTATGTTCCTAATTTGAAGCATAGTTGAGGCAGATTGCGAATGTATTGTACCTAATAGACATTGTGGACAGACGCTTCAACTATTTGATATGATGAATTTTTTTGCGCTGCAGGGCCCCAAAACGCGTGGAGCCCCACTGTAAAAAATTCCCACCCGTATGTTTACAAATAGTCGTTTCAATGAATTGAAATTACTTTGTTTTGTCGGAAGGGATATGAAAGGTTATCGGATCGGAGGAATTCATACAAATTGAATGGTATGACAATTGATATTTATTTTTTGTTATGGTTAATTCGATACGAGAAAGTTGCGTAGTGGCATTGTTTTGTACGGGGTTTAGTTAAAACATGTGAATATAATAGTATTTGGCTTGTATTTAGTTATAATAATCAAGGTTAGCCTTTGTTAGGTTTTATTCTTTTTATAGAAGAGAAGGCTAACAGGAGGCACACTGTAAGGTGAAGTTTTGATATTTTATTATCCTTTATAGCCTGTAGTTTAAAAGCCTCCTGTCCCTGATTCTCTATGCTTCGGTTAAATACGTGACGATATATCTTAAATGTCTTTAGCAGGAGGTACACCATAAAGGTGAAGTCGCCGCCCATAGACACACACATGGCTGGGAGCTCGTACATTTCACTTCAACTGCTTCATATGAACCATATAGCAAATCACTGGCTTGAAATTCGTCTGAGCAGGTCAACCACAAAACGTAACTGAAATTTTGAATATTCAATTCCCCGTATGAATTAGCATTTGTGACGAAGTAAGTCCGGTGCCTGAGGCAATGACAGCTGCATCAGTCACGGCTCAGCGCTGCACCTGCACCTGCAAGCTTCATAGCTGTGAATTACTAACAGAGGTTGAGCATGTTTGACGCTTGACAAAGGTACTAGAGACATAGATTAATCACATTAAATGTCTAATAGAGCTGTGTTATTGAACTGTTTTTCAAATGGTGATCTGACAGACGTTATCATACATTGAAGTGTCTTCATTATCTTATGATATACCATAGACAATGCATATTTTGATTTGGTACATTTGCAATTATCCTTCTATACTATTGGGACGTCTGTTTGCGTGTGAAACTATATAGAATAAATCAACGTAATTAGAACTCATGTCAAACTTACCTCTTTTATTGGGTCATAGACAGAAATAGTATCTATTCCAAAATGAAATGATACAATACAATCTTAATCTTAGATGTGAATGGATTTATATAATTCTGTATATTAGCATCTAAACTACGCCGAGCTACAGCTTTGAGACATGCAAGAAACCGTCTTAAGACGAATACGAGTGGTTTCATATTCGTGAGTAATAAAAAAAAACAACAACAAGACAACATAATCTAGGCAACACTTGTTCCCCAAAGTGGGACAAATAGTGACAAATCTTTATATTTGTAGCAATAGACTATTGAACCAATTACACTTCAAATTCAATATGGTAAAAAGATAATTACGCGGTGCCATATAAGCTGTCAAGTTTGAGGGGATTCCCTTCAAGCTATCAAATAAATTAGGATAGACACATTGAAACAAGAGACTGGAATTAATAACATTGAAAAAAAACCTATTTTGTGAAAAAAAACATTTTTTTTGCACACCGTATTTAACATCTGACATCACTGGGAATGTGATGGCTGTTTTGGATTACAGCAACATTATTTAATTTTATTATTATTATTTTTTTACAACATACTTGCTTTTATGTACTTATATTTTTCTAATATTAATATTTTTGTTATGTAACGTATGTCAAATGAAAATTTAATATAACAAATATAGAGACTAAGTGGAAACGATATCCAGACAACAAATCTCATGATATATTTCATAGGTATCTTCGATATTGTTATTTGTTCCGAGATATTTTTCTTTTCATCTACTTGTGGCATCAATTATATTTATTGCTGTTATTGTTGTGTACATGTGGGGAATGTAGGCTGTATTTTTCGTGATTTTACCAGCGTTGTAAACATGTAAAATGACAAGGTCCAATAAGAAACTCTCACTTAAAGATTAAAAAAGTAAATAGCTTAAAAATAAACTGGTTTTTTTTTAACAAAATAAGATATATTTTCTATAAATACATATGTATTTCGATTCCACTCTAGCGGGACATGATATGAATACAATTCATTTACGTGGGAGAGACTTTCTTTAAAAGTTTTGATAATATATTTTAAGAGAGATCTAACCTTAGAGTTCAACAAGCTTTTTGAAGTTACATGTGCTTACAATCACGTACTTAATTTCTTTTCATCATTTTTACCGGTAATTTAAAAAAAAATGTTTGTTAGGGTCTAATAGAAACTTCAGAATTATGGCTATATTTTTTGTTTTGTAAAGTTCAACCACGAAAGCCTAATAATAAATGGCCAGCTTTTTTGACCATTTGAATTAAATATAATGATGTTATATTTATGTAATTAGACTTACTAGTATAACTATTTAAAACTAATATATCGTCGTCGTCGGACTTTACTCAAGTAGATAAAAAAAACTATACACATACACTTAAATATATGTATCATAAAAAAATTACAAACATGCTGTATTCCAATCGAGACCGTACAAGAATTTATAAAGCTGTGGCGAACTTTGATTGCAAAGTCAATAAAACAAACAATGACCACATTGTTCAGAGTGAAACAAGAAAACTTCCACACATTCTATTAGAAGGAAAGGGGAAAGAATCCTATGTAAAAGTTTTCCGAAGTTGACTTGATCTCCGCAGATTGAATACGGTGAACCGTACCGGAACCAAAGCGTCTTATTGTTATTCACCCCAGTGACAGCCGACTAACCGGCCCCACACTCGTCCCCCAAAACGAAACTATGTTAAACGATATGTTTGTTAGTTTATGAACATAGACAAAATTAAAATTGAAACACAGGCAATGTCTAGTAATGACAATGACAGTGACAGTGACAGTGACAGTGACAGTGACAGTGACAGTGACAGTGACAGTGACAGTGACAGTGACAGTGACAGTGACAGTGACAGTGACAGTGACAGTGACAGTGACAGTGACAGTGACAGTGACAGTGACAGTGACAGTGACAGTGACAGTGACAGTGACAGTGACAGTGACAGTGACAGTGACAGTGACAGTGACAGTGACAGTGACAGTGACAGTGACAGTGACAGTGACAGTGACAGTGACAGTGACAGTGACAGTGACAGTGACAGTGACAGTGACAGTGACAGTGACAGTGACAGTGACAGTGACAGTGACAGTGACAGTGACAGTGACAGTGACAGTGACAGTGACAGTGACAGTGACAGTGACAGTGACAGTGACAGTGACAGTGACAGTGACAGTGACAGTGACAGTGACAGTGACAGTGACAGTGACAGTGACAGTGACAGTGACAGTGACAGTGACAGTGACAGTGACAGTGACAGTGACAGTGACAGTGACAGTGACAGTGACAGTGACAGTGACAGTGACAGTGACAGTGACAGTGACAGTGACAGTGACAATGACAATGACAATGACAATGACAATGACAATGACAATGACAATGACAATGACAATGACAATGACAATGACAATGACAATGACAATGACAATGACAATGACAATGACAATGACAATGACAATGACAATGACAATGACAATGACAATGACAATGACAATGACAATGACAATGACAATGACAATGACAATGACAATGACAATGACAATGACAATGACAATGACAATGACAATGACAATGACAATGACAATGACAATGACAATGACAATGACAATGACAATGACAATGACAATGACAATGACAATGACAATGACAATGACAATGACAATGACAATGACAATGACAATGACAATGACAATGACAATGACAATGACAATGACAATGACAATGACAATGACAATGACAATGACAATGACAATGACAATGACAATGACAATGACAATGACAATGACAATGACAATGACAATGACAATGACAATGACAATGACAATGACAATGACAATGACAATGACAATGACAATGACAATGACAATGACAATGACAATGACAATGACAATGACAATGACAATGACAATGACAATGACAATGACAATGACAATGACAATGACAATGACAATGACAATGACAATGACAATGACAATGACAATGACAATGACAATGACAATGACAATGACAATGACAATGACAATGACAATGACAATGACAATGACAATGACAATGACAATGACAATGACAATGACAATGACAATGACAATGACAATGACAATGACAATGACAATGACAATGACAATGACAATGACAATGACAATGACAATGACAATGACAATGACAATGACAATGACAATGACAATGACAATGACAATGACAATGACAATGACAATGACAATGACAATGACAATGACAATGACAATGACAATGACAATGACAATGACAATGACAATGACAATGACAATGACAATGACAATGACAATGACAATGACAATGACAATGACAATGACAATGACAATGACAATGACAATGACAATGACAATGACAATGACAATGACAATGACAATGACAATGACAATGACAGTGACAGTGACAGTGACAGTGACAGTGACAGTGACAGTGACAGTGACAGTGACAGTGACAGTGACAGTGACAGTGACAGTGACAGTGACAGTGACAGTGACAGTGACAGTGACAGTGACAGTGACAGTGACAGTGACAGTGACAGTGACAGTGACAGTGACAGTGACAGTGACAGTGACAGTGACAGTGACAGTGACAGTGACAGTGACAGTGACAGTGACAGTGACAGTGACAGTGACAGTGACAGTGACAGTGACAGTGACAGTGACAGTGACAGTGACAGTGACAGTGACAGTGACAGTGACAGTGACAGTGACAGTGACAGTGACAGTGACAGTGACAGTGACAGTGACAGTGACAGTGACAGTGACAGTGACAGTGACAGTGACAGTGACAGTGACAGTGACAGTGACAGTGACAGTGACAGTGACAGTGACAGTGACAGTGACAGTGACAGTGACAGTGACAGTGACAGTGACAGTGACAGTGACAGTGACAGTGACAGTGACAGTGACAGTGACAGTGACAGTGACAGTGACAGTGACAGTGACAGTGACAGTGACAGTGACAGTGACAGTGACAGTGACAGTGACAGTGACAGTGACAGTGACAGTGACAGTGACAGTGACAGTGACAGTGACAGTGACAGTGACAGTGACAGTGACAGTGACAGTGACAGTGACAGTGACAGTGACAGTGACAGTGACAGTGACAGTGACAGTGACAGTGACAGTGACAGTGACAGTGACAGTGACAGTGACAGTGACAGTGACAGTGACAGTGACAGTGACAGTGACAGTGACAGTGACAGTGACAGTGACAGTGACAGTGACAGTGACAGTGACAGTGACAGTGACAGTGACAGTGACAGTGACAGTGACAGTGACAGTGACAGTGACAGTGACAGTGACAGTGACAGTGACAGTGACAGTGACAGTGACAGTGACAGTGACAGTGACAATGACAATGACAATGACAATGACAATGACAATGACAATGACAATGACAATGACAATGACAATGACAATGACAATGACAATGACAATGACAATGACAATGACAATGACAATGACAATGACAATGACAATGACAATGACAATGACAATGACAATGACAATGACAATGACAATGACAATGACAATGACAATGACAATGACAATGACAATGACAATGACAATGACAATGACAATGACAATGACAATGACAATGACAATGACAATGACAATGACAATGACAATGACAATGACAATGACAATGACAATGACAATGACAATGACAATGACAATGACAATGACAATGACAATGACAATGACAATGACAATGACAATGACAATGACAATGACAATGACAATGACAATGACAATGACAATGACAATGACAATGACAATGACAATGACAATGACAATGACAATGACAATGACAATGACAATGACAATGACAATGACAATGACAATGACAATGACAATGAAAGGGGACAAAGACAATGACAATGACAATGAAAGGGGACAAAGACAATGACAATGACAATGACAATGACAATGACAATGACAATGACAATGACAATGACAATGACAATGACAATGACAATGACAATGACAATGACAATGACAATGACAATGACAATGACAATGACAATGACAATGACAATGACAATGACAATGACAATGACAATGACAATGACAATGACAATGACAATGACAATGACAATGACAATGACAATGACAATGACAATGACAATGACAATGACAATGACAATGACAATGACAATGACAATGACAATGACAATGACAATGACAATGACAATGACAATGACAATGACAATGACAATGACAATGACAATGACAATGACAATGACAATGACAATGACAATGACAATGACAATGACAATGACAATGACAATGACAATGACAATGACAATGACAATGACAATGACAATGACAATGACAATGACAATGACAATGACAATGACAATGACAATGACAATGACAATGACAATGACAATGACAATGACAATGACAATGACAATGACAATGACAATGACAATGACAATGACAATGACAATGACAATGACAATGACAATGACAATGACAATGACAATGACAATGACAATGACAATGATGACAATGACAATGACAATGACAATGACAATGACAATGACAATGACAATGACAATGACAATGACAATGACAATGACAATGACAATGACAATGACAATGACAATGACAATGACAATGACAATGACAATGACAATGACAATGACAATGACAATGACAATGACAATGACAATGACAATGACAATGACAATGACAATGACAATGACAATGACAATGACAATGACAATGACAATGACAATGACAATGACAATGACAATGACAATGACAATGACAATGACAATGACAATGACAATGACAATGACAATGACAATGACAATGACAATGACAATGACAATGACAATGACAATGACAATGACAATGACAATGACAATGACAATAATGACAATGACAATGACAATGACAATGACAATGACAATGACAATGACAATGACAATGACAATGACAATGACAATGACAATGACAATGACAATAATGACAATGACAATGACAATGACAATGACAATGACAATGACAATGACAATGACAATGACAATGACAATGACAATGACAATGACAATGACAATGACAATGACAATGACAATGACAATGACAATGACAATGACAATGACAATGACAATGACAATGATGACAATGACAATGACAATGACAATGACAATGACAATGACAATGACAATGACAATGACAATGACAATGACAATGACAATGACAATGACAATGACAATGACAATGACAATGACAATGACAATGACAATGACAATGACAATGACAATGACAATGACAATGACAATGACAATGACAATGACAATGACAATGACAATGACAATGACAATGACAATGACAATGACAATGACAATGACAATGACAATGACAATGACAATGACAATGACAATGACAATGACAATGACAATGACAATGACAATGACAATGACAATGACAATGACAATGACAATGACAATGACAATGACAATGACAATGACAATGACAATGACAATGACAATGACAATGACAATGACAATGACAATGACAATGACAATGACAATGACAATGACAATGACAATGACAATGACAATGACAATGACAATGACAATGACAATGACAATGACAATGACAATGACAATGACAATGACAATGACAATGACAATGACAATGACAATGACAATGACAATGACAATGACAATGACAATGACAATGACAATGACAATGACAATGACAATGACAATGACAATGACAATGACAATGACAATGACAATGACAATGACAATGACAATGACAATGACAATGACAATGACAATGACAATGACAATGACAATGACAATGACAATGACAATGACAATGACAATGACAATGACAATGACAATGACAATGACAATGACAATGACAATGACAATGACAATGACAATGACAATGACAATGACAATGACAATGACAATGACAATGACAATGACAATGACAATGACAATGACAATGACAATGACAATGACAATGACAATGACAATGACAATGACAATGACAATGACAATGACAATGACAATGACAATGACAATGACAATGACAATGACAATGACAATGACAATGACAATGACAATGACAATGACAATGACAATGACAATGACAATGACAATGACAATGACAATGACAATGACAATGACAATGACAATGACAATGACAATGACAATGACAATGACAATGACAATGACAATGACAATGACAATGACAATGACAATGACAATGACAATGAAAGGGGACAAAGACAATGACAATGACAATGACAATGACAATGAAAGGGGACAAAGACAATGACAATGACAATGACAATGACAATGACAATGACAATGACAATGACAATGACAATGACAATGACAATGACAATGACAATGACAATGACAATGACAATGACAATGACAATGACAATGACAATGACAATGACAATGACAATGACAATGACAATGACAATGACAATGACAATGACAATGACAATGACAATGACAATGACAATGACAATGACAATGACAATGACAATGACAATGACAATGACAATGACAATGACAATGACAATGACAATGACAATGACAATGACAATGACAATGACAATGACAATGACAATGACAATGACAATGACAATGACAATGACAATGACAATGACAATGACAATGACAATGACAATGACAATGACAATGACAATGACAATGACAATGACAATGACAATGACAATGACAATGACAATGACAATGACAATGACAATGACAATGACAATGACAATGACAATGACAATGACAATGACAATGACAATGACAATGACAATGACAATGACAATGACAATGACAATGACAATGACAATGACAATGACAATGACAATGACAATGACAATGACAGTGACAGTGACAGTGACAGTGACAGTGACAGTGACAATGACAGTGACAGTGACAGTGACAGTGACAGTGACAGTGACAGTGACAGTGACAGTGACAGTGACAGTGACAGTGACAGTGACAGTGACAGTGACAGTGACAACGACAACGACAACGACAACGACAACGACAACGACAACGACAACGACAACGACAACGACAACGACAACGACAACGACAACGACAACGACAACGACAACGACAACGACAACGACAACGACAACGACAACGACAACGACAACGACAACGACAACGACAACGACAACGACAACGACAAAGACAACGACAATGACAACGACAACGACAACGACAACGACAACGACAACGACAACGACAACGACAACGACAACGACAAAGGCAACGACAAAGGCAACGACAACGACAACGACAATGACAATGACAACGACAACGACAACGACAACGACAACGACAACGACAACGACAACGACAACGACAACGACAACGACAACGACAACGACAACGACAACGACAACGACAACGACAACGACAACGACAACGACAACGACAACGACAACGACAACGACAACGACAACGACAACGACAACGACAACGACAACGACAACGACAACGACAACGACAACGACAACGACAACGACAACGACAACGACAACGACAACGACAACGACAACGACAACGACAACGACAACGACAACGACAACGACAACGACAACGACAACGACAACGACAACGACAACGACAACGACAACGACAACGACAACGACAACGACAACGACAACGACAACGACAACGACAACGACAACGACAACGACAACGACAACGACAACGACAACGACAACGACAACGACAACGACAACGACAACGACAACGACAACGACAACGACAACGACAACGACAACGACAACGACAACGACAACGACAACGACAACGACAACGACAACGACAACGACAACGACAACGACAACGACAACGACAACGACAACGACAACGACAACGACAACGACAACGACAACGACAACGACAACGACAACGACAACGACAACGACAACGACAACGACAACGACAACGACAACGACAACGACAACGACAACGACAACGACAACGACAACGACAACGACAACGACAACGACAACGACAACGACAACGACAACGACAACGACAACGACAATGACAATGACAATGACAATGACAATGACAATGACAATGACAATGACAATGACAATGACAATGACAATGACAATGACAATGACAATGACAATGACAATGACAATGACAATGACAATGACAATGACAATGACAATGACAATGACAATGACAATGACAATGACAATGACAATGACAATGACAATGACAATGACAATGACAATGAAAGGGGACAAAGACATTCAAACAATGAATTATTTAATTAAATAAATAAATTGTGTATGTTTTATTTGTATTTGAAAAAGATAATTGAATATTTAAGTTCAATTTGTATAAATACTCCCAGTACCTAAATCTAGATAACTAATTACTAATTTTAATGAATATAATAAAATATTATCTGCTAGTTAAAATGGCCTTAAACAAACTGGTACTATGAGTATCCATCGATAGCTACAAATATAGAGGACAGTGTGTGCAGTTTCATGAGATTATATGCGCTCTGTTTATTTTTTATCTATGGTAACCAATCTGTGGAAAAATGACAACAATTTTAAAATTTCCAATTCTATTCACTGTTTCAATAGCATTAAGTCAATTTACAACGATCAAACGGTGACCACACATTTTAAATCGTCGGCCGAGACTGATCCAAATGGCTGGCTTAAATACTCATTTGATATTCATATGCCTCGCTACGACCGATACCGTGTAACGCAAATTACCATCCATTTGTCCATATTCAGTCCATGGCTTTAATACATTAACTAGTAGACTGAGATTTACAAATTTTCATATTTTCAATAGTGTTAAAGATATTATTTCCCAGATGTATGAAAAAGAAGATAAGGAGATCAGTGCTTTTGTACCTTCGAACTAATCCTTAGATAAAGACAGAGCGCTGCAGAGGCTATTTATAAAAGAACTGGAACTAATAAAAGTAAGTAACTATGCTAATCCAAATTACCTATTAATTAATTACTGATACTACATAACTAATAAATAACTATTAAAGTCGAGTGTACTTTTTAGGTCACAATGATTTTTTTTAAATACAGTACTTACTTATGTAACGGGATTGCATCATCAGGCAGAATACGGAATTCCATCCGTACCACCTTGAAGGCGCTCCACAACTGGCAGTTTCCTCTTTGTGGAACCACCTACCAGCGCAAGTATCCGAACCATTATGACATAGGCGCCCTCAAGATAAGACCCTTAAAGGCCGGCAACTCACTTGTAAGCCTGGCGTTGCAGGTGTCCGTGGGCGGCGGTTAGCCCTTCACTCGAAGTATACAAGTAATAAGCAATGTAGTATTGATCTTATATGTTCCAGTCTATAATTAGGTTCTTCAAAACGAAATTTTTATTTCGAACTGTGAAAGGACAAATTTGTTAATTAAATGTAATTAAAGCCTCATTTCAACGATGGCAATTAAGAAGATTCATCGCGGGATCGCTTTTATCTTTACTTTATGCAACTTTAATTTACATTTTGTCCTAGTATAAAATACTGAAATAATCAAACTAATTTTTTAAACGTTTTAAATTTGTCTTAGTTTTGTTTACTTACATTGGTTAGGTTAATATTAAGAATATTTTGTATTTATTTAATAATTAATTTTGTTTCTTATTTTATAAACATATTTATTAACTTATTGAAACTCTTAGGCACCGCTTTAATGGATTTTGTATCGTTATTAAGCTTTCTATATGTTTTGTTTTCTATTTATAATTTTCAAAAGACAGGTTCTATATAACATGTTATAATATATTATATTCAGAGATATGCGAGGTCTATTCCCCATCCTGTAATGAGCAATGAAGCATGAGCTACCAGCCACGAGAGTGTCTATGGGCGACGACTTTATGGTCGTTTGAAACAGAACTAAAAATATAGTACTACTAGTACTACTTCAGTAAAGACAGACTTATGTTTAAAAAAAACGGACATTTGATACATTACTCGGTTTTCGAGTGTTTCTTCAAAAATCGCGAGATACTGCTAATTCACTGCTACACACTAAAGTCGGGTTTATTATTATTTATTATATTTATTATTATAAACACCGACTTTTTTTAAATAAAAGTCAGTAATACCGTTTTACCGACTTTAACCGCCCATAAACTATAAAATATTCGACTGGATTTTTATACATTGTATTTATTTACTTAGGATATTTAGATACATACCTTAAACTTTGTGAATGTTCCAAAGAACGTTCTAGAAATATTCCTTTATACAAGGATAATGTTGCGTAGTAGAACATGCTTGTCTCGTCGGGTCGTGTCTAATTACGTGTCATGGACACTTGTGATTGATTGTAACCATAATGTCTAGGAATGTCTGTTCTATATAATACTATATATCGGGTAACCGATGGAATTACTTAATGTCTATCTAAAGTATTGAATATTATTGATTTATTTATTTTACTAAAATTAAAACGACACATAAAAAGCCACTAACAATAAATATGGACGCTGCATACATTTCTCTCACAGAACTTTAAGCATAGAGATAATATAACCTGTCATCCATGGCATTCAGAGAACGTATCCAGAAGAGCATTGAGCGCGGTCAGATCCCGGAGTATGGGCGTGTGGGCTCTTGCGACGGTTCACGCCGCCGTCATGGCAAACAGCACCTGGAATCAAGTCTGGCATCAAGAATCGCCACAACTCATCACTTAGATCTGGTGCATCACCTATGCACCAGATATTATGTGATACTTTAATTAAATTCCATTTGACTTATAAAAACAAAGGTAAATTCGTTTATTCAGTAAGGTTCATTTTGAATCGTCTTAGCTCTAAACGCGACCAAGCTGAGGGGAAGCAGGCAAGAATCTCTTTGGTTTTTTTTTTGGTGATGATCATAATACAATGTTTTTGGAGCGAGGCCAAGCTGAAGCAAATATTACTAAATACTATAACATGTAAATTAGGCTTTTTTAGCCTAATTTAAACTTTCTAAACTCAAAATATATTTAGAAGATTACAATTTATTTAAATACGTGTAAATAACAATAATACTTTCAATTTTTTGTTATATTTAAACAACAGGGTTTCATTCTATGAGTATATTTATATATATACTAGCTGATCCCGACAAACGTTGTTTTGCCAAAAAAAAAGTCTCATAAAAATATATGTTTTCCGATTCTCAGTCCTCTATATGGCCACAAAATTTCAGCGGAATCGGCCAACCCGTTTCGGAGGACTAAAGGAACAAACATCGTGACACGAGAATCTTATACATTACATTCTATATAAGTATGATAAATAAATGATTGAATCTACACAAAACCAACTTTTATTTATTTATTAGCTTCAGTTGTATTGAAAATAACCATAAACAACTTAACCTACAACCTTAATAAACTTACGAATCGATTTTCATATCTTGCCCACGTGATCCAATTAGTAAATTGAGACAATCCTAAAACTCGTATACAAAAGAGTAGCTTGTTTAATCAATGAGTAGAGTTGTCGATGCGAAGTGGTGCACTATGCAACATTCAGACTCATGCATCTTATATAATCCACGTAGCTGTATCAAATTGAAGTCGACTAGCATTTTTTATATTAATATTTTAGGAGTTTTCAATTTGAATTGAAAATATACTTGTGTGGCATTGTTTTGACTGGAGGGTGAAAGATATCACCCGTTTCCTGTTTCTCATGTAACATAACACATATGAAACGGCTTGACAGATTCTTATGAAAATTTAGGTTAGTGGCTTTTACACATGGCTAGTATTTTTTTTTCAAAGTTATGTTTTGAAATAGAAATGTATATAGATTTCTAAATATTCACCTAACTAGGATTATCTCTGTTATAATCGGTAATAAAAAACTTCAGTGCGAACGAAGGTGCACAAACAAGTATTATTGTGAACAGAGCATAAGTAATACATTAAATACTGAGTTCGGTTTGAACTGAGTATTTTTAAAGACTGAGTTTTTTTCTTGGCAGGTGTGCGTGTATCTGGAAGAGACAGGGAGAGTGTGACTTCTTTAAAAAAAACAAGAAAGAGAGGTCTCATAAATAAACTTTTCCATTTTCGCAATATTTTCCATAAAAGTTATTCTCAGGTCTATAAGATAAGAGTTTCTAAATGTTTTAAATTCGCATAAATATTAAACATGATTTAGACCAATTACGCGTCCACTTGCGAGAATTATATGCCAATGTACGAGTAATCTGCTGGTTCTGCTGAATGGAGAGTGGCATTCGTAGAGCACTCGTGTCCCACTCGTAGTACTCACGTAGCACTCTCGTAGCGGAGGATGCGTAGCACACAATGCTATTAATTTTCGCCGGGCTGGCCGGGGCAGACCGCAGGCGGGCGGTTTGACGTATTATCGTCGCGCCACACCACTTAGCGCCCTCTGACGGCCGACGCGGACCTCTGTGCAAACCGCACGCTACTGCATAATAAATCTTTGTCCTTTAGCTTTTCATTACGTTACCGTTAATTGCTCCAACAATTTTTAATATACCTGATTCTTTTCACTATATTGTTCTATAAAGTTTTGCGCATAATGTATTATGCTATCTGTGCCATTCCGTTTTGTATGCTTTTGAAAACATAATACATTTTAATAAACGATGGTTGTAATGGTTTATTTCATTGGCACTACGAAGACGACGCTCATCCAGTCTTCATGTCTTCAGGTCGAAAACCGCCGCTGGTCTGCAACATCCTGAATGTTACGGCGCCAATAAATCGATTTTCCATAGATTTCTCCTTATTTCTTCTTATATGTAGTGTTTTGCGTATTGTGTTTTGTCTATGGTTTACTAGTTTTTAGTCAAAATTACTTTAATTTCAAAGTTTCTCAGTGTATTGTAGTATTCTACTAATTTTCTGATTCTTCTAAAATTCTGATTCTAAAATATTAATGAAATTTTTTTTAGCTATGTTTGTAAATAAAGCTAAGAATATGATGGTTTTTTTATACATTCTTAATAAAATAGGTATTTAGAATACTTAGTTATGTCATTTGGTTATACCTAAATATTCATTTAAAAGTATTGTCCCTAGGTTACCAGTTTTACTTCGAAAATTGTCAAGTTTTCCCCTCAGTGGCTTAGTGTATATGGCGTGTCTAAGCATGTTAATAATTACAAGCTAATAAGTCCAGAGTTACAGTTTTTGTGGCAATCTCATTCTGTAAATTTTCCTGTAATTATTCGTTGTAAGTTTAAGACTATTTTTGTAATATTTTGTTTCAAAAGTATACTATGCGTAAAGAACTTCCTGTCGGTAGTGTTATAAAAATAAAGTTTCTGCAGCGCACCAACCCTTTGTGAAACCAACTGCCAGCGCAGGCATTCTTAAACCGCTACCAGGGCCTTCAAGAAAATAGCGTACCTCTCCCTTAAATGCAGGCAACTCACATGTAAGCCTCCTGGTGTTGAAGGTGTCCATGAGCGGTGGTTAGCACTTCACTTGATGAGAACCGCCTGCTTGTTTTCTCACACGCACAAGTATCTTTTCTAGAAGTATTTTCATAAAATATTCCTTGAATTTTCGTATATTTTTTAAATCACCGATCATTCTCTAGCTGGATAAATGCAACACCCATTCTGTGTTTCCTTAAGGAAAATACAATCTTTACAGCGTTCAAATATAATATTCATGAATGCTGCCGCGTATCATGTTTTCGGACTCTCCATCAACATGAGGGAAAGCTACTATATTGTTTATTATTTAACCTTCGTTAACCGAACGTTACATATTTTTATATACAAATAAACCTGTAACATATACATAATGATAATTAATTGTATATATATATATCTCACAGGAAAGTTTAAAGCATTTTAAACGTTTATTGTATTCACCAATCAGAGCGGAGCTAGGGTGTCTGGGCGCCATCTTGTTGTGGTAACAGTGCGATTGGGATCTAAGGTCTTTGGAAAACCAAACCACAGTTAACCAATTTGGGTGGTAGACACATCAGTTTAAGGTTAGATCGGTGCCCTGTTGCTCTTCATAATTGTATACTTGATTATTTAACACCGGTATTTTTGTTTGGACATAATCATGACGCTCTACTTTTAATAATATTTATAACTTATAGTTATAAAGATTATTAATAGCCCTGCCTGCCCTGTTGCTCTTCATAATTGTATACTTGATTACTTAACACCGGTATTTTTGTTTGGACATAATCATGACGCTCTACTTTTAATAATCTTTATAGCTTAAATAGTTATAAAGATTATTAAAAGTATCGAATAAACTCACTCACGCAATTAATTAAAAGACAATCAAAACATTGCCTTCCGATATATATAAATATTTTTAAAAAAATGTATAGAATTTATAATATATTTATTAGTAGTATATATCATCTTATATTTCCAGTGCTTTCCGCAGATTTGTAATTAGAATTTCCTTTTTCCTACTTGTTCGGCACGTACATTTTTAATTGCTAATAAATATAAGCGTGGAGAGGTTAGAATTTTTCACGCGGCGATTGCAATCGTAAAATTTTATCACTTTTTGTAGATCATAAAAGTTGTTAATAGAGCGGTTATAGATGTTACACGTATAAGTGCCAATCCACAAATTTGAAAGTTAGCCAAGTGGAAACTGCCGGACTTGTGGTTAGCGACAGTGGCGACATCACATGGCCCATTTTGAAAGATAAATTAGCTAAGTGTCTGGAAATCTATGTTGCGTTACCGGGTCTTTTTGCTTAATTACCCGGGCTAATGTGTGATCGATTTCCGTTTCAAACAACTTCTCGTTTATGTATAATTAACAGTATTATTATTTTTTTCAATTTGGGGTAGATACTCTTGGGCCAAGAGGTGCAAGTGCACAGGCGCATATTAAAGAATTAAGTAGGTGCCTGGTAGTCGGTACCGGTGATCCAAGAGCTGGTGCTTTCCTCGCTCAGCGCATCGCGATACAGCGAGGAAATGCCGCCAGCATTGTGGGTACTCTGCCACAGGGACCAAACTTTTTAAATTTGTTTTGAGTTTTGTGTTTTGTTTTATTTTAGGTTACTTATATTAGTTAGGTTAATATTAAGAATATTTTGTGTTTTTTTAATAATTATCTATAATTTAAATGGACAACAAAAAATATGTATATTTAATAGTGGAACCTACCAGAGAAAGTGCAATAGAGCAAACTGATTTAGGGCAAATCATTCCCAGTTTTTTCTTATCGTTTAAATACAAGCCTACGTACAAGCCTTTAGAAATATTGAAGTAACATATAAATATATAATAACTGTAAAATTACTTAAGGATCTAAACACCTCTTGTTTAAAGCGAAATACTCTATTTAAAATACTTGTTGGCGTCAGCAAGTAGTTCCTCGGGACTGGCTAAGGGTAATTGAACTAATAAATCTAGCCGTGTAACAGCTTCGCTCAGGATCAAGTGGGAACTATTAAATCTTAGAGATTCGTTCCTTACGCATTTGTTAGAAAGACTTTGTATGTTCGAATTGAATAAAAGCTCATTTGAAATAAACAGGATTTTGTTGATTTGAACGGAATGATGAGACTATGCAAAACTGACTTAATGTTTAAGTAATTGTAATTATTACGTTTGGTTTTGGTTAAGATAATTTTGCGATATTTTACGCTAAAAACAGTTGAGGCCAAAACCATGGATGTGATACGTACGGTACGTAATATATAATTTAAACTTGCGTATTGTGTTTTGTGTATCGTTTGGTTTAGTATTGTTTTTGTAAAATTACTAAAATTTCAACATTCCTCAGTAATTCTGTCTATTCCTATAATATATGAATACCTGTTTGTTAATAAAGCGAATTATAATACGAATTATTATATGCTATACATATATAAGTTTGTTTCTTTGTTTTGATTATAAAAAAATAATACTATTCTTGTCTGAAATATGTTTGATTAAAAATTCTGGTAATTTCCGACAATCTACAATAAACGATAATTACTAGTATTTTAGATGCCATGTGAATATTAGTTATACCTGCTTTTATTACACGGGAAACATCAGAGTTTAATTCTAATGAACATTGTTTTGCCGGGGAAGTCAGCGTTAACAAATTACGATCAAGCTAATATTTCTTTTTTTCAAAAAATTACTCGATATTTACATAAAATAGTTTATCGCAATGAGGCTTACAACAGCTTAATTACAGTCCAGTTTTATTTTTGGGACATGTGTCTAAATAAATAAAGTCTAAATTTTGTTTATGGGTCTATAGAAGCGTAACTTAAAGTTTGTGGGGTATCCTTATCCCTCGGTCGCCATGTTGGGAAAAGGGGTGTAAACACTTTTTTAGCATAATCTCAGAAACTATGCGTCCTACAAAAAATGTGTAACGTCATATATTGCAGCAAATTATGTTGTCTACAAATATGTTTATATAACTTTTTGTCCTAAATTAAATATTAAAGAAGTTATTAGCCAAATAGTGAGAAAGTCAGAGTCCCACATACGTCCCATAAATAAAATTGCGTCCTAAATACATACCTAATATGTTACATAGTAACATGTACAATAGAAAATCAAAGAGTTACATGATATTTGAGTGTTATAGTCGAGCGTGATGTTTTTTAGGGATTTGTACGCTTTTTTCTTGAAGGACCCTAAGTCGTAGTGCTTCGGAAATACCGTACATCAATGTTACCAGTACATTTCTCGTAATGGCTCCGCTTTAATAACTGAAGCGTAATGAAACTCATTTAAATATCACAAAGGTGGTTGGATTACGGTTGCCAACCACTTTGTGACGCTTAATTACTGCCCTCGACAGAAATAATTGGGAACTTGGGGGCTACAGTTTGGACTTTGCTGATTTGAAGATTTAACAAAAATAATAGGGAAAGGTTGTTTTTTTTTTGTAACATCAACCTTCTGTAATTATGTCCACTTAAATCCAAATAGCACAATTATTGTAACAACCAACTGTTAACTGGTTATTACAATAATTGTGCATATATTATACCATGCTGGTAAGGCGCCTTTTGAAGATGTTATATTTTTAACCGACTTTGAAAAGCTTTTAGAGAGATTTTTTTTAGAAAGAACAGGCAGATCAGAAATGCAATAATGCCTGGAACATGGCTACTGTTCATTATAATGTTTCGGAAAACAGAGCACTCTGGATAGAAGAAACGCGACGTGATTTATTCTTTAAATTACTAATAAAATTATTTAAGTGAATTTTCTAGTAATTAAGGCTTAATTCGAAAGAAAAATCTTATGTTTCCAAGTGAAATTTGCTATTTTGCACTTTGCCGTACACTTGTTAAGCTTTCATCGATTCTAGCACAAGACCTCCTCATATAATTTTTGGTTGGTTAAATCGGTTACTTCATATTATGTACAGTAGAAACCGTATATAACGATACCGGCGATACTAGGTCGTACTAACCGGATTACGTACAAATCAAACAGATTACATATAAATATAATATAATAATACGAAACCAAAGATAAGTAAAAATTATAGTCGCTAAAACCGGTTAGTCGTTATAAGTGAATTCTACTATATTTTCCAACACAATTTGGACGTAAACATTCATATTTCAGCCTACATACTGGACTAATTTGTTAAGCGTTCTGCATTGAGCCATTTATCCGATTAAATCGTGTAGCTTACGGGATCTTCATTGTTACTGTTCGATTATAACCAGCGATTTATATATATAAATATATATACTGAAACGAAGAAATATAATATTTTATTTGTAAAATATATAAACATTGCAATTTACCTAATTAATTTCTGATTAATTAGAATTAATCTCGTTCATCTCATTATGTTCATTAACTGTAAATACGTTTTTCAGATACTGAAGCTTAACCCGTGGGATCAATCAATTTGATACGCGATTTTATATACTTGAAGCTTCATATTTCACATTTTAAATTTATCCGCTTTTTCATTTCGCTTGTAATCTTTAAATTATATTTAAACAATGATTTCTCATGACGATACACAATACTTATATAGCTTTTAAGTAAATCATTTTGTTACATGCTGAGTGTATTCTGTACTTTGCTTTGCCTTAGAAAGTGTTTTTTTTATTCTCCTACTACAGTTATCTTTCCCGGCTACGCGTCGCGGAGTATGTTTTTTATGCATACATTTTTCTAAGGCAGTTTCTGCCGCGCACCACCCCTTTATGAGACCAACTGCCAACGGAGGTATTCCCGTACAGCTTCACTGCCTTCAAGAAAAGAGCGTAAGCTCTCTCTTAAAGCTCGGCAACTCACTTTTAAGCCTGCTGAAGCAGAAGTGAACCGTCTGCTAGTTTGCCTCCTGATACATTGTATTGGCTTTTTGTTGATTTTGGGTTATAATAGTAACATACTAGTGACTTTTTTAATTAAACACAACTTATTGCATTCCACGCGAGTTTTTGTTGAAAAAAATTCAAAGCCGAAAAATTTAAAGTTACTAAAAAACCAACTCGAATAGATATAAATAATATTACATTGTGTATATGTGTTTCTGTTTGGACTCTCTGAAAAATAATAATCTAAAGTGCGCCTATAAGGACGGAGACCAAATGAGGCAGGCGCTAGACATTCTCTAAAAGTGCATCGTCTGTTTTTAGCCGCGCTTTTTAAAACATTCCATTCATTGGAGTATCATATATTTGGAATTTCCTGCTTTTTTTTAATGCTAAGACTTCAATGAAATCTGCAGTCGCTTTTTAACTATAAATTATTATTTATTTTTTTATAGTTCAAAAATACCATTAGCACATTTTTGTGGATGTATCAGTATATTAATATGCTAAATAACGTAACAGTATGGTACAAAATGTATGCAATATCTCTGATTAAATGATTATAAATAAATTTATTAGAACCTCTTTTGAAAAAGATATTCATTTAGACCTCTTTTTGAATAAATTAATTTATTAGAGGCTTTTTTGAATAACGTTCGACGGTTCTGTCATGTCTGTGGTAAGGCTGTTCAGGGTCCGATTGGCGGACAAGATAGACGTAAGTGTTATTCCTTGATGTTAAAATTATTGTTAACCAGCTTTAATAAATACAATTATGTTATGATTACTGTGTTTTGGTTAATATTGCAAGTCACATAATCCGGACAATACTTAATTAAGCATTAACTATGCAATTAGATATAAGTACTTAATAATTATATATATAAATTATTACATTTATAACACTTGCATAAAATATCTCTGTGTTGATTTATTGTCACACTACGGCTTATATAATGTAATGATAAAGTTTGATTCATCTCATTGAATTGAAAATATCAGTCTCCCAAATTACGTCACTACTGTGTGTTACCTTAAAAAGTATTTAAGCCAAAACAAACTTAAGATCTTAGATGATATAAGATCATTTAAGCCGAAGCTGTATCATAGATGCTAATTTTGATCAAATGAATTAAAGCCTCTAATAATATTATGTTTAGCCAAAAAGAGATTTTATTGATTTTATTTTTCCAAAGAGGTTCTAATACATACCATTAAAAATTAAAATTAGTTAGCTGTGGTATATTTTATAGAAAACTACATATTATATCTATATTAATGCCTTCGTTACAAGTAATTCGCATGGATCCTCGTGTTTTCTTGGTAGTCCAGTATTAAATATATGTTTGTGGAGTATATAGTACATATGTATATGTCTGATACATAAAATATTTAACTATGTACAATACAAAAATATAAAATTGTATTTTTTTAATAAAGATAAAATTAAAAATGACAGGTTCCGTTAACTTTGCTCTCATCTGTGAGTCAGCCAAGAAATTCTTTCGAAGTAGTAAATCAGAAAACTTATTGGAAGCTATTCAATTAAATTTTTCAATCAAAGAAACGACTGTTCAGCTTATTTTACCCGGCATGATACTAAATTTATCCGGTGAAAATTATTGAAGCAAAGATTTAAAACAATATATCACAAGACCGACAGACTTCATAGAAGGTATGCCGACCTCCTATAAGGAAATATTAGCCTAACCACTGAGACCTAGTTGAGTGCAAAAGCGACCCTAGGGCCCTTTCGATCGTGTAGCTCTCGAGGTGGTTTTAGTGGGTATTACCCACCCTGTCTTTGAAAATCAGAAACGCCAGTATCCCTGGTCCCAAAGGAGGATGCGGAAATGCAAATGGAAGGTGACCGATATTGAAAATTAAAGACCCTGACGATGGTAATTCATAAAAGTCTTGTAATTGTTTTTAGAATAAGTAATAAATATATAATAACCATTTATTTTTCAAATAATAATTTGAAAAAAGACTCATTTCTATATGAAAGTTAAAACGCTACACAATTTTTTTTAAATAAACCAACCGTCTAGCCTAATAATAATATATTTTTTTTTTTTAAATAATTCATTTTTGTATGACAGTTATAACGCTACAATATGTTTTTAATAAACCACCAACCATCTCATGTCGTAACACTCAAATTACAATATTAATACGTAAATTGGAGCGAAACGGTTGTAATTCAACTTGAATCTTGCTATATTTGTCCGGTGCATTAGCGGAATTAGCAATCTCATATCTGAACTAATACATATTTCTGGTAGTCCAGCATCCGTATTAATCAGTTTGCAGAGCGCTTGCCAAAATTAACTTATACTTCCTAATACTTTCTCTTCGTTTTATGACCTTGGCTATTTGGTTTTATTGCTTTTCGTTAATTGTGTTACCAATCAATTTACAATAAACTCTATATAACGTCGCTGAAGGGACTGTGCGTTTTATGGCGGTATAGTGGTTGTTAAATAAAAAGAATGAAAATCAGAATTAGATTACAAGCTATACCAACCAAAGCTAATTGATTTCGACGCTTTAAAGAATTTTTCGTTAAATCGAGTAACGTTAGATGGAGTATATATATATATATAATATAGTAAAGTATAAGTATTCTGTTAAAGTATTATAATCTGTCCAAAACCATATAAAATGCATTAAATAATAAATAATCTAAATTAATTTACTCATATATATCTAAATAATACAAAATACAAACATCTGCTCGTTACCCGAAAATTGCGTTATTCTTATAGGTCACACTTTTAACTACATACGTAATAATCGACGCCCACATTAGCTCCATAAATTAAAAAAAAAAAACATGGAAAAGTGAAAATCTGTCATATGTTGATCGCACGCACAAGTTGCAGCCCATTCATACTCCGGATGGATTAATTTCCGCCGTGAGATCGTTCCAAAGGGAAATACGATTGGAACAAAGTGCTACCAAGAGGGACCAGATATTACATATTACATTTGTCTATGGATTTTATGAATCACAAATATGCCAATTATTATCTGATTGACATAGTGTGCCTCCTGCTCGTTTGCCACCTCTGCAATAAAAGAGAGAATAATAGTTTGAATTTAAAAACAATGATGTTTTATTTTTACTTGGGTTTTAATTAAAAATATTACTTTACTTAATCATAAAATAAGTGATTTTTTTGAGTGGGAGTGCCATGGTGTTACTTAGAGTTTCAGCCGAATGAGCAGGCACGGCCGGAGAAATACCACTCTCTCACAGAAAACCGGCGTAAAGTGATACAATTGGACTTTGTATATTTTGTACTCGCGTTTCGATCGGTGAGTGAGATCTTCCGGTGCCCATCCTTTCCCCTCCCCGTCCTCTTCCCCTACCCCTCCATTTCCCAATTTTCCTTTAAAGGCCGACAACGCACTCACGAGCACCCAGCCGCGTAAGTGTCTGTGGGCGGCGGCTTCACCTTTATGGTGGGCCTCCTGCTGGTTTGCCCCCTCTTCTAAAAAAAAAAATACTTTATTAATTATTGATATTTTTTTTTAAAAAGAATTGTATGTCTAATACGCTGGAGATTTCGTTGATTGAGTCTGGAACATGGCCGATGTTTTCCCAGTGCGTTAGTCGTTTGTTTGGCAAAGCGTCTCTCCTCCGTTGCCCGTTGAGATTTAACTTATCCCAAGATCGGCACATTGCCAGCGTCTCAGATCATTATTACTGACAAGTGGTGGCTTATTGTTTTCTTTAGCGCTTACGCGTTCGTGACTTCATATTTTTCATTTTTATAACAACATTTCATTTCGATTTTCATCGATTTTGGAAGTTTTATGAGCGAGTTTATTATTCGGTTTACGACGCTCGGTCAAACACGCAAGTTAAGTTTATGATACTTAACATTTATATAGGCTTTTGTGAGTCGATCAAAGTTTATCACTCCAGCTTTAACGATAAACGTACGAATTTATAATTAAAAAATACAAGGTTCGCATATATTAAATAAAATTGATAATTCAAAATAGGTAAGGTTAAAAACAGTTTTAGTCTTTCGGTAAGCCGTTTAAATTGTCTATGATTTCTTTGAAGTTACGAATAATATTTATTCTAATGATTGAATGAATTCTACATTATTTTTGTAAACTTAAACTCAAAATATCTTTATTCAAGTAGGTCTTTATAAAGACACTTTTGGATCGTAAATTTTTTACACTACCACCGGTTCGAGAAGAACCGGCAAGACACTAGTCTTTCTAAAAAAAACCGTATTAAGACGGCTATATTCCAGAGCACGGCACTCTATGACAGAAAGTGAGACTGTCAGCTGTCATCGGTCACCGTTTAAGTCATTCAACTGTCTAATAGATTCAATGGCCCTTAATTGTCTGACATTGACAAGCGATGATTTGGAACTGAAATAATAATTATCATTGTTGATTATTTAGTTGTGTTTTAAAGTGATTCATTCAATATTTATAATGCAAATTAGTTGTATAATTGTTTTTTTAATACAATACGGAACAATACGTTTCGTCAAAACATTCCGTCTGTATTATGGTAATTACTTTCCAAGTTCCTTTAATGGACTAAGTTGAAGAAGCATTTATACAAGAAAGTCTATTTGAATGGTGTAAACATAATTTGTGGGAAAACTTGTGCATGTAATGTTCTGTGATGACATCGCCAGAACAGTTTGGATTTAATTAAAATATCGGATGAGTACTAAACATATTTAGTTTTTTGAACCCACGTAGATTGGTAAAAATAGTTTTTTGACGAGTATCGTATCGATATATCGGTACCGATATTGATTATTTGTGGAACAGATATGAATAAATAATAGACAATATGTGGTAACTTGATACAGATACAAATATAGATACAAGATATATACATATACATATTTAGCTACTAGAATAGCTTCGTTTAAACTAGAGGTCGAGAATAGTACAATGTGTGAATGAATCGAGGTAATTGATTATAACTGTGTGTTTTTCTGATTGTCCTGTTTTAGTTTTTCATTTCACATGGTTCTTTCTTTTATAAGAAACACTAAAGGTACTCTGACTATAATATTATTTCAATAAACTAATAAAAAGTTCGTGAATAATCAAAAAGTACATTTTTAATTGTCTTTTTATATATGAATAGTAGTTTTCGCATCTCTTGTGCCTCACCGGTTTCCCTATAATGCTGTCGAGTAAAGTCTTACTTAACTTGGGAGGCTTACGGGTGTGGTGCCAGCTTTTGAGGGAGAGATGCTCTTTTCTTGAAGGCCCTAAGTAGCAATTTCCGTTGGCATCTTGTTCCACAGAGGGTTGTTATTTCTTTTTATTACGATTGCCTGGAAGAGATCGCTGTGGGCAATAAGGCCACCATTCGCCCTACACACCCCATTTGACCGCGATTGCAAAACTCTTCGAGAGTATAGCCTATAGAAGGTTTATCTTACTCATTTATTTATTCACACTTTATTGCACTTAAACAGTAGAAGTAGATGATGTTAATACATATAAGAGAAACGGGCGGCCATATCACTAATAAGCGATATCTTCCAGGCAACCCAGTGTTATTGTTATTTGGTCAGCTTTTAACGTGATAAAGTCATGTTTTGTTAGATTTTCGAAAATTTAAATAACAGGTGTCTGGGGCTGCATTAAAAATGATAAGCTCCACAGCCCCATTCTTGATAGATGGTACTTACAGTAGATGGAGTCGTACCCGAGAGCACACTTCGCTTCACTCCGTTGAACATGTGCCAATAGTCTGAAGGACAATTTCATTTTCCTAAAATTCACCAATTTAAAAAAAAACTACCTTAATTTAATTAAAATTATTTTCATATTGTAATTTGTCACAGAATTTGTATGTAATGTTTTTAAAAGTTTTTTTTTATTGTATGACTATATCAAGTTAATCCGTAACGTATGTAACTACTTGCATAAGCCATGTAGGTAATAATAATAAAGTTTTAACCGCGGACTAACGAATAAAAATGATTTAACTATTAACGAAATAATAGTTAAATCATTTTTATTTGATTATATACAAGCTTTTATACCTGACGCACATTGATTCCTGGTCCGAAACATTACAAGATTGAAGCACGCATTCATTGCGTATACAGAAAAAAATTGTCGCTAGAGTTAGAACCGACGAACGAGCATTGAGAATATTCAGCCAACAATGCGACAAAAGTTAATAATTAGTGAAAATATTTGCGTTATTAAAAGGCTAGTAGTAGTCAGTAGAAGCTAAGTAAAAAAGCTTTCCTGACAACGAGATCTTGGCTAATGAGATTTACATACCTTAATTCGCTTTTTTCAATTAAATCTTAAAAGCATTCTCCAAGAAAGTTGAATAATATTAATACTTTTACTGCGCTATTCCACCTGGTTTCTGCGTGTGACGCCTCAAAATTAGACTAGACACAATCTCAGCTAAATTATAGTCACATTGTGCGATTGTAAGCAAGTCAGCATAGAGCAAGTCAGCATAGAGCAAGTCAGCATAGATCAGACCGTTTCAAACGGCTAATGTTTCTTTGCATATTCGCATTGTTCATTAAATCTTAGTGAGTCCGTGTCAAGCACAGAGCATCACGTCTGTGATATCTGCAATAAAATCACGCTGATTGCAACAATATATATGTAATTATTTAATGGTAAAATCAGCCCAGTCCATAAATATATAAAAAATAATATTTTCTTATTAACTCATCGGTTTGCTCGATAAACCAATATCTAAGCAGATTGTTTAAAATCGTTATACGGTTAACCACAGTTGTTGCATAGATTATACAAACATAAATATTTTTCGTCGTTATTACATCGCTCGCCCAGTAATTAAATTCCACTGAATCTCACAAATCTTCACCCCCTATGACCAGCGAGCCCCCTCAGCAGCAATTACACCTACTCATCTAAGCTATAAAGGGTTTCCACTTTATAGAATTAGTCGGATTAACAGGAAATAAAGGCAAGTCGAGATTTAAATACGGATATAATTTTATTACATCTTTTTGAAACCGTGATAAGGAACAAATATATATATTTTGCCTTTCTCTAACTATCTGTTTTTTCGGCTTTAGGGCATTGCATCCCCTAATTAATAAATCTGTTATATTTTATATATGTTGTATTGTTTTAATTATTCTATATGCATAACAATTAAAAGGACTGGCAATTGAGAAGGCAATTTATTGATAATTAATATAATATATTTAAAAAAATAATTTTTGTTACGCAATCAATGTAATTATTAATTAATAAATATTTGTCACGTAACTATAAAAACACAGCGTTTTATATTTTGCATGCAAAATGAACTGCTGAATTACTTAATTAGTTTGCGCAAATTCGCAAATTGGCAATGCTAACATAAATATATACCTATATATAATTAGATACATATAATCCAACTTTGGACCTTGGGGTACAAATGTCCTTATTAAAGCATTAAGTGTCTGGTAGACAGTACCGGTGACCCAAGAGCTGGTGCTTTTCTCGCTCAACGTAAGCATCGCGATACAGCGAGGAAATACCAGCATTATTTCTGCCACAAAGACCAAATCTTTTTATACATATAAAACTTATTTATTTATTATTTCATAGTTGGTGTATTATGTGTGTATATTTATTGTTTGTCAAAATATTAGTTTCTTTGCATACCTTTAATTTATGATTTATGCACAGGACGTATGCATACACACGTCTTGTGTGTTCTTGTAGTTTTGTTTTAGTTATGTGTCGTTAGTGTGCCTTATAAAATAAAGTAATATATTCTCTTAGAGTTGAATTCCTACAAGTGAATCTCTCTCAAAATCCACCCCACTTGTTAGCGACGCTTCCTTATTTTCTCAACTGTAATCTGGCCTCTCTGAAACGGCTTGTTCTTTTTCTTATGTGTAATTGAAATATATTGCCGTAATATCCGTCGGTCCTGAACTCAAGTACATCACCCGAGTTTTCATTATACAGCGGAGTGATTTTTTTTCCCATGAGACAGTATAATTATTCATTTTCGTTGGCGAGTATACTTCACAAGTTGTTGAGTTGTTCCAAAATATTGAATTTTACATTCTATGCAAATGTGTGTAGGTAGGGTTGGTTTGTTTTTTGCGTGTTTCATTAAATATCTCAAGTGGATAAAAGATATTTTTTTATTACGGATAATCGAATACTTTATACGTACAATATAATATATAAAAAGTAGTATACATCTATATATGTATATTTATTTAAATATAGTTAAGTAGAGTTTGTTGTTGGTATCCTCAGGTCAGTTTGTTATGGAAAATATTGACAAGCTATCGATGATACGATCCTATGTGGCAATGATGAAAATCATAAATCGGTGTTTCTAGAAAGGTCTTGCATTGCCTTCACCGTTGTAGCAACTTAATTATTTAAAAAATTAAATCCAATTATAGTACTACTCTACAACTCTTTTATCTATTAGATATCAAACGAATTGACGGTTAAGTTTGGCAAGCCAAAGCGGGGTGAAAGAGTGTCAAAGCAACTGTCAAAGTCAGTGTCACAAAGATCTAAAATGTAATTAATATAACTGTTGTCTCGTAATGTTTGTTATCTGTGGTTTTTATTCTTGTATCTACGCTAAGGTATATTTTAAAATAGTCCATAAATGCTATTAAATGTTTTGTCTTTATCATTCCCGACAATGTGACACTTAACGAAAGAGACAAAACATCCTCTAACAAATTTAAACGGGGAACTTTCGCAAGAAATCTGCAGAATAATTAAAACGAATGTCGTGACGGAAGGCTTTCGTGATTTCAATCGTAAAAGTAATTATTGTAAAAGCGGTTGTTGGTCCAATGCTTGGAACAGAGGTTCGCGGCCATAATCGACGGTAAATATACAAGAATGCTAGTTATTGGCAGTTATCCATAACTCACGGAACATCACGTGACTGCACATAAATTCTAGTATTATTAATTTTAATGCCACATTATAATTATTAATGTCTTACAAGTAGGCTAACCACACATATTTATACCTTTCTTCACTCTTGTAATATTCATGATTCTCCTTCAACTGTAGTAGATAGTAGAAATTTATTTTGTATGTAGCAGGAGGCCAACGCCAGGCTTACGAGTGTGTTGCCGGCCTTTAAGGTACACTCTTTTCTTGAAGGCCCCCAAGTTGTAGTGGTTCGGGAATTGGGCACTGGCTGTTGTTTCCAGAAAGGGGTGATGCTCGGAAGAAACTGCCTTATGAAAAAAAATAAAAAGAATTCACCTGAATATTATAACGTTATTAACTTGCCATGTACGGTTTACGGATTGTAAAGAAAAAGAAAATCCGAAGATAATCGCTGACGTTACAGGCACGTCGACAGACTGCTTGTCTATGAAATTAATGGTAAAATTACTTGTCTATACCTACTTGTTTTATAGTCTGTATTGCTTATTATTTTGATAATTTATTATACACGGAGGATTGTAAATCTTTTTGAAGTCGGTAACCAAAGCGTACAGGATGAATCAAATAATATTTAAATACTCTTGTAGCTATATCAAGACATAACAAAGACAAAAGTTGTGGTTTTTATTACGGAATAATTAAGGGTTGGGAATCGTGATTGATGAATCTGATGACAGGAGCAGACTCGCCATGACAGGCCTCCTTAACGCTGATATAAAGCAAATATTATGACAAAAGAGAACACTGACAACTATGTGTTACTCGCTCTAGGAGACCCATTTTCTATGAAAATAGGATTTTTTTGGAAGTTGAACTATCAACATTATACCAGTATTTAATCAAAACGAAGCATTTTCATAGAACGAAACCTTTTTCATAATTAAACCTTATAATCGACTCTTTTATTTAACAAGTGTATTTATCTATCTATTTGTGGCATTTAAAGGCCACTGGGTGTTCACAGCCTTCGGCGAGTTCTTTGAAAGGCCAAATATCAAACTCAAAATATCTTTATTCAAGTACGTCTTTATAAAGACACTTCTAAATCGTCATTTAACAATACCACCGGTTCGGAATGCAGATAACTACCGAGAAGAACCGGCGTGATACTCGATAGCCCTTTTAAAATATACATTTAGTATAAAATTCAGTTACTTACATGGCCAACTCAAATAAGAAAAGTTACTAAGTAAAGGAATCAGGCAAATAAGTACGTATTTGTTTTTCAAATACAAAAAAATGAACTAGTTACCTAATTAATAATAACTTTTAATTTCAAACCAGTTTCCATAGATTGCTAGTGTGTTATTCAATTGTGTTAAACTATGTTACTACACCTATAACTATTAAAGTGTTCCTATAATTTATTTCTTCCTATAGCTATTTATATCTTCCTGTCACGTAGAACGTAAGTGCTGCAGAAGGGATGCTTTTGCGCATTAATGCAAAAAAGTCTTCAGTGTGCGTCTGCGAACATTTTTGATGCTCCTCGGCAGCCCCAACAGCATCCACATCTTATTACTCACAAGTTCCCAAGTCCCAATGTTACTTATAATCTATTTAACTAGCAGCTAGCTATTATTAGGTGAATATAAAAGTTTATATGTAATTAATGTTTTGAACAGGAAGCACAAATGTGATAAAAGTTTTTTGTTTAATTATAATGATCCAACAAATACCAAAGGCCTAATGTTTAAAGCCCTTCATAAAATGCAAATCAGCTTTAATCCAACTGAGCCCTGATAACTGTTAATAATCCTATGAGGTAATGCGCTGCCTGTCGTTCGAACGCAACCCGTTCACACCACATACTTCTCATTAAGTTGAAAGATATTCATAACCTTATAAAAATTTCCGGTTTTACTTATTTTAATGTATGTTGTTTAGTTTTTGTATTATTATTTTTTTGTATACTTCGCACCCTTTGCACCTGTCTTATTATATTTTATGTATTCTTTTATCGTGTGGGTTGTCTGGAAGTGGTCGCTTATTAGCGATAAGGCCGCCCGTTGCTCTTATATGTACTAACATCTGTTAACGTCATTTGCTTCTAGTGTTTAACTGCAATAAAGTGTAAATAAATAAATAAAATGAGAAATAGCTTAACTAACTTAACAATATTTATTAATATCACAAATATGCCATTAACGATTTTAACAAAAATGGTACCAACGTAATGTTCCAAATTTGTATTTTAATACATTCACTTTGATGACTGTCGTTCCACTACAGCATTGTTTATACGACCATTACGACTTAGGTTCCTTTAAGACAAAAGCGTATCACTCCCTAAAAGGCTGGCAACTCACACACGATCTCCCAGCCACGTGAGTGTCTATGGGCGGCGATTTCACCTTTATGTTGTGCCTCCTCTTCTTAAAAAAAATAATTCAAAAACGTCATTAGCGTACAGGACTATTTAAACGATAACAACTCTTGGGCAACCGCTCTTAATGATAAGGACGATGCTTAAAATAGTTCAGCTTGCGTGTTTGCTGTGGCTGTCATCTCAGAATGGTGAATTTTGGAAACCTTAAAGCTTGACAGAAGTGATCGTTGATTCTATGTGGAGAAATAAATAAATGATTATGACAGTTGAAAGTTGTGGATTTAAAATGAGTTTATGACTTAAATAGGTTTTACTAATTAAATTAATAAAAGGCTAAAGACTTTATGGTTTAGATAAGTTGTAATTAAACATTTTTTTTTAATCTGAACAGTCGCGCCAAGGTGTCGACTTAAGGGTCTCTCATCGAGATAGCTTTCTCAATTTAAGGATCTCAGTCGGGCTGATAAGCTTCAGATTTAGCGTTGAGCGAATTTGTTCGCGTAATTTACTTCGCGGAGACAATAAAACTTGGCTCACTTTTATTTATGTAATGAAGACATTCTCAGTAATGGGTTAAAGTTAGGTTTAAATAATTATTTTACCATTATACGTAACAACTTTATAATCTGTCTGTTCAGTCTTTACCGCTACCTTTTAAATTGTTTCCAGATTTTTACATAGACACTGCTATACTGGTTTATATCTCATGCTTTTCTTTATTTGACTATTTCTGAAACAGAATGCTTAATACCAACCCATAGTACAGTATTAGGACATTAAAATTTTAGAAAAGAGACAAAATAAGCAACCAATATACAATGAAAACTAAAACAGAAAAGAACTTAATTAATGCTAAAACTAAATATGACGTAAACTATTTATGTTATTGCAAATTATACCGTTATTGCATATAAAGATAATTATAGTCTCGTGTATAATGATATTTTAATTGAAATATAGCTTGTTGATTCACCAAACTTAAGTCTGAGAGTAGTTAATGAGCAGCCATTGGACTCGATTTGAATTTTCTGACATTTTTCTTTTCTTGCCTGCGGTACTCGTGTACTATTTTCTCCATTGACGAGATAAATACATAATAATTACGAATAACTGAGCACGGGTAAGGTCCTCTTTTGACGTAATAAAACTCCATGTAATACTCGATATAGCGACGAACTCGCTAAAGCGTTGAAACAATTGGCTTCGGTTGGTTTGGCTTGTATTCCATTCTGATTGTCCTTCGACCAGTCTCTATAACGCCATAAAATGCACAGTCTGTTGCATTTTTTTTTGATTTTGCTTTCCTCCCCTTTTTATTGTTTCTGTACTTGTGACTGTGTATATAACATATTTTATCTGTGTAACATGTTTTAGGATGCCTCTGTATTTTTAGTCATATATATTTTTCTGTTATTGTATGACTGTGATGTGTCTGTTTTGTTTCCTTAAAATAAATACTTATCTGTTAGTATATGCGTGACGTTTTCTTGTGTCTGACACATGCCGATTGGCAACGTAGCCCGTAATTATCCAAACAGAACATTAAAACACAAACGGCCTTACGTATTCGCAACGTAAAATCAGCACACAATTTACTCTAACGAATTACGAATGTATTTATTTCCCATATGGCACGTAATAAACACGACATTTTATTAGAATTAAGTGTGCCTATAAAGTTCATCTTATAGTCTCAATAAACCCTGGCCGAGTGACGATTCTTTTCACATTCCGACAATTGACTACTTACCATTTGACTGACTTTGCTTAATTCGATTCAAGAATGTTGCCTCGTCAATAGACTCGCATTTTTTATTATAAGACGCTCTACTTGATTACTGGATGAGACCTTATTAGTCATTAGACGTCTATTGTTTATGTCTTATAACTGTTTAACGGATCCATACATACGCAGCAGCAAAATAATTGGGTTTCTAATTTGACCGACATGCGTCATCTGTCAGATGTCAACCGTCAACTTCCCTGCACTCAAAGTCGTATCTATAGTTTTTGGCGTCAATCGATGTTGTAGGGTTTTACTGGTCAATCACAGAAGAAAGAAGTATAAAACAGTTGCTGGTAAAGCAATATATTAAATTTCTTTATTTTTTTTATTTTTTATTTCTTAAACCTATACAGCTTAATTTAAAAAGCTTACACAACAAATATAGATCAACAACAAAGCTAAAACAAGGTCAAAACATGCAATCGAAAATAGACAACAAAAAAAAACACGAACAGAAAAAAAATATATATATATACATATGAACAAGTGCAGTATATTATGTAAAGAACGAGCATTTAAGTGTGTGTGTGTGTATTAGTGTGTGCAATGGTGTTTCTGTGTGAGTGAGTGTGCGAGGTTGAGTCTTAGTTTTTTGTTTAAAAGATAAGACAGATTTTTTAGAAGATAAGATTTTTTAAAATTATATTTTATTCTATGGCAACGAATTTGTGGAAAACTTTAACCGTAATAAGTATTTTGTCTTTGTCAAAAACTATGAAACACGCAATCCGATGCAGATAAAGTTTAAAGGCCGCATTTGAAACATTATAATTGAAATCACCGAGCCCACGACAGCGAACTTTGAAAGCACAGCCTGCGCCAACTTTGTAAGAACCGCATTTCAGGAAAACAATTATTATTGTCATGAGGAGAATTTTAACGTACATCCGTATATCAGTTGACATATGCCAAGTGTTTTCCTCTTGAGTTATGGAATCAACAACCAATTTGTGATAACAATTACTCTGTACTAAAATATTCTTGGCTAGAAAATAACAACTTCCATTCGAAATTGACGTAAAAAAAATTATTTTCGAGTTTTATCATTCTTTATTTCTCATGGGTATGTCTTCTTTATATTCCTTTGATATACACAAATGCTTGCAATACCAGCATTGTTTATACTAGTAAGCTTTCAATTTATATATAATTCTAAGCGAATTTCTGTATGAAATACAGAATAATGAATCAATTTAATCATTGCAAATAGGTTTAATTAATTTAATAAATTAAGATTTATTACATCTCCCATTAAATGATGCCTCCCATCTTCAATTTTAATAAGAAAATATTGGGTCACTAATTAATAATGAGGTCCCGTCGAGACTGGAAATCTATTAATACGACAATAAAGCTCTCTTATTTGAGTCGCCAGTTCAGTAATTAAATTGCGCTCTAAGACTGACGCTTTACGATACTTCAAATTACAAATTCATTACCCGTAAAATTATATGAATAAAACCTCAGTTACGACTATCTAAAGAATTCATTTCGCTTTATTACTTAACAGCTACACTAAATGGTTTTATTCCGGCCATTACAGGACTTTTTTCATTTACACATAATATAATGAATCCTTTAATTCCTTCCTCATCAATATATATGTATTATTATACTGTATGGGTTTAAGAATATAAAAAAAAAATACGTTAATAAAGAAACCTGTAAGAAACATTTCTGCGTGTATTATTGGTTATCTGTTAATGTCAGAAACACGATCGGGTGAGATTTTGCTCCTTCACTGTGATAAAATGTTCATTAAGAATGCATATAAGTACGCGGTACGCACATATTACAAGACATGTGTTTTTTTATTAATTATAAGGCTTAACTGTGACTCAATAGTAGAATCCTTCTATCATAAATCGAGAAAATAATGAAATAACATAATATGAAAAAAAATATGCGAGATCAGAGATTCAAATATTAGTAAAAAGCATTTGAACTTCCAAAGAACCAGTAAGTTCAAAATAAAGTATGCAGAAACCCAGTTGGCTATATAGGAAATAATTTCCGAATTAATATGTGTTAGAGATTTGAGAGTGTACTAAATTGAAAGGCCAACAACACACTGGCGTCGTTCCTTTGCCCCTTTTTCTTTAAAAAAAATCTGTCTTAAGGCATTAATAAAACAGAAGAATAAAAATGCAATCAAAAATATCATTATTCATATAGGCCACCAAGGTACAATTATGAATCAACAAAATAAATTATAAAATTTTCGACTCTACATTTACTGCCAGTTCCCAAACCAAAGGCGTAGAGCGTACAAGAACTGGCAAGAAACTCTACGCCACTCCTTTGCATCGCAAAGCATGTTTCACAGTACGGTTGTAAAGATCTGCAACCATTACACCATGCACCAGCGTATGCGTCAGTATCTATATTAAATAAAAACAATAAAAAACAACCTTCACTAGCATCGGTGGTCATAGCGAAATAGGAGCACACATTTACGTTATAGTGAGAACAACCCGCAAACACACAGTACGAGACCCATGTATAACCGATATCATTAAAACCAAATATAATTCTAAAATAATTTATTTTGCTTTCTTTTTACAAAACAATGGCTTATATTAACTTAACAATTTTACAGTAAACATTGGTATAACTACATATTCGGCAATCTTTCTTCATGTTACCAAATATATATACATTTTTACAATATTTTTTTTTAATAATCCAAATTCTTATCGGCAATAGGAAATATTTGAATGTGACAAAACTCGAAACTAACCTTTGTGCATTAAACAATTTGTTTGACTTCAGAGTCGTCGATTAAGCTAATTGTAATTAAATCACGGGTCTCTGCGTTGGTCATATTAGCTTATTTATTGGGCTGTCATAATTTTTATTCCTTGAAAAATACTCGACTATTTCGATCGAGTATTTTCATTTTCACAGAACACATCTTTATAGTGTAGTTGCCACAGGTAACAGTCAAATTTTAAGACGTAACAGATCTATGGTAAATTTGAAATCTTAATCAAATAGCTAAAGCAATTAACTCTTAATTGACGACTCCCGAGTACTGTTTGGTATTTTGAGAAAGTCCTATATAAATTTATTAAAAACAGTTCATATTAACGAATTTTATTAATAAAACAAAGCTTCATGTGTTTTTAACATTTTGTATTTTTTTTGATTCATAAACACGCTGCTCGGGTGGTTTAGTCTTATAGAAGTACAGAGAAATATGTTTTTGTAAGCATATTGTTTGAGCACATTATTTCTCTACATTACGGTTGCCTGGAATAGATAGCTGGAATAGCTCATATAATGTATTCCCCAAATGTTTTTTTTTAATTCAACGAAGTGTTAATAGAATGGTCATAGAAGTTAAAACACTCCTAACTATTTATTTTAATAATATTTTTAACGAGAATTTTACAAAAAACGGATGACCAATAAAAACCTGTCTCAATCTATTCACTTCGCACCTAAAGTTCTTGCAAAATGTTATCTCGGGAATTTCTTCATAAACGCAAATTCTTACAATCATTTCACAAGTCAATAAGTGTAAGCTCAGCTTCTACCTCTTCATATTACCGTAGAGAACCTAGTTTTTATTTCTCTCAAATAAAATAAGTATCGTATCATACTCCGAATTGTTTTAAGTAAAAATTAACCGCTTCACTGAAAAGGCATAACATTCTTAAGCTAAATTACATTAATAATTTGTTATTAAGAAGTACTGTTTAATTACATAATAAAATTTATTGCTTTCCATACATTAGATCTTAATTCTATTAAGCATGCATCACAAGGCACTATACTATCGAGATACATTAAATATCCTAAAATGAGCGGTAAAGTTGTGAAAGTACCACAGGTTAAATCGCAGACGAACGTCACAGACTACACAAAGGAGGATTCACGTCTCTCGCAGACTCTCAAGTACACTCGCATAAACGGGTTACAGATAAAACAATATCATTTTGATTTTATTTTATATCACAAATCAGCTGCTAGAACTCACTTTCAAATTAACAATAACCACACTTATCATATTGGCATGTAGTTAATTAAATTATTATATTTTGGGAATAAGTGTTTGTAGATCCAAATGTATGTTCATAGATAACAAAATTATCAATCTTGACAATGATAATTGACGGTGACATTTGTTTTGTAAAAACAATAAACAATACGTTCGTATTATGTAGATAGGATAGATTTCGAGTATTTTTTTTACGATTTACTTTTTAATAAAATTTGCATATGTCACTGTCAAATGTTGTTGTCAAATTTGAGATCTAGTCTATTAGGAACCAATAGAAAAACAGTGGTTTAAATTATATCTGAACAATTTTAACGTTAACTTATTAAGTACCTATCCCTTTATCTTTAATAAATGCTAGATAAAAGCTTGAACAATCTAGATCTTACAACTATATTGGCGTTTATATTGCTCTTGCTCTTCGGACGAATACTATTTCATACAATGTTTTATTCCTAGTACGGTATAAAATCAGGGTTCCGAAGAAAAAATCTATCTTTGTCGTATTTACATTATTTTGAATTTGTTTCTTAATATATAAGTAGTGATTTGTAGGGAAATTTAGTGCAAATGAATATAACTAGAGATTCATTATCGGAAACTAAGTTAAAGCCCCGTTCGGGGATTAACGATCGGACCCTGATTTAATTTACATAAAACCGATTCGTAACAATTTAATAAATACGCAAACTGATATCACAGCATTTAAGTGGTTATCACCATCTATACTAATAATAAGACAGTAAAAATCGAAAAACTGTACATTAAATATTTTTCCAAAAAACTGAAAGGAGGCAACTAAAGAAGAGTCATAGAAACCAAAAAACCAATTTTTGGAATTCTTGTCTGTCTGTCTGTCTGTCTGTCTGTCTGTCTGTCTGTCTGGTACTTTATAACTTGAAAACTACTGAACGGATTTGAACGCGGTTTTCACAGTTGGATTATATATAATTAGGAGCGTTGTCAAAAGTTTATTTTGTCAAAATCGGTTAAGAGAAAAAGAAGTTATGGTCAATTGAAAATTTACTTCAACCACTGCTTCAAAATTTTTAAACACTTATATTGATTGATTAGTTATATATTGTTAAATATGTTCTAATATAAGTTAATCTTAATATTAAAACTTATGAGAGGTAACAAAAATAACAAATAACGCAGTGCGCGCGGGCGCGGTTGAAGTGTTGAACAATGTGCTCGATAGATGGCGTTGATAAAATTCGTAGATTTATTTTATTTTTTTATTTCTTAAACCTATGCAGCTTATCAAAAACAGTTTACACAATAAAAATAGATTAAAAATAAAGCCAAAATGAGGTTAAAATATAGAATCGGAAATATAATCTAAGATCAGGAAAAAGAATAACACAAAAAAACACGAACAGAACAAAAAAATATCTTCTATACTAATAATAAGACAGTAAAAATCGAAAAACTGTACATTAAATATTTTTCCAAAAAACTGAAAGGAGGCAACTAAAGAAGAGTCATAGAAACCAAAAAACCAATTTTTGGAATTCTTGTCTGTCTGTCTGTCTGTCTGTCTGTCTGTCTGTCTGTCTGGTACTTTATAACTTGAAAACTACTGAACGGATTTGAACGCGGTTTTCACAGTTGGATTAAATATAATTAGGAGCGTTGTCAAAAGTTTATTTTGTCCAAATCGGTTAAGAGAAAAAGAAGTTATGGTCAATTGAAAATTTACTTCAACCACTGCTTCAAAATTTTTAAACACTTATATTGATTGATTAGTTATATATTGTTAAATATGTTCTAATATAAGTTAATCTTAATATTAAAACTTATGAGAGGTAACAAAAATAACAAATAACGCAGTGCGCGCGGGCGCGGTTGAAGTGTTGAACAATATGCTCGATAGATGGCGTTGATAAAATTCGTAGATTTATTTTATTTTTTTATTTCTTAAACCTATACAGCTTATCAAAAACAGTTTACACAATAAAAATAGATTAAAAATAAAGCCAAAATGAGGTTAAAATATAGAATCGGAAATATAATCTAAGATCAGGAAAAAGAATAACAAAAAAAAACACGAACAGAAAAAAAAATATATATATATATATACACATGACCAAGTGGAACTATGTGAAGTACGAGCATTTTAGTGTGTGCAATGGTGTTGCTGTGTGAGTGAGTGTGCGAGGTTGAGTCTTACTTTTTTTTTAAAGAACTTCTACTTAGGCCAAATATATCCATCGCGGTATTAAGATGCTCCATTGTGTAATGACTACCATGCACTTCAAACTTTCATTAACGTTTTACCCTATGATTATTTTGAGTGAACACTACCTATACCAACAAGTAAAAGGAAACGAGTGAAAAGACGTTTATCGTTTGTCCGCTCCCATTTTTCCATCTAGATCCTTAACGTTAATGAGGTTTACCTTTTATTATTTGGCCAAGCTAATAAGTAATAACCTCACAAGTACGTATTTCGTACTCAAAACTTCCTAAGAATTTTCTTTCAACTCTTAACCGATGAGGAGTTTTACCTTCCATCATCAGCTCATCCACATAAGAAGATGACTATCAGAATATAAAATTGTCAGAATAGTAATTGCCTGTACGTTAATTTGAAAGTTGCCCTCGATTTCCCTGAATCATCCGATCCTGTAAAGCTACATCATCCCTGAGTAACACAGGCTATATATAATTCCAATTGTAACAAGATTTTAGCCCGTGAAAGAAAGCCCTGTCGAGATCATTAAAAAACGCTATATACTTAACCAAATTACACGTGGGCGAAGCCGCGGGCGGAAAGCTAGTAATTTAATATTTACATAAATATCGCATTTATCGAGATAGATTTCAAGCATTGATATATTAATAATCTGTGTAGTAGCTTCAGAGTTCAGTGACATCACATTTGGCGCCAATTGTTAAGGGATGACAATTGTCAATGTCACAATTGGTTTTGGTTCTATTGATCAAAGTAATTAATGTGTTAATAACTCTTGTTAATCAAAGTCATTTTATATCCATATTAATTTGACTCACTTGAAAAAATATTTAATGTATGCAAGATTAAAGGAAATGTTATTGTATACGGCATATAATGCGATTGGGTAAATAATTACCATTCCAATTCAAATAATGCCTAATCATAACAAACAACATCTATCATCAAACTCAGTCTGTGGAACGGCAAATGTATTTCCGATCCCTTATAGAATTATGTTCCCCCAGTCATTTCGTAAGCTAATATACGACTCATTTAAAACATATTTGTCAATTATACGGTAAAAGTAATATTTGATGAATATTAAAATAGGTAAGGTTATTACAAAAAAACAATTATGTTTGAGAACAATCTTACGATTGTGTTTTGTTTTCGTTATGTACGGATAAGTGTTATACATATTTGTGTTTCAAACTATGACAATGACATATGAGCCAATGTGACTGTGGTTTGCTACCACAGAGTCGCAACACGTCGAATTGTCTATAGATTGACGCGTAGATGCTCTACTATCAATGGACCCTAGGTGTATCAGAAAGCTGTACATAACGTTTGCTCTGTAACAATAATATTTCTTAAAGCTATTTATAACCTATAAATGCATCCTATCACCGTAGCGAGGCGACAATCTCGTTGCTCATATTGTTCTGCTGGTTCGGTGAGTTTTTTGAACATTGCTGCAAATTTAAAACATTTATTTCTGGTTCTGATATATCTGATAATTCTTGAAGTTTTACTTAATGTGTACAAAAAAAAATTGAGATATAAAAAAAGGTTTTGTCTAGCGAAATCGATCTTGGGTAAAAACACTTAACAGATCTCAGAGCTAAGACTTTAACTAGAGTTTTGTATATAATACTAGCTGATCCCGACAAACGTTTTACCCACAAAATGTCCTAAAAATATATGTTGGCCGATTCTCAGACCTACTCCATATGGCCACAAAAGTTCAGGAGAACCTGTTTCGAAGTAATAAGGGAACAAACATTGTAACACGAGAATTTTATATATTAGATAAGTATTTATCATATAAAACAATTTTTTTAAATATTAAATCCATAAGCTTCGTCTCTAACTGAAGACGACAGAGCGAAGTTAATAAGAAACGGTCGAATAAGCAATCGTGTTACACATACTAGGTTTATATAATATTTTTACAATATATTTATAAAACTTTGCATATAAGAATAAATCACTTCAGATAGGTGACTTCTTAATATTCGGGGCTGAGTTTGTTATGGGTCTCAGATCGGGTTACTATAGAACCCTTTTAGTCTTAGCTATAAGAAAGTTGTAGTGCTTTTTACCCTATCTTTATCGGCAAAATGGTACCTCTCAATGGAAAATATACAAATATTTTTTATATTTTAATTTTTGTGCCATTTCTAATATTTCCAATTCGTTGCAATGTCAAATTATTTTTATTTCTTTAGCGTTCTTTATATGTATTTCATTATAACTTATTTTTGTTATTTAAGATACACATTACTTCGGTTGGCGGAGATCTTTGAAAGCGATTATTGTCCTTATATTGTTATTATTGTTTTATTATGAAATCAACTAACCATTTGACGAGACTCCCATGCCTTCATAGCGCTCTTGTATTTTTCAAACTCATAACACCAGTCGGAATACACCTGCCGGTACTCCTGTGACTTATTTGGCTGTGTACACCTGCAATAATATTTACTCCACATATTTCTATTTAACAGGTTATATATGTAGAGGTTTTGTAATATATGATATGAATAGGCTGAAATGGGATCAGGTGATGCGGCTTTTTTTAAAATTATTTTCTTTCTTTTTTCTTTTAACCACTGACATATACTAACTTATTAAAATGATACTAAAACACTACAACTTATAAGTACACAACTGAAATAAAAGAAATTTGAAAAAAAAATACGGTTGAATCAGATATGGTATATTAAAATGTTACCTGTGCATATCTATGTCCAAATTATACGAGGCGACGAGGGTGGGTCCGAAATAGCATTCATACCGGCCCCTGTCAGACTCAGTAACGGCCAGCAGCACCAAACCCCGCTCGGAAGTCAACAAAACTCGATCCCAACTGTAACGATTGCGCTTTGTAATTCGCATTTCATACAAGTTAAACTGGCATTAGGTAACACGTTTCGGCGGACATTTTAGTTAAATTGTTTTCAATTCAATATAGGGTTATTATGGTAATTCTCAACATTGCACTAGTATTTTGGAATTGTATGTTTTTTTTTTCTTAATGAGGCAATCTAGACATTTTTAAACCACGTTAGGTTTAAGTAGGAAAGCAATTATAGTAACTATGTCCGGAACAGATTGAGAAAAATGCTTCATGTTTTTATGTAACGGGATTCAAACGAGCAGACGGGTCACTTTAAGTGTTAACGCCAGTGAGTTGCCGGCCTTTAAGGGAGAGGTACGCTCTTTTTTTTGAAGCCCCCAGGTCGTGACGGTTCGGGAATACCTGCGCTGGCAATTTCACAAATTTCGAATATCTCAAAAACTCGAGACTTTAAAACATTATCCATATTCTGAACCGTCCCAACTTCCTCTACCCGCAGATACCATATACATTCACAACCACACCCTGTATAGTTTAAATCACCTATACAAATTGTAAAATCCATTTAGTCTATTGTTACACATAACTTACATTTTTTTTTTAATTTAGGACAAAAAGTAAGCTAACATATGTGTAGGTAAAGCAATTTACTACGAATTATGACGTTATATTTTTTTTGTGAGACGCATAGTTTCTGAGATATTGCGTGGAAAATGTTTTCACCCCTTTTTCCAAGATGGCGGCCGGTGCGACCCAACAGATTTGAAGTTAAGCTTCTATTGACCCCCCAAACATATCCAAAAAGTAACGTCCAGTGCTCTAATAATTACCTGGTCCTTAAATAAAATTACATCAATTAAAAAAATTACACTTACTTATAACTAATCTTATATCGTCCCCTCTCTCTTGAATGATGGTACCACGCCACGGTCTGGTCGGTGAGTACTTGCGGAGTCTTCGCGAAGGTCGCGAGATGCACGCTCTGTCCAAAACCAGCTCGCACAGTCTTCAAGGGAGCGCTGGCCTCGCAGATAGAAGGTGTGGAGTTTGAAGCATCATGGAGTAACCCTGGTGTGTATGAACGACATGCACCAACCTCCTTGTCCCAACCACAGTATGGGTCTAGCACGCAACGGACACAGCTATCATACCTGTGAAAGGAAAGTGGACAAGTTTATTATACCTACTTTTTTTTTATTTGTGTGAATTGTTTTTTTTTCCTTTTGTCTTTAATGTTAACTATTTACTTGTAAATTTTTATGTAATTTTTGTGTATGTGTGTGAAGTTTGTTATTGATTTTTCTGTGTATTCCGGAATACGGTTTCCAATAGGAACTGATAAAAAATAAATAAATCATTTGATTTTTAATAGTTTTTTCATGTGATGTGGCGCATTTTCTTGCTTTTTTCAACCGTTTTACGCTTTTTATTTGGCAACTGTGTGCTGAGTAAGTAAACTTAATTTTGTATGATGAATTAGCGCCTCTGATGGTTAAGCCGACGATTCCATAGACAACATAACATACGAGTAAACGCTTAAAAACTCATACTTAGCACACATGTAGTAATAATGGAGTCACATTTTTAGTTTAATTCTGGAGTAGCCTTACAATGATTTAGTTATTTGAATTGGTCATGTTACATAATTTTATATGAAATGTTTATTTTAAAAGAGCAGCTATCGAGTGAATGCCGGTTCTTCTCGGTAGATAACTGCCTTCCGAACCGGTGGTAGTGTAAAAATTGACGATTAAAAAGTGTCATGAAAGACCTACTTGAATAAGATATTTTGAGTTAGTGTAAATGTTAGTGTAGATATATAAGAGAGTAACGCATTATCGCTAATAAGCGGTATATTCCAGGCAACGCACAAAATAAAAGAATAATAATATATTTGGCTTAGTGCCAGAGTTGCGAAGAAAACCAAAAGAAAAAGAAGTAAAACAAGAAGAAATAAATAGGATTTGTTTATGGACAGAGAAGAAGATATTTAAACACTATATAAATAAAGCTTTTTTGATTGATCGACAACAGGTCTTGACACGTGATGGACAGAGCTTTAGCCATTTGTTTGAAGTGAGAATACAGATAAAAAGGGCTCACAAATGAAAATGGAAATACAAAAGCTTTGAACGGCTTGAGGCAATCTCAATTTGCTTTAACCAATGCTTTTGTCTATTGAAAATATTGAACGAAATAGTTAATATTTGTGGATTAACTGCCATTGTATTCTCCATGTCACTCGATTTAACGACATCTCTATATAGCGACATAAAATGCACAATCATTTCAGTGTCGTTATATAAAGTTTACACTATAGACCATTCGCTGATGTGTAAGTTGTGTTGTGTGTCATTTTTGCACTGTCGAAAATGTAATTACATTTTTTACTTATCATATAATTATAACTTTGAAACATAGTTACTGAGATATTGACATAGATATATCTAATGTATGGTTAATTTTTATATACACATTCGTTATAAATACAGTTACTATACGAGTTATGTGAAAAGACAAACCTTAGTACATTCTGTTAAAACAAATATATAACTTCGCTATATGATCTCTAATCCAAATTTATTTCATACTTATGTTGAAACTCAGAGCTTTAACTTCCGAGTGAGCTTTTATACGAATCAACCAAACCCAAGCTTAGCCTTACAACTTTACAATGTAAATACATACCGATGCGCACACGCATGTAAAGGTAACTGACGTAATCTGTTGTCTGTTGCCAAATATAGGGCTTGGGTCAGTCTCGACAGCGCGAGTACACGCACGGGTTCATCGCCCGCCGCCCTCCACACATCTGCCACGCGAGAACCGCCTCCAGCCCACTGAACGATCTTATACACCTCACCAGCACCTGTACAGCAGAAACAGAGTCTAAAATTAACCTGGTCAATAAAACCACCTGTTTACGATTCTAATTTTGGATGATTTGATACTAGTTGAAGACTTAAGCATGGGTGAACTGTCACTTGTTTGATGAAGGAGGTAGTACGATCCACAATTGATATTTATATTGTATTCTTTAATAATGTAAAGAGTATTCTGATTGGATAAGCACACCTTTAATAGTTAGACAAAAATGCTTTTAATGTGTCAGCAAAAGCTCAGCATCGGGACAGTTCTTCTTCTTCAGATTCTTGAGAAGCCTTACATTTGTTATGTATTTGAATTAGTCGTGTAAATAGATATTTGAAATATTTATTTTAAAAGAGCAGCTGTCATGTTTTTGCCGGTTCTCGGTGGCTTACTGCCTTCCCAAGGTGTATCTATAAAGACCTACTTGAATAAAGATATTTTGAATGGTATCTGACGTTATTCAAAAATGACAGTTTTTACGTACTTGTGCCAGCATAGAATACTGTGTAAGTGATGTCCTCAGCGAGCATGTCGACTGTCTGTCGGTCCACCACGAGTGTGGTCAGGACGAGATCCCGTTTGTAGAAGGCTGGGGCATCGCCTTCGTGCCTCACGGCTGAGTCCATTAACGGGTGTGACCTGGCGTAAAACACTTGAGTTTATATTGAAAAGGCCACAGAGAAATGCCGCATGGGTACTTAAACTTGAACATAAAATATTAATGATTATTATTATTAAACATTAAGTATTAATATGTTTAGTAATTAGTTTTTATTAAAACATACCAAAGTTTTATAATCTGTTACTTAACCTCAATGCCTGAGATCCACAACCTAACCTCTTAAGGCTTTTTATATAAACTTTAAAACATACATAAAAATGAATGAACATATGACTATGTTCTTGTGTGATTGACTTTAAAAAAATGGTGTTTCATAATCATAAAAAAAGTTATGGTTTTGTAACGAATTAGATCTATAATAAAACACTAAATTCAAACACACACACACACACAAAATACATAACAGATAGTAGATTGTCATTTGTTCCACTTAATAGACACTAAGTAGTGTTTGTTCTTTTTAATTATTCAGTAGCAAAGGAATTAGTTTCCAGTTTTACCAGCACGGTAGTGTCAATCTACTGTTAAATATTTAAATCTGTAAACTAGGCTAGAATTAATATATTTCTATATAATAATATTACTAAGAAAATAGATAAATAATGTTTCATGTCTTATGTAAAAAAAAAACTGTAAAATGTGGCAACAATCTCGTTCTTATCCTCTGTACTCCTTGGGTTGTGCTTGTATGATCTCTCTAACGCTAATATAAGATAATTTCAAAAGCAATAAACTCGAACTAACTAACTCGGAGGCTGTCAATTAGTCGGGCGTGTGATTCGCGGTGACCCAATTACGGAAACGCGCCAAATCTCATGTCATATAAGTTGGGAATAGAATTGTCATGGATCAAGCTTTCAGATTAACTACGCTTTGACAATTAACCTCTTTTTTAATGACGTAATGTACTCACGAATTCAGATATGAGATACGAAATTGTAATAGAGTTTTTTTGTTTTAAATACATTAATATATTTCTTTATTCAGACATAAAGTACATAGACATATTAGATAGAGATCCATAGAGATTAGATAGTTAGTAACAATAATTTCTTAGAAACTATATAAGTATTTTTAGTACAAAGAAATTTGTAAATATAAACAATTATCAAATCAAGAATCAATACGTATGTGTTTAAAGACTAATTAACGCTTTAGATTTAATGTAATTTCTAAATTTAATTTTAATGTAAAGAATCCGAGGCTCGTTTTGGGCACCATTGTATTTTTTAATTATGAACTTTTATAATTAAAATATTTACAAACATGTGTTGTCAAAATTAAGTTACTATTATTATAAATAAAATCGTTTAAAAATACGTTTGTACACATCACCTGATACCATCACAAAATTATCCTTTACCTAACCGACATTCCACAGATAATAAAAACCACAGATAATGGAACCCAAGTAGAGGAATACCTGATAAAGTTGAGCACGTTATCAGGCAACGCCTCTGTGTTGTTGACACACGTGCCTGGACGTGGTTCCGGGACACGGGCGCGCAGTACAGGCAACCACGCCGAACTTGAAGTTGCCTAGATAATATAATATTATTATTTTTTGGAAACCTGTGATCGTCGTTGTCAAATTATCCATGGTTCAGATGAAATAACGAGAAATATCACTGATATAGTAGTACAATTATCTATTCAATTCGTTTTAACATAACTAACTTTTATAAAACTATTTATTGGCACTACAAAATAAAAATACTAAAATGCAATGAATACTTATATTTTATAGTTCTATAGTATTTTATTTATTTCTCAGTTGCTTTTGTTTGTACTAACATTCAATGAACATTGATCTACTTCTACTATATAAATATGTAGAATTAGAAGCAAAACACAGGAACAGAGGAAAAACGCGGGCTTATTGCTGAGCGTTTTCCAGGTTTAATTGTATTATCATAATTTTTGTTTAAACGAAGAGGTAAATTAAAAGATGTCCTCAACCATGGACAATAGATGGTCGGGGTCTCGTGAATGTGTTGGTAGCCTTTGAGAATTGGTAGGACCCGTTGGGTGTTAGTACCAGTTGGTTACATTTTAATTAATATTTTTTCAAAAGTTTTCATATGGAAGGGTTAAAAATAAACCGCTTGATACCAACAAACTCAGTAACTATCATTTATTTATACGTAATCATTGTTCACTAATATACTTATATTTTAAGATTAATTCTCAAGCTTAGTTTATGATTGAAATAGTCCTTTCGCTATAATAGGCTCAATACACTTTTAAAAAGGAATTTATGGAAAATGTGTATACAATTTCCCGAGAATATTTTTTTGGTATATGCAGTATATCTTATATATAAAATTTCCCTGACACAGTGTCAGTTACCCGCACTCCTCCGAAACGGATTGGCCGATTATTACCAAATTTTGTATGCGTATTCAGTAGGTATGAGAATCGGCCGACATCTATTTTTCATAACCCCGAGTGTTGATGGTTGTTTACCCTTAATTTTTTTGTTTTTATTTTATTATAATGTTGCATTAAAAATACATACAACCCTAAATTTTTACTTTTTACATCACCAACACCTGTTTTCTAGTAATTTTATGGCAAAACATTTGCCGGTATTTGGGAAAACCGGGCTTTTGAGCTTGTATAGCCACCGATACATAACTCAAACTCAAAATGTCTTTGTTCAAGTAGGTCTTTATAAAGACACTTTTGAATCGTCAATATTTACACTACCACCGGTTCGGAAGGCAGTCATCTACCGAGAAGAACCGGCAAGAAACTCGATAGCTGCTCTTTTAAAATAAACAATTAATATAAAATTGTGCTACTCACAATTAAAATAACAAAGCATTGTAAGGCTACTCAAGAATTAAACTGTCCCGATGCTGAGCCAATTGCCGACACATTAAAGGGATCTTTGTCCTCTAAATATTCGTTTACGGTATACTATGACTTTTCAACCAAAATACGCTTTACGCGCGTTTTAAATTTCTCGGAAGTCAATTTGGTTATAAGTGCTGGGACTTTATAAAAACGTATGCTCATACCCACAAACGATTTATGAATTTTTACTAAGGCGACAATCAAGCACATCATGTTTTTTTATATCTCTGTTTTACGTACCTGCTCTTTAAACCTTCCAGCGAATGTATCCTGTATATCGTCCATTGTAAATGTGCAGATCGCTGATCCAACGAGACCATCACTGGCACCCGTTGTGAACGCCGCGTAGAATTTACTGCTGTCACCCGGCATCTGATATACGCTTTCTACAGTAAAATAAACACCTATAGTAATAACTTGTATGGGAGGCACCACGATTACGGGAGGGTTTTCTTTTAAGAGGGGAGGAGGAGGCAATATAAAGGTGAGGCCAAATAGACACTTGACTGGGGGATTGTGATTACGGTACGCTCTCTTCTTGAACCCTAAGTCGTATTGGTTAGGTCAGCTGGTTCCATAACATGTATACATTTCATAATTTTATTTTGTCTTTTTTTACCTAACTTTGCTGATCTTTGAATCAGGCTATATTTACTATATAAGGCGCGATCTTATATAATAAATGTCAGATGGTTTTGTATGGTCTAGCTTGTTAGTTCCTAAGTCACTGTTATTTGTGTAGAACTAGTATTTTTATTATTTATAATTTTTTGTATTTTCATGTATTATAAGGGGGCATATTTAAAAAATAGCTCAGTGATGGAACACCGGCTGGTTTGTATGAAACACTTTCGTGTAGACTAAAGTTGTCTTAGCTTAATATCGCATAAACAATGTTTATAAACTTCTGTTTTAAATAAGTGATAATATATCCGAATGAACGCGATACAAATCCTTTAACAGTAACCGGTTCTCTAGCAATAAGAAAATTCAATTTGAAACAATGTAGCGTTCGAGCAAAGAGCTATAAACTCACTTTAACAAAACTTTTAAAAGTTATATTTTTGTTGAAACTTACGTATTTCATCAAAGTAGAAGGGGAACTCTCCAGGTATACTGCAGTTCAGTCTGGCTTTCAAATAAGTGGCCCAATTTTGGCTGAGTATATGCTTGCCGCCAGTGTCTTGTTTGCATACCCTTGCCACACGTGAGTAAACAGCCTTACCACAGTTCATGAACTCCACAGCTGTCTCCCGAAAAAAGAACAAAACGTACTCTCCAACATCGAACGATCCCACAAAATTGGTTTCTGAAATAAATTGGAAATTTAGATAGGCAATTCTAAATGTCCTAACATGAACTACAAAGCAAAGCTTAATTACGATCACCCCGATCTTATGTATAAAGCTTTATTGAGCTTAAAGTTCCCATGATAGGCCTCAAGTTTATCGCAAAAATGTGCTTTCAAGACTTTTTTCACTATAGTTTTAACATTAGACACAGACTAAATTAGTATACTCACTATCCAACCATTTGGAGTCATACTTCAACGTCCGTTTGAAGTTAAACCTCTTTTGACCTGTTCGAAAATCGAAGAGGTCGTTCCGAAATATAACTGGATCGGCCTTCGTAAATTCAGCATTTGTTCCAGCGTACAATGCTGGCAGGCCACCGGGGTTGCCCCGGTTCACCCACACTGCGGTGCTGTTGTCCGCTGGGTCATAAGGGCACTTGGCCACGCCAAGTCCAACTCCTGGCACATATTCATGCCGGGGTAGGTGCGTTAGATTTAACTGTGCAGAACGTGTCATATTGACGTTAACCGAATGCAATTTGGCATACAAACTAATTGACTTTCGTTTTTACTACGTTTATATAATCTCAACTGTATACTATGTATTAAGTATATTGCAATTTTTATTAAATAATCCAACCAATTACAAACAACATCAAAAATAACTTATGAATCGTCAAAAAAAAAATTGTTTTGAGTCTAAACGAGTTCGCCGACCACAAAGGTTTCAATCTAAACGCTGGACTATAGACTTTATTCTATTTTTAAATATCGTTTAAATAATTTATCCATTCCATTTACGCATTGTTCCATAGAATATAGATTGATAACTTTGTATGCATTAGTTCTAGCAATAGACAACTGTCACTGTTTTCGAATATCGATAATTTATGAGACAGAAATAGGAATTTTAAATTAAGAACTATACTTACATAGACTACCCAATCTTTGGGGCTATGAGCGTTCGTACCACACACGTACAATCTTTCACCATCGCCGAGTGGCTGCAACACTCGTATGTGGTTTCTACATTCAAATGGTTCTGATTTTCCTTTGCTTACACAGCGCGCTACATTACTTGCCTCTAATAACAGGGCGTCCCTCTGAAATCGTTTAACTTGTTATCATATGTATTAATGTTAATTTAAAATTAAGGACTATGTTTTTAGATAAATGAATGTTAAAACTATATCTTTTAACACTTTTTGGACATTTAAATTTATTGATGCTGTATTGTTTAAGGTTAAAATTAACCTTAAAATTTTAAACGAATTAAAGTTTGGTAAAAGAGAGCCAAGATTGCAATACAATAATTTAATTCTTTTGGCAGAATTTACCGTAAATAATTTAAATGAAGTCAAGGTCAATTAAGTCATATTCAATTGTTAATGTTAAAATTAAATGGTTTAATAACTCACCTCGCAGTGCGACTGACTTATGTCTGTTAAATTTAACTTAAATATTCGATCCCTGAAACACAAAATGCACAACCATTTAAACCAATTCCTGCTTTAAAATACTTAATACTACAAAATACACACAAAATAGCTTACAATAATTCTAATTGAATTGTAAAGTTACAACATAAATAATCCGCGCCATAAAAATGACCACAGCGAAAAAACAACATGGCGGCCATATTGTAAATTGTCATTGTTTGCACCAGCGTAAAATAAAATCAAATAACACGTAATTCATACATGTACAATGCCTTACTAGGATCCACAGAACCAGGCCATAAAGTTTTCAAAAACAGGAATGCACAGATAACAACATATAGTCTGTGAACTTAATGTTTCAAAGCGCATTCACAGAACATTATTACAAGCTGTCCACCATATATTTATACATGAAGAACACTCTCAATAAATTTACTATAGGGTTTAAAGCCTTCACTACACGAATAATGAACGGAAATAAATAAATATGGTTTACAGTAAGGATGATAAACATACAAACATAACGAACCCCGGCAAGTTATTCTAAAAAGACATTCTTTCTAACGTCAATATAAAACCTTTTTTTTATTTTTGTTATAATTTTACTTATTGTGCTGTCCGCCATTTTTTTCTAATTTAAATTAGTCCGTTGATGTCGTAAGTACGGTAAGTCGATTCAAAAAATACATTTTGTTTCGAATTAAAAATTATCGGAGAGCGAAGCTAATTTAAAAATTCGTTTAAGAAATTAATTTCCCATGAGTACCAAACGTGCGATACCAATATCATATCTACAATTATGACTCGTTTTCCGAATCAGCACGAGTACCCTATAACATCAACAGAGCTTCCTAACTTACACAGAGTATAAGAAAAAAAAACGACAAACGATTATTGAGCACTTTGAATTTGTTTTGTCGTTCGTAATGCCTTTATTATGTATCTTAATCGGTCGATTTTAAATATTATTTAAATATTTTATTTCCCTACCTCCATTGTTTTAAATTTTAAAGTTTTGCTGCGGTGATAAGTTCTTACTGAGTAAGAAAAATGCTTGACCCATGACATTATATGGACTCTTTTAATGTGATTACTTATTTACTGCTTTTGTTAATTTAACCTAGATTTTATTTAAATTGACTATTTTAGATGCCATATGGGTTAGTTGATTGTGAAGTTTTAAAAGGAAAATATTAACATTATTGCTTTTATCCATCTAGTACTGCAATTAAGGCAAACAAAGATTATTTTACACAGAAATTGTTACATAATTTTTATGTACGCTGTGAGACGTTCCAGGGAGCAACTGTAATTATAATTATTTAATATATAAAATTCTCGTGTCACAATGTTCGTTCCCTAACTCTTTCGAGACGGGTTGACCGATTCTCCTGAAATTTTCTGAGCATATTGAGTAGGTCTGAGAATCGGCCAACATCTATTTTTAGGGACATTTCTCTTGGCAAAACGTTTGTCGGGATCAGCTAGTATTTAGCATGTTATCCTGTAAGTTTTCCAATAAATAAATACTTACATAGCACCAACATAAAGTGTATCTCTTTCTTCGTTAATGTATAAGGTGCGGTAGAACAAGGTCCCACACGCAAACTCGCGGATGTGATCTGAAAAGAAAAACACAACAATTATTCATTTGATCGATTGACGATGAATTTTGACATAGATTTAAATTAAGTTTATTGAGGAACAGTTCTGTCTAGCGTCGACATGTCGATGACTACATCAATTCTTTACGTAATAAGGACGTAACGTCAAACTAATTATTTCGCGTACAATATTTGTCTCGAAGATAATTTTATACTCTTTAACTTTCATCAAGCAAATTAAAATATGAGAGGGTAACATGTGGCATGTGTCCTGTGTCCTGTGTGTGAGAGAGAGGGAGTATACGCGTTTCTAAAGTAATGTAACAATGAATATCGTTTCTATATCGAACTAAAGTCCCATGCTAGGTCTGAGTTAAACACACACGCTAGGTTTTAAAACTGTTCTTAAAAATTTCAACTCAGTTAACCAATATTGTAATTATTTCCTTTTGTGGCTGCAGTTATAATGGGTATCTAATTGGGAGTGGTATAACTGGTGGTTATTGGCATCGGGACACGCAACGTGTCGTGACTTCGCCCCAACGAGCCACTTAAACATATTAAAACTCTTCAAAGTTGTATTAACACGTCTTCACAATTCAAAAAGAAGCATCGCTGTTATTATTTAAAGAGCCTTACGAAGGTTTTATGTATGAAAATGGTTATAGTTGGGGAAATAAAGCCGACACGGTTGTATACTGGTAATTGTAAAATTGTTTATTTTGAGGAGACGCGCTCTATGGTGGTTGACTTATACTTATATACTGTTACATTGTATTACTTAACCAACTTACACGCTACAATATTACTGAGAATGTACAAACACTCGAAGAATTAAAAAAAAAGATTGGTTGGTTTTCAGAAAATCCTACCTTTTTTTAAATAACAATACTTTGTTTATAAGTACGTAAAATGATTAAGAATAGCAATTTTATTTTATTACAAAAAAGTTAACTCAATAAAGAATAGATAAAAAACAAAGCCAAAATAACTTTAAAACATAGAACAAGAAATTAAATCAAAAACGACAATAATAAAAAAATACGAACGAAAAAAAAAATATATATATATGAAAAAGTGGAGTATATCAACTGAGGAACGAGCATTTAAGTGTGTGTGTAATGGTGTTGCTGTGTCAGTGAGTCTGAGTTTTTTTTTAAAAGACTTGTAATTGTTACTATAACAATCATTGGCGTACACAAGTGAACACTGATACGATTCTATGTTGTAAAGACATAAATAAAAAGTGGCCGAGTCATGGTATAATGTTAGTATATTGATTTTTTAATGTAAGTTTCTATTGACATAAAATTAATTCTAGTTTTCGCACTAACAAAGTGATCAAATAATTTAATTACCGTAATAACTGTTACTGCATGTTTAGTATACCTGTAGATACTAGATTTCCCGGAAAACGTGCTATAAACATATTTATAGGGTCGAAAAAAAAGCTTCGCTATCGCTTTTAAATTAAGTAAGAGTGAAAATGTAAGGCTGTATATATATTTTATTTATCAAATAAATAAAAAATGTCTAGAAATATAGGGTCCTTATAGCTTGTTTAAAAATAGTTCACGAGCGATTCACTAAAACGTTCAAACAAATTGCATGGAAATCTGTCAAGCCGTTTCGGAGGAGGCAACAATGACACGAGAATTTAAAAGATTTAATTCACATATTTTTTTTGCTTGGAAGTTTTCGAGTTGCTATTTCTAGTCTGTTGCTTTCTTATTATTTATAGTTATATGTTTATAAAAAGCTGATTGTCTTTCAGAATTAATAAATACTTACCTACTTTTCAGCCCCAAAGTATTCTTAAAGAGCACCTCAAGTCGCATAGATAATTAGAATTAAAAAATCAAACGTTTTAGCTGCTAATGACGCCAATGTTAAACGAATCGTGAATTCAAACATGAGTGATATTTTATCTGGCAACATTTTGCCCTGTTATAAAGATTAACGACAAATTAGAAGCTAAGGTTTCTTAATGGAACGTGAAATTTTCATTTAAATATGTTAATTATTACACTGTCAAACATGGTGATTAGTTTAACACGTGTTTCTTTTACGATCCTTTATGAGATAGGAGGAAATTCGGATGCCCAGCAATATCCTGCAGCTCAGGACAACCTTAATTTCTCAATCAAGCTGGGACTAAAGGAAATGGCTGGCCATGCGTTCTGCTGGTACGGGTGCATATTCTAATTGTCTGGTTTAAAAGACTAGCTCTCCTTCTTTGCCAGTTTTTTTTATTAAAACAATCAAAAATTTAATAAAAAAATTGAGAGAAGTTATTTTGCAACATACATATCTTTCTTCGATTTGATTTTAAGTACACATACATATAAGTATTAACTAGTACAAAACTGTATTTAAAACCGAGTATACAGTATAGTCGTCGACGCTCAGCTGGCTGGTAGCTCGTGAGTGCGTTGCCAGCCTCTTAAGATACGGTACGCTCTTGAAGGACACTAATTCGTATTGATTCGGAATTATCGTGGCGGCTAGCCGGTTCCATAACGTAAAAAATCAAATTAATATCGTGCTAAGGAAACAAAAACATTGCAACAGTTAACTTCACCCATACAAAAGATATTTCATAGATACAGACGGACAGCAATAAATCCGCGATACATTTTCCGAATTTCACATTTTATTAAATACCGCACGAACTGGAGCGAACGAAGATGACATTTCGCATTTCAAATTCGCAGAATACAAATTTTGTAAAGTTTCAATTTCAATGCAAAATATTAATTCATGCAAAACACGCGGTCCGGTGTAAATAATCGCAGCTTTGTTGGCCATTTAACGATTGGACAGTAAATTAATTTGCAACGGCTTCTGTTTTAAACGTAAATTCGCCGTAGTGATGTGAAGTTGGCGCGGAAACCGCATTATGTTGATAACATCGGACATAAACACCGCAACAAGTAAGCCGGAGCGCGACGAATTATTTATGGCCGTGCAACATGTTACGTCACACAAGCGCTCTTTTTCAATTGGCTGTTTTAAAAAAGGAACACCTCTTATGTTTAGTATTTATGGTTAGTTACTTTAGTATCTATGTTATATCATTAGAAATCTACTTTGATGCAACTTTAATACTCTGCGTCAGTAATATGATAGGTTTTATTACGATTAAGGTAACCACGACGAAATTAACTTCTAATTAATTTTAAACGCGCGTAAATATTTTGGTTGAAAATTCATAGTATACCGTAAACGAATATTTACAGGACAAAGATCCCTTTAATATGTCGGCAATTGGCTCAGCATCGGGACAGTTTAATTCTTGAGTAGCCTTACAATACTTAGTTATTTGAATTGTGAGTAACGTAATTTTGTATAAATTGTTTATTTTAAAAGAGCAGCTTTCGAGTTTCTTGCCGGTTCTTCACGATAAATACCTGGCTTCCGAACCGGTGATAGTGTAAAAATTGAAGATTCAAAAGTGTCTTTATAAAGACCTACTTGAATAAAGATATTTTGAGACATATGGGAAACTAGCAAGTAAGGTCTTTTCTTGAATGCCCTCAAGTCCGTTTCGTGAATACCTGTGCTGGCTGCTTCTACAAACGGATGGAGCACAGCAGAAACGCTGTCTTAAAAACGAAATCTTAAAAAACGCTCAATTGTGTAACGCCAGACGTCAAGGTGAAGCAATAGAATTAAATTGCAATAAAAAATTGGATCTTCGAATATACGAGCCGATCTGCGTTGGGTACCATCAAATGGAAGGAGCTGGTATTGGGGAGAACGCGGACAGAGGTGGTAACATTATGGGGGCTTTATAGAGCTGAAAGCGATAGCGAACTTTAGGTAATGTCCAGTATAATTTTTTCTTTAGTAATAATTTGGCACAACGTATGCCCTAGATAACATCTAACTTTTAGGTAACTCAACAGCTCTATACACAAGAAGTGTCTCGAGACAACGAATGCAAAAAGACAATAATTTCACATGTAGCTTTAAAATCTTATTTGTTTTGCATTTCGCTTCGCTTCGCCACAATTGGTATTACAATCCTTGCAATTAAAATGTCCCAGTTTATATTGTTAGTCGTTATTTTGCATTTAACTGGTCTTAATGTTTAGTTTAGTTAAATTTGTGTTTGGAAATACTGTAAAGTGAATGCAGCAAGTTTTGATTTCCATTTCAAAATTACCACTTCTTATACAAGGTATGAAATATATAAAGTCAAATAATAATAAATGTCTATTTTTAACGCAAAATGTTTTGGCATACAATATAGACATTAGGCGCTAGACCCCACGCCGGGGAAACCCTGTGTTGTGGGTGACTTACACCTCTTCCTATATTGTAATTTTAAATGGGTCAGCGCGAGTGTGTATTTTCTGTGTGTGTGCGTGTGAGTGTGAGAAAGTGGGGGTAGTTCTGTGTGTATATAAGATATTGCTAACCTTGAGCCTAGTAACTACGTCATTACAGACACATATGTTATCATGTCAAAGCTCAAAATGGCGTCGCGAATAGATGACGTGAGTTTGCTGAATCCTAAGGAATTAATAGTAAATATATACAACAAATAAAATCACAAAACGAATAAATATACATCTGTAAAAAGGCGGAAAACACGTACGTATTAAAATTCTTTTTAATACAAAACAAAAAGATTATATTTTTCTTTAAAAAATATTGTTAGCATTTAAAGTATATGACATGAGAAATTTTCCATTCATTTTTGAATCGCACAAAATCTTCAACTAACAACACAGTCTTAGAAAGGCTTAGAAGTCAAATCCTCTTTAAACCATTCGTTGGCTAACGAAACTTAAAATTGAGACTACAGAGTTCACCAAAAGCTTTAAATGAACAACAGCCTTAAATTGTCTCTTCAAATCGTTAATAATTGATAAATTATTGATTTTCACTTGTCGTAACCCTAAGCCTTAGATAATATTTTTTAATAATATATATAAAAACCTAATATATGGTAATTAGCAATTGGTTGATGTGCAAAGTATGAAAAAGCTTTAAAGGTTCTATAAAACATCCACAAATATAAACATATATTTGTTACATATAAAGAGAACAAAACACAAAACTAAAACAAATTTTAATTGTTTGGTCCTTGTGGCAGAGTACCCATAATGCTTGCATTTCCTCGCTGTATCGCGATGCTTACACACTGAGCGAGGAAAGCACCAGCTCTTGGATCACCGGTACTGACTACCAGGAGCTTATCTTTAATTAGCTTGTGATAATAACATCTTATATATAACGAGAGAAGAGAAGAAGTATATACGTAGGGTTTTTGCAAGGCGTTCCGTCAGCATTGCCGACTTTTACCACTAATTATAAAAAACAACACTTCTCTAATATTTCCCAGGTTTTATTTTTCACAATAAGCTGTCGTGCAGTTACAATGCATCCATTTTTTATAATCCTGACATGTGTCCGCACTTGCATTTCTTTCACAGACTAAGCAATGAAATAATAAGAATGACATTTCAAAGCGTAAGAAACTTGAAAGTATTGAATTTATATTTTTAAACTTATTTTAGGACAATAAAATGATGCCTGAACCTACCTGTCGTTGCGCTGATATATATGATAAACAATCTTTTCTGTGTTAATGATTTCAGACAAAATATATTCTGCCTCTAACTTGAATGTTAAATAGCAGAAGTCTTAATTAAGAGTAGTGTCTCTCACTGGAGGACATACTCAAAAGCCCAAGACAGCCAAATTCCATTACTGATTCTTGATATGATATGACTGAGGTATGTGTTTTAAAATGCCTTGTATTCCTGTTGATTTATTGCAAGACTTGTGTTATTACAATAACTTACTCCAACACGATAAAGGTACACAAACAAGAACTTAGAACGACACTATCTAATGTTATTGTTCCTTTAGAAACAGCTTTCTAATGAAAATACATTGCATTGATAAGAATAAATTTCGCTCCGGTTAAGTATTTGCTCTTGTACGTGCTAGTGATGTGTTAACTGTATGCCTACTGATATTGCGGTATCTACTGTATAACTTAAAAATATTCACATAGGTAACTATGGTACTTATGAATCATCAAAAAAAAATTTAATACTTTGACTCATTTACTGCCAGTTCCCAAATCAAAGCAAAGAGCGGACGAGAAGAATTGGCAAGAAACTCTCCGCTTTTAACTACACTTATTAATATATCTCATTGTATTGTTTTTTTTTTATTGAAGAGGGGGCAAACGTGCAGAAGGACCACCATAAAGGTCAGTCGCCGCCCATAGACACACATGTGGCTGGGAACTCGTGAGTGCGTTGCCGGCCTTTTAGGTATTGGTACGCTTACGCTTTTTTACGTATCGATTTATAAAAGTTATTTGATCAAGAAAAGAGCATCTGTTAATGTATACAAGGCATTTATTACAACGATATTTTAACAAATACGAAAAACTTAGAAAACTACCGCATTTATTAAAAATCCTATTTCGCCACACACTCGATATCTTACCAAAGATATTCCTTCGCGTAAATCTGTCGAGTCCAGTGTCTCTGCCCAGATACTGTGGTACGGAAACAGTGTTCTTTTTGCATTTACACATTGATTTATTGTAACCACAGACATTGCGCGCCTTTTTAGCGACGTTTTATTTTGAAATGTATGTTCTACACGTTGTTTTAAAGTAAAGAGTTTCTATATCTGATTCTATATATTCATTGCTGCTTTTACTTTAATAGAATACTAATCTAATCAGTCGTCTAGAGCGCCATTAAACTCTATGGTCATATGTAATCTATAATAGGCATATTTATTCGAATTTCAAATATTTATTTATTACTTGCACAATACAAAAAAAGAAATAGCTATTGGTAAATAAAAAAATATATATATATAACAGCGTCCTGAAAATGATCTCAGATAGAGTAGAGTCATTTGTTCTTCGTCACTATTCCAGCCTGGAAATAGTGTATTTATTTAAAAAAAAGTTATTGTTTAATGAGAGAGATAAGATAATTAATATATTTTGCTTTGCATTTTAGAAGTAAGAAATTATTGTTACTAACATAAATGTATGGAAGTTTGTTGTCTGAAATAAATAAAAAATATTATTATTATAAAACTTCAATTAAGGAAATTATAATAAATTAAATATTAAAATTATATTCTTCAATTATAAACTTATATGAAATTGACATTTTCGTATCGTGTTCATATTTCGATAAAATGTTATATGAATGTTTATTAATATAATTACGTAAAACAAAGACTTAACCTATGTGACAGTTTGTACTCTGTTGCACCGGAACTTAAAAATTCTATTAGGTAAGAGGATTCTTTTATAGATGAAGTGCATAGTGTATATTAAAAAAGCCTATACATAGTGCATAACCTTATCTTTATAATATCCTGTTCCGGTTTAGTTATTACGCGTATATTCTTTTTATAAAATCTTTTCTACTCCGTAGTTCATGTTTTCACCATTCAATTTTAACTATGTATATATTTAGAAAAATATTGGTAGGTATTTGATACATTAAAATATAACTTAACAATAATATGTTATTGTTATAAATTCTTACTTTAAAGGTTTCTATGGTTTTAGCGGCCCACTCCTATATAACATATTTCAGGTTTGTGATGCAGATAGAGTTGATTGGCTCAGTCCAAGGATTGAGAGGTATGGAAGCTGGATTGGGGAAATAAGACAATAAATAAATAATAAATGACGATATAGCTTAAAACTAGCTAAAACACAGGGTTTCCCTAGCGCCAAAAATGTTTATTATGTACCGGAACAATTTGTGTACAAAAAAAAACATTTTCACATTTTTCACACAAATTAAAATATTTCCATGTCAACTTATTATATTTACGTAACGTTACATTTTGAATATTTTCCAAAAATACTGTTTTTTTAAAGAAGTTTTATTTAGAAAGGGTCGACAACGCACGCGTTAATAACTTGAAATCATGTAAGATTTTTGCCGTTCATTAAAAAATAGTATCACGTAACTCATAAAAACTATATATCTAAGTAAACTATATACTATAACATTGTATACCAACTGTATATAACTTTAAAGGTTTATTAGGCAAGCAAATCTACTTTGAACATAGACAAGTCTCTTGAGGTATTACAAGCCTTATACAGACACTTTTAAATCGTCATTTTGTACATAACCAGATCGAAAGGCAGTTATAAAAATCTACCGAACAGAGCGAGAAAAAATAATTATTTTAAATACAATTATGTTACATGCATGATTAATTTAAATTACAAAATCATTCGTTTCTCATAAATTCAACTGTACCGATGCCGAGTTATTGACTCATTCCAAGAATCTTTGTCCGCTAAATATTCTTTAACTGTATAGTATACTTTTTAAAATATCTCTTTATAAGCGTTTTTTTGGAAAGTTAATTTGGCTAAACGTGATGGGATTACGTATGATCATCCCTACAAAATTATACTTATACGAAAGCTGATTTTTTTAGTAGTTTGCATCAGATTTATATACGTATTTAAAAAAAAATATTATAATTTTCCTTAATTGCATTTTATGCGTGTAAAGATGAAAGAGAATCTATCAACACAGTGGATCCTATTATATTTCTGACTTTTTTTAATCAATTCTTGAATAGCAATTACAATGCGTTGTTATTTGAATTGTGAGTAACATAATTTTGTATTAATTGTTTATTTTAAAAGAGCAGCTATCGAGTTTCTTGCCGGTTCTTCTCGGTAAAGGTTGTGTAAAAATTGACGATTCAAAAGTGTAATGAAAGACCTACTCGAAAAATGATATTTTGAGTTTATATATCTTATCATTTGGAACAAATAAATTATATCAACTATTGATTGTGAAGCGAATTGTGACAACTTTCCGAACGGCCCCTTATATCGGCCGATTGCGGCATAGTCGTTAGGAAGCCCAAGTGTCGACAATTAAGTTGAAGCGGCGATTGTGAACAGTGCCAAAGCGGATGTAGGTCAGTGAAGCAAGTGGACCTGCATTGTTCAAGATTCGGCACTGTCGACCTGTCGGTATCAGTTGACGAGCTGAAAGTGCCGGTGAGTTTTGTCTCTGTCAGTGATATGCCAATATTTTTATTTGTCTTAACGGTATAGTCGACGAATAAAGACGGTACTACGTGATGATGTCACGTCTTATTCATCACACCAATGTTTCGAAACAAGGATGAGCGACACGCGACCTGCCCGTCTAAGCAAATTATTTGTTTCATTGATACTCCAGTCAAATAAAACCTTAACTTTTTTATGTCCAATAAAATCTAATTCTGTTATTTAAAAGTAGGGTAAATTGTTATTAATAATACTAAATAATGTCCTGATTAAAAAGGTCACCATAACTAAACAACACAAAATCCATGGACTATATTTTATTATTCTATGTCACACAATCCAGATTGTTTACACTACTTGAAAGTAGCTAAATAATAAATGTAAGCACACGTAATTTGCACTAACGACAGATAGAATTTTTTTTGCGGATGTAACAATATTTATGACCCGGACGCCAATTCGTTGCAAGGAGGTTAAATACTAATTTCCCCTAAATGCCGGCTTCTGTCCTCTTTTATTTTATTTCTATTATGTCACTAATCTTTATTATCTATTTTATTATTTAATTATTAAATAAACACAAAATATTACTAATATAAGTAACTTAAAATAAAACAAAACACAAAACTAAAACAAATTTAAAAAGTTTGGTCCCTGAGGCAGAATACCCACAATGCTGGCGGCATTTCCTCGCAGTATGGCGATGCTTACACGCTGATCATGGAAAGCACCAACTCTTGGATCACCGGTACTGACTACCAGGCGCCTACTTAATTCCTTAATAAGCGCCTGTGCACTTGCACCCCATGGTCATTTCTACTATTAGTTTAAGCTTTTTATGTGTTTATTGTCTATTTTGTTGATAAGAAAAAACTTCATTATTAATGTGTACAGAATTTAAATTTATTCCCAAATAATGTTTCAAGCCTGAAATACGCTTATTTTAATAATTACCTAGATACGAAATTGATATAATGAAGTCAATTTTGGAGTTATTATAAATTGATCGATTAGAATTAATAGCTAACCTTGAATAGAGTTTAAGTATAGCTCACTATTTGTGGCAAGTATTTTGTTAGTATGTATTTTTTATATCTTGATTTAATATACTGAGCTGGAGACATTTGTTTTGACCGACAGAGAAGGCCCCCGAGTCAAGTAACATAGCCTACGCTGGATCACCGAACCCGGAGATATGGAGTTTTTTAAAAAATCAGAAATAGTTAAAACGTGACTAAAAACAGAAGAAACGGTGCTAGCCTCTCTGTCACTTGAGCCATTTTTAATTCTGCGTAATAGCTCAGCGATTTTCAGCAGTAAAGCTGTTACAAATCAATTTATAACAGCCAACTTTCTTCTGCCAATCTTCCTTTTATCAGCGACCTTACCTTCAAAATTAATTGCATCAGGTCACAGAAATGAACATGGCCCACATATGATAACTATGTGTTCTTACGTGATTTCCAAACTATTACATAAATATTCAATTAAATTGCACCATAAAATATGTCGACTACTTTGTTTAAGGAGCGAAACTATTTTCCAGCCGATACATATTCGCATAAATTGTGCCTTAAGGCTTTGATATAAAGTATTTTCGGAAAGGCTGTATTAAAACGGTGTGAAATATGAGTGCAGATGGTGTAAAATGAGCTTTACTAGTATCATATATAAGGGAGTCTTACAGGTGCAGACTTACGTGCAACGAAATACCATAAGAAATATCTTGATCGGTTTATAGACTATAAGATTTTTAAGTGTGTTATAATATTTTCTGTATTAAAAAATTATTAAGTAAAAACTCATTGTTATAGAGAAAAGAATATATAACACGTTTACAACTTAAAATAATTTTCAAATATAATCAAGGAATAACACTTACGGACCCAATTCAGACAAGTGACAGAACATCGACAGTTTTTCAAAAAAACCAATAAATTCATTTAGTCAAAACGAAGTTCGATTATTCTTCAAAAGTGCTTTTAACAGATGTCATACAAGATATATTTTAAAGCTAGAAAATGCCACCAGCATTATGGGGACCAAACTTTTTGAATTTGTTTATCATTATAAATATTGTTTAATGTTATATATTATTTATAATATAATTTTTTTTTAATTATTATTATACATTACTTTGTATTAAGTCTCATATGAATATATTGAGATTTTGAATGGCATACTGGTTTCTAAACTATATGAGCACCCATATAGCTAACACACAAAGGTCTAGGCCAAATTTTCTCAAGCGCCAGCGGAAAGTTCACACAAAGTGTAACCTTGACTTGGCTGATGAATATTAATTAAGCATGACTGTAAATGGAAAAATATTCTTTAAATTGCAATCGGGCTTTAGAGATGTGTCTCGGTGATCATGCGTTTTAACATAACAGTTAATTTGATTTGTATGAAACCATTTTTATTTTCTATTTCTATGTTTCAACCATATTTTGGCTTTATTTTTAATCTATTTTTTATTGTATAAACTTTTTTTGATAAGCTACAGCTTATCAAACCTATACATAGGTTTAAGAAATAAAAAATAAATTAGAATTTCAAAAACTAATCAGCGTATACGCATCGCCATACAGCGAGGAAATGCCAGAATAGTAAGTAAGTACTCTGCCACAGGGACCAAACTTTTTAAATTTGTTTTATTTTAAGTTACTTATATAATATGTTATTATATTATGTTAATATTAAGAATATTTTGTGTTTATTTAAGAATTAATTTTGTTATTTAATACAAATGTGTTAATAAATATATATTACTAAATAGGGATTTGGCGGGAGGCACATATCAGTTTCGCTGTGCAGATAAGAGTGGGGGAAGATGGAGAAGCCTCTGCCACAAAAGGGCACATAGATGAACTAATATAAGTTGCATTTAAGTTTATGTATGTTTTTTTATACTTGAATTAAAGGGCTGCATTATTACTATATATTTTTTTCTATATTTTTTAAATTATCATCGAATTAATATCATGTTAATTATTATTTAAATTAGTAAGCAATAGTAAATCTAATTACGCATCGTACAAAGTACAATATTGTATGTAATAACAATTTTAAAATGTAGAACGTTTTAAAAGTACATACATAATATTTTCCGGGCCTAAAACAGATCATACTTTCCGAATTGAGGTAATGATACAAGTAGTATGCAGACGTACACGCGCGTACGCGTAATGCGATACGCGTATCTTATCATAATGTATGCAGAGCACTCATTATTCGCCAAAAACATGACTAATTATCAATAATATTTGTTTTTAAAACCAGTTATATGGCACTCCGCATATCAGTCAGACAGTTAAACCGTATTATATCGTTACCATAGTTACCATTTGTTAATAACATCGTTACCATGGTAACTTGTAGTTGGAACAATACAGATTTCTAATTATACTTTCTATAATATCCAAATACGACTTACGACTAATAGGTCCATAAGTATATATAAGGAGGCAAACGAGCAGGTGGATCTCTTCAAGTGAAGTGCTTACCACCGCTTATAGACACCTGCAACACCAGGAGGCTTACAAGTTGGAGTTGACGGCTCTTAAGGGAGAGGAACGCTCTATTCATGGGCCGTACGTCGCAACGGTTCGGGGATACCTTCGTAGACAGTTAGTTTGCCTTAAAAAACGCACAGTTTTGGAGCGCCAGACGTCAAGCTTGATGCTTGATGCGAACCAATTTTTAAACTACATACATTTTACACCCCAGCCAACAAATATAATATACACGTTGAGCTTATAATATAGCTTATATTCACATCGCAGACAATGAGTCGTTGAAAATAAGCTATGTATGCTATAAAGCTTTATTATATAATGTATGCGTCGCGTCGTTCCCACCTGCTCAGCCAACCGTAACCCTGATACCCTAGCATGTCACTGACTCTCAAATAATACCTGCAGCTATATTCAAAGTAAATACATTGTAAACTCTATATAAAGACAATGAAGGGATTGTGTATTTTATGGCGTTATAGAGAGAAGAAAAATCAGAATTAACCAAACAAAACCAATTGGTTTTGGCGCTTTACTGTTAGTCGATAAATCAAATGACGTTACGCGGAGTTTACACTATATTTAAAAAAATATATTTTTTCAAATTTCTGGATGAAGTGACAAAACATTCTTACTATAAAAAATTACATCATTCATATAGCGACTATAACTTTTTAACACTTATTAATCGTAAAAAAAATATTAACAAAATTATTCTAACACATACATTCTACAATAACATTTACTGCCAGCTCCCAAATCAAGGGCGTATAGCCGACGAGAAGAACTGGCTTGCTCTCCGCCACTCCTTTCAATAGCTTAGAATTTTTTTACAGCACGGTTGAAAAGAACTGCAACCATTACACCAGAATGTTGTTTTAACCATTTGTCTGCCTAGAGTAAAGAAATGTTCTGATTGACAGATAAATAGTACCACAGACTGTGTACTGTGAAATGCTAAATATGCACTTTGTATGGGTTACTACTATTATATATATATGAAATATATTCAATAAACACGCATCATGTATGGTATAAAATATCCCAATGAATACGATATTCATATGTACTCCAATTATAGGAAAACGATTTGGTACGAATATTCTTGGCAGACTTGCAAATTTCATCTCGAATCAGCAAAACATATTTATTTAGTTAAGCGTTGAGAGGCCTGGCATGAAGCAACTTTCAAATTATTAAATTCAACTAAATAAACGAACTTTTTTGTCACTTTATTAAGGAGGTTACCAACCTCCTGGATAAAAATAAGGAGGTGGCCAACCTCCTTGATAGTCTATGCAGAGTTTTAAGCCATGTCATTATCGCAGCGTTAACGCATTTTGACAGAAAGAGTACGTGTATCGATTGACATTGAAAAACGAGTTGAGCATGATGCAGACACGGACCGTGACGTAACTTGGGGCTCTGTACGAGCAAACATCCAACTATTTTCTGCAACGGCTGATAAATGGCCTGCCCAGCATTTGACTAAGGATCTTAGCGACACTATTAAAAGCGAAGCTTAATAAATACATTCCAAAACTAAGTATTTGTTGGTGTTTTCAAATGTTAAGGTATAAATAAAGAATAAACTTTATGTATAAGGAATAACAGTGTAAACTCCATATCACGCAATTCGATTTAACGACAATCTCTTTAAAGCGTCGAAATCAATTGACTTTGGTTGGTTTAGCTTGTGTTCCACTCTGATTTTTCCTCACTCTATTTAACGACTCTGTATAACACTATTAAATGCACAGTCTCTTCAGTGCCGTTTATAGAGTTACCATTGTAATATCAGTCACATAAATTTTGTATAGTTATAACTTTAAATGACATAATTATTTGATTAAAACCTCTTTTTGACTAAATCAATTTATTAGAGGCTTTTTTGAATAACGTTCGATGGTTCTGTCATGTCTGTGGTAAGGCTGTTCAGGGTCCGATTGACGAACGAGATAGACGTATGTGTTATTCCTTGATGATACTTTTGTAAAATTACGTTAACCAGCTTTAATAAATACAATTGTTATGATTACTGTGTTTTGGTAATAATCCACGCAAGTCTCTTATAATCTTGATAATAGATAATTAAGCATATACTATGCAATTATAAATATAAGTACCTAATAGTTAATTTAATATAGAAAATGTCACAACTATACACAAAATATAGTAACAATAACATATAACTTTATTTCTAATATTAATTATTTGTGTATAATGTGAATTTATTTTTAAGCGTACAAATCCATAAAAGGCCGGCAACGCACTCATGAGCTCCCAGCCACATGAGTGTCCATGGAAGGCGACTTCACCTTTATGGTGGGCCTCCTGCTCATTTGCCCTCTCTTTTATAAAAAAAAATTACAAATTATTAAACAATTTGCCCGCCATATGTTGAATTGAGATGAAAAATATTTTCCTTGTATGTTTAAAGTTACAATGGCCGTGCACGTAACAAGTACGTACATACGCCTGTCCGCCTGTTAAATATGAGTTGTAATTTTAATTAAAATGCCATAACTTTCCGTTCCGGGATGACCGAGTATTTAATCACTCCCTCGTGTGTTTTTGAAAAGGTATTACCAACTTATTTGTCAATAAATATGATTTTGTTAATACATGCGTTTCTTCAGATTGTTAAGTGCACAGATGTAGAAAATATTGCAGAAAGAGTTCTAATGACAATAAAATCAATAATGCAACTGTTTACGGTGTTAAATTTCTGTGTATTTAATGTGTACCCATACTAACTTAAATATATAAATCTCCCGTCACAATGTTTGTCCCCGATGGATTCCTACACTACATAACCGATTTTAAATTAAATTGGCACACCGTGACTAGTCTGGTCCAACTTGAGATATAGGATAGCATAGATCTTTAATTATAGTCGCAATTTTATTTTATTGCAAATTATTTGTCTATAAAATAATTGACAGTCACAATTATCTGTTAACTCCAAAAGATTCAAACAGATGTCGATACTTTTCGACTGGATTGAGTAAGTAATCAATAGATGGCACTGCTATGGTAAACCGACAAACGTGTCATATAAGCTACAATTCAATAGCATGACTACCACGTGTTATTGAGGTATATAAATAATTTGTATGGCAAAGCAACGTTTGCCGGTTCAGCTAGTATATATATACTAGTTAGTAAGTGTGTTTGTACGGCTTTCACTTCAAAACGGATCAATGGGTTAATGTGATGTTTTGTGGAGATTTGTTGAAGAGTGACATAGTATATATTGAGTCCCTTGAGTGGGAGTGCCATGCTGTTACTTAGAGTTTCAGCCGAATGGGCAGGCACGGCCGGAGAAATACGACTCTCTCACAGAAAACCGGCGTAAAGTGATGCAATTGGACTTTGTTCATTTTGTACTCGCGTTTCGTTCGGTGAGTGAGATCTTCCGGTGCCCATCCTCTTCGTCCTCTTCCCCTACCCCCCCATTTCCTAATTTTCCTTTAAAGGCCGGCAACGCACTCACGAGCTACCAGCCGCGTGAGTGTCTATGGGCGGCTGTTTCACCTTTATGGTGGGCCGCCTGCTCGTTTGCTCTCTCTTCTATAAAAAAAAAAATCCCCAAAACCCCTTAAATATGAGGTTGTAGTTTCGCATTTGGAACAATACACTACTGTAGTAAAAATTCCAAACTATGTTAGTGTTCTGTATTTAATCCTATCCAGTCTCAGCCATTGCTGTCAAAGTGTGGCCCGTCTCGTGACAGAGATAACGTTGTCATATATATATACATATAATCTAAAAATTGTGAATTATAAAAACGAGAAATGTTAATTTAAGTTCGCTTTAAGTGTACTTATTATTATAGGCATCTTTAAAAATATTAAAATTACAAATTTGAAAATGGAATTTACATTTAAATTCCAGATTGGCAAAGACTTAGCGACAAGCATTTGACCACAGAATAAAAGAGCGCCCGCGAGCTATTTAAACTACTCTTTCCTCCTCTTTAATTAGCTTTGAATTTATTTTTCACTGGTACTTATTATTTTCAGTGAAATTTAAACATTTTAAACTCGCAGATAATGTAGGTTAGAGCAACTTAAAACTGAAAAATGGATGCAACTTTGGCTATATTTTTGCAGTATTAGACTTAAAATTCGTATATTGGTTTGCCAACGAATAAAATTAAGACATCCACTACGAGGAGTACACCCATACTCAGTGTAATTCATTAAGCTTAAGTAAATTAATGTCAAATAAAAGCTTAATATTAGAGGAGGCCTTTGTCTAGGAATGCTAAACGCAACATCTTATAAAGCTCAAAGTTTAGTATATAAGACTTTAGACTAAAACATTTTAATTTATTCTTTAATTTATCAGGCATTAGGGTAACGTTTGATACCTGATTTTTACCTTAACATTAATTTGAGTCAGCAGTTTTTTGCCGACTGTTGTCACCATGTCGGTACGTAGGATGGTCTCGGGTTCAATGACCGATAAAGTTATCAATATATTATATGTAAGTATATAGATTCCGACTTAATACTCGTTAATTTATTTAATTTTTAATTGTTTATTAAAATTATTCTCGTCATTAAGTAACGTCACTCGATTTAAAGACAATCTCTCTAAAGCGTCGAAATCAATTGGCTTTTGTGTGTTTTACCTTATATTCCTAATATTGCTTATAGTCTACTGTCTATGAAGTGTCGTTATATAGGGTTCACACTGTATATCAGTTGTTTTAACTCATACTATAAATCATTTAATCTATATTAATTCGATGGCATTTTCCAACAAAGTTCTAAAAGCTACATACAAAAGTTACATCGGTATGAAAGGTTAAGGTAGGCAGAATTGTTACTTTATTGTGAACTCAAGGCACGTAGGAAAATCCCGACGCTTGGCAAAGCTCGACGGGTCGACGCAGCGATTTTCTTGCAAACTTTGGGTTTTAATTACAATTAAATTTTAATAATTATTTGTTTAAAACAATTCGCAACTATCCCGTATGAAAGTGTATATGAAACTTATAAGCTTTAATCACTTGGTTAACTATTAAGCTTAGCTAACTTGCTTCATAGCAAGATATTGTTCATATGAGTATAATACTAATTGCAAATTTATTCTCTTGTTAACTGTATTTTATTTCTACAACCTATATCGCAACACAGATGACAATCTCTTAATAAAAAAAACAATTCTCGTGAATTAAAAAGGATGACATACATTAATTGTGTAATAGTCTGGATGGGGGCTGGGACAGATTTTTTTGAGGAGCATTAGGTACACCAAAAAAGATGGAGCGCCGTTCATAGACACTCGCGTGTGTGAGGGCTCGTGTGTGCGTACTCTCTTTTGAAGGACCCAAAGTACTGGTTCGGACCTAGTCTCGATATAGTACTGGAACAATATTACAAATAATGAGATTTATGTAAGCGCAAAAAGCTCGCTTAACCTAAATCGCAAAAGGCAGTCACCAATCAAAAATGCTAATTGGCATTCGAATAATGCCTCTAATTATTACAGAATGCAATTATATCTAAATTAAAACTAATATAATGAAACAAATGAATCGCGTCCAATTAGAGTGAACAATTTTTTTTTTCGCGTTTCGACTGAATTTTCACGGAACAAGAACAAAACTGACAAATTTAAATGAAACTGACTCGGGGTCCAAGTGGAACAATTTCTAAAGCGATAAAACGGTACAGAGAGCGGTATTTAAATTGAATACGCCGTAAATAAAATGTTAAATGAGACAAAGAACATTGAGGCCATTCGCAATCTAAATAAGATTAAAAAGAGGAATTGATGTAATTAATGACAGAGAGATAAACGCGTGATGTTTAATTGCTTAAGGTTAAGAGCTTATATGAAATCGGTCGCGGTGTATAATGAAAAAAATATAGCCTTTCATGAGAATAACCCTCTGGCTCTGCGTTGATATGTAGGTTGTATCTCCATCTTCTGCATATATCATGTGGGGAGTGCTCTGATGAATCCGGGCTAATACTTGCAACTGAATTCCGTACCAACTAGACGCCTGGCGCTCCACAACTGAGCTGTTGGGTATCTCAGCATTTTCTATCGCATTTACCATGGGCAGTGTTCAGAGCAGTTGAATTAATACCTGCAGCTGAATTTTATCTTAGGACATCTAGGCAGAATACGAAATTCCACCCGTTTCACCTTGATGTCCACCACTGCGCGATTCATGTAAGACATTTCTTACCAGGCAACACCACGTTATGGAACCAGCTGCCCGCCACGGTGTTTCCCAACCATTACGACTTAGGGCCCTTCAAGAAAAAAGCGCACCACTCACTAAAAGGCCCGCTACGAACTCACGAACTCGGCCACGTGAGTGTCTATGGGCGGCGACTTCACCGTTTTGGTGGGCCTCCTGCTCGTTTGCCCTCTCTTCTATAAAAAAAAACTGAGAGTTTTTAAGGCAGTTTTTGCAGCACACACACACGTTAAAACAGCCAGCGCAGGTTTTCCCGAACCGGTTACGACTTTGGGGTCCAGAAATAGCGTACTCTCCCTTAAAGGACGGCAGCTCACTTGTAGGTCTCCTGCAGATCCATGGACGACGGTGGTTTCCTCAAAAAAAAAGTATGGCATAACGACGTCTTGATTCAGTTCTACGCAACAGATACTCCACTATACGGAGCCTTCCAAAGTATTGATCCATTCTCCATGAACAACTATTATTATTATAATAATACTTTAATTATAACAAAATTAGGACGTTATTCAAAAAAAAAACTAAATAAAATTATGCAAAATTGTTATATGCCGTGGCCCATACTTGGCAAACACTGCTCTGGCAGCGAGCAATGTATATAGAACTTCTGGCAGGTAAGTTTTAAAAAGTTTGACACGCCCAGTAAAGTTATGTGCTCTCTTGGTTTATTTTATTTATCTCTGATCTTTAATATACCACCGGCCTTAACGGTACCCGATAAACTTACAACTACTGAACGGCTTCAAATCAGGTTAAGGTATAATTTAGAATTTATTGGTATATAAGTTGTATAGATTGAAACTTTGCAGCTCCGAGTTTAGTATTTTTAGTAGTTTAAGTTTTAGTAGTCTACATAATATTATAATAATATATATATTTTTATTTTATATGTGTGCAAAACTAAAAATAATCTACCTTTTTAATTTTATTGTAATTTATCCACGAGCCATGTTAGCGGTCACAACTATTCTAGATTCTTATTTATCCAGTAGCCTGGAAGAGATCGCTTATCAACGATTTGCTCAATTTCTTTTTTTTCGATTATTATTCTTACATCTTGTCAGTGTTGGTTTTGAAATTTTATTGTCTTTTTTGTGTGTCTCACAGAAGACCGGCGTAAAGTGATGCAATTGGACTTTGTTCATTTTGTACTCGCGTTTCGTTCGGTGAGTGAGATCTTCCGGTGCCCATCCTTTTCCTTTTCCCTCGTCCCTCTCCCCTTTCCTTTAAAGGGCGGCAACGCACTCACGAGCTACCAGCCGCGTGAGTGTCTATGGGCGGCGGCTTCACCTTTATGTTGGGCCGCCTGCTCGTTTGCCCCCTCTTCTATAAAAAAAAAAAAAAAAAAAAAAATGTAATTGTATACTGTAACTCCAAAAGAAATATAACTCCAGTGCATTAACGTATTTAAAGTCATTTTATTTAACTTTTACAAACAAACAGTTATTCAGTTAATATATGATTGATCGTTTTAAAACTTTCTCCCGGAAGCTAACAAATATATTTTATTACCTGACAATGATAACGGTTGGCAATGCTTACAAGCCTGTCTGTGAACTTACAAACGAACTTACCTGGAAAAAACAAAAAAAACTATGATTAATAATTTGTATAGACAATAAGACTAATATATACAAAATGAAAACTACATTTAAAATGTATGGTCCTTGTGTCAGAGTACCCATAATGCAGGCATTACCTCGCCTCGCAATGCTTTTACGCTGAACAAGAAAAGCACCAGCTCTTGGATCACCGGTACTGACTACCAGGCGCCTACCTCATTGTTATTAAGCGCCTGTACACCAAGGTTTAAAAGTTTAATTGGGAATAAATTTGGAGAAAAAAATTGTACTTTGCCTTTTTGTTTTCACTCTGCACCAGCTTCAATTAAATCATTCAAGAATATATATGGATATCGTTTGCCAAGTAGCTAAGATTAGTTAGCTAAACATGTTTATACAAGGCGGTGATGACTTATCCAGTCCAGATAGGGATAAATTCTATTACGGGTTGCGTTGTGTATCCGGGATTTGTGTGTTAAGTTTACTAGTTGATAAATTAAAAAAAAATATTAATAATTATTCAATAGTATAATAACAGACCAGCATCCGACCTCACAATACCACAGAACGTTAATTTAATTATGATTAGATAATAATTTTAATTAGGTTAATTAAATTTGAACAACAAATTGTATAGACAAGCGAAAAAAAACTGGCCATTAATAGAACAAAAAAATATTCTATTTTTAAAATGTTTGTGACAATTTATTTGCTTTCTAAATTCTAAATTGAATTTATAAAAAAATACATATAGTAGAGAAGATAACTCATGTGTATTTAAAATATATTTAATCATTTTTAATCTACATTACATTATTTTATTTTTACATTATAATACTAGCCTTCAACACTTGGATTGTCTGTGTCGGGGAAACCAGTCTCTTTCACACATGTGCAAAAAAACATAAGCTTAATACTTGATGGGTATTGAAAAAAGGTGTGTTTGTGTGTGTGATATATACTCACACTATGTGTATATATATATCATGTGCTGTGTGCTTGCGTTTATAAGTCCGAAAGTGAACTTGTCTATATATATGTCCTAATGTAATTTTCAGTCGCAAGTTTTTGAAATAATTTTTGATTAGATATTTACTTTTATTCTGGTCAGGTGAATCATATTTAATGAGTTGTTTAATTTGGAATATATGTTTCAATATCACAGTCCCATAGTCCATAGGTTTTTGATTGACAAGTTTCACAATTAAATAATAATTTTTAAATTTAAAAAAAATATATGTAAAAATCCTTTATTAGGAACATAGCGAAAATAAATTATTTTACCATGTTTTTATAAAAACCAAGATTAACAAAGTCTTGTTAGGTATTGTTTATTATCGGACCACAATTGGTATAGAGCACTCGAATGTGTCAAACGTCACTAAGATAAGTCAAATTATCTATCATTAAAAGATAAGCGATCTTGATTAATGTTCCTAATTTAAATTAAGATAATTTTCATGACAAACATTCCACACTTTTATAAATGTCAATTCTATTGGCCGATTGCAAATCGAACACCATTCAAATTTCGAACAAGTTGAACAAGCCTGCTGCATAGCGGAACGAAGTATATACCAATATAAGCCGAAGCGAAGCGGAAATGCAGTCAAAGTTTAGGTTTTTAGGACTGGACGTTTAGTAAAGTTTAAGTAGTTGCACTATTCGGGCTTTGCATGTTTAATCCCCGCAAATAAATAAACAAACCGGCTCGCGAAGCGAAAATACGAATGTGGATGTTAAATATCGTAGTGTCAACTTAGCCATACAGTGCATAAACTAGTATAAAACTTAAATGATACAACACTTATTAAAATATTTAAAATATATCATGGGTTGTATATACCATAGGCAAGCTGGGAGCGAAATAAATATTGTAATTTCGTAACATACGCGAGTATGTTTGGTTTGTGTAAACACTTGAAAAATTAATTAACTTTGCAGATTTTTTTTTTGAAGGAAGGGTTTTAGTGTTGCAAGGTATGTTCTGTATTCATCATAGACATCTCTGGCCTGGCCATTGCACTTTATACAAGCATTTAATATATATTAAAATGTCTCTGCAATGCAAGCTTCGTAAGTAATATGGACATTTTATAGCTTTAATGGACAGAATTAGAACAAGGCGACGCGAAGTATGAGATCACTCCTTGCAAATAACAGATGCAACGTATGTGAATATAATGAATATCGTCTAAAGGCAATGTAATGCATCATGAAGCAAACGATTCTAATTATTTAACTTTTTAATTCAATGACAATTTACCGTATCGTTTCTTAAGATGATGAGCCACGAGTGACTGAAGATTATATATCCCAAATATCTAGAACTAGTTGCGCTCTATTCGCTTTGTATTCGGCATGGTGGCCATTGTGCCAAAAACTAAACGTAATTTATCATTGAGAGTTTCCTGTAACTAGATTATTACGACACAAGGCCATGCGGCAGATCTCCTAGACGCTGGACCGACCAGATCAGAACTGTGGAAGTTGGCATGGACTGGACAGTTATAGTACCACTATGCCAGGTCCACGCCCGAGAATTCGTGATGTATTTGTTTGTAATGTCTTGACAAAAGAAAAGGTCAAAACGAAAGACAAGTTAAACAATAAACTCTCGCATATAAACGAAGCCAAGAAACTGTGATTGATTTGGGCCGAAATTCCCAACTGTTTGAGATTCACGAAGCTACTTCCCATTTACCTTTTACGCGTCAACGTTCTTGACTCAACATTCGCTTTAATGGCACGATTCGTCTTTTATTTTAAATGTAGATAGGATACTGTCGGGAATATATTATAACGAATGCTATGCAGAAAAAAGCTTTTTTTATATATACGACAGAAAGCTTGGCCGTGAAGACTCACTATGTTGTTAAATGGGTATATTTAAATACTATATTTTTTTATTTAACTATCAGATCTCCACGGCACTGGACCGATCAAATCCGGTCTGGGGAGGCCGGTATACGACTGCTCGCGTATGTAGCGAATAAAACTATAAATAAAATAAAATAAATACTATAAATATTCATAGCAAAAAAAAAACCTTATCATATTTAAGAGACTATATGTATTTATCTTAAGCCTTCATAACTGAGTGATACATAACTTGTATTATTTTTAAGCAAATTTAGATTCGCCAAAGATAATTACGTCATTAAAATGTACAGTCTTTGAACTAAAAAAAAAATGGTGATCCAAGAGCTGGTGCTTTCCTTGCTCAGCGTATAAGCATCGCGATAAAGTGAGGAAATGCCGCCAGCATTGAGGGTACTCTGCCACAGGGACCAAACTTTTTAAATTTGTTTTAGTTTTGTGTTTTATTTTAAGTTACTTATATTAGTTAGGTTAATATTAAGAATATTTTGTATTTATTTAATAATTAGTGTTATTAATAAAGGAAATATAAAAAGGCTTAAAATCATAAAATAACAGATTTAAATATATCTTTAAGTTAAGGTATTAAAGTTATACGGATTTGATTCTGTTAAGTAAACGTGGGAGCCTGGTGTAATCTTGCAGGTGCTTATATCTAAAAAAAGGAGTGGCAGAGTTTCTTATCGGTTCCATATCCGCTCTATGCCCTTGATTTGGTAACAGGCAGTTAATGTAATCTAACAACGAACATTTAACCTAAACAAGTATTATTATATCCGATTTTTTTAAATCTTGCACACCACTAGCTTTACAATATATCCGGGCCATATGTAAAGCCCTGCACTTACCGTAATAAATATTTGTGTGTACTTACTAATATTTTATCCAATACATTATTGATTAGTAAGCGTACCTCGATAAATCGTATACTTGAGTGATATTGAGACAGTCGGGTTTCTTAGAGTGTGATTGACAATTTATAGTGACGTTTCAAACCATTCGGTCAGCAGATTTACGACGCCCTCACGGGGCATACGAGAAACACTATCGGATTACGTCAATGAATTATTAACATATTTTAATTATTATAATAGCTTTTGCCCGCGACTTTGTCCGCGTGGTTTAAATACAAAAGGAATTTGGATAATCGGTTTATAAATGGCAGAGTTCTGGTGAATTTTTCAAACAAACTTTCATCTCCAATTTCAACCCCTTCAACCCTTTTTATCGTTAGTTTATTTTATCTCCATACCAAATTTCATCGCAGTCGGCTTAGTAGTTGAAGCGTGAAAGCCTAACACACATACTAACTTTCGCATATTAGTATTTCATATTAGTATGGACAGTTAAGTTTGTTTTGAGTATCTTACTAATCGATTTATTTATCTTTAAAAATAACTCATTGTTACAAACAATCGTCTACTAGACGATCAGAGAATTTTGCCCATGGGCTTGACCCTACACGGTTGCAAGGCACACTTGACCATACTGTAATGTGACATACAATGCCTACATTTTCACGCATTTTTCCGACACATTCAAAAGCAATTTTCACGCTTATTGTTCCAAAATTGAGTCCCGCTTGCACCGATGTCCGATTTTATTGTCTATTGTTGCAATGAATAGTGGAAAAATATTGTCTTAAAACGAAAAGAATACTATTTTACTAGACGTATCTACGTATATAATATTACTAAATGTTTTTATACCTTTTTATTTATTTATTTTACACTTTATTGCACTTAAACACTAGAAGCAAATGATGTTAACAGGTGTTAGTACATATAAGAGCAACGGGCGGCTATCGCTAATAAGCGATCTCTTCCAGACAACCCACAAATTTTAATATAGAAATAACGAAGTTTTCATTAACAATGATGGAAACAATGACATGTTTTAACCCCCCCTCAAGATTTGTTTGGCTAGTGATGAAACTAACTACTTTCAAGTAAGTGGCATTAATATAGTTTTTCATTGTTTACTTTAGTTCCTGTATTTTTATGTCTTAGTTTTTGGTCCTTCTATGTATTTTTACTTCATCAATTCCAACATAATTTATGCTCAATACACAAAAAGACAATTGCATTAGAAACATATTTTTTAAACAAATATAAAAAATAAAAGTATATGAATACAAAAAAAGCATACTAAACTAACCTAAACCTAATTTGGATCATATACTGAAACACGGAAGTTATTTATATTATTGCAAAATATATCGATTTTATTAATAACTTCCATATAACATCAGCTAAATCATAAAAGTTTGACAAAACACACTTTGGTAAATGTCAAATCTTCCGTCATAACCAGCAGTTCGATGTCGGCCATATTAAAAACACTGTTAAAGAAGGATCTAACTAACAGTACTGTGCTAATATTCATTTATGAATACAATCTTTTTCAATTCTACTTAGAGTGTGCTATAACATTTTATGAACAAGACTGCATGTATAAACAAAACAGGCAAGAAACTCAGCTTAGTCGAGTGTTTGTGGTGATCCCACTCTTTGAAGATAACCTGGACTAACCAACGTCATGAACAGGTTAACACATAACGCATTTTCGAAATTGAATAGAGCAATATACCGGTTACTAGAAGCTGTATTCACGTCGGTTGAATTAATTTTCGTCTGTGATCGGTGATTGCAAGGGATATTCTAATCTTTGATGTCCTTTGATTTGGAATTGGTTGTTAAGCATCAGTTTACACTAAAGGAAATCGATAGGTTTACGACGTACTAAGAGTGCCTTTTTAAAGGATATAATAATCCAGGAAGTTATAGTTTGAGTTTGAAAAGAAAAGTATATGGTACCTTCAATGGCCAGCCCGGGTCGTAGGATGTTCCATTTAATTTATTATTTAAATGGCGGCTCTATAACTTATTAGACACTAGTAGGTAACGCTACTTCGTCCGCGTGTAATAGCACAATTCTAGTGAAATTTTTATACAAACTTTCAGCCCCTTTTTCTAAACCCTTTTTCCGCGATAAATGGTATGTCCTTTCCTAAAGTTCATCTCCATACCATCTCCAGTTAGTTTAAGTGTGAAAGTGTAGACTGTACATACTTAATTTCGCATTTATAATATTAGTATGAATAAGTCATAAGTCATTGTTACTTTTGTATCCACACGCCCACCCAGGCGTCACCTGTCAGATTGTCAACTGTCAAACCGCCAGTGTGGGTACCCTGCACTCAAGTATGTCTACCTGTTTTGTTACGGTCAATATTATATCGTCTTACTAGTCGTCCCGTCAAGGGAATGGGACCTCACCTTAAATCTGTGACATGACATCTGTAAATCTCCACCTATCTGCAGATAGGCGGAGATTCCACCACAATTGCCTGCACTATTGATCAAGTCAATTTATTATTTGTACACTGCTTGAAATGCATTAATTATATATATATAATTTATGCACATACATGCCTTGTGTGTTTTTTTTGTAATTTTGTTCGGGTTATGTTTGTATGTGTGTTGTTGGTGTGCCTTATTAAATAAATAAATAATTTAAGTCAGATGTTTTAATAAAGCGAGATAAGTACCGTTAGGAAAAGCGTCAAGTATGGATAGCATAAACATGGAACCTGGTTTCACTCTAAACAAATATACACTTGATAAACGATGCAATTTAATCGTTCTTTGTTTTGTTTTATCAAAAAACAATCGAAAAATAAGCCGTTACTCCAGCGACGGAAGCCCGACCAACACTGATTAATGAGCCCGCTTCACCAACTTGAAAATGGACCTATTACTTAACGGACTTATCGCTTGGAAAGAAACTTCCCTAATTATTGTCGACCTTCAAACACAACACTAAAATAACGCGTTCAAATAAATAATTCACTCGCCAATTATCTATGGAGGCTTTATTTAAGGTTGTTTCACAAATTAAGTCAAGTAGGACTGTACTGGACATACTCTCCAAAGAGTACCCAATGACTTGCCTCTAGTCCTCATGGGAAACAGTGGTATATTGCATTCAAACTCAGAAATTATCTTTTGTGCCTTAAAATATAAATTAATAAATTTAAAATAATCAAATACATTCAAAATGAAAACTGAATGTACGCATGATATATTTACAATTGAAAAACCGGTTGAAGTCTCTCATTTCTCGTGTCAAAGCCGTAATATACAGGCTATTAAGTCATCCCAGCCCTAGAATTGATAGATTTACGCACAGCCGTGGGGAGATTGATAGCAGTGGTTGTCGGTCCCATCCTCAGAGCTAACACCAGCAATTCATTACGTCAAGGCAACGATCCCAGTTTCAATAAGACATCAGCGATCTACCTATTTACTTTAATTAAAGATCTCGGCGTAATGTCATCGCTTCATTGAACGAATTTGCATAGATAGTTTGCTTAATTGGCTACACTTGCAAGTTGCAATTCGAAATGTTCCTTATTTAAACATGCTTAAATGCCATAGTGATGTTGAGCTCTGTATTTTGCGTCAGGTTTTTTATCTGTGTAATTTAAATTTCGAATAACTTAAGTTGACTTTAAATTTTTGAGCTATAATTTATTTTACTAGAATTACATTACTATACGTAAATATATATACTCTGTGCCTGCTGATTTTTATTATTATTTTAAGCCAGTATTAAACAGTTTGTTTATTATTTATTCATTTACACTTTATTGCACTTAAACAGTAGCAGTAAATGACATTAATAGATGTTAGCAACTGGCGGCCTTATCGCTAATAAGCGATCTCTTCCAGACAACCCACACAATAAAAGAATAAGTACACAAAAAAAATAATACTAAAACATAACACAACATACATTAAATTAAGTAAAACCGGAAAGATATGCTAATTTAAATGTAGAATTATAAATAATTACATTGTAGACAAGCAATGCTTACGAAGAAGCGATTTAAAAGATGATAGTGAGGAGGCTGAACGGATTGGATAGGGAAGTGAGTTCCAAAGCTTTATAGCGGACACTGTGAACGAGTTTCCGTAAGAGGAGTGGAATTTCAAGGATATGTCTTCTCTCTCTCTTTTTATGTACATCCCATTCCTATTTTGATATTCCATATTGTTTAATAAGTTTATGGTTATTTGAATAAAGCAACATATTTTCGCATTTCATGTTTTTAAGTTCCATTACATTCTTTTATAAAAACTGTAGACTTGAAAGGCTTTTGGTGAAACCACCCATTCAACTCTTACAGTAATATTCTTTATAGGGCTAATGAATACGCCGAATATTACTTATTTCTATTCTAAAAACATAATCTCAAATATTTGTATATTTGACTAGCACAGCTTTTTTTAGCTATTCTGATTGAGCCATTGCTGACAAATGTTATTTTTTTCTAAATATTTCAAATCTTTAACAATGGTAAGGTTCGCTTTTCATATGAGTTTATTGTGTATAGTTTTGGTATAAAACTTGACAGTTCGCCGTTCGTACACTGTATCTGCGTAATTTATATAGTATTTTACTGCTCATAAGCACAGGTAAAACCGAAGGGTATTACAATATGCGAAGAAAGTCTACACAAAAGCGTATTATTATTTAAATTATTCCAGGGTTGGCGCACAGTTGGCTTTCCACCAAAATGTATCAAAGCTAGATTTATGCGGAGTGGCGACGAAGGCTGTCCCTGCTTTCGCGCCAAATTTCGACAAAAAAATATTGTTGAAAATGTCTTGTCTATTATTTCTTAGAGGTTTTATATAATCAAATTCGTAGTAAAAAATACAAATTGATATTGTTTACTTATAATTAATTTATTTCTCTCTATCTCTTATCTTACTTTCTCTATGTCTTCACGTGACATTAAATATTTAAAAGTTATATTCATTTATAACTTTTCCACGTGGAAAATCTTATCAGCGATCACGTGCTGTTACTAGGGTTCCAAAATACACCATTACATGTGTTACGTATAAAATGTTAACTCAAACTATCTACTCAAACTATAATATATTTATTTAAGTATATAAGTTTATAAGACACTTTTCAATCGTCAATTTTCACATTACGATTCAGAAGGCCTACCGAGAACCGGTAAGAAACTCGATAGCTGTTAAAATAGGCATATAATTATGACTAATTCAAATAACAAAAGCATTGTAGAGATGTTGGATCTCTCAGCATCTTCTATCGCATTTACCATGGGGTGTGTTCGGAGGAGTTGTTCGGATTAATACCTGCAGCTAAATTTCACCTTCGGACATCAAGGCAGAATGCGAAATTCCACCCGTATCACCTTGATGTCTGTCGTTCCACCACTGCGCGTTTCGTAAGACACTTCTTACCACGCACCACCACGTTATGGAACAAGCTGCCCGCCACGGTATTTCCGAACCACTACGACTTAGGGTCCTTCAAGAAAAAAGCGTATAAATCCCTAAAAGGCCGGCAACGCACTCATGAGCTCCCAGCCACTTGAGTGTCCATGGGCGGCGACTTCACCTTTATGGTGGGCCTCCTGCTCGTTTGCCCCCTCTTCTATAAAAAAAAAAAAAAAACTCAAGAATTAAACTGTCCCAATGCTATTTCTGACACATTAAAGGGATCTTTGTCCTCTAAATATTCTTTAACTGCCTTTTCAACCACTTTACGCGCGTTTTAATTTTTGCTAGAATAATTGAACTATTTTAAAGTTTCATCTTTTGATCCTTTGATGAATTAATAGAATACAAGTGACAAACTTGAGGCGTTGTTATTTTAATATTATATCCGATATAAATGGGTTATTCATTAAATAGCTGTTACGTTTTAAACGATTTATTTAGCTTAACTCTATAATATTCACATACATTGTATGGAACGCCTCCACTGCTGCGAGCGAAGATAAATCGATGTTAAATTTTTCATGTTTCGCGTATCGTAAAATTATATACATGTACACGATAGTCTATGGGTTCTACGTCAACACAACGACAGAAGAACCTTCTTTTTTAAAAATAAAATTAAGAATGCGTCGCATGTGAAACCACAGACAAGAAATTTTAAAATTAGAATCATATTCAGAGACATTCTGACAGAATGTAGAGGAATCTAATGTTAAACAAGGGTTGCAGTTATGACGAAGCATAAATATTAGGTCATAGTATATTTAGATTATAGCTTTATCCTGTGGTATGTGGGATTTAATTGAAACGACTGGAGCGACGCCAGAGAACCGCGCGGCGTACTTTAATCTATTTCGATGAACAGTTAAAATTAGCCGTTTAACAGTTTACCCTATAATATGAAACCGTCGAATTCCTTTTGCTTTTTATATTTGACTAAAGTTTTTATTAAATGAAGAATAAAAAAGCTGAGGTAAGCTTCTTGGGACGCGCCTGACTCAGATTGAACACTTTTGTTTAGGAAGAAAATTAGCTGTATTGATGTAATTATTAGTTTAAATATAACAAAATTCAAGTTAATAACACTTTAGTCCTGTCAAATTATTTTAACACGACATTTGTTTTTAATGAAATGATTTCTATAAAATTAACATTTTAAATTTGTCTTAAAGTGTCAAGAAACGTCAATAGACAAAAAAACGAAAAGTAGGTATAATAACCTAACCTAAACCTTCTGGTCAGATTATTCGCAGCGCATAATTAAAATGACAAGTTAAATCTCTCATTGTCCAGTATTTGAACAATACGTAAAAAAAAACTTAATTCCAATCATGGCCCAACTCCAAAGTTGAATAATTCGATTCACTCTTCAGTGAAGCCCAGTATTTGTTTCGTTTGTTTCTCATGTATTGGAACCCGTCCAACAGTTTTACACAATCATTCCACTCAACTAAGCGTCTCCAACGCAAACGGGCAGGTATGGATTGCACAAAAAATAATTGCCGACTCAATACATCCTTTTGAATGGTCATTCGGAAATGATTTTGATACAACAAACTTTTTTTGAGTGGAAGTGCCATGTTACTTAGAGTTTCAGCCGAATGGGCAGGCACGGCCGGAGAAATACCACTCTCTCACAGAAAACCGGATGCAATTGGACTTTGTTCATTTTGTACTCGCGTTTTCGTTCGGTGAGTGAGATCTTCCGATGCCCATCCTCTACCCTCCCCCGTTCTCTTCCCCTACCCCCCTCCCATTTCCTTATTTTCCTTTAAAGGCCACTCACGAGCTCCCAGCCGCGTGAGTATCTATGGGCGGCGACTTCACCTTTATGGTGGGCCTCCTGCTCGTTTGACCCCTCTTCTATAAAACCCCCAAGTCCCGGTTCGGGAATACCTGCTGGCTACCTACACCATAAAGGAGTGGTGCGCTGAAATTGCCCTGAAAAGTGGACGAGAACTGGCGAATAATTATCCGCCACTCCTTTAAATCGCTAAGCATGTCTGATAGTGATACTGTATGTGGGTTGTCTGGAAGAGATCGCCTATTGCTCTGTATTAACTTTATTTAATTCAATTGTTATCGTGCACTAAAGTGTGAATAAATAAAAAAATGAATAAAATAATACTTTTTATAAATAGAACTATAACAAAATATTAGAATAGACACCCACCCAGTGACAATCGGTACTATTCCAAAACACACCGAAAACGCTGAGCAAATAGGTTCCTCATTTCAAAGATTAATTTTATATGATAAAGCCTTTGCTTTACACTGTCTTGCTTAGGGCTATATATAAATGAGAAACTGACGTCAAATAGTGAACCTACCTATCTCGCTTATAGTTTCCGTGATATTATAGACACAAAAATAATGCCAGCACACGCCAGATAACCGTACTGTATCTTTACATATAAAACATCAATTTATGTATGTTTATATAATATCCAAACCTAACTAAAATCAGTGGAGATATCAGGACAGTGGTGGGGACGACCCTAAATCAACTCGTGTATAGGCATATCAAAACCCGATTTTATTTTCCCTAAACACTGAAATCGCGACGATTTTCCCCACCACCGCTGCCCACGGCCACTGATTTTAGGACCGTTCGTAGGCTGTTTTACTCAAAATGGTCTTATTTTAGGGTCTATAGTAGGCTGTGTTAGCCCAAGACATGCCGGTTTCTACTGTACCATATTCATACGACTCTTAAGATACATATATCGTCATATAACGCACTTAATAAAGATGAGAGTCGTTTGAAACAGTTACCAATTATACTCAAAATATATTTATTTACATAGGTAATTATGGTAACACTTATGAATCTTCAAAAAAAAAATTGACTAAGTTGACTTGACTACTGCCAGGTCCCAAATTAAGGGTGTGGAGCGGACGAAAACGACTGGCAAGAAACTCTATGCTACTTTTTTTATATCGCCAAGCATGTTTTACAGTTTAACTAATAAAGTAAACCAAAACTCGTAAACGTCTACACAAGCCACAACTCAATATGAATAGTTAAACAGCTGTTAATTATCTGCCGTAAAAGTTACCTCGTAATTTTACAGTTAAAAACCTTTCATATAACTGTGTTATTGACAAATTGAATGATAGTTTGAAGAATTATGTAACATTAAAATATCAAGAAATTTCTGCTTTGAAACCCGACAACAGTGCGATTCAAGCCGTCAGTCAACTGCGAGTCTATTTGGTGGCGCGACTTCTGACGCCACTACGTATAAACAGGAAATCCTACGATCATGTGTATTGGTTCAGGTATACTGTAAACATAGATTGAAACAATGAACATAAACAGTAGAGTATTAACCATAGTTATAGTTTCAAACATCATAATTGATTTTAAGAATTTTTAATCTGTGCATTTCTATATTGTCTACGTTTGGTATTTTGAAATATCATACAGGAAACAAGTTCTCTTGATGACACTGTCTACTGGCTTTCTGAAAATTTTCTCAAAAATTTATGCTGTTTTTAGTTTTAGGAAGAAGCTATATTCACCCTGAAGAAATGCTAGGCTACTAATAATACAGACTACTTCCGTCCAGTCAATATTTAAATTATTTTCACTTTAAAATATACAGTGTAAACTCCATGTGACAATCTCTCTAAACTCTAAAGCGTCGAAATCAATTGGCTTTGGTTGGTTTATCGTATTCTAATTTCAAATTTTCTTCTCGCCATTTAACGACCATTCTCTACAACGCCGCATAATGCACCTTTATTGTCGTTATATACGGGTTACACTGTAAACGCTTGAAATGCGATGTTCTCAGCCTGTAATATCTCTAGTATGTTTAGTTTGATTTATAGCAAATTTTCTCAAGATACTACAATAGCTTCGTGAAAATTCAGAAGCACCTTTAAAATTATTGCCCGTATACACATGATTTATAGCGACTATGTAGTGTTAGTACGACCAAGTATCTCAGTATAATGTAAATTACTAATTACATACTAAATCATAAACGCTTTGTTAACGAATTCAATGTTTGAATAAGAATACAGAATCCGTTTGAGAAAATGTTTATTGATTATAATAATGCATAGACAATCTTTAAATAAACCTCATAGCATAAATTAAAGAGTTATAGTCATAACTTTCTTACATAATCTGTGTATACCACAGACAATACGCCCACATAGCGGTAATATGAAAACATAAACATTCAAATTTAGAAGCGATACGATCGAGCTGTCGCATAGATTGCTTTACACTTAATAAACACAATGTTCGCGACCACATTTACGAGATCCATCTCTGTGTTCAGCATTAATTCGGTCATGGCGTTTACCTTCAACTATTATTGGCAAAACAAGCGATTTTTTTTTTGTAATTTGTACAAGTTTAAACAAACTGTAATTTACAAAAAAAAATAGCGATGATACAAAGCATTAAATCAAAATGTATTTATTCAAATAGATCAACACTATTGAATCGTCAATTTTTACATTACCTTTGCTTAGTTGTTTCTTTGAGCTGAGAGGTGGCTGGATGAAACTCTTCTCGATGGTGGCAGAGGTGTCTGGATATTAAAAATGTTTCTGCATTTAATATTCTGTGAAAGTGATCGTAGATCCGCAAACGATTAACGTGTCTGGCAGCGGTGACGCACTAATCAGCCCTTCGCCCTGACATTAGGCCCTCGCCGGGAATGATTAAACAATTAGATTTATGGCTTGTAGTCTCCCTGTCATTAGCGAAACCGCAACACCACTGGATATCCGGTACTTTATTATAACGCATGAAAATAGGATTTTTCTCACTTAATATTTTACTTTAATTGTGATATTATTAACTCAAGCTAAACAATAATTAATATAAAGTTAATGTATAAAGGGTTTAAGCTTAAAAACGTCACTTATAAGACAAAAAAAGCGACATATAAATAAGCCGTAGCAGTTCACAAAACACGCAAACCGGGCCTATGTCTAGAGCTCAAATTTTAATAGAAGTCTATACAGGCATCTAGTTAATATATCCACAGTTAAAAGCTATAACATAATTATCGTGTCTATAAAACTATAAATTAAAATATGCAAATGGCTTAACCATTATGGAAATTCCATTAAAATAATGTACACACTATAAGTACGTGTGCGGTGTCTGTTTATCACGTTTCGTATATTATTTTAATCTCAGATGACACAAAATGCACCCGTAGCTAATAAATAATAAAAGTGGCTAATAGTTATCTTATATGTTTGTTGCTAAACCTTCGAACCGACTTGATCGATTCTCATGAAATTTGTATGCATCTGGTAGGTTTGAATCTATTTTTCATACACCTGAATGTTAATTGTTACAACCTAATTTTGTTTTTATACCCATCTACGATCCCCCCTACTTTTTCATCCTGATGTTTTTATTATTAAGATATAGATAATTAATTAGGAATAAGACAACCATAAATGTACACATATCATAGACGATCGGTTAGTCTAATGACGGCTGTAGACTCTTGCTCGAAAGCTCTTGCTATGTCTCGCCCGAGACATCTCGACCTAGACTTTGTATGCTCGGAGTTACATGTATACTGGCTTACGAGCAATATGAGACCCTTCGACTGGGATACAAAACCCGGGAGTGTTAGCGAGTGGCACCGAGAGAGACCGAGGCCAGCCAACATCTACTCTCGCAGACGGAAGATCTCGTGCTGCCTACGATTTATAGCTAGTGGTATGGCTGCTTACTCACATTGACCGTACTGGTACCCGGAACCTTCTGTTAGACAACCGGGTAAACATTGCAAAAACAAATGGCCCATTCGAAATAAAGCAATGTAAATACATTTAATTAAGATTTGAATTTTGAATATATTGTTAATTTCAGTAAACAATTTTATTGAAAAAAAAAATCTCATTTCGTTTTATTGATATGTACAAATAAAGTCGCAGGCAGTTAATGTTTAAACGATTTTATGTCTCAATTTAGTTGGGTCGGTTACCTGCGCACACGCAAGCCGGTTTGTACCCCGCACCTCGCTGCGCGCAGGCAACTGGAACGGCATGACTATTACTGACATTTCACAGACGCAATCGCTAAATTGTACAATTGTATATTGCGGTTAAACTATAATGTACCCAAGAGGTTCTATTTGTCCACGTACACAAATTTCGGTTAGGTCTGCGATGGGATAGAGACGCAGTGAAATACTTTGTCATTGTCGCAATTTGTTTTGCAGCAAAATCAACTTCTTGCAAACTAAACGAAATTGGACACTTACGATTCTCAGATATTATCCCATATGAACAATAAACTTATCTTTATTTCTTATACAAAAAGTTACTAAGTTTTAAATACCTAACTTTGTCATATTGTTTTCATTCTTGTATATTTTAGCTTAGTTTTGTATTCCATATTTTAATCCTTATGTTTAATATGTAATCTGTGGTATTTGCTTAAGCTTTAAAGCTAGTTTAAAAAAAATACGATTATCAAAGGTGTATTTTGTATCCAAACTAACATATATCACACATCTTAAGCTTGCAAGTAAATAAAAAAGTTTATTTAAAATTAAAAATCGTGTTAACTTTAACGGAATAGGCGCGCACAGTTTTTGCTTGCGCATCCTTTGTTATAAGATACAGCCGGCAACACATTCACTCTTTGTGAAACAAGAAATCCTTATAATAAATTTCAATTCTAATAAATTTAAAAAAATCGACTTTTTTGACGCCACGCCTGGGTGAAATGTAATAAATAACAGTTTGTATTATTGAAGAATTCTATTTGGAGATTTAAAACCATATAAAGTTCTGAAAGGTTAAGCTTATACGTCACCACAACAAATAATTAAAAGCGTTTTCGCGGAGAAGCGATTCTAGGACCACTTAAACTCAAACTCAAAATATCTTTATTCAAGTAGGTCTTTAATCAAGACACTTTTGAATCGTCAATTTTTACACTACCACCGGTTAGAAGGCAGCGAGAAGAACCGGCAAGAAACTCGATAGCTGCTTTTAATATAAACAATAATAAAAAATTGTGCTACTGACCATTAAAATAACAATGCATTGTAAGGCTACTCAAGAATTGAACTGTCCCGATGCTGAGCCAATTGCCGACACATTAAAGGGATCTATGTCCTCTAAATATTCGTTTACGGTATAGTATGCCTTTTCAACCAAAATACCCTTTACGCGCGTTTTAAATTTGTTAGAAGTCAATTTGGTTATAAGAGCTGGGACTTTGTGATAAAAAAGGTATGCTCATACCTACAAACGATTAATGAACTTTACTAAGGCGAGAATGAGGCACATCAATTTTTTCTCTATTTCTTGGTGTTGTTGTCTAAAAATGTTTTAATACGTGTTATTTACAATAATACATTTTACAAGAACTGTATATCTATAGTGTACTTTTGTGAGCTGTTTGTCAGAATATGACGTGCCTAAGTAAGAATGCTTTACGTTAATGATGGTGAATTGTCGACGTCAGATGTCCGTTAAGAATTCGGATGGCATTCCCAGCATCAAATTAAATATTATACTGACATGAAAACGACTAGACTTTTTCAAATAGAACCGTTTCAGAGATCAGATGTGTAGCTTATGATAGTGCTTGATGGGGTCAAAGTGAGCAATGAATGAAACTTTCTCCTTACATATAAGGCTTCGAGGATTCCAAAATAGACTGTTCTGAGAAGATATGGACGACATACAGAACTGCGATTATGTGTTAAAACCCCAACTGTCTCACACATTTACGAGAAAAAAAAACTTCCAGCTATACACGATTTCTTTAAAGTTACAATTCCATCCGGATATAAACATAAAAATAATATTAACAAACAATTTCAAATAAGCGAAAATCAAATATAGTTTAAACTCTATTAAACTCTCTAAAACGTCGAAATCAATTGGCTTTGGTTGGTTTAGCTTGTATTCCATACAAAGATTTTTCATTTATCTATAACGCCACATAAGGCCCCTTTATTATCGTTATATAGATTTTACACTATAATTATTAATGCTTACAAATAAACTATATAAAATGAAACAGGAGACCACCATATCAGAAGGAAATCACTTTAAACCGTTCAGACATTGTTTTCTCAAAACAATCTCGTGCTGTATTTGCTCGTTTTAAAACCACGTACTGAGAAAGCACTCATAAGCATAATACAGCTTGTGTGTGGTCGATTTCGAACTAAGTTCATTGAAACCCATACTAACATATATTTTATTATATATTTTCCACGTAGTATCAGCGAACAATTGTTTACGTCAATAATCCTATATCTCGAGTTACGAAGGTTTCTAAATATACCACTCTAACCCATAACAAACAAATCGGTAACCAACTGATTACCGATTTTTAAGCGTGATCACTGTCTCACAAACGTTCTTACAGGCGACTCATTCCCAAGCTGTTTTTATCGTTCCAATACTATAATAGGACTTGCTCAACAGATTTTGCTTAATAAATATATATATAAAGTGGCAAATTTGGAACATAATTTGAGAGTATATTAAAATGCGTATAAAATTTACCGTATATATCAATAAACATTTAATTGTAGTGGTCTAGTGGTGAGTGTGACTCCTTAAGGAATGTTTACCAATGTAAAACTGTGTACCAATATATTTATAGTTCAAAAACTATAAAGGGGATATATCGTAGAGGCATTTTAAACACCTTAAAAAAAACAAACCTTTGAATCCTGGTAGTCACATGTATGTCGTATCTTGTTCGTATTATTATATATATTGTATTTTGTTATTGTATAATGTCTCAAGTTCCCATTTAATTGTCTTATGTGTAAACCTAGTTTTGTTATCTCATAAGTTTATGGTTTGAAATGTATTTAGCACACATATAATAAAATAAAAACAGTGCACACTGGACAGATGACAAAAAGCATAGCTTTCATTTAAAGCGTAAAGAAGTTCAATTCTTTATTTGAATGTAGTTAAAGAGAAGATTTTAGAAAAAAGGGTTTTATAAATTATCTGATTATTTTGACGATGAAAAAGTTTGGGAATGAATTCGCTCATGCTTAGCCTTAATTCAAATGGTGTACTGGGAGCATCCAGCACCAAAAATCAACCAAGCCGAGAACCTTGCCCACTTCTCAGCTTGCGTACGAACAGGCGTAGAAACACTTAGATTTAACACTATTCAAAATGGCCCTATGTACCTTAGTGAATAAAGAGATTTTGACTCTCCGAACAGAGGAATCTATGGAATGAACTCTCTGATAGTGTCGTTCTTGCTTGTACAAATAGATAATTTCCACATATCTTAAATGCGTTGCTAGTGTTTAAATAATAATAAGCAAACACTTCACTTAGAAAGTGCCTCTCATTGACGGCTACACATGATATATTCCTTTAAAATACTAGTTTGTGTTCGTTTCTATAATGCAATTAAAAAAAATTAAAATTTTGAACTTTATATTTATTTATTTATATTATTTATATCTGAGTATATTTAACGTAAACGGAATATTTCCGTTATTAAGCTTTTCTTAATATCGATTAAATATGTCAGAAATATCATATACAGTTTGAAACTGAATCAAAGGCTAACAGACAGGAAATTTATGTACGATTTTCATTATTTTCTAGCGAATTACCGAATAGGGTTATAACACAAACGACTAGACAACGAATACGATGTTCGTTTTATGTTTCATTTTGTCCTGTTTGCGAGATTTTAATTATGAATAGTACTACAATACTTTGTAAATAGTCAACGCGGTTGGGGTGAATAGAAACAAATCATGCTATTATAGAGATAAGCTACATTCAAAATTGTGAATATAACACATAGTATATATTTTATATAAATATAACACATTACATACACAAGGCACAAAGGGATTTATGGCTTGTGTTATTGGTGTTACGACAAGTAATATACTAAACAAAAACAAGAGCACGGACAGAAAATAAATGTTGACCGTTCGAAAAAAGGCCGTGTTCGTCAGTCAGTCCAACATGGTGATACTTAATTTAGCGTTATACTTTTTTGTTAAAGACCATTAAGACCCCTGGACCGATAGTAGGTTTTCATTATGAGTGTGAATAGTTCCAAAATAGTCTAATAGTGGTCTCAAGTAATGTTTGAAATAAGTTGATAAAAATCGGCATGTACTATTTTTTGTTAGTCCTAAATGTGTAGTGTATAAATGAATGTCATAAATAAAAACCTCAGTAAATGCATTCAAACACCAACATTTTTACGAAATATTTAATAGAGAATACACAATTGTTTAAATTCAAAAGTGAAATAAAATATCTGGGTCATAACTATGATCATCACAAAAAGCATTATTATTAATGTATGAACGGTTGAAATTTACACATAAAAAAATTCTCATTAACACAAATATATAATATAATTTAACCTGACCTTGTGATAAATGTCTAGTGCAATTGTTATTAAAACTATAACTTTTAGGCAAAATAAAGTTATTATTTCAATAGACAAAACATTCCGTGTTGAGTGAAATGCTTTAAAGGGATTTACGCACGATTCAGTTAAGCTGTTAAGTTCTACTAGATAACAAACCTCTGTGGTGTCGAACACGATGATGTGTGATCGGACGACAGCATGGTTGCTCCTGGTATGTTGTCCAGGAATCCGCCAACACTGAACCCAGGGCAGCCCATACGAGCGCCACCAGCCATTGTCTCTGACCACCGGCCATTGCACCTATCTGGGCACATTCACCTCCACTAAACTCACAATTAATCTGAAATACCGATTGTTTGCTTAAATCAACAAATCCCGGAAACCACAAACAATGTTAACATTACGCTAAATCGACTGCCGGATAACGTTTCCGTTCAAAAACGAGTTAATTATAACGGTTTTGTGCATCCCATCGGTTGTAGTTTGTTATACGCGATCGCGTTGCTGAGTCGCGACGTGCGTCACCGCCGACGTTATATCGCGTACTGAACGCTCGCCTGTAACTGAGCCCTATCAACTCGTTGCGAGACAATTTCAAACGAAACTTTGATGAATCCTTTAAGTGTAACAAGGATGGATGTACATCGGATGCACCGTTTTCACGCAAGAAAAGTTATAGGTTAAAAAGTTTGTATAATTCTGCCGATTCAATGATGTCTCGAAGTGCTGTGGGGAGATTTGTGACTGACCCCGAATCGTTACGGACATATTGTAGGGGGATGTTTTGTAAAATACAATTTACCTAATTTATGTTTTACGCATGAAAAAGTTTTATGTATGTTAGCACGCGAAAGGAAGTTGTGTAAAGATGTGAGTCACGTCAGATTGGGCATGTCGTTGTAAATTACGTAAAGTTCAAAACAAGTCGTTAATGTCGCCGATGATATAGCGCCGGCTAATTTTGACATATTATATGAGCATTGTAGATATAATGAGTATCATACACATCAAAATATCATTTGTTAAGCATTATTAATTGCTTAATTTACTAAGTTTAACAGTAAATTGTGTGTGAATGGTAATTTAGTGTGTGTGAAGTGTCATCTCATATGGGGTAGAAGATTTAGCACAAAAACAGATGGATTCGCTGGAGCGTGGTGTAATGGTTGCAGCTCTTTAAAACAGTTAAAGAACATTGTCGATTTAAAGACCGCGAGATGTTTGCAAGAGCTTCCCATCTGCTCTACGCTATTGGGTTGTCGAATGGAGGCTCTTTCTTTCTTTTAATTCCCTCTCTATAACACTGCAGTCGACATCGACTACTATCACTTTGGCTGGGATAATACGGATATCTTGGCTTCGAAGGCCATCGCCTCACTCAACCTTTGTGGTACTAGCCTTAAACGATTCGTCTGTAGACGCGACGAGGCTAAGTTGAGGAGTAATTGTATTGTCAATCTTTTTAAAATTAAACGATTCATAATTCTAAGAAAGGTCAATATTTTTACAATTTGACGATTCATAATTGTACGAAAGGTCAATCTTTTTACAATTTGATTCACAATTGTAGAAAAGTTCAATATTTTTTACAATTTGACGATGCATAATTGTAAAAAAAGTGACCTTATTTTTGATTTGATTTGAGGAACTAAATACGTACGCGTATTCATACAATATGAATCTATTTATGTAAATGTCTAACCCAACTTGACCGTGATTATGTTGAAATTAGGGTTGCTTTATCAATTACTCATTTGGTTCAGTCCCGGGAGTGTACATCCATTTCTCATCTCTTTAAACTTGAATAACTTAATTATGACAAGACGGTCCCTACATAATTAGACGCCCCGAAACGCAAACACTTTAAGAAATATAAAATGGGAATTATAATTGCATGTATATAATAGAAAGACAGGATTTTGTGAATAATTTATGTATTTTATTTTTTATTCATTTAATAAGGCACACCAACAACACAGATACAAACATAACCCGAACAAAATTATAGGGATGCACAGCATTACAGGTATACAATTAAAAAAAAAACAAATATAAAACAAAAAAAAACTCTACACACAGAAATAAAACAAAAAATGAACGTTCCCTAATTAGAGTCTATTGGCGAAACAAGGTCCGCAAAAATTTGCGTCTGAAAACATGGAGACTGTCACTAAATGGATCAGCGTCGCATGTCCTCAGAGCACAGTTCATCGATGACAGGCATCTAATGAGTGGACAAGCTACGTTAGTCCTCGCTATCTGGGTATTAAAAAAGATTACATGGTTTTCTAGTCCTACTATTTATTAAAAAATTGACTTTTTCCAAAATACTTGGCATATCTATGGTACCGTTAATGAGTTTAAATACAAATAAAATGTCCAACAGGCGACGTCTACTGCGAAGAGTTTGCAGATGAAAGAAGTCCAGTCTTTGTTCATAAGCGGACTTATAGCTAATATTATTATTCAAACTGCACAGATGTTTAGTGAAATGCCGGTTGATTCGCTCTATTCTCTGCTCATGTTCCAAGCAATACTACCGAATTCCAAAATAGAACGAACCAACGAATTAAATAGTATGATTTTAGTCTGGTGCAATTTAAATGCACCATAAAATTAATTTATATCAATGAAATATGGAAAAAAAGCATGATGACCAGCCATAAAGGTGAAATCACCGTCCATAGTGACATAGCAGGAAGCAAGTGAGTTGCAGTCCTTTCCGATTTGGAAATTCAGATGCAGTTGCTTAATAGTATCAAAAGTATCGATAATCGTATCAGCGATCACCTATTTTAATATTTTCGTTTCTTATTAAGTTATTTAAGTCTTAATATATTGAGTAAAATAATTAAATTCCATAATAATTTCTTAAACTAAATTAACGAAAGGCCTCTTAATGTTATATATGAGTAACATTAAGAGACCTTCGAACGTTCATTTTCATCAGCTTTTCAAGTTTTTCAATAAAAACTTTAGATGCGCCCACATTTTAGATTTATGCGCATACTTAAAAACTCCATGGTTTCGTCACGCATTTTTAGTACACTGATATAAATAAATAACAGCCTTTTTAATACAATTTCATACAATTTCATACAAATATGATAGAAAAGATAATACATGCTTGCAATAAGTCTTAGTTTCTCTTCTACAACTCATTCTGGTCTGTGTAAAAAATCGATTTAGCGCCATCTATGATCTGAAACTGCAATTAGTGCGATAATGATTGATTCGGAACTGCCCCTGGATCCACCAGCTTCTCAGCTTATTTGGAACAGGCGTAGATTTATATATCTAAGACGATTCAAAATCCTATGTACTTTATTATAAAGATTTGACATAGACTTAGATTGAGAGTGAAATCGAACCTTTAATAAAGAAGCCTTAATGAGAAGTATTTTAAAATTATTACTTCACAATCAAAATTGTATATAGTCGAGTATTCTAAATTCGTCCCAAATAAAAAATGTATTAACTAAAACAATTATTTGTAAATTTTATTAACTCAACTAATTTAATGAAAGTTATCGAATGTATTTAGCAAAGGAAAGTCAAGTATTTTGTGCTGGTATCATATGATATCATATTCACAATTTATACAATACGATAATATAATACTATTATTTCCGTTTGAATATTTTATCGTAAAATAAAGTCGGCTTTCCGCTCACGTCCATACTTATTCGTTGCTTGCACATCAACTGTTATACTCTATGGGTGCATCAATGTTTAGTGTTGGTCTAACTTACATTGTAGCTACATCTGTAAATTACAGAAAAAACGGTAGATTTTTAATAAGAATTCAAAAGCACTATCAAACGACATTGTATCACAGCGTATTTGTTACATGTATATCACAATTATTCTAATATTCTTAAATCATTCTACAGGCAGCTATTTAACGAATGTCGCTTATCTTCACAATGAAAACTTATACAATTTTATACTTGCAGTCTTCTACTAGTCTACTATAATCAAAGAAGTGCAGGAAAGCTGACTATTTTAAGGGCTATAATAAAATTTATAATATAGAGTAATTTATTAGTTTAATGCATATCTATTATTTCAGTAATAAATAAAACCTGAATAAATTTGTATATGTTTAACAGTAGGTCTACTGTTATTATAGTCTATGTCACCACTGGTTGTGCTCAATAATTCTTACATAAAACAAAATAACACGCACATTGAGTCGTAAAGCGAGCAATATAAACGGAGTATAAAGTTGTGCTTATATTCAATTTGCTCTGAACTGCTGTGAAAATCGTACTAAAATCAAACAAAATTTATTTATATATACAAACTTAACTTTAGTATTGGATTTCTATGGTTTTAACTCAATATAACTATCAAAAATATACTCTACGTAGATGTTAGCATATTTAACTATAATCCAAGATTTGACAAAACTAAAAGTAAAGATCGAAGATCATTATGGCGCCTGAGGTCAATACCGGTGACCCAAGAGCTGGGGTTTCTCCCGCTTAACGTAAAACCATCGTGATACAGCGAGGGAATCCCAGCGTTATTGCTACTCCGCCACAAGAACTTTCATTTATATTTTATAGTTTATTTTTTTTAGTTGTATACTTTTTAGTAGTATGTTTGTATTTGGTAATTAAATACATCACAAACTGACATTTAAGCGTATCATTTAAGGGGCATTAATCATGAGATTCAAGGATTTGAAACAGATGTGAGGCGTGTCTGCAGCGACGCAAGAAGTCGTCTGGTTTAGGTGGGAGGGGCTAGATAATTGATGATGGTGACGTGTGACACTTTGGCCATGACATGTACGCAATACAATTTAAATCAACATTGGTAGATCTGTGCCTCTGTTTTTCTTGCCGGTTCTTGCCATTGATATACAGGTACGAACTCGGTATTGGTTTTAGATATTAATCATTAGTACAAGAATTAGAAAATTTGTAATCGAGCTTTGATTAAATGATTTTTAAGTTTGGAATTTTATAACAGACAAAATATGCTATAGAATATAGTTTTCAATATTTCTCCTCGAGCTTTTTTCAATAAAAGCTTAACAACAATATAAGCATTGAATATACAACATTTTGTACTAACCCTCAAAATGTATTCTTTTGTAATTGTAGTATCGTCTTTTAATAAAACAATCGTCAGACATGTTAATTTAGCGGGTTAATTAAACGAACCCACTTCCAATCACTAACCTGCTAATATGGACCTAATGCTATATTGGTGTAAAAGACAAAATTAAATCAAAAATAAATCCTTTCTAAATATAAAAAAGGAAATATTAAAAAAGGCAATTGCGAACACTTAGCGCCCTGTAATTTACAGCATCATTACGTAACTCATTAAGATACAAAGGCTCATTATTACGCCAAATGCCAACAATTCGCTTAATATGGAAGTCGATCTGCCATCATTTAGGCCCCATTGTGTAAACTTCTAATAATGCTTTCAATTTTAGACTTCGCTCCTTAAAATGTTTTATGCGAGTGCTTATACAGTCTTTATCTTGCTTTTAGTCTTAGGAAACTCATCAAGATAATAACTGATAGCTTACTAACTAACTAAATAGTTAGTTGCGAGTGCTTATATCGACTCGAATTTGCTTTTAGTAGTAGGAAACTTATTAAGATAATACTGATAGCTTACTAACTAACTAAATAGTTAGTTGCGAGTGCTTATATCGACTCTAATTTGCTTTTAGTAGTAGGAAACTTATTAAGATAATACTGATAGGTTACTAACTAACTAAATAGTTAGTTGCGAGTGCTTATATCGACTCTAATTTGCTTTTAGTAGTAGGAAACTTATTAAGATAATACTGATAGCTTACTAACTAACTAAATAGTTAGTTGCGAGTGCTTATATCGACTCTAATTTGCTTTTAGTAGTAGGAAACTTATTAAGATAATACTGATAGCTTACTAACTAACTAAATAGTTAGTTGCGAGTGCTTATATTGACTCTAATTTGCTTTTAGTAGTAGGAAACTTATTAAGATAATACAGATAGCTTACTAACTAACTAAATAGTTAGTTGCGAGTGCTTAAATCGACTTAATAATTGTAACTAACTAAATAAGTGTGTCTTATGGTCACAGTAGAGAAACGAAAGATCTCATACTTGGGCCGTATTCTTCGGCATGAATGGTACAGTCTAATGCGGATGATAATGATGGAAGTCACCGGTAGAAGGAAGGTTGACAGGAGGAAGAGACCCATGATAGGCGGTTTTACGTTTCCACTTGATCCCACCATAAAATTCTTGAAGCTACAATCAGAAATTTATTACTGTAACATAGTTCTTTAAATCCCAAAGTAAAAGACCACCAATGATAGGAGATTTAGGTTTGTTTTTTCTGTAACAGGAAACAAACCAGGAGGCTGGTCACTTACGGTTTACTGGTTACGAGTAATAACCGCCGTCCTTGGATACCTGCAACTCAAGGAGGCTTACCTAAGTTACCAGCCTTTAAGGGAAAGGTACGCTCTTTTCTTGAAGGCCCCTTAAAATCGGTTCAGGATAACCTGCACCTGGCAGTTGGTACCACAATAAATATATATATATATATATTAACGTAAGCTAGGCTTGATGTATAACTGAACTAGTAGATATTGTAGTGGCATTTCCAAGTAATATTTACATGACTAATGACCCTAATTTTGAAATAAAAGTGCAAATGCGAGTTAGGTCCGACAGGGAATCCAATTTGCATATTTTATGCAGGCTAGTGATACGACCAACTGTGCACTGTAAGTGTGGCAGTGGTATAAAATATTTATGTCTCTCACAAATTGGGTTTGGTTGAAACTTGTACGCCCTGTCCATTCAAATTTGAACTAATAATAAATACAACTCGCGAAGTGGGTGACGAGACTAAAAATTCCTTCGTTATTAGTACCTGTGTCATTTTCGATTGTATATTAAAACGTTTCGTTACAATTATTTTATATTATTAACGCATTTTAATAATTGTACGTTGCTTAATTTCTTTCTTTCTTCTTTCTAATGGAACTCAAGTCGCAGGACATGTTGTTCTGAACGTCCTTTCTCATCTGAAAGTACATTTTAAAACAATCATTTATTTCCTTATTTACATACCAATAAATATATACAAATTGTTTTATTATGTTCTAACTCTAACCTGATTGAATACTACTGGTTCCTCTGCTTTTTTATATTACAATAAAATTACATTTATACTGAATACTGTTTGAGACTATTATGTTTCTAATTTAGTTCCTTAATTCTTGTTTTCACTTTGCGTAGGTCCTGTTAAAATAGTGAGAAATCGGTTGAAAACGAAAATTGCATTGTTCATTTTATTGCAAGTGCGAATGGCGGAGCTCGTCCAGGAATTATTTACTACGTAACACCACATGCAAGTTTTTATTTTTTTGTTTGAATTCCATTCCCTGCATCGGATTAATGTTGCAAATAATTTAAAACGTACTTAACGTTATATAATGCAGCATGTTTTAAATATTATTTATTTATTTTATTATATCTGTCCGCAAACATCTTATGTGCTCAATATATTTAAAACAATAAACTTATGAGATAACACAACTAGGTTTACACATAAAACAATGGGAACTTGAAACATTATACAATAACAAAATACAATCTACATAATAATACGAACATGATACGACCTACATGTGACCACTAGCACGGTTCAAAGGTTTGTTTTTTTTAAGGTGTTTAAAATGCTTCTAAGAAAGGTAAGTAGACAGTCGGCAAAACATTTTTTTTTCTTTTTATAGAAGAGGGGGCAAACGAGCAGGCGGCCCACCATAAAGTTGAAGCCGCCGCCCATAGACACTCACGCGGCTGGTAGCTCGTGAGTGCCGCCCTTTAAAGGAAAGGGGAGAGGGTCGAGGGAAGGGGAAAAGGATGGGCACCGGAAGATCTCACTGACCGAACGAAACGCGAGTACAAAATGAACAAAGTCCAATTGCATCACTTTACGCCGGTTTTCTGTGAGAGAGTGGTATTTCTCCGGCCGTGCCTGCCCATTCGGCTGAAACTCTAAGTAACAGCATGGCACTCCCACTCAAAAGCATCATCCGAGTCGTCCACATTCACAATACTATTATAAAGTCGACACAATCTGTTTACAGGACCGTTAAACGATTTGCATAGACGAGACGTGGGCGTGTAAAAAGTAAGATTATGTCTCGTGCGTATGCAGCAGTGAAAAGGAATTCTGTGGAGGAGTTCCGTGTTGACGGATTATCTTTAAAGGGGTATTTAATATAATTTAAAATCTGTCTCATAAGACATAGAACAAAGTCAAGGTATCACTGCCTAATGTATAAATTCCTGTTTAGATCTGTTTTAGACATACACCAATATTAATAGACAACAATATAGACAATAAAAAATTATTACTATGGAATGTACTGAAAAGAATGGATCCTCGACCAGTCCAAAAGACTAACTGGCCAGCTTGGAGCCTGACCTTAGAGTAGGCTCTAAAGGAGGCCCTAGAGGAGGCTCTATCGGAGGCCGTAGAAGATGCCATAGAGAAGAACATAGAAGAAGCCCCAGAGGAGACCCTACTAATCGATCGCGAGACGTTGTATATGCTCGATCGATATAACGTCGTTAGAGCGATTCAGGATAGATATGGTCATCGTATTGATTGTTCCTGCAGGTCATATGTGTCGCTACATTTATTAAAAAACATTATTTTACAACTACAGTACGAACAATAGTTTGAAAAAGAGTAGTAGTCAATTGTATTGTCCGTGTTAGACACGCTTTGAACCATTATCTAAAAACGAGTAGGCATGACATATATACAATTAATCGTAGTATAAATATTTAACTATGGCATCTGGTCAACACATTACAGGCAGGTGACCGAATTTGACAGATCAGCTACTGACATTGTCTGACAATTTTAATAGACAATTCAACGATCTTCTTTTAAGAAATGTGTTCAGTTGAATCAAAATAAAATTTTAGACCAATCAGGTGAACACAACAAGCATTTATTTCGCTTAGATAGATTTTCTATTCAATGAGGACAATGGTCCGTACTGCAGGCTGCATTTTTATTGAGCTGCATTCTTGCAATCACGTAAAGACCCGCTGCTCTAATATTTTACAGATGGATTCATTATTTTTATGAACACTTAGCTATATTCAAAAATACAACATTAAAATTAAGAGAGCAACTGGCCTTATCGCTTCAGCGATCTCTTTAGGGCAACCATAAGACAGATAAATGGGAAAAAAACTGATAAAGTAAAATCTATACTAAATATACAATATAGGAAAATACAAAACTGAACGAAACTTAACTAAACAAAGCTTTGGTCAAGGTCAAAGTCCAAAAATATATTTTTATTCATTAAAGTACATAGGACCATTTTGAATCGTCTTAAATCTAAGTGATTCTACGCCTGTTCGCACACGACCAACACGAGAAGAAGCAGGCAAGAAACTCGGCTTGATTGATTACTTTTTTTTGGATAATGTTCATTAATTTAAAAAAAAACTTGCTTAATAATAAATATATACGTAATATAAATTTACGTAGTAATCAGGTTTGCTTTTAAAACAACAATTTATTCAAAAACATTTCAACTGCAACAAGTCGTTAAATTTTATTCAGAAAACAGTTTTCATCGTTATATTTTTCTATGATATATTTTTAAGTCAGAACCCGAGGGTTTATTTGATTGATGCGAGTAAATAGTACAAAAAACTTCATTACCTTCTACAATTTTAGATATGTCGTCATTTTGTTTAGCTAACAACAATTATTTTACTAAAATTCGAATACAGGACTCTAATAATGCTTAGTACTATATTTTGATTGAATTAATTTATTTAATCAAAGACTAATTTTTTTATTTAAATTATTTCGGAAATAACCGATAAAGAATTTGTAATATTAAGTAACAGATAACAATACCTCCAACCCACATATACATAGATACAAAAATGTAATTTAAAATGTACTAAAATCCTGAGTCGAGATTATTTTGATTAAGAAGAATAGCAGCGAAATGTAATTTCCTCTGTGTCAGCAGCACCCTACACGTACCACGTTAACGTATCGACTTGGCTTCAGATCTAGAAATATTATGCAGTTTTATATATTTTTAATCCGGTGTGAATAAAACCTTCCCGCACCTTTATTGTAGTCTTTGAAATTAGAAAGAGATTGTACAGAAATCAATGACAAGCGTTGCCTAGCAACAGAAATTGGAGGGAATTTTATATAATCTGTTACGCGTTCTTGTTTATTAGTTTGTATAAAAAGCATATTTTAAGGAGTGTTAGTTTATTGTTTTTAAATATATTTGTTAAATATGCAAAATATTTAGTACGAGTGTTTAATCAGACGCATTACGCGGCACCTCGTCTACATTACCCTATTTCAAGAGAAAGATCTCGTTTCATAAGGAAACCTTAAATTTATAAGGTGCCAGATTGAATCGCATTGCGGTGACATGGAAATGATTTCAATCGGGCGCTGACTCAGCATAAAATACGCCTCCAATTGACATCTTTCCATTTGAAAGCAAAGAAAATATCATTGAGCTTAATCTATACTGCAAGTGAAATCTTAGCGGGAAAATGCGATAGCATTCAAAATGGATACCATTACAAAATGCAAGTTTTAATTATCTTTTTCTTTATTTATATTGTAGAATAATTCATATAAATATTAAATAACCTCAAAAGCACCGGACGACGAAATATGCTTTTTAATAATATAAGAATTAAGCTACCTTAAAAAAGCATTAGGTCAATCTTATTATATATTAAGCCAGTATAATATATAAATTATATGTAAATTTTATTTAAATAGTAATTAATGATGATACTAGTTGTCGGAATGGCTACCTTGGACCTGGTCAACATTATATAATTTATGAAAATCTTAATCAGTTTATCATCTTAGCCTTATTTTAATATTTTAATACAGATCATTAAATCTGTAATTTTTTTTTTACTCATTAACTCTGAGTAAGCCGACATAATGACGTTGTAAATCCTTGGACTTGCAAGTTTGATTAAACTTCGTCCTGTGTCGTAAATGTTTACGATGTACCACGTCTAGATTTATACGTAACTCTTTTATAACTCTTATATTTGAAAGTTACATTTCACAGTATTACTTGATTTCATACATTACTTTTACAAGCGACTTCGTCCAGGTGGTTTGAATACAAAGGGAATTTGTTAAATCAGTTTATAAATGGCAGAGTTGTGATGAATTTTTATACAAACATTTTCATCCCTTATGCCAACCCCTTAGACCCAATTTTTGCCGAAGTTTAGTCTATCTGCATACCAAATTTCATCAAAATCGGTTCAGTAATTAAATAGTGAAAGCGTAACATACATACGTTACTTTAGCATGTATAATATTAGTATAAATTTAAATAAAATACTGAGTGAATAAATACAATGTGCCGAAGGAATCCACCGATCATTCTATAATTACAATAACAATTAAGATATATCATGTGAAGTTGCTAGTGTGTGCCTACGAGTGTGTATCTATGCGCGGGCGTGTGAACTTTTTACGAAAATATTTAATAATTTTTAATAAGTCATTTATTAAGTTACCAAGAAAAAAAAATTGTCTATTGACTATGTTTTATGAAATTCTACCTCAAATAATTACATTTAAATGTGGAACGTCTCAAACACTTTGACAATGATGTCCTACCCTTCGTAGCCCCCAATTATATTTAATTTAAAAAAAGCATATATATAAACGATAGAATATATAATCATACAACGACATAAACGCGGAAAAATCCCACGCACAGCTAAATTAGTAGGAAAACATGTTTTAACAAAAACCTATCCCAGTCACTTAACAAGTGACCCGTTTGGAAATTTATCGGTGCTTTGGTCTGAAGTTATGTATACATGGTTGAGCGGTCACTAAACACGATTCACTGAATAGTTCCCTCGATAACACGTTTGTTAAAAATTTCATATTTTTAGTTTTTTTTTTTAATAAACTAAATACTCCACAGTTACAATAAATGTTTTTTGCACCGTTCAGCAATCTGTGTCTGACAGAAGCGGTTTACGTTTTTTTTTTCAATCAACTCGTATGAACCTTAATAAACTTTTATGAGTAAATCTATATTTGCCAATTCTCGAATCACGGGCATTGAAGAATTGGCAATCTCCGCCGAGCTTTTGTTTTACAAAGCTTGAAAGGAACTGGAGCCATTATCACAGTTTTTAGCCTTTACTACATTTTATATATATTAATAGGCTATAAAGGGATTTTTAGCTTATAAAAACATTGCTTCTTACAAATACTTTCAATGGCAGACTCTATAAATATCGTGAAATAAATATTTTATTTTCCAAGTGGGTCTTGAGTCTGTGGTCTGTAGATCTGTAGGTCTTTTACTTCGATAAATAGTCTCAAAATTATTTGTATAAACTGCTTCTTGAAAGTGATATTTTATTACGTATCTATAATAAAATATTCGGCCGCATATTTATTTATATCTTTTCCAGTTCGAATTGTTGATCACTCACGTCAATAATTTTCTCTTTACACGTCTACGGATACCAAAATAAACCGTTCTGAGAATTGGAAAACAAACTCAGTTTAACTACCATTTTTATAAGCGTGATCAGAGATTTACAAATATCCTTATCTCAGCATTTAGGGCGTTTCCCATTTCCAAGCTTTTTTTATGGTTTAAATAGTCCTTTCCCGATCCTATTATATTAAAGATATTCTTAAGATTTCTGTGTATTTTTTAAAAACAGTTTAATATAATGTCCTTGTCCGAGTTTCTGGATTGGCGAATGAACTCATCTTCGGATGAACGGAGCTCACGGACCACTGACCCCTTTCAAAGGCCGAGCTGGCCTGTGATTATTAATAATTTTATTATAAATGTCATTTAGGTTCATATAAAAATATATAGCGTAGTGTGAACAATGTTATTATTAAAATCCAATTTATTATTCACCCTTAAATTATATGTCGACTTCACAATAAGATATATCTGATGTTAATTATAATCTATATATTGTGAGTCTATTATAGCTCAATTGTATGACATTAGGAATTGGCGGGAAAACTCGAAACCGGCGCCTTCAACCAGTCCACAGACTAAACACAAAACGTCACACGATACAGTTGGTTGTTAAGGCGCTCAAGAAACTGTGGTTCTGTGTTTGTACCATTGGTTTTTTATGTGCGTCCTAAAGTTCATTTATAATTTAATTTGATTATTTATTATTTAAAAAAAAACGGTTTTTTACTTGTTGCGTCTTTTATTTATATAAATATTTATTCTTCAGTAACCTAATTAGTAACTTTCGTTATATGAATTGACTATGTAAGTAACATAATTTTGTATGAAATATTTATTTATAGGAGCAGCTATCGAGTTTCTTGCCGGTTCCTTTTGGTAGATAACTGCCTTCCGAAGCAGTGGTAGTGTAAAAATTGACGATTCAAAATATTTATAAAGCCTACCTACTCGAATAAAGATATTTTGAGTTTGAGTTTGATTATGAGCTGATTGGTACAAATCGTAACTTTTTTTCCTGAAAGTATTTTCTCGAGACTTAATAGAGATCGTCAAAAGTAGTTTATTTTTTCTTTAATTACACAGCGTATAAACATCGTATAATGTTGCCAGCATTATAGAGCTTTGCTAAAAGGAACAACTTTTTCAATTTATTTTAGTGTTTTAGTTTCAAAATTCATTATTCTTAATTTATTATTCATGATAAAAGTCTTCTTTTATTATGCCTATACCAAATAATATTTGGTTCGGTAACATTATAAATCAAAATGTCATCACAATTTGACATTAATATGTAGATTTGCTTTATATTTATATTAATTTTTACTAAAGTTTTTATTTTTCGCATTTTTTTTATATCTTTATACATAAAATGGATGATGATGACGAGGTTCCACAGAGTCAGTACGAAAATGGACATTGGATATGGAACGATGAAGCCGAGGAGTTACAATTCATCAGGTAAGTACTGCTTGGATCCATAATGCGAGAACACATCGCGTAAATCCCATATAACTAGATATAGCCATCAAATATAACACGAGTCCTTAAGAAGTCAGAAATACCATAAGCTTGATAATTATGTTATTGTTCAGCAAGTAAATTCTTAATAATAATACCATTACTTATCGAAATGGTTAACCGAAGCCTACTCTAAGAAGTACATACTGCATACATAATTGGTATTACAGCAATTACACGGTGCCAGAAGAAAGCTTCGAACTGTTACCAACGTCTGTAGCGAATGTAGAATTCAAAGATGACATCGATTTGTTGGAACAGGTTTTTTTTAAATTGTTAAAAAATTATAGTCCTCATATCTAAAAATGTAAATTTGTATATTATATTGCATACATTATGTACTTAAACCTGGATTTAAAGCTAGCAGTAGCTTCCAGCACAAGAGTTGTCTCAGAATATTTTCAATATAGTGGAAGAGATCGCTTGTTAGCGATAAAGCCGCCCGTTGCTTATATATGTACTAACTATTGACATGATCTACCTCTACTGTTTAAGTGCAATAAAGTGTGAATAGATAAATATAATATTTTATTTCAGCAAAAGTTTCGAAAGTATTTACAAAGAAAATCGGAAGAAATCGATTATGTTACCCTTCAAGTAAGTATATTTATATCTGGCATTTAGAAAACATCACATTTTAAATATACAAGCGGTTCTCAGTCCTATACCTAGGACCTAAATAAAATCTAAACTTTAAAGCGGATAGCCGGAACCACAAAAGTTACTAAAAACCGAGGGTACCCTCCATTTGCTTACTGACAATTGATATTATGCCAATTATTATTCAGGATGTTAAAGACGTTGTACTATTCACTGCACCGTTAATGATTATGTCATCTTCGCTGATCAAAATACTTCATCATTGCACAACGGAACGTTTCTTGAGGGCACTTATCTTGTATACCCAGTATTATTTGCAGGTAAGTAACATTTCAGGCACTTATCTTAGCTTTAGAGGATGGATCCATGACTCCCCGTGGGATACGGTCTGTGAACTTGGTAAGTGCGCGCTCGCTAAGGGAGTTTGTATGAAAAAAACACGACTGGTTTAGCTGGTATAGGGCAAAGTCAAATAAATTGTATTCGCGATCAAATGGTAATAAATAGTAGAATTTATTAGATTGTAGGTTAAAAATGTTTATTTTAAAGGAGCAGCCGTCCAGTTTCTTGCCAGTTCTTCTCGGTAGATAACTGACCTCCGTAACGGTGTTAGTGATACTCTTGTATAAAGATATTTTGAGTTTGGAGTAGAAGTTTATAGCATACTAGCCGATCCCGACAAACGTAATTTTGCCAAAAGAAAATAAAAAAAATGTCTCTAAAAATAGATGTTGGCCGATTCACAGACCTACTCAATATGCTCCGAAAATTTCAGGGGAATCGGTCAAGCCGTTTCGGAGGAGTAAGGTAACAAAAACTGTGACACGATAATTTTATATATTAGATTTATTACGTCCAAAGCCAAAAAAACTTTATTAAGTAAAAACTTAAATTATTCCTTACAACCTCTCGTATTCTCCCACTAACATTCCTAACCCTGTCATAATGTCACATTCTGGTCAAGTGTTAAAATAAACATTAATGAAATCATGCGTGGAATGGGGCTTTGCTGTCGAAGTCTTGTTCAGAAACGCACCCAGAAAAGGATGCCTCCTGGGCCAGAAAAAAATCAATTAATGCGGAATATTACTGCAATCAGTTACGCCTTTGATAATGGTTAACTTTTTACAAGGCAATTTTCCTACGCCGATTAAGGTCCCCAGACCCAAACACAAATGCAGTAGGATACACAGAAATAAATGTATAACAAAAAAACAATATTCAATTCTGACAAACTGTTCAAGGCTGAGCTAATCTTGCCTGAGTTGAGGCGACAACAGGGATCCTATTTAAAAAGATGACAATCTGTCAAATGGTCATATGTCAAACGTCAAGTTAATTTGATACATTATGCATTGTGTCAGATATCAGATGAAATGAGCCATCGTATATTGGAATTAGAAACGAAAATTCGCACTGACAACAGCAATAAAATTGAAATGAAATATCGGGAAGACCTGGAAGATTTGCGGCTTCTGGTCGCGAAGGAATATTGTATTATTGTTTTAGGTATGTATCTTATATATTTAGATAGGTATCTTTTTCACATAGAATCGTATAGCGATCACTTGTACGTCAATAGTTTTCTTATATATATCGATATAACCGATCTGAGAAACTCAGCTAGTTACCTATTTTTAAGTATGATTACGGTCTATGCATTAGATTTTATTTAATTACGGCCAAAACATATATATAAAAAAATTAAAACTTAAATTACGACTTACTGGACAGTTTTCCAAAAACTTAGGTAGATTAAATCCTTCTTACTGTCGTTAAGTCCACCTATCGTAGTAATGCTTGAACAATTGAATGATGTTTTAAGGGGAAGGAAGCCTAGCCTCGTTTCACCACATGGGCGTGGCCAAAAGAGGTTCACTGTCAAAAAAGGATGCAGTCCTGTTTGAGACACTTATAAAAGTTTCGATACAAATAGTTTGGATCGCGCTGGGGAGGTCGTGCTACAATCAAATTGGTATTAAATTGTATTATTCATACTAATAAATGCGTAAGTAACAATGTTGGTTGGTTGTTACGCTTAAACGATAAAATTTAGTACGGAGACTTTTTATCGCGAACAAAAGGCTTGAAATAGGGAATAAAACTTTTTGTTTAATAATGTCACCATAAAGAACAGACATTTAGAATTATAAACGTAATTTTTATTCGTAATTTAAAAATAGGTAATTCACTAACTGAAAACATAAACATAACAGAAGCCTTTGGAAGTCCATCCGGTTACCATATTTGTTTGCCTACTCCTTTGCTCATTTCATTCAAAAACACTCCTTAAAAAACAAAACAAGACAAAACTAACAAATGTATGGACATTTTGTGATAAAAACAAACTCAATCAATAATATTAGTCATTAGTCGTATTTCTGAACTACGCACCTACGAGCCATAGACGACATAGTCTATGGGCAGCGACTTTCATGGTGTCACCTGCTCGTTTGTCCTCTCTTCCATAAAAATAATTTACAAATATCGTTCAAGTCTTTCGTGCATCAATAATATTTAATAAAGTCGTGTACCAAAACCATAGACACTTTGAGTGCAGGGTGGGGGTGTTGACGGTTAACAATCTGACAGATGACGCATGACAGTTACACTAAATCAATTCCTTTGCTGCGTACGGACGCGGTGAAAAGTAACAAGCTATAGACTCTTCTCTTGACTCTTTTTATAAGGAAGAGATTAGAGCCACTTATCAAAAAAGTTGTATTTTTTTTCAGAGGTAGAGATAAATCGCCTTTTCAAATCCGAAATATTTAATTCAACTGAACATAAGCTGAACATTAAATATTATAAAGACGTCAATGAGAGGGAGCGGCGGGTTTTACTTGGTCACTGTGTGAATCAAGGACAAAAATTGACCACGCGGTCACCATTGCATAATGAAGTTTTTTGTCCGCGATATATCGATTTCCGGCAATTTGGAATTGGAACTATTAAATACCCCGGGTATGTTATACCTTACACAACAGGGGTTTTGTAAGTTATCGCGTTCCCTCATAACCCAGTATCTCACCTGAGAGCCTTGATTCTACTTCATGGGTGTCTTCTGAGAGGAGACTTGGTTTTTTTTCTTTTCTACATTAATTATTTTAGATTTTAGTACCTAATAACATTATCATTTAAAGTAAAATAATTAACTAATAAATATAAATAAATCTAGTTATTTTTAATTAATATGAATGAAAAAGCATAGACAACTTCCTAATGCCACGGAATGTACCAAGAGAAGTTTTAATTAATTGAGACGTCAGTTTAAACGTCAAAAATCTAGTCCCGTTAGTGTGAATGTTTGGTTACCATGGTAACGGTGGTGTTACCATGCTTAAAATTATATCTTCGATAAATGAATATCCTGATTTCGATAAGAGCTAATTACTTAATAGGCGTCGTGTTTCGTTCGTGTCGGTGGACTTTAATCGAATCATCGTTCTGATTGAATGTCGAAATTAATTTGCATACGGGAATTCATAAAATTGACGCTTTATTAATTATTCATCGTTATCCTTTGTCGAGCAGAGACATATGTGTATGAAAAATATTTCTTTAGTCTGTTTGTTACGGACTTCATATTACCTTCGAAAAGAACAACAATTGATGTTTTTTTTTGTTTCTTTAGATTCAATATATGTTTTCAGTCTTCGTCTTTTAAGATTTCGTGGTATTAGATAAATGCCAAGAAATGATTTAAGGGGTTTAGGCTAATTTGCTACAATCCATATTAGTAGTCTCTTAATATAATTAATTTAACGAAATTTTTGGCGCGAATTTTCATTCGATGAAATAGATAATGTTTTTAAAAATTCAGGTTAAAAACGTGAACAATTAGTGTAAAATCAATAATATGAGCCTATAGATATGTGGTTATTGTTAGGTCAGTGGGGAAATCTAGAGCCGAGCAAAAGCAGAGCCCAGAGGTCTGATATCAGCAGAGTTGACTGTAAAACAAGCGTGAAGCGGAAACGGTCATTAGCACTGACCGTTAACCGAACGAAGCACGATTTCCGGTTGTCGCACTGTCGCTATATTGCAACTTCATGTTACGACGGTGCTAAGCCTGCGTATCATCACACAGTTACAATCTGTCCGTCCTCGCGATAAGTTCTCAAACCTAGAAACTATCTGTCGTTTTGTTGTACGGTGTGATTTAAGTGTCCGTTACGTCATTGCTCAATTACCCATAGCGTCATATAAATAAAATACAGTGTAAACTCCATATAACGACACTGGGAGTGTGCATTTTATGGTATTCGAGGTCGTTAAACGGAGGGAAGAAAAACTATTGTACGGAATACAAGCTAAACCAATCAAAGCTATTCCAACGGTTAAGATCGTTAAATCGAGTGATGTTACATGGAGTTTACACTGTCCGTATGTTTGTCTAATATTTAGAAGCAAATTAGTTAATCGAACTGAATTTGGTAATTAATTTCAGATTAAACAAACGCCTGCGTCTCTTGGAAATATATTTGACGCAACCGGAGAAGGATTTCGAAGCATTGGAACTGTCCATTGGTATTTTAGGTTTGAATCGAGCAAAGTTTGATATAATGTTGCGTGAAATAAAATCGACATCCACCTCAGGGGCGAGTTCCAGCACCAGCACGGGTGTATCTCGTAGCTCTATGGCGCAACGGTACATTTTAAAATCTCAAATTTATATTAAGAAATCGTTAACGAAGTTTTCTTGCGTGCTTCTTCTCATATCGATCGCTTACAAACAGTCGTAGAGTAATTAGATTTAAGACTTAACTTGAAAAAAAACTTTGCATTTCAAGCGATTTGAATATGTTAAGTTTAAATTTAATGGACCATCGTTAAATTTGTTTTTTTTTTTTTCAATATTTTTTATATATTCTTAGCTGTTTGTACGTAACCAAGTTTGCGTCAAAGAAAAAGAAAATTTTCCGACAAAAATAATCGACGCGAGAACCTACTTTTTAAAAAAAACGTAGTTTTCCTTTCATTAGTGCTAACAGAATATTGTTCTGTTAAGGTTTTTTTTATACAGAACAGAGCCTAGAAACATTTCATTATCACAATATTTATTAATGATTCAATACTTTGATTAAAGAGCTTCGCGACAATCAAGAATGTCACGTAAAAGCCTTGGCTCTGTCGTTCCCGATAAGCTCTATCAGAATATATACCTTCCTGAACATACGGAAATCCCGTAAGTTACAATTCCAACCATCACTTAACACTTAAATTCCTTTAATTTCACTCTTATAAGTAACCCAATAATCTCACTTAATGGGCTTATATAACCTTTGAGTTATATATTAAAGCAAAAATACATCACAATAAAAAGTTATATACTGAGAAAGAAAACTTATCGCTAATCACACAGCAGGAAGGTTGGCATCGCCACACCCGGGGATCGTAAGTGCGTCGTCGGCTTATTCGAACACTTAAGTATAAATAGTCGTGAGGTTCTTGCCAACTCCCAAATACACGTGTCAGTTTTCCTCGGTAGTGAAAAAAGCGGTTTTTTTTAGTATGGAATACGATTCATTTCCGAAAGGAGAAAAAATGCATGTCGTTTGCCATACAGCTCAACGTATGAAATGGATGAAGTTTGCCGCCTCGCGAAGGAAAAATAAACATAAAAAATAATTTTGGGTTTTTATTACATTGCACAACATTAATATTAAATCCCAATTGCATTTATGGCCAATAACAATCACAGTGCTTAAGGGAAACAAGTAGGCTTTAAACCAGGCTTTTTATATTATTAATTACAGACATGCATACAAAATATGTAAATTATTATAAATCTTCACAATTACATATTAAAAAATACTATAAATTATTATAAAAATTAACGTCCATTGGGATAAAGAAGCTTGTTCAGCCTCGTTTGCCACCTCCGACGTTGCGTTTCGCTACAACGGCGTATCTCTTCAGGATCGCCGGGAAACGAAGGTGGTAATATTCTAAAATCCAACGTTAATGTCAAGAGACTTGCGTGTGGTAACGGTGAAAATACGAGGTGCAGCAGCCAAATATAAGGAACCGCTGGTCTGCCACTCTTATCTCTCTCTATGAGAGACGTCTAAAACGGCACAGTATTCTGAAGCTGGATTGTAGCTCTTGGCATCAGTTGAGCTAATGCTTCATCAGTGAGAAGCTCAGCAAGTCAAAGATACGGACCACATTCGCGCATAGTCTTGGGACTGATTGCGGATGATATTATCAACTTTTTTAAATTTATAATATTGCGAAAAACTATGTTTTTTAATTAATATATTAATACTGGTTTTGGTTATCTGATATCTTGAAAAGAATAAATTCATACATTCGAGACTCTTTCCTGGGAAGCACGATATCCGGATATATCTTCTGAGCTGCCGTTTGACTCTTTCTCATCGTACTACTGACACTAGACTTGGATGCATGACTTTGAGAACGTGACGACCTACACATACGTAAAAAGCCGGTCACACACTAGCCCCGGTATAATATACCACATTTGAGGAATACAGATAGATATGCCAAAAAAAACAAGAAGAAAGTGCTTACGAGTGTGCTTATGATTAGTTTCGAATCTTATCAACCAGTATATATGTAACATTTAGTTTATAGTTAATAATAATTTGTTCCAAAAATATATACAAAACAAACAAAAAAACATACAGCGCTGAGGTGTCCACACTAGGATCCCGCGTGGGACTCTTTATCGTGCATAAAAAGAAATTTAGATAAAAAAAAGTGAAACCTAACACTACAATTTGTTCTGTGTGTATGAGTGTTTATAGCCTAAATATGAATAGTTAAATCTTTTCAAAATCCATGCGGGTAACTGGAGTTATGTCGTAGAGTTACTCACATCGACGCCTTGGACTTCCCTTCGCCAACCGTCGGTAGACACTTCAACATTGTATCGAACAATGCCCGATGCATTCCAATTATACCCAAAACAATACCAAGCTCCTTCAACCGTTCTTCGGGGCCGGACACTGCCTCCTTCATATAGTGCAGTCGTGGGTCCAACCTAATGTTGACAATTGACACACAATTTAATTTAATCCTATTTAAACTATTCTCTTGCCGGTTCTTCACCAGCCTTCCTTTGCTTTCCGAACCTAAACAAAAATTAGAAATATATTCACATAGCAAACTATGCTCCACTTATGAATCGTCAAAGAACAACAAAAAATTTGACACTACATTAAGTTCCCAATGAGCGTAGAACGGACGAGAAGAAGTTGCAAGAAACTCCTTTAAATCGCCAAGCAAGTTTCACAGTACGGTGGTAATGTAAAAAAACTACGATTCAAATGTCTTTTTATTATAAAGACCTAAGAACTTGAATAAAAATTTGAAGTTTGACGGATTGAACAACTATTTAATTCTGATAATCATCTTTATATGAACTTCGTCCTTCAAGAAGAGAGCGTACCCAAAACTCCGGCAACTCACTCACGAGCTCCAAGCCACGTGTGTCCATGGGTGGCGACTTCACTTTTATAATAAGCCTCCTACTTTTTTGCCCCATTTATATAAAAAACAAATTGGTTACTCATTGGTTACTCATCACGAAATTTGGATTGGACGAGCGATTTGGACAGCTATTTCCAGTCATCGATTGGCTATCGATTTTTTTTTAATTGTTAAATACAGAATGTATGCTTAATAAACAACAATTACAATTGAAACACAAAATTAAAATCGTTTACGAACCAATAACCCAAAATCATACCTTGGCAGCCACTACCAAGACACTGTCCATCAAAGCGAAAAACCCTACCAAATATAGTAAGCTTACTGAGGGCACTTGATTACACCAAGTCCCATCAAACGATAATCCATCTCCCTGTGACAGAACACCTCGTTTATCAGCGGTGAACACGTATTCAACTTCTTGTCATGTTTGAGACAACGTCCAAGCAACACAGCGCGTTCCTCGCGCGACATTCTATTAATATAATCCGTGTGAAGATTGTGCTCCACCGCATTGAATATCTCCGATTTGAACACTCGGTTCACTTCCAGCTCTGGTAAGAAGTATCGGGATATATAAAAGAAATATTTCTCAGTCAATAGCGATTTCATTCAGGCAACCGGCACATAGACAAAACATTTTGCTTTTAAAACGTTTATAAATATACAATTAAAGAATATTTGAAAGACAATGATACTTGGCATGTATCAGCAATAGCACGGAACAGTTTAATTCTTGAGTTGTCAATGCTTTTTGTAATTTGAATTAATCGTGAATATAATTGTATTTGTAATATATATTTTATAAGATCAGCCAGCATGCGGGCTTTCCTCGTTCGATCTCGGCTCATTTGAACCGGTGATAATGTTAAAATTTACTACAGTGTAAACTCCATGTAACGTCACTCGAAATCAATTGGCTTTGGTTGGTTTAGCTTGTATTCCATAGAATGAGATATCTCTATTTAACAATGACTCTCTACAACGCCATAAAATACACAGTCCCTGCAGTGTCGTTATATAGAGTTTACACTGTATTAAAAAGTGTATTTATAAAGACCTTGAATAAAGATAGTTTGAGTTTTAATTTGAGTCTAGAATTATATACTATATATATATATTATTCTAGAACCAATTTCAACCACAGGCTACCGCCGTTGACCCCCCCTTTTGCCTGTTAAGAGTTGCCTATAAAGGATCGCAGTTAGATAGCTATTCTAAGTATATACTTATATACATACTATAGTATATATACTATAGTAAGATCCATATTTAAGAATAACGATAAAGAATCATTTATAAAGCAAGGAATTAATAACTACATACAATATTTACTTAAGCTTTATAAGTTAGGTAATTTAACGTTTGCTTTTATCGGAGGAAAGTTAATAACTTAACAAGTAAATAAGAAAGCTTTAAAGGCCAGCAACTCATTTATAAGACAGAAAAAATTAAGAAATCAATCAGACTGTTCAATATTTCTGGCCTGGTCGATGTTTGCGATAAAAAAAGACCCGCCAAAATTATTATAGATTTATAGCCAATAAGATAAATCGATCACCTATCTGATTGAACGACTTCCGGCCAAGTGCCAACCAAACAATTTGGACACACATACGCAATAAAGTTTCGAAAAGTCGTGCGTCTTTGTCCGATAAGGATCGGCGCTTCTTCTGAGCTCCCATGTGGTGGTATTTCTTCATGTCACCGCCACCTGCGAGTTCATCCATTGTTGCCATGGTTACCATGTATAAACATCTTATTACATTGTGTAGCAGTATTTTAAGTTTTCTTTAAAGTTGTTCTAGTGTTTTGTAGACACATTACGCTGTTGGTCGTTATAGCCGTCGTCGTTGTAAGCGATATGTCGCTGTAACCGATGTTGTTATAAACGGTATCAACGTTATATTTAGTTTAAAATAGCTATAAATTATAATGCCATACTAATATTGTAAATGCGACAGTAATGTATGTTACGCTATCATGCTTAAACTACTGCACCAATTTTAATAAAATTTAGTACGTAGATAGACTAAACTATAGGGAACGACATCGGATACTTTTTATAGCGATAAAAAGGGTTGAAAGAGATGAAAGTTTGTATACATTTCACCAGAACTCTGCCATTTATAAACCTATTTCCAAATTCCCTTTGTATTTCAACCACACGGACAAAGTCGCGGGCAAAAAGTTTATATTGGAAAAAAAAATTGTAAATCGAACCTACAACTAAACAATTTATACCAACCAATCAACATAGCGGTATATTCCTTAGCCACCAATAATCTTAAGTCGGACAAGTTATCCCGGAACTCGCCTTCGAGGATTTCGCACTGAGGCGTCCTTACTTTAGTTTCTAATTCAATTATACGGTTGGCCATTTCATCTGCAATCTGAAAAGTTTTACAACTTTCTGATTTTCAAATATTATAATCCCATATTTTCACTTAGTGTTTGTATTTTTAGTTTGTTTAACTCGAGATTTGTTCATAAATGTATAGAACCATTTATTACAGACGCGGGAGTGCCTCTCTGGCAACATCTCTCTCTCTCTCTCTATCCTTAGTTAGGAAAATATATTATTCTCGCCATACGCTTCAACAATCTATGCACTCACAATGTTTGACACGACCGGGTATAAACCACTACACTAAATAAACTCACCTGTAAATAATACTGACAGCAGAAAATAAGAGCTCTAATGAACCGTTCCGTTGTGGGCAGATGCAGGATGTTTATTAGCATCGGGCTTAAAATGCTGACGGGGGCTGTGTATATTGCAATATCTTTCACATCCTGTATAAATATAATTTTATACATTCCCATGTTTAAATGAATTAAATCGTTATTTTAAATATAATTTTATACGTTCCCATATTTAAAAGAATTAAATCGTTATTTTAAACACCCTGTGTGTTGTTGTTGGATTAACTATGGGCAACTTTTAAACATTTGCTTAATTTCGTATGTTTATCTACGGATACTAGTCTAATACTTAGCTATATTGGTATATTCCCATATAGGTTTTAAATATAAGTATTTTCGGATCGTTTCAAGTAGATTTTGAGTGTGATATTACATAAGTAGTCTGTAGTAGTAGTTTTATAAAATCTACTGAGCAAGTGAGAATTGTTAGCGTGTCACTCACTTGAATTGTAATTACGTCAGGCTGTCCAGACTTGAGCTTCCGTTGGTAGCGTCTTCTAAATCGAATCTTAAAGTAGAATTTTGACAACTTTTATTAGGGCATTTGCTACTACTACTAAGGTAGACTAAGGTGAGATTCATAATTGAAACTTAATTTTAAATGATTTCCATATGTTTAAAATATGTTATGTTGTGTTAATGTTGAATCTCAGCGTAAGTCTACTGACGTCGGGATTCTAAAAACACTACTAGTTTGATCATATTTTTTTACTTTTCAAAATTGTCAGCAAAGTTCTGTATGATTAATAATAATTGTCGGAATTCTACACGATAATGTGAAATATTCAAAATATCTTTATTCAAGGTTTTTATAAAGACACATTTGAATCGTATTTTATAAAAAATCCAAATACTGTTACTTGCATGTTAAGTTCAATAAAAGCATTTTCTACACGTTAATTTAACTGTACGCATACTGAGTTATATTAAACATAATATATTATAAGCGATTGTATGTTTAAGAAACAAACAATGTTTTTTAACCGTAAATAAAAAAAAAACATTCAAACATAGAAATATATAAAACCTACTTGCTCTATGAGATCCACATCATCTCTGAACTCAACAGTTCCTGTTGGAGCCTTTACATGGATGTGAATAGCTTCAACTGGTTTTGGAGGTAGGTCACTGGACGCAGAAACATATTTATCATTCATAGTTAGTTAGTTGACTTTTATTGGAGCCATACAGTCTATATAACGACACTGAAGGGACTGTGTATTCTATGGAGTTATAGAGAGAAGAAAGATCATTGTACAGAATATAAGCTAAATCAACCAACCAATTGGTTTTTGGCGCTTTAGAGAGGTTTACGTTACATCAAGTGACGTTACATGGAGTTACGATACACTGATAAATCCCCTACATTTAACTAACAAGGTATCATTTATAATACAATAATTTGGAATTAAACTGAGTTTGGTTCAATTGAGGTTTAAGTTTTGATAAATATAACGAGTCCGTAAAAATTACCTTACGAAAACTAATGTTTCGTTTTTATCATCCCAAACCCAGTGACCATCTTCGTAGAGACCGCCAAAACCTCCTTCATCATCATCGTCAGCCATATTTTTATGTTTGAATACTAACAATTTCTCCGGGCTAACTCCGAGTAACCGTTAACTGATATTATAATAAACAGATTAGAGAGCCCTATGAGAGGATAAGGCCATGTTCTAGAGTATAAATGGATATATATTTATACAATATATATGCCAATTAACTAAACTCACACCTTCCTAATATTTTCCATAGATTACGAAATTGACATGTGTCATCAACAAATGTCTATGGTAAATATTAATAAAATCTATTTCGTATTACTGGTAAAATATGTTTAAATCATATTCTGTTATATATATAATGTAGGTATGTCATATAATACAGCCTTTGAAAACGGTTATTCATTTACTTTATTAATTTACTGTTGCTTTTTGCACTATGTCTGTAGATACTAAATAGTACGTCGATTCCAAAAAAAACGTCATAGATTATAATTTATTGTACAACGAATAATATAGTCTGTAGTGCGTCAAAATATGGCGTCTGTGACAACTAGAGATCCGTTCTGTTGAAAATGTTCACATTACTGTAATACCAAGCACTAATACAATTTAAAACTACTAACTTCGGGTGTCAACTACTTACTACTTAAATCATCGACCATGCTTCCTTGCCAAAGCGATGCATCGATACAAAAATCTAACGCTATTGTTAAGTGTTTCACATATAAAACTCACACAAATAGACATTATTTGGAAAATGTATGATTCAATTTATTTTATTTCTTCCGCAACAACTTCAAACAACTATTTTCTTAAATCTATCGTAATGCAATTCATAGTCATAACTTGTGATTCGAATTTTCATCGCCATGTTTGTAAGTTTAGCGAAATTTACGACGTTACCGGTAACTTCGCGGCGCCACTGCATATAAAGTTATGTTAATTTAACAAATGCATGATATTTTTATGTCCGAATGCGTATTTATAGTAAACAAACACATTTGAATATTGATTTTATTACAGAGTTGTCGATCATATATGCAATTTTGTAAAAATTATGATACGTAATACAGTTATGTACGTTAGAATGATGGCCGCCAGATGATCTTAGGCGAACGATATTTTATTTACGCCATATTGTATAGGCAAAGATTTATAATGTTAGCAAAATATGTTTCAACATTTCGCTTATAAATTGCCTCGAGAGAGTAGAGCCATTAAATTGTTATGCCTTAAAGCTGTCAAAACAATCTAAGTATGTAAATAATTTCCAGTTAACTCATTTATTCTATGCTTAGAAGGAGTTTATATAAATTATAAATACATCACGGGATATGTATAAATCGTTCTATTTAGAAAAGGATTAGATCGTTCAAATAGAAAATCATGCAGATTAGAATTATACCGCAAAGGGACAAGTGTTAATTCATTGAATTCATGTTCACAGCCGATTGCGTACTTCGGCACACAAGGCGCCAAAGCCCTTTGATCATGCTCGTTGTGCCATGCCATCAAATGGGTCTTTACTTAGTGCAACGTTCTGGCAAATATTTAAGTACACATACCTTATTTCATATTTTGATGATATCAGATGGATCAATTACGAAAAACACGATGATACATTCTGTAACAAAAAAAAATGCTTCTACTCAGCTTGGTCGCGTGAGTAGGCGTAGAATTATTTTACGACGTCAACATTCAAGTTGGTCCTACGCACCTACTGAATAAAATAATTTAGACTTTGCACACCTTTAATTCCGCTGGCAAGCTCACATTCTACACAGAGTTTATATAATATTGTAATAAAATATATATATATATACATAATTACCACACTTTTATAAAACTTTAAAGTATCAACTAGCTTTAACATTAGGAATTACTGAAAAAACATATTACATTTTAACAAACAAATAGTAATAGTCTGTGGATATGTCAATAGTATTAAAAATCATAATAAAAAATTCACGTGACAATGTACATATTTAATAGATACAATAAAATAATAATTTAAATACCAAGAAGTATCACTTACTATTTTTTTCTCTTTACATAAATATTTTGTTTTTCCTATATTGTAACGGTATGTTGGCCTTATTTTTTTACTTTTATGTTATTAAGATACTTATTTTAAGGTAAAACGTATTTATCTAATTTTCTGTATACGTTAATTACTTAATAATATCTGAAAATGTGTCGGCATCAAAAACCCAGTTAAGGTTACAAATAAAAGACTATAGTAATAAAAATTTATTAAAATAACATAATTGAACAATTTTAAACCTATCTAAAAACATACAGATTTGTTAAACAAAACAATAATCATTTTCCCTTTTTGTGAAATTGAAAGGTCCGGGCTGTTAATAAGGTAGGTACACCGCTTACATTAAACGTTAAAAAATAATAATAATAACTCAACCAAACATACAAAACACCAACAGCACAATACACCGAGGTCATCATGAGTGGTAGAAATGGATAGTTTTTGTCAAAACCGAAAAATGAATACACCACCGTGTCACAAATGAAAATTATCAGGTAACCATACAAATATAAGGATTCGTACCAATTCAACATAGGCAGTATCATGAAGCCACGCCTCTTTGGCTTTTTAGCCTTCGGGTCGTCATATAATCTAGGTACATTAACAAAACCCATTGCACAGTGGGTTAATAGTAAAAAAAACTTGATCGATGCAAGATTTTTTGGATACAAAAGTGGAAAGAGCGAATAGTGACCTATCGTTGACAGCAACAAGTAGGATTTACCATCGTCTTCACCCAACACGGAGAGGAAACTGTAAAAATAATTTATTTTTTATATATACAAGTAGCCGAATCCTTGGTTGGTGGATGATTTTGTAGACTCAACTCTCGGTAAGTGTTAATTGAACACAAAATGAATTCAATAAAAAGTATACCATTTATAGAATTATAATCTACATTAAATCATCTCCGGCAGCCCATTTGTGAAGAGTAAAACTATTAGCATAACTATTAGTTATTACATATGAGAGCAACGGGCATCCGTATTGCTAATAAGCAATCTCTTTCAGACAACCCACAAAATGAAATAATACTTTTTATAAATTTGGATTTATGAAGACAATTATGTCCCACTGGATATATATATATACTTTCAAATTGTTACCTTAGAGGAACTATAACCATCAATATTGCTTTTTCATGAACATGCCAACCGAACATAAATGCACAAGCCGCACATATTGTCAAACATCTGAAACAAAATGTTTACAATTATTTCTCATACACATGTTATATATTTCAAGGGTCGACTAAGTATTAAAATTTAAGTAACATTAATCAAATTACCTTATAAAACTCATATTTCGATATCTCCTGTCAGCCCCGAGGTGCCATAGTTTTATCAACGCTGGTAACATTGATATGAGTGTCAAAACAAATGTGACACCTGGTGTTATCGATGGCAACACTGTATGTTCAAACTCCCCTACAAGACCACCGGTCATTGAGGCTGCATGGCTGGATGTTTTGAGACCAATTTTTTTCACTAAAATAATGAAATTCAATTAAGAGCCTAATAAGCTACTTGATAATGCCCTGAAATTGTAAATGCAAGTGCCATACTCAAAAAAAATCATTTAGAAATAAAAAAAACAATATTCTTAAAACAAGATTCTTATCTTGTTTTACAACCATACTGTGAAACATGATTGGCGATTTAAAGGAGTGGCGTGGAGTTTCTTGCTAGTTCTTTTGGTCCGCTCTACGCCCTTGATTTGGGAACTGGCAGTGAATGTAGAGTCAAATTTTTTTATAACTTAATGTGTTAACAATTTATAAGTGTACCTTGTACATAGTTACCTATATAAATAAAGATATTTTTGATGTTTTATTTTATTTTTGATTATCATATAAAAACTGTTTTACAACCTTTGAAACTTAATTTTTACTCAGTTTTTCTGTCTATTTTACATTCTAGCCATGCAGAGTTAACAATACATCAATCAAATATTCATACTTACATATAATGAGCAAAACTTTATCTGCAAAGTTATACATTGCCCAAAAGTTTGGTGCCCAGTAGGCGTGGCACAAACCCCTTTTGAATGGGAACAACCTAGAAAATAACTGTAGAATAAATGGCATTAAGAAATAATTATTAACACAATCAAATAGCTAAGCATCCATGTGTTACCTGTGGTATTTGGTGAATAAAGGGCCCAAATGAAACCGCAAACACAGCTATTACCGTAGAACCTAACTTTGTTAGATTTGTAAACGAAAATGAATACCATGGTGTATGTACGCCGTCAGTTGAAGAAACAGTTATACAGTACGCTCGTAGTAAAAAAACAACATACACCGGTGCCACATACATAAAAATATGTTTGAAATTTAATAAAATTGCAAACCATAGTGCTGTCTGTATGAAATTACCCTGAAAAAAAAACAAAATTAATTTAAGAACACATAAGGTAATTAATATATTGTTTAAATAAATACAACCAATTTACTTACTTTAATGAGATGTGCAATTGAAATTAGCAAAAGGCCATATAAAAATCCATTATATTGGAAATGTATATGGTCAACCATTAATAATCCAGGGTTTGAAACTAATAATATAAACACCAGGAGTTTCCCATTATCTAACAAGTCCGAACATCTGGAAAAATACTCAATAGTTTAAATTCTATTTCTACCGATATTTTTTAAATAATTTATCAACGACGCGCTTACTTTTTCACTCCGTAAATGTAAATTAGATCTAAAACAATTACAGATAATCTCTGAAATATAACAGTCACTTCCGAGGCATAATTCAAATTTTCAATCTTCAACATTTCAGGGTCAAAGAATTGTGCTATGTGTGATAAAGCATACTCCAACCAGGCAAAAAACGGAGGATAATCTAGAGTCCATTCAGAGGTTGATTCAAAATACCATTTATCAATAGACTTATTGTGGGTTATTGCTAACCAATTTCTGTGGACTTCAAAGTCTGTCGACCGGCTAAAACGATATAATATATTTAATATCTAGTTAATATAATAAATATAATTTAATATAACAACGACTTACTAAAGCGGCATAAATAGCAATTTCACCGCATTTACTATAAGCGTTATTTGGGTTATCATATTGCGATGTTATCCCCAAATCTGAATAACTATAAACTATTCAATTCTATGCGTTAATCAAATTCAATATTTAATACATAATAATTTTTATATTTTAATTTGGCGTTTAGTAAATCCTATAGTACTTTTTAGTACACGGCGATTTTTGCGCGGATCCGTCATCTAACATCCTCTGTCCACTGACATTTGACGAATGACGGCGACATTAGTTGATAGGTCGACGTGGTAAGTGGCTTAATCGAGAAAAAGATTTATTAATGTTTTCAGTGTTTACAAATAAAATTCTAGTCGCAGCTTGGAACACAGAACTACAGCATTCAAATTATATCGTAAAACATGACTTATAAATTGGAGTTTATGCTTAAACAATTTAATGAGATACCTGATTATTAATTAGCTGATAAAGCTTATTACTAATAAAATATATTTATTTTAGAATAAGGCCTGTATTCCAAGTCGTCACTCAAATCAATGATTAACAGATTCTTGATTGGAGATCAAAATGGACACTCATTTGAGTGGCAATCAGTTGATTCTAGATTTAAGTGTAGATTTGATCTACAATCAACAAAGAGTTGCTCTGTGTTTGATTCGAGTTTGCTTTTTAATATAAAGAAAAGATGATTTCCTTACACGCTGTGTGATTGAAAAACGCTTTAATTTTTAACTTTTCCTTATTAAATACTGAAATACTACTTATTCTTTAAGAGTATTTAATTTTAAAGTAATAAAAATACTTCAAATAACGTTTCTATTCAATTTACTATGATAAATACAATATATTGTAGTGACAAAAGAAAAGATAATGCTATAGGGCTCAATATGGAATGGATGGAATGGAATAATAAACAAATGCTATTTACTTCATCATTTTATTATTTGTTCCAAATTATTTTATTTTGTATTTGGATTAACTTCAACATATTGGCAAGAAAACATTTAAATTTCAAAGAAGTAATTGGCAAATTATTTAATCACAATTTTCAAAAAGACTACAAGTATTATTTCTTTTTCTAAAATTTTGTTTTAGGATAAGCTTAGTTTAGGAGCAATAATTATTTGCTAAACTACATTGTGGACAGTGTGTTTCATGTGCTTATATTTTTAATTAGCAAAGCTATATAATACTAATACTACTACTACCATTCAGAAATGATGTGAAATGTGTGTGTAGAAGTATGAAAGGTTACATCTATATATTAAAAAGAGAGCATATACATACAAAGGAGTAAAAAACATGTTAGCTGCACATGATAGAGATGTAGAATCGACAGAAGAAAAATTCATATAATCGAACTAGGTATATTCAAATTGCAAAGAAAAGAACTAACAGCCGAATTGGCACAAAGATTGTAATCAAGATTGTGATCTATATATATAAGTATTTTAATCTAGGAGACAAAAGAGATACCTAATTTTTATGCCGGCACCATATTGTTTATTTGATAATGTATTTGTTTTTAATAAAGATATCCTCAGTTTGTGAAATCTTTTTCTATCTTTCCTAATTATTAATTTATTTAAAAAAATTGTTTTTTGAAATGTACATATGTATGTAACATAATACATTCTTTATATTTAAAATTTATTTGAATCTTGCAAAATTATATGCATATTTAAGCAAATAGCGACTAAGATTTATTAGTATTGAGTAAAGGAGTGATTCATTCTATATTTGAATTACAATAAAACAGTTTTGATATATAAACATTGCTTTATTTATTGATAAGACGGAGATTTGCTCCGTTACAAATAGCATTCAAATAAAGAATACCACTATTTATAGTACTATCAAATTATCTGCCATAATACTAATTTTGTCATCCTGCAGCATGCCTCTATTATATATGACTTTTTGTAAGCAACAAAACTTTATTTTCTTTCATTTCATTTGAGACATTCCACACATCCAAGTTTCAAATGTTTGTACAATATTGTCCTACTCTTCAGAGTCACTTCAATAACTTAATACCTTACACAGAGTGAATTGTTAATAGATAGGGGCACCCACTATGATTAACTTCAATAACTTAATACCTTGTAGGTCAAACAGCAACCTGAAATAATATTAAAGATATAAAATAACTGTATGAAAATCAAATATTTTCAGATCACAAGATATAAAAGTTATTCAACTTTCTAGTAAGGTTTAGAATTAAATAATTGAAATGGACATATGGAGATTTATTATTGCTGTAAGCTTAATGGTGCGGGTCACCTAAAGTGTTTAGTTTAATTTGAGTGCAGTCTATTGCACCATCAATATTTTTTGTCATTAAGATGTTTTCTTTGCTCTGAAAACTGAATTATCTAAGATAACAACTTCTATAGAATATTTATCAAATTCATGATTATCCTTATTTTGAATTATATCAGATATTATGCTTGTTATGAACAAATATTTTGAAGATGCAATGAATTTATTATGTATTGTTTTCTTAACTTACTTGAAAATGTGCAGAACTTGCACAATTTGTGTTTGAACAATTTTGAATAACATTTTGCGAGAACTAGTCTTTTAAACTAGTCCTTTAAAAAAAAGTAGCCTCATAATATATATCAGACATCTTTTCGCTATCGTTATCCAATACATTGAATGGGCTAGTCTTGTGGTTGTCTCTATAGACGGAGTGACTCTAAATATTAGTCAAACTGTGAGGAATCTAGGCCTGATGTTTGACCAGAACTTTTCCTGGGTGTCTCATGTCAAAGAAGTTGGGCGTAAACTCTACGCATCTTCACATGCTCTCAGATGCTTAACTAATTTCCTTCCTATCCGTACCAAAAACCTTCTTTCTCATTCACTTCTTCTACCCATCTTAGACTATGCCGATTCCTGTTGCCCCGATGTGAGTGAGGAGAACAAGCTTGACCGCTTACAAAACCTCTGTATCAGATTCATCTTTGGCCTAAGGAAATTCGACCACATCTCATCCTACCGGCAGCAGCTAAACTTTGCCCATACGGTTTCGCAGGGATTCCTCCATCCTCCACCTCTTATACAGTATCCTCTTCAGTCCTCAAACTCCGTCCTACCTCAAAAATCGTTTCAAGTTTATGGGTCCCTACGACTACAATCTGCGCTCTTCCAACAGACATATCCTCACAATTCCACCCCATCACACCTCCTTTTACGGAAACTCCTTCACAGTATCCGCTATAAAGCTTTGGAACTCACTTCCCTATCCTATCCGATCAGCCTCCTCACTATCATCTTATAAACCACTTCTTCGTAAGCATTTCTTGTCTACAATATAATTATTTATAATTCTAGATTTAAATAAGCATATTTTTCGGTTATTCTTATTTTAATGTATGTTGTGTTTTGTTTCTATATTATTATTATTATTTTTTGTTAACTTCGCACCCTTTGCACCTGTCTTATTATATTATAAGTATTCCTTTATCGTGTGGGTTGTCTGGAAGAGATCGCTTATTAGCGATAAGGCCGCCCGTTGCTCTTATATGTACTAACATCTGTTAACGTCATTTGCTTCTAGTGTTTAAGTGCAATAAAGTGTAAAATAAATAAATAAATATCCTCGTCTACAAACAGATTCAGGTCAAAAATCTGTTATAAAAAATATCCATTTACCAACCAACAGTGACTCAAATTTTCAATCAAGAGGCAATTGAGCGTTGATTGACGACTTGGAATGCAGGCCTAAGTTTTATTTATTATCCCATGCTACTAAACTTCAACCTCAAGTATATAGTCAATGTGACTACTGTCAGTGATCTCTAATCACTGTCATGACTCATAAGATTCATTTTTAAGCTTTAAACTTAGATGGATTTCAATTTTTATCTAACAAAATAGTTCAATGTTTAAATGTATTTTGCAATTGACTTCGAGATAAGTGGATAAATATCAATTTCCATTTTCAATCACCTGAAGATTAAAGTAAAATGATTAATTAATGAACGCGAATTATTTGAATATCAAACAAACCGCTTGGAAAAGCCAAAGCGAATTGTTATAAGTTATGGCGATATTGCATCGAGCCCTATTTACTTGGTTTATATTTTTAGTATTCCTAATACTACTATGTTTACGTTTAGAATCAAGAACACATTGGAATTGGTTCATTGTTTTTATCCCTATGTGGGTTTACGATAGTATTTTATTAATTTATGTAATTTTTCACATGGTATCTCACTGTCGGAACGGCATAGAACGATTTCGTGGGACGATAAACAAGAATGTATGGTACATTACAGCTATAGGACTGAAAATGGCTGCTCAAATTATTATATGTATTAAATTAGAATATACAAAAGTCAACCTTCCAATTTATGTAGTAATGACTCCTATCTGGATGTTGCTGCCTGTTCTGTGTGTGGAGGTCTTCATGCACCTGTTAAAGAATCCAAGTAGAAGTAGTAGATACTAAGTCTATCTGCTTCCTATTTTGCAATGTATGAAATTATTATTAACGACCATGTGACTTTGAGATAATTTTAAACTTGGCAAAGATCCATTGACATCAGTAAATGCACAAGTTTTAGTTGTTTGTGGTGATATAACATTACCATATTAGTTAATTTAAATGCCATCGATCATGAGTAATCTTCCCGATGTGAAGTCAAGTATGGTTCAAGAAGTGCCTGTTGGAAGTACTGCAGTATTAAGCTGCAATAGCAATGACTATGAGCATAATTTTTTGTTCTGGCTTTTTGACAAAAATACAGTAATTGGTCCAGGAAATAATCACGATGAAAAGAAGTTCAAATATGAGGTTTTGTCAGGACGGCTACACATTGATGTAAGTTTATTTATTTACAATGGATATGCTAAAAGGAAGGATAATGTAGACAATGCTTTAATATTTAAAGTAAATGTGTGTAATAAATACACAAATATTTGAAGGGTAATTGTAGTATGCCTTCTTTTCTTTATTGTATAATATTGTGGCATTACAACCCTAGATAGATCTTGGCTTTGGACTAAGTGTTTCTTTAATAATTATAAATGAAACTAGTAGGTGATCAGCAACAATTCAAACTAACAATTCAGCACCAGCACTAGCATACTTTTTACACGCCCACGTCAAGTCTATGCAAATCATTCAACGGACCTGTAAACATTATGTTCACTTGATATATAGTATTGTGAAAGTGAACGACTCTGTCAATGTTTTTACTGACTCCCTGTTTACCTCTTGTGGAAGCTTTTTAAATAAAAAAAAACTTTAAATCTTAATTGTGTTGGCATTTATAATTATCTCTTGTGTGTTTTAGGTTTCCATATAATTGTTTTGTGTGTATAACCTTGTTTTATTAAAGTTTCTTGTTTCGTTTATATATTTAGCACATAAGATGTTAGACAGATTTAATAAAATAAATAAACATGATGATATTCACTCTCAGCCAAATACTGTTTTTTTTTTAAATAATAATTAATTAAAATTTAAATATTACAGAAAGTATCACCAGCAGAATCCGGATTTTACAAATGTGTTTCAAAAACATTGGATGGAAACAGTATATCTATTGGTGAGGTTGAGATGGTGGTGAAAGGGTCAACCTTCTCATCTATGGATGCGGTGAAGCTGGTTGCCATTATTATATCCATCCTCGTGATTATATCTTGTGCTGTAATTTATTACAGATTGAGGAAACAATGGAAACAGTATGACGGCAGAAACATTGTATCAGGTAATTATTTATTTTTATATTAGCTTGTATATCAGTCAGTCTTTCTTTCATTATGCGACCAAGTCAGAAAAACAGACCTTGGAAACGTAACAGACTTTCTGCCTGGCTCTTAAAAAGGACCCCAATAAAGTCAGCCATTGCTGATTATTTTGTTTTTGTATTCAAAAAACACCAGTATTTTTAAAGTAGACTAAGTATAATTTGGAAAAAAAATCCCTTGATAAAACTATATATAAAATCATCACCTGCGTACGGAGAATCCGGATATAACGACGTTCAAGGGACTTGCTATGTCGCACTAACCGGGTGACATACAAAACGGACGGATTATGTATGACTATAAAACTATACGAAACCAAACTTGAGTAAACATTATATTTGCTGAAACACTTTTATAAGTATCTTTATAATTTTTCAGTGGATGATGATGAGGACGAAGACGGTGATGAAATTTACAATCGCACAACCACAACAATACCGGAACCCGTGGCTGGTCCCAGTAGAAATCCATCATCAGAACATTTACTGTACGGTATAGATAACCAAGGCTTAGATACAGATTTCAATTCAGTATTTGAGAATATACAAATCAAATCACCACAGGCCAGCTTAATTTAATTTTCTCACTCATTTGTCATTATTGCATAGAACTGTCACATTAGCAACTGAATAAAATCTGTGAACATTAGTACTTTATTCTATTTTTAATATTGTATTTGAAATAACTGTTTCCTGACTAGAATGTCCCAATGTCCACTTTATGTGGTAGAGGGCACTCGCTAGCTCCAAGTTTAATCTTCCCGGAGGATTCTGCTTTCAAGTCTGCCCGCTTGGGAGATGTCTTTAATATTGGTAGGCACTTAAAAACCTAAACACAGATCACAATTTCTTATAATGTGGCAAACATTTTTGATTACAAATTTCATAGACTATCAAATTAATATTAATTCATGCCTTTGGTATCAAATATTGTCATGTTTACACATTTTAGTTAACTGAAAATGTCACTAGTAATTTAATTTTGTATTTAATGAGACGATGAATAAAAATATTTTACTATTTATTTGTTTATTCTAGAAAGAGACGTTACCCTTGGTAGAGTTCTTCTCTGTCTGGCTGGTGTCACTCTGTGTTACATTTGATTGAGACGTTGAATCGAATATGTCCTCATCGTCGCCCTCCTCCTCACTGTTCACTTCCATTTCGAAAATTTTCACTTTCCTCTGTACGTTTGACAAAACGACAGCAACTTTCCTCGTACCGGAGACTGCAATTTTTTCACCGGTTATCTTTTCCAAAATTTTGTAAACACCACCACCATCCACAAGCGGTGCAAGGTCAACCTTGGGCATGTCATCGTTGAATATTAAATTTTTCGATTTCAAATTAAACTCTTGCGAATTCTCCAACATTATTTTCAATGGTAACTGCACAAATATTGTACCATCCGATGGATGTTTTAAAAGCACCGACAAGTATTCAGATGAATAAAATTGTATGTCCAATATTTCCAATTGGTCTTTATTGTCTTTAATCATACTCGGTGAAAAGATATATTGACATGTTGTCGCTGAATATTTCCCCTTCACACTGACCGACATGAAGTAAAGACTTTGATTGCACTGTGTGTTCACCGAAACCATCATAAACCTCTGGTGCTCCTCATCGAATATTTGTGAGGTTTTATAATTGTCTTCGACAGCACTGATTGCTTCGTAACATTTAATGTTGCAAAGCACTGAGAAATTCTGGGCAATATCCTTCCGGTGTATATCGAATACATCTTCGATGTGCTGTGTCATATGTTTTTGCTGTTGAATAAGCGAATACTTTTTAAATTCATCAATACAAAATATTGTATCGTTATCTTTCGACAGACACATATTCTCATTTAATATTTTATGCCATGGATTGTCATCGTTGTCCGGTAGAATTGTTAACTGTTGATCTTGTAGATATTGGCCTAAACGTTCCAAATTAAACTTGACAGGTTTGTCGGTTGACTCTGAACCATCGGCTTGAACATTATCAAAGTTGTACAAGAAGTCTGCTATGTGTGTCAGTTCTTGTTGTGTGATCTTGACAATTTCACTTGGTGTCTGTTCGTCTAGCAAACGTACAATGACAACGAACAGCCATCTAAAGAATGCTTTATAATTTCTCATAGATACATCGATTACTTGCTGCAGTTCGAGGCATTTGTTTAAGAAAGCGAAGCAGGCTCTTATTGCGGCTGTCACCTTGTGTTCGTCCAAACCCAATATCTAAAATATTAAAAACAATCATTTCACAAAAGTGTACTACTTTCGGACGACATATACATACAGTATGTATGTATGTATGTTACGTTTTCACGCATAAACTACTGAACCGATTTCGATGAAATTTGATATGGAGATGGATAAAATTTTAAGTCTTTAATTAATGTTATTATTATTTTTAAATTAAAAAAAAAAAACAGCTATACTTATGGCATGTTTTGATAGAATACTAACTGTGCGGGACAATGAAAAGTAGTGATAATTGGATACTAATAACAATGTTTAAATTTATAAATAGTTATTAAGTAGATTATTTAATCGAAAGTTTTAATATTGTATGTTTTTGAATCAAATACTATATAAGGAATAGTTCAGGTTTAACGTTAAGGTATAACAAATTGTCAACTTTTGAACCTTTTCTGATTGGCCGAAATTCACGCGCTCTGATTGGTCAACCAATCCGGGCTTACATTTGTTTGAACAAATTTGTATAAAAGAGCCCTGTTCGACCTGTAGACACAGTCGGCGGACACCAGTGAAAATGGGAAGGTCAAGAAAGAAGCAACCTCTGGTTTTATATACCACCAAACCCAGCAAGCAAATGTGTATGCCGCACACTAACCTTGTACCTATCGGGTATTTTCGCGTGACCACGCAACTCAGACAAATGGTAAACAAGGTTTTGCCCAATTATATTCAGTCTTTTCAATACCAGCTTCTGAATTGACGAATAACTTAATTCGACAGTGGTGCCAAACTTCTTGAGACCTTTTGCTGTCAAATCTCTCAATAGAAACCTCTCCAAATCATCAGAAGGCACACCTGGAAATATTGTAATACAAAATAGAAAACTTTTATTGGAATATAATTCCATTTGAGGATGTCTCAAATGCGAAATCTATACTAATAATAAGACAGTAAAAATTGAAAATATGTACATTAAATATTTTTCCAAAAAACTGAAAGTAGGCAATTAAAGAAGCGTCATAGAAACCAAAAAATTAATTTTTGGAATTCTTGTATGTCTGTCTGTCTGGTACGTTATAACTTCAAAACTACTGAACGCATTGGAACGCGTTGGATTACATATAATTGGGAGCGTTGTCAAAAGTTTATTTTGTCAAAATCGGTTAAGAGAAAAAGAAGTTATGGTCAATTGAAAATTTACTCCAACCACTGCTTCAAAACTTTTAAACACTTATATTGATTGATTAGTTATATATTGTTAAATATGTTCTAATATAAGTTAATCTTAATATTAAAACTTATGAGAGGGAACAAAAATAACAAATAACGCAGTGCGCGCGGGCGCGGTTGAAGTGTTGAACAATGTGCTCGATAGATGGCGCTGATAAAATTCGTCATCAACCTAGATTTATTTTATTTTTTTATTTCTTAAACCTATACAGCTTATCAAAAACAGTTTACACAATAAAAATAGATTAAAAATGAAGCTAAAATACGGTTAAAATATAGAACTGGTAATAGAATCTAAGATCAGAAAAAAGAATAAAAAAAAAAACTCTAACAGAAAAAAAAAATATATACACATGAACAATTGGAACTATGTGTAGTACGAACATTTTAGTGTGTGAGTGTGTATCAGTGTGTGCAATGGTGTTGCTGTGTGAGTGAGTATGCGAGGTTGATTCTTAGTTTTTTTTTAGAGAACTTCTACTTAGGCCAAATATATCCATCGCGGTATTAAGATGCTCCATTGTGTAATGACTACCATGCAGTTCAAACTTTCATTAACGTTTTACCCTATGATTATTTTGAGTGCACACTACCTATACAAACAAGTAAAAGGAAACGAGTGAAGAGACGTTCATTTTTCCACCTACGTCCTTAACGTTAATGAGGTTTACCTTTTATTATTTGGTCAAGCTAATAAGTAATACCCTCACAAGTACGTATTTCGTACTCATAACTTTGTAAGAATTTTCTTTCAACTTTCAACCGCTGAGGAGTTTTACCTTCCATCATCAGCTCATCCACATAAGAAGATGACTATCAGAATATTAATTGCCTGTACGTTAATTTGAAAGTTGCCCTCGATTTCCCCGAATCATCCGATCCTGTAAAGCTACATCATCCCTGAGTAACACAGGCTATATATAATTCCAATTGTAACAAGATTTTAGCCCGTGAAAGAAAGCCCTTTCGAGATCATTAAAAATCGCTATATACTTAACCAAATTACACGTGGGCGAAGCCGCGGGCGGAAAGCTAGTAATAAATAAATAAAATTTTCCTGTCACAGTGTTAGTTACCGTACTTATCCGAAACGGCTTGACCGACTTTCACCAAATGTTATATGCGTATTCAGTAAGTATGAGAATCGGTCCATTTTTTTTTTATACCCCTAAGTGATTAGAGTTGTTAACCAATAAACATTTTTTTAAATTTTTGTTTTTATTTTTTTATTGTGTGAGATATACATACAATCCTACAGCTTTACCCTTTCATCACCGACCCCTATTTTTTTAATGGCCATTTTAGTAATTTTTATCCCGCCCAATAACTGATCATTTGTCATTAAAAGAGTTTGTATGGCAAAGCAACGCTTGCCAGTCCAGTTAGTAAATTATGTAACACAATTGTGATACATTAAATTAGAATAAAAAAAATGTAAAGCAAAGAAACAGTAAAAGATTTTAAATACTATAACTTTTAAAATGACGATTATTATTTTAAAAACTCCATATATAATTATCATAAAGTAAAACAAAAAATGTATTTACCTAGCATCAATAGTTCTAACAGATCAGCTGAAACTCCACCTTCTGGTACCGTAGAGGCGTATAAAGCCATTTTGGTATCCATCTCTAAAAGAATGTGTTCCCAAGCTTCGGTTACTGCTTTCATTGTTCGGTTCAGACTTGTTAGTAATTGATATATTTGTATCTGAGACTTTGCCACTATGGAAAGCTCTTCCGAGTATGCCGATAGAACACTTGTATTGATAATTGACACCATAATCCTATTCGTGCTTCTCTCTAAATACAAAACTTGCATTACACTGAAGTCGTCTGATAACCGGATGTCAAGAATTTTGTAGTTTCCTTGCGGATCATTTGTAAATTGTGATAAGTGGACACTTTTATACGGATGTCTGCCAAATACACTCAAAAATATTGTACCCGTACCGTATGCAACAATTAATAAATTAAGTTGGTTGAATTGTTCTGGACTATCTTTGAATTCTATGTCACATTCATTGGCATTTTGTGTTTTGTATGATGTATTTGGCTGAGGTGGATTTTGTAAAAACAGTGTTGCGTCGTCCTGAAAAATAATTTGTTTAAATAAGTTGTTTCAGTGATGTATAATAGCAACAAAGATGGGTTGTTTAGGAAGGAAGTGACTTAGAAACATACATAGACATTATATTCTGTAGAGCTTTCCAAAGTGCCAGATTTCGCAGCCCAGCTTAAGCATGGAATGCCATATTTTTTAAATTCTGTCTCATCCTTAAATTCCTGTACAAATACATACATGTGTATAACTGATTTATCTTCAATATCGATAACATAAACACTCCCAGTGTTATATCCAATAGCTAATGCCTAAAAAAGATAAACACTGTTTAATACATAAATGTACATATAATGCAATAATATATATTAACAGGAAAACTTATATTTACTTTTCCATCCGGTCTCCATGCCAAAGAATCAACCTTTGTATTTTCTTTGGGTGGTGGTAAACTCCAAACTTTCTGCCAATGTAATCTATGTACCTGCACTTCACCTAAAAATATAAATATTTCTCTTAGTTTTTCTAGTGATGTACGAGAAAGTTAAATTTATTGTTGAAGTGTTGATTGAAAAACAATTTGTTATCATAAACAAAATAGATTTTAATGAATATTTGATAGGTAGTTTTAACTTGCCTTTAAAATTACTTATAGCTATTAAATCCAAGCGACCACTCCATACCATTAGATCTATTTGGTTCGCAACATGTCTCTCTTCCATTTGTCTCATACCGCAGTTGTACATTTCTTTCTTTTTAACGAAGTTAATCACTACAGTTTAAAATTTATAATCAATATTTAATATGAAATTTCGTCCGTTTTTATGGCGCAAAATGTCAAATGTGAAATGACAATTGATATGGCGCATTAAAGTACAAAATGAAATGATGTCTTATCTGCATTATTTGGTTTTGCTTTACGATTTATTATCAAATCTTTTGTATGGTTTCTAAGTTATATATGACTGCGACGATAGAGTTTATTAATAAAATATCTTAACATATAAATTTAAGTTATATAGTTATGTATATGTGTATAATACTAAAGTGCAAAACCAGAATTAATTTTCTAACGCACGCCTTAAACTGCGTTTTCTTTGAAATCATTCCACTGTGGAGCTATATAGCTTGTGTAGAGATGTAATCCGAGATATCCACCTGTACCAATTGCCATAGATTTACTGACAGTTGACATAAACCGAAAATGTATGTCAAAAAATAAAATTTGCAATTTAGCAAAAAATTACAGTTTTTTGTGAATTTGTTTTAAAATTAATTATTGTTAATTAAAAAGCCATAAATGGTGGTATAAAAATTATTTCTCCACTTATAACTTACAAATCAACTACTTTATATAGCAATTCTAGACATTTAAAAGAATGGCTTCGCCGTTGGAACAATTTGTGAACAATGTACGGACAATTTCGGCATCAGGTATAAACTTTCGTGCGAGATTGTTATTATTTTACTTCGTTTGTATCTACAATGAAACGTAACTATTACAGGTAATTTTCGTGAGCTCTGTGAAATTATATCTAAATCTGATGAAGTTCTTCAGAGGAATGGTGCTCATCTGAACATAGTCCTTGAAACTCTGGATATTCAACAACATTCCTTAGGCGTCCTGGCGGTTTTAGTAGCTAAGTTTTCTATACATCAGGTAAACTATTAATGCTTATAATAAATGCTGCTGTTTTTTCTTCAGTCTAGACTTAGCAGTATGATTAAAATGTATCACAACTGAATATTATGTGTGGAAGTTAGGTAGTACTTTAGGTAGACTTGATCTTGAAGTATTGACTCTGAATATTAGCTTTGCAACCTTTGGGATTTATACCTTCCTGTATTTCAGGGTTCAAATGATGTGGATAGATCAACAATGCATCAACAGATTTGTGATTTCATTAATAACTGTAATGGCGAACAAGTTAGATTTTGTCCAGAATTATGTAAGTTTTAAGGAAGTATTATTGTTACTTATTTTCACTTAATTATAAATGGTGTAAACCTATTCCACATTATTCTTCTACACAATATTGTATTGATGTCACATCAAGATCACTCTTGAATATAACTTAAACCAATTTTACACGTAGTTGGCTTTCAAGCACATCATCCTAAATTATAATTTTGATAATAAAACTACACAAATGTTATAATTTCTTGTAAATTTCCTGCATAAATTGTGTTTTTTTTTTCGGTTTCAAATGTAATAAAAATATACTATTCAGTTGCAGAACTTTGCCATTTGCTGACTGATCACTTAGTGGAGTTAAAACAACCTATCCGCGCCATTGAGATATTGAAAAAGGCAATAAGAAAAATACAATTATTTGATTCGCAACTAACATCCATACATGCTGATTTATGCCAGCTATGTCTGTTGTCAACGTGTATGAAGCCAGCTCTTGAGTTTTTAGACACAGATGTCACTGGAATTGGATCTGAGGTATGTTCTCACTATCCTATGTATAAAAAAAAGTAGTCGTTATAAATAATCATAATTAAAAAAATATAACTGATACTTAAATTAATTGAAAATACAAATTGTCTTTTAATTATGTCTGCATAAATATATATTTTTTGTAAAATATATATACAAGTAATAAATAAATTAGGCAAGCAACTAGCCTTATACCTCAGCAATAATTTCCAGGTATATATTGCAATTCTCATACATTGCTTACCCGTCGTCTTCACATACGCTACCCTTGGAATATATATTCAAATATGTAACTTACAAATTATAATAAACAGAACGCCATAGAGTATGAAAATGTAAAATCTGAAAATTGGTCATAGACAAAATTTTCATAGTATTTGTGTTGTCTTAATGTCGGTAAAAGGGGTTCTTTTTTTAGCTTGGTGGAAATAATGATTCGAAACATTTCCTGCTCTATTATTATTATGGAGGCATGATCTATTCGGCATTGAAAAATTTTGAGAGAGCATTGTACTTCTTTGAGGTGGTTGTGACGGTTCCAGCAACAGTTGTCTCACACGTTATGCTTGAAGCCTACAAGAAATATATATTAGTTTCACTTATTTTGCATGGAAAGGTATGTGTCACTTTAAAAAAAAAGGTTCTCAATTTGCTATATGTGGTCATGGACCGTTAAAGGTTGTGTCAGGCCATTTATTTTTATCAAAACTGGTATACATTTTAATACCTGACAAAATAAGAAAAATATTAATCATTCATAGTAACATTTCTTCCGCTGGGTGCCTGGTTGAGTGCGAGAGTGAGGTTTTAGTGGGTTTACCCACCTCTGAAAAGCAGAGACACCAGTGTGGGTTGAGTCTCACATATCCCTCCTCCTTTGGGACTAGGGAATGCAGAAATGCATTTCCACCTCAATGAAAAAATTATGATTTTTTGTCTCGGATTAATTTACAATTTTTTTGAAATTCATAGTTATGTTTATTTGTGTGTTGTACTAACAATAATTGTAATTTTCAGATATTACAAATGCCCAAATATACATCACCGGTGGTTTGTCGTTTCTTAAAACCACTGTCGGTTGCCTACCACGACTTGGCATCGTCACAACATGCAGCGGTTAAACATAGAGAGACATTTATTAGAGATAAGAATATGGGTCTTGTTAATCAGGTATTAACATATTTAAGCCTCTAGCGCCTAACGAGTAATTGAGAATAATTTCATAATTTATATAATAAAAGAATACACATGAAAGATATATTTGCTTATATGATGATAAGTGTTTAAAATATGTAATTTTTCAGGTCATAAAGTCAATGTACAAGAAGAATATACAAAGGCTCACGAAGACCTTCTTAACCCTCTCGCTGACTGATGTCGCGTCTCGTGTTCAGCTTTCCGGACCAGCTCAAGCGGAAACGTATATTTTGAATATGGTACGCAATTTGTGTTTAACGCCATCTAGCGGATAAATATATAACGATAAGAGTATCCGTAGGGTTTTTGAAAAACATTGCGTCAGCATTGCTGACTTCACGATTACCACTCATTATTAAAACAACACTTTTGCTTGCTTTTGCATTCACAGACTACGCAATGAAATAATAAGGATGACATTTCATAGCGTAATAAATTTGAAAGAATTCAACTTATGTTTTTAAACTTATTGTTGTTTATTCAATGATGTCCGAACTTAATTATTCTAATACGAATTATTATAGTTGCGCCGATATATATAGACACTTACCTAGTAGTGTTTATTGGGAAATCATCATTTGTGTTTAACGCCATCTAGCGGTTAATTATATAAACACTACGCAGTACTGTATATTTGGATATTATAAGCTCAGTTATGTTTTGAGTATGGAACGACTTTTGTGTTAAACGCCATCTATCTAATCACATTTGGCACTAATATATAATAAAATAATTTTCTAGATTGAAGACGGTGAAATATACGCCATGATAAATCAGAAAGATGGGATGGTGGTGTTCCTCGATTGTCCCGAGAAGTACGCGTCGCCTGAGAAGTTGTGCGTTTTGGAACAACAGATGGCGGCCTGCACCAAACTGCACCAATACATACAGGAAATGGATGAGCAGATACAAGTCAACCCTCAGGTAAATGTCGCATAGTCTATTAACATTTCACATCGTCACCACATATATATATATAATAACACTATGGCGTTTTTAAAATTATGCGCTTTATATGTTCCTATAAAATTAATACTAATCCAACATATATCAAACACAAATACCTCTAACACACACACACTAAAATATAGATAAAATACTCGTAATTCATATTTATGGAACCATCCGGTTGGCCATTTAGCATTTACAGCTCAACTCAATCGGCCACTTCTCTTAAGATATGCGTGCTGCCATCTATTGACAAGCATTGTCTATATCACATTTAAATAATTTAATGATACAACTGTTGACACATTTCCAGTATATCAAGAAATCTGTTGGGTGCCACGACGAGGATATGCCAGCGACGAGTCAAAATTCAAAAACAACATACACGATGTAAATAATTTGCATTAATAAAGTAATTAAAATAAATTTGAGTTGATTGTAGATGTCGCTAATAACAAATAATAAATATACAAAACATTTTATTAACCCATTTGTATTAACATATAAAATTTATAATTTTTAACATACAATTCATATCGCTTCGTGGACAGCCTGCGTGAAAGCCGTCATGCTCTCCAATGGTGTTAGTGGTGTAATCCCATGACCCAAGTTGGCAATGTATCGGGTTTTACCAAACTTTTGGACCATATCTTTTGTTAAGTTCTTGATTTCATCCTGAAATATAATAGGCATTTTTATATATGATAACAATATGTTTTTACTAGATTTAATTGAAACAAACTTTATTGTATTTAATGAGTGCACTAAATATGTGTGGGTTGCCTGGAAGAAATCGCTTATTGGCTATAAGGCCGCCCGTTGCTCTTAAATGTACTAACATCTATTAGCATTACCTAGTTCCAGTGTTATTATTATTAATAATAGTTTGTCAAGAATGTCAAAGTACATTTATTCTATTGACCAATCAAGGCAGAGTTGGCTTGGGGTAAAGGTGTCCTCTTGTGACAGTGTGTTTATTCTGAGGCCAGCGAGGTCATGACAGATATTGACCTGAACCAGCTGGTCTTCATAATTGTGTAACCTATGGTTTAAAAAAAACTTACAGGTGATTTATAAAGATCCTGAGGATCGAGGTTCCCTTGCAATGTGATATCATCACCAATAATTTTCCTCGCTTCGATGGGATCAACCGTCCAATCTAAACCGATTGTTTCATATCCCATCTGTGCCTGTAAGTCCAAAGAGTGACCTCCGCCTTTGGCGAAAACCGTCTACAAAACATGGAAAACATTTTCATTCAGGTACTTAATTGACTTAAATTATTGTCACTATATCAACAAGTCTTGCCGAGTGGTCACCCAGTCAACGGGTGCCCTTACCGGCCCTTAAAAGTATACTTTGTAATGTGCGATGGGCATTTGTTGGCTATGGTCTGGGTAATTTATTATATAGTTGTGTTAGCTTGGCTTAGTATAGTGATAATTAAAAAAAATCTTGTGCTAAAAAGAATATTAAGATATATGCTATATGCCCATACGTTTTTATATATATTTTTTAATGTATTGTATATACTGGCTTTAATGACATTAATAATGGTAGTAATAAATAGTAGTATTGAATTTTATTTATTTACATATGAATTAAATACCTAATGTTAAAATATTTAAAATTGAATGAATACCATAGGAACTTGATCCATGTTTTTTTCATCAATCTTTCTCTTTACACCATCCCTGATATCCTTCAAATAAGGCACGGACACTTCAGCGAATTGCTCTCTTGTCAGATGATCAGCGCTTGATTCAAATACTTGTAAGAGTTGTGCTCCACTCTCAACCTAGAAATGAAAATTATATTAAATCCTATTATTATACAATTAACCGGAAAAACAACCCCACCTGTACGGATTCTCTGATAACTAGTCAATTTAACGAATTTAACTGCCTTCCGAGCCGGTGGTAGTGTAAAAATTGACGATTCAAAAGTGTCTTTAATAAAGACCTAATAAAAAGAAATTATATTATATAGCCATCAGTTAGGCTGGAATATTAAAGACTTAATATTGTAGTCCTTAATCTTCCAGTATCAAAACTGGAAAAGTAATATTAATCAAAATATTGAAATTCCGATCAATTTAGACCGACAAACACTAATATTATTTAAAAAAACTAATAATCTTTTATAAATAGTGAAAAAAAAATGATTTGTACCTGCATACAAAGATAGTCTATAATGACCCTCGTCAGTAAAGCAAGGAGCCTGTGAACATCTTTGGGATACTTTTCCAACCACTCCTTTGTTTTTGACATAGTCTTACTCCCACCTCCTTCTATCATGTATCCCATTAATGTGAACTGAAATTTTATAATATATGAAATATAGTTTCTCCCGAAATAGTTACAGTCTTGATAATAATTAATGTCACATGGTACGTAAATAATGTTTATGCGTGGTCTGGAAGAGATCACTTATTAGCTATATGGCTGCCCGTTGCTCTTAGATGTACTGACATCACTGTTAAAGTGTAAATAAATAATGTAATTATTTTACCTTTAACAAAAGTTATCATATGTTTAAATTACATTTGGGCTAAAAGATTATATATTTATCTGTAAAAGTGAACCAAAAACATAAATATTGTCGGTTTTTGTTATTTATTTTTTTACATGTAAAATTTTAACTATGTTCTATGAAACTACCATTCTCAATCAAAACATTTTTTGACATTTAATATTGATAACATTGGATTAACTCAAAAACAGTTCATAGTGAAGATCACGTCACAAGGATCTCACTACTCCTATATAATTGTGCGTTAAGTACAAAATTCAAGGTATCTTAATTACAAGTAATTTTGTTATTATATCTTGCAAGGTTGGTATATTAATTGCTTTAAAACAAAGAATTGATACAGTTATAATAAATCAAACAAATATACTTACAGGAGCACCAGTAAATCCGATTAAAGGAACCTTTCCATCAATTTTATGTCTTGTTAACGTGATTGCCTGTCCAACATATGCCAGTCGGGCCACAGCACCATCTTCTTGAAGCTCGTCAATTTCAGACGGGCTGGTGAGTGGTTCCGGAAAAACAGGTCCCTGTATTTAAATCTATTACATGACTGTGCATAAATAAATAAAAAAATATTATGCAATAAATGTGGTACCTGACCAGGGTGCATTTCAACTGTCATTCCCAAAGACTGTGGTATAACTAATATGTCGCTAAATATTATTGATGCATCTAAATCGTAACGCCGCAGTGGCTGTAGTGTTACTTCGCAGGCCAATTCTGGTGTACGACATACTGTGAAGAAATCGTGTTTTGCACGGACCGCTTGAAACTCGGGTAAATATCTTCCCGCTTGACGCATTACCCATACCGGTACTTTGTCAACCTCCTTTCCATATGCGGCGTCTAATAGTCTAGTATTTTTTAATACCGGAAAGTTCTGGAATTAATAATTAATTATTAATTTCGAGTCTGAGAATATTTAAACGAAATAATAATTGTGCAAACCTTGTTTGTGTATTCCATTTTCAAGCAGACACGACCTAATGGACAAACTTGTTTTTGATTTCGCGTATTTATTGAAGTGTCACGTATTTTTTTATAAAATTATTTGAATTGCAAATATTACGGCCCGAAGTTTACAAACTGCTATCTTCGGTAGAACTAAACGTCAAAATCGTATTTAAGATTAATGCCAGTTATCATATTGACATTGACGTGACATTCATTCGTCTGGCATTTCTTGCATTATCTCTATATTTTAATATTAATGATTATTATTTTATTGTTAATAATAATATGTGTATGTAAACTCGCATTAATTATTTATTGCTTGAAAATGAGAAATCTTTTATTTTTAACACAAAACTTTAGGCACTAACTAGCCCACGCTAGGAAACCTATGTGCTGAGCTGTTCTGACCTCTGTTACAGCTCTTCCTTAATATATTGTCAATGGTAAAAGGTGAGAGCGAGTCTGTAATTTCTGTTTCTGTATCCGAAGCCGTGAGGTCTACTGAGGGTGCTGTAAGGTATTGCTACTTTTCAGCGTTTCTGATGCTAAAAAGTGCAGAATTATTTCACAAAAAAAATACATAAATGTTCTAGCGAGCTCCTTATTCTCAGCTTTTTGTTTAAAAGCTTTGCTACTTTACATAACATACAGTTAAAACATATTCAAAATTATGAAGTAGTTATGTTAATCTTTATTCGGCTAATAATTTGTCATGGCTTGTTGAATCATTTGTCCTTTCGATTCGACAGCTGGAAATAGGTTTGTCCTTTTAACTCCCAGTACTACCGGTCTTAGGTGCTCTGCATTCAGCGTCTTCCGGACCAGGTCAATTGCCTCCCTAATCTGGCTGTCCCACGATTCTCGTTCGAGTTAAGACTACGTCTCACGTAAACGAATAGAATAACTTGGATTTATCTTCAATTTACATAATCTTTAATTTAATAAAATACTAAATTCGAACAGGACATTTTAAGTTAAAATATAACCTCAAAAGACTCAAAAGTATGTCACAGTAAAAAGTAATTTTAAGTCAACAAAGTTCGCAAGATTCTACCTGCCCTCACATATTTTGAAAGGTAAAAAATCGAAATGAGAGGGGTTCAGCGTAGTTTTTGTTACAATACAAACGTTATAGCAACCTATCACTGTATACATTTTTTATATAAACCTTTATTCCAGTTTCCCAATAAAGTTTATTCGATTCACAGGAACACGGTTGTAGCTCGCTTGTATACGTTTCTAACCATATTATTTATACAATCTTGCTTTATCAAAGCTTTTTATAGTCAATATTATAAAATATTTATACGTTAAATAAATTATTTAGATATTACATAAAAGAGATTTGTGCAAGTGATATACAAAACAAAGGCCTTTCTACATAAACATAGCATTTAGATATAAACTAAAGTAAGAACTCTTTAGTATATCCTAATTAAGAATACTACTTTTTTATTCGCCTTGTTAAATAAACCTAGTAACGATTTGGAGAAGAGCTCTTACAACTTGATAATTAGACATTAATTTGAATAAAAATATTTTTACGATTAATATAAACAAGTTATATCTCAGTGGTAGTGAATAAATATTGCATTAACAGGTTAGCGAGGGTCGCCTGAGACACACAAAACAGGTGCCGGGGTGACTTGTGCATTCCAAATTTGACAATAAACATACTTAGATCAAAACTTATTTCGCGGCAAAATCATTGTCACACAAACGTCTGCAAATGTCTATGATAGATGCTTCTAGACTATTCGATGCTGTTAAAATTACTTACTCAAATATAATACAAAAGTACATCACGCAAGTCTGCCCTACTCTCGCACCAGGCGTTTGAGAGTTGAATTTTATAGATTTAAAAAGTCGTACAAGATTACTGTTCAATTATTTATTATTTGTACAAATATTTATTATCTGTGCAAGTTTAAGCGGTAATTTTTGTCTATGACCCAATCTTTTTATTAATGTTCCGTCTATGTTATTTCGAATAATCTATGATATTCGTGATATATTATGGGTTTTTACAATAAAATCGAACATATCTTTATTCATATAGGTAACTATGGTACAATTATGAATCGTCAGCAAAATAAGTTATAAAAAATTCGACTGCCAAATACTGCCGGTTCCCAAATCGAGGGCGTAGAGCGGACGAGAAGATCTGGAAAGAAACTATCCGCAACTCCTTTAAATCGTCAAGAATGTTTCACAGTACGGTTGTAAAGATTTGCAACCATTACACCATGTACCATCGAATGCGTCAATATCTATATTAAATAAAAACAATAAAAAAATAACCTTTACTATCATCGGTGGTCATAGCGAAATAGGAGCACACATTTACGTTATAGTGAGAATAACCCGCAAACACACAGTACACTGAGACTAAACCAGGAAAAAATAATTAATAACACTTTTTATTATTTTATCACAGATCTACAAACCGAACGGTATATACATATATTAAAAAATAAATCGGTTTTTTGTATGTTATCTGTGATTTTAATTATAAATTCGCCCTTTTAAGCTCAATGGTCCCAGTGGGTGATTTATTAAAAAAAATATTGCAAATCATGCATTATTCAGGTAGTTTTATAAGGTCAAAGTTTAAAGAGGTTTCGTGGTGTAATCAAATGAGGGGTTCTGCGGTGTAATTAAAACGGTTGTATATTGCAAAAACAAAAATTCTCGCCCGTTGACCCGTGGATTATTTCGTGAGATAACCAGTCTAGCTGCGAACTGCCTTATCAGAGTTTTTTACACGAACATTTCATTATGTTTGTAACCCGAATTTGCTCAGTAGGTAATGAAAAACTTTATGTTGTGCATGTTGTATTTTTAATTTTTTTGACATATGATAAATTAAAATCCAAAAAACAATGTACCGATAAATATAACTTTAATAGGGTTTTTAGATCGTAGAGCTGTGAGTGAAAACGATTTTAAATTGTTGCATGAACTAATGGTTCAGTTTGAAAAAAACGAAATATAGGATTTTGTTCCATCTGTTAATTTACATATGTTCATAATACAATAAAGTAGCTATTTATTGTGAATAAATATAATAAATTATAATGAGATCAACCTTGTTTTGCATTGTTTGTTCTGTTCCATTTGTGATTCTATTTCACAGTGGATCCACCTTGGGAAAACTTCTTAAAATTATATTTTTTTTAAAGTTGTATTATATTGCATATCTGTGGTAAGCACTTTGAGGTAACAAAAGTGGCGGCAAAGTTTTTAAGTTTTCTTCTAGTCTCTTTACTTTTGATTTGTGAGCAGAAAGAAACACTATAATTATATTATTTATATATGTTATATAACATTTGTTTATGTATTTTCATTTTGATACGGTTTACAATACATTAAGCAGTCGTGACGAAAAGTGTAAATTGTTATGACTATGCAAATTATGACACTATACACCTGAAGTGTAGTCTCGAGTCTAGACACTTAAGAAATATTATGTCTACATATAAAAACATGTCAAACGAACATGAACTGTTTACTCTAGGGCCTTCTTAAAAGTAGTTTTTAAGAACAAACTTGCACCTGGCTTTTACTAAGCTTAATAAATAAATATATTTATGTGTGTGTCGTTATCAATATCATCCATTTACACCTTTTCTTTAAATCACACTTTGTTGCGCTAAAACCGCTAGAAGTTGATAATTTTAATAGATGTTAGTACATATAAGAGCAACCCACATTGATATAAATATAAAAAAATGGACTAATATTATTATATTTCCATTATTCCATCCATTATTAATTATATATTATTAAACGCAACAAAGTGTGAATAAAAGAAAATGTGTAAATGGATGATATTGCTAACGACACACAAGTAAATATATTTATTAATTAAGCTTGAATTTCTCACACATACACACACATATTATTCAATTATTCGCACGTTCAAACGTTTTATGTATATAATACAGTCATTTAATTCAAATACAATAGCCTACGTGGCCTATAATATGAAGGTTATAAACTGCATCCAAGGATTTTCCTGCCAACAGGCCAATGACATTAGTAAACAGTTCCTTATCACGCTGATGACTCGCTTATCCCTACATGAACTTGTGATTTTTTAAAAATGTTGTCTTGTCTGGTTTTATTTGATGACAACTATATCAAATAGTATCATAAAAATCATATAATGTTATAATTAATTATATATTTACTATTAATATTAAGTGCAACAGAAAAATAATTAGTTAAAAACCAGATATAATTTATTATATTTCTCAAATCTATAGAGCACAGATTACGTATTAATGTTAAAATTAAAAGGGTTAAAACAAAATAAAAAGTAAGCCAATATATATAAGAATAATTTAATCTAATTAATTACGTCGATTTAAATAATATCTTGATGAAATTAGCAGTAAATGAAATAGGATGTTTTGAGCGTTGATTTTTGTTGTTAATTATAAGTTGCCTCAGCCAGCGACTTGTGTAGGCGGGGTGAGGTGTCTCTTTTTTACTTTTCCTTTTTTGTCGTCCATGCTTCGTTTGCTATATGTATAGCGTCTTTTATATTGATAAATAGCAGGTAGTGATTTTTCTTATTGGTTTTGTTTGAAAATGTAATCCAGTATCTAGTATTGCCAAGTATATAGCTATCAACAAAGTGCACAGTAGCAAGGTTTTTTAACAATAACATTCCTTTTGAAATTTGATTGATAATATCCAATTGTAAAAAGAAGTATAAGTCAAACTAAGATCTGCGAAATCATTCCTCTTCGGGAATAGACAACTTTTGGCGCTAAAAATATTTTTGCGTCTTGAGAGTTGAGATATCTGTGGTTGTACGCCTAGTATGTGTTACTAGACGTCTACCACAGATATCTCGATCTAGTAATACAGATCTTAGTACATATTTTGTTTATTAATTAAGTTAGTTAGTATGTAGTTTTAAGTACATATTAACTTTAACTCTAATAAATCACTATCCAGTTAAAATAGATAAGAAATTCAGCTTTCGATAAAAAATCTAAGCAAGTTTCGGCGTTGTTTCTTGTGCATACAAAGCACTAAACACACGACTAGTCGAAAAAAAAAAAACAATCAAATATCCTTTGCCTGATCGCGTAAATGTTACGACACACTAGGGGATTTCTGTGAAAAGACACAATTTCTTATAAGAACGTCAGTTGCATCGTTAGAAATCCGTCTGTGTGCAGTGGACTCCGGAATTTGGGTTTGGGGTGAATACCCTCGTGTCGGTAAAAACTATTTTCAAGGTTAGCACGACGCGCAAGGAGGGGAGCGTCGCGGGTTGTGACATAGATTACGTTTACTACAGAGATCGTAGTTTCGTATATTGGCAAATTAATTATTGTTATTATATCACTAGAAGTTACTTACAAAGTATGATTATTGTTATTGTTACTAAAGTTTATAATGTTTTCTGGAATACCTTATTGTTTTTGTAGTTACTTTAAGGCTTTTTGTGTAATCACATATTATATAAGCATTTGCAGATTATATATAATATAATCATAATAACAATAGACTTGTCTAAGTATACCTTACCTTATAACCTTATTGATTATAATTAAAAAGTCACGAATTATGACAATATTATAATGTTATCTCTGTATTTGTGCGCTGTTGTCGCGGGTTGTGAGGTGCAGGGCAAATTCGTCGCGGGGCGGAGGGGGAGAACCCGCGGACGCGCCGAAATGCTGATAGCCCGCCGCCCCGCGCAACCCGCGCTCTCTGCCGGCTTCATGCAACTATAGTCTATGCATAAATATAGTCTACGAAATGATTCACTTCGCTAACAATGCGTTATCTGTGACTTCTCGTTATGTAACGAATGAAGGGGAGATTATGAGTAATTATTAAATTAAATGCATCCGAATTAGAATCGAATTGGAATTTTTAGTTTTGTATTAGTTATTTCGAATACACAAATCATATAAAATTTTGAATGTCACACTTGCATTTTGTATATTATGGTAAAAGTTATAAATAACAACTTTTTAATGTAGAACTTTAATACAGAATTTAGTTACGTAACGATACTATTGCACTTTTCACTGAAGTAGAAATTAATTTATTTTCTATACATTTACAATCGTTAATATAGTCAAAATCAAATGTTTTGTTTTTTATACGTATCATACTAGAGAATTGAGTCGTATAGTTGCTAGGTATATAATCTTTGTAATCCATATTGTACAGTGTTTATAATGTGATAGTAGAACAATGTAACACTAATCGTAATAACAATGATACATTTTTACCTATTTATAATAATTACATTATATATTAATTTAACAAAACCTTTATTTATATAATAAATACAATATATTTCTTAAGATTTATAAAATATGAATTATAAAATACTTCATAAAATATTTAAACCTATACTATATCCTATATATTGTATTATATTTATATTATGCAAATACTTAAAATTAATTATTAAATATACACAAAATATTCTTAATATTAACCATATACGTAATATTAGTTTCTATAATCAACAAAGCTACTTCCAAACTTCAACTTCGCCGTAAAAAAAAAGTATTTGCTTTTCGTATTATGAAAGCATTTATTTTCTAACATCGGTCCGGTCCCCTTCGTGTAATTCGCCATTATTTTAACGTTTGTTCTTGGCTTTTTACCTTAATGAGACTCCCCTATTTCTCGTGCAACGCACACGTAAACAAAACTAAACTGCGACTGCGGTACGCAATAAAATTATTCAAATCATTTGTTATATTACTGAAAATACATTGAAAGAATGCATAGAAATAGAAAAAGAAGAGATAGAGATAGACAATATAACTATTTCCTAACATACCAAAATTGATAAAATCCACTTTTAAGTTTATAAAGTTATACAAAATAAAATCTAAGATTTTTTTTTACATTCAATTTTAATGGAACCTAATGATTTGGACAGGTTAAAAACCAGTGCACACATAAGCTGTGTATCAGATTAAAAAAGGTCTTATAGGTTACAAATAAATTTTAACATATAAGACCTTTAAAAAAATATATTTCCATACTTCTGGCCAGTATATTAAGTGGCCAGTGGGATAGTGCGTGTGGTGGGTGCGTGTGATAGCGATCTGCTGCCCCCCTACCCTTCACCAAAACAACATTCTAAATAAGAGGGTTTTTTGCGCGAAGCCCAAGGGTGGCGGAGCGTCACGGCACAAAAAATACTATTAAATAACTCAAGAGAACCGCGGGGTCTGTGCGTGATCGTGATACAGCCGAATTAACGCAAACTACAATATCGAAGCGTGAGTCGAGAAGTGAGATTATTAAAAAAAAAAACTTTTATACTATATTACATACTTTAACCGTGACTTATTACATAATTAATTTATATATCTTCGATATTACAACGATCACTTGTGTACAGACAGTATCCAGATAGTGTCAAGGAAGCACTTCAGGGTTTAAATTTCTTATAGCTAAGAGGTAGGTCCAAAGTAACATTGCTTTGTGGAAATATTCTAGCCAAATATTGAACAGTTGCTAATTGTACCTACAATTTTTTTTAGTAAATAGGGAAACCTAGACTTAAATATCCAGTGGACAAACCCTCGAATGACATATCGAAAGAACATACCCTCATTTCCAACATTAAAAGTAGAACCTTCCCCTTAACCCTCGGTTATGTATTTAAACCCTTAATCATAAAATGATGTAAGCTAATGTGAAATTGAGTCGTTCTGTTTGGGTGCAACATTTATATCTTAAATATCTTAAAAATAACCATATATCACAAAAATATGTACCATAGTAAATGCTTTATTGCTTCTATGTCTGTGGTGAATAAATTCTAATCCAGACATTTGGAGATATTATCTACCTACTCGCAAAAAAACGCATTCTGCCACCAGTTATTCATGACACGTGAGGTAAACGATGAAGTCATTATCATCATCATCAGTCATTTAATTGGACGTAGGCCTCCTCCAACTCGATCAACATCGGGACTTCTTAAACCAAATATAACAGGACTACTGCAAGTGGAAGGGTTCGGTAGAAGTAGTATTCAAGTACTTTGAGTATACAGTACTAGAGAATACACGTCAGAAAAATTAATATTCGTAAAGAAAATATGGTTGCATGTAAGTTATTGTATCGATACCAGATGCGTCTTGTTCTGCGTTTATGTTTTACAATGTTTGTACAGCTAAGTGAGCTTATCTTCAAATTATTTAATAGATTCATATATATACAACTATTTTTTTATTACATTCTGGTTGTGCTGGTAAAGTAAGTAAATTTAATTGTACAGAACAAATATTGAAAAGCTTTTGTGAGTGTTTAAACCCTATTTTACTTTCTTCAGAAATGTCTTTATTTCTTATCGAGTCAAGAAATATCATTATAATATTATATAATTTAAATTAATCTCCGTTCAGTTAACAATACAGTTACAGAAGTATAGACGCTCTAAAAAAGTAAATCGTAAAGAGGTTTGTATATCTTAAAAAAATAACCAATCATCAACCCTCTGTACCCTTTGATTGTTGCCTCTAATCCAGATGAATTTGGGCGGAGTTCGCTGCAGCCACAGATAACCAATAGCTACTTGAAATGTTTGACGCATGCGTCAATTGTCAAAGTTTTTCACGTTTGGCGGGCGACACGGTTAGATAAGAACAATCAATATATTCGCACGATTCGCTTCGACCACACGGCAAAATTATTCTGTAGCTCTATCACGAGTTCATAAAGTATTAAACACGCGGTAATGCATAATTGTAATATTGATGGGTGCTACATCCGCCATTCATACATGACCGACATTACCAAAGGTTAACAAAGGCATTTAAACTTCAAGTTTTCGCTAAATTTATTAGGTATATTTTTTTAATTAAATATATTATTTTTATATTAGGATTATTTATTTGTCCTCTAACTTTGATTTTGTTCCCTTTGGTGTACAAGTGCATAGACGCTTATAAAGAAATTCCAGAGGGATCCAAGAGCTGGTGCTTTTCTCGTTCAGCGTATAATTATCGCGATACAGCGAGGAAATGCCTGCATTATGTGTACTCTGCCACAAAGATCAAACTTTTTAAATTTGTTTCTTTTAATTAAATGAATATTTTTTAGTGTTTTAGTTTGTTAATACAATAGTAATTGTAAATTAAATTGATTATGAAATAAGGAATAACTTACGAAATTTTACAAAAAAAAAACAAAACTTAACTGAGAGTCACGAACCAAAAATAATTTGGAAACTTTTAGACTCCAAAATATGCTTGAGAACGGAATGTAGTCTTAATGTCGTAAACAACGTCAAATTAAGAATGACAATATTTAGCGCGGAACTTTCACTGCGCGCTGAATATTGTTAATCATATGAAATATAAAACTTAGAATCAAAAGAATAGTAAATAATGTTTAACCCAGTCAGTAACCCTTCGTTTCGTATATTTAGTGCGATTTGTTTGCAGATCGTAAGACATATTACCTGTACGCTTGAAGTTCTGTGAGAGAAATGTATGCAACGTCTATAATTATTGTAAGTGGTCTGTGCCGTTTTAATTATAGTAAAATAAATAAAATATATTTCAAATGTTTTCGGTTTTTACATATAATGCATTCCAATGATTGATGTTATATAAGATTCGCTAACTGCACGTGTAATTGAATGATTAATGGATTCGTTGTCTTAAGTGACGAAAGAGTCCTGTATTTACGACATGTGTTCTGGGCCAACGATTTGGCAACCGGCTAATGATGCCGTGTTAATGATCCAGTTTGAAAAGCACACATTAAATATTCCATTAATTGCATATGTCAAGTTTAAAACGACTTTTTTATTAGTCGACATACTATTTAAGTATTCAATTTGGAAAAAAAATACAAGTTTTTGCACCATTTTATCGTAATTTGACTGAAACTCGAGTTTAGTAGCCATATAATTTATTATCGTTAACGCTAACGGTAACTGGTTAAAATATAGTGTGTGTAATCCACAAATAATATAAACAATATGAGAATTTGTATTAATTTATATATTTTGTAGAAAAAACAAAACTTCATGCTAACATTCACAGACCATTCATGCGACGTTCGACTATATTTAAAAAACATTAAAACCTTTTTCTATAAATAATAATAGCCATAGAGTAAATATTTGAATCAAGAATGTAAAAGTTTAAAATGTGCTAATCACGTTAATCTGTGGGTGAAAGAGTGCATGCTAATTAATGAGCTTGTGTACGAGAAACAATCTCATTATATATTATATATATGTGAAAGCATAAACCAGTTTGCATTCCACCTGCTATATAATCCGCGCTGTTTCGCAACAGTGCCTATCGGTATCTATGTCACAGTGTGAGAAGGACGGTTGTATGTTTCATTCGCGTTAGAGCGGGACGGCACGCGTACGCGCCTCTCAGATGAGGACGGAGGGGCCGAGCTCTGTACTTCGCTGTTCGCGAATATTCTTGCGCAACGTACAACGGGGAAAATAGGTTTCTATTAACGAAAACATGTATATTGCAACATGTGACCTCATTACACACCGATATCCTTAACAAAAGGGCTTATCGGCGAGCGAATGATTGGAATTCGAAATTTTACTATGTTATTGTAGCGAATTACGTGTGAATTACGAAATCGCATATTGGGTTCGTTGTAATTGTCGGGATAAATGCTGTTGTTTCTTTAATGTATTAATTAATAAATGGGTTTTTATGATTTCTAAGGCTCTTTATTGAGGCAAGACGCGAAATAAATTTTAATGTGATAACATTCTGTATGAAACTATGATTTTATGACGTACCTACGTATTTTATAGGTTACAAATATTATAGGTATTAAATAGTTATTCAAGTAAATATAAATAAGTTTGTTACTCGGTAAATGCCTTTAGACGATGCATTTTAACTTGATAACATAACTGAGGAACAATATTGCCTTCAATTGTTAAATAAGTACATTTTCATTTTTGTCCAATTTCATAGATATAACGTGAAAATTCGAATAAAGAACTCTTTTTTTAACTCTTCACTTGTGCATAGAGTATATAATATCTATACTCTGTGCATAGTTATAGACTATATTGTTGAAATAGTGTTGTTTATGAATTACGATACTGTGGTAATAAAATGTTTTTTAAATCCGTTTATTGGTCGGTCCAGACACAAACGCGTTTGTTGATTACGAAATGGAATTTAGATTCGCGCTCCATTACTGCGCCAACATGGCGTCCACTACGTGTCAACGGCCTCCACGATGCGTTTGCGCAACCACGCGCGAATCTCAACAGCAAAACAGTGTGTTAGTGTGTGTGTGTTTTTCGTGTGTTGAAGGTTTTTCTCAAGTTTGTATTATTTTATGGTACTTCTATAGTTTTTCTTTGTTGTTATTTATTAATTATGGCTGTATGTTTAAAAGTCGACATTCTTGTTAATAAAATAGTATTTACATATATAATAGTATCTACGATCACTCTGATTCTGGTATCAAAGTGAGCTCGACTCTCTTCTTTTAGTTAAGGATAGGAGATTTTTGTTGCAGTTGGCTACTATATTGTACGTTGAATGATTATAAGAGCAGTTATCGTGTTGATTGCCGGTTCTTCTCGGTAGATAACCGCCTTCCGAACCGGTGATAATGTAAAAATTGACGATTCAAAAGTGTCTTAATAAAGACCTACTACGAATAAAGATATTTTGAGTTTGAGTATATCATACTAGATTTGTGTAGAAAATAAAATCGATTAACATTACACATACAAAGTGTTTATACAAACTTATAACACTTCTGTTATTTTACAATAAAGTGTTGAGCCAGTTTAAAAAAAAAATTGTTTTTAGGTCACACGAGGTATGACAACATTCAGCGATAGCAATAAAGATGTCAACCGAGTCAACGGGACTGTTAAAAACTGGCAAACTTGTTGACCTGGTAGATAATCAAGCCACTGATTTCATGTTAAGTGGCATAGAGTTTAGTATTAACAGTATTAAAATGGCGGCCATGTTGGACTGTCAAATTGTCGTTGTTATGACAACGACAAAACTATGGTTTTGGCGCCTTTTTAAGTCTACGTAACTTGGCTGTCCTGTAATATGAGTCGTATAGAATTAGCGGCTTTCCTTTCTGGGGGTTATCAATAATCAAACGTTAATTAATTATTCTTAAATTTTATCACATCTGCTTGTTACCATGGAATAAAAATACGCACAGATTATAATTGTAGTTTATATGTTATTCATGAGACATTTAAGGAGAAAACATTTCTTTTTAGTTTAGCGAAAATGAGCTGAAGTGTAGATTAAATACGATTCGTATAGTCTATGCCGATTAAATCGTGTTTTTGGTACAAAAGAAAACTAATTGGTTTAAATATAAATCCATATTGGCGCCAAAATGAAATCACTTAATGATCGGTTATTAACAGAATTATCTGTGAAATTTTGTAAATTAGCCATGTCGAACAAATGAAACCTTGTGAAAATCGTTTGTAATCTATATTAATAATTTTTAAGACGATATTCTATTTGGAATTTTAATATTGAATAAACAAATTGTACTAGCTAGTTACTGAGAATCAAATTAATTAGATTATAGATTTAATTAGCTAGATTCCAGATTCAGATTAAAATCTGAATCGACATCATTTAGGTTTGAATGGACTGAAACAATAAATTAAAAACACAATTTTTGAAATTGAATAGATAGAACAAACCATTCCGATTTAAGGTACCAGGAGACTAGCAGTTAAAGATGGTATGTAGAGTTTATTGGCAGTGTCTGAGAAAAAAACAAATGAAGGGAGAAATATTATTTCCGTAATGGCAACCTTTATATGTGTTTCTTGCGAATCGGAAGTTGTGATGAGGTCGTCGTCTACACGTGTAACGCTTGCGCAAGTAGACCTTGCGCGAATAGCACTCTGAATTTTCCATACGACTTGTACATTAGAGGCGAAAAGTTAAAAACTCTTTTTCTCATTGGTACAGAATGTATGACGAAAATATACAGGAAAAAAATAACAGATTTCACACACATAGCCCCGAAATATATAGAAACATAAAAATTTCAAATAAATAGTTAAAATTAAAGAAGAAAAACAAAGAATATATGGACACAAACAAAAAGAAGTGTTGATAAATTAACCTTTTCTTACGTAAGTCGTATTTTATAAATAAAATAAAACTTTGGGTATCACTAGGAACGCATTAGATACAACTTAACCTGCGATTAAAAGACGAGATTCGTATTGCGACGCCATTTTACTTGGCATTAACTAAAGTTATATAATAAGGTTTCTTATATACATTATATACGTTGTTTATGTGAGTAGCGAATCAAAAGACCTCGGATCTAACCAGAGAAGGTCGGTAAGACCTTCCTTGCGTCGCTTACATTGATAACACTTATGCAAATTGTTTGAATTAATTTTAATTACGTTTTAGAAAAATACATTTGTTATCTATGGGTTTTTTTGTTATTAAAAACATTAAACAAAAAACAGGAAATATTGTATTTTCCTTTAGATTACTGTATAATTTACACAATTCTGTTGATCCACAGATTACGTACGTGCGTCTGAGAATTTTAATCATTGCAAATATAAAATTCTTCTTAAATTATAAAAAATGTAGTGAATCAAACTAAGTAGTGTATAAGCATCGCGAGGAAATACATACAGCGAGGAAATGCCGCCAGCATTGTGGGTACTCTTGCACAGGGACCAAACTTTTTAAATTTGTTTCAGTTTTGTGTTTTGTTTTATTTTAAGATACTTAGTTTAATATTAATTGAATCTACATTATAAAGTGTTAAGTTAAAATCACAATCGACCTAACATAGCGTAAATTAGCATGAAATACCCACTTCTTGATTCTAATATCGATAGAATGGTTCAAGGAGAGCCCTGCAAAGGGCCGCGTAAGCGTCACGCGCTGCCATTGACCTAGTTGCTGCGCGGCGTGTGCGCAGGTACAGTCGCCGACAAAAGTTTCAAACACTCATATGTCACTATGTCAAAAAGTTCTACAATTTGTTTTTAAATAATTCAACTCTTGAAGAAATCATGTGATCGGATTAGTCAACCTTAATCCATAATATACAAAACCATTCACAATTTTTTAATTAAAAATCATTTATATCTTTATGAATGAATGAATCGTCCGTAAACAAAAAGTTATAAGTTAAGTTACTTATATTAGTTATATTAAGATTATTTTGTGTTTATTTAATAATTAATTTTGTTCCTAGAAGATAGTTTTTAAGACAATCGTTTATTTTTATATTGGGAGCCTTAGAAATCTTATCACGTGAACTAAAAAACAGTGCGACTCGAAAATAGCTTTCAACTCCATGCGGCTGCGTCCAAAATATGCCCTCGACTAAAATTCACACAATTGCCTAACCCCCCCCCCCCCCCCCGGCCACGGGGAGGACTCGGCCGCAACAAGGGGCTAAGCAGACGACGCTTTTGGCGTTGTGTGTTTTTTTATTCTTAACAAAATGTCTGAACTATTTGTCTTATGTAATACGTGGGATAGATTACCGCAAACACTTGTGAACGCGACTGTGTTCCATTTCAGCAGTAGTTGTTTGTGGCGCGTCAAGGCGACGGTGCCTCTGCCGCAAATAATTCTGCTATTGTGAAACAACCGTCTTATCACCACATTACCTTGCTCGGATCATATGAATTACGGTCAAGTTGACGATTTCAAGATTAGGTATAATTTTGATATACGTTCTCCTTGGCTGATTTGTTCGATGTGAATTCGTATTCAATTTACTTGTATTCGATTTTTGAATGAAAAGAAAAGAAACTCCTTTTGGATATTTTTTTTGAGATTCGAACTTGTATTCTGTGGGAATTGCGCTGTGGATATACTGCGTCTATGATCATAGAGTTATTTGAGACTTGACAGTTGACACTGTCAAACGCTCAAGTTTGCATGGAACATCGTAATTTTTAAGTATGATGAGTATGAATTAAACTTTTACTAGCTGTGTGCAGGCTCTTAAAAATTAAACAAACAAATAAAATTTTAATCGGCTTCAGTAGTTTAGCGAAGACACTCGTAAATGTAACGACGCTTAAGAAAATAGTCAACCAGCTGAGTTTGTTTGGTATTCTTAGACCGGTTTTAGAACTCTCGTACGCTTATATAAAGAAAATTATTGACGTACACAAGTGATCGCTGATACGAATCTATGTGGAAAAGATATAAATATACGTTTAAATGTCTTGTTCATACCCTTCATTTAATATTATGTGAAAGACCTCAATCAAATCGTAAATATCTTTATTCACATAAAATAAATTGGCTCACATTTACTGCCAGTCCCCAAATCAAGGGCGTAGAGCAGACGAGAAGAACTGGAAAGAAACTCTCCGCGACACCTTGAAATCGCCAAGAATGTTTCACAGTACGGTTGTAAAGATCTGCAACCATTACACCATGCCCAAATGGGTTTTGACTTTATTTTAATTTTATTACATATGTCCCCAAACATCTTATGTGCTAAATATATTTAGAAAACAATAAACTTATAAGATAATCAAACTAGGTATACACATAAAACAATTATATGGAAACTTCAAACAAAGAAAGATTTAGATAGAAAGTCTATTAGGTTAAATTATATTATTTTTATGACTTCAATTAGATATATATTTTTTAATTGCTTCAATTTGACTCGACACCATGTAAGATGCACGAGTCTTTATTAAAAACTTGGTATGTTGTTGAGTCGAGGTATCAATGATACATTCTCTAGCTTGGTATGCTTGCTCTTACAACCGTATTCTATATTGGCGATTTATGGTGGTGGAGAGTTTCTCTTGGGAACTGGTAAGTATTATACAATCGGTTAAATAGTTCATAGGTTTGAAATATGTTTAATTATTAAATTTATTCTCAATCCTCTTTAAAAATACTTAAATAATTTAAATATACGAATCTCATCTGTTAGAGTCATTCTACAGGCAAACATTATAAGGCATGTGAAAAGGTTGTCGTTCCACCACTGCGCGTCTCGTAAGACATTTTCTACCACGCACCACCACGTTATGGAACCAGATGCCTGCCACGCTATTTACGAACCATTACGACATGGGGTCCTGCAAGGAAAAAGCGTACCAATCCCTAAAAGGCCGGCATCGCACTCACGAGCTCCCAGCCACAAGAGTGTCTTTATGGTGGGCCTCCTGCTCGTTTGTCCCCTCTTCTATAAAAAAAGGCAATCGTTTGACCCAAAAGGACATACGTGAGGTATAAACTGGCCACATAGTTATATTTTTGGATTATTCATATGAGGAATCGATTCCTTTGTCTTTCGGTAGTATATGGAATTTGTATTCACTAAACATTAATTTTTTTACAAAATTCACGTACCCCAGACGAAAAGAACACATGCGTTATTCATCATTATCTCTCGAGGGGCATACCAGCGATAAATGCGTCGGATTTGGCGTCAATGCACTCTGCAGCATGCTAGGTCAGTTCCCTGTGAGTCAGTCAATGCACCGTTGTATTCCTTACGTCAGTTAAATCACTGCAATATCAGTAGATTTACCGCTTATTCTGAGTATTATTTATGGATTATACGCTTGTAATTTACTAGAAATAGAACTATTTAATAGAATCACGAATAACAATTGTGTTTATACATATATATATATATATATATATATATATATATATATATATATATATATATATATATAACACGAAAGACGTTACCGATTTCAAAATAGACGGTACCGATTCGCGAATGACAAATGAAAGCGGTTTTGTCAACTGTCATTCACAATTAGGTTTGAGGGAAAACAAAAGAGCGTCGACGCTCGAACCAATTAATGCTAAGTAACTTGTGTATGACTTATGAGCTAAAGGACAGCTACATAAGAGTGATAAGGATAAGGATAATGGCTAAATGAAGGGACTTAAGACTAGATCTTTTAAAATTTAGACCACAGTTCAGACATATCAATGAAAAAAGAAATGGTAATAATAATAATAATAGTAATAATAATACAAAAGTCTTTCTTCCAAATTGATTCCCATTGAAGCAGAGACTTTTGGACCTTGGGGTACAGTGCACAGGCGCTCATTCAATTATTAAGTAGACGACTCAAGAGCAAGTGGTTTTTTCGCTCAACGTAATGCCAGAATTATTGCCACAGCAAGCTTTTAAAATTTATTTTTGTCTATATTTCTTAATAGTAATAGTTATGATAAGCTAAAGTAATGCTAAGTCCAATTCCATGCAGGCCCGATAAACTTCGCCTTCGCATTGTCATTTTGTGATATACCAGCACAGACACGATATTATTTATTTATTTATTTAATAAGGCACACCAACAACACACGTACAAACATAACCCGAACAAAATTAAAAAAAAAACACACAAGGCATGTATGTGCATAAATTATAGGGATGCACAGCATTACAGGTATACAATTTAAAAAAAAAAACAAATATAAAACAAAAAGAAACTACACACAGAAATAAAACAAAAAATGAACGTTCCCAAATTGGAGTCTATTGGCGAAACAAGGTCCGCAACAATTTGCGTCTGAAGACATGGAGACTATCACTAAATGGATCAGCGTCGCATGTCCTCAGAGCACAGTTCATCGATGACAGGCATGATATATACATAGATGTATATGGATTGACAGCAGTATATACATGTTTGTTGCTATATAAAAAGCACAGTAAACATTTGAAATTAAAGATTGTAATGTTGGTTGTGTAATCGAAGCCTTGGCCATCTGTGAGATCAACCCCTTCCCGGTGACCCTTCGGTCATTTTTTATCGCACAATAAATATAATTAATGAGAAATATCAGTTACGTTACCCGTCCAATATTGATTCTTATACATTTGAATAGTTTCCGAATCCATTTTGATATGACATCAAATTTGAATAATAAAAAGCTTTTGAAACATATAAGAAGTTTGAATTGCATTCACTTAATTTCTGGACTTATTTAATCAGGTTTCAGTATTTTTATAGGAAATTCGTTGCATAAAATACATTTTTTAACATATTAGTTTATTTATAATGGTTTACAAACGTATAAAAAGTAAATATGTGACTGACAATATTGATTTTGCTTCGACAAATAAGTGTATACGCGCACTTAAAACTGTTTGATACCTTTCATGCATGCTGTAATTATTATCACGTTAAAAGATGTAAGAAAATTAAAACAACAGATGGAAGTTAAATAAATTTTCTAATTACTTAATCATTATCCTGGGGCCTTTTGCCCAGGAATAGGTCACAATATAGGGTAATACAAAACTATCAAATCAGGCACACTTTCTGACACTTCGCAAAGTTATTCTGTTTATACATTATCCATTCATTTTTAATGTCATTGTCTTTTAGTCGTGGATAATTTTTAAGTTATTTTTGTTACAAAAAACATATAAAAAACACAATATATGTTTTCATATTCATATTTTATAATGATTTGACCTCTTTACACATTTATTTACAGTTAAAACAAAATGTACTTACTTTAAAGTTATAAAATCAATATAACCACTGTGTAGTGAAGTAAAAAACAATTGAATAGTACAATATAGACTGTAAGTTAAATAAATATTAAACCATAATTGTATGTATTTATTAAATCATTTAAATAAACCAGCAAAAATAACTATACAACTACAAGTAGATTTTGACTTGTTGTTAAAATATAAAAAGGATTTTGAAAAATTCGATTTATAAATGGCTTTCAACTTTTTTGCGATAAAGCCTATGGTCCTATATCTATCTCCATACAACATTTCATTGAAATCGGTTCAGTAGTTTAAACGTGAAACAAACATGCAGACAGTGTTAATCTCGCATTTAAAATATTAATGTAAAAAGCAATTTAAAAAAATAAATAAAAATCGATTAAAAAGTTTGTTCATCGGTAGGTTTTCGGGTATATACGGTGTAAACTCCACGTACCGGCACTCGATTTAACGACTCCCCTCTCTAAAGCGTCGAAATCAATCGGCTTTGTTTGGTTTAGCTTGATTTCAATACAATGCTTTTTCTTCTCTCCATTTTTCCTCTGCAATACACAGTGTCAGTTACATACAGCGTACACTGTATCTGAAATAAAAAAGCCCATCCATAACAAAAGCTGCAAATAATTGCAGGGTCAAAGTGAAGGGTGAGCAGATGTAAAAAAACGATTGGTGAAGGAATGGGCATGATAACGTGATCTGCAAGTGTGCATGGGTGCAGCTTTGACTGTTGGCCAATGGCGGTCAAGTTTGACGTGGGGCAAGGAAGCCCACAGATAAAAATGCGATACATTTAGTTAAAGCCACCGTTTTAATGGCTTATTGCACCTTTCTACTACGAAGATAACCACCTTCGTATAAAAGACGATACATTTTAAAAAGTTTATTCAAACAAGATTCGGTTAGGTGTGTTTTTTTCTTAACTGTTATACTTAGTTCTAACTAGAATTATAGTAAAAAAATTAAAGGATATTTTTTTTTATAGAAGAGGGGGCAAACGAGCAGCAGGCCGTAGACACTCACGCGGCTGGTAGCTCGTGAGTGTGTTGCCGGCCTTTAAAGGAAAATTATGAAATGGAGGGATAGGGGAAAGGATGGGTACCGGAAGATCTCACTCACCGAACGAAACGCGAGTACAAAATGAACAAAGTACAATTGTATCACTTTACGCCGGTTTTCTGTGAGAGAGTGGTATTTCTCCGGCCGTGCCAGCCCATTCGGCTGAAGCTCTAAGTAACAGCATGGCACTCCTCTAAGATTATTTCATAATATCATTTAGTTTTAGACAGAATAGTTTTTTATTCTTTCTATTATTATAAATTATTATTTCTAACTCATTATATAACATAAATGAGTTAGAAATATATTATTAATATAACTTGCTATATAGGGTAGACCGATAAAGCTTTGAGCAGGAGATGAGAAGCAGCCCCGCATGACATTATCATAGAACACATTTTTTGCTTTGACTAAATTTCAATTCATCAAAATTAAACATGTATCAATTAATATTGGGATTCTAATGGATTAGTTATCTAATTCTTATTTATACATAATTACTAATGAATAAAAAACAAAACAAATTTAAAAAGTTTTGTCCTTATAGCAGAGTACCCATAATGCTGGCATTTCCTCGCTATATCAAACTCAAAATATCTTTATTCAAGTAGGTCTTTATAAAGACACTTTTGAATCGTCAATTTTTACACTACCACCGGTTCGGAAAGCAGTCATCTACCGAGAGGAACCGGCAAGAATATCGCGATGTTTATACGCTGAGCGAGAAAAGCACCAGCTCTTGGATCACCGGTACTGACTACCAGGCACCTCCTTTATTCCTTAACAAGCGCCTGTGCACTTGTACTCCAAGGTCCAAAAGTCTTTTTAACTGTCTTAGGATTGATTGCAAATAAATATTTTTTTTGGATTTGGTAAAAAAGTATCTTCATGTATTTAAAAAAAACATAGATAAGAAAGGCCGGATACATTTTTGTAAGGGTTGCGATTTATTGCGGACCGAGACGGTCAACGGTTAAGGCATTTTTAATTGGCTACAAAATGTTTCATTAAAGATAACATTTGTAAATTTTATTTTAAAATATTTAATTCAGCATTATTCAAGTCGGTTAAAAGTTATAATTTTGAAAGGAAGAAAGATATTATATGTTTATTTTCACACACACACACACACGGCAAACACAACATCACAATAAATTATAAGTATTTTTAAAACTAACTAAAATAGAGAACATTGCTTTGTTGCAATTGGCGCGGGCGTGCGCCAAATGCTAAACTATTTAAATGAAAACTAAAAGTAATAATTAAATAATAAAAGGAAGAGAGAAAATAAAAATAGTGGGATTAAGTTGGTGAAACAGGATAGGAACGGGACAAACGTTTAAAAAAATACGATTTGTCCTATACAGCGTACACTCTATATAACGACACTGAATGGATTGTGCATTTCATGGCGTTATAGAGAGTGGTCTTGAAATATGAAAAGAAACATTGTATGAAATACAAGCTAAACCAACGAGAGCCGATTGATTTCGACGCTTAAGAGAATGTCGTTAAATCGAGTGACGTCACATGGAGTATATACTGTATATGAGAAATACGTTTTCAAATATGACGTTGTTTATTAACCCGGTAGTCGAATGTAGGACCTCATAACATTGGCGTGACCATTGCTGATTGTAATCGTAAATCATTGCGTGTTGTAAAAAAAATATTACGCTTTATTTAGCTACTTTAAGCTTGTATACGTTAAACTTATTTTTCTATTAACAATTTAGATAGTGTCTATTATTACGACTATATCTCGGGATAGATGTTATTATCAATATTTCCTATAGTTACCTGGTCAGCTAGATCTGGTAATTTGGATAAAATTACTGAGTTCATAGAGCTGCTTAAGTATATTTAATTAAACTTTAAACGTGGAAATAGATGATGTTAGTTTATATAAGAGCAGCCGGCGGCTTTGTCGCTTATAAGCGATCTCTTTCAGGCAACGCACAGTTATTTATTTATTTACGGCCGAAGCCAAAAAACACATACAATTTTTAACTTAAATCTAACAACCTCTCATATTCGCCTACTATCATTCCTAACCCTGTCATAAAAATGTCACATTCTGGTGCAGAGCTAATGAAACGATTCGTTAGGGCGATCATACGCGGAATTGGGCTTTGACGGCGGAGGCTTGCTCGAAAGCGTACCTCAGCCAACAATGTACCCCTCCTGAGTTGGTAAAAATTGTTAGATATAGTAATAGATTATAGGGTACTGTTAAATGCATATGACGAAGATATTAACCACTGTGTGGTATTTTGATTAGTCAGAATTCAGAGGAGTGACGATAAAATTTGTATTATCCAGTCTATTTTAACCAGACACCATTCTACCACGTCTAATAGTCAAGGGGCTTTCATAACGTGACGAACAATGCATTCTTCGTATGTACGTTTCCACGCATATACGAAATGAAAGATATACATATTTAATATGAAAATGCGGATGGAGCAAAAAAATAAGATATTGCATTTATATCAACAATAAATCTAATGACACGACAACGTCTATAAATATAATCGAAACAGGTAGAATTTGGTGGTTCAATTACGAAACGACGTAAGGGCTTTGAAAACTGTTAGATAATATAGGTCTCTAATAATTTGTGTTTGGGTTTATTATTGTGTGTGGTTGTGCGAGTTCATCTTTTTGTGAAACCAGAGGTCGGTTGCTGAAAGGGTTGTGTGGGAACGGAGGGCACCTGCATCTACACATGGTGTTTGGTTTTTTTAACCCTTAGCTGATCTAATGCAGTTTTTTAACCCATCTGGCGTAGAATCAACAGAGTTGTATTCGTTGCAACGCCTCTGTACCGGTATTGTTTTGATTTCTACTTTGCCTTTAAAAAAGTATTCTTTTTATTTATTTAATAAGGCACACCAACACACATACAAACATAACACGAACAAAATTACAAAAAAAACACACAAGGCATGTATGTGCATAAATTATAGGGATGCACAGCATTACAGGTATACAATTTAAAAAAAAAAACAACTAAACAAACATATATAAAACAAAAAATTAACGTTTCCAAATTGGAGTCTATTGGCGAAACAAGGTCCGCAACAATTTTGCGTCTGAAGACATGGAGACTATCACTAAATGGATCATCGTCGCATGTCCTCAGAGCACACACACAGTTCATCGATGACAGGCATCTAATGAGTGGACTGTTACAACCTACGTTTGTCCTCGCTATCTGGGTATAAAAAAGATTACATGGTTTTCTAGAGCTAAATTTATTAAAAAATTGACTCTTTCCAAAATACTTGGCATATCTATCGTATAAAGTACAAATTTTTATTTTTGTATAAAGATCATTATACTTGCTTAAATGTTATTTGAACCTACCTAAGTTACCTAGTTATAAAACTATCACAGTTGAAATGTACCATGTGTCAGTACCATCCGTCTATTACATACAAAATTCTATTCGATAATAAATAACTTAATTAATTATATATTCTACAATGACCAAACTTATGCGGTTATCTACCGAGAAGAACCGGCAAGAAACTCGATAGCTGATGATGTAAACATGTCATACTGTTACGTACTAACATTACTCAAGTATTAAACTGTCCCAATTGCTGACGCAAGAATCTATATCGTCAAAATTAATCCATATCATCCAGTTCTCCTTTAATGATATCGTTAAAACATATTCAAGCGAACTGCGAACTGTCAATTGCAAATGTTTGATGTGGCATTATCCTGTTCATTACGTGTCATTAAATATCATCCAGCTAACATAGAACCATGAAAGTGTAAAAAACCCTATGCGTTCATGTATCTAGCTCTGGTTTATGAATTATTTAGTCGTGTGGTCGTTACCTGCCCCTATTTCTCGCCAGTATTTATTCATTTCGCAACACATTACACGTCGGCCTTTTCACCCTCCCTGGCTGTTAGTTCGCCAATGAATTGTTAATGTGGCTTCGTTAAAGGCCGCGAATTCATGCCGACAGCACGCGAGCGGTAATTGTGAAATTATTATTGATTTCAACGCGATTTCGTATAAGAGAAATGTAAATGAATTCTGGTGTTAATTTTTTTTATGTCAAATGCTTATTCTATATTGGCGATTTTATGGAGCGGAGGTTTCTTGCCAGTTCTTCTCGTCTCGTACGCCCTTGATTTGGGAACTGGCAGTGAATGAAGAGTCGATAATACCTTACCTATTTGAATAAAGATATGTTTGGATATTGATTATATTAGATTTTAATACACCAAGGTTCGTACATAATTGGCAGTACATAATAGGCATGTATGAACGTATGATATATAATAATAAAAGTTATTAGATGCTTAATATAAGAAAGATTTTATTTTTTTTGAAAGAAAAAGAAACGTGCCGAAAGAAAACGAACACAGTTCGTAAATGATCAATTCAAACGCACTTAAAATTAAAATATCGTTTTGCAATCATTCATAATATTTATTTATTTAAGCTTTATTGCACTTAAACAGTAGAAATAAATGACGTTAATAGATGTTAGTACATATAAGAGCAACGTGTGGTCTTATCGCTAATAAGCGATCTTTTCCAGACCACCCATAATATGACAATTACAAAAAACATTTTAACAAATCAGGAAATTTAATTAATTATAAATATATAATATAAATATCGTGCAAAAACAATAGCCTCGCGTACTTGGCCTTTATAATTATCTTCATAACAATTCACTTGTTACACGAAGGTTATAAATCTGTGAATATGGCGACCAAGGAGCATAGAAACAATATTAAAAGTACTGTTTAATTAACCTTACAATTTGAAAATAAACTAAATTTTATATATAATACTAGCTGATACCGACAAACTTCGTTTTGCCATAAAAAAAATGTTTTTAAAAATGGCCGATTCTCAGTCCTACTCAATATGGCCACAAAATTTCCGGAGAATCGGTCAACCCGTTTCGGAGGAGTACGGGAACGAACATTGTGACACGAGAATTTTATATATAAGATTTACTCTCGTTCGTATTTTTAAGAAAATAAATGGTCTTAACCTGAAAACTCTTATAAGTCACTTAAATAATAATATTATGTATTTACAAAATGTATTATTAACATCAAATAGCTCCATTTACTAACAAAATATCTTACATTTTGTAATTATTTTAACGAACGCTGTTATATCACAAACATATATATATATATATTTCTTACAGTAGAGAGTACGAGTGTAGGGTCAGCAAATTTGACTGATAAAAATTCAGTATTTTTTGTTATACAAAAAGTAAAGCTGTTTATTGTGTTAATCGGATTTTTTTTTGCATAAGCGGATAACCCTTTTACCTGCATTGAATGCGCATTGTATGCAATTGAGTTGTGCAAGGGTGCACAGGTCGCAATGAACCAGAATATTAACTAAATTTCGTAATTTTCGCTTTATATATATATATAAAGCTATAATATAATATACTATTGATTTCTTTATAAATCGTATTACAAAAAAACACAAAATAAATTTAAAATGATTGGTCCTTCACAGGCACCTACTTAATTTCTTAATAAGCTCCTGTGCACATGTAGCCCAAGGTCCAAAAGTCTTTATATATAGTAGTCAATAGCTACTTGGTTATTTAATAGTTCAAAAAAGTATTTAAAAGTACGATTATTGTATTGACCAATCAGAGCAGAGCTGGGAGTGGGGGCGACATCTTGTTGTGGTGCGCTTGGGTTTCTAAGGCCAGTCTTTGGAAACCCACAGTTGTTAGATCGGTGCCCTGAACCTGCTGGTTTTCATAATTGTGTACTTAATTTAATAATCCGTATTTTTCTCGTACATAGCCCATAAGTATGCGTTCTCCTATGCGATCAGAAAAATCTTATATATTTTTTATTTTTAATTATGAACTACTTAGAAATTACTATTTACCAATTTCCTAATCAAATGCATATAATTATATTGCAGAAACTCTGACTCCCACAGACTACTGACTACTGTCTACCACAGAAGACACTGGACTACCACAAAAATTCACTACACTCGTGCGTAGTAGACAAATGTTGGAAAGTTTGTTAAGCTCGCAAAGGGTGGTCACCCTACAATTAAATTTTTTGCTCAAGGCAAAAAGTTCTAATGCAATATAGGTCAGGTGCACAACCCTTTCGTGTCGTGGGAGTGCGTTTTTTTCGCCAACAAAATGAATTGTGCGATACTTTTTTTACATCGCAAAGTGTTTGTGATAAATTTGTTCCCACAATTTTCAATAGATTAGGGAAGCGACGACAGTTATACTGATCTTTAAATCGGCTAACGGTTAACAGGAATTTTTTATATCCTTTGCAGTACGTAAAATACCATGGGCTGGGCAAAGACCACACAGCCATATTTAGACCATTTAAATATAAAACACGTATAATTCATTATTAAAATGACGTTCATAGACATATTTATCAAGAATAGAGCCTATATTCTAAAACGTCGCCTACACATTCACGAGCTTTCAGCCACCTTAATTTAATTTTATTATTTTATTTCTTAAACCTATACAGCTTATTCCAAAAAGCTTACACAACAAAAATAGATCAACAACGAAGCCAAAACAAGGTCAAAACATACAATCGAAAATAGACAACAAAAAAAAAACACGAATAGAAAAAAATTATTAAAAATATATATATACATATGAACAAGTGCAGTATATTATGTAAAGAACGAGCATTTAAGTGTGTGTGTTAGTGTGTGAAATGATGTTTCTGTGTGTTCACTTCTATAAAAAAACTTTTAAATTACAAATTTATTTTTAATTATCGTGTAAACATTATCAACTGAGTATAGAACATAATCGTATTTTATTTAATGGATATCAATGGAACTTAATTATAATTTATATCACGGAAATTTAACCAAATAGCATATATTTTTAAAACTTTTTACACTTAACAGCTAATGGTTCGAGTCAAAACGTATTTGCTGAAAGAATAATGATAGCGACATGAGAGCCGGAAACAGACATTCGCATACACTTCCTCTCCGTATGTTAGAATTTTGAACTATAAAAAAAACACATCGATCAAATCTAATTATAGGTATACCCTTCCGCAATATTTGAATTAAAACCGAACCAATTTGAAATTAGGCTTTAGCAAAATTAGACGCTATCAGTCATAATCAAACTTAATTTTTAGTTTATATGTAACGAAAAACACTATATTTAGTACATTTAGTGCCAGTTCCATAGTTAAGGGCGTAGAGAGAACGAGAAGAATCGGCAAGAAACTCTCCGCTACTGCTTTAAATTTTCGAAGCATATTCTACAGTACGGTTGTAAAAAATTGCATCATGCTACATTAATATGCATATAAAAAATAAATAAAACCTTTAATACAGAAATAGACCACATTAATACCAATCGACACGAAAAAATACTCCTATTTAGGGAAAATATTGTATTTGATTTAAATTTTAATTATTTAAGGCTTATAACAGTACAATTCAAACATCTAAACATAAAATCGATAAGTTTTAAGTGGCTGGAATGTTTTTAGTTATCGTGAGAGCAAAAATGCTGATAGTGTGAGGGTGTTTTTTTGGGGGGTTCAACGAACTTATTAAGCATATTTCAATTGAATATCCAGTGTCAAAATATTAACACTAACACAATTCTTCAACTGTTTATATTTATTACATACCTTTGCGTTGAGGTCTAATTATGTTAGTAATAATATAAAAACTAAAAAAGCTTAAAAATGAATACTAACACTAAAGAAACAGCGGAGAAGGTGGCCGTATTACTGAAGGATCTTTTAACAAAGTAAAATAGCTTTTTTTTTCTTTTGGAGTAGAGACTTTTGGACCATGGGGTGCAAGTGCACAGGCGCTTATTAAGGAATCCAGTAGGCTCCTGGTAGTCAGTACCGGTAATCCAAGAGCTGGTGCTTTCCTTGCTCAACGTATAAGCATCGCGATGCAGCGAGGAAATGCCGCCAGGGACCTCTGCTACAGGGACCAAACTTTTCAAATTTGTTTTAGTTTTATGTTTTGTTTAATTTTAAGTTATATTAGCTAGGTTAATATTAGAATTTTTTTAAAATTGCTTACAAGATATTATGTTTATATTGTACGTAAGTATTTAATTTTTGTGTCGTCTAATTGTTGTTTTATTTATATTAATATCCTATTATTAATTAATATAAATTCACCAAAAAAAAATAGGGCTACTTGTCACTAAGCATTTAGGACTCATGAAAGTAAATCAAGCCTTTTTTTTAGTACTGTGTATAATTCAATTTTTCAAATTTCGAACCATCTCTCAATTTCAAAATAAACTTATCACGTTGCATTCCATTTTTTTGTGCAAGTTTTTGCACGAAATACCCTCCAACAAAAACACATTAGATATTTACAAACCGTTTGCTTAGCGACAAAGCAAACGGTGATCTTATAGGATTAATCTATGCATTTCTAACCGAACCAGTAATCGGCTTTAAGAACTTTTAGGATTACGTGTATTATTTAGATTATTCTATTTTCTATATAATTTAATATTTAAACAGCATTCTTTCACAAAATAAATAAGATCTATCTTATTATAGAATTGTAATTTACAATATGCAAAACGAAAATGCAACTCTTGTTCCAGAATAAATCGGTCTCTCAATATTGTTGACGAATGAATGGCACAGCTTAGTTCGCGGGCGTGGCACGGCTATTAGCTGCTGACGCCTTCCAGTCCCTGTGAGCTTTATAGGGAATCCCAGCCTCTGAAGCTTTTTTGGATTATGCTCATTACAGTCCATGAATTTAAAAAAATCACAAATATCTTTAATAACTTAGTTAATTAATATAGTACACTTATGAATCGTCAAAGAAGACAAAACATTATAAAAAAATTCACTCTACATTTACGCCAGTTACCAAATCAATACGAAAGTAGGGCATATGAGACTGAACTTCTCGGTAGATGACTGCCTTCCGAACCGGTGGTAGTGTAAAAATTGACGATACAAAAGTGTCTTTATAAAGACGTACTTGAATAAAGATATTTTGAGTTGACAAGAAAGTCTCCGTCACTTTTATTCGCAGAGCCAAAAGAGAAAAATGTACCAAAAAAATACAGTTCCATTGCAAATTATGAAAAATTGTAGCGTTCATGCCGAAGAATGGCCAATCAAATCCTTTGATCACGAGCCTAAATATTTAGAAATACTAACAAATCTAATAGGAATTATTTTGTGTACCGTTTTTGTTAAAAAAATATGATAAATGGCTGGAAGTACTGTTATATTTGATTCCCTCCCACGCTTTTGCACGAATCCAACAGCAAAAAATGATGAAATCGTGTAAGGTCTTTCCTACCTGCTCGTGTGGCTTGCAGATTTGATGTCGTTGTGGATTTTTTGCTTTAATTTGTGACAATTATACCGGTTCATGACTTTTTACCTGGCCGTGTTTTAATACGTTGCGTCTGACAGATTTTTGCGATTTTTTTGACTTTACAGTTAGGTAACAAAAAATGCGATCGGGTTTCTGTTCGGCCTATTCCTAATTAGATTTGGCATTTTGAAAGCAAGCGGCAAAATTGTGCGTATTTTTTATTTTGCCTTAAAAAGTGTTACTGGGATCATTTCCAAAAAAAAAAAACAACCAAGCCGAGTTTCTTGCCTGATTCTTCTCAGCTTGGTCGCGTACGAACAGGCGTAGAATCACTTAGATTTAAGACGATTCAAAAATGGTCCTATGTACCTTAATGAATAAAGATATTTTGAGTTTGAGTTTGAATTTGAAATTTAATATCATATAAATCTATTTGATGCACAAATAGTAGTAGTTAGTAACTTTTATTATACTTGGTAACTTTTTCCGCGATTTCGTTCGCGCACAAAGGGAATTTGGAAAATCGGTTCATAAATCGGCAGTATTCTGGTGAAATTAGTGAGATTTATTTCAACCATTCTTTCGCGAAAAGGTACTTAAGTCTATCTCCATACCGACCTTACATCGAAAACAGTTCAGTAGTTTAAACGCGAAAGCGTATCATACATACATACTTACTTTCGCATACAAATTAAAACGATACATTTTTTTTTAAATCATTGGTCCTTGTAATGCGTAGTGTATGCTGGCATTTCCTCGCTATATCACGATGCATAGCATGAGCGAGAAGAGCACCAGCATTTGGATCACCGGTACTGACTACCAGGCGCCAACTTAATATTCTTCCTTAATTCCATAATAAGCGCCTGCTCACTTGTATCCCTAATTCCAAACTTTACTCTAATAGGTTAAATTAAAAGTTCTACTGAACTAAGTTAACAATAATGGGACGTAATTGGTATGTCATACGTGACATTTTTTTGATATCCAATAACATTCCAAAATTTGGGATCGTCAACGTAATTGACAAGCGACTCCGCCATTTTCCAATAATTATATTATTAATGTTGATATTTAATATAGATAACTACGCGATGACGGTTTTTGTACTTTCAAATTAGCCAATTGCGCCGGAAGATGAGAATTCCCTTAACCCACTCAAATAGGTATTGGTTTGGTTTGATGTGAAAGATGCTTAGCGATTTAAAGGAGTGGCGGAGAGATATTTGCCAGTTCTTCTCGTCAGCTCTTCGCCCTTAATTTGGTAACTGGCAATAAATATAGAGACAATTTTTTTATACCTTTTTGATAAGTGTACCATAGTTACCTATTTTTGATTTTCTTATTTTTAAATAATGGATTTATCTTTTGATGTAAATAGCTAATGCTTTTACTCATGAAAAATATTCCTTACAAAATTTTCAAAGTAGGTACGCTACAAATATACACGGAAATTTCTCGTCTAAAACACGACGGCCATTTTACGCATATCAAAAGCCACCGATGCATATTTTAGTCTTAAATCGATTAGGGATAAGAGAAAAGATATTCAGGTAGATTTTGTGATATTGCATTTTATAGAAAAAACGCGATCTCTCTGCATGTGCCATTTAAAAAGGTATGGTAAAAAGTGGAGCGAAGAATGGCTGCGAGAAGGGTTAAATGGGAGTTGAGCTGAAAAAATTGATAAAACACTTTAAACAGTACTGGTGACGTGCGTTGGCCATTTTTACATGCGGGATTGACAATTCACATATGAATTCGTATTCGAATTTCGAATTGAGTCGGATTAAGTCAATTGACATTGTAAGTCAAACTTTTGTACTATTTTCATTGCTTTGTTATTTTAATTGTCAGTAGCACAATTTTGTATTAATTGTTTATTTTAAAAGAGCAGCTATCGAGTTTCTTGCCGGTTCTTCTCGGTTGATGACTGCCTTCTGAACCGGCGGTGGTCTTTATAAAGACCTAGTTGAATAAAGATATTATATTATATTTCACCTGTATCCCCTTGATGTCTGTTGTTTAACCACTGCGCGTTTCGTAAGACATTTCTTACCAAGCACCACCACGTTATGGAACCAGCTGCCCGCCCCGGTATTTCCGAACCATTACGACGTAGGGCCCTTCAAGAAAAAAGCGTACCAATCCCTAAAAGGCCGGCAACGCACTCACGAGCTCCCGCCCACATAAGTGTCTATGGGAGGCGGCTTCACCTTTATGGTGGGCCTCCTGCTCGTTTGCCCCCTCTTCTCTTAAAAAAAGTACGTTATATATATGATAGATTTGTATAGAATGATTTTAGAACAATCGTTAAATGATATTTTTTTTAGATTAAAAATATATTGTAAACTCAATAAAAATTTTGATAATGGCCACCTCACTGTGCCCATTTTATACATGCTTAGAGAATAATACAAATTGCAGGCAATAATCTAAGTTTTGATGTGGAAACAAAGGTTTATAAAGGGTGTTTTTTTTTGCGTCGCTTTCACAACATGTGCAATCGACAATCGTCTATGACCCAGTTACACACTTCCTTTGCATTAAACGGTTTGAGATATCCGCACTAACACATTAACAATTGTTTTAAAACGTACACGCGGAGGGCTTAACAAATGGGTTAACCGCATTGGCTTCAATAAGCGTAAGGAACTGGGGAAATAATCAGAACAGCGATCTGCGTATTAATATGCATTAGTCGTGATTATTTCACAGCTGATAATGAATGAAAGTCATGAATAATATTATTGTTAAAATGACTCGAATATAATGTAATATATAAAATTCTCGTGTCACAGATTTCGTTCCCTTACTGCTCCGAAACGGGTTGACCGATTCACCTGAAATTTTCTGAGCATTTTATAGACATCATTTTATAGCGGGATCAGCTAGTCTAGTGTATAAAATTCTTGTGTCACAATGTTCGTTCCCATACTGCTCCGAAACGGCTCGGCCGATTGTCGTGAAATTTTGTGAGCGTCTGAGCCAACATTTTTTTTAGCGACGATTTATTTTTGTTATTATATCGCATTAAAAATACATACAACCCTGAATTTTTACACTTTTATCAGCAACCCCTATTTTTTTAGTTATTTTATGACAAAACAACGTTTGCCGGTTCACCTAGTGATATATATTATAATAATAATAACGACTTAATTTAATTATTATTAATAGAAGAGGTGCATACAAAGCAGGAGGCACACTATGCAGGTGAAAACGCCGTAGACACTCAGGTGGGAGCTCGCGGGGGCGTTTCTGGCCTTTAGCTAATTGGAAATTTTACTCTCTTTTCTTGAATACCATAGCCAAGTATTCTACTTATGGTAACTAAATGGTTGTCATAGCTGTATATTGTTATATAGCCTTCTTACATCAATTGTCTGGTGGCACACGCCTTCTCCCTACGAGTGTTTGCACATAGAAAAATTTAAACCACTCAGTTTTCAAAAAAAAAACTCAGTCATATTCAAGTAGGTCTTTATAGACACTTTTCAATCGTAATTTTTTACATTACCACCGGTTCGGAAGGCAGTTATCTACGCGAAGAGCCTGCAGGAAAACTCCATAGATGCCCCTCTAAATATTTCAATACAATTATATTAAATGATTGTTTGAATTATAAAAGCATTGATAAGCTATATATCTATTAAACTATACCGATTGCTGACGCATTGGACGGTCTGTCCTTAAAATATTCTTTTCCAACAAGAATACTTAAGCGTTTTAAATTTCAAATTGAAATTTGCTACTATGTTCCAACACAGGGGTGGTTGCGGTTGACAAACTGACAGCTAATTGAAAAAGCATCTGCACCTTTTGAAGCAGGAGGGCTAATCTCGGGAACCCTTCACTGATTATTTTACATTGGATTGCACGAAGCGTTATTAATATTTATATAAACAAACACATCTACTTAGTCTGGCCATAAATACTGTTACTATTCAAAAAAAGAAAATATTACGTTTGAATTTGGAATCTGTCATTTTTATATGATTGCTTGATGTGTTTTCTTATTTTCGCGCCATTATATTGTTAAATATTTTGTTATATTAAAATGGAGTGGGGTGATAAAGAGAACCGAATCGCTGTGATTGCCTTACATAAAGTAGGTATGGAGAAAAGTGCAATTTTTAAAACCCTCCACCCGCTTGGTATTAGTCAAATGTTTGTTTACCGGGCTATTGATAGGTACAATGATACCTCCTCTGTTTGTGACAGAAAAAGATCTGGCCGTCCACGTACCGTTCGTGTGAAAAAGGTGATTAAAGCAGTTAGGGAAAGAATTCGAAGAAATCCTGTCCGTAAGCAAAAGATTTTATCTCGGGAGATGAAGATAGCTCCTAGAACCATGTCGCGTATATTAAAAGATGACTTAGGACTTGCAGCCTATAAGAGACGTACTGGTCACTTCTTAACTGATAATTTAAAGAAGAATAGGGTGGTAAAATCCAAACAACTACTTAAGCGGTACACAAAGGGAGGTCACAAAAAATTTTTGTTTACGGATGAGAAAATTTTTACAATTGAGCAGTATTTTAATAAACAAAATGACCGTATTTATGCTGGAAGCTCTAAAGAAGCTTCGCAATTAGTAAACAGAGTACAACGTGGGCATTATCCCACTTCAGTGATGGTTTGGTGGGGTGTTAGCTATGAAGGGGTGACTGAGCCATATTTTTGTGAAAAAGGTATTAAAACGTCGGCACAAGTTTATCAAAATACCATTCTTGAGACGGTAGTTAAGCCTTTAACTAACACCATGTTCAATAACAAAGAATGGTGCTTTCAACAAGACTCGGCACCGGGTCATAGAGCTCGATCCACCCAATCTTGGTTGAAAACTAACGTTCCGGACTTTATCAGCACTGAAAACTGGCCGTCGTCAAGTCCTGACCTAAATCCATTGGATTATGATTTATGGTCAGTTTTAGAGAGTAAGGCTTGCTCTAAACGCCATGATAATTTGGAGTCCCTAAAACGATCCATTCGGTTGGCAGTGAAGAATTTTCCTCTAGAAAGAGTTCGTGCTGCTATTGATAACTGGCCTCAACGTTTAAAAGACTGTATTGCAGCCAATGGAGACCACTTCGAATAAACATTGTATATTTTTAATAGTTATATATTGATGTATTAAACTAACTCACTATGAAAGGAATAAATGTTACGTATAAAAAAAAAATCGTGCTTTTCTTTATAACAATATTTATGGCAAGACTAAGTATAATGATTTTAGGATATTTGAAAAAAAACGAGCCGACTATTATTGTTCTTTTCTGGATGAACTGTGTAATTCGTTGCTTTTATTGTTATTTATATTTGAGTGGGAGTGCCGTGGTGTTACTTAGAGTTTCAGCTGAATGGGCAGGCACGGCCGGAGAAATACCACTCTCTCACAGATAACCGGCGCATGCAATTGGACTTTGTTCGTTTTGTACTCGCGTTTCGTTCGGTGCCCATCCTTTCCTCTTCCCCCAACCCCCCATTTCCCAATTTTCCTTTTATTTAAAGGCGATTTAAAGGAGTGGCGTCGAGTTACTTGCCAAAACAGTTCTAGCTTTAAGATTTAACTTTTATTTTCTTCTTAATTTCTTTTATGCATGAAAGAAAACGGCTGAGCAGCACACGGAGTACCCTAGTGTTGGCCTCAAAGCTTTTTGTTCTGATCTTTTGGAACAAATAAATGTCATTAATTTGAAATGTTACAGCTTCGTTTTAGCAATGATATTCCCTATTTTACCGATCCATCTGTCATTTCACAACCTCCAGTGAGACATATATTTAAAGCATTTTAATTGTCACATCTCAAAGGGTTGCACCCACTTTGGCCAAAATAGACATCCCACCAACTAATTTGATTTTTTTTTCTGTAATCCCATGTTAACCGCGTATCCGGAAATAACGATACTTTTATCTCATCACAACAAAGTACCCTTAAGATGTAATTTTAAAGTTGATCTGGGTTTTAATAGTTTTATAAATTCCGCGTAAATACTGTAAAGATTTTTCAGTATGTATTTATTGTCTGAACACAATAAAATCATTTTTTTTATTTAAATAGACGGTGGAACGCTAAAATATTATCGTTTTTTAGAAGAGTGAGCAAACCTGGGAGTTTGCGAATACGTCGCCAGCCTTTAAGTATATGATAGAAGTGTTTATACTGTTAAAGAAAGCTTTGATATTTTTTGTCGTTAAAATATCAAAATGCTACACCGTACCACTTCCTTAAAAGCCTGCAACGCACTCACGACCTCCCAGCCACGTCTATTTGCGGCAACATCTAAGGTATTCCTTGCTTATTTGCCCACTCTTCTATAAAAAATCTTAAATATTATTTATTTACGGCTGAAGCCAAAAAACACATACAGTTTTTAACTTAAATATCATTCCTAACCCTGTCATAAAAATGTCACATTCTGGTGCAGAGCTAATAAAACGCTGAAATTAAAAAAAACTTCACAATGTTCTATATAATTCATGTTTATATACATAAAAAGAGCAATAAAGTCCGATACTATATACGACGCGATATATAACAGATGATAAGAGACGGGTGTGCTAATATTATTCGCTATACCGACTGCAATGTGATTGGTCGAAGCGCGGAGGGCGATCCTCCTTCCTCTTGCGATACGCGAATATCCGCGCACAGTGCAAACACGAATGGTGTCCTTTGTTACTCACACAGAGATTTCCTCTCACTAACCGGTACTAGGCTGGCATGAACGTGTGTTGTGATAGGTCAGTTTTCAAATTTAAAATTCGAATCTTATTTTGACGTTTCTCTTATGTTTTATGTCATTGTTGACAGATAATAAATATTTGTTGTTATAGAGTGAAGACAGATAATTAATTTAGCTGTATGTCCGATGCGTAATTAATACTAATATTATTTGTTTTATTTAAATTAAAAATATAATTATTTTAAGAATATTCTTATGATAAGTCAAATTACGGAAATTGAATATCAAGAACAGTAAGGTCGTTGATACGTTAAAAAAACAAGTTTTATTTAATTGTAGAATTATATATATTTCAGAAAATTCAATGCAGTCTATATTTTAACACAATAAAAAAAATGTTTTATATACTATAGTAGAATAATAAAATAATCTTACATAACAAATTGAATATTGAATGGTGCGAACAGTAACGTTGATACTTAAAGGAATTCAAGTATTATTGAACAGTAGAATTGTAGATTACTCCAGAAAATAAAAGGCAATTTTTTTTTCGAAATTATTTTACGTCAAATATATTAGTGATACAAGTATATTGTGTCTAAGTATATCGAACCTAATTTAAACATTAATTAAAAAATCGTACGATACGAATCGAATGACTAATTCGATTTTGAATGTTATAACGGTTATCTGTGAGAAAAGTAGTGGTCAATGCAAAAGCCATTTGTTTAAACAACTGAACAAAACAAACTTGCACAAAGAAACACAAACAAAGCTCTTTAGCCCTTAATTACCCTTCTCCAAAGCTCACAAAGGGGTTTAATAAGCTTAAAGCTAAAGGAAACTGACCACTGTCCATTCAATGTAATTTGATGTGACATTTATTGTACTATCGACTTCCCCTGTTGTAATAGATATAGCTTCGGCTAAATTTACTACTTAATAGAGTCCTAAGGCACCACCACATCGGGGCAGAGGGCTGATATGACATTTCTCCATTCTTCTCTGTCTGCCTTTCGCCTAAGCTCACTACAAGTTAGACCAATGTTTTGAGCTTCCGCGCCACCAGGTCTGCTTGGGTCGGCCTTGTCTGCCGTCTCTGACTAGTTCCAGTCCAAAGAAAATTGATTTCAATAATCTATGTAAAAGGTCTCAATAAAATGAGGAATATTTAATGTTAATCGTGTGAATTAGTTTCTTGCCTGCATCTTCTCAGCTTGGTCGCGTACAGGATGTGGAGTTAAAGTTAAGATGTTTCAAAATGGACCCGCCTGCTCGTTTGCCCCATGTTACATAAAAAAACATGTACCGTAGAAAACCGATGAAAATTCAGTGTAACATCTCACTCGATGTAACGAGAAACTCTCTAAAGCGTCAAAAGCGTCAAAGCTTTGGTTGGTTTAGCTTGTGTTCTAATCCTAAAAATTCTAAAAATGCACGTTATATAGACTATAAATTATCTGTAAATAACGTACTTTTTGCGCAGCCGGTTAGAAGCATAACGTGAGTACGAATTACCCTTCGCATTAATTTGCTTTGTAAATAAATTCGTCTCCGGCTATCGACTGGTCAGGCGTGGGTCATAGGTGACGAACGGACAGACAAACCTGTATTGTAACGATGTTTTTAATAGGGAGGAAGATTTTTTCAGATGGCTTGGATTTTGGATACGCTGGAGAAACAGAAAACAAACGTTTTTAATCAAAATAGTATTTAACAACGAAATATATTAAAGAAATTGTTATTGTATATTCATATTTCCCTTATATTTTGTATATTTTGAGAGTTATGCCTGAAAATCCTTTTATCACGCCTCACAGTTTTCCACGGTGCAACAAAAGAAGAAGAGAGAGGCAATTTAGAGAATGGATTGAAAATCATAGGTATACGTCAGGAGTCACATGGCAGAGAGTTGTGCAGAGAATTCGCGGCATTTGACGGAGGCCTCTACCACAAACCACACAGGTGAACTAATATAAGTTGCATTTAAGAAAGTTCATTGCATTTATTGCATTTAAGCTTTATTTATTATATTGACAAGTATCTTCCAGAATATGTATTGCGAAAGAATCACACGTTTAAATATTTAAAGGTGTTTCTAAAAAATGTATTGTTAAAAGGGTTGAAGGGTCGATGTGAATTCGCGAGTCCGTCCGTTGGTCACCTCTGACCGATGACCACTGACCTCATGAGACTTAGAACTTGACACTGAACTTGCAATCTGCAATTCCACTATATAAACAAATACATATAAATTTTTATATTAGTCACTCATCGTGTGTTTGTCTGTAAATTCATATGTACAACTTTTAAATAAATTACAGCGTTATTCTTATAATGATATTAAATTGTAAATTTAAAACTCGCGTATAGAGTATTCTGGTATTAGCATACAATTTAAGACTACTTAGAGGACAAATATCGCTTTAATTTGTCGGCAATTGGCTTAGCTTAGGACAGTTTAATGAGTAGCCTTACAATGCTTTAATTATTTGTATTGTAAATAACATAATTTTGTATTAAATATATATTTTAAAAGAGCAGCTATCGAGTTACTTCTCGTTCGATTACTCCGAACCGGTGGTAATGAACTCGATAGTGTCTTTATACCTACCTGACTAAAGATATTTTGAGTTAGATAAATGATTTTTTTAATGAAAAACCTACAAATGCTAGTTTCAAATGTGTTATAATTACTTTTTATAAATTTAAGTGTATTCGTTCACGGTCATCCTTCTATTCGTAACCCCTCGCAATGTCCAGCCGTTGGTCACCTCTGGCCGCTGACCGCTAACCTCTTGGGATAGACAACTTGTTCGGACATTGCCAAGTTCATTTGACATTGAATACAACTTTTTCTCACAATCAATCTTTAGAAAATATTTGGCTATAGATAGATATATAGTGTGGTATTTCTAATTTGTTTTGTTTCTTACTTTTATATCTGATTTTTTTTTCTATTTTTAATTAAATTTTTGTACTGATAAGAGAGCGCGTAATTCATTGACTATATGGAGACATCATCCTTGTATTTTAAAACCTCTACACTAAATAATAAACATCTGTAATTTTAATTAACCTAAAAAAATTATGTTAATTTCTTAAGTATTGTGAATATTTAACTAGATTGCTTTTATATGTAAGAAGTTTTAATAATTGGTTAATTCGTTAAAAACTTCTTTTCTTGTCTAATGACGTATATCTTTGACAATGGGTTGACGGCAACTTGATAATTATCTATAATGCAAAGCTCTGAAAGGCTTCGATGTATTTTTCGTTACTGTCATAAAACAGTTGTCTTGCGAAGATAAACCTATTGTGAAATTAAATATATATATATTGCAAACCAAGAGACAAACCACGTATGTTAAAGATTGACATTAAAGAGGTTACAAATTCCCTTTGTGTAAAACAACTATTTTCTATGTAAGAAATTTTAGTTGACCAGTTCCCAAAAAAATCACGCATTAAAATATTATTATTGTATGCAACTCGCAAAAGGGTTGATCGAGCCCGTTACTCACCTGTGACCTATTATTAGCATAATAACGATGCATTAAGATCACTCTCTAACAATAACTTAATATTTAACGAAATATTTACCTATATGTAACAGGAGGCAAATAGTGAAGTGCTAACCGCCCATCGACACCCGCAACGACAAGCCAACAAGTGAGTTGTCGGCCTTTAAGAGTTTGGACGCTGTTTTTTATAGAGAAAGTGGGCAAACGAGCAGAAGGCACACCATAAAGGTGAAGTCACCCATAGACAATGAAGTGGCTGGGAGCTCGTAAGTGCGTTGCTGGCCTTTAGAGAGTGGTACGCTTTTTTCTTGAAGGACCCTTAGTCGTATTGGTTCGGATATACCGTGTTAGAGGCCATGTTTTCTTTTCTCAATATAATTGGCCTCTTTTTCGGCTTTAAAACATCGACCTTCCTAACCAATCACTGATGTTCTTGTGGCATCATGGCAGAAGAAAATAAAGTTTTTGACTTACGACTCAGAATCTGGTCTACTGGAGTCTTTAGCGTTCTCAAAGTAAAACTTCACGTTAAAATAACGTACCAATTATCAAAGACACTTTGGAATGTTGGGTAGGTTTTAGTGGTATTCAAAAATTTTACTTAGCATATCTGCCTCCCAAACCGGTGGTAGTGTAAAAACTGACGATTATTTATTTATTTACACTTTATTGCACTTAAACAGTATAAGTAAATGACGTTAATAGATGTTAGTACGTATAAGAGCAACGGGCGGCCTTATCGCTAATAAGCGATCTCTTTCAGACAACCCACCATTCAAAAGTGTCTTTATAAACACATACATGCATAAATATATTTTGATTATGAGTTTGTGTGTCTATGGGCGACTTTCTGGTGTCTCATGCTCTTCTATATATAAGTAAACAAAGACTTGGAACGTTGAGGATAATAAATATACTTATGATAAGGAGTGGAAATGTTTCCGGGTGAACAATGTCAATTTTGCAATACAAACAATGGTTCATTGTTCGCGATTTAATTAAATACGCCAATATTTACTGAAGTTGTCTGAACGGAGTTAATGCTGACGAGTTTTATATTGTCAAAATACATAAAACAAATAATGCTAATGGGTTTGTATGTTTATATAGATAGAGAACAACTATCCAACAAAAAAACAATGACAATATTAAATAACATAAATAAAAAATCAAATATTTTATGAATGTTGTCAAAGATATGTTTAGCCGTGCGCCGAATTCACGCTTCAAAGTGGCCATTAACAATATTGTAATTCACTATTTAAATGACCGAAGTGAATAAAATTATTGTTTCAAAAGGAATGACAAATCTAAATATATAAATGCTATTAATATAATTATGTAACCTTATATGCGATCAATTAATCACACATGAACGGAGGTGCCTGAAAATAGTCAACCTGAACCGGAACTTTATTCTTTTTGTATTATTTTATCGAACGAATTAAAAACCATAGACTTATTACTTAATAGACGTAAAAAAAACTCATCTTTCACATTGATCCCTTGGAGTATGGGCTTTGTTATGGATTCCACTTGTGTGAAAGCACAAAATCTGGCACCTGGTAGTCAATACCGGTGATCCAAGAACTGCTGCTTTTCTCGCTCATCGTAAGCATCACGGTACAGCGATGAAATGCCAGCATTATGGGTACTCTGCCACAATGAACAAACTTAGAAGGAACTAAATTAGACCGCGTTTTAAACTGTATTCGTTACCATGGTTACTATGTATTACGTTAGCGCCCATAAAATATATCTTGGCTAATCGTATTAAATATCATGATATTTATTTATCCAGAGTGATACGCAACGGTGACAATTAACATAAGGTAGATGATGTATGTCTATACATCTTTTGTCTGTGTCACCAAAATATAATCTGTATTTATAAAGTATTTACCGGTTCGTAATAATAAGCCGCATCGCGCACATGTTGCGGCGTAAGGGTACGTGGGAAGTCGGAAACTTATATCTTTTTATTGGAAGCTGTAATTAAGGAAACCCAATGTAATTACAAGGGTTGATTGCTAAATATAATTGAACTTTTTTCATAACCCTTTCCAATGTGTATTTTATTTGAAATTATCGTCTACGTAATTACTATGAAATTGTCTACGATATTAGAGTGACGTTTAATTCCATAAAAGGATGCGTGTTTTATAGAAAATCTAAATAGCTATAGAGGAAATGCCGCCAGCATTATGGGTACACTGCCACAAGGACCAGGGTTGCCTGGTAGAGAGCAATTATTAGCGATAAGGCCGCCCGTTACTCTTACATGTATTGACATCATCTATTACTAATATTTAAGGGTAATAAAGTGTGAAAAAATAAATAAAGAACAAACCTTTTACATTTTAGTTTTGTGGTTTGTTTTGTTTATTTTTCATTATAGTTACATTATATCTTACATATCAGAATCTAATTAAATAGGAATTTTAAATAGATATATGACTATTGTCTATAGAACACACTTTTTTAATAGCACAAACTGGCTTAAAGAAGTTAAATGATATGACAGACGTAAGTTTTAGATTACAGTGTTATTATAAAGATACTTCTTCTTCTTGATCAGCCTCCCTCTGTATCTTTAGTCCTGCGAAATAGCTGCACTAGGTCCCGGGTAATGCTCGAACATTTTTCTGCGAACCTTCCTTCTCCAGTGTTAGTTAGAACTTCTACTTCTTATAGTGTCCATGGGCGGCGACTTCACCTTGGTGGGCCTCTTGCTCGTTTGCCCCCTCTTCTATAAAAAAAAATCTAATAAAGGTTGTCAATCAGATTCCTGCTAGCCTCGATATATTTAGTTTTACGGAATAGCTCCACTAAATTCTCTTCTCATATATTGCTTAAATTTATTCTGCCAACATTTCTTCTGCGGCGGTGTTAGTTGAACATGTGTAAATATTATTTAAAACTCAACCACCAGCCATTTAAAGGGTAATTTGCATACAGATAACCATATCATCTAAACAAACATGGATCGGAAGTCGCACGACTGGCTAAAGTTCATTGTCGATAATGTTGTGTATAAATCCTGCAAAAGTGTATGCTACATCTACAGGTTGTAGACATTTAGTAGAAATCTATAATAAATATATATATAATAAATAAGTGATGGTTGGCAATCCGCATCCCGACCTCTCTATAGTTCTGGAATCCAAGCACGGCTTTTTCCTTCTGCCAACCTTTCACCATTATTAACTTCAGACTGTACCGATAATACTGAAGAATGGCCCATGTATGAGCTCTATCGTTGTTTTAGCATAAACTTCCGGAACCAGCTTATGTATTTATATAATATTTTTATTCAGACATTAAAATACTATACATGAATTTGTTTTACAAAACATATACTATTCCACCTGTTTCGCACTTTCAACAAAATTTGCATCGCTTTTGAACACGCTTTATTTTAAGGTACATTTTATTGCTTAGAAACGCGTGTTCTCCAAATACAATCGATTGCTTAAATGGAAACACTATAGAAAAAAAAACACTATATTTCATTATATGCGCGCTATAAGTGTGCATATAATGAAATATCTATATAATGTATGGTTTAGCTCTGACTAGAAAGAAGTCATTTAAGATTCTCGCACCGTACACAGCTCAAAGATTTAACGCATTGAATGTTAAATGATTGGTTTCCATCGTACATACAATCTAACAGAAAAGGATGATTAATACAAGATTGTAGTCGTAAATATATATACAAAATCCTAGTTAATTTAATTTTAATATCCGCTATATTTTAACGTAACAAAACCGCTGGGTATTTTACAGTAAATGTGACAACCGTTTAATATAATCACCAGTTAAATGTTAAATAATATTTATTGAACCTATCACAACATTCGACCCAAATATTAATCGTAATTAAACAGTCGCAAATTAATATATTACGTCTTAAATACAGAGTGTAAAGTGTATATATACAGTGCATAATCTATGTCATCTGTCATGTAACGTTCCAAATTTGAAAAGTACTTTTCCAGCCGTACTTGATTGAAGCATGAAGGTTTTATACGTTATGAAATTGACAACAAAGAAGTTCTTATAGCCACAATCGAAATCTAGTAAACCACGTGACTCCCCTTAATCTCTATAGCTTGATTAAGCATAGTTTAATATATGAAAGGTGTCATGTAATTGTCAAATGTTAAGTGTGTTTATTCGAACGCCAGGAAACTACGTCACGGTAGTTCTCGATGCGCGGGAGTGTGGGACGCGACTCGGTGAATGCGCTGCATGTTGAGGCAGGCCCGCCATTACACGTACGGTCGGCAACGAATATTATCACTCGATTTTATTTTTATTGGATATTTCAAAAAAAAAACTTCTAAAATTTAAATCTTTGTCGATTCAAGCCATTGTCCTGTGTATTTTCTTGGAGAGTCCTAGAATACTTTAGAAACGGGTTTAATGTGATATAATTGAGATATCTTAGATAATTGTTTTGTTTGTATACCTTGTTTTATTATCTTATAAGTTTATTTTTTGTTATTATATTTAGCACATAAGATGTTTGGGGACAGATTTATTTAAATAAAATTATGGTTTATGTTGATCTGTATGTAAATGAAAGGTTTCTACTTTGATATTAATGTTTTTTAAATGAATTTTTAGCTATAAATATATTATTAGCTTAATCAAACCCTATACCGTATACGCTATCATCAAGCACCGCTTAGGTAACAGGCAAACGAGCAGGTGGGTCACTTCGAGTGATGCTAACCGTTGCCCATAGACACCTGCAACGCCAGGAGGCTTACAAATGAGTCGAACTTTGAGGGAGATAAACGCTCTTTTCTTGAAGGCCCTGGTAGTGGTTTAAGAATATCTGCGCTGGCAGTTGGTTCCACAAATGGATGATGAGCGGCAGAAACTGCCTGAAAAACGCACAGTTGTGGAGCACCAGACGTCAAGGTGGTAAAATTTATGTAACCATAGCATAAATGTCATCCAAATTACGTTTGAATTGAGTTAGTTACGTGTTATTAAAAAGCAAAAGTTTGATTACTAAGTATGTATTCAATGTCAGACAAGAGCATTTATGGGTTTTGTTTGTGTGCTGACGCTACGCCAGAATAAATATACATTATGTAGCTACAAGTAACGGGAAGTGTTCGTGGGTGTAAAATTAAGATGATACGGCGCAGACATTTTAAAACTTCGAGATGTTTTACAATATACAGACGATTCCAGACTCCTGCGCGTGCGCATGTTGCTAAGGTATACGTTAGGTATGTTATATTTGCACATTTGAAAGTGGAATACGATTGACAGACCGACAACCGTCACCATTTTGTTAATATATACGTTCTGTTGTTATGTTAAGATTAAAAATGTATGCTTTTTAATTATATTGGTTTAAGATATAAAACACTTTGCGTAGTTCAAATAACATTTCACAACATGTGACTATATTGAAAATTTTCGTAAAGATTAAGTAGTAATAATAAATAGTAATAATGAAGATTTTAAGTTAAGATTTATATGACTATTGATAAAGAATAGGCTCGAATAATTAAAATAGTATATTTTAATATGAACTACAGATATACATGTGAACAATACTGAATTTAAAAATGACTATTAACTGTTATAGTGTCAATTAATTAAAATGTATTTCGTTAGAAAGTACCTTCCTTATAGTTACATACATTTGTAACATCAAACTATTCAATGCCAGTAGATAAACCGCGATGCATATTAAAGTTATTCATATAAAATTTATCGTCCCAAAATCCGAATGGGCGACTAAATAGAAAAATCCGGTCGGCTATTATGGCTAACAGGGCAAGGGGGTAAGGGGAAGGACCCGCAGAGGGGGGGAGGGGGGAAGTGCAATGTCCTCGCCAACATTGCCAGACTCGCTTATCTAAACGAATTATTAGGAGAATGCATTCTAAGACGCATCGAAAAGTTATTCGGGTTTTATAACGTTCATATTTTCGACACTTCGTTTACGTATATTAGATGGTTTTATTTATTTCTTAAACCTATACAGCTTATCGAAAAAAGTTTACACAATAAAAATAGATTAAAAATAAAGCCAAAATAAGGTTATAAAACATAGAACCGGAAATAGAATCTAAGATCAGAAAAAAACAAAAAAAAAAACACGAACAGAAAAAAATATATATAGATGAACAAGTGGAGTTAGTAATGATTTTCATTAATAAGTTAGCGTTTTTCTTGAACAGAATTAAAAACTTGTTTTTCCTGTAAAATCGTACTTTATATCTTTAATTAGGCTCGTACGCAAAATGTTGCTCTAGCTTATTTATTTGTTCACACTTTGTTTGAATATAACAGTGGAAGTAGGAAATTTTAATAGATGTTAGTACATATAAGAGCAACAGGCCGCCTCATCGCTAAAGCGAAGACAACCAACAAAATAAATTAATATAACATTTGGTCCGGTGCAAGTGGTGCGAAGAATACAAACAAAAAAAACAAAGCATACCTACTTTAAATTCAGTAAAACAGAAACTATATATATATATATGGGTTGTCTGGAAGAGATCGCTTATTAGCGATAAGGCCGCCCGTTGCTCTTATATGTACTAACATCTGTTAACGTCATTTGCTTCTAGTGTTTAAGTGCAATAAAGTGTAAAATAAATAAAAAATAAGCTAATTTACAAAAATTTACAAAAAATATATTACGGATGCTTTCGAAGAGGCTGTCATGAATATGAAATTGCTAACAACGATGTTTTCTTGCCTAAGACAAAATGACATAACTTATACATTTCCAAAAAAATCAATCGAGTTTCTTGCCTGATTCTTCTTAGCTCGGTTGCGTACAGAGAGATTTGAGACGATTCAAAAAGGTCCTATGTACCTTAGTGAATAAAGATATACTTTGAAAAGTTATGATATTAAAATTTAGTTATTAAGAATCGATCACTAGTCCACATGATATTCAATTTAAAGTCATACGTAATAGGATATTTAAAAAGTTAATTATGTTGGTATTAGGACGGTGTCGATGAACAATGGGGAAGTGGAAGCCATAAAGGTTTGTGGCGATTTGTGAGGGTGAAGCCTGCATTGTCGAAACTTAGATCATTATACATAATGTAGAGAACATAACTGTTATATAGGCTTTTTAGAGTATAATGACCTAAACCGGCGTAGTGAAATTGCCTTAGTGAAGCCTGGAAGATAATCAGGGGCGGCATTGATTGCAGTAATATTCTGCAATCATTGCTAAGATAACATGCCCCTGATAATTTTTACCGGCTCAGGAGGCATCCATTGCTGGCTGAGGTACGGTTCCAAAGCATCCGCCGACAAAGCAAAATTCCACATATGATCGCCCTAATGAATCATTTCATTAGCTCTGCACCAGAATGTGACATTTTTATGATTAGGAATGATAGTGGACGAATATGAGAGGTTGTTAGATTTAAGTTGAAAATTGTGTTTTTTGGCTTCGGCCGTAAATAAATATAAATGTAGGCAGAGAACATAACTGTTATATACCTAGTTTTTGAGTTATTTGAACGGAACATATATAATATGAAAGAAGAAAGGTATTAAAGAAAAATGTAGATGATTGACACATGTATCAAATAAGAGTTATATACGGGAAAGTAGAAACAAAAACAATAAAAAAAAATCTACACTTAATTTTCAGAGAAGAGAGATTTGACTTTTTTATACCAAATCCGACCACAGTAGAAAATATTTATTATCGGTTTTAATACTTTTTTGTCGATGATGTTTCGCTGAATTTTGTTTGAATGTTTAACATTACCGAGCTTAGATATCCTTAACCTCAAATGCGACAGCTTCCAGCTTTACACCTCTATAACACACACACACAAACACAATTGTGTATATTTCGGTAATCGAAATACTGCGAACAAGTGCCTTATCGCAAATTCGTTAATTACCGATGCGCACATCGAAGTTATCTCATTTAGCAATTAAGAATCAATTATTCGGTCACGTTTATTATTTGTGATATCTGTAAAACCGCATATTACCAAAATGTTTATCAGCGTTCTTAATAATCTTGCGAACTGTACACATTTTTACGACATAATTGGGAATGATAGTACACAGATGTAGTACATTTAAGAACAATTACATAGGTTGCATTATAACATTACAATTCACAATAAAAAACCTGTTTTTAATGCAACGAGATTTGTCGGTCTGTATAATTTTAGTCTATATAAAATCTAAATATCTATGTATCTATATAAAATAACAAACTGTAATATAGTATCCATACCACTACTATAACGAACTATACATATTATTCTATACATAGCTATTGAATCGAATCTAGATGCGAATATTGACAAATCTATAGTGGTGACGTCATTGTCTGATATAGCAAACATGCATTTACTGAACGAACCTTGGTTTTAGTACATAAACTCAAACCCTTTGGGCCTATTAACCGAGTAAGAGCGGGCGTGGTAATGTGACAGCGGTGAAGTGGGGAGGGGGAGGGGGGGGGAGTCTTGACCTTGGAGAAGGATCGGGGCGAAGCACGCGGTCCCTGACCTGACTATTTCGAGTGGCAAGTGCACGCCGCGCTGCATGCAATGTGCATACCGAAATAACCGCTCGGACTCTCGTCTTGGCCACGCCCACCGCGCCCGTCAGGATACTTATATTAAATACATTTCATATATGAATCTGTCACCATTTTAACTTTCTGCAAAGTGTCAAAGTCCAAGTTAAAATTGTCAAAATTGGACCTTTTGAACGTTAACTAAGTCAGGCTAATGATTTCTCTTTAGCTGTAACGGACTGTAGATAGATTTAAATAACAGACGGTAGTTCATACCGACTGTTTAAAAAGCTACACAGTATATGTATGTATGTGTACCCTTTTGAATCTTTTGAAGTATTCCCATACAATATACCATCTCATAAACTCCAGTCACGAAACCATCCATTACGTACTGATCCGATAATATATAAAAAATTAAAAACATAGCTTAATAAACTAGATAAGTGTCCGCGTGTATAATGGTACGTTAAAACTTGTGAGAGCTTTGATGGACGAGGGAAAGGCTCCGTTCAAGGTTGCTACTTTCACAAGTAGCGCGGAGTGCATTTCTAACACTCCAGTTGTGACTGCGAATGACATGTTTTATCAATAAACTGCATTTTGATAAAAATATTCCCATTTTTATGTCAGTAGTGCAAGCGTTATTTTGCTATAACATTATTAGTATACCATACACATATGTATTGTAAGTATTATTCTGGGTATAGTTGAAGATTTTCATACCAAAGTACTATGCGATTGGTTTTTTAATGAAACCCACCTACCAGTTAACAAGACGCAGAGTTTGCGACTGCGTCGAACAGTGTTAGTTCTGTGTAGTGCATCAATAAAATTGATATAACCAAGGTTAAATAACACAAAGAGCATGTCTTTCTCTGAATTGATTATAAGTAGGGGCGAGGGTGGACTGCCGAATGCAGCGTCCGGGAGCATCGAAGCGCGGCCAACGACCCAATAGTCGCATTAGCATAGTAATATTCGTGTCTTGCGATGTGTGTGTGTATGTCTTTATGTGTGTGTTGCGCCCGCGTTCGCGCCTTGCCATTGTGATCCTTCGATTTGTTGAACACTGTATATTCGTTAAAATCAATCCCAAAACACGACAATAAACAGCCTCTTTAGTACATAGCGACTGTTATGATAGTCTTACATTTAAGATTTAATTTGTTACATTAATTTATTTTACAATTTAATAGATAGGCCTCCACACTTCCAGGATACCCTGTGAAGATGACGGATGACATAAATGTGAAAATTTCAGTAACAACTCAACTTGTGTTTGAGTTTGATTTCTTTCCAATCTTCAAGTTAATAATTTGCGTCACCAAAAAAAACCAACCAAGCATAGTTTCTTGCCTGCTTCGTTTGTCGCGTACGAACAACGATACCATGGTCCTATATATCTTACCGAATAAAACGATTCGACTTTGATTTAACTGTTTTGATGCGGAAATCGAGTGTTTATTTACCAATAAAAAGGTTCAATAGACTAATTAGATTATTGGCGATCTTTTGTTACGGTAACCCACAAAACCACCTCAAAGCGTATTGTTAAAATAAAGACCAGAAAAAAAGGGCATACTCTCACAAATTTGCATTTCCATCCAACTTGAATGAATTTCGAATTTCGAACGCCGTACGTAGGTAGGCCAGGCTACCTGCACATCCAATTTTTTTTTGCTCGTTAACTCATTGCGTAATTTTCTGCATTACGTAGAAACCCCTTTTTCCAATTTTTATTGCACCATTCGTATCGGTGCCTTTGGCGTCTGGCCGATCGTTGTAAAATAATAAAAAATTGCATTATCCGCACAAATGTGGCTGGAAAGGGTTGCGCGACTCTCTTATTGTTTCAAAAAAAAGGGGTTTTTAACGGTGTTTTGACGTTTATCTATTGAAGCATTAAGAAAAAGAACATTAGGAATACTTGTCCAAATGGATTCTAAATTCAAACTGAGGTCACCGCTACGGTTGATAGTCAACTGTCATTTGTCACTGTAATAATTCGAAGCTACTTTTATATGATAACTCTTTCCTTTTAGTATAATGGTAAAACGAAGATAAAGTAGTTATACTAGCTACTAAAGCTGTTGTAATTATCGAATATGACTGTAATATAATATACGTAACACATCTATAGTCTATGACGATGTCTACTTTTAGCCATTTTATTAAGTAGTTAAACAAAAAAAAAATAACATCTGAATTGTATTACTGTATTGAGTATTTAATAAGGACACACTCAAACATAACTTAAACAAAACTACAAGAACACACATGTATGTGTAAATTTAAGGTATTTAAAGAAAAGAAAAAAATTGACAAAACTATACATTAAAACCTATTAATAATGAAAAAAGTATGTGATTTATTTAAAATGTAATTTTAACCGCGAGTTGAAATACCATGTCCAGCCATCTAGTAATCACAAATATTTCGTAAAGATTTTGAAGACTCATTGAAAAATTAAGATTACGCGATCATTAGCTCATGAGCTTCAGTCCCATATACATATTGAGAGACCGAAGTTGAGAGATACATTCTGCTATACGAACATTGGCGTCGATATCCAGAACGTTTTGGATTTAAAACATATGGTGTATGTGAACAACTAGATAAAATATATATTTTTTTAACAATGCTGTTGCTTTATAGAAAACACAGTTACAAAGGAATGCTTATATATCAAAAACCTGTTTATTAAGTACTGCACATAGCATATACCTCAAGACCACATGTCTGATAGATGGAGCTGGAGCTGGTATCTGAGATATTGGTGTGTATTACATACAGTAAACTCTATAAACGACATTGAAGGTACTGTGCATTTTATGCGTTATAGAGAGTGGTCGTTAAATGCAGAGAAAGAAAATCATTGTATAAACCAACCAAGCCAATTGATTTCGACGCTTTAGACGCTTTAGAGTTTTGCCGTGGAATCGGGGGTGTTACATGGAGTTTACACTGTATTTCATACTAAGGACGCCAGCCTTAGGCCCCACATCGGTACAGAGAGGCATTCTCCATTCATATCAGACATTTTAAAAGCAACGTTAAAGATTCACAAGTTAATTACTTGTGTTAAAGGCTACATTAATTGCACAAAGTTAAAATTACGGTATTCCTGTGAATAACGTAAACACAAAAGGTTGTTTGGCGCCCAGCAAACGTGCCGAATTTATATATGATCAAAGGCACCGACTTTATTGCCTTTCTTTTTTTTTTACCTTTTTCACCCTTATCGCTAACGGTTCCTTATAACATACGAACAATATCGTTTTGTATGTGTTTTTAACATTTAACAATACATGTATTGTTGTGTTATCAATTGCGTACAACTTTTTGTTTCGCTAATGTGCTATGTGAAATAATTCGCAGTGTGGTGTTTTATTTTAAATCAATCGGTTATAATTTTATACTTATAGATAACTCGAACACAAAATATATCTATTCAAGTAGTGCTTTATAAAGACACTTTTGAATCGTCAATTTTTTACATTACCACAAGTACTGACTTATCCATTCGCGAATAATAGAATGACTACAGTTGTGTTTAGTGCCAGTCCCCCAAAAATCGTAGAGCGGACGAGAAGAACTGGCAAGATACTCTCTGCCAATCCTTTAAATCGCCAATGGTATACAGTACGGTTGTTAAGAGCTGCTGCAAAAAAAATATATTGCATTGTGAAATAGGTGCACGCATTTACGTTATAGTGATACCATTCCACAAAAACACATTAAATGAATCTAGAATAAATATCTTGTAAACCTTTTAAAACGAAATGTCATATTAATAAATTCAATTTAAATATTAATCATATTGTAATTTGTGATTCAAGACCTGGTGCTTTTCTCGCTCAGCGTGTAAGCATCGCCATCCAGCGAGGAAATGCCAGCATTATGGGTACTCTGCCACAAGGACCATACTTTTTAAATTTGTTTTGTTTATTTTTTCGTTAATACAAATGAAGGAAATAGGGCATGTTTTATTTTAGGCTACCATTAGTAAGTAAATATACACCAGAGACTAAGAATAATATATTCGATCTGATATGAAGACAAAATGGTGGTGAAATTAAAATCGCCTCAGTCCATTATCATTATAGCGGCGTGGGCAAATGATAAAAGTCAATCTACACATCAATCGTCAAACATCGTGTTTCGACGACACGCGATTACTTAATAATGTATGGAATATCGATGTTAACCACTTTTGTGGGGCCTGCGTATGCCTTCAGACAAAATTACAATCAATACAGTTGACATGCTAAAAGTTTAATTTACGAGAACTATTTTAGTAGAAATAATTATAATACAATTATTGCTTATGAACAGAATCTCTCTTTAATCTTAAACAATATTTATTTAATAACACAAACAACACACATATAAACAAGAACACACAAGACATGTGTGTGCATTAATTAAAGGTATGCGTTGTAAAGAAAAATTGCAAAAACACACGAAATACGAAAAAAGCAATTAATCATACAAATAAAACAAAACAAGTACCAGTTAGTGTAGTGTGAAATTGTGTGTATGTGTGCGTGCGTGTAAATCAAAGTGTTATATTATAATAATAAGGTTTTGTAATCCGTTCGAAGATCATTATTTAGACTACTTTATAGAAGAGGGGGCAAACGAGCAGGAGGTCCACCATAAAGGTGAAGTCGCGGCCCATAGACACACACGCGGCTGGGAGCTCGTGAGTGCGTTGGCGGCCCTTAAAGGAAAATTCGGAAATGGGGGGGGGGGTAGGGGATGAGGACGGTGGAGGGGAAAGTATGGGCACCGGAAGATCTCACTCACCGAACGAAACTCGAGTACGAAATGAACAAAGTCCAATTGTATCACTTTACGCCGGTTTTCTGCGAGAGAGTGGTATTTCTCCGGCCGTGCCTGCCCATTCGGACGAAACTCTAAGTAACAGCATGGCACTCAAAAGACTAGTCTGTATCTAACCTAATATGTTATAATAGGTATATATTATTTTAAAAGTGTATTGCTGGCACTTCGATTCACTTATATCGATACTCTAATTATTCATAAATATACACCAGAATGTGTTTTTAGCAGTATATAAGCGATACATATAAATAATTAGTGTTATTTTTAAAATACTTAAATCTAACAACCTATAAAATGCGAGTGTAAAATTCTATTTTATTTTGCGTATGTTTTTTGGCTTCGGTTGTAAATACACTTGCAGTCTCTATAAAGCAGAAGCGTAGATTTTAATAAAATTGCACTTTCAGTAGTAGGTATCCTATATAATTGTTTTATGTAAAAAATAAATAATTTTTCATACGAAATATGTTCCTTACGAAATATTGATGTTCTAATGACGCGCGGACAAAGTTTTGGGTGGACATGGTGGTGCCAAATGACATCCAATCAATTATTCATTGAACCACCACATTTGCGTGTAAAAGCATACGATACGAATCGATAGTTTTATTTGGTATTATTTGAATACTTTAACTTGTTTTAACGGTTTTATCGAGATTATATTCTTTAAAATTAAAAAGAAAACCAACTACAAATCTTTCTTACCGACATAAGAAAGAGCAAGAAGGCATGAAGAACCTTTTTGTTGTTGATGTTCTATGCAGGAGCGTTTCTCTACATCCCGTTTTAAAATGAATCTTATTTTTGACAGTGTTTAAAAGCTCTCATCTCCGGAACTTCGCGATCATATTATGCTAATACTAGGTAATAAATATCGCTAAAAAATCGAAGTCTAAACAACTCAGTTCGTATGGTCTTGATCGATACAATGTGTGGTCTGTCCAATTAATCAAGAGGTTTTTAAAAAGTTTTGGGGCGTACTGGGGTCGGGGAGGCTTCAATTATTAAGCACTGAACACGAAATATGTTATTTTTGTCATTTCAACCCTTTGATATCAATTAGATGTTGCGTATAATATCAGTGATATTCGGTTGATTGTAATTTTTTTTTAAATTTAATTACAGGTATAATTTTGCTTTTAAAGACATACTTTGGAGGAAATTGGTTCGACACACTTTCAAAATGTTTGTATGTGTTTTTTTTAATACGCTTCAAGTGTAAATGGTAAACCGTTATTAGCACATTTCATAAATTATGTCCATTTTCAATCAGTTCGACATGACGGTCCAGACATTGCCACAAATCAAATATGATGATAGACCATAGACGCATTGTCATGGTTTGTGAGTGGGTTGCCGGCTTTTAAGACTGCTGTGAGTGAATCACTATAACGTCCGATTTCGTTATGCCCACAGATGATAGTAAAATTTATTTTTTATTGTTTTTAAATATCGACCCATTCGCGGATGCATGGTGTAATGGTTGCAGATCTTTACAACCGTACTGTGAAACATGCTTGGTGATTTAAAGGAAATACGAAGAGGTCCTTGCCAGTTCCTCACGTCCGCTCTAACCCTTGATCGATCGGAACTGGCAGTAAATGTAGAGTCAAAATGTTTTATAATTTGTTTTGCTAACGATTCATAAGTGTACCATAGTTACCTATATGAATAAAGATATTTTGTTCTTTGATTTAAACATAATAGTAATTGATATAGAGATACTACATCCATTGGCCGCTAATATTAACGCCAAGTCCGGCCGGCGTAGGTATTTTTATTTATCTCTTTTAAAAATATCAACATAGTAGTGTTTCAGCCTTGGCCCCAAATCAGGTAACCTCGCTTTACGCATGTTGTTCAATCAGTTATAGCAACTGTATAGATAAATATTTGACATCCAATCGATATTTCCTTCCGAAAGATACTACAGAGGTTCTATACTTTATGGTTTATTAATTTAACCGTGTTGAATATACCAGCTTAAGTGATAGTAGTCGATGCCGACTACTTTAAAGAGGGCACAATACTTTGTGTTATGTCAAAAAAGATTCTATTTATTTAATGTACTGTTGTTCTTAACAGATGCTTAAGTAATCAAGTTTGCAATTTAATAATAAGTATTGGGTTTTATAAATTTTCTTTGACGATTCATATGTGTGTGAATAAAGATATTAATGACTTATTTGGTATTTAATTACACATAACAAAAAAATACGAATAGCTACACAGGCATATACAGGTTCCATGTAACGTAACGCCACTCTATTTAACGACAAACTGTCTAAAGCGTCGAAACAAATTGTTTTTTTTTCCATACAACGATTTCTGATTGATGTTGACTGATTCTTCACTCTATTTAACGGCCTTAAAATGCACAATCTCATTGTCGTTATATAGAATTTACACGGTATAACAAATATAATATTATAAATGAAACATTTCGCCTGTTCAATCTGTAATTTCGTAATACTCCTTGAACGATAGGTATTATCGTTCATATCACGACCTTCGTTTATATTTTATATGATACCAGGAGCACAGAAGTATATAACGTTATGTACTATTATCACATGGGCCACGCCTCCGCGAATCGTTGCCAAAATATGTGATAAACATACCAATGTCTCATTATCTATGTTACGTAATTTTTAACGATATATACATTTTAATAAAAAACTTTATTCATGAAATATGTATATACAGTGTAAACTTTATATAACGGCATTGACGGGGCTGTGCATTTTATGGCCGTATAGAGTGTTCGTTAAATGGAGGGAAGAAATATATCAAAGTCAATGTATCCAATACAAGCTACACCAACCTAATTGATTACGACGCTTTAGAGTTTGTCGTAAAATCGAGTAATGTTATATGGAGTTTTCACTGTATACCAAAAGCTGCGGTGAAACGGTTAGTCTGTGCCTTTTAAATGTCAGGTTGAGAGTTCGATTGCGCACTATTGAATATATCCATGCTTTGTTGAAGATAAACATCGTTAGCACGCCGTCATGTCATAGATTCAAGAACCAAGGTCACCATAGTCTAGTTGTCTATGAATATTATCAAAGACATGGAAATCCTTCATACGTCGACGTCTGAACGCCACTAAAATATTAATAATCAAAAAAAACTTTATGCATATAAGCAACTCTTTAAAAAATACTGTTAGGTCTCAAAAGAAGTAGAATTGGCAAGAAACTCTTCTACCTTTAAACCAAGCATGTTCTACAGTGCGGTTGTAAAGAGCTGGAACACCATGCACCAACAAAAGAGTTATTATATAAAACAATAAAACCTTTATGGTGAAAAAGTAAAAAAAAAACCTAGAAGTATTAAATAAAATCGTGTTTAACGATCCATCAATGGCATCGCGTCGATTATACGATGAGTCACACAAAAAAAATATATACAAACATCTCACATACTATGATAAGACTAAATATATAAGGAAGTATCGTTTCCTCTTACAGACTTATTGTGCCCTGGTACAATTGTGCGAAATTGACGTAATCACAGACGGTTTTTTTTTTTGCGAATGGCACGCGTCGATCATTATAGTGAGTAAGTGCAATTCTCAGAATTGTATCTCTCTCTCTCTCTCTCTGTGTGCGAAATGTATGGGTTTTTTTAAACGTTTTTTTTTAAACTCTGTAACCGGTATTATCTCGATTCGACGGTAAATTTAATCTTTAGTTTCTAGAGTCTAGTTTGGAACCGCCAATATATTTTTACTCTCAAACCCGTACAATAAATAGATAGGTAAGAAAAGGGCCAAAATAGGGTTAAAATATATAATAATAACGAGGAATATGATGAAGTATTTCAAGTGAGGAATAAAAATTTAATGTGTGTACTCGTGTGTGTAATGGTGTTGCTGTGTGAGTGAGTAGGTGAGTTGGACTTATAAGTTTGTACTTGAATGATTTTCTTTTTAGACTAAATATGTTATAGAACATTCTTTTTATTTGTAAATATATTCCTAAACATAATACCTGATGCTACAATTACAAAACGAGGACTAAAAAAGAGATATATACATTTATAACAATAACCTAGAAACTAAACTAAAATAACACGTATGCCGAAATGTTGGTGGGGAGTTGAAAAATATATTAATATCATCATCATATATTCGTAATATATTATAATTCTCTTATTGTTATTGTATGTTAACTATATCTTAAGTCAAAGTCAATATATATATATATTCACTCAAGTACATAGAACCATTTTGAATCGTCTTAAACCTAGATTCTACGCCTGTTCGTACGCGACCAGGCTGAGAAGAATCAGGCAAGACACTAGGCTTACATTTTTCTCTCTATTTCTGCGAAACACGTTCTAGGACGCTTCTTTTGCCTTAAACCTCTTTCCTTTATTGTGTTCTGTAATTTAAACCGTTTCAAAAAAAAAATGCGTTTTCAAACTCTGTTATCAGACGAACGCACTTTATCTGCGCGTGCGCATCGTGCGTGCGCATTGCATTTTGCGCGATACGCACTCGTATTTCTCGCACGTCTTTCAATTCTTGCATAGGAACCACTTTCGCAAAACTGTCATGTTTCTAGTCGTATACGTGATGTTTATTATGAAATGACAATGCGTTACGCATGTGTGTAATTGTGAAAAATTCTATGGAATCTATATTAATTATTGCAAATATCACATATTTAACTACAGTTGTATTATAATTGATTGTATTTAAATTCACTAATTCGTTGTATTTTGTTTCAATGTAATATAGAATTCCCGTTTAAAAAGAAAACGTCAAAGTATTTCCTCCAAGTCTTTTTTTTGCTTTTGGAGTAGATACTTTTGGACCATAGGGATTACAGGCGCTTATTAAGGAATTAAGTAGCTACCAGGTAGTTAGTACCGGTGATCTAAGAGCTGCTTTCCTTAACGTTTTGTCATACATCAAGGAAATGCCAGCATTATGGGTACTCTGCCACAGGGACCACAACGGAGGGACGGCAAATCAAATAAACTTAGACATAGACAATGGCTGATGACGACTAATAAACCACTCTTACTATATCGAAAAGTATATTTAAAAAAAATTTAATGCCAGTAATAGTTTAAATTTGTTATAAAGGAGTGGTAAAGAGTTTCTTGCCAGTTCTTAACGTCCACTGTACGCACTTGATTTGGGAACTGGCTGTAGTGTCAAAAGATTTCTTTTACACTTTTACAGTGTACCATAGTTACATATGTGATTGATATTTTTGTGTTTTAATCGTTGACGTTTTAACGTAAACCTTATTATAGTTTGTTGATTTTGTTATTTGTTTAATAAAATTAGGTTAATATTAACCAACAAACTGTTGTGTGTATTAACGATGCAATAATACGTGGTTTGCAAGTATAGGCCCGTACAGATAATACTATCATTACCGGGAACCAATGCGATAAAGCCGATAAGAAATAACAAATTGCAATAACACGAACGAATTTCTTTTTTTTTTTTTAACCGAAAACGCGATGCGATAATGACAGCTTACGTGTCAATGATAATAAACGGGTAATTATTGCCAGTGCTAACTCTTTTCCGAGGTGGAAATGCATTTTCACATTCCCTGGTCCTAAAAAACATGTGATTTTTTGGTGGGTGGGTAATACGTACTAAAAACCTAGTGTAGACCAACAAAACCGCATTGAAAGCTCTCGCACTCAAACAGCTTAGAGGCTGTTAACATGGAAGGTTAGCATACCATCTCATACGTTCTCCGCGTGTACCAACCACCAGTGGATTTGCGGTGGAACGCTCTCTCCCTAATTCAGTTGCCTCCTTTAGACATATAAACCTGATAAAAAAGGTTTTTAATAACTTTAACTAGCCTTAACTTTTAATAGAAAGATCAGTAGGTCTATGGTCTAGGTTTAAGGAGATATGTAGATATATGTACATGCTCTGATAACACTATATTTACAATTTTCTCTGTTGACGGTACTCCGCTCACTGCATCCCCACACCGTTTAAATTAGAATGTCTTTATTGTATCGAAACAAAATCCCAAACACTATCATGTTTTACTTAAGCGTGAAATATGTGACAGTTTTATTGTACGAATAGCGAAAAAAAAAAAACGAAGCGAATACTGTCCACACTCGATTCGACCCGTATCAAGGGGCTTACCGTAAACCCTTTTCTCATTTCTATATCAAAATATCCGTGAAAGAGGTCGCCAAATGTGACTTACAATCGAAAGATAAACATATTTTCACCCACGTCTTTCTTTCGTGTTTAATATGGATAAGCAGTACATAAATTCAAACTCACAATATTCAAGTAGGTCTTTATAAGGACCTCAGTAAATTTTTACATTACGGAAGGATCTAGCGTGAAGACCCAGGTTTGCGCGTTTACCGCTAAAAAGAATCCCTTTGTCGTGGCCCTACTATTCGATAACACTCCTCTTAAAGCCTTAGCCAATATTGGAATTCTTGGTGTCGATATATCGAGCGATGTCCAGTTCTACAATCATTTGGAAGGTAAGGCTAAGTTAGCCTCTAAAAAGCTTGGTGTTCTCAGCAGGGCGCGTCAGTATTTCACATCAGGCCATCGCTTGCAACTCTATAAAGCGCAAATTCGGCCTCATATGGAGTACTGTTCCCACCTCTGGGCGGGGGCGCCCCAATACCAGCTCCTTCCATTTGATCGCATCCAACGCAGAGCGGCTCGTATCGTCGACGACCCCATCCTTTCCAATCGGCTTGATCCTTTGGCTCTGCGTAGAGATGTAGGCTCCCTCTGCATCTTCTACCGCATTTATCATGGGGAGTGCTCTGATGAATTGATCGGGCTAATACCTGCAGCGGAATTCCATCTCCGGACATCAAGGCAGAATACGAAATTCCATCCGTACCACCTTGATGTCTGGCGTTCCACGACTGTGCGTTTTTTAAGGCAGTTTCTGCCACGCACCACCTCTTTGTGGAACCAACTGCCAGCGCAGGTATTCCCGATCCGCTACGACTTGGGGACCTTCAAAAAAAGAGCGTTCCTCTTCCTTAAAGGCCGGCAACTCACTTGTAAGCCTCCTGGCGTTGCAGGTGTCCATGGGCGGCGGTTGGCACATCACTCGAAGTGACCCGCCTGTTCGTTTGCCTCCTCTCACATAAAAAAAAAAAAAAAGAGTAACACGCTGAGACAAGGCCTGCTTGCAGTCACATTAGCTCGTTGGGCGAATATCAAATATTATATCTCTTAAGGTTAGCTACTCGGCTTCAACAATTGATATGCATACAAAACTCAAACTCAAAATATCTTTATTCAACTAGGTCTTTCTAAAGACCACCACCGGTTCAGAATGCAGTCATCAACCGAGAAGAACCGGCAAGAAACTCGATAGCTGCTCTTTTAAAATAAACAATTAATACAAAATTGTGCTACTGACAATTAAAATAACAAAACATTGTGAGGCCACTCAAGAATTGAACTGTCCCGATGCTGATCCAATTGCCGACACATTAAAGGGATCTTTGTCCTCTAAATATTCGTTTACGGTATAGTATGCCTTTTCAACCAAATAAAAAAAAAACATCATCAAAACACAGACGTCTAACAATAAAGCCTGTTGGGATTTGTTAAATATCGAAAATTATGTCCGAACTTGTTTTAAATTTAACCCTACAGTGTTTACCCTTGCTTACTCTCAATAAAACGTGGTGCTATTATAATAAAAATACAATTTTGGCCACAACCCCACTTTGACATGCAAAGGGTGTTTGCAAATAAACGATTCATAACGATCATTAAAGTCCGATAGGTTACAATATGTTTTATAATTACAATACATCGATAGGGCTTTATTTCATTGTTGAAGAATATTTGCTTTATTAATAGAAAACTGGATTTAATTGGTCAATATATGAGTTATAAATGCCAAGAGGAATCATTTATTATATAAACAGTCATAATAATTAAGTCAATTTTTTTTCAGTGGGAGTGCCATGCAGTTACTTAGTTTCAGCCGAATGGGCAGGCAGGGCTGGAGAAATACCATTCTCTCACAGAAAACCGGCGTAAACTGATACAATTGGACTTTGTTCATTTTGTACTCGCGTTTCGTTCTATGAGTGAGATCTTTCCTTTCCCCTTCCCCTCCATTTACCAATTTTCCTTTTAAGGCCGGCAACGCACTCACGAGCTACCAGCCTCGTGAGTGTATGGGCCTCACCTATATGGTGGGCCTCCTGCTCGTTTGCCCCCTCTTTAATAAAAAAAAATTGATAATTATAACTTAAATTAAACAAATTGAAAAAAGTTTAGTCCTTGTGGCAGAGTGCCCATAATGCTGGGATTTCCTCGCTGTATCGCGATGTTTATACTCTGAGAGAGATTTTCGTCATATAGTTAAAGATATAGTCGGTTTTTTGGGCTGTCAATTATTTATTTATTTACTCAGTCGTAGCCAAAAAACATATATATAAATATATTTTAATCATGTCCATGTATCAGTGAGTAGGTTTTAATGGAGGTCTCTATACTTGATTGTATCTCGTACAGCCTTAAGTTAGTTTGAGCGATTTGATATTACGTGGAGACAAGGAGGAGGAACGCCACCTTGGAGTCTGGACAGGAGGAAATTATGAAGCATGTTTTTTTAAATCTACACCTTAACGTGTAATTAAAATAAATATAAAAAAAACCTTCATTTGACCTATATAACAAAAGTGTAATAAAACCGACCTGACAATAAAATTCCATAGATATTTTATGACAGGTTTTAATTTAACCATAGACAATTTTATTGCGAATGATACCTGTAATTACGGCGCGCGATATCGTGTTGGCATCTATTCGCACCGCTCGTGTATGTGACGGAAATAACGCTATTGTATCGATTTGAATGTTCGGTTCGTTTTTTAAAAAGGCCAGTGTTAGTGGCCAGTTTGATTACACAGTATTTAATGTTCATTAAAACCTCCTTCGATTCAACCGTTTTTTGGATAGTATAACTTCCATAATGTTAAATAATATAACCAAAATCTTCTTTTGATTTATAAATAAAATAAAATAGCGGGGAGATGACACAATTAGAGTTAAAGAGAAGATAAGAAAATCTGTTTTAATCCGTTTATGGATTAAAAGTCTGTAAAAAAGTAAAGAAAAACCCAGGTGGAACAACTGTGCCTCCTCATAGTTGGAGAGGCACTCTTAGCGGAGACCCCTTGGCAGACCAGCATGTCCCCTCAAACATCTTTTTGCCAAAAAAAATGTTTTTAAAAATAGATGTTGGCCGATTCTCAGTCCTACTCAATATGGCCACAAAATTTCATAAGAATGGGTCAAGCCGTTTCGGAGGAGTAAGGGAACAAATATTGTGACTCGAGATTTTTATATATTAGATATATGAGTTGAGTGACTGAAATTTAATTGACTTAATCCTTATAAACTGACATAAAGAATAACTGATATAAATTGCACAACAATTCATTTTTAAAATTCTCTTTAATGTAATTTGTTTATTACACGAGTCGACTAAACTATTAAGAAAACAATACCATTATGTATTTCACGTATTTTTTAAAACTTAAGGCGAAAGTCTTTATTAACGCAACATCCATGACGGAACATTCTTACGAAAGTTTTAGCGACAGAGTCGTAAATTAGTTGTTGGTACTTAACATTTCGTCTCATTAACAGTGGGTGTGGGACTCAAATTCACAAGGCCAACAATTAAAAATGTCTCAACGTTTTGTAATAACATATGTTACAAACGAAAATAACAAAACACATTATCTGTGGATGTCATAGACAATTCATATGTTTCAATACAGAACGTACGCTCAATACACAATAAAAAAATTACAGACATCACATACACACCACACATCTTTTATTTTGTGGGTTGCCTGGAAGAGATCGCTTATCAGCGATTAGGCCGCCCGTTGCTCTTATATGTATTGACATCTTCTACGTCTAATGGTTTAAGAGCAATAAAAAATTTCAAAAAAATACACCAATTACATTAAAAGCATAAAAAAAACAAAATAAATTAGTTAGATAAGACAATAAAAAACAAAGAACATTTGAAAGAAAACATAAGTACATTAAACTAACCTAAACCTTATTAAGAGATACGCTGAAAGACGTAAACTATTAAATATTGCAGAATATATCAATATTATTATTAATGCAGAATTAGCTGGCACCGTACTGTGAAACATGCTTGGCGATTTATTCTACACGAGTTTATTTTCGTTTATTAACTATAACTAACTAACTAACTTAGAATCCATATACTAAATAATAACATAAATGGTTCTACATGAAATTAATACAATCCAAATACAATTATGCCTTTTCGTTCTACACGAGTTTATTTTCGTTTATTAACTATAACTAACTGCACCCAACGTTATAAGAACCCAGCGTATATAAAGTGTCCAGCGACACGAGAATCAAGAATGTAAGATTTCATTTACCAGTTTCCAATGCATTTAAAATGCATCAGTACGAACGGTGGGACGATCTCTAGCAGATCAAGTCCGTTCAAGGACATCCAGTTCCACCACCCACTTTAATACGTGCACCTTATCAACATTATCTCAAGGCCTATTATCGTGCGACAGAAACTAATCCGGTTGAGCTGACAAGAAAAATGATCCTGTATAGAAAAAGTAAAAAACTTTGACGGTAGTTGTTTTATTTTGTAGTGCTACAAGCCATCATGGCGGCGAATTTCGTTATGCATTTGGTTTTTTTACAAATTTAAATACAGTGTAATGAGACTCTGCGTAGCGTTATAGGGAGTCGTTAAGCATTTCGTTTTTTTGGATTTATTGTAGATATTTGAGGTTAAAAATCTAAATACAGTTAAACGACACTGTGTTATAGACAGTGGTCGTTGAATCGAGTGATGAAAAATCATAATTAAAATACAAGCTAAATCAACCAAAGCCGTCAGCCTCAGCTTTACAGAGTTTACACTATATATGCAGAAACTACAAATTTAAAACCGATTTGTTTTACGTGATACAATAATCTATAGATAAAAAATGACAATTGACTCGTTTTGTGGTTTTTTATAAATGCAAGGCAGGTGCAGTTTTGACAACAATTATTTTAATGCCCCCTAACGATGTTATCAATACGCTCTATTATGTGCGGTTGTCTTTGAATTATTGTCATTAAGATCGTATGCATTTCTTGAAAAATTTTTTTTATATACATTATAAATAATATACGATTTAAAAAGTAAAAACAATGGCAGGAAAGTGTACATTGTTTCAGATTGGGTCTCGGGGAGTTTCGCTACAATGAGTAGCATCCGGACTCGCCCGGGTCCCCGTCCCACCTAATATTTGAATATTATACGTAATTAATTGCATTCAGTATGTAGGTACATTAGCGATTTAATTTCAGAATAAACACCACCTTGTTTTTGAATTTAGAATTTTTTTATTTTAGTATATCTGTCCCCAGATATCTTATGTGCTAAATACATTTACAATAAACTTATGAGATAACACAACTAGGTTTATACATAAGACAATTAAATGGGAACTTGATTAATGAAATTAACGATATTTACGATCTTACTTTACATATATATATTCTTGCCCACCCCTCTTCTATAAAAAAATAGAAGTGGCAAACGTGCAGGAGGCACACCTTATAGGTGAAGTCACCCATACTTTGTCAAGTGGCTGTGAGCGAGTTGATACAGACTCAAAACAATAAAATCAAAATCTAAAACATCTTTATTCATAAAGGCTACCAAGGTACACTTATGAATCGTCAACAAAATGAGTTATAAAAGTTTTCGACTCTACATTCACTGCCAGTTCCCAAATCGAGGGCGTAGAGCGGACGAGAAGAACTGGCAAGAAACTCTCCGCCACTCCTTTAAACCGCCAAGAATGTTTCACAGCACAGGTTGTAAATCTGCAACCAGCGAATGCGTCAGAATCTACATTAAATAGAAACAATTAAAAAATAATAATAATAATAATAACCTTTACTATCACCGGTGGGCATAGCGAAATAGGAGCACACATTTACGTTATAGTGAGAACAATACAAACACACAGTACACTGATTCTAATACTTGACAACTTACACCCGTTACAATGATATCTATGTCTTTTATATAATTGTCTTGTTAATGCGATAAGAGGGTTAGCACACCCTAGATAATATAAAATAATAAATTCAAACAGCGCGTGGCAGGATGCTGGCGACAAATGACGAGGCGGTCGCCTCGCGTGAAATTACAATGAATTACCCTCAGCTTATTATGCAAAATCTCATACGTGATTAACATGTATTAAAATCGTTATAAAAATTTACGTATAAGTATCTATGCGGTTTGTTTTTGATAACCGAAGTCACGGGGATAATTGAGACTTAACTCACTAACCAGGAAACCTCTGCTACTCAGAGGACCGGTGAGCCATACTCAATAAAACACTCCTCGGGTGTAAACCACGATTCCTCATATGGAGACTATTGGGGTCACGTTTGCATTCTACCATAGGAAGTATCTATAGTTAAATTCTCAATGAAGATAAACAAAATTTTGTCTGCGATTGTCTTTTGATTTCAATTTGCAATGAATGCTTTTCGTGTTGTTATTTAATTAGTTAGTTATTTTTATATATAGATGTGTGTGCGGGTTGCTATGCCCACAGGTGATAGTAAAGGTTATTATTATTATTATTTTTTAATTGTTTCTATTTAATATAGATACTGACGCTTTCATTGGTGCATGGTGCACTGGTTGCAGATCTTTACAACCGTACTGTGAAACACTCTTGGCGCTTTAAAGGAGTATTGGAGAGTTTCTTGCCAGTTCTTCTCGTCCGCTCTACGCTCTTGATTTGGGAACTGGCTGGAAATGTAAAGTTTTATAACTTTTTGACGATTCATAAGTGTACCTTTGTGAATAATGATATTTTAGATTTTTATAGATATAAATGCTAGCATAGGCACACGGACTAGATAGTCCGTGTGTCTTGCTTATGGTAGCACGTATGATTATAATACGTATTTATAGTGAATTATAATTAAAACTTAAATGATAAGGACTCCGCGTTTGAACATTAAAGGTATACTAGTTTTTATGTATTATAATTGTAAAAATATAGAAAATTTTGATCGATTTTAATCAATTGACGATCTATTTATATAAAAATATTCCCTTACATATGGTCTGTCAACTAGACAACATGCGGGATCGTTATTGCTTTTTTATTAGTTTTTTCAATAACCCTCGCTTCGCTGTTTTTGCTGCGCGTGCGTGGGATAGGTCATGGTGTGATTGTTTATGCTGGTATTAGCATAATGCGCTTAAGCAGCATTGTTTGGCAATTGTCGCTATTTTATAGGTGTGTGAACCTTGTTTAAGATATGCCTCCTGAAGAAAGTATTTCGCATGCATTTACCACGTGAAAAACTATCCTCAAACAAAAAACATAAAAAATACTCACAAAATAAATTGGGAACTAACACGACATAACATTTCTTCATTTATGGTGGATTTCCTGGAAGAGATTCCTTTTTTTGGTTAAGACCGCCCGTTGCTCTTATATGTACTAACATCTATTAACATATGAATAAATAAATATATAATCGACAGATAGATGTTTATACACTAACAGTGTATGATAATTGTCATTTGATTTTCCCATAAATATTACACAGATCACAACACTATAAAAAGTTTTTATGTAAAATCCGAATTTGTTCCAAATTTTAAATGCATAGTCTACAGATTACAGTGATTTTGGTACGAAGTAGGGTAGTATTCACGTTGATATAATTTGTCATTTGTCACAAAGTAATTGAACTTCGATGTCATCTTAAACAAACCACAGACAATACTCCCTAATAAAGTTTATTGACACTGATGTCAATAAACACTTCCGCAAATTTCGTGTCTAAATAAGACAATTCACGTCAAAGGTCGCGCTAGTTTTAACAATTACATTTGCATTTCTGCATCGTTTCCGGGGCAATAACCAAATAATTAAACTGTTTTAGGGTAACATTGATTTTGAAACGTGAAATATATACTGGTATTGTATTCTTTTTATTCATTTTAAACGCAGATTTATTACGCCAAACAAATTTATAATTAAATTATATATTACATATGTATCAAGTTTTCAAGTTATCAATAGCTTCACTGCTGGTTTTAATGTTCTCATAGTATGTTTGACAACAATGGTTGTAAAATGGCGGGTCTGAATTGAGTGCACTTATCACAGCCATTTGCATATCGATGACCGATCAATGATTGAGTTCACTTGGGAACTGGTATATTAATTTAACTATTCATGTGTTATATAGTAGCATTTAAAATGTCCAGTTATACATATAAGTTGATTAAGAGTCTCATGTAATGTTTTAAATGTGTGTGGCATGAATAAAATGTTTAAAATATTTTAAAAAAAAAAACTAAGACTCAACCTCGCACACTCACTCACACAGAAACACCATTGCACACACTAATACACACATACACACTTAAATGCTCGTTCTTCACATAATATACTCCACTTGTTGATATGTATATATATATTTTTATTTTTTTTTCTGTTCGTGTTTTTTTTTGTTGTATTATTTTATTCTGATCTTAGATACTATTTCCGGTTCTATGTTTTAGCCTTATTTTGGCTTTATTTTTAATCTATTTTTATTGTGTAAACTTTTTGTGACAAGCTTAGGACGAGTTTAAGAAATAAAAAAATAAATAAAATGCTGACAAAAATCTTGTGGTTTTTTTTCTTCACATTCATGTAAGCAACGTATTTGATATAAATAATAATGCACTATCACAATAAATACGAGTTTCCCTTTTATCAGATTAATGTGATGCGCGTGTCAGTACCATCATTATTATATGAAGAGTGACAGCATTGATTAATCATTCATTCGATGTTTAAGTTTTATATCTTACTAAGATTTCTAACTACGTTAAATTTCAGTGTTAGCATACTAGAAACGCGTGTAATTTAGAATAATTAATAGTCATATAGAGTTAGTATAACATCGGAGGCCTACTTAAATCGGCCGCACAATAGCAGACTATAGATAATATTAAGAAGCATTTCGTTAACATAGGCCATCTGTATTAAACCATAGATACTCAATGTTAGTAAAACCTTCATCGATAGAGTGAATTCTATTTTTTTTGAAAGTCAAAATTTAAGAATTACATTATTGGTGGTATAAACGTGGGACGGATCCCATATCGCGTGTGCATTTAACAAAAAATATTGCACTGCTCGTTCTATTTTTGAGTGCATTTCGCTATTTTGGCGTTCCCCACAGCCCAATATGTCAATGACCCGGTTTCGCGGCATTTGTTCACGTACTTTTGGTGGTTTTCGAACGCTCTATCAGTGACTGGCGTAAACTAATGTTGGGTTTATTTGAATATGGAATCATTTATCCGATAATAAATGTTACTTTTGGGACATTCTGCTCTATTGTTTATGTAAACAGATATTGTATTGGTACTATTTTTAAACATCGAATTAAAACCTCTTTTGTTTTGTAGCCAAGAAGAATAAATATTTAACATGGAAATTTGATTTTGCTCTTGTTTTTAACGAGTTCATATTATTTATATTTACTTATAATTAAGGCCGATTGTATTTTTGCTAATAACAAATGTTTAATCGTCAATTGAACCCATTAAGTTAACTGTAAACGTGTGATTTTATTAATAGTTTTATGCATTATTACATTTGAGGTTAGCAAATTATAATTCAATTAAGAGGTTCAAGCGCACAATGGTTATGCACTTGATGAAAAGGTGCATAAACTCTCTAATAGGTTAGAAAGTATATTAATTCGAATTTTATGTAAAACCAATTCAAACTAGAATTTATTTCTGGCACGGCGCGAAGTTCAGCGTAAGCATACAAAGACAGGGCGAGGCTTTTTATGAGCCGAATTCGGTTTTAATCTACGCGCACACAGACTCAACATAATTCCTCAACTGATATTACTGTAGATTTACTGATTTCTCCTAAGTTCTGCTTCTACTCAAGCGTCAAATGAACGTAGAGTCATTTAGTTAGAAAATTATTCAGAAACACTACACATTGATTTAATATTACCTTTACCTAAATACAATCGAATCTTGTACTCACGTATAAAAATAAAATAAACGTTCATATTTAAATTAACGATATATATTTTATCTAAACAATAATATTTCATGTCAAGTATGTACCCAAAAGTATATAAACACATCAATTGTCATAAATAAAAGGAGCCTCGATATACAAACAAGTATATATTAATTTTAAAAGACCTTTTCATTGACACCATCTACTGTTTATAAATCTACAGATTTCACATCTACCGTCGATGCGGCGGTGTGGAGCGTTACTTTCGCGACTGTACGTGCGCGGGCGCACTCACGCACACACGGCCCGCTGCCCTCCTCAGACTGCAATTTGACGGCGCGCGACCCACACTCTCACGCAATTGCATACTGTGTGCGTAAAAAGCGCACAGACGCGAGGGGAAAGGCGGGTCTCGCTCGCCTGCAACTAAACAGTCATAGCTTGACGCTCACAAGAGCACGCCGCCCCCACAGGGCATACGCGTACAACCCCCCCCGCGAATAAGTGCACGTCACATGTTTGGCCCTGATATTGGATCTAACTTTTTACCGGTGAGTTTATTTATTAAAAAAAAAAATTAGTGGTGCTACGACGATTTTTTTTTCGCTTAGTTTATAAGTTAGGGCTGGTAATGGGGTAGGGTGGTGCAGGGGCAGTGGACAATACGCGTAGAGCGGACTCGGACTTGGCACAGTGCGTTACGAGCGCTCATAGCTACAAGTTAGTGGCGAAGTTAAGTGGATGTGTCTGTTAAGTAAATATTAGATTTACTACTGTGTTATGTATCCCGCTTCGTCTTGTGACGGCATTTTGCCCGGTATGTTTATTGTGTGGAGATTTATAAATTTAATACTTAAAATGCGAATTTAAAATATTAATTTTAGTTTAATTTTAGCGGGATATACGATTTTTTTTAATTTGTATATTTACTTTTTAAGTTTTAGAATTATCTGTTGTATCTCTAATTTTACTTTCGTAAATTTATATATTTTGATTTAAATATATATTTATTTCTACATAATAATTTACCATTTATATTCAGTAATTGAGTGACGACTATTTTATTGTAGACATATTTTATATAAAAGGAAAAAGGTTTTAGTTTAATTTGTTTATTTCAATTTTACACTTAGAGTAGTATTTTATTGTTAATTGATGCTAAAATACAATAATTAGATTTTTAATTAGAATTTTTAGATTTATTTTTAATTAAAAATTTCTTTAATATTATTATTTATTCTTATAAATTTAATAATTTTCATTGCACACAACAAAACTATTTAACATAATTATTATTCCAATTAGTATTTTCTAGTTCTAAATAATAATACTTAACAAACCATCTGTGTTGTCCACAGAAGCTCAATACAGCAAAATGGGTAGCAGCGAGGGTCAGCAGACCTTCTGCTTAAAATGGAACCATCACAAGACAAATCTGGTCGAGATATTAGAAGCATTAATAAAAGTCGAGACTTACGTCGACTGTACACTGGTAGTGGACGATCAGGTCACATTCAAAGCACACAGGGTGGTACTGGCCGCAAATTCACCCTACTTTCAATCAATATTGGCCGATGTACCAATGGATCATTGCAGTATACTATTCCCAGGCGTTAAAGACTTCGAGATGCGAGCACTACTTGAATATATGTACACAGGCGAAGTGAACGTTACCCAAGCACATATTCCACGTATCATGAAAGTCGCTGAACAACTGGAAGTTAAGGGTCTGTTTGATATGACAGAGTTGCGACGCCGACCTGGAAGTAGCGAGCGTACACCGGCCGCATCGCCACCGCGTGTCGTACCAGCCGCGCCATCTAGTGTCTCCCCACCGGTACCTATTAACCGCTGGCCGCCCCCCGCGCCCCTCCTCTCAGCAGCATACGACTCTGCTGATATGAACCCTCTGAAACGTAAAAAGCTATCCAGCATGCTAGCATCCCGTGATACACCAATACTTAGAAACGTTCTCGCTCAAAACACCTCTGTGGACTCATCACAACCCATCTCTTTAGTATGCCACCCTGTCATCAAGCAAGAACCACCTCGTTGGCATTCCAACGGCTCAGCAAATGAATCGGAACGCCCACCGAGTCCACAGCGTCCATTCGAACACCGCCCACGAAGATTGTCATCACCGCATTACAACCGATCATACCACTCTGAAGACGCCCATTCTCCCTACACTGAGCGTTCATTTGAAGAAGAAAACACTCGCTCATTCCATCCCTCGTCTCCACCAACAAGCCTACAACCAGATGTTAGAGCTGGCCTAGCACCGTATGTTCCACCTCAACAAAAACCAGAATGGAAACGATACAAACAATATACACGATCAGATATAATGTCCGCAATTGAATGTGTTCGAAACGGTATGAGTGCTTTACAAGCTTCGCGTAAATACGGCGTGCCATCACGTACCCTATACGACAAGGTAAAAAAACTGGGAATCACAACAAGTCGACCCATGAGCAGGGGTATAAAGAGGGAGTCCAACGGTGCGGCTTTCCCTTACGGCTTGAGCGGAACGGGTGGTAACGATGAACACACACCCTCCAATCCATTGATTGACCCGTCATTTTTACAACAAGCTTTAGAAGGTGCGACGCGGGACGGGGGCAGAGAAGCCTTACACGCAATGGCGCTGGCAGCAGCCGCCCACGCTGCCCTGACACCACGCACACCACCACGCTCAAGACCACAGTCGCCACGCTCCCCGTTACACGACGATGACCACGTTGAAGACCTCTCGGTGGCACGACGTCGCGATCCCGATCCCCCAGCTGGAGTTATAGTACCTCCCCGGAGTTTCGCCCTCGATTGCAGCGAGCGGGATTAAACGGCTCGCAATGGAAATAACTGAACAAGACTGATAGGCGTACAAAGTTAGTTAAGGCCCCTTATTAGTAGACTTAACTGTTAGGCCGCGTCGTGCGAATGCCACGTTGACCGGGCGCTCCGGCCGGGCGATTGCAATTGGCCCCGTGGCCACATAATTTTCTTCTACCTCTTTTTTTTATTTATTTTCCAACGCCACACTGTCTCATAACGAAATAAAATTTCCGTTGGATGGCATGGGATGACGGTGTCTTGTGATTGTGTTTCTTCTTTTTTGTTTTCTTTAACATTTATGTCTCTGTTAATAGAATGATAGGTAAGTTAGTGTTAGGTGTAATGTTAGGTGATGTAGAGTGGTAACCGTTACAGGTAAGCTAGGAAGCGCCGGCGCCTCGATGAGTTATTGTGCAATTTGTTGTCCGCGACTGTGATGTTTATAGACTGATATACCGCCATTACCTCACGCTATAGTTTTGACTCTAGTCCGCAGCACCGCACGTTGCAAACCCGGTTTTAATAAACCATATATTTATCAAATATATTATCAAATAACGCCCATCATCCGTACGTACTTGATTACATTATTTATAATCTGTTTTAGATATAAAATGCTCAAAACGTTAACGTCAACTGAGATGTCATACGATAGAACGTCACTTTTAATTGTCAATTGTGTTAACTGTCACTATTGTTAAGTTAATTTTTGGAAGACTGATTTGTTACTATAGTCTAGTTGGAATGCCATAGATACGATATAAATCAAGTTGTTTTTAATTGTAAGTGTGAACACGTTTTGCGAGTGAGAAACAAATGTCACTGTTCTGTGCCTTGTTTGTTGTTTTTGGACATTCCAAGTAGGTTCACGTTTGAGCTGTTGATACACGATTTAGGCACTTAAATATTAATGGGATAATTAGTTTATCTTGTCGAATTCCTAATATACCTCATAATTTAAGCTAATCAGATTTGTGATTGTATAAAATTTTGTGCCTATATGTTATAATTTTAGTTAAATCAAGTCTTAATTAATTGGTTATTGTAAGTAATTTGAAAATAATTATCGTGTGTAGTTTTAATAAATATTATTGAGTTTATGTCATCTAAATATCTTAAATGAAATAAGAACTTTATCTATATTTACATATAATATAATGTTATCAATACAAATTAAACGTTTAAATCTATACTTTATTGTTTCTTTGTCCTTCCTTAGTTGGAATTTAAGGATGATTGAGTTCCGTATCCAAGATAACTAGAAAATGTAATGTATGGGAAACTTAAGATTTCACAAAAGCAAGAAATCATCTCGTTATTAAAGATAATGAATGATTAAGTATATCAATTACAGTTGTATATTTACTCGCGCTAAAAAAGGAGACGAGTTAAAAAATATAAAAGAAAAATCGTCTAAACTTACAATAAAATATTTTTACTGTACTATATAAGCTTGCGTTCTTATAATTTTCAATAAGCATACGCATGCATGCATTTAATTAAAAATATGATATTCCGCTTTCTTTTAAGTCAGATAAAAAACGATGATTAAGTTTGCAGTCAGTGGCGCCATCTCTGGTTTCGTTAGTGATAACTCTTTGTCACGGTAGGCAATTTTTGCCTCGCAGTACAATCATGTAATTATTTAAAGCAAATGCCGCTAGATGTCACTGCTATCAATAGTACTAAAAAAAATCAACTACTTGTGCAAAATAAATAAAAGCTTTATTAACATTTCTCTCATGTACATTTCGAAAATTAAGAAAATGCAAAGCGCTAGTCTAATGGGTTTATAAATTTTATTGCGTCAATTATGGTAAGAATCGGGTATCGGAGTAGATGACGTAAAATCGCGCCATGTCTCCTAGAATCTGATTGGTTCAATTTCGTCATGTCAAAGCTGATGCAAATAGTGCGCGGATGTAAATAATAGTAAAGTAGTAAATACGATTATATTTTTATAAATGTGCAATAAGTTTTCATGAACAGTTAACTGAAAATATGGATACAGACGAGCCTTTGATGAATAACGACGTCTTTAACGTTAATGACATCGCTGAGATCGAAGGCAAGTACTCTTTCGGCTTATAAATTGTGATAATAAAACTTAATGGCTCACATTTATATAAATTAAAGCCATGTATGACCATTTATACTAATGATCCTCTATAATTCTGAATATAAATTATTTCAGATTTTCTCAGCGGTTGTGATGGTGATTTTATGGTGAAACTTGAGAAAGAGCTTGCTCTCATAGACCACGATATTCAATTAATCGACGTCGATGCGAAACCAAGCACACCAAAAATTTCACCTGTGACAAGTGGTGGAAATCCATTAGTATCACAATATCCTCAAAACAAAAGTTCAGTGCCACTGCAACCAAAAAGTAGTCCAGTCATGGGTCACCGTGAAGAATCATACAATTTGCAGATAAAAAGTGACAATCAAGCAGATACAGTGCAAAAGGCTACACCGGCAAAGACACCTCAACAGACACCCATAATGGTTCAACAAGTTAGCCCGCTATATGTGAACGTGCAACAACTTCCTGATGGAAGAGGAATAGTTCAATTGGACAACGTTCAAAAAGTTAAAACAACACCGAATCAACCTATTTTACTACCAAATAACACTAAGGGTGTAACGCCAGTTATTATAAAAAGTGATGCAAACTTTTCACCAGTTCTCTTGCAATCGAATATTATTAATCCTGAGACTGTTATGTATACCACTGCTCCCATTCAAGGTACGTCAATATTTCTAAAGCAGATGCAACAAAACGTTTGTCTTCATATTTGACAAAAATTATGAACTTTACATCTATACGCATTAATTTTATACTTTCAGCTGCAAATCTGAGTACGAACACACAAGACAGTGAGAATAGACCGATACACACAATATTCACAAATACGGGACACACATTATTGACAACGGGCATTGTTTTGGATGACAAATTTTCATTCAATCACACAAATGGCCCACCAAAAGTGAAAGAAGTGAAACGTAGCGCACACAACGCTATTGAGAGAAGATATCGGACAAGTATTAACGATAGGATTATAGAGCTGAAGAATATGTTGGTCGGGGAAGATGCTAAAGTGAGTATATAATACAAATTCACGGCCAAGTCTTATTGTAAATACTTTATTTTGTTTCTGACATATTCTCCTTGCATTATAGAAGTATATTCGATTTAATTTTTATTAGTTTTAAATTTACTTACTTTTCACACTAGTGTTTAGATTATTTTAATTAAAATAATACAAACACACTATACACAAAAGAGAGGACATAAATAATGTTTGGTCAATAATTATGTCAGGCGTTATTTAATTTAAAAATTTTAAATAACTTAATTAAGTTTTAAGGGACCTAAGAAGTCGTAAGTAACATTCATTGAATCTTTGAGAACCTATGACCACTATTTATAACCTTACAAATATTTACCTTGAAATTTATGACCTTGAATCCAATTAAGACATTTTTGCTTATGCTTTTTGTTTCTGGTTTTAATATTAAACAGATTTTATTATTATGAATTTAATATTAATTACTTTATAATGAGTCTATGTACACGTCTGTTTATGTTAGTCCTGAACTTCATTATTAACATGGCTCGAGAAGTCAAAATTCAGTATCAGTATACAGGGCCATTTTGAATTGTCTTAAATTTAATACAGGCTTGGTTGAATTTTTTTGGTAATACTATGAAGCAAGGCAAAGCTGAAGCAAATTCATTCCCAAACTTTTTCATCATCAAAATAATGTAATAATTAAATACATATTTGAAATTCGTTTGTTCCCCTTTCAGTTGAACAAATCGGCCATTTTAAGAAAAACTATAGATTACATAAAGTATTTACAAAATCAAAACGCTAGGTTAAAACAGGAGAATGTGGCGTTGAAACTCGCCTGTCAGAAATCGGGCGTTAAAGAGGTGTTCGATGGGGCGTATACGCCACCACACAGCGATGTGTCGTCGCCCTATCATTCGCCGCATTCCGCTATGGACAGTGATAGTCCATCCTCACCGGACTTTAGGGTGAGTTATAACATTAGGCCGGAGAAATACCACTCTCACACCAGAAAACCGGCGTAAAGTGATACAATTGGACTTTGTTCATTTTGTACTCGCGTTTCGTTCGGTGAGTGAGATCTTCCGGTGACCATCCTTTCCACTCCCCCGTCCCTCTCCCCTTTCCTTTAAAGGCCGGCAACGTACTCACGAGCTACCAGCCGCGTGAGTGTCTATGGGCGGCGGCTTCACCTTTATGGTGGGCCGCCTGCTCGTTTGCCCCCTCTTCTATAAGAAAAAAGACCAAACTGGTTAAAAATTCTCCGCATTTAAATCACCAAGTATGTTCTACAGTAGGGTTGTAAAAACCACACCATGCTCCAGCGAATCAAGAAGTACATACATTTCGCAAGTCGTAATTATTATATATATATATAGCTGATATAAATAAAAAAAAGATTTATTTTTAAACTAGCTTTCCGCCCGCGGCTTCGCCCACGTGTAATGTGGTTAAGTATATAGCGTTTTTTAATGATCTCGACAGGGCTTTCTTTCACGGGCTAAAATCTTGTTACAATTGGAATTCTATATAGCCTGTGTTACTCAGGGATGATGTAGCTTTACAGGATCGGATGATTTAGGGAAATCGAGGGCAACTTTATGTGGATGAGCTGATGATGGAAGGTAAAACTCCTCAGCGGTTGAAAGAGTTGAAAGAGTTGAAAGAAAATTCTTACGATGTTATGAGTACGAAATACGTACTTGTGAGGTTATTACTTATTAGCTTGACCAAATAATAAAAGGTGAACATCATTAACGTTAAGGACGTAGGTGGAAAAATGGATGCGGACAAACGATAAACGTCTCTTCACTCGTTTCCCTTTACTTGTTTGTATAGGTAGTGTTCACTCAAAATAATCATAGGGTAAAACGTTAATGAAAGTTTTGTACTGAATGGTAGTCACTACACAATGGAGCATCTTAATACCGCGATTGATATATTTGGCCTAAGTAGAAGTTCTTTAAAAAAAACCAAGACTCAACCTCGCATACTCACTCACACAGCAACACCATTGCACACACACACTAAAATGATCGTACTTCACATAGTTCCACTTGTTCATGTGTATATATATTTTTACTTATTTTTTTCTATTCGTGTTTTTTTTTATTCTTTTTTCTGATCTTAGATTCTATTTCCGGTTCTATATTTTAACCTTAATTTGGATTTATTTTTAATCTATTTTTATTGTGTAAACTGTTTTTGATAAGATGTATAGGTTTAAGAAATAAAAAATAAACTAAATCTAGGTTGATGACGAATTTTATCAACGCCATCTATCGAGCACATTGTTCAACACTTCAACCGCGCCCGCGCGCACTGCGTTATTTGTTATTTTTGTTACCTCTAATAAGTTTTAATATTAAGACTAACTTATATTTGAACATATTTAACAATATATAACTAATCAATCAATATAAGTGTTTAAAAATTTTGAAGCAGTGGTTGAAGTAAATTTTCAATCGACCATAACTTCTCTTTCTCTTTACCGATTTTGACAAAATAAACTTTTGACAACGCTCCCAATTATATGTAATCCAACTGTGAAAACCGCGTTCAAATCCGTTCAGTAGTTTTCAAGTTATAACGTACCAGACAGACAGACAGACAGACAGACAGACAGACAGACAGACAGACAGACAGACAAGAATTCCACAAATTGTATTTTTGGTTTCTATGACTCTTCTTTAATTGCCCCCTTTCAGTTTTTTGGAAAAATATTTAATGTACAGATTTTCGATTTTTACTGTCTTATTATTAGTATAGATGAAATGCGTGACCCTTTTTGATAAGCATAAATAAAAGTCCTCTTCCCCTACCCCCCACTTCCTAATTTTCCTATAAAGGCCGGTAACGCACTCACGAGCTACCAGCCGCGTGAGTGTCTATGGGCGGCGACTTCACCTATACGGTGGGCCTGCTGCTCGTTTGCCACTATAAAAAATAAAAAAAATTAACATACCTTTGTAAAAAAAAATTAATAACATTATTTTAATCAATTATTCAGTACCCACATTAGTTTTTTTTTGTGGGTATATTCAAATTTTTGAAAAAACCATCAAAAAACTCACGATAGTCATTTTAGCAATCATCTTACTGCATATATAATATGGATCATCATTATCATATACTAATAGTATAAATGCAAAAGTAACTCTGTATGTATGTTACGCTTTCACGCTTAAATTACTCAACCGATTTCGATAAATATTTGTATGAAAGTTTGTATAACAATTTCACCTGGTTTCTGCGTCATTGCTTTTCATCACAATGTTTACATCATCAGTCATTTACCAAAATGATAATTGCAGATTGATGAGAAGTATTCCAAAGTCGTGATGGGAATGGGTGATCATTCGAGTCTCGCGTTGTGCGCCTTCATGGTCGGTCTGATAGCGTTCAATCCGTTCAGCCGGTTCTTCGCCGGCGTGACAGACACGCGCACAAACGATTTCAATTCACATCTGGACCAACGCAGGATCCTATCGGACACGGATATTGGTAATTATGAAACACACACTCGATATAACGTCGCCATCGGTAAAGCGTCGACATCGGTTGGTTTAGCTTTTTCTTTGTACTCTCCATTTAACGGCTAGCTAGTAATAGACTAGTGACGTTATATAGAGTGCTCGGTATGTTTATAATGTGACAAGGTCGTGTTTACTTTACATCGGATCTTGATTCGAACCTGGGCCTCGGTAGTGCATGAACTCTTTACATTTAAGATGTTTAAATGGTTTAGAACCTTTGATTACATGTATAGATTTTGCTTTATGCGAGTTTTCCACTGTGGGTGCAATACAAAAAAAAAAAATTATTGTAACTGTCAGTTGCTACATATATTTAGAGAAAAAAAAACTTATAAGATAAAAAAACACAAAACAATTATATGGGAACTAACAAGACATAAATGCGAACACAATTTAAGATTTAAAAGTGACCACGGACTTTTGTTTCTATTAAACATGGTTATATTGATGAATTTTGGACATAAATTCAGGCACACTATAAATTCAGACACAATAAAATTTCGGACACACATTAAGACACAATATAATTTCGGACACAAATTAAGACACAATATAATTTCGGACACACATTAAGACACAATATAATTTTGGACACACATTAAGACACAGTATAATTTCGGACACAAATTAAGACACAATATAATTTCGGACACAAATTAAGACACAATATAATTTCGGACACAAATTAAGACACAGTATAATTTCGGACACAAATTAAGACACAATATAATTTCGGACACACATTAAGACACAATATAATTTCGGACACAAATTAAGACACAATATAATTTCGGACACACATTAAGACACAATATAATTTTGGACACACATTAAGACACAGTATAATTTCGGACACACATTAAGACACAATATAATTTTGGACACACATTAAGACACAGTATAATTTCGGACACACATTAAGATACAATATAATTTCGGACACAAATTAAGACACAATATAATTTTGGACACACATTAAGACACAGTATAATTTCGGACACACATTAAGATACAATATAATTTCGGACACAAATTAAGACACAATATAATTTTGGACACACATTAAGACACAGTATAATTTCGGACACACATTAAGACACAATATAATTTCGGACACAAATTAAGACACAATATAATTTCGGACACACATTAAGACACAATATAATTTCGGACACAAATTAAGACACAATATAATTTCGGACACACATTAAGACACAATATAATTTCGGACACACATTAAGACACAATATGATTTAAGACACAAATTCAAACGCAATAGAACCGAAAATAAATAGAATTTTTAATAAAAACAAATGTCCATGGTCACTTTTAAATCTTAAATTGTGTTCGCATTTCTGTCTTGTTAGTTCCCATATATTTTGTGTTTTATTATCTTATAATATATATTTTCAGATAGCAATTGGGGCTATTGGCTGTTCCATATGTTTTTGATATATCTCGTGAACACGTTCATACTGGGTGGATGTTTTGTTAAACTGTTGGTGTACGGTGATTCCGTACCAAAACCTCACTCAAGGCAGGCCAATACGTTTTACGAACACAAGAACAAGGCTGATGGTTATATGAAAAAGGTACGGATGAAGACTGACACGTTTCTGTTGTCTGTATGTTGTTGTTTTGGGCTTTTTTTTTTATTTTCTTTGCATGTATGTTGTAATCGTTGTATGGGTTGTGGAAATCAAGAAAAAACATATTATTACCAATATTTTGTATTAGTTTTTTAATGTAATTTCCATATTGACGATTGTGTAATTGTTTCAAATGAATAACATTTTGTTATCTATACAGTCACACTGTATATGTATTCTTTTACTTTGTGCATTGCCTGGAAGAGTACACTTAGCGATAAGACCGCCCGTTGCTCTTATCTATTAACATCATCTACTTCTACTGTTTAATTGGAAAGAAGTGTGAATAAATAAATGAGGGTAGTTAACAATTTCAGTGTGATCTGACGAACGCGCGTGCGGAGTTGCACAGGTGTCTCGAGGTGTGTAACAAAACGGTTCAGTCGCGCGAGCGCGGCCGAGCGAGGTACACGTCTTTAGTGGCCGCGGTGTTGCGTCAAATAATGCAGGCCATGCCGTTTGGTGGGTTTTTAGCGAGACGTGCCGGTGATTTCTTTAATGACAGGTATAATAATTATTTTTAATACTTGTGTTATGTAAGTATGTGGGTAGACAGATCGTTTATATGACTTATGTTAAAGGCATTAGTTATGAAATGTTAACCTTCAAGCAATTTTACCACTCAGGTTTATTATTCAAAAGTGGGTACAGAGATTTGTTTGTTTGTTTTGATATGGGTATTCGGATTAAAACAGACACGTCTGCACGACACGAGCTCTCAATACTGAATGCCACCTTTTTTTTTTGGAGGGGGTTCTCTCTGTTAGCCAAGAGGCCTTTACAGCTCATCGGGTTGGTTGGCGAGCTTAGCTCAGCCGTGACAAATGTAGTTTGCCGTGACTTACACAAGAGCGTCTCCTGTGAGACTCGGACATCGGCTTGGGCTGTCACGGGGGGGGCCTAGCCTGAGGGGCTGGACGGAAGCTCACTGTAGGAGTGAGCGACACTTGAAATAGGGGACCATGGTTTTTAACCCTAGCTCTCCTATCTGGTTGTTTGGCCGCGCGGGCGGCATCTAGTGTGTTGTTAGCTACAGTAATGGGATCGTCCGGATCCATTAGGGCGTGTCGAGGCCTTTTTTGTCTATTTTTGTATTGTGTCTTGCGTACCGGGTACGACGTGTATTTGCGCACTAAGGGGTTGGGATGGTTTTTAGCCTTGTCAAAGTAGCGGGTCGACGCTTCCTTCATCCATTGGGCTATGGTAGGCAGTTCTAGGTCGTAGTGGAGGTGAATGCCACCGTTCGGAACACATCTCCATTATATACATGCTCCGCCCCACCACGCGCCTTAACGGTGACGTCACGTGCGTCCCGTTTCACCGACATTGATTGATGTTTATATTTTTGTTTTAAATCTATATTTTTCCCTACATTTTAGCCCCGCACGTAGAGCGGCGAAGCATTGGGCATTTGAAGTGTCGAGTGTGTCGCACAGATTGGCCCAACTGGAGCTCCTGTCGCCTCACAGCGGTCGCAGCGAGCGATTATTGCTCGCCCTGCAGGCTGTGAACCTCGCTGAGGTGGCTGGAGATAAGCATCTGTTGGCTGACACGTATATAACTGCCGCTTTGGTGTTTAAGGATTATATGCCGAAGGTCGGGAATCGATTGTGCGGGTGAGTTACCATGGTAACGGAGTATACATGGTCTTCTAATCACGATGAGTTGCTTTTAATTAGAGACTAAGTAAAATTTTGCATATTATACACTTCAATAGCGCGTTTCAATGTACAAGAGTCGCCATCTAGTATTGTGTGTAAACACTTATGAACATATTTATACACGTATTAAAAACTTCAAGGCATTATATCTGTTGTCGATTTCCCGATTATTATATATATAACGAGGCGAGTAACTCCGTAGGGTTCTTTAGAACGACGTAGCATTTCCAACATCACGATTGATTTGATCATAATTACCACTCATTAAAAAAAAAAATTCACTATTTGAAGAGAGGTCCGCTCCGTACAACGGCCCAAGCGCTACTGTGTAGTGCACAAGCACGTGTTTACACAGACTACGTATTGTAATAGTAATGATGACATTTCACCCCATAATAAACTTTAAGTGATGAACTTGTGTTTTTCAACTTACTTTGGGACAATTCAATGATGCCTGAACTCAATAATTCTAGTTAATATTATTCTTATTGTTGTAAATGTATGGATATATTACAACCTGTTAATTTTACAACGTGACGAGTAGTATACTACTAATAATTCACATTAAAGATACTACCTGCGCGCCTGTCGTCTCTGCTGGGACAACGGTGTGGATTGGCCGTTGCGCGTACGGTGGGCGGCGAGTGCGCGCGGCCAACAGTTCCTACGTAAACGTACGTGGACGTACGAACTTGCGCCGCCCGCTGCAGCCCTCTTCGCACGTGTACCTTGCCCGCAGGACCCACTTTCATATGCTATGCGGGTAATAAAATATGACTTATGCCACATATTGAGAACCTCCTCTTTCTGAAGTTGGTTAAAACGTGTGTGTAAATACTGGCAACAAGTTTGAAAAGTTTGTGTTGTGTGTATGTGTGTGTGAATATTTAAATTATCTTAAATAGTACTCATCTCTACGTCCCAAGACCCCATGAACCTATAATATTACTAAAAACCTATTAAACCCGGATATGAACACTATATTATCAAGCATTTTATTAGCTTTTTATTAAATTCAATTTTAAGTGAATATATTAAATGTGAAAAAAAAAACATTTGATTAAAAATCCAAGCCGGATCGAGGTGACCTTTGAAAAAAAAATTTTCAGTCGTATCACCTGGAACTCCTGCAAAAGACACTGCAAATGCTGCTCTGCGCTGATGAAAGGAGCAACACGAGGGACGTACTCGACTTGGTGAAGCTCATCACGGACGACGTGTCGACGGATGCCGCTAATCATTCGGGTATAATTTTATAAGACGTTCCCGTATTCACGGAGAGCTCGCGAGTGCGTCGCCGGCCTTTTCGAATTGATATTTGTTTAAATGTGATTTTTATCATGTATAATGTAATAAATTGATAATTGTGATTGTAAAGGGGTTGACTGGTAGAGATCGCTTGCCGATAAGGCCGCCCGTTGCTCTTAAATGTATTGACAGCATCTGATTCTTCTGTTTGTGTGAACGTTCGAATCGTCAAGTGAAATAAAAAAAAGCTAGTTTTGTTAAGAGGAATGAAAGGCCTTGAAAAATAAATATTAGGGTCTGTTCGCACAGACGGCTTTAATCAAATATATTTAAGACTTACAGTAAGAAAACCGGTATTTTTCAATTTATTACAATAATCTTAAATTTGAAAAAAAAATAAATTGCCTGTAAGAAATCGCTAAAGGCGGTCCGATGTCTTGGTTCAATTATTAAATTAATTAAAGTATTACATTCAATGTCAAAATAAGTATAAAAATCAGGTTGCTGGGACCCCGTGATGGAATGGTGGGCCAATATAGTAGGCGTGGCTGCCACCTGGCTGTTAGCGGATACGCGGTCGGCCGATATAGACGACAGGTTGAATATCTTACCGGAGGCGTTGGCCAATTGCGATGATCCACTTCCGGGGTAATTAACATTAATTACTACATTTTTCTTACATCTTTTTTTTAAAATAACTTTTTTAGCTAAAAATATTAAATATATCCCCTCTATATCTATCTATATCTATAAATCCCCCTTCTGTATAAAAAAAAATAAAAGCTTTTTTAGTTACTGTAGAATTCGCTTATAACGACATCGCTTATAACGACTAACCGGTTTTAGCGACTTATATTTATTCAAATTGGTTTCGTATCGCATTATACTCATATATAATCCGTCCGTTTTGTAAGTCATCCGGTTAGTGCGACGTAGTATAACCGTTCTCTTGAATGTCGTTATATCCGGATTCTACTGTATTACCTGATCCATGTAGTAACTTTTTCATCTATTTTTTATATCTCTAGTATATGTTTTATCTCAATAATTTAATTAATAATAATAATTAAATATGTTTTATCTCAATAATTTAATTAATAATAATAATTAAATATGTTTTATCTCAATAATTTAATTAATAATAATAATTAAATATGTTTTATCTCAATAATTTAATTAATAATAATAATTAAATATGTTTTATCTCAATAATTTAATTAATAATAATAATTAAATATGTTTTATCTCAATAATTTAATTAAATATGTTTTATCTCAATAATTTAATTAATAATAATAATTAAATATGTTTTGTCTCAATAATTTAATTAATAATAATAATGAAATATGTTTTATCTCAATAATTTAATTAATAATAATAATTAAATATGTTTTATCTCAATAATTTAATTAATAATAATAATTAAATATGTTTTATCTCAATAATTTAATTAAATATGTTTTATCTCAATAATTTAATTAATAATAATAATAAAATTCGTAATTTTTTAAACTCTTATTACCTTCATATCATAACCGCGTAGTTTTTCTTTTGTAACGGAAGGGTTGTAACAAGAAGAGATGAAAGAACTACTATATTTTATTGTATTTCTTTCATCTCTTCTTCACATTGCATTTCTTTCACCTTTTCCGCATGGTATTTTCTACTACTCAGATATAAATAAGGGATGAGCTATTTACTATGCGTAGTATGCGTAATATAATAAGTAACATATACAAATATTGACCATAAACAAAAATTTCCAATTGCACGTGAAAAACAGATTAATAATTGAGATGAAAATGACATAAATCATTTATTTATATTATATTATCTTTTATATAAGTCAATGAGAGGTAAAAAAATATGACTAAAAATCACTTTTTCATTTGCACGTGAAAAAGAGATTATAAAAAGAGATGTGAAATATACTATACGGACGAGGTAAGTCAATAAGAGATAAAAAAAAAATGTTACCATAAATCAATTATTCAATTGCACATGAAAAAGAGATTATAAAAAGAGATGAAGGAAGACATAAATAAAAGAAATGACAATATTAACTATACGGACAAGAGAGATAAAAAAATATTACCTTAAACAAGAAATTCCAATTACACGCGCAAATGATATAAACAACAAACACTCATCTCTTACTTCTCATCTGTTTCACAAAAGAGATGAAGAAAAGACACACGCGGCTACTATTCATATTTAAAAGTATGAAATATATGAAGCGTTGCATCATCCTTGTGATGATTAGTTCTGTTTATATAAACAAAGTTAATTGTGGACTGATTTATTATGATATGAATGTATTGTTCAGGGCTCTACATATGGCGTACAAGAGTCGGCGCGGTCTACTGTCATTGACTCAGTGCCGTGATGGGAGGACCGTCGAGAAGACCACGCGGACTGTTCTCAAGGTATTTCTTTTTATTACACGTACAGTTTATTTTTGTTTAAAATATTTAATATGGGTCCCTCTATATCTATCCATATCTATAAATGCCCCTTATCTATAAAAAAACCTTTTTTAGTTACTATAGAATTTGCTTATAACGACTTCGCTTATAACGACTTCGCTTATAAAGACTTCGCTTATAACGACTTCGTTTATAACGATTTCGCTTATAACGACTTCGTTTATAACGACTTCGCTTATAACGACTTCGTTTATAACGACTTCGCTTATAACGACTTCGCTTATAACGACTTCGCTTATAACGACTTCGCTTATAACGACTTCGCTTATAACGACTTCGCTTATAACGACTTCGCTTATAACGACTTCGCTTATAACGACTTCGCTTATAAAGACTTCGCTTATAACGACTTCGCTTATAACGACTTCGCTTATAACGACTTCGCTTATAACGACTTCGCTTATAACGACTTCGCTTATAACGACTTCGCTTATAACGACTTCGCTTATAACGACTTCGCTTATACCGACTTCGCTTATAGCGAGGTGTGAGGATATTTTAAAATAATTATTTTCGCGTTTTTTCTTGTGTTAGAATTTTATTTGTCTTGTATAAGTACTGATTTTTTTTTAAATTCGTTTTAAACTATAGACTAGAGCTGATTGCTAGTGTAATATACTATTTTTTTATTTAAATTAAATAATGTTAGTATATGTAACGGGCTTATCGCTAATAATCTTCCAGGCAACCCACATTAGTAAAGATAATTTTAATTTAATTTTTTTTAATGTTGCCAGTATTAGTCCCGACTGTACACTTGCCTGTTAGGCAACGGCTGAATGAAATTTTAATGAATTTATATATTCATTAAAATGCTTATTTGTTTGTGTTTTGTGTGTACGTCCCGCTGTTTTGAGTTCAATATGTTTATTTTAGTGTAACTTTTAAAGTACTGCTATATTTATTATATACTAATTGAAGGCAAATGTTGGCATACAGTTACAAAAAAATTCGGCGTTGGTGATAAAAGGGTAACAATTTAGAGTTGTATGTATTTTTTATGACGCGTTTTTTAAAAAAAAAAAACAAAAATTAAAAAAAAAAACGTTTTTAAGGGTAACCCTGAATAACCCTTATCACTTAGGGGTATGGAAAATGGATGTTGACCGATTCTCTTACTGAATGCGCATAGAAAATCTGGTGAACATCGGTCGAGCCGTTACGGATGAGTACGGTAACTAACACTGTGACAGGGAAATTTCATATATAAGATAATTTATTTACGTATATATTCTCACATTTGTAATGTCAAACGAATCCGTGGTGCGTGTTAAAGTTCTATTTTTTTTAATTTAAAGATTAAAAAGAGGTTTCATTATTTTTTGAGTGGGAGTGCCATGCTGTTACTTAGAGTTTCAGCCGAATGGTCAGGCACGGCCGGAGAAATACCACTCTCTCACAGAAAACCGGCGTAAAGTGATGCAATTGGACTTTGTTCATTTTGTACTCGCGTTTCGTTCGGTGAGTGAGATCTTCCGGTGCCCATCCTTTCCCCTTCCCTCGTCCCTCTCCCCTTTCCTTTAAAGGCCGGCAACGCACTCACGAGCTACCAGCCGCGTGAGTGTCTATGGGCGGCGGCTTCATCTTTATGGTGGGCCTCCTGCTCGTTTGCCCCCACTTCTATAAAAAAAAAAAAATTGTGAATCCATAGACACGCATTCGTTCCATCCATAGACACGTTGTTAACGTACGTTATACGTACGTGTCGCTGTAAAAAAACTATATAAAAATGTATTCTCATTTTTGTGATATTGTGTTGTTGTGTTTGCCGTGTGTGTCCAAATAAACGTGTTATCATTAAATAAACGTAAATTCAAGGTATGCGACATTGCCGGTGTGCGGTTGGCCGATTCGTTGGCCTATTACTGCTGCAAGAAACCGACGCAACTCGTGATGGTAAGTACTTACATTTAAGTACTGTCTCGTAAACAAATCGTATTAAGCATTTAAGACAGAACTGTCATCTGTCAAAAAGTGTTTGACACTTGACAAGTGGTAAGTGGTTAATTAAATCTAGCTAGAGTTTTTGGATTTTATTCTATCATTGTAAATACTAAAGTATGCATGTTACGCTTTCACGCTTAAACTACTGAACGGATTTCGATGGAATTTGGTATGGAGATTTGATCTGATCGGAAACAAGGGGTTTGTATCAGAATTTCACCAGAACTCTGCCATTTATAAACCGATTTTCCGTATTACTTTTGTTTGTGAATGGTAAACAATATTTCTTATAAAAATTGGTTAAGGTTACTATGTAGCACACATATATTTGTATGTACAGTATTGCCATAGACAACACTATCTTTGACATATACGAGTCGTATAGAATCATAGACGGTTATCTACACTTAAGCTAATTTTCAGTAAACTAAAAAAAAAGGTTTCCTCCCCAAAGGGGGGAACTGATAAATAATATATAGACTATAATTGATATCTATGTGTATTTGGTTTCCATGGTAACAAGCAGATAATGTGATAAGCCTTTTGTTTTATTTTAAGTTACTTATATTAGTTAATATTAAGAATAATTTGTGTTTATCTGATAGATTATGTATCAAAATTCAAAGCAAGCAATGTTAATTGGTAATAAATAGATTATGTTGTTTAAAAAAAAAAAATTCGATACGATAGTAACGAATTTTTTTTTTTAGTTAGTTAGTTAGTTTAGTTTAGTTTTTTAGTTAAAAAAAATACGATACGATAGTAACCCCCCAGAAAAGATGGCCGCCTTTGATTCTATACAACTCATATAATCCCATTATGACCCATTAAATGTTATTGGTTGCAATTTTTAATTATTCCACAGATACATTTAATTTAAATGAGCGAACCAGAGACAAGCCAGCCATTGTCACGGGAGTGCATTGTAGTTGCATTGCACTTGTGATACTGTGCAATATAGCTACAGGGCAATTCTCGCGGCAGTCATTATCGTCGCATGCCAAGCAGCTTTTGACATTTGTTTTTGTGTGTGTCAATGTCAAACGAATGAGTCGTGCGTATTTAATGATAAAAAGCGGGTTTCAATATTTTGTGAATCCATAGACGCGTTGTTAACGTTCGTTACAAGTACGTGCACGCCCCGTAATAATACTGTTTAAAAATTTATTTTCATTTTTGACATTTGCCTTTCGTTTGACATTGGTATTTTTTTTTTTTTTAATTTTTTATCATTAAATTAATAGCTTGTTGATATATGTATGATCTGGCAAAGTTCTACAGAAATTACTGTGAAAGAAAACAGTTCAAAATTGATTAATTATAAAATTTGCTTTGACAGATATTTAAATATATTAGCAAACGCTAATATAATGCCTTTATTTATATCACATATGTTTGTAATAAATTTAAAAAAATCTAGATATTACCTAGATTTTGTAATCTCAGTATGACTTTGTAAGTTTATACTAATGTATAGGAATGTTTGTGAATTATTTATTTTGTATTTTTTTTATTATTTCGTGTTGCCATTAAACATATTTCTAATGTATAGTTTGTAGTTAATTTGACATTAGTAAATAGTAATTTTATAGTATTGACTGGTGTAGTTTGTTGTTATATGGTATTGACAGTTATGTAGTTAGTTGTTGTATGGTATTGACAGTTATGTAGTTAGTTGTTGTATGGTATTGGCAGTTATGTAGTTAGTTGTTATATGGTATTGACAGTTATGTAGTTAGTTGTTATATGGTATTGGCGGTTTTGAAGCTATACGTTATATGGTTTTGACAGTTATGTATTTAGTTGTTGTTTATATAATATTGACAGTGGTGTAGTTAGTTGTTATATGGTATTGGCGGTTTTGAAGCTATAGGTTATATGGTTTTGACAGTTATGTATTCAGTTGTTGTTTATATAATATTGACAGTGGTGTAGTTAGTTGTTATACGGTATTGACAGTTATGTAGTTAGTTGTTATATGGTATTGACAGTTATGTAGTTAGTTGTTATATGGTATTGGCGGTTTTGAAGCTATACGTTATATGGTTTTGACAGTTATGTATTTAGTTGTTGTTTATATAATATTGACAGTGGTGTAGTTAGTTGTTATATGGTATTGGCGGTTTTGAAGCTATAGGTTATATGGTTTTGACAGTTATGTATTCAGTTGTTGTTTATATAATATTGACAGTGGTGTAGTTAGTTGTTATACGGTATTGACAGTTATGTAGTTAGTTGTTATATGGTATTGACAGTTATGTAGTTAGTTGTTATATGGTATTGGCGGTTTTGAAGCTATACGTTATATGGTTTTGACAGTTATGTATTTAGTTGTTGTTTATATAATATTGACAGTGGTGTAGTTAGTTGTTATATGGTATTGACAGTTATGTAGTTAGTTGTTATATGGTATTGGCGGTTTTGAAGCTATACGTTATATGGTTTTGACAGTTATGTATTTAGTTGTTGTTTATATAATATTGACAGTGGTGTAGTTAGTTGTTATATGGTATTGACAGTTATGTAGTTAGTTGTTATATGGTATTGACAGTTATGTAGTTAGTTGTTATATGGTATTGACAGTTATGTAGTTAGTTGTTATATGGTATTGGCGGTTTTGAAGCTATACGTTATATGGTTTTGACAGTTATGTATTTAGTTGTTGTTTATATAATATTGACAGTGGTGTAGTTAGTTGTTATATGGTATTGACAGTTATGTAGTTGGTTGTTGTATGGTATTTACTATAGTTATAAAAATATTATATAAATTTCCTCATTTCAATTTATATTTTTAACTAAATAATGATGAATCATCTTTTAATGATTTGTTTAAATGCTTCGCAGCTAATGCAAGTCCTGTGCTGCGATTGGATGCTGGAAGTACGAGCTGGTGTGTGGGAGGCTTCCGTTGAAGGCGAAGCTTCGCCCGAACAGCTCGAGGCTTTCCAGCGGGACTTACACTCACTGAGGCGAATTTCACAACATTTACCGGTAACTATGTATTTAGATATATATAATCAGTCAATTCTTACACTACCACCGGTTCGGAAGGCAGTCATCTACCGCGAAGGACCGGCAAGATATATTTATTCATATATATATACTTTGCTTCAAGACAAAAGCGTACCACTCCTTTAAAGGCCGGCAACGCACTCACGAGCTCCCAGCCACATGAGTGTCTATGGGCGGCGACTTCACCTTTATGGTGGGCCTCCTGCTCGTTTGCTCCCTCATCTCAATCCCATATATATATATATTTTTTTTTTAATTTTTAAAATTTTTAAAATGAATTTATTAAACACTTAAAGACTAATAAACTAACGTGCCTACGTATCTTAATCCCTCCGTCTTACCTCTTCCTCTCCCTCTCGCACAGTCCTCTCACTCGCACACCTCACGTTCCTTTACCACGCTAAACGCATACGTTCCGTTCCTTCACACAACCTGCATATATATGATGCTTAAGTTCATCCCAGCTTCATAAAACTGTACAATTGACATTATTATTATTAATAAATAAGTAATGTTTTATATTAAGCTAGCTGACTCGGCAAACTTTGTTCCGCGCCTTAGAGGCAGCAGCAGATGTTTGATTTTATAACTCATGTATAAATAAAAAGAGTGAAGTATGGTTAAAACGTTTAATACAAATTTTGATTATGAACCACACTTGATTAATTATAAAATTTTCTTTGACAGATATTTAAATATATTAGCAAACGCTAATATAACGCCATCATTTATGTCACGTATGTTTGTAATAAATTAAAAAAAATCTAGATATTACCTAGATTTTGTAATCTCAGTAAGACTTTGTAAGTTTATACTAATGTTTAGGAATGTTTGTGAATTATTTATTTTGTATTTTTTTTATTATTTCGTGTTGCCATTAAACATATTTCTAATGTATAGTTTGTAGTTAAAGGTTGAAGGTATACAAAATAAATTTCACGCATTTGTCACGTGTGTCGGTCGATCGCTAATTTTCATCCAAATCGGTTCAGCCGTTTTTGAGTGTAATATAGTGTAGCTATATTTGTTTATAAAATACTTGTAGTGGGTGACGTCCCGCGTGTTCCTCCACTCGGCGGTGTGCCGAATGATGGCCGGGGCTGCTCCGCGACGCACTCAGCAATTGCTGGATGGATCTCTGCGGCCCAGGCTTAACAGGTCTTCCATCATATGTGGGAAAGGTATAATATTTACTAAATGAATACATTATTGCTAAGGCACCGACGAGTTAGGAGAAATTTGTGGCCAAACAGACATACAAAGTTTACAAACACTTATCTAATTTCAATCATGAACATATATGTCGCGCCAATTTGGGGCTCTAGCCCCAAATTGGATACTCATGTATTTCAGGTTAACACATCTTGGGTATCCTCAAACAATATACAATATCATTTAATAAGTCAGGTTGATTATTAAAAATTGGGGGTAGATCGATACCAGACATATTAAAACAGTCACGTCCGCTCGGCACGAGCTCTCAATGCTGAATGGCTCCACTCGTTTATTTTTTGAGGGATTCTCGCTGTTGGCCAGGCAGCCTAAAAAAAACCCTCCTCGGTACGAGCTCCAGTATTTATATGCTCCTGCCAAGCGCGAGTCAGCGATGACGTCACGCCTTGACGTTCCGTTACTACGACATATATATAATATGTAGCTTTTGCCCGCGACTTCGTCCGCGTGGTTTGAATACAGAATTTTGTAAAATCAGCTTATAAGAGATGGAGATAAAAGCAAAACACCTTCCGTAAAGTTTAGTCTATCTCCATACCAAGTTTCATTGAAATAGGTTAAGTGTGAAAGCGTTACATAAATATACATACAGGCATATAATATTGTATGGTTTTTTTTTTCAGAACGCGCCTTAGAAAGCGGTGGTGGTGAGGGTGAACGCGCCGTGGCCTTGTACATGGCGTGCAAATACCTGCCGAGCGCAGTTCTCGCCGCTCCAGGTGAGAGGGCCGGAATGTTGGCTCGAGCTGCTGCGACCTTACAGCGCATCGGACATCGCAGCCGTTTACCGCATTGCTATCGCCTCATGAAGTCCTTTGGCACATTGCCTGTTGCACCATAGACAATCTTAATATATTCTGTGGATTCTGTTGCACTAGAGATAAGTCGCATTCTGAATATAGTCTGTGTAGCAGTCTGTTACACCATAGACAAGTTTGCATTCTGAATGTAGTCTGTGGAGTGATCTGTTACACCACAGACCATCCTTTCTCAACTCTCTACCAAAGTATATGTCGCAAAGAACACTCTGGTGAACTTTGACACACAGTTTCAAGAATTCATAGCCCCTAAGTAAAAAACATTAAATGATTTTCATTAAAAATTCATTTCAATGCTTACAAATGTCAGAAAAAAAAAATATATATATATCCGTTTAGTACACATAAAATAATATATTATATGTTGTGTTTAATCTATTAAATAAAGTTAAACTAAACCATCACATAATCATGGGAATATTTGCAACAGTTTGTATAAGACGGTAGGTGCATATGACAAGAAGTAATTAAATTACAATTAAGGCCTATTTTCACAAAAATACTCTAGTATATATTTATACTAATATATATTTCAATTGGTTAAACAATTTTTTAAAAATTAAACCCCGTTTAGTATATTGGTATGTTATCAATACTTTTTGGACCGAGTGGCAATAGGTTATTAACAATTGACAATCGTAGGCTATTTAAAATATATTTTAGCAATGTAATTTTTAATTGTAATAAAGTTTTTACGATTATTTTGTGTTTCTCTAAATACAATTGAATTTTAATGAGTATATGGTAACTATTAAATATTTAACAACTAAGTGACAATGCAGACAGAGATATCTTTTACACACTTTGTAAGATATTAAATGAAATAAATTAGTAAGACTATAATAATATTCATTTATAAAGTAACCAAGACTTACAAGTGTTAGTAGGTACAAGAAAACTATGTCAGTAACATTAAATTACTTAGAACGCAACTTTCTAAGACACAACAGTGTCTCATGTATATACAGTCACATCGATCTGCTACCATGTTCATGACAGTGTTGGAGCTGCTCCGCACCCTGCCCTCCAGGGATGCACATCATTTTTCGCATGACTCCGTGGAAGCAGTCTACGTGAGCGTCTGCAAACATTCCCGATGCGCTACAGAAGCGGGGCAGCCCTGCCAGCGCCCAAAACGCATTGTTATGTTGTACCCGCAGAGCATTGAACGATTTTTGAATGTTTTACTTTAAATGACTTACTATAGAAAAATATTGTACTGACATTTTATACGATAGTAATTATTAATGAATGAGACTAGCCTGTGACGTTTTGTGTTTAGTCTGTGGACTGGCCAAGCGCCAACCAATTTTTGGGGTTTTCCCGCCAATTAGGAGTGAGCTATGTTTTCGGTTAGAAAACTTATAGGTTTAGTCCAAATGTCATACCAAATCGTTTCAGTAGTTAACGTAACATACATACAGAATTACTTTGGTATTTATATAGATTGTGAGTCGATATAGTGTGTATAATTTAAGGGTGTGTGATTAAACGTTGGACACTTGTAAATAATTCATTGTCTAATGTAACCTGTGGCTTGTGTTTTTATCAAAAACATTACTTATCTGTGCAGGCAGAGTGTGGAAACAATGAGTGTAGTCAAACAAAATATTAAACCGTATTTTTAAAAACATCACAATTGGTAATTATTATTGAAAACCTTATATGAATAATTATTAAGGGATAACGTGTGATTGCCAGTTTGTAATTACTTCTCTGAATCGAGAAGAATATTGGTTTAGATTAGTAATGGTACGTATATTCTTTTATTGGTAAAATTATTGATCTTTTAACATACTATAAAAGTTACAACAACACGCGTTATTTGTGTATTGTAAATATTGAATGTTTTTTTAAAGGCAACCATGGTAGCAAATCCAGCAAAAAAAACTGCCAATTCTAACAACCCAGCTCCAACTAGTGTACGTAAGAAGTCTGGACCCAAGTTTGAACTTTCGGAAGAGCAAAAAAGAGACATTAAAGAAGCTTTCGATTTATTTGACACTGAAAGCACAGGTAAAATAGACACCAAAGAATTAAAAGTTGCTATACGCGCCCTGGGATTTGAGCCAAAGAAAGAGGAAATAAAAAAAATGATTGCTGAAATAGATAAAGGTGATGGAAAAGTCTCATTCGATGACTTTTTAGATTTAATGACAATCAAAATGGCCGAAAAGGACACAAAGGAGGAAATAATGAAAGCTTTTAAACTCTTTGATGATGATGAAACAGGTGAATATATTATTACATATGTTATCTATCATATAAATGTTTTTACAATAGAATACAATTAATGCTTTTTTTACTCATATTTTCTTTTGTAAACAGGAAAAATATCCTTTAAGAACCTGAAACGAGTCGCTAAAGAATTGGGCGAGAATTTAACTGATGAAGAACTTCACGAAATGATCGATGAGGCTGACCGTGATGGTGACGGAGAAATAAATCAAGAAGAATTTCTACGTATTATGAAGAAAACTAGTCTATATTAAGTTAAGTGTTATGTGAGAGCACAAAGCTTTAAGTGTTTTTTGTGGCTACAGGATTTGTATACACGGTTGCTAACCAATCAGTTAAAAACTGGTTCTATCTATATCATTTGTGTTATGAACAGTATACTTTTACTAGACTGAGTTATCTAGCTCAAAAAGTTATCTATACATTTTAACTTATATTTCTGTAAATATTAAACTATTTAAAAAAAAATTGGCCATAATGTTTGCCTATATTTTGTTATATTTATCAGACGGTTAACCAATTTAACTTTGATATGTAGTTACACAGACTTATAGCAACACTAAAATGTATGGCACTACCTTGCATGTGTGGAAGTCGTGAATCATTAGCTATTTGCACAACAGTTATTAAGAATAGTAAATAGATATACATTTTTATATACATCTTTATGTAAATGTACTAAAACTAAGGTCATATATCTCATCTCTATAGCAAGATATCAATTGTTTCATTTAAATATATGGGTCCAGCAATTTTATCTTACATATAAAATTTTGTAAAACTGTCAATATAACTAATCAATTTACTGAAAACCATATTTTAATCGAGTAATTTACAACTGAGTCAATTTGAATTACAATATACCATACATTAAAAACTACACTTTTTAACATATTTTTTATTTAGACAAAAAATGTGCGCCACAAATTTATATATCTATAATAAATGTTTCCTTACCACATAACAATTTATAAAAATGTATAAAACTTAATATATTTATAGACAATTCAAACAGATCTTTCTATAACAGTGCCCTCGGCTTGACCGAAAAATGCTTTTTCACACATTTTCACAAACAAACCAGTTTCAACGACGCCAGGTATATTTTTGATGACATTGCTCGTCACTTCCCAATCCAAGTCTTGGTTTGTAAATATCCAGTCTAATATGAAATTGCCATTGTCTGTCACCACTGGTCCCGCTTTGGCTATAGCACTGCGTAGTTTCAGTTTGCCACCAAATAAATTTACTATCTTATTTTTAATAGGAACATATGCGATAGGAACAACTTCAATAGGAATTCCCTTTTTGTATCTATCACCGAGTTTTTTAGAATCTTTGGTGTAGTCCGCTATAACTATCATTTTTTTTGAGCACGATGCAACAATCTTTTCCTGAAGCAAGCACCCTCCACCGCCTTTAATCAAAGTCATATTAGAATCTACTTCATCAGCACCATCTATAGTAACATCTATGATTGGATGTCTTTCCAACTCTCCTAATGTTAAATTGTGTTTTATAATCAATTGTTTCGCTTGAAATGATGTTGGTATACAGATTACCTTCAAGTTTTCTGTTTCAACTCTCTCGGCTAAACGTTGTACTGCATACACAACTGTTGAACCGCTTCCAACTCCGAAAACACAGTGACCTTTTACGAATTCATCCACTGCCCGGTACGCGGCTACTTGCTTAGCTTTTTCTAATGACATTATGGACAGTTCCCGTGAATTTGTTAATAGTTTACTTATTCCGCTAATGCGACGATATTGTCCTATGAAAAATATCTGCTTTTGCATGCAGACGTCTATTTATAAAATTAGTATTTGTAAACGTTTTTGGTTGCGGTGGTTAACCTAGCTGAAAAAGTTTTTGAGTTAACATTTAAATCGTGTTACAGTATAAATTTAACCACAGACTTAATTTAGTGTACACTTATAGCTTGACAGTTGACACTTTTAATGACGGTAGTAATCAATCTCAAAATTGACAAATTCAATTTTGTTCTTGTAATAAAATCTTCAATTCATTTAAAAGTTCCGATTGTTCGTTTACTAAAAACTTAATATTCCTTAAATGTAATATAATGTTACGTCCGTCTAAATTTAGGCTAGGTTTTATCTCTGACTGACATTTTTTTTTCACTTCCTTCACTTTGGTGAATCTATTTTCTATTTTAACTAAACCGTTTTCGTTTATTAAATGTCTTATATAATTCTGTGTCATCATTAATTTTGTTTTAAGGAATTTCTTTTGTCTTTCCAGATTTTCAGCGTCTGATTTCGATTTGGTTAACATGGTACATGTAGCATTTAAGAGACAAATAATTTCTTTCAATTTATCAACATCCGATAATTGATTTTCTTCTCGGTCACAACAAACTTCTTTATATGCAGTATTAATGAGTTTAGCAGGTTTTAAGGTACTTATTAGACGTGTTTCATTCGTATATTTTATACATCTTTTTTTATTAATTGTCACCAGGATTTTTGCAAAACGTAAAAAAAGAAATACGACTACTTTTACAAAAATGCGATTACTTTACTTAATTCCACCATTTTTATATATCGTTCTAAAAAGACGGGAGCCATCGCGTTACCATGGTTACCGTTTGAACCGTGACTCTAATGCTTTTTTTTTGTCTTTTTAGACGCAAACTACATTTAACCTATAGATCATAACGAGTTAAGATAACTATTAGTCTAACCGAATAGTTGTTTTAATAGTAGTGGCTTTGTGGTTATGATACTATCAACCGTAGAAAATACTTATTCATACGCTTAACAGTAGCAATAAAAAAACAGAACTGAAACAGTTTGGTTCGTTTGGTATAATAATTCCAATATAAACATTAAAGAAAACCAATAAATTTACCCAGTCAGAAACAATCTAGTGATTTAAACATACTTACTACACGCAATATTAAGCTTCCTCTTTTGTGTGTCTATTGATTTATTTTTTGCATTAACACTCTTTTTGTGGCACCGAAATTGATTAAAAATATGATTTAAATGTTTAGTTCTATTTGTATCAATCGCTTTCTGTTGTAAGTGATACCTGTATACAATGAATTAAATCAAAAATAACATACGTAGAAATCAATTTATATACTATAAAATTAATTAATGTACTATATCCTAATGAAAAAAAGTAAAACAAATTTAAAAAGTTTGGTCCTTGTGGCTGAGTACCCATAATGCTGGCATTTCCTCGCTGTATCGCGATGCTTATACGCTGAGCGGGAAAAGCACCAGCTCTTGGATCACCGGTACTGACTAACAGGCACCTACTTAATTCCTTAATAAGCGCCTATGCAGTTGCACTCCATGGTCCACAAGTCTCTACTCCAAAGGGAACAGAATCAAAGTTGGAGGAAAGACTTTAGTACGTTGACCGTTCCTTTTTCTGCCTGCTCTGCAGCCGCGCCAGCTTTTGTGCTTGTCATAGGAAAATCATAATGACGGTAAAATGAAACCTATATTCTATATTCGTCATGTTATAATTCTTTCTTAATATATAAAATTTAATTAGACATTATTTTTTTTCAAATTTATGCTTACTTTTGAATTTCTTTTGCAATGGAAAATAAAGCATTTCCATTTTCAATCATTTTACACCACTTAATAAATAAAAATTAGAAATGCCAAATTAAATAAAATAGAAAATAAAAGACTTTGGGTTCGTAAATTACATTCTGTCATGTGAAATATGTCGCTTAAACGTCATTATATTTCACAGATACAAAATAAAAATCACTCATTTCCAAAGACAAGAGAAACATTTTACACGTGAACCATTATATTACATTTAAATTTGAGTCGTATAGAATCAAAGGCGGCTATCTACACAGGCTCTTTTTTGTTAAATTAAAAAAAAACAATTCTCCTAAAACGTGCAACTGATGCATATATAAACTATAATTATAATCTGTGGGTATTCTTCCATTGTAAAAAGCAGATAAAGTTTAAGAATAAGCCAATATTGACGTTATTTATTTACGATAATAACCCACAGAAAAGATTTGAATCAACTACTACTACTATTACTAATTTATCAATGATAGTTTTTATCAAAGAATCGAATAAAACAATACCGAATGGCCAATACATTTTTCTTTTCACGGAAAATATGTCCGATCGCAAACCGAAGATACCCATTTAGTTCTAGTTAGGTGTACTTCAATTGTGCTAGCCAATTTTCCGCCAAACGCCGTTCCGATCCTATTTCGTTTGTTCGCGAGGCAACCGATTGGTGTGGTAACCATTTCACGGTCGATTTCACCAACACCACAGGGATATAGACTGCATTATGCAATCTTTCGTACTATTTATTAACTACTTGTGTCTAGAAACTAAATTACAACAATAACTATTTAAAACAAACTAAAACACTTAAATAACGATTAATTATATGTCTTAATTATTTTGTTAAACAATAAAATAACTATTTAAGGGTATTTTTTTTGTAGTTTTGTCACTGAAAACCAGAAGGGTTATTCTCAAAAGTAAAATGGCCGATAACGTCATAATGGCGCACAGATTGGTCTGTTATTATCGAAAAAAACACATTTAATTAGCACAACGAACGGGAGTGATCCGCCAATTTATTCCAAAAAAGGATCTTAGCCGTTATCCATACGGTTGGTTTATTTCAATTTCCTTCATAAAAGACGCTATTCTCGGATTTGAAGTAGATTTATCATGCTCGGATAAAGCGAACTTTTTGTGCTTTTCTTGTGCCTGGATCTGACCCGGGATCTGTCCACTTAATGTGAATAATGGTGTGCGATGGAAAACGAATGCGGGGCCCGAACAAAAGACAACAATACGAAGCGATTTCAAGATTTGATACAATTTTTCGGTTTTTAGGGAAGATTTATCTATATCGTTCTGACGACAAACACTGATTGAAGCCAGGCTTTGGAGATCTGTGCGGCTCCGTTGAGTTTGTTTGCTGTCGGCTTTGATGATGTTGGCCTAAGACGGATTACATTTTAGGTTTCAATAATTCATAATGAAATAAAACTTAACTGGTACAAAATTGACACAATCCGTAATCCCGAAAACAGCATAAAACCATTACATTAGTACATAAAAATTATTAAATAATAATCGTAGCTATAAACATTGTTATACAACGCCATCTATAATTTGTAACTACAAACAATAACATGAGGGCTTGATTATACAAACTTCTATTGTTACGAACTCCTTTGTAATATGTCTCTACCTTTTTAAATTTAAATATAGAACATTTTCAATGTTGAATCTAAAACAATTTGTAGTAAACCCTTTCGGGTCATAGACTATAGAAGAAAAAAGTATCTAATGCTCACGTGGTAAAGGTGGAATTTGTACCGCGTACGCGATATAGGTGATGGTAAAACCTTTTTGTTCGATCTTTTGTTAAGAGAATCTGTGATGCCCAGGGGAATGTATATGCTTTTCATTACGCGAAGGGTCCTTACCGTTCTTCGGGCTCAAAATAAACTCTTTTTTTATAAAGTTTACTAAATATTTGTTACGAACAAAATTTAAGTTCCATAACATCTATATTCTCCATTTCACTCAAATTTCGCTTCAAGAAATAATTGGTTGGTCTAATTTGGAAACCACGAAGCCTGACCTATAAGAAAATTGATACCCATGCACTTTGACACTTCATATTAATTTTGACGTACACAAGTTATCGCGGGTTCGATTCTAAGTGGTAAAAATAATGTTTTCTTGTTATTTGTATCGTTAACAATGTAAAATGAAACACTTAACAGCTACGATTAACCTCCCACGTCAACAAAAATAACTTAAACCCTTAAAATTAAATCGTTGATCGTAACAACGTCCGCTCAGCAAATGGGCTAATTAGTTGAAAATATTTTCGCAATTTTAATGTCAGGTGATTCCACAGACAATCGACCAACAATACAGACAAAACATTTAACGTAATTATTATCATCCCTAGGCATTTTATTAACATTGATCGGTGTTGCCATCAAATGTATTCAATTAAATCGAATGGCTTTTTACATTTGGCGAACGGGTTTTTTGGTATTGTAAAAACTTTAGGGAAAACGCTTTAAAGGTAAGCAGGTTTTGCGATTGTAACGTGGTTTTGAATTTAGAATGACAAATTGAGGTCATAATTTTAATTATGGCTCGGCTTAAAACCTCTTTTTAATAAAAGTTCCTTTTTTTATAATAAGAATACATTATAAGAGATTTTTAACAACCTAATAGTTTTCCTTTCCGATTATAGTATTGTTTAGATATATTTCAATAATAAAGCTAATCTTATTTTAAATTAATTAAAACAAATATAATGAAATTAAATAGAACATCTTCTGTATTTCGCTTTTAATTGTTTTTAAAATAAAACTATAGCAATTAAGGTAAATATAATATAATAATTATTTTTTTAAACTTATTTAATTTATTTATCTTTTATATAAACTGTATTTGTATTGTGGTCGCCGTTACCGACGTTATGAACTTTACAACCATCACATTTTCCGAAGAACCAGCCTTTTGGGATGCCATTGTCATCTACCTGAAACTGAACGAAAGTTGGTTATCGGTTGACATCAAGAACCATAGACGAAGACAAATTTCTAGATTGACCTTATTTTAAATTGCCAAAATAATATAAATATTAAAAAAATGGACTTGTTTAGACTTAAAAACAATCTTTCAAAAGAAAGCTAAACACACACTAAATGCTCATACGTCACTTGAAAAACATTTTCTTTTTAGCTCTTTTTATCATTGTTTTTATCCCTGTTACGTTATGTTTTAACCTATTTTGGCCCTGTTTTATATGTAATGTGTCGTTTCTAGAACTTAAAATGCATAACCGTTTGTGCAAATTATTATAAATAATTTAAAAAAAACCTTGGGCCACTATGCTACCACGGCATAGATAACAGAGGTTTTTTTTAAAGGATTGTGATTGGACGACAGCGTCGCCAGTATAATTAACGTAAACAAGGAACGTACTACGTCATGTTATTGCATATGTTCCGTGTGTGATATCGCGTAGAAATAATATCCTTATTGACATAATTGGATAAATTAAATATATATATTTTATGTAAGAGGGGGCAAACGAGCAGCCGGGTCACTTCGAGTGATGTGTAACAGCCGCCCATGGACACATGCAACGCCAGGAGGCTTACAAGTGAAATTTATTATTTTATTGGTTCTAAAAAAGTGTATGCTTCATATAAAATAAACGATAGTACATGCATACACAGATAGTACACACCATAGAAAAAAATATTCAAACTCAAACTCAAAATATCTTTATTCAAGTAGGTCTTTATAAAGACACTTTTGAATCGTCAATTTTTTCACTACCACCGGTTCGGAAGGCAGTAATCTACCAAGAAGAACCGACAAGAAACTCGATAGCTGCTCTTTTAAAATAAACAATTAATACAAAATTGTGTTACTGACAATTAAAATAACAAAGCACTGTAAGGCTACTCAAGAATTGAACTGTCCCGATGCTGAGCCAATTGCCGACACATTAAAGGGATCTTTGTCCTCTAAGAAAAGATTAAAAAAAGAGACAAAAATAACCAAATAATATATGGAAAAAAAATGGAAAACTATACTAAAGTAAACCTCATTAAGTATTGCATAATATATAAACTATTATAAATGTTAATAAGATAATTATAGGCCCAAAATAAATTATTACTAGGTTATAATTTATCTAAACCTAAATTACCAATAGGTATTTTAGGCTGTGCAACCAAATAATAAATCAAAGACAATTTAAAGCAATTTAGAGTCTTGAATCTTGAACTGGCAGTTACTTGTTTATCCGAAGTACGATTTCGTGTGACTCTTGCACCAACAGATATTATTTACGTTCGCGCAAACAAAATGTGTTTAACATCGGAAAAGCAATAATTTTTCATTGTTACAACATGCTTTGCTAGTATTGTTATGAACTATCTAGAACCTCTTTGAAGCTGCTCATCAATCAGCCATTTTCAACGTTATTACAGTATATTTAGTAAAAAAAACTTTAGCGATACAATGATTTTGTATCGACATATATTGTTACATTGACAGATACCTAACCTAAGATACACGCCCTTTTATAATCTACATTGTTTATAATCTGTGGCAACATCGGGCACACCAAATGATAATCTGCATTCACATTCCGCATATACATTTTTTTTTTATATAGAAGAGGGGGCAAACGAGCAGGAGGCCCACCATAAAGGTGAAGTCGCCACCCATGGACACTCATGTGGCTGGGAGCTCATGAGTGCGTTGCCGGCCTTTTAGGGATTTGTACGCTTTTTTCTTGAAGGACCCTAAGTCGTAGTGGTTCGGAAATACAGTGGCGGGCAGCTTGTTCCATAACGTGGTGGTGCGTGGTAAGAAATGTCTTAAAAAACGCGCAGTGGTGGAACGACAGGCATCAAGGTGATACGGGTGGAATTTCGCATTCTGCCTTGATGTCCGAAGATGAAATTTAGCTGCAGGTATTAATCCGAACAACTCCTCCGAACACACCCCATGGTAAATGCGATAGAAGATGCTGAGAGATCCAACATCTCTACGCAGCGCCAAAGGATCAAGCCGGTCGGAGAGTGACTGGTCAGCGACTACGGAGTGAAGTATCGTCTCGCCCTACTGAGCACACCAAGCTTTTTAGAGGCAAGTTTTGCCTTTTCTTCCAGATGACCGCAAAACTGAACATTGTCCGATATGTCGACGCCCAGTATTCCGATGCTGGCTAAGGCTTTAAGGAGGGTGTCTTCAAAGAGAGGAGTAGCGACAAAGGGTGTTTTTTTAGTGGAAAACGCGCAAACTTGTGTCTTTTTGGGGTTGAATTGGACTAGGTTAAGTCGTACATACATGACAATTATGACAGATTGCTACTAATCTTTGTCTAATAATTGTTTAGTTTGGTTAAATTCATGTGAATTTGAAAATGTTTGACATTACCGCAGATAAAATATTTAAAAATAAAATGTTTCATTTGAAAGTTTACGGTACGTCATCTGGATTTATGTTGGTATTATCATTACATAATACGAGACTATATTAAATTGTCTCTAGTTATGGTAATGACAATGCTTAGCTTAAATCAAACACATTTTAGACAAAACTTATTAATTCATACGCTCTGTACACCCACTCTACTTGCAATAAAAACATCTAATCTAATTATAAGTTTCAGTATGAAATCCTTCCCAGACTCGCTAAACAAGTCTACTTAAGTCTAGATCAAATTAAAGCGCCAATTCGGCCCCACATTAAGTACCGATCCCATCTATGGACGGAGGCTCACTAATACCAGTTCCTTCCATCGTATCGATCCAATTCTTTTCAATCGGCTTGATCCTTTGGCTCTGCTTAAGGATGTAGGTCCCTCTTCTACCGCATATATGCTATGGGCAGTGCTCTTATGTACTGTTCGGACTAATACCTGCAGCTGAATTCCATCACCGGACGTCAAGGCAGAATACGATATTCCATCCGTACCACCTTGACGTCTGGCGCTCCACAACTGTACGGTTTTTAAGGCAGATTCTGCCGCGCACCTCCCGTTTGTGGTACCAATTGCCAGCGCAGGTATTCCCAAACCTCTACGACTTGGGGGCCTTGAAGAAAACAGCGTATCTCTCCCTTTAAGGTCGGCAACTGACTTGTAAGCCTGGTGTTGCAAGTGTCAACGGGCGGCGGTCAGCACATCACTCGAAGTGACCCGCCTGCTCATTTGCCTGACCGTAGAGTAAAGAAACTGACTTGAACATAGAATCATCAGGCAAATTCTTAAGCTAATTGTTGTATGGGTTTTATTTACTATTATATTAATATCATTTTATTACTTACGTCAAAATTTGGTTCGAAGTCCCTGCAAAAAAAAATATACATAAGAAGAGTGGTTTATATTAATAAAAAGGAAATGCAGTGTAAACTCTATATAACGTTACTGAAGGGACTGTGCATTTTATGGGCTTATAGAGGGTGGTCTTTAAATTGAGAGACGTAAAATCTTTATGGAATACAAGCTGAATCACCCAAAGCCAATTGATTTCGATTCTTTAGAGAGTTTGTCAATAAATCGAGAAGCGTTACATGGAGTTTACACTGTGTCATAATTGGACGAAAATTAGGGCACTGTTAAACTCAGATTTTTGAAATAACGTTTGGCAAGAGGGCCAAAAGTATTTATTGATGGCGTTAGAGTCTGTAGATATAAAACCTCTTTTATACAAGCAGTAACTATGATAAACCGGATTTATTAAATGACTGTATACAACTAGAATACATAGAGGACATAATAAAGCAGATCAGAATTTATAAGAGAATGTACGCTTATAAAATAGTAGAAGTTGAATCCTCTACAAAAGGAATGATTGGTAAGAATGAAAATATTCTCTTTGTTGTATTTATATAAATGAATTCTTAACGCGTTGATTACTTTGTATTTTTCAAATCCAAAAACTGAGAATAACAGGAAAACGGTATCAGTTAACGGATCACGTCACGTGACCTTTTTCTAACGAACAACATTAATTTGTTTGCAAATACGTATATTTTTTTTAAGTTGTATTTTTTTATACATGCATACATTCCTTTAAAATAACATACCTTGGCACAGGATTTGCGTTGATTGTATTAAAAACGAAGAGCAATGCGAGTATAACAGCAAATACTCTTTTAAACATATTGAAACTTATTTCACGTATTATTTGATATAAAAGTTTATCCTTGTACGAATGTACAAGCCGAGAGCACAAATGCGCTGAACGATTGAAACTGGTTATATTGTGTTGCCATTACACGTGTTTGAGCTTAATTATCTGGCAATTTTATTAATATTTAACTTATCCATTCTCAATTGTTGGCGACAGATGGCGCGCAAACCGTTTTATGCTTTACACTATATTGTTAAATAGCTCTATAGAACATATCTGTTAGCCGGGTGTTATATTTTAATGTAAATATATATATATTAATAACTCTAGCTATGAATTGCATAACAAGTTACCTAATCTTAAATTAAAATCTTAGTGAGCTACTTAAAGGAGCCAATGGCTAAAATTAATCGACAGCTATAATATAGTCTGATAGTCTGTTATTGGAAAGAAGATATAAGACTACAGACCAGCATAGCTGTCCGAGATGAAAGAGAGAGATCTAGATCTAGAGATATGTTGGAGAGATCTAAAGGCACGTATTGTTGCATCCGACTTTTATAATGACTATTGAAACAGTTAAATTACTTTAGAAAATTTACGATTTTCTGAGACAAGACAAGATTTTCTTCTTAAAGCTCATGAATGCCTTTCAGGTTCACTTTCCAAATCATGCATTAATTCTACATTTGAGTATCGATTGTCCCGAATAAATTCGAGTCAGGATTCGACTTATAATCGAAATTTATACATTTAATACAAGGTTACCGACTTGGTATACCTGCTGCTTGGTATATTTGGCTTATTTTAAAAATATTAGCACTTTACTCGATTCCTTTTTCTCACCAATACAAATGGTAATAAATCCTTTCAATACCAAATATACGTCTTACATATATTTTTATACATATATATATATATTAATTAAAGATGTGCGTTGCAAGATTCTTTCTCTATATTTTTCGTATGATTAAGCAAATTATAAATATAACCTTATAACCCTCATCCACAATATCGCAAAGGGTTATCATAACTGCCAGTCTTAATCAATATTGTTGATTTGTTGCGACATTAAAGGCTCTTGAAATGATGGATAATATATTATTATATTGCCTGCATATAATATATTCCAGGTTGGGAATTACTTACATACTTATTAGAGTCCTAAGGCCCCACGTCGGGGCATAGGGACGATAATTTACGTTAACTCTTTGTGTATGACACCTTTGTGTTAGCTATATTATTATGTTAGTATAAATGAAAATAAAACAAAACACAAAACTGAAATAAATTAAAAAAGTTTGGTCCTTGTGGCAGAGTTCCCATAATGGTGGTAATTCCTCACTGTTTCGCGATGCTTGCACATTATTATTAGGCCTTTAAAATATATATATTATTATGTTTGAGGTACCAATTGTTGTACAAATTGTTTCCATACCACTGACCCAATTTATTTTAAATATATATGAGGAGTATTCTCTTTAAGAGGTACGCTCTTGAAGACCCCCAAGTCGTCGTCTTCGGGAATACATGCTGTGTGCAGTTGTGGCTGAAGAGTTTAGCTGTTTTGATGTTTTTTAAGGTAATAAAAAAAAGATTGAATAAAAATAATGTAATGTTAAAAAAATCGTTTTTTTTTTCAGTGACACATGACAGAAAGAGACAAATGCTTTTGGACATACATCGAAATGTACAATCGAAATTCTACATTATTCTAACGCAACATTTTAAAGCAAGTTAATTGACATTCTAATATAATCAAAAATACACATGGTCAACTCTGTTTTTAATAGGATCCTTTCGTTATGAATCATCGTACTATTTCCTGTTCGCATCAAACATGTATGTGGTTTTCATTGTTTTTACCAAAACCGACAAAAACTAAGGTATTTGGTACGGAGCCTGAGCTGCTTATCTTTCGGTGATAGTTGGATGATGATGACTGGAAAAAATTACAAAAAAGTTTTTATTTATTAAGAAATACACAAAAATTAAAATTATTCTCAAATCTAACAACCGCATGTGTTCGTCCACTATCTTTCCTGAACCTGTCATGAAAATGTCACGTGGTGCAGAGTTAATGGGGTTTTGCTGGCGGAGGTTTGTTCTGACGCGTAACTCAGCCAGCAATGGATGCCTTCTGAGCCGAGCAAAAATTAAAACGTTGGTTAACAACTAGTAGCTTATGTCCGCGTGGTTTAAATATGAATTGAATTTGGAAAATCAGTTTATAAATGGCTGATATAGATAAGCCTTATAATAAGATAAATAGTAATATATCTTTCCCTAAAGTTTTTTTTTTATAGAAGAGGGGGCGAACGAGCAGGAGGCCCACCATAAAGGTGCCCGCCCATGGACACTCATGTGGCTGGGAGCTAATGAGTGCGTTGCTGGCGAAGGCTGGCTGGTGAAGGACCCTAAGTCGTAGTGGTTCGGAAATACCGTGGCGGGCAGCTTGTTTCATAACGTGGTGGTGCGTGGTAACAAATGTCTTGAAAAACGCGCAGTGGTGGAACGACAGGCATCAAGGTGATACGGGCGTTATGTCTATCTTCACACAAAAATGATTCAGTAGTGTAAGCGTGAAAGCGTAACATACTTTTACATTTATAATATTAGTATGGATCTTTGTGTGCTTGTGTCTTGGGTTTTGGCGTTATATCTTTTCCATATAAAATCGTATCAGCGATTACTTGGGCACCATTTTATATCAAATATGAACTAAGAAGATACCCAACACACTCTTGTTAAATGTGTAATTAAGCTTGATTACTTTTTTTGCAATTTCCTTATTATTATTTTTTCGTTTAAATACTCCTTTGCACTATAATAAGACTCAAAAAACCATTTGTTATATCTCTCGTATTAGTGTTTGGATTGTACGGATATGCATCTTGGAAAAAAATTATTAAAAATAAGAAATGTACAGTTTAAACTCCATGTAAAGTCTCTCGATTTGACGGCAAACTCGAGACGGTTTAGCTTGTATTCTATACAATGATTTTTCTAATATCTATATACCGAACACTCTTACATTGTCTCTTCAGTGTCGTTATATAGAGTTTACACTGTATTTTGTATTACAATCATCGGACTACATACTCGTAATAAAATTAATACTTACAGATTGACTACTGTGCGACTCTTCAAATGTGAATGAATTCTCTCTCTTGGAACGATGGGCCTGAAAAAAAAAACATTAAAAAAGTCTCTTAAATATGTGTTTTATTATTATGATATCCGCTAATTTATAAATATATAATATTTTTTACACGTTTTTTTTTTGATAAGAGAACTATGTGAATAAGGTAGTTTTTAAGTATCTTTATTGTAGTCGTATAAGTATTATTTTTTGCGTGTTGCCTGGAGATCGTTTTAAGCGATAAGCCCGCCCCTAGCTCTTTACTAACACCTATTAACAGTATCCATTTCAACTGTTTTAATGCAGCAGTGTAAATAAACTAAATAAATATAGTTCCGTAACGTATTTACAAAAAAAGGCACGTTCGTAAATAAGTTTACAAAAAAAAACGCATTATTTCTCTTGATTTTGCAAAGTTTAAAGCGAACGAGGAAAATTCTCAGAAAATTACACGAAGCAAGTTTGACGACCCACCCGTTTAAATAAAAACGTGTTTGAAGAATGCATGCTGTGCTAAATATGCATATTTTGAACTTTATTTTATTGGTTAAGTGAACGGAATGAGGGAACATGTGCTATATAGCTATCAGTCTATGGACTGTCACACTAAATATATTTCTAACTTATTATTATTAAACAAATATTATTATTATTATTATTAAATCTTATTAAACAGATTATAAAAATCATGTTGGTATTGTCAGGCATGCAGGCGATTTATCCGCAGTACCTTAGTCTATTGGTGGGGTTGCCACTATGCCCTATACCCCGATATGGGGCCTTAGGACACAAGTAAGTTAGTAAGGAATACTATTCCAGGCTCTGTTGTTTTGTATGAATGTCGATTGTCGTTTTCATATAAAACAATTAAATTTATTTTAAATAAATAAAGCCAGTTTAGAAAAAATATTAAAATAAGTTACAAAATTGATTTGTGGTTGAATGAATATAATTAAATTTTATTTTATATATAAATTGTATTCCTTCCCAACTAAAACGGGCATATTTCATAGCGTATATATAATTTAATAGAAAGAGATGAATGTTAAAATGGCGTAGTAAATCTCTAACAGAATACATTTACAGCGACATTCTAGGATTGAGAACAAACTCAGTTATATAAATAATATCTTTCGTAAACTAGGTTAAATTAATTTTTTTATTAGCGAAATTATTGTTATGTTATATCTCTCTCTATAATAAAATCTCTTTCAACGTTACATAGAAAAAGAAGATTTAGAGACTATAATAATTCTCGGTAGATAACGGCCTTCTGAACTGGTGGTAGAGTAAAAATTGACAATTCAAAAGTGTCTTTAAAACACCTTTTTGAATAGATATATTTTGAGTTTAATTTAGATCATATTTCTTTAATATGATACATTTTTTTTACAATCAAAATCGAATAACTCAAAGATAGTTACATTTGATTCTATTATCAAAGTATTCAGTACTTAGTGGCAGTCAGTACCTACCGGTGACGAGCTTATAAACATTGCGATATAGTTAAAAGATACTGCATTATGGAAAGCTTTTTAAGTCTCCTCTTCGATGGATTAAAAAAAAAGTGCCATACAAATGTGAAATCATATTCTTTAATACATATTTCTATAAAGTACCTTGTTTTATATAGTTAGTTAGTTAGTATTATATATCTAGAGTGTATAGTGTTAAATTAGTTTTTAATAGATTAGGTATAATAAAACGGTATGTCATTGCAATTAATAAGCTAATCGGGAAGGTTAAAGGAAAATGTATCTAACGGCAAAGTAAAATTAACTCAATGTTTAAGACATTAAAGCTGAGATTGTCTATTATTTATAAGAATGTTTTGTCTTCTTCAGGAATGAAATGCAATATGTGAGTCATTTTTATATGCGTAGTTACATAGACAAGGATACAGTGGAACCATGTCGCATTGAATTACTTACTTCGGTATTTATTTATTTATAATTTGACATAAACATTCAACACAGACTATGAGGTCCACGACTTAATTATAGTAGACCCAAAAGTCTAATAGAAAAGATATATAAAGAAAAACTGAGTTAAAGTAAGCCTCCTGGTTAGCTTAGGTGGTTTACTCGAAGTGACCCTACTCATTTGCCTCCTGTTACATAAACAAACCTATATATATATTTATTTAGTTATATATGTGTGTATATATTAAAGTGATACGTGACCTGGGTTTGATCTTCAGTAAAAATTGATAGAACCTCGATAGAGTTGTTGTTTATGCTAAAATAACTCACCTGTGCGTCTAATCCATCTCGTAACCACTGTGTATTGCTGAAAGAATTAAACCATTACATAAAAAGATAATACACAGATTTTAAAAAATATGTAATGTCGTATGCCACAAGACATAATGTTGCAAGGAATGTAATTTTTTCAAACTACATAACTTAAGATCTGATATATACAAACCTAGGGCAGCCTTAACTAGGTACGTGAACCCGGAATGTATCTTTTAAACTTTCACGTATTTAAAAACCCTAACATGATCCAATCGACGTAATCAGGAAATCTCAACTAATTTACCTATTAACTGAAGGTCGGAGGCACAAAGGAGGCTGTCGCGCGATATTTTTATTAAAAAAAAAAAAGCTTACTCAGACGGACGTGATTGCACAGTTGAAGCAAATATTAACACGGCGAAGACAATGACAATTTTTGAATTCATGTTTATAAAACGATAAAATTATCTTGACCACTCTCTGCCACAGATAAGGAATGACTGAGGTTAGGTAAATCAGTAATATCGTTTGGTTCGTTCATTAATGAATATTGTATTAAATTCACGGCCAAATGTGCCAAAAAAAATTAAGGAACGATGCTGATTGGAGGGGACTTTTAATATACTAACGAATTAAACCAAATTTTTTATGTATTCAGTTAATAAAACAGAGATTATATATAATAAAAGATCATCTAGTCTGAAATAACAGAACATAAGTATGATGTTATAAAGAATATTAAAAAAAAAACAATAATTTATCGAAAACAGGTTAGCGTTTAGCGGGTATTAAATAGCTCTGTCATATCAGAAGGTATCTTATTACCATTCTGAAAGATAAACTTAAAATATACTTTTTTATAAGCAATAACATATTATCACCATCGACAGGACTGTATATTATGTAAAAATCTTTGTGGTTTAAATATAGATCTAGAATAGTTTAAGTTTTTCTCCTTTTACATAAAAACGCAATAAATATATATATAAGAAGAGATTAACGGGTTTAACTGGTTAGAAAAAGGAGAAACCAGGAATGAGTGGAAAGAAATGGCCAACTCCCAACCACCTGACTTGGAATTTCGACTGTTCATATGTGTAAGGATATTGTTATTTTTGATTTAATCATTAATTTGTTTACAATAAAGGTTTATAAATCAGGTGTTCTGAATCTTATTGCGTAAATAGCATGGGTATTACCGTTTGATCTTTCACGTGTGCATGTTTTTTCCCCATTGAGTATTACTATAAGGATAATCCAGTTACTTATGGGTTGTGTGATGCATGGCATAACTGATCAGTTGCAGGATGTGCCAAATGGGTTTTTCGAAGAATAAACTAATAGTGCTCTAAGCTTTAGGGTGGGAGCTTTAGCTAAAGTTTTGAGTATCAATCTGCATCTACAATTTCTACTTCACAGCATCCGTATATATTCTATCTCATCAGGGTTCAAGCAGTAACTGAGGATTTTAATTTATCTTTTGTAAACAGAAAAATCAATTTAAATTTATGGGTCCCTATTACTACTATTATTGGGACTACAACCTGCGCAAGAGCGCAGGTAATAATCAGGAAGATATGTTTGATGGAAGACCATCAAAAATATCTTCGCATTTCACCCCACCACTCCTCCTTTTACGGAAAATTATTTAGTGTGTTACACTTAACACAAATGACGCATGGGCACAAGTCAATTTTTTTTTAATAATTTATTTTGACTATTCATAAGTGTTATAGTTACCTATGTGAATAAAGATATTTTTGATTTTGATTGTGCACAGACCCATCAAGCTTTGTACAAATTATCAGACGACGGTAAATTCATTTTGATTGGACAAGGATTACCAATACCCCCTTAAAAAAAGTCTAAATATCTCTCAGTCATATTTATATACATAGAATCGTATCAGCGATCATTTGTGTATGTCAGACTTTTTCATATCTACGAGAGTCACAAAATAAGCTGTTCTCTGTATATACCCACAACAAACTCAGCCTACCTGTCAGATTTTATAAGCTTGATCACCATTTAAGGTGATGCAATTCCCATGATTTTTTTTATTTAAATAGGCCTTTACACTATAATAAAACTCAATTTCTGCTATATAAAATTTTTTAATTTTTTTTAAAAACGCAACAATTTCCGCTTAATAGATTTTTTGAAATTATTAAATGACAAATATGGAAAATAATTTGGGAGCTAAATGAAAATGCTATGTTAATAAGTCTATATATTTCTCTCTTCAGCCGGTGTGTATGTAATTTTTATTTCCATTCCCATTCCCAACGTAAATAATTTTAACTGGCCCAGAGCCGCTGTAGCTGTATTTATAGCTGGATGATGATGACTGAAAAAAAAAGAATGGTATCAGCGTTCGACATATCTAAAAAGTCTGCTTATTAAATGTTGTATCAAGAGTACTCCAGCACAGTTTTTTCTTATAGTTAAGGTGAGTTAGTAGTCCGAAAAGATACTTGTATAATGTTAATACATGAGTTGCATTGTACATTCGTATATTGAGATGACAGTTCGTTCTTTAAGGCCCACCATAAAGGTGAATTCGCCGCCCATAGACACTCCACTTTTATCTATGATTAAGTGAATAGTTTAAGTTTTAATTCAAACTTTAATCTCCTATTAAGGGTTACAAAAATCTTGTGTAAGACTGTGTACATGAAGAGTTTAATTATCAAATCTAATTGAATTATTTGAAAGTGTTTCGTCTCTTTGATATTTTTTTTTGGAGATTGTTGTTTAAGATATACATATGTAAAAAGGTTGTATATACTTACAGAGCTATAACTGCTGCTATGTGATTCTTGATATGAATAAGAATATGATTCGGGATTCCGTTTTTCCCTGTGTCCCTGATAAGAAAGTGACATATTAAATTGATCATATCTTTTTAAAAAATATTGATATAATACACTGTTCATGTGTCATTAATGACATTTGACACATCCCTCAGCCACAGAGTGTTGAACCAATACAAAATAAGAAGTATTTTTTAATATTAAGATATGACGAAAATTTCATTCGTATATTCAAGAATTAATTTTTTACTTACCTGAGTTGCAGTCTCTATTTGGTTTTCGCTCAGCAGTTTCCTGGGAAATAATGTATCATTTCAATAATAACTTATGAACGTAATTTAAATACGATTGATTAACATTAGAGATTTATTAATTCTTTAAGTATCTTTTACACAAATATTGGCCTACCCGGTATAAACTCGGATTTCGTTTGCAAAATGTGACCAACAGTCGTTAACTTAACACAAAAACTCGTTACATTAAACACATCTTAACTTTTTACTCTCATATTGGGATTTTATTAACTGAAAAACAAAAAAAAAATACTTACTCAGTAGGTCTCGAATAAGCCACAGTAACGAAAACTGCGATCGTCATAAAAATTAAAGCCTGCATGTTTGTATCCAGTCTTCACAGAATGAACGTCGATCTTTGACTGGTTTCTCGTGAGACCTGTATACGCGTTCGTATGATTTTTTCGTATTTCGGAAAACGGATACGTCATTAACACATTTCAGTAATACTGGTGATAAATTCGTTTTTTTTTAAATCGATTTAACTGTGTTATAGATGTTAAAACGACATTTTGAATCCACTATTTCGTCAAGGCTTTGTCTTTAATTTCATTCATATGTAGAAGATCTCTCTGGCCTTGATGTGATGTACACAATGCAATTTGACGAATAAAACTAGATTATAAAAGCTTTAATTAAATCTTTTAATTAATATAGCGGGAAATAACATAGCTACATGTTCACAAGAATGTCCTAAGTTGTATAACTATTTTTAATTTGTGTAATTATTTTCAATTATAACTTACCAGGTTATTATTACTAGTTATTAAACGCATAAAATTCTATCTAATACATAAAATATATTGCATATATTGCACACACTAATACACACACACACACACACTTAAATGCTCGTTCTTCACATAATATACCCCACTTGTTCATATGTATATATATATTTTTCTGTTCGTGTTTTTTTTTGTTGTTATTGTTTTTTCTGATCTTAGATTCTATGTTTTAACCTTATTTTGGCTTTATTTTTAATATATTTTTATTGTGTAAACTTTTTTTGATAAGCTGTATAGGTTTAAGAAATAAAAAAATTATACTTTTGCTGTGTTTGTTGTCATCTTCCGAAACGGATTGGCCGTTTCTCATGATATTTTGTGTGCAGTACAACTATTTCTCATATCCCTAAGTGGATGGTTGAACCACCCACCCATTTGTTTCTTTTATTAATTATATAGCATACAAAAATCTTCTTTTAATCTTCGATAAAGATAACATAATAACGATAAGTATTTGGATCCTCTGGTGCAAACTGTCTTTATTACAAGCAAAATAATACTATACATTAAAACTAATTATATCAAAGGTTTAAATATATATTATTGTATAAAACGAATATATTACGTTAAAAAAATATTTTAAGGATTTCTTTAAATAAACTGGCAGGGGCCTTACCTCAGAGCCGGACATTTGCGACATAAACGGATTTGCATATTGCCGCAACACATGGCCAGTTAAGGTCGGGCCTCTCGCTCGATGTCATATTTCGCTCATTGTATGGGAATTTTTAAAATGTTGCTATCAAACTATAAAAATTTGATAGTTCCGTTCCACAATCAAATTTTATATACTATAAATATTATATTATATATAAATATTATATTATAATATATTTATATTATAAACCCCAGTAGATCTGCTGATGAGATTTCGCTACACGCATAAGGAATGGCGCTGTAGTTTGCGTCATGCGTGATCTGTAGGTAACATCTGATAAATTCTAACACTAGTACGAACTCACGTAGCCCTTTAAGCCGAATAAGTACTTATTGCTTAGGTTTTGGGGAAGGGGGGATGGTGGAAGGGAAAAGGAAAAACTCACATTGCATAGTAACCATACAAAATAGTTTGAATGAATGAAACATTGAATTGCACTAGTGTTTATTGATTCATAAGTATATATTATTTACATTATCATGACCGAAACCGACGAGAATTAATTTATCCGCAATACGACCAGTTCCCATTATTTTTCGGACGTACGACACGGCTGTCGATTGCTGTAAAAGGTGTTTTAGTCTTGTTTAAATAAAATAAAAATTGTTTTTATTTTTATATGAGAATAATTTATGAAAGTTGAAGGCATATTATTTGTAAAAAGATAAGATATATGACTTAATGAGACAGTTCTGAGGCTGAGTGATTTCTGGTCTGAGTCTTTTGATTTTAACTTTTTTGAGTTAGAGTATTTTCAGGCTGAGTGAGTTCTGAGTCTGAGTGTTCTGACACTTAGAGGTACACAGCTGAGTGAAGCAACGAATTATGAGTTATCTGTCGTTTGTTATTTAACTTTTTGACTTGAACTGCGCAAACAAAAAATACAATAAAATGTAAATAATTGTCTTACCGGTGATGCGAGTTTGTTGTAATATTCTTCATATGAAAATTGTCTTTTATGGCGGAGATACTAAAAAAAAATTCAACTTTTGTTAAGTTAATTTTTTAGGTTAAAAAAATTAATGAAATATTAAGTTAACTAGCTACGAAACTAGCCGGAGTTTTAATAACATTTTTTTTTGTTTTTAACAACATAAAGTCGCTAAAATTTAAGAGCTTTAAGCAATATAAGCAGTTATCTTTCGATGTATGGATAACATACCTCTTCAACTTTTACAATTGGATGCACTTTTCTCGTTCTGAAATAAAATATTATTTAATTATAGTTAAACCACGATTTATGGGTTATATTTTTTATATATAAAAGTATCTATTTAGTCACCAATTTCGAATTACAAGTGTCATTAATAATAATAACTAAATAAACTGTAAACTCCATGTAACGTCTCTATTTAAAGAGACGTTAAATTTTAACGCCAAACCTTTACAGTCTAAACGGTCGAAAAAATAGAGAATGATTGTTAAATGGAGTGATAACACACAGTCTTTTCAGTGTCGTTATATAGAGTTTACACTGTGTTTGTAAATAAAATGTACTTACTCAAATGTCTTCGATTCAACTAATATAAAAAAGAGTGGGACAATTAATAACAGACACTTCATTTTAAATGTTATAAAATATGTCCTGTCCTCTTGAAAGTTAGCCGACGGAGTAATACAACTGTTATATTAACTTTTCATATCATTAATATTGTTTCCTGTTTCTCATACCACATGACGTCTTGATTCCTCGCCAAATAATTTCAAACGTACGTATATTTTTCTTATTGTCGGCTTTTTTACTAGCACAAAAAAGGGTAATTTGATAACATGTTCTTAAAAGTTAATCAATTAAATAAATAAATAGTGTAATAAACAATAAAATAGAAGTGCAAAATATGTTTTTTTGGGAATTACTTGGCGTAGAATCTAGGCGTCATGTGACAACCCTTATTCGGTTGCCTGAAAGGCGCTTTTCATCGACACGGCCGCATGTCGACCTCTATTTTAAAACTTTAGATTGAGGTATAAGACATCTTGTTAGTAAGTTTTATGATATTTTTTGTGACTGTTGTGATTGTTGTTATATTTTGCCAAAGTGTTAGCCTAATCGTGAGGTTATACATTCAAATCACGGCTTTGCAGCTAAGGTTTATTATTTCTATAATATACATTCATTTTGTGAATAGGTCTCTAAAAACACGGAGGGAATAAAAGTCGTCAAATCTAGAATGGTGTAGAAATACACAATAAAACAAGTTAATATAAACAAAACAAAACACAAAACTAAACAAATTTAAAATGTATGGTCCTTGTGGCAGAGTACCCATAATGCTGGCATTTCCTCGCTGTATCGCGATGCTTATATGCTGAGCGAGGAAAGCACCAGCTCTTGGATCACATTGACGACCAGGCGCCTACTTAATTCGTTAATAAGCGCCTGTGCACTTGTACCAAAGTCCAAAAGTCTCTTCTCCAATGCGAACAAAATCAAAGTTAGGGGAAAGACTTTCGTACTTTGATCTTCTTTTTGAAAAAGAAAAGAAGGAACGTCTTTTGTCTGCTCTGTAGCCAGCCTTTGTACTTTTCATTGGAATGTTGGACGATACTAAAGTGTCCACACAAGTGGTATTTCAAGACCGTCCCACACTCCAATGGGTATAATAAATTAAATATTTTATTATAATAACACGGCGAACTCGCGGGTCTGTATTGTTGCCGAATAATGGGATAGGTTGTAAAGTTGCTTGTGAAATTAGATTTCGTCGTTTTATGTGATTGGTGACGGTTAATATAATCGCCATTTCATTGCCGCTATTTATTTAGGGGTCGCCGTAAACAGGGATGACGTGAAATTGGGTGATTATTTGTGTGATTTTAAAATGTATCATGTTTGAAGTTTATTCAAATTTTTCGTTCTAATCAGCGAGCTATTTTGTTGCGCTATCTTGCTGTTTCGATTTGAAAATATCGTGTGTTGTATTCGTATTCATAGTTTCTAGATATATTGCAATAACAAATGAACAAACATTTGAATAAGCGAGTGCTATTAGGATCTGAATGTCATTTAATTTTTTTTGACTTCCGTTAGGTTAACTTTACATATTCCCAAAAAAATTCATATGCCATTTGTTCTTGTAAAAGTATTTCAGACCGAATGTCAGAAACTTTTTTTAAATAACATCAGATAAAAATCTCTACATTAATATTATCTTTGCAAATATACCAAATGATATATTACTATATAATTATTTATATATTTTCAACATAGAATCGTATCAGCCATCATTTGTGTCAACAATTAACTTCGTACATCTATCACGGTGATATCCTTCACTAGACGTCAATTCCCTTTATATATATATTTAGATATATATCGATATAGAATAGACAAACGAGTAGGAGGCTCACTATAAAGTGGACAGAAGACACTTCGGTGGCATGAAGCTTGAGCGTTGTCGGCCTTTAAAGTTGTGGTACGCCCCTGTCTTGAAGGATCCTAAGTCGTATTGTATCCATAACGTAGTAATAGTCTGTAATTGTCAATTAGTTATTTAGCAGTCTGTGGTGAACTTATGGCCCGTCACTGGCCACAGACTGCACACCGAACATCGACCAATGAAATATATAGGTGGTTCAATCAATGAACTTTTAAGTATATAGCCATTTATGTAATATAAAATTACAAAAGCCATAAAAAATCCCAGCTTAAATATATTTTATTTGCCAAAAAAAATGGGCATTGTGTTAACGATCCCCGAGGAAGATACAAACACTGTAAGAAATATTTATGGAGGTTTTCGGAATGGAATCCCCGAAGGTGGGCGACGCCTGTAAATACGGAGAAAAAATGTTACAAATCCCGCGGCACGCATAATTCTTAATACCGAGATTACCCAACGTCTTACAAAAAATATAACAACCAATTAGGATTTCGTGTGCCGATAAAATAATTCAAATTTGTTTACATCGATTGATAAATCGTTGAGAAATTTGTCGGTACGTTTATTGAATATTATATATATGCTATTTTCATATATTGTTTGATTTGTATCTTTTAAATTTAACATTTTTTTTTTTAAACTTTAATGTGTGTATGTGTGTGAAGTCTGTAATTTTTTTTTGTTTCTACTTTGTGTGTACTGAGCATTCTGTATTGAATAAAAAAAATACAAGCTTACCCGGCAAACTTGCATTGCCATAATTTTATAAAAATAGGGATTGATAAAATTAGATGTTCATGTTCGCCTATAGTCAGACTTACTCAATATGCTCACAAAATTTCATGAAAATCGGTCGAGCCGTTTCGGTGCGAACATATGCGGGACAGCGTGAGTGTCCTTTCATTTTTAGTTTATGTAGAAGTACATCATCCAGTGAACCGCTGCATACCTTTCAAACTCAAACTCAAACATGTTTAATCAAGTAGGTTATTAATACACTTTTGAATCAACAATTTTTACACTACCACAGGGTTTGGAAGGCAGTCATCTACCGACATGAACTGGCAAGAAACTCGATAGCTGCTCTTTTCAAATAAACAATTAATACAAAATTATGTTACTCACAATTCAAATAACAAAGCATTAAAAGGCTACTCAAGAATTGAACTGTCCTGATACTGAGCCAATTGCCGACACATTAAATGGATCTTTGTCCTCTAAATATTCGTTAACTGTATAGTGCTTTGATTAATTTTTTTGGTAATTACAAATATCGCAAGGCAAAATTCCCAAAAATCAATGACGTCACAGAAGGCTTATTTGCTTAAAATACCAATGACTGAAGAACATGCAATGCGAACCTCTATTCATATTTAATCCAATATAGGTATAATGTCAAATAGACGAGGTTATGCTCATAAACTAGTTTAGTATGGTTATCCTTGTATTGCTTATTTCGATTAGTTTTGATTTTGAAAGATTTGTTCATTTAATTTAAGAATAAATTACACTGATTTATAACCTAATGGGGGATTATGGCTTATAATATTTGGAGATTTACATATGTATCTTTTAATACATAGTATATAAAGGTCGTGAATTAAATATTATACCTCGCACACTCATTCACACAGCAACACCATTGCACACACTAATACACACACACTTGAATGCTCGTTCCTCGCTTGATACACTCCACTTGTTCATATGTATTTATATATTTTTATTTGTTCTTATTTTTGTTTCTGATCTTTGATTTAGTTTCTGTTCCTATGTTTTAACTTTATTTTGGCTTTGTTTTTTATCTATTCTTCATTGTGTAAACTTTTTTGATTTGCTGTTTGGGTTTATAAATAAAACTTAAATAGGCAAAACTGGGTTTTAAGAATATGTATAATAATGACAAAAAGTAGATATAATCAGCGTGGAAGACTCTTGGGTCGTCTGTTGGTGCAAGATTCATTAATGAAGGCGTATGTCAGAAACAGAAGGTCTTAAATAGACCTATTTCTGACATGTACAGAAGGTCCTTCTGTTTCTGACATAACCGTCCGTTCCGGTTCAGGCATTTAAAAATTATATTAAGAAACATTATAAGTTATAAACATGCAATGTTTGAAGGTTTGCATTTATTATTAACTCAGACGTTGAGGTATCTATGTATAAAATATAGTGTCTTTAGTACATATGATCTATAAAAAACAAAATTATTGACACAAGTGATCGCTAATACGATACTATGTAGAAATATAAATATAAATTTCATCTTTGGACATCTAGGCAAAATACGACATTGCTCGCCATTTACAGCTGCCCGCCACAGTATATCCCAACCATTACGACTTAGGGCCAAAAGCGTACCACTCTCTAAAAGGCGGGCAACTCACTCACGAGCCCCCAGCCACGAGTGTCTATGGGCGGCAACTTCACCTTTATGTTGGGCCTCCTGCTTGTTTGCCCCCTCTTCTATAAAAAGAACTCTCTAAATAAAAAACTAAAAAGTAGTACTATCTGTATTAAAGACATTGTTTACGATTTAAGCTTAAAACAACTCGAGTTAAAAACTAATCGTGTTGATTTGGAATAAGTTAACGAACACAACACATATGTTGATTAAGTAATGGATCCTTTGGGTGTAATGAAGGGCCGAGCTTAATTAATTAATGGGCATCCATCTCCGGTAACTTCCATACATGAGTTTTAAAGCTTTGAGTGCTAAGTGGTCTGATATGCGGAAACTACCTTTATTAATTCGGAATTGATTTCCGATCGGAAAGTTTCGTTTATCTGTGCAACTATGGTTTTATGATTAGAAATATTAACGGATTAATTTTGTTTATTTATTGTGTCATTAAATTAAGTTAAAATACCTAAAGTCTTTCCTCCAAATTTGATTTGTTTCTCTTTGGAGCAGAGACTATTGGACCTTGGGGTACAAGTGCACAGGAGCTAAACGAATTAGGTAGGCGCCTGGTAGTCAGTACCGGTGATCAAAGAGCTGGTGCTTTCCTCGCTCAGCGTATAAGCATCGTGATGCAGCGAGGGAATGCCAGCATCATGGGTACTCCCGACCAAACTTTTTAAATTGGTTTTGTATTTTATTTTATTTACTTTAGGTTATCGAAAGAATATTCTTAACATGTATTTGACATAGACTAAGCCTATGCTTAGTCTGCTGTTGTGCCAATATATATATATATATATATATATATATATTGCAAATTTGTTGTATATATATATACTAAAGAGATGCTGCAAACAGAAATAACAAACGGTTTTTACCTGTCTCAATATTAAACAAAAGAGTATTTACAATGTTTTAAAAATGTCTATGACGACACAAATACTTTGAATTAAAATGTTAATTACTTATGGAGCTCGCAAGAAATCCTTTTCATATGAAATACTTTTTTTTAAAGTATTGTCTCCCGTTCCAAAGTAAAATTTAGACAATAAAATTGAGGCCTCACATTTACCCGAAGTTTTGTGAGGACGGAAGCGGAAAATTTCAGACTTTTAATACGGCGCGTTTTTTTTGTCGTACTTACTCTTAAAACAAAGCGTAATGACCCGCACGCATTTGTTCCTGAACAATTCATAGGCAATTTTTCATGTAGAACAATTGAGGGGCGGTGAACACAATCGCTGGAGTGTTTTACGATTGGAGTCCTAGTTCCGTGACTGTGTATATGACTTATACACTTTCGTTATACTTAAACAAGAGCTTTTATAATATAAGAGTACTTTTATAAGCCTAAGCATTAATAAGGCCTATTGTAAGCTTGTTAGCTAGAAACTTAATTATTATAAAATTTGGAGTAGATACTTTTGGACCGTTGGGTGCAAGTGCTTTTTTTGAGGTGTTCAACGAACTTCTTAAGCATATTTCATTGTAATATTTACTGTCAAAATATTAACACTAACACAATTCTTCAACAGTTTATATTTATTACATACCTATGCGTTGAGGTCTAATTATGTTAGTAATAACAAAAAAACAAAAAGAAACTTAAAAAATGAATACTAACAGTATGATAAATGAAATAAAGAAACAGAGGACAAGGTGACCGTATTACTGAAGGATCTTTTAACAATGTAAAATTGCTATATTTTTTCCTTTTGGAGTAGAGACTTTTGGACCATAGGGTGCAAGTGCACAGGTGCTTATTAAAGAATTAAGTAGGCCTAAGTCAGTATCGGTGATCCAAGAGTTGTTGCTTTTATCAGCGTAAAAGCATCGTGACGCAGCGATCTGCCGCCAGCATTGTGGGAGTAGCCATCTATTTTTAAATTTGTTTTACTTTGGTGTTTTGTTTATTTTTAAGTTGCTTATATTAGTTAGGTTGTAATTAAGAAAATTTTGTGTTTATTATTATAAATTAAGTATAAGAAATGAAATTTATTTTTTCCTAAGTCTTTTTCCAATTCACCGTATATCTGTAGGGACCGGCAAGAATCTCCGTGATCTCCTTACAAAAGATGTTTGAAATGCTTCATCCTCCGTGGATATGAAATACGAATTTATACAAAATATTTAATTTGTGTTTTAATATATTCAAAAAATATGTTAAGCAAATATTGAGCAAGTCCCATTTTTGTGTGAAGAACTATTGAAGTTATAAAAAGTGATCATGCTTAAAAAGTTAAATAGCTGAGTTAGTTGTGGGTATCTCAGACCGGTTCATCGGAACGCTCTATAAGAAAATTATTGACGTACACGAGAAATCGCTGATACGATGCGGAAAATATATAAATTAATACTTAAGAGTGACAAGCATAGAACATTTATTAACATCTGTGGTGAGATTATTAAACAAGAGGTCTAAACGTTGCGTATTAGGACTATCATGACATAATAATACCTGCAGCTGAATAACATCATCCATCGTCAAGGCCATCATGTGCCGTCATCAGCATTTTTAAGGCAGTGTCTGCCGCGCACCAGTCCTTTGTGAAACAAACTGCCAGCACAGGTGTTCCCGAACCGCTATGATTTGGGGACCTTCAAAAAAACAGCGTTCCTCTTCCTTAAAGGTCCGCAACTCACTTGTAAGGCTCCTGGCGTTGCAGGTGTTGCAGGGCACTTCACTCAAGGTGACCCGCCTGCTCGTTTTCCTCCTGTTACATAAAAAAACATGACTGCTGCGACTAGAGACAGTAGACCGATCAAATTCAATATCATTCTGCCTTGTTAAAGCCCTCTCCTGTTCTAAAGACTTGTACAAATTATTCAAACTTTTCTCTTCTTGCTTGCCTGCGTTGGAACATTTTTATGAAACTTAACATTATATTGGATCGAAAACAAATGTAGTTGTAATGAAATCACGGAAACTGCGGTGTAATGTGTAAATAATGACCGGTCAGTTACGTCATAATGCTATGGTAAAAAATTTATTTACTCCTAAACTAATCGTTAAACAAATTGGCAGTGTTGAATGAATGATTTCTTCGCGGATTTTTTATGTAACAGGAGGCAACATTGTAAAATAAATATGCAGTGTAAATTCCTGTAACTTCACTTGATTGAACAACAAACTCTTGAAGCGTCGAAATTCGTGGATTTGGTTGGTTTAGATGCGATAATTTCTCTCCATTAAGACCACTCTTTATAACGCCATAAAATGCAATGTACCCTTAGTGTAGTTATATAGAGATATCATCTTCTCATATTCCCCCTTTGTATAAATAAGGGGGTAAACGATCTGGAGGCACACCATAAAGGTGAAGTCGCCGCCCATAGTCGCGTGGCTCGTGAGTGCGTTGCTGGCCTTTTAGGAAATAAGCTTTCGATTATTGTGATAATAATAATGTGATAATATTAATATGATATTTTATAATTTTTATTATTTAGTATTGTCCAGTATAGAGATACTTATGATTTTCATGGCTTTATATGATCACGGAATTTTTCGTTTTATTTTATGGCCGCGCGTACTGTCGTGGAGAAATATTGGCTCGGCGGAATGGCTCGTAAAGAAAACGAGTCTGTTACGCACCATAGCTTAGCTCGGGGCCTCTTGAATATACCTACTTCGATTCCTTTAATTTTATGGAACAGGTTCAGGATCAGTCACTTTTCGAGTGATTTATTTTGACATTTTTAATTAGTGATTAACCATTTATTTCACAAACTACACCTTCCATAATAAGTTAAATATAATTTTGCTTTAACGTATACAAAAACAAGAGAAGGATGAGAACAAAACAAAAAGCACAAATTACAGATTAGAATCCAAAACCTGGCGAAATCTTGACGGGGGGGGGGTCAAAACATATTATATGTGAGATTCGTTCACATCATACATACATCAAATTAGTACGCGGACAAACGCGAGAACAATTTCAGATTTAAACCGATTTCAGCATTTCGTTATGAATTCAATTGATACCAATAAACTTTAGTTTCACGGCATTTTACGTAAACTTTGAGATTGACTCTAACAAGGCTTGGAGGCGAAGCGCTCTGGTGATTTCTACTCTTAAAATCCAATTTAAATGCATTCCTCTGTACCACAAGAGACCCGATACGCTTCGGGGACCAATTAACTTATTCATCCTTAACATTTCATTGCTTGACTTTAGTACACCAATGCTTTGGAAAATGGCAGGGGAAAATTACGGAGGTGACGTAATAAATTCGCTGTTTAAATTTCGAATTTGATTGCTCGCAGTCTGTGGACATGTGTTGACAGTTACGTAAGCCCTTGTTTATACTTTTGACAGAACCACAGACATTGAATATTTTGCTTAATACCATTGTGTAAGACAAATTACAGTAGTAAAAGAGTGATTGTGACATTTTGAGTGAATGTTAATGTAAGTGGAGATAAAAACAAAATACGGTGAAACTAGTAGTACACTGGTAGAAAGCTAGAAAATCGGTTTATAAATGGCAGAGTTCTGGTAAACTTTTTATACAAACTTTCATTCCCTAGTACCACCCATTAAACATTTTATACGATAAATAGTAGCCTATGTCCTTCCTTAAAGTTTAGTCTCTAAAGTCTAATCTCCATAGCAAATTTCATGGAAATCGGTGCATTATTTTAAGCGTGAATGCAAAACATACATACATACATTTGCATGTAATTATTACATGACAGATATCTATTACATGTTAAAGTACTGAGACAATTATACGTCACCGTATAATTCCGTTAAGGACACGTTAATGAGAATAACAAGCAAACAGGTTTTATATTTTTTTTAAATAAATAATAGAACACAAAATCGGAGTGCTCCACTTAACAGTAGTGTGAGTTAATGTCAACTTGCCTGTTAAAGATTAGAAAACTAGGCTAGACTTAAATTACTTATAACTCTTAAGCTATATTGTATTTTTCTTAATATCTCCATGTAAAAAAAATCGAATTAAGTACTTCAAATATGATATAAATACTTTTTGTATAATAAAAAAATTACCATACTATAATTTGCAGAAGGAAATTATGTATATTATCAAACCAAAGTCCTTTAAAGTCGTGAAGATTAAAATGCAATTTAAAGAGGGTAATAGAATCGTTCGCACTAAGAATTATTCTTGTAATGGGTTCAGGTGAAATTAACGCAGAAAAATAGGAAAAGTTACAACGAGTTTTCCGTTAAGATTTTCCAGCACTTTGATTGTGTGCTGTTGAATTTATAATGCTATTTTCAAACTTCGTTTCACGGAAAAGTTTCGCTATGTATTTTAGTAAAGTACAACATTCAAATAGATATTTATTATATATAAACATATATTGAAGCAATGTGTCTTAGTTTCTATAACTGAGCATAGATAGAGATTGATTCCTGGTACAAGAATAATGAGTTATTTTTGGAACTTCTTTTACATACATTTTGGAAGATTTAAAAAAATGGCAACACTGTTTGATCTGTGGTTTTTGTTTTAATGATTCGATAATTTTATGTCTATGGAAATTGAGTTCTTATTCGTTTAATTATGTTTATTAATTAAATCGATATGTTTATATTATCCTTACTATGTGAATCATTTTGATGTAAATTTTCTAACACACGAGGAAAAAACAAATTAAAATAACTTACAACAATATTATTTTCCTCAATTAACAATAATCCAGTTTTGATGCCGTATGAAGACTTCATGGTGTTGAAGGTGACGCACAGATTATGACAAATTTAACTGTCAAAAAAATGTGACACTTTGTCTTTGATATTCGTTAAAATAAAATCAGATACAATGATGATTTTATTAAATCCTATTAAATTGTGTGCAGTTTAATTATCTTAAAATACGAGTTATTAAACAAATTCGCGCTACGTTAGAGAAGTATATCTGTAATGAATATGTATCTGATCCGATAAACGATATGTGACAGACATTATTACTATTGTAAATATGTTTTTTTATGCCAAATCGAATAAAAAAATATTATGCGTTAGAATTCTGAAAGTGATAATAAGTCAGAAAAATCGGTCAAGCCGTTTTGAAGGCGTATGACAATTAACACTTAAATAAATGAATGTGATGTACAAACAACACAATATAAATATAAATAATATATCGTTAACACCGTAAACAAGCTTTCAAAATACGAACCGAAGGGATTTTAATATCCTTAAGTAGTGATGATACTGGTTTTCTTATAAAGACTTGCAAAGTAATCCCCAGAATGCGAAGATATCTCGCAAATCTTGACTCAGCATCCTTTACAAATAAATAGGGTCCGAGTATTACGGACATTTTTGAATATTATCTGTACAAATGTTGCTATGTGTGTATTTGAAATAATGGAATAGAATGATCCATGTTCGAACTTTGAAAATTTCAAATACTTTTTTATTCGTCTGTAAGGAGGTTTTAATATTTTATTATAATAGAAATGTGTTGAATGTCACGTGATCGTGTCTTTAAATTCCGAACGAGTAAAGGACTGTTTTAATTGTATTTTATTCCTAAATAGACGAGATATTTATTTTATTTATTTCTTAAACCAATACAGCATAATAAAGTAGTTTACATAATAAATAAAAGTTAAATACAAAGACAAAATAGGGTTAAACATAGAATAAGAAAGTAAATCTAAGATCAAAAGGAACAATAATAACAATATGAACTAGTGAGAAACGAGCATTTAATTCAAGTGTGTATTAGTGTTTGTAATGGTATTGCTGTGTGAGTGAGTGTGTGAGGTTGACTCTTTGATTAGTTTTTTTTAAAGTATTCCTGTTTAGACTAAATATGAGCAAGGACATATGGGACAAGTTACAAGTTCTGGCTGCGCGAAACAATACTGAATTTTGTCCATAGCTCAAAATAAAGCTAGTTATGTAAAATATTTGATTATAGCAGGTTTTATATATTAATCTCTATTTCAACAAAAAAACATATAAACTCCCACCCTGGGGTATTCATGTGTTGTGGGTTGTGAGTGTGTGTGGTGAGTGTGTAACTAGTGTGTGTTCTCATGGTCCGCATCTGGACATTAAGACAATCACTGAATTAGATTGCGACTAATTAATATAATTGTTTTATCTATGCGTCGATATTTCAACAGAACGAACTAATTCGTCAGTGTTATTTGACTTATCTAGAGCCGAGTACAAAATGAATAGATATTTTTTAATTGTGTTGGGTGTGGTGTGTGTGTTATCTGTAACTGAGTGTTATAGGTTAGTATTTAGTCGCAAATTGAATTTTTCAAAAATATTGTTATACCCTATTGTTTGGTTTCAATTCAAACCTATTTTTGTCAGATTTGCTCTTGTGCTTCTTAAGTTAGCTTATGCTAGTAGAAATAATAATAAATAGAAGAGAGAAGATTTTTTGGGAAATGCTATATTAAGGTTTAGTCAAAAAGCTTTTTTCACACCAATAATTTGGTGAAATAGCGACGCCCATACCTTTAATTATAGAATGTACTAATGAAAATTCATTAGTACATTCCTGGCTTTCTAGAAAATAAAAGGCCGACTTACTTGCATAGAAAAATCAATACGCCCTTTGTATTGCCTTAGCTGATCTGTGCTGATGAAATACGAGAAAATCCCAGACAGACTTTTTTATCAGTCCAATTTGGTTATAAAAAAATAGTTTCAGAATACCACGTAAGCCTTCTGTATCGTTATATCTCAAAAAATAAAAAAATAAATGTAAATATCCTTAAAGAGTACCATTGAGTCCCATTTCAAAAAGGCCGGCTACACAATCTCACCTTTATGGTGTGCATCTTTTCCACTTAAAAAAAAACGATTTTATTGTGTTGTTTTTGGTAGGTAGTTTATTTAAAAAATATATTTGTTTCAGAACTCAACACTCCCGACATGACAGCACTCATGAGGTAAATATAAACAAATAAATCAATATCTAGAAAAAAGTAGTCTCTGCAAACCACCACCGTAGTTCTATTTTTTTTGTCTCACATAAGTAACTTATGAATCGTCAAAAAAACAAAATTGTTGACTCTACATTTACTGCCAGTTCCCATATCAAAGGAGTAGAGCAGACAAGAAGAACTGGCGAGAAACTCTCCCGACACTCCTTTAAATCACCAGATATGTTACAGCACGGTTGTAAAGAGCTTCAACCATTACACCATGCACCAACGAACGCATCAATGTGCAAATATATATATATTAAAGTGTACACTCTACATAACGACACTGAAGGGACTGCTTCCTTTTTTGTGACGTTATAAAGAGGTGACGTTAAATAGAAAAAGAAAATCAGAATTACAATACAAGCTGAACCAAGAGAATCCAAATGATTTCGACGCTTAAGACAGTTTGTCGTACTTAAAAAAATATTGTGCCTATTGCACCAAAATATCGATATTTCAGACAGTGTTATGTTTGTTTGAATTTCCCGTATGTGGTTTAAGAGCTCAACTTCTTCGTATAAACAGGATAAATGTTTTCCTTAAGTTTTTGTTTCCGGTATTCATAAATTACGTCTACGCGAACTTAGCGTATAAATAATTAAAACGAGCAATTTTGAAATAATATAGAAAAGTTATAAAAAAAAATAAGCTTTCCGTATGAATGTGTAATCAAAGCTTTTTATCAACACCATTACATAACTCGATTTTTTAAAAATTGTAATGAATTTTTACTTACAAAAATATGTTTAAAGAAAATTAAGCTGGTCTACACGTCACGAAACACGCGGTGCTTAAAGTTATTATTAGTAGTTAGCAATTAGTATATTTTGTACATATATGAGAAAAGGAAAAAAAACGTTTATCAGCACACACACGGCGAGTACAAGGCAATAGGTAAAAAAAAAGTTAAAAGACAAAAAATATTAACAGCTAACTTAAATACAGACACATTTCAATCAAATTCAATAAAAAATATTACAAATGTGAGACTATATACATACATATAGATTATTTTAAAAGATAAACTAAATACACGCGGGTCAAATTATATAACGAAGTAAATACAAATTCAAACGAAGACAAACATATCGAACTTTTACTGAGAATCAAAATAAACTCAAAATATCGTTATTCAAGTAGAACTTTATAGATTCACTGTTGAATTCAATTTTTATAGTTGTAGTTGACCTGTAAACTCATAATTTAAAATTATGAGCTACATGTCAAATTTCATAATAATCCGCTCAGCGGTTTATTTACATTTGAGGTTTTCAGATCGCTTTATCTATGTGGGTTAAAGTTTAAAGCGACCTAATTATTTTGTTTATTCAAGACGCTAATTAATCATTGTTGTTTATATAATAAATCTAATATATTATTTTATTATTATTAGAGTAGAGTCTTTTGAATCTTGGAGTACCGGTGACCCAAGAGCTGGTGCTTTATTCAGCGTATAAGCATCGCGATACAGCGAGGAAATGCCAGCATTGTGGGTACTTCGTCACAAGGACCAAAGTTTTTTAATTTTGTTTTAGTTTTGTGTTTTATATATAATAATAATAATAGCCTTTTAATTCAGATCAACTTAACCTAATAACAATATTCTAAAGTACAATTCATTTACATTAATAAAAATATTTTTTCATTCTAGTATTAGCTGTTACCTGATGATCTGTACATCTCTTTGCCAATCGGCAAAGGCCTCCTCCAACCTCTTCCATTCTGGTCTTTCTAGAGCCACTCTGTTCCACGGTATTCCTGCCACTTCTCTGATATCATCCTACCACCTTTTCTGTGGTCTGCCTCTTTACCTTTTACCCTCTCGGGGATACCAGGTTTTTTATATAATATTTATAATTACAACCTAACACTAAGTGGATATTGTTGTATGAGCAGTAGTTGCCTTATTGTTTTAATCATAAGACCATTTCGTTTATTTTCTCAATTTAGTGGAGGCTTTTTTTATTTATTTACGGTCCACATATACACAAAAGTTAATACAATACGAACAGGAAATAATGCAGCTTTGTTTAAATCCTAAGTATGTGCCGTCAGTTATGTTGCTACAGTATTAAAAATGTAATTTAAAATATATTTTCAGATCATAATAATTCCAGGTGGCAACGTTAAATGTCAAGACTCTTCATCATCATCGTCATCGTCGTCATCATCGTCATCTGAAGAAGACTGTAGCTGTGACGAGGTAATCTTTTTGATCCAGATATAATTCATAACCATTTCAGCTATAAACCTTTTGACAATACCAGGATAGTGTGGATAGGATACTCTCTTATAAATCTTAAACAATACACAAATAAAAAAAAACAATGAAAAATAAATTAATACATAAAACAAAACAAGTACCAGTTTATTATTATTATATTTATTAATACAATATGATAGACATTAATAAATATACATACAAAATATATTTATTAACGTCTAATATATAAAATTCTCGTGTCACAGTTTTCGTTCTTACTCCTCCGAAACGGGTTGACCGATTCTCCTGAAATTTTCTCAGCATATTGAGTAGTTCTGAGAATCGGCCTACATCTTTAGAGACATTTTTTTTTGGCAAAACGACGTTTTTCGCGTTCAGTTAGTAAATCGATAAAAATAGGTCTTAAGGTTTCGTTGATTAACTTAAAAAGGTGTATTCATTATAAAAACATGGTACTCAAAATATAAAGTTTCGAGTGGAAGTTGGGCAGGCATTTCCAACATTATTGCTCATTAGAGCCGCAATCCATCCTCGCTCGAAGTAACCCGCTAACGCGAACATTCTCAAAACAAATTGGAGTGTTTGTGAACTTCATAAAAAAAATATCTAGTGGCCCTTCGTTATACATACAATGTATTTATCTTTTTCAACTGTATCGGAAACAAGTGTTAGAACGCACTATAATTATAATCTTCCAGTAACAAGACGTATTAATTTAATGAAACAAAATACATACAGAAATACAAATTTTATTAAAAACCGACATAATAAAATGATGTTCTTTCATTGTTCACGGTTTCCTAAATAAATATGAAACGGAGGACAAAGGTCTTATTGCAAAAAGGAAATCTCTTACAGGCAACCGGAGTAATTATGAGTGCTCATGCGATAATGAAAAAATCCTAAGCCGAGATCGAACACATTACAAAACTATTGAGAGATCATTTGACGAACACTGGTTTCTGGGTTTGGGTTTTACGACCGTCTTTCAAAAATCGTATTCTAAAATAAATCTTTAATAAAGTGTTTTTGAATAAGAGGAAAATTAAACACAGGTTTAAACCGATAAGTTCGTCATAATACGAATGTTGATTACATTTAATAATAACATATTTATGTGCATTAATTAAACAATTTAAAAAAAGTTTATTAAAAAAGTTGGGTCCTTGTTCCCATAAACCTTATTGCATTTCCTCGCTTTATCGCAAAGCCTATTCGTTGAGAAAAGCACCAGCTCTTGGGTCACCGGTTACTGACTACCAGGCGCCTACTTAATTCCTTAATAAGCCCCTGTGCACTTGTACCCCAAGCTCCAAAGGTTTTCACCAATGCGAACAAGATCTAGAGGAAAGATGTCTTGTCTTTTTTGCCTTTTTAAAAGATACAACGGTCATTAAATGTTTTTTGTCATATGATTCATACATTCTGCGGTTTGCGTGTTCATCGATGCGTAATTTTCTTTAACTATGAAATTATGACGTCCATAAGACATTATCCTTATAGTGATATAAGGTGGTTATAAGTGTATAAGAATATTGATTTTAATAAAAAGCACGCTCTAAAAAGCAAGTTCAAAAGCTTTTAATTCTTCACTCACCAAATTATCATAATAATGCTAACACTTTTGGTTTGTTTTTATTTCGGTGATAATGTTTTTATATATTATTAGTGATAATTGAATTGTATAAAAAATTCACTTGGACTTCAGCTTAAAAAAGCCTAATTTAACTAAAGTTTTGGCTAATAATTGGTTTGAAATTACTTTTAGACTCCGTACTAAGACACAACCTTATCTCAATTACAATGAAGTCTTTATAGAATACGGAAAATACGCTTTCCTATTTCCAGAATCGAAACAATGAAAACTCTTCATCGTCGTCATCATCATCGTCGTCATCATCCTCGTCATCATCTGAAGAAGATACAAATGAGTCTCATAACTCTCACCACGTGAGTATTTATTTTAAAGGTTCTATCTAGATTAGTATGAAACTAAAAACTACAGCAAGAAAATCAAAACTCATCATATCCTGACACAATCATATGACATAAACTCGTCAAAAGTATGACACAATGTCACAAAGTATCTCATCATCATATAGTCGTTAAGTTATCTATCATATGAAGATGTGTCATAGATATGTCAGATCATTATCTATATAGAACAGTTGTATTTTGATTAAGCATATTTTTTATGGTGTTGGTCTGATAGATTATGCGACTAGAGATGCTTATTGGAATCATTTTCTTGAATAAAAAGTCCGTTTATTCTGGACAAGAATGCCACTTGGGCAACATACTATTAAATGATATTTAATCGATATTTCTATCCCGAATTAAATTCTGTATTACTGTTTCACAGCACAAGAAGTCCAAGCATTTTGTGTGAAGCAGTCGATAATTTTGCACCATATGTTTACAGTAATATTAAATTTCTTAAAAATATATCGAGTACATAATAGTTTTATATACACAAAATTGTTTTTTAATAAGATAAATAAAAAATTATAAATATCTTCTTAGTTGTTTTTTTAAATTAAATATATTTAACTACATATGTTTATTTACGGTTAGGTATACCTAACCGTAATAAAAGAGGATGTATTTTTTAAAATATTTATTACCAATCGAAATAATTAATATGGAGCTATCATGTAACCATGGTAACACGAATGAAATGGATTTTACAACCTCCATGACAGATAATTCGCGATTCCAGCCACCAGTGTGCTTAATAAAATTCTAGGATTGAAATAGCTCCCTGCACCGGAATCTAGAAAACATAAGTTAATAATAAATGATGTTAAAACGTATGTTATAATGTCATAGAGTATCTTAACAATGCAATAAACTATAGAGGCACAGAGGTTTTAAGTCTGTCAGCTTCTATTTTTACGTGTTTATGATATAAACATGTTTCATTATATGTTAATTTCATTCAAGATATCATAATGAAATTGAACTGATGTTTGTTCTTATAATGATATTGAGCAGATGGGAAATGTTACCAATAATTTTAGGTAAAATATATCTTTTATAGAAAATTCTCGTGTTACAATGTTCGTACCCGTCCTACTCCTAAACGGCTTGACCGATTCTCGATGAAATTTTGTGGGCATATTGAGTACGTCTGAGCCAACATCTATTTTTTAGAGACATTTTTTTTAATATTATGTCACATTAAAAAATACATACAACCCTTAATTTACTCTTTTTTTCATCCCCAGTCGATTATTTTCAGATAAGCAAGATAATTCATACATTTTTATGAAATCACTGTAGGAATACGGAGTTGAATTATATAATAAGTTATATAATATCTTTTGTTAAACACTATTATACTAATAAGTTATTAAAAATTATAACATAATGAATTTTTATTTCTGAATATTTTTCATATAATATAATATTTTTCAATACACTCAATCAAGAAATCAAAAGTTACTGTTAGATTGTGTTAACAACTTTTATCTTCAACATATCAATTAGTTATTTTATTTAAGCTAATAAGGTAAGAAATATGAAATCGACGCCAATAGACAAGCGGGTCTCCTGAGTTTAATGTCTCGTTTTAAGAATTGGTTACGTTCTCTTCTTATAAGAGTCTGGGTTTCTAAATACAGATAGATGGTTTTTTAACGTGGTGGGGCGTGGTAAGTAGCGTCTTGCGTTCTTGGCAACTCTCATCGAGGTTTTATGGATGTTTTTTTTACAAGAATGCTATTTCTTACTTTTTTTTTGCTTTTAAGCTAAACAGAATTATTATAAGAGAAATTGAAATTTTGTTCCTTTTATATAAACAAATCGTAATGCTTTTACGTATTTGTATTAAAAAAAACTAAGATTCAACCTCGCACAATCACACAGCAACACCATTGCACACACTAATACACACACACACTTAAATGCTCGTTCCTCACTTCATATACTCCACTTGTTCATATGTATATATTTTTTTATTTTTCGTTTTTTTTTTTTGTTGTTTCTGATCTTAGATTTAAATTCTGGTTCTATGTTTTGACCTTATTTTGGCATTGTTTTTTATCTATTCTTTATTGTGTAAACTATTTTGATATGCTGTATGGGTTTAAGAAATAAAATTAAACTTTCCGCCTGGGAAAAAATTGCTTTTTGTGCTTTTTTGCTTGAATGACCAAAACGATTGGCACATTTATGCTTTGCATTTCGTGTTAATAAAGTTTTACAATGTTATTTCCAAGAAATGTTTACCAACTTAAAGAACCGGTTTATATGACTTATAAAGGTCATTCTGTTCAGCTCATCTTGCATAATGATTAAGCAGTGTGGATTTGTTGTGATATTTAGTTACTCAGGAGTAACTTTTCACTTTTCAGGCTAAAAATTGTCCTGGGCTTTTAATGTGGGTATTACCCACCACGTCTCAGAAAATACACTAGCGTGGTTTGAGTCCCATATACCTGCTTTTAGAGATTAGAAAATGCGTTTCCACGTCGGAAAAAAGTTGACACGCGTCGCACGAAGGCTACTCGTTTATGAAAGCCTTCTAGGAAAATTGTATACCTGTATATAACTTTTTATATAACTTTGTGTATAACTTTGTATATAACTTGGTATATAACTTTGTATATAACTTGGTATATAACTTTGTATATAACTTTGTTATTACTAAATAAGGTTAATCAATACATTAACGCAATCTATGACATTTGAAATAAATCATTGAACACAACTTTCCCGTGCTTTAAGATCACTTCGCTTCCAAACACAATAATGAAGATTTAATACTGAAATTTTCGTTTGGATAGTTCTACGTTAGTTATTCATCACGACGGAGGCTGCTCCATCGTAAATCAAACTCGCTATTCGCTTTTGAATTATACAATTTTATTTGGACTAGTCCGGTGAATAGGTAATAAACTATAGCAGGTGAATCGTTCTGACCGAATGTGCGTTGAATTTAAATACGCGGGCAAATACCATCTTGTTACGAGGACCGGTTTGTATGAAGGGTTCAGAATGTTTTTTAAAGCGTTTATTATTCAAAGCTCTGTTATGAATATAAAAGATACGCGAAGAGTTCAGTTTATCTATGAAAAAAGAAAAAAAGGGCTCAGTTTATCTATGAAATAAGCAAAACGAACAGTTTATATATTAAAAAAGCAAAACGAACAATTTATATATATATATATATGTAAAAAAGCAAAAGTTTAGTTTATATCTTAAAAAAGAAAAAAAAGGGCTCACTTTATCTATGAAACAAGCAAAAGGGATAGTTTTTTTATCTTAAAACAGCAAGGGTTAACCAACCATCTACGAAAAAAGCAAAACAGTTGATTTCAAGAAAATACAGAATCAACTATACGATTAAATCAATGTTCATATTGAATAGAATTTCAGTTTCTGATATTATGATCCAAAGGGGACGTTTTAATTATGAAATAGCTTTGAGGCTCACACTGCGTTTCCAACATATTAAGCGGCAACATTATCAAAGGATGTTTGGAATTTTACCATCATCGGAATGGCTTTACAATAAAACGGCGTATCAATATTCCCTATTAATTATTATAATTATAGCCGCGTGTCTGTTGTTCTGTTGTTGAAGTCACGTAATGAATGTATCTAGTCCCCTACTTGGCTTAAAACACAGTAGTTTAGGAACCTTACTTTCTCTATCTTCAGAAGTACCACTACGTTATGGAACCAGCTGTTGGTATATCTGAATGAATACCACATGGGCTCCTTTAAGAAAAGCGAACCATTTGCCAACCAACTATATTTCACTTTTGTGACCCATTTCTTTCCGATTCTCTCTTGGCGTGAATCGTCCGCGTGGTATTTCTACCCAATATATATAGCTTTAAGGACATTGAAATACACATTCAACATCTTGCTATGCTACAAGTGCATGACTAATAGATCCCTGACAGTAGAAGATGGCATTTATCCACATGACAGGGTTTCTCCATAGGTTTAAGTGTAAGGTGGGGGTGAACTGAAAGCCTGGAAAATATCGTGCACTACCAGTTCTACAGCATCGTTGTAAGAGCTGCAACCAAGCTTCTTTTAGAGAAGGGGGCAAATGGGCAGGAGCCGGTAGGCGACTTCATCTTTGTGGTGTCCAAAGAAGTCGCCTCCCATAGATACATGGCTGGGAGCTCATTTGTAAGGAGCTCTTGTAAGGAGCGGTATGCTCTTTTCTTGAAGGACCCTAATACATATTGCTTCGGAAATACCTTGGCGGGCAGCTGGTTCCACAACGTGGTGGTGTGTGGTAGGAAATGTCTAACGAAACGCGCACTGGAACGACGAACATCAAGGTGATACTGGTGGAATCTATTCTGCCTAGATGTACAAAGATGAAATTCAGCTGCAGGTATTAATCCGAACAACTCCTCTGAACACTCCTCATGGTAAATGCGACATGTGGCATCCAGCGAACTAATTAACACTGATATAACAGGTCAGAATTTAGAACGGCAAGGTCTTATTAGCCTTTCTGTTTCTGACATATAGAAATAAGTGCTTATAATATTCTAATTACGTTTAATAATTCAATATTTGAGTTTTTATATAGAATGCACTGGTCAGACATGAAAATTAACTATATTTTTCGCGAACAGATGAAATCAGTGAGCCGTGTCTGTATTGCGGGCAATGCTAACGAGATTTTTACAGCGATGAATAAAAAGTACGCACTCTAAATAGCCACAGTTTTGTTTTTCATTTGAGCTATTGAAAAGTTAACAAACTGTGATTTTTAATGTGTTACATTGGAGTATGGTACGTGAGAATGGTGTGCTAGGCTGGTTGCCGACTTTTCTTTTCTTATTATTTGGTTTAACAAATTGTTATTTTTATTTAATTTAAAAACCAGAACTAATAAAGATATAAATGACTTTTTCTCGTTTCTTCAGCGTATAAGCATCGCGATACAGCGAGGAAATGCTGCTTGAATTGTGGGTACTCTCTCACAGGGACCAAACTTTTTAAATTTGTTTTAGTTTTTAAGACCGGCCACAGTCTTATTTAATTTTCAGTTTTAGTCTTATTTAATTATATTCTTATATAATTGCTCAGTATAACATTTGTGTGGCAAAAATCTTACACTTTGTTGCACAACGAGCAGCTTTATTGCTAATAACCGATCTCTTCCAGATGACCCACGATTTAATAAATACGCGATGTGATTCTTTTTTCTGTATAGTATATTCGCATTAAATGAGTACTAAAATACTGGAGAAAACGGGGTGAAATTAATATATATGAGAGCAACGGGCTTTATCGCTAAGAAAATATAACCCCCGATTTAATAAATACACGATTTTTCTGTATAGTATATTCGCGCTAAATAATACACACAAACACTCAAAGTACTGTTAAAACGGGGTTAAATATTAATCAATACCGATTAGATAACAAGGTCTCGTCGGCCAGCTGACGATAAGCGTATCGTTGACAGCTCTATTCTTGTAATATGACGCGTCTGCTACATATACTAGTGCTCAATGTAATTCTGTATTCCATATGCGTAGACGCGGCACCGTTTTCTACGAGAGATCTAGTTGGTATATTCGCAAATCCCATCAAGGACTTTCTAAAATTGGGACGTGCAACGAATAAAATCGAAACGACAAAAGACGAGATCAAACCACGCGAGAAGATGATTGACGTACCACCAAATACGGTCTCGTGCGAGGAAGGAACTGCGTTGGACAAAAATGGTGTATGTAGAAGACCATGGTAGACCGGCAGTCTGATTAATACGTCTCGTTATAATGGACGTGAAGTTTGTAGTCGTTGTTGTTATATTGTGTACCGTGGACGCTGGTGTTGTGTTTAATTTTCATGAGAGAGTTCGTCTCGTTACCACAACGGATACTGTGGACGCGTCGCAAATTATAAGAATACCGAATTTGGCATGTGAAGATGGCTACCGTAGGGATGACTTGGGGCATTGTAGACAACAATTATAATTCATAATAGATTTTAATGTGTAATGTAACTAATATAATATACGATAGTATTTTTGTGTAGATAAGTGATATGCATGTTCATACGTAACTGTGTATTTTGTTGTTTAATATATGAAACAATTGCAGTTGTGTTTTCTTTACATGTTGTGTAGAGTGTCGAAACAAATGAATAGTACTTCCGAATACAAATAACAGTCTCCTATATGAATGTACAAAAAAACAGCATTTCCCGAATTAAGGTCGTAGAGCTGATAGGTACTGGTGATAAACTCTTTGCCACTCTTTAAAACACTTGTATTGTATTGATTTTCTAATGCATGAATAAATCATTTTTTTCAAACTGATAATTAAAGCAAATCTTTAACCGGATATACCCTGTCTATATAGAAATAATATTGTTATAATTAAAAAATTACAGTTTTTTCGCTTAAGCATCGTTGTAAAATTGTATAAGAGTATACGTAATAATAATACATATGAATATTGTATTTTATATATCGCACGTATTTTTATTACAAGAAGCTATTTATTAGCATTATCATTTTCATTCCAAGTATAAGGTCAAAAGGTTAGGTAGATATCTTTACTAAAGTAACTTAATTAGGCACAGTCGAGATTGCCATTCTGTACGAGCAATATTTAAAAATAAATATGAGAGCATATTTTATAATACTTTGTTTGAGTGCTCTTATGGGCTATACTCATGGAGGCCTCTTGAAGGATGTCTTTGGAAAAATTCACGAAACAGCACATAATATAAGGGAAGATGTAAGAAATGTCCTTCACAAAGATGAACATCCGAAGAACAAAATACCCGTCACAGAAGTGAAAACTTCAACAACAGAGAAAATAAACAGTGAAGTTACTACGCCAGACAAGAAAGACGCGACTACAGAGAAAATAAACAGTGGAGTTACTACGCCAGACAAGAAAGATGCAACTACAGAGAAAGTAAAACATGATAATGTATTACTGAGTACTGATTTTGTATTCCCAACTGAAAAAGCGGAACCACAACCCACACGAAAAAATACTGTAGCCAGTATGACTGAAGCTAGCACGATGAAGAAGGATAAAGATCCTAAAGATGAACGGAACTTTGCTGGTGGTTGTGCAAGTGGTTTTAAGAAAAGTGCAGATGGAAGATGCCAGCCTACTTTCTAATTAGTTGAATCGAAACTATCAGATTTAAATATATGTAACATTTACGAATGAATATAAATTATATACTAATGTTTATATTGTTTTATTTAAAAGATATGTCAAGAAAAGGCAAATGAAAGGGTTTTTTTTTTAATTTTGTCTCCACCTCTTTTCCTCCTCGATTTCTATGATCAATCGCCAAAAATAAAATGAATAGACAAATTACAAATAAAACCTTTTAATCCAGATAAAGAAATTAAACTAAAATGAATAAAATCTCATCACATTCTCGTGTTTGTAATCGATAATGTAAAATTTAAATATTTACAGGACAGAGACACTTGGGTATACATATTAATAGTATCTCTGCGAATTCAAATATACCTGATCTTGTTGGCTATAGATAGATGAGGATTCGTAGGAGTTTCTACCCACTGGCTTGCCATAACCCTGATTAATTGGTTTATTGTTTTGGTGGGTTTGGTAAGTACTCTGATAATTGTTACCTGAATATAACGCGGCACCATCTTGATTCACTCCAATTGAACTGTGCCTGTTACCATTGGCATTCCATAGCAATACATCTTCTTGTCCACCAGGTTTTTTGTTAACAATAATACCACTCTGGCCGTTCTTGGATGGGTATACTTGACCGCTTCCAGTGTTTCTATTGACCCCACCATCAGTGTAGCCGACGTAGTAGTCTGTATCACCAGCGCTGTTTATGGCAACAACATTGTTGTGACCGCGACCGTTGCCAATAGACACAGTTTCGCCTGGTCTGACCTGACCTGATATGTATCCGGGGTTCCTGTTTGGCTGAAAAATCAAAATTTACAACCATAATTAACATTTACACAAGTCTAACAATAACAGAGCACTCGTTACGAAACCAATCACTTGAATGGTATGAAAATAGACTGAAAATTGTCAAAATTCAAATACAATGTAAACTCTACAGGCGTTATGTAGAGTGGATGTTAAATGGAAAGAGGAAAAATCAGAATAAGAAACGTACAAATCAGCCAAAGTCAATTTCATCGTAAAATCAAGTGACGTTACATGGAATTTACATTGTATATTGATAACAATTGATCGATATAATCGCGAAGTGCTAACAGTTAAGGAAAACGATACGTACCTGCTCATAGCCGTTGTCTTGCACGAGCGGATAGCCATTTCTGAAACCACATTTCAAATTAATGCTTGCGTATTGTAAAAAGTCTTGTTACAATGGCCTGGATGGATTTTTATTTGTAATAGAATATTGCTTTATTATTATGAAGGAAACACAACTTAGGAAGGTATAAGATAAAGATGTATAACACACGTTTTATACATAACATTTTTATCACAGATACAATTAAGAATCAACGGGAAAGTAGAAAAACAATTAAAAAACACAAGATTTTCGGATGAGCGTTATTTTAGTTATGATTCCAAATCACACATAAATTGGGACACGAAACAATATCAGAGAAATTGTTTTAACCATTGTTTATAATGTAAAACGAGATGTTTGTACATGTAGAGATTTTTGTATATTGATAAAATGGAATAAGAGAGAGAGTTTTCTCCACGAGCAATTCCTTGCTGTGTATGGGTAAGAATATGTTGGATTGCGGTTTCATGTAGAAACATCTGTTAACATAAATCATTCAGTGAGCAGTCGCGATTGAACTGGCGTAAGGTTTGAACACTGCCAACATTGACTTTTTAACAACTTATTAGTAAAAAATAACAGAACATTTTGTTGGCACAACTGGACAATGTTTAAACTCAGCAGCAAATGCTATCATAAATTGTCTCTAGAGTTTATAGGCTATGTTTTCATATTAAGGGGGAATTTAGCATTTAATAAAATGCTTATAAACATATCGATTAAGATAAATGATATTTGAATATATTATTGTTTATTGTCTTTGGTTCACACGAGTACAATACAGTTTAAAAACTCAGTTGATATACACACACGAGCCAAAAGTTCGGCTCTGTTGTTACGGGCTAACGGGGATTTTGACTGCACCAGCTGCTTATAAATGACCTGCCCATGACTTTGGGATCAAATATTTAAAAAAATGGTAATTCATTTAAAGCGCAATGTGTACGCCTCTATAAAATACCCAAATAATTTGTTAAAAAAGTAGTTAAACAGGCATAGGATTTTATAAATAGTCCAGATTATTTTGATGATGAATAAGTTTAGGAATGAATTAGCTCCAGATTAGCCTTGCTTCAAAAAGGATATTGGGATTAAAACAAATTAATCTCGCATTAATTGTAAAATAGAGTACGACCTACTTTAAAAAAATGATACACATTTAATGTATGATATAAAACTAACAAAACTAATTCATTTAGCCACATCAATAACATACAAAAATATATTATATGTATTAATATCGCATTATTTATTAGTCACAGCCCGTTTTCCTCATGTCGTACTCTTCAAATTTGCACATTAAAATTCACGGACTCGTAAACATAATAAGTGGTTTGATAAAACAAAATGTACGTAATCTTTTATTTAATTCTCACCTCACACGTATATAGACACCAGGCTCTGCATTTATACCATAAAATACAAATGAAATAACGATTGATTTAAACATTATAAGTGTTATACACAGCAGTACTAAAACACGAATGAATACATTTGATTTATTTATGAAGTCATACATTTGTTTACTTACTGTAGTAAGTTTAAAAGGGTAATATTAAACTGAATGGTATACGCGAACGTGTATTTTAAAAGGATACAACAAATGTCATTGGACTTATGTAGTCTTGGTCTGTGGACTTAAGCTTAACAAAGACCTCATTCAATAATTAATATGGAATTGTTATTATGTTGTATGGTTTGTGGAAATGAAATAAAAAATATTTATTATAATATTTTTTCGCCGAATAGATAAGACGTATTATGGTTTTAGGAGGCAAATGAGCAGGTGGGTCTTTGAGGGATGAGCTAAGCGCCGCCCATGGACACCTGCAATGCCATGGCTTACAAGTGAGTTGCCGGTCTTCAAGGGAAATTATAACTATTATATATAAGTATTCTTTTGTGACTACAATATAGATATATATATATATATAATTAAATTATTTATATTTATGTTTTTTCACAAAGAGCTGTACCGGTCTTGTATGTAAAGAGAGTGCTTGAGGCTCTCGATTCGTATAAGGTGAGCTTTCCAAGGTTCAAGTTTCTTGTTAAAGCTGAAGCTACGTATGATTGCGATACCACAAACTCAGATCAACCAATTTTCTAAGGGTAACTGTGATTTTTTAAAAATATAATATTATATATTCAATCAATCAAATCATTTTTCTTTTTATATCTAGTGCATAGTTTCCCGAATACACGACCCTGGAGTTTTTTTTTTAAATTTTCCTCTTCCTCTTTCTCCCCTGGATTTTTTTATCCCCAGTTTTATCCACAATCAGTAAGTATATATAGACTTTAAATGTATGTGTTGTGTGTGCTTGATCCTAGATTTAAAATGAATATACTTACGCATCCTGGTACGTTCCCTGGGAGGCGTAGCCATTTTCATTTGCGTAGTTACCTAAAAATATATATAATTTATACCTTTTTCGCATAGTATCTAAAAAGTTTTTTGTAACTAAAGCTCTAGATTCGGAACCCGGTCCGAACAACATTAAACTCAGCTGGTTATCTTTAATTTAGCGAGTTATCAATTAATTTGAAAATAATTATCATCGTGTTTAAATATTATAAGCCTAAAATATCTAATTACGTACGATATTTATAGGCAAAACCAGTCTAACAAAACATTCTCAGTATTTAACCAAGATTGTATAAATACTCGCCATAATAATAAGGCGAATATCTGGCAAAACGAATAGTTCCTTTGTTCTCATCATTACCTTGATCTGTAGACAGTTGCGGTGAACCTAAAAATTTAAAAAATAAAGTAGACTCTAAGCAGACTTCGCTGTAAGGCATATAGAGCTTAGAACTGAAGTATATTACATAAAGTCTGTATATCAAAATAGGCATTTTTCTGAATTAAATTTAAAACGAAATAAATGTTTTATTCGTATATGCCAAGGGGATACAATAATAATTTAATATTCATTAATAGACAAGAAAGCGGTATACCGGCACAGATTAAACAAAATGCACTCAAACGGTTTTATAAACATTTGAGTTTGAAATAGTTAAACCGAACTTATGAACTACATTCAAACATGTTGCCATGGTAACCTTTTGACTGACGTAACCATAGTAACAAACACACCTCATTATCTATATTAGGTTTAAATTATGTACGTAGTGACAAAATAGGTTTTGAAATTGGAACTCACCGTGTTTTGTTTTTCCAACAACACAACCGACCAGAATACTGGCACAAAATATCGAAATAGTTTTTAATGTCATTTTTGCTAAAACACGTACGCCGTTAGGACTGCTCAACAGTAAAATAAGCAGTGTTTTCCTTGTGGAAGCTTAAACCGGTTAACTGAGGCCGCCATTGTCTACTCTTTTATACACGTCTAGACGGACGTAAATTACCTAGAACTTAAAAGGATTTACGTATTAATTCCGACTTGTTTATTGGGTATTTTTAAATGATTAAATATAAATTCGTATAATGTAACATACACAGCAACCTTTAATATACTTGTTTCTCATAATAATTTAATATAAATAACATATATTTCGGAGTAAAAAAATTCCATCAGCATCCTTGGTGCCACCTTGTGGCGCTAATCTGCAAAACACTAAAAAATCGAACGTCACATCCAACTACTGACATCTAGTGTCAGATAATGACAATCGGCGATTTTATATCTTTGTTTACAATAACTATTAAAATAGAATGTTTAGTAATTTTTAGTTTGTTTTGACAATAATAGGACAGTGCCTCTGTTTAAGTATTAATTTATTTGTTTTTGGAGAACACGCTCTCTCTTATTAATTTTAAATAGCAAAGTAGAATTATACAAAGAAAAAAATAAATACAAAAAACAAAACAAGTACTGTAGTGTGAAATTGTGTGTGTATATATTATACACATTAAATCATTGTAATGTCATAAAAAAGTTAGATTCTCATCTCGTGTCTGAGCAAGATGATTTTATTAGTAAAATTCTCAGCGAACAGTTTCTAACTGGTATCTAATTTAGTGCCTTTGCGATCGAGGCAGCTCGCTTTGACTCCATGTTTTGTAACAATTCAAAATTAGGCGGAAAACTATCGAAGTTTGGACTAAATTAACGACAAGCTTCGAGCAATATATAACGTCTTCATCCAATATTAATAAGAGCTGTGTTTAAGCTTAAAATAAACTAGTAGCTTTTGCGAATTCGTTCGCGTTCTTTAAATACAAAAAAACAATTTGGAAAATCGGTTTTTAAATAGTATTTTTTGTGAAATTGTCATACAAACTTTTATCCCCTAGTTCAACCTCTTTTACCCTATTTTCGTGATACAAAAGCTTATGTTCATCCCTATAGATTAGTGTATGTCCATACCAAATGTCATATATATTTATATTAAATAAAAACAATAAAAAATAATCTTCAGTAGCATCGGTGGGCACAGCGAAATGGGAGCACACATTTACGTTATAGTGAGAACAACCCGCAAACACGCAGTACACACGAGATTAAAATAGGAAAAAATGGCCTAATTGTAAGGGGAACACAATGTCGATTCCCCGTACAGCCTTATTGATTCGGGTTTCTGGGTAAATCAAACAATAATTCATTGTATATAGTTATCTTGCGTACGAGCTTTAAATTGAATTAAATTTTTATGTGAATATGACTAGCAAGGGAACGCTTGAACACATAATTTGTGACAATATTCTCGGTATTCCATTGTTTGCTTTTGATTTCTGCCTCGAATCAGTACGATTCTTTCAAGCAATTTATAACGTTCGTACAGATGTCGTGTATTCATAAATTTCTTTCTAACAAGATTATCTCCTTGAGCACGAGTGCTAAGTACTTGAATTACCGTGTTTGTTCTGTTTAGTTGAAATAATGTAGGCAATGAGTTTACTACTAATTATAAATCTATTTAAGAGAGTGCAATAAATTTAATAATAATAAAACATAAAAAAATTCTTGACATCATAAAATTGTGTGTACTGTGTGTGTGTTTATCTGACAACTGACATATGTAACACGAATACTTCAACAATAACAATAAATTAAAGAGTGAGTTGCCTGGAAGAGATCGATAAGCGGGCGATAAGGCCGTCCGTTGCTAATATCTTGATCTAATAACATTATTTAATTCTGCTATTTTTGTATTAATAATAAATTGAATATCTATTAGTTCTATGTAAAGTGTAATATGAGTGGTTTTGTAAAGTCTATCAATCTATCGTAAATGAAGGATTTTATAGAAGAGGGACCAAACGAGCAGGAGTCACACCATAAAGGTGAATTCGCCATCTAGATGTAGCTGTGAGCTCTTGAGTACGTTGTCTGCCTTTTACGGAGTGGTATGCTTTTTCCTTACACTAGTTCCATAACGTGGTGGTAATAAATTAAATTTTGGAACTAATATTTTTTTATAACTTGTCGGACAAAACAACATAGAAATTTCCGTAATATGGAAACCTGATGATTTTCTCGGGAAGCTCACACGTTAGCTCGGCCGCTTGTTAAGCCCCGGAATTATGTTGCGCCCGAGGGAGCCGTACGGGGAGCAACAGAACAAATTTTACTTTTTCAGATATATACTTACTGGGTAAAGCCGGTAAAATTATTGTCTAACCTTCATAAATTGCTCAAGATTATCTAAGAATATTTACGTAACGGTAGTTGGCACATACTCACAGTTATCTTATTTTTTTTTGGTTTTGGTTTTTAACTATTTTTTTTAAATATCTTTTTTGTTTATGCGTGTGTCATATATATTGCAGTATGTTCTCTATAAGTGTAATGTTTGTTATATATTTACTATTAAGTACTTATATATCTCATTGCACCATTATATATGCTTAATTATATATTGTAAACGTTATTTGATTTGCAATATTAACCAAAACACAGTAATCATATTATAATTGTGTTTATTCAAGCTGGTTAACAATAATTTAACAAAAGCATCAACCATCGGACCCAGAAGAGCCTTACCAGAGAGAATTTACGTAGAATCATATCATTTAAACATATGTTTATATATAAGATCTTAATAAACATGCCTGTGAGTATTAGCCACGCAGAAGATCAACGGTTATGCTAGTCTAAATGAGCACGGCTTACAAACCAATATATTTTAAAAATGATTTTTATTAATCTTGTCTTAAGTGTGTTTATAAATGTATCTTCATTTTTTCTTTAGCTTTTCAATTTAGCTTAGGCTAGTGATGTAGACACACGTGCACCGCCTTGGTACGCTTGAACTTAACTAAATTTTGATACGTAAAAAAAGGTTGAATTCAAACAATAAAATGTAGATATGCGACCATCGATAACACGACTGTAAACAATAGCAGGATATAAAGTTAGGTTGTGGCCATGTTCCCGTGTCACGACTAACACAAATAGCTCAATTAACCGGCACCGCTATACGGGGAACATCGCCGACAACAAATGGACGAGTCCGCTCCGTGCATGCTGAATCGCATTTCTCTACGCTCGTGTTTTGTTTATGAGCAGCGTATTAATAGTGTTTTCAGTGCACTCGTAATAGACATAGACAAATTTATAATTTTAAATTTCGAATGGTTTCGTTTATTAGTTGTGTAAATTTATAGTTTCTTTTTCGTAACGAAATGATTTATTTAATTTTATTTATTTTTTAAACCTATCAAAAAAAAGTTTACAAAATAAAAACAGATTAAAAGTAAAGTCAAAATAACATTAAAACATAGAACCGGAAATAGAATCTAAGATCAGAAACAACAATAACAAAAAAAACACGAACAGAAAAAAATTAATTAAAAAATATATATATACATATGAACAAGTGGAGTATATTATGTGAAGAACGAGCATTGAAGCGTGTGTGTGTGTGTATTAGTGTGTGCAATGGTGTTGCTGCGAGTGAGTGTGCGAGGTTGAGACTTAGTTTTTTTTTTAAAGATTTTCTACTTATCATATACTGATTACAATTTTTGTCGGTGTTACTGCTCATGCAAACTCTTAAATGCCTATTAGTTTTTAGTGGATCTTAAAAATATAACAAATATAATAAAGTATATTTAGGATGCCACTTGTGTGGACACTCTAGCACCGTCCCACCTTGCAATCACAAGCTCCAAAGCTGGCTCCAAAGGTGAAAGTACAAAAGTCTTTCCTCAAACTATGTTTTTTTTCCCTTTAATAAAGTATAATATAATTAAAGCTTTTTTATTTATATTGTTACATTTTAAATATCACTACTACAGAATTTATATTATTAATATAAGGTACCCTCTTTTTTGATTTCTTTATCTGTACAGAATTGTTTATTGTGGGTAGTTTATTAACTTTTATCCATTCACCGCGAACACGGTGCCAGGAGAGAAGCCGTAACGTCGCGTCAAAATTACAAACAAAATTGTATTTCCTTGGTCTGATACAACTATCAATTATTCATAATACTCAACCAGTATAAACAACACCATCACAAATCACTTATTCCCATACTAACGCGAACAATTTTTTCTCCATCCAGGAAATAATAATCCAAAGGTTTGCTCATTTAAGTCTAAAGCTATTCTATCCACCGAACAAACAACTCTCCAAACTTCGAATAGGGCCGTTGCTTAATTGGCTAGAGTTTTCGCTTAATATTTACAAGTTTGAAGCAAAAGTACTTGAAATGCATCCGAGAGCTACGTAATACATTCGCTTTAGCTTTGGTACTTTTTCTTGGCCAATTTGAATTGAGTTTGAATTTAACAAAGTCGATCCTAGAGCTTTCGAGATATTGTACACTTGTATATTGTTCGGTTTTTAATTGAATTTAGTATTCATTAATGTTTTGACATATTTAGTCAAACGAATAATTTAAGAGAAATCTCACCCACAGCAACACCATTACACACACTAATTCACACATGAAATGCAACATTTTGTCATATCATTGTTTTATTCTTGTGTATTTTAGCTTACTTTTAATTAAATTTAGTTTTCACTAATGTTTCGACATATTTAGTCTAACGAATCATTTCAGAAAACTCATCAAATAATCCACCTCACACATTCAACATACACACACCTAGACCTAGACACATTGCAAAATGCAACATTTTGTCATATCATTGTTTTATTCTTGTATATTTTAGCTTACTTTTAATTAAATTTTCTTTTCACTGATGCTTTGACATATTCAAAAGAGAGAAGACTTAACAAAGAATCCACCTTATTCACTTACTCAGCAAACACACACATCGCATTAAATCCTCCATATTTAAGCTTACTGTCATAATTAATATTTTAACTCTATTTCGGCCTTGTTTTATATATGTCATCTGTGTTATTGTGATCTATGGGTTAGAAAAAAAAGTCATAGTAAATGGAATTAGAATGGCATGAAAAATTTGGGAGATTGAATCTTGAGCTTCCACCTACTCTACTGTACAAGGAGTTTAGGTTAGGCGCATCTTCGGCTCCATATCACACCTACAGGAGCCTTTAACTGCATCCCGAACCGGTGGTAGTGTAAAGCTTGACGATTCAAAGGTGTCTTTATCTTTATAAACCTACTTAAATATTTTGAGTTTGAGTTTGAAGTATTCCTATCACCAGGATGCCTAACATTTCCCTGATCATTTTATAGCATTTCATACCACCACTTTATAGACCTGCCCGCTTGTTTTATATTATTAGTTCCAATACTGAATTACGAAAATACACAGAAAAAACAATAACAGACTTCATACATATGTAATGTGTGTGTGAATAACACACCAAATACATAAAAAAAATCAAATAAATAGTTAAAATTAAATACTTAACCAATACGACTACGAATACGAATACGACGACCGATACGGTATAATGAAGCAATACGACTTAGCAATAGCATTAGACTGGTAACACACTCTTGAGCTTATTACCTTTTCGATACCGCCTGTTTTATACCAGTTTTTGTATACCATTATTCTTGAAATGCCGTCAAAGCCTGCAAACAATTATGCTAAGGCAGCGTCTATGTAACGATGTTAATATCAAAACGTAAGTAATCGAATAAAACAGGCGTTTATCGTCTAGAGGACGTTATATTTCACAACATTTTGTTATTTGTTGGATTAAACACTCTTTAATCACATGGTTATATATTGTTTATGTATTATAATAATACTCTGAAAATCGTAATTATTTAATTATGTAACTTTGCTATGAGAAGAGACAATAGAACATGCCCGAAATGAATGTTTTTTTTTAATTTACCACGATCTTTCAACCAGATGGTAATAATAGGTTTTTGTCTGTGATTTTAACGCGAATATCATGAAAAAATTATATCGAAGAAAATAGAACATTCGAGAATAATTAAATTCTATATTTAAATATTACTAGGGCATATATAATCGGGATGATAATATATTTATTTATTAAGGCACACAAACAACACACATACAAACACAATAAAACTACAAGAACACACAAGACATTTGTATCAATTAAAGGCAACTTCCGACAAACACAAAACTATAAACACAAAATACACCAATACACACACACGTACGTATAACGCACCGTGAAATAGACTGGACACCCAGAAAATATCCTAGTGTAAAAAAAAAACACAAAGTTTAATAAGATAATATAAAAAATAAGATAAAATCGCTATTCACAGTTATTTTGAAACGAGCAAACTTCATTATCATTCGATCGTGTTCGCGCATTGTCAAAATCGTTCTAAGATCTGACGTTTCTTTTGACAGTCGGGACACAGCGCGACCTGAACGTTTTACATATTACGTGACAGTTTTGTAAAGACACCCATTGACACGGGGGCGATAGACTGAGACATTGGTGATATTGTTTTTCGAATGTTGCACCGTGATCCCGTCGAATTGTTTCTTTCGCTCGTTTCGGGACATATTTCTGTACTGTGTATGAAATTTGATTTTATAAAGTGTCATATATACATTAGCTGACGTGGCAAACGTTGTGATGCCATATAAATTATTTCTAATCAATTTCTAGTGTAGACGAAAAGTTGGTGGGGATAACTAATTAAATGACGATTGATCAGTTATCAATCGGGGGTGAGAAATGATTAAATTACTAAAAAAATAGGTGTTGGTGATAAAAGGGTACAAAATTAGGGTTGTATTTTTACATAATAAAAATAATGTCAAGGGTGGACAATCCTTATCACGGTATTAAATGTACCGATTCTCAGACCTACTCAATGTGCTCACAAAATTTCATGAGAATGGGTCAAGCCGTTTCGGAAGAGTACGGGAATTTTTATCGTGGTGAATAAAGGAATACTTAATAAGTTCACAAGTAAAATCCCTATAACATTTGATGACGGGTATAATTTTATTTCTATCATAAGCTAGATGTATGATTTATATACCTTTACACTTAAGACAATGTCGCAGTACCTCTAACACTGTCTGACGTCAGTATCACGGACTTGACGGTAGACCAGTAGACCTCTAGTTTGGGGCCCTCTAAGTGACTCTTTATTAAGTCATTAATTTTCATTAAGCCGTATAAAAGCTTGTGTTAGCACTGAGTACTTGAGCGTAAATGAATATTTCAACTATTAAAAGTGCATCAAAACAATTTGACGTGTACAAACGTGACGCTTCTGTTTTAATATGCAGCATGTCACCGGGCACGGGTGTCGCAACACGAAATATTACAACAGCCCGTTAGCATAATAAAATGAGCATCGCTACGGGCGGCGCATTAAACTATACTAACGAGGTGCAGGGGAAATCAAATGTGTCATTCTACTTGTCTATGGTGTTTTTTTTATGTAGCACGCGTTTAATGGTGTTGCATGGACACCTGCAACGCCAGGCATACAAGTGAGTTGTCGGGATTTAAGGTACGCGCTTTTCTTGAGCCAAGTCGGGAGTACCTGCGCTGGCAGTTGGTTGCACAAAGGGGTTGTGCGCCTTAAGGAAAGCACAGTTGTGCGAGATTTTTTGAGTGGGAGTGCCATGGTGTTACTGAGAGTTTCAGCCGAATAGGCAGGCACGGCCGGTGAAATACCACTCTCTCACAGAAAACCGGCGTAAAGTGATGCAATTGGACTTTGTTCATTTTGTATTCGCGTTTCGTTCGGTGAGTGAGATCTTCCGGTGCCCATCCTTCCCCCCCCGTCCTCTTCCCCTACCCCCCCATTTACTCATTTTCCTTTAAACGCAACGCACTCACGAGCTCCTAGTCACGTGAGTGTCAATGGGCGGCGACCTCACCTTTATCCTGCTTGCCCCCTATTCTATAAAAAAAGAGGTCAAGGAGGTTTTATTATTAAAAAAATAGGTTTTATTGTTTAATACAGAATAGGAATTGTCTCGCGAACAGGCGTGTCATTTCTCTCGGGGGAATGAGAATTGAGAATAATGGTGCAAAAGTAGGGCTTAGCTGATAGAATGGACGACTGGGATTATTGCGCATCCACGCTGGAGATTACACCTCGGGCTACATTTAAGTGTGAGTTATGATCGCCTTGCTCAATCTCGTCTATGAGAAAATAGTATTTCTGCGACGCTCCACGACTAGTAATGGTGATATGAATTTTAAAAATATATTCGATAGATGTTATCAAAAGAATTTACTGTATCGATTCGATTATTTTTATCGGTTTTTTCTATATAACTGTGCATATCTCTATTATAGTGTAAAACTATTTAAATAATATCAAGCTTGGCAATGAAAAGTTTGTTGCTTAAAAACAATTGATGGTTAGCCGAGTTGGCTGGTAGGACGTTCTATGTATACATACGAGTGGTGTTTAAAAAGTATCGCGAATTTTAAATTTTTTGCGGGTACATACAGTACATAAAACTTGCTTAGAAATTAGCAGCAGCATTATGTATACGTTCATCGATAGTACATAGTTTTTGAGGTTAAGTGTTTTTTTTTTACACACAACGAACCAATTATTTGTATTCAATCTACAAAAATAATATTAACGAAATAATTTTAATATGTTAATATATGTATATATATGTTAATGTTAATATAAATTAAAATAAAACAAAAAACAAATTTAAAAAGTTATATAATATAAATATATTCTAAATTTATTTATTTATTTAACGGAAACAAAACAGACACATCACAAAAATACAATGACAGAAAGAGATATATGACAAAAATACAGAGGCATCCTGTAACATGTTTCACAGATAAAATATGTTATACACAAGTACAGAAACAACAAAACGCCACGGGAAGAAAAGCAAAAACAAAAAAAAATTAAAAAAAAAAAAAATACAGTGTTAGTTATATGTTTTTCTGTTTATTATATGTAACCATCAAATAGGTAGTACATTTTTTGTCCATAATGTATTTATTTATAATTTTAGATTTAAATTAGCTTATTTTTCCTGTTTTAACTTAATTTAATGTAAGTTGTGTTTTGTTTTTGTATACTACGCACCCTTTGCACCTGTCAAATTGTATCTTATGTATTCTTTTATTTTGTTGGTTGCCTGGAAGAGAGCGCTTATTTGCGATAAGGCCGACCGTTGCACTTATATGTATTATCCTCTTCTACTTCTACTGTTTAAGTGCAATAAAGTGTAAATAAATAATAGATATATTTAAAAAAAAAACAAAAAAGTTTAAAAAATGTTAATCCAATATTAGCAATGCTTAATATACGTAAGGCACAGTTTTATGATAATAGGTTTGAGCTTTTTAATTAACAATTCAGTCCAAAGGCGTCCGAAGACATTATTGGAATGATTTAAATACTTGATGGATATAGGAAATTCGTTTTAACGTTGTCAAAGCTCACTCAATTTTGTTCGTCAAGAAGTTGTTTTAAAAGTGCTTAGACAAAAGGATATTTGCATGATATTGGCTTCCGCTACTCTCCTTATAAAGCAATTTTGCAAAACCATACGTTTACAGAGTATTAGATGATTTAATATTGATATATAAGTGTTTCAATATATATATATATATATATTAAGAAAAACGTAAAAAACTAACAGGATGACCAAGAACAAACTATTTAAAATTTGTTTATTATTATTAATATTATACATTTAAAATAATTGGCTTATATGCCATTCTTAATTAATGTAACAGTAACTATATATCTTCAATATAGACTAGTTCCAAATTTACATATTAAATTTAACAATATTATTTATTTTTCTATAATTAAAACGGCATATAACAACCGCTTAGAATAATTATAGATGCTGCATACATACGTTTCTCTCACAAACTCAAAATATCTTAATTCAAGTAGGTCTTTATAAAGACACTTTTGAATCGTTAATTTTTACACTACCACCGGTTCGGAAGGAAGTCATCTACCGAGAATCACAGAACTTTATACACATATAATATAGCCTGGCATCCATCCAGCAAACAAATAAAAATATGACATAATAATAAAACAATTAATATAAAAAGATTTCCTCTGTCTTCGGAATTTTGAAGAACGACAATCTAGCCTAATAAGAATAATATAATTTATGTCTATGCTACTTACTTAGCATAAACAATTGTTCAAAAAAACTACTTACAGTAGTAGTATACATACTTTATTTATTTGCGGCCGAAGCCAAAAACACACACAAAAAATATACTTAAATATAATAACCGCTTATATTCGTTCACTATAATTTCTAACCCTATCATAAAAATGTCAGACATGTAAGAAAACGATCAATTAGACTAATCATACTCTGTGTTCAAAAATAAAATAATGTCGGCTGTAACTATACTATATTGTAGAATACGTAATGTATTTAAATTCAATATAAAAATAATTAATCGCAGAGTCAGTGGAATAGACATCTTATAGAACTACAGAATGGATCAACCAATATGGCAAGCCAAAATAATTACCGAGCTACTATGTAATGTCTATACTGAACTTCTGTTTATCTATGAAAAGAGCAGGCGGGTCACTTTGAGTGCTAACCGCCCATGGACACCTCCAATGCCATGCTTACAAATGAGTGAGCTTTTAATAGAGGTACGTTCTATTCTTGAAGACTTTCTTGTCACTAAGTCGTAACGATTCGGATACCTGCGCGGGCATTTAGTTCCACAAAAAGTAAAAAAAACATATTTTTTTCGTCTTCACCAAATTAAGGCTTTCCTATCCTTTACATTTGTGTACAAAAGACCTCTTTTTTGTAAAACAATTGCAATAATTTGCAAAGTAATTAGGTGATTGCACACTTAATTACTTGCACCTACTTGAAACAATGAATACTTGATGGAGGATTAATCGCTTACTGCACATTCAATTTTGATTCGTGAATAATGCATGTGGTCGGTAAGCCTTGGCAACATTTGCCATCTAATTACGAATTATGCTATGCCAGACAGTCTATTGAATATTTGATCATTCATGATATCTTGATCACATAGCGACATCTAGTAGCGAACAGAACAATACGTGACGTCATCAATGCATCGAACGATTCACAACTGTTAAGCGTATATAATTCTCGATCTTAGCCATCTGGGGGCCTTCATCAAGTCAGTTGATTGCTTTTTTAAGTTGTAGATTAATAATAACCGGTATATCTTGACTTCGGGTTGGTTATATTTATGTTACACTTATGTATCCTCGCGATAGTAAAAAAAATAACTACAAAGACATTTACTTCCAGTTCCAAAATTAAGAGCGTAGAGCGGAGAAGTACTGGCAAGAAACTCTCCGATACTCCTTTAAATCGACAAGCATGTTCTACAGAGCTGCAACCATTACACCATGCCTCAGCGAATTCAAACTCAAACTCAAAATATATTTATTCAAGTAGGTCTTTATAAAGACACTTTTGAATCGTCAATTTTTACACTACCACCGGTTCGGAAGGCAGTCACCTACCGAGAAGAACCGGCAAGAAACTCGATAGCTGCTCTTTTAAAATAAACAATAAATACAAAATTGTGCTAGTGACAATTAAAATAACAAAGCATGGTAAGGCTACTCAAGAATTGAACTATCCCGATGCTGAGCCAATTGCCGACACATTAAAGGGATCTTTGTCCTCTAAATACTCGTTTACGGTATAGTATGCCTTTTCAATTGGTATGGGATATTAGGTCAGCCTGACGCGTGCTCGATTTTTGCGTAATTTTCTGGTTTTATATTGACCCTTCGGTATATTGAGCCTTTAGCAAATTTTTTTTTTGGCTAGAGTCGATTACATAACCTCATGGTTGACAGTCGCACCCTGAATTCACTAGAACAATAAAGCTTATTACTGAGTAGTTCCGTTAAGTACCAATCTCTTCTAGCAAAATGTAAGAGAAAACCGCAAAAAACGACATCATAAAAAAAGCAGACAATATTTAATCATGGGTTCGCCTGGATTGCTAATGAAAAATGTCTGCTTCTCAATTTCAATCGAAGTCCCGATCGTTTAATACAGGGGTGAGTAACCTTTTCGATTTCAGATGGTTTGGCGGCAACTTACATCACTCTTACTGACAATTTACATAACTTTAATTAACAGTATGCAATACAACAAAACTATATTGATTATTGACGGTAGAAAGACGATATTATTCTTTATGAATGGAGGCTCGTGGACCACGTGTTTTTCATCCATGGTACAAGGCATCATGAGGTTTTTATAATAACAATATTTTAGCAAGTTGAACTTAAAAATAGTATTGTGCTTTGAGTTGACATACGTAAAGGTTGTATCTAAGTTCATAACGTACATCTATAGATGAATAATATTATAAAAATTAATTAAACTATGCAAATGATAGTGGGGGCCAACAAATATCATGTTACAAAACAAATTTTAATAATTTGATCCAAAGTACCCATAATGCTGGCACTTCTTCGCTGTATCGCGATGCTAATACGCTGAGTGAGATAAGCGCCAGCTCTTGGATCACTGGTACTGACTACCAGTCTCCTAATTAATTCATTAATAAGCGCATGTGCACTTGGATCCTCCAAGTCTATACTCCAAAGCGAACAAAATCAATGTTGGACGAAAGACTTTTGTCTTTTGACCTTTTTTTCCACCTGCTCTGACGCCACGCCAGCTTGGGTGCTTGTCATAGGAAGGTGGTACGGTCCACACAAATGGCATTCCAAACCATAGAATATAATTAATAATTAATTACAGATTATTGAATAATTTCGTTGCAAATGCCCCATTAGTAAACATAAATTCATATATGTATAAAAATCTACTTTACTAAAATTAACATAATGCCAAATTTACAATTAGCTTTAACGAGCTTTTTGGAGCGTGCATATGCTTGTGACGTAAATGCGAGGACAAAGGGGTAACATTTTTAAAAACCAACCTTTGACTCTTTTATGTGAGAAGTACCTGCAATTTTAAAAGCTAAATCATAATTAAAATTTTTAAAATAATAAATCCATTTGGTAAATAAAGCTCATCATTTTAATCCCTAAAAGGCCGGCAACGCACTCATGAGCTCCCAGCCACATGCCCCACATGGCCCATGGCACATGGCCACAGCCCATGGGCGGCGACTTCACCTTTATGGTGGGCCTCCTGCTCGTTTGCCCCTCTTCTATAAAATAAAAAAAAATCACTATACTTTCCTTTTGAGAATGGCCGTATACTGTTTCTCAGCGCCCACAGATGTGTATTTATTTAATTAAGATTTCGACATAGATATTTTCCGGTAAACGCCGGTCTTCACAACATAGCTTTGTAAAGAGAAATAAATTGTAGCGTGAACGAAATTTGTCTTAATAATCATGATATAGCAACAAAATAGCAATTTGCTAGACCATAAAAATAATTGAGTTCAAACTACGTTTAGGCAATAAAAAGCTTGAAAGCGGGACCTTTAGTGGGTGGACGTGGGAAAGACGCACCTGGTTAGTTGGAAATGGAGAAAGGGGATAATTTAGAAACCAATATTGCCTTGGGGTACCCGCTTTGTGAGAATTGGGTTTTATTCGTGTCTTGGCTGTTCACTAGTTTCACTATGTTTATTAGACGCATCGAGCCTATTTAATCATCATACATTTAAATTAATGATTAAATTGAAATTGGTTTTTTAACAAACTTACAAGTAAAATAGTTTTTTTTTTGTTACTGTCTGCTTCTGCGTGTGTGATATGACATATGACCTCTTCACTTATGTGACAGGCTTTTTTATAATTTTAATACATACATTACAAATTCAACCAACTTGTTGTTAAATTCATTTTGTAAAGAGTCTTTCTAAACAACCTCATAATTTTTCTTCACTTAGGTTTAAATATATACAAACAATACGATGTTACATTCTTATTATACAAGAACAGCCAAATGATTTACGAGTGTGGAGCTCGCTTAATGTGACAGCAAAAGAACTTAATCTCAATTTTTCTATAGTTGTATAGTTATTAGCTCTTAAGCTTTCAACATAACCGTATGTTATTATGAATCTATTAAGAAAAATCAATTAAAGAAAACCCTTGAAAAAATAACGAAGAAGAAATTAAGGACTAACTCATCAAGAAAAGAGCGTTCCCCTCCTTAAAAGGCCGGCAACTCACTTGTAAGCCTAGCGTTGCAGGTGTTAGCACTTCACTCGAAACCTAAGCGAGCTTTTATATACTGCATATTGTATACTTGTTATAAAGTTGTATATCAAAGTAGTTTTATTAAAATACATTTATATTCAAAATCGAAAGTTTGCGTTTTATCCCATAAATGGTGAAGACCCAAGGTAAGAGTACCAGGTAAAATATTTACGCTGTAAAAAACCCTACTATAGTTTAGATTTAAATGATTTTCTATCCGATTCACAAATTTAAAATGCGGGCCTCTTCACTCGGTAGGTGTTTGCACTCAAATCAGTCGTTTAAATACAGCTAGCTGTGTTTCATTTTTTTCCTCGGAAAATTCGCGCGGAACACGTTTAGCGACGTTTACATTTCTCATGAAACAAATTGTTCGCGTACACTTCTACGGAGTGTGTTCATACATTTGATTTGAACAATGGATCTTATAGAATTCAAATCTTATAGAAAATAAATCAAATTATACTGTAAGTAGACTCTTTGATATGCTATCAAAAGACGATAAGATAAGTTTAAACGAGGAACTCATAGCTCTACGCTAATCTTGGACATAGCCAGACCGTTTTTAGGCGGGAAAAATGACAGACAATTTAAACAAGAAACATATTTTATGTACTAGACTGTATTTTTTTGTTAATATGACGTCATTTGGGTCACTGGTCCATCGGTGCCCTTCTGGTTAATCCCCTCCGAGCGGCACAAGCCGACGCAAGAGTCTCGGAGACGTCCTTGTCCTAGTCACGGCAAACGCATTTAAGGCTAAGCTAAGCCCGCGAAGCCCGTGCTGAGCTGCAAAGGCCTCGAGGCCATCAGTGATATCCCATCACAAAAACGGGTCCGTCGGACCAGTCAGTGTTTCGTCTGGTCGAGGAATGGTATGCTCTACAAGTGTTTAATTATAATCTTATAATTAATGTAGAACTCGAGTAACTCGGAGTTGAACACAGAACTTATTCTAGGTTTATTAGAGTTGTATAAACTTGTGAGAGGATTAAACGTACGTATATATGTAGTATTTTATGTTGGACTAGTAATTCATTAGCTTAATTAAGAACTTCTAAAAAAGCTTGTCGTGAAGCTTTAGACATCTGTCACCACCAATAGATAAAAAATGCCTGCTTTTCGGGCTTAAATCTATTGTAAATCACAGCACGTAAAAGTTCGTTAGGATTGTTCTGGTAAAAAATGCATACTATACAATTAATTTTATATGAAATTTTAAAAGAGCAGCTATTGAGTTTCTGGCCGATTCTTTTCGGTAGATAAGGTTCCGGTGGAAATGTAAAAATTGACGATTCAAAAGTATCTTTTTATAGACCTACTTGAATTAAGATATTTAGTCTCTCATGAAATATACAAAATAATGGTAGCATACACACAACACATCTGTTGTTCTTCTGTCATTTTGACGGTTGCCTGGAAGATAAACTCTTTAAAATTATCAGGGGTAGACCTGATTGTAGATGTATTGTATTTAGCATTCACAACTAAGATTTTTCCGGGCATAGGAAAATTTTTTTCGCCTCCGTTAGCAAAGACACCTCATCTAACCTCTGCGCCAGAATGTGACATATTGACACATTGGGTTAGGAGTGATAGTGGAAAAATAAGCGGTTAGATGTAAGTGACAATAACTTTTTTTTTTTTCGCTGCGGTCGTAAATATATAAGCCCTTATCGTCCTTCAAGATAGTTGTAATTAAAGGCCCGTTCTGTTTTAGGTTGATTATAAGATACGAACGTTTCACTAATAATTGTGCACTTAAAAGGTGCACTTTTTGAAATTTAAAAAAGCGACCACTGTGTCGTATTTCCTCATAAGGGTGGAGAAAACGCCGTCATAATTCACAGTTACTATACTCCCCGGCGAGTTGTAAAGATGCCCTTAACACTAGTCTTCATTTTGTAGAGACCACGTTTCGCACAATATAAAAGATTTCGTAGAGTGCAAAGGAAAATGGATAGTGACGCTTTTCTCAGTCTTATAGCGCAATTGAGAGGAAATGTGTTCATATGAGAATTTATATTAACTCTCTTGTAATTATAATATTGATTTAAAAAGAAAATGCGGAGAAATTCCATTCGTACCACCTTGACATCTGGCGCTTCACAACGGTACGTTTTTAAAGATTCTGCCGCGTTTCTGCCGACTTGGAGGCCTTCAAGAGCTTTCCTCTACCTTAAAGGCCGACTACTCACCTGTAAACCTCATGCACTCCTAGCACTTCAATCGAAGTGACCCGCCGTCTCGTTTGCCTCCTGTTACATAAAAAAATATATCTTTCTCACATATAAAATACCGATCAGAGAATATAACCACAATAAAATCAGCTACTAATATGATTAACTGAGACTTTACGGTGACTTATTCCAAAGCTTTTTATCGTTTAAATCTATCATATTAATAATTTATAATCTATCTATTATATAATAGTGGGTTGTCTGGAAGAGATCGCTTATTAGCGATAAGGCCGCCCGTTGCTCTTATATGTTCTTACATCTGTTAATGTCATTTGCTTCTAGTGTTTAAGTGCGATAAAGTGTTAAATAAATAAATAAATAAATAATAGTATAAAATTAATTAAAACTACAATACCCTATTACATAAAAATTATAAATGAAAAAGAGATTACATAAAGGTATATAGTGTAGAAGTATATATATATATATATATATATATATATATATATATATATATATATATATATATATATATATATATATATATATATATATTACAGTTAATTACATAATGAAAGCGTAGTTATTTGTTGTTTTTTTATATTATACCTTGTGTTTAAATATAATAATTTATAGTTACGCAGGGAAATGTCAAAAGTTAATATATTAAAACAATGTTAATTTTCTAAAGACTTAATTATATTTTCAGGAATTTTTAAAAAAATGTTGTCAATAGACGTCTACTTCGCAATCAAATTTGAAGTTACTTTGTTACTCTTGACAAATATAAATCGACTAAGTATACTGTGACCAGGTTGGAAACAATGCGAGCTATTTCGGAAAATTTAAACTGATGTCGTTAAGCAAATTTGTCATAAAATGTGTGAGATTGCGGAAGAAATATTTTAGCAAGGGAGAATTGAGGAGTTATTAAACTTTGGATACGGTACATTTAAAGTCTGATATTTCTCTTTATATATTAGAAATAATATATTAGAAATTCAGTATAACGAGAATTGATTTAAAATCAATACTTTTCATGTATTATTAATTTTTACACTACCCATAATTGTAAGGTAGTAGTAGGTTGGGGGTTCAATTCCCGTAGTAATAAGAAAAATATCGCAGAGTATATAAAAATCGGGTTTGTCTTCCGATCATAGGTGTGCTACTAATGGTATATTAAAATACTTCTACTTTTTGTTCAACAAAGTAAGAATTAATAAAAATACTAATGTATAAGCCAAATTATTGGGTAGCGTTACCTGTTAATCGTATTTGTCTACCAAAAGTATGGATAACAGCTTAATATTTATTTTTTACACAATCAGGAATTTCACATTTTACTTATGATCCTTTGTCCCCTCGATGGGGCAGAGAGCATCCACATCAATCGTCCATCGCATTCTATCCGCCGCTTCGCATTTTATCTCCCTCCAAGGCCGGCTTTGACTCATCTGTAACTACATCGCCAGGTCTATTTGGGACGGCCCCGTATCCCCTGGAGAATTCCAGTCAAGCGCGTGCTTGTTATATGACTTTAAACCCACTTGTTTAACCTTATTAACATTTGCCGCATCAAATGTTCGTACATCCAAAACACCAGGGCACGAAGTTAATTAGCGTGTTTTCTTTGATTACAGTCATCAGTGCACCGGCTGCTCGGAACTGCGTCTCGGCTCAGGTGACTCAACCTTATAACTAAATTACGCCTTGCTCCAATAAAAAAAGCGATAAAGTTAATTGTACCATGTTGTATCGACACGTCCGACGATCTTTAATTGAAAAAAAAAACATTGACTGTCGTTAAATAATTTAGCTTTTGACAAAGCTTTTCATGACCGTAGAAAGAGGTTCCATACTCTGGGTTCTGACCGCATTTAATGCTTTTCTGGATACTCTGAGTGCGATTTGTTTGCGGATGTATGCCAGACTATATTATATGTGTGCTTAAAGTTTTGTGAGAGAAACGTATGTAGGCGGCGTGTATAATTAACAATAATTCTCGGCTCAGGTGACTCAACCTTATAACTAAATTACGCCTTGCTCCAATAAAAAAAGCGATAAAGTTAATTGTACCATGTTGTATCGACACGTCCGACGATCTTTAATTGAAAAAAAAAACATTGACTGTCGTTAAATAATTTAGCTTTTGACAAAGCTTTTCATGACCGTAGAAAGAGGTTCCATACTCTGGGTTCTGACCGCATTTAATGCTTTTCTGGATACTCTGAGTGCGATTTGTTTGCGAGAGAAACGTATGTAGGCGGCGTGTATAATTATTGTAAGTTGTTGTTATATGTTTTAATTATATATATATATATATATATATATATATATATATATATATATATATATATATATATATATATCTTTATATTAAACTATGTATATGTATATATGGGGGAGGACGTTTAGTTTTAGAATTAATTGTTAATATTTTTATAAGTAGTGTGGCAAATAAATTAATCAGTTGTTGTATTGACTTTATTTATTTAGTATCCAATCAAATCAAGGTATTCGCCTAGAGTAGAGTCTAGGCTAGATGGCATGTATAGTCTCTGTTTAAAAAGATGTGACAGCCGAGGAGGGCTTAATTTGGTTAAGTGTGCGGAGGCCTGTCGATAAACCGCTAAATTTTCAATTATTTACCTATTATGCAATTCTTTGAATAAGCTATAACTAATTACTTACACTTGTAAAACTAAATCGAAGTATTTACACTAAAGACCACCAATTTTATAACTAACAATACCGTTGTGAATTTCAGTTTATTTTAATTACTTTTATTTATTTTAACGCTATTTAGAGCGTTTTAATGATATTTTTGCATAAAATAATGTCACAATGAAATATGTTATATCTTTAAAAAAACATAGATAATTATGAACTTAGACAGGTATAAAAGCATAGACAAACAAACGTATTAAAATTTCAGCAGCTCGCTTGATAAATATGCAACTTAATAAACGCGTCGCGCGAAATAATGTTTTTCATCTCCTCTTGTCGACATAACAAATTGGTTCATTTTTAGCGTGAACGCATTAACTTTAAAATTTATTACTTAGGCCTATTTTGTGTTTATTGCTAGTCTATGGTTGCATTTAATTAAAACATATATAGCAGTTAAAAGGACATTGTCTTATTAATTCGCGGTAATATTATGTAATATATAGCTGACCCAGCAAACGTTTTTTTGCCATATAAATTATACAAAAATAACTTATTGTAAGTGTGTAAGTATTTACTACATATGCTGCAAAATGTCTTGAAATTTAAAAAAAAGTGAAAGTGAAGGGACAACCCTTAAACATCGACGTTGGCCGATAGTCAGACCTACTCAATATGCACACAAAATTTCACGAGAATCGGTCAAGCCATTTCGGAGGAGTACGCGAACGAACATTAGAGAACATCAGACTTTAGATATTTTATTAAAATTATAAAATTGTATTTACGCCCAAGACTTGTCACTAACACTTGGTTTCTTTTAAACTGTCATGCCCCGGCAATTAGACCATGATTATAATTTTATTGACTTGGACTTAATAGTCCAACAGCATATATATTTTAAAACCTTTTTACTAATGGTATCAGATAGAGAAGAATGGATGTGTCACATCTGCCCTATGCCTCAAAATAAGGACCTTAATATTAGTCTGTAAAAAAAGTATTAAAAAATTGACACACCTTATTTTAACTTTCGTAAGATTAATCCATAAATTAAATGACCTACTACCAAATCGTAATAAATAAGCACCGTCTGAAAAGTTCATTTGATTTGGTGAGTCATGGGGCCAAGATAATTAACACGTTTCTTTACTGGCGACTAACAGAACTTTATTAATACCGGGCGGGGTTAGGCTTTGACCAACAAACTTTTCTAATGAAACCTCCTTGGAATAGCTATGGAGTTTAATTTGTTTATTTTAAGAGAGTTAATGTCAATCAGAAGTTTGTTCTGTGATAGACATATTATTGGTGTATTTAATAATTTCTTGTCTTTGCCTGTTATTATTGTCTTTGCAATTTTTTGTTATTTTTATACTCAATAGCAAGTTTGAACTTATCTGTGGTCAGGAACATTTTAAATAACTTATATGAGTATATATATTACAATTGTATCTATTAATTAAATTGTTATCCATACTAATATAATAAAAACGCTTACACTATACGCTTAAACTACTGAACCGACTTCGATGAAATTTTTGTATAGAAATAGACTAAACTTTCATCGCAAAAAAAAATTTGAAATAGGGGTATTAAGTTTAGAAAGTTTGTATTAAGTTTCACAAGAACTCAGCCTATAAATCGATTTTCCAAATTCCATTTATGTTTAAACGCGGACGAAGTCGCAGGCAAATGAAAGAAAGGAAACATGTTTATTAGCAAAAGCTACTAGAAATTTATAACCGAATAAACATTAGCTAAGGTTTCTAAAATACAAGTTCTCACAACAAGCTAATGTCAGATTTGTGGTGTCTAGGTGTCAAAATCTGTGCAAAATGTGTTTCCGTAAATTCCGTAAACTCCATTAGCATACCAACGTAGACTTGCATAAATATGAGACAGATTATAAAATGTGCAGTGTTAATTACTGTAATGCAGAGACTAAAATTTTGAAATGTCAGCTTGAAAGGGCATTACTAATGCGGTTTTTAGGATAATTAAAACGTGTTGTTTAACTGTGACGGTTCAAATACAGGGACGCGTTGACTTTGTGACGGTTCAGAAAAACTCTTACCACCACGTTATAGAACCAACTGCCCGCCTTGGTAGTTCCGGACCAGGAACCTTTTTAGGGTCAAGAAAGAAGCGTAAAATTCACTGAAAGGCAACGCACTCACAAGCTCCCAAGCACGTGAGTGTCTATGGGCGGCGACTTCATCTGTATGGTGGGACTCGTTGGCACCTTCTTCTATATAAGCAAACCCCTTTCCCATATTTTAGGTGGCAAGACTCGAAATGAAAGGATTTTTTAAGTAATTTATATTAAACTTTCCACTATCCTAATACAAATCAAATAAGGCTATCTACACATATCTCTCCGGAGAGAACCCTAGCATATTCCCAAAGCGTTTGACTGGAATCCTCAAGGGAAGCGAAAGCGTGGCCGTACCAAACAGGCCTGGTGACGTACTGTTGCTGATGACGCGAAAGGAGTCGGTACGACTTAATTAATAAAATAAAATGAGAAGCGTCGGATAGAGCGTCATAAAGGATTGCTGTGGATGCCCTCTGCCTCATCGATGGGACATAGGATCATAAGTCAAGTCGGTCATCATGTAGAATAATAATAAAACTTTTGATGGAAATCTTATAAAAAAGCTCGCATTCGCATTAATAATTTCCGCCTACACACAAATCCAGCTAACATGGACAAAAAAGTAAGACTCAACCTCGCCCACTCACTCACACAGAAACACCACTGCACACACTAATACACACACACACACACACTTAAATGCTCGTTCTTTACATAATATACTGCACTTGTTCATATGTATATATATATTTTTATTTATTTTTTTCTGTTCGTGTTTTTTTTTTGTTGTATTATTTTTTTCTGATCTTGGAATCTATTTTCGATTGTATGTTTTGACCTTGTTTTGGCTTTGTTTTTGATATAATTTTGTTGTGTAAGCTTTTTGCGATAAGCTGTATAGGTTTAAGAAATAAAAAAATAAAATAAAGTAAAACATAATTTTTATTGAACTCTCTGAATAGCTATTTTTTTATAATAGCACGTTGTAACTCGATTTTATAAATTGTAGGTGCGAGAAAGTTAACACGGCAAATGGTTAGAGTTGGACAGTTAAGCCGACATTAGGAAGCTTTATGCCTTCAACGAATGTACGTGACTTCTATCTCTCTATTACAAACTTTATAAAGCAATTATAGTATGTACTTAGAGAGCGTATATATTTTTTACATAGAATCGATCAGCGTGGTAAACATTAATAATTTCTAGGTGGTTCCAAAAACAACTGGTCTGAGAACAAACTCAGCTAACTAATCAACACTGTTTTACCAATTCTTTCCCAGGCCTTTTCTATAATATTCTAGCTCTACACTCTACACTAATTATAGTGTAGCCTTAAATACTAAAAGCTTTCTCAGCAATTGCTTAGTTAAGTTTTTGAATTTATTAATAGGCAAATAAGAACCATATTGCAGTTTATTGAAAAGCTTAAATACATTTTTATTTTACGTTATATTAATGCAATAAATAAAAGGCTACCACAGAAAATTAACTGATTATGATAAAAAGTTTTATCCAAGTGGACAGTTCTTCTGAAAATTTATTAAATATAGCTTTTGCCCGCGACTTTGTCCGTGTGTTTAAAATACAAAAGGAATTTGGAAAATTGGTTTATTTAATAGTGATTTTTTATACAATGTTTCATCCCCTATTTCAACCCTTCTTCTCTTTTCGTATTATAATATATATTGTATTTTGTTATTGTATAATGTTCTCATTTTATTATCTTATAAGTATATTGTTTTTTAAATATATTTAGCACATAAGATGTTTAGGGACAGATGTAATAAAATAAAATACAAAACCATACGAAATGTCATTGCAATCAGTTCAATAGTTAATGCGTGAAGCGTAACATACATACTAAGTTCCTTTCACGTTTATAATATTAGTATTAATACATCTATTAAATTAATAAATACTCATTCGTTGTACGTTAAGCGAGACTTGACATTTAGTTGAGTCTAGAACATTCCTATTTTAAAAATGCAAATTCCATTCAAACATAGACAAATCTAAACTAGAAAGTTCTATATTGATAAATCCGACAATCGTTCGGCTTATTGAAATGCACTCGGCGACTTGCTCCTTGTATTCCCTTTTAGGGGATTACTGTCTAGCTTACGAATATAGATTAATTAGACGATAAATATTTAGTTAGTTTAGTTAAAGTTAGTTTTTATTACTTTCGATAATACATTATTAAATCGTAACTGTAGGTATGTTATACAGTGTGAACTCCATGTAACGTCATGCGATTTAACGACATACTCTCTAAAGCGTCGCAATTTGCTTTGTTTTGTTTAGCTTGTATTCCATACAATTTTTATTATCTCTATTTACCGACCACTCTATATAACGCTATACAGAGCACAGTCCTATCAGTGTCGTTATATAGAGTTTGCACTTTATTTTGTATGTATGATACTCACGTAAGTGTGAATACATACAATATACCTTAGATATATATTATAAAACTTAATATGAGAAAACGGAAAATTGTCTTGAAAGGCATTACGACATTACGTTAGAGGAGAGAGAAATGTTATTTCGATTTCCATAAAATTCGAATACTCAAAAATGTTAAATTTTGATAATCGAGTCGGTTACACCGAATTGAGAATCCGTTCATAGAGTATTTTGTATCAAAGATACTGGCCATCAATAATGTTACGAACAAAAATAAAAATTTGAATTTGGAATCTGTCACTTTTATACGATTGTTCATCGGTGTATAATTTCGCGCCAATACATTGTAAATTATTTCGTGAAATTAATATGGAGTGGTGTGATTAAGAGAATAGCTGTGATTAAAGTAAGCCAAATACAAAAATAAAAGCTTTATACGCTTGTAGTCTAATGTTTGTGATAATGCGTATTAATCTAATATACGAGTATTTAAACTATAGGTTAGTTAAAAATATATAAAAAAAAATTCTTAATGATTATCTTAATTAATAAAAAATATAAAATAAATTTACTATTCAGAATTTCTTGAATAGAAACTGAACGTGTTGCAAGTGATATATTCTATTTTACAAAAAGATGTGAAAATTAGAAAAAATATCAGCCATTTATCGATCATATTATTGATATTTTCATACACCTCTGTATGTATCAGATTGTATCAGTTTCCTTGTATTGTTTTTGTCCGTAGAAAAGTAGGCTTCTATTCTTACGTTCAAGACGAGCGATGTTTCCCTATTGGAGTGAGTTAAACATCGGCATCGAACCAAGGACAGAATGAGAGTCAAGTAAACCACTTGACAATGTCAAAGTGAAATAAAACATTTATGTTAAACCATTTTGGATCCCATACGTTTGGAATCCGTAAAGATAATACTGTCTGCTCTTGCCTGGATTTTTACGATACGATGAATTTAAAATTGCCCACGAAAGCACTGTCTTGAGAAATCCCTTTGTTTGTTCTATTCAAATTCATGCTAATACGTTCAGAGAATCAAGGCACTGCATTGTAACAATAAAATGTTTTTTTTATAGATTTATATATGTTTCTAAGGGACGAGCACATTTTTCATTTTTTTTTTACAAAAATTAATAAATATTGAAGCGAGCAATTTGGTGCAAGCATTTGGTGAATTACGGAGTAAAAATTGTGATTAAAAAGCTACACAAAGGTTTACCACTTGTGGTCGGACTTTTTGAACCTTTCTACGCTTTTACAGATAAAAGTCTACCCTTAAGTTTAAACTTTCTCCATATCAAATTTCATTAAAATCGGTTCAGTTTAAGCGTGAAAACGTAACGTACTTTCGCATTTATAATATGGATAATGTAACTTTAAACATACAATTCTTCCTTCTATTTATATATTTTTCATTAGCGCTCACATGTACGTCAATAAAGTGCATAAATGGCCTTATTTGATATGATTATCGAAGAATAACATCCTGTTTTCGTATATATAAGGAAACATGAGACGATATTTGTGGTTATTTTACCGCAATAATTAATGGACTATAAAATATGTTTAAGTTCTTAATCATAAAGTTGTAATTAATTAAAAAAAAATAACATTTATTCTATTATTAATGAAAATAATACTTTGCACATTTTTTTTCTATATCACTGCTTTTGATTTACGGTTGCCAACCAATTGCACGTGAGTGAATATGGTTTACGTGAAAATGAAAAAATATTTTCATAAGAATACTATACGTAACAAAGTCTGAAAATAAATACAAATTTAATAATCTTAGTTTAGTTTTAATTAATTCTAAGTAGAACTTAAAAGACTTTAAGAGTTATCTTCGAGGGCAATATAAAATAATAAAAGTCAAATAATGAAAAATATAAAAATTGATTTAACATTTAAGTGTATTTATTTATTTAACACTTTATCGCACTTAAACACTAGAAGCAAATGACATTAACAGATGTAAGAACATATTAGAGCAACGGGCGGCCTTATCGCTAATAAGCGATCTCTTCCAGACAACCCACATATATATATTTATATATATATGTATATATATATATATATATATATATATATTAATAATAATACATTTAAATTTAATACAGTTGTACTAGTGTAAAGGAATTACTCCTTTAAAAGAGCACAACAGAGAAGAGAAGGAAGATTTCTGGAAAAGATCACTTATTAGAGTTATCTCTAATAAGTTGCTTTTATATTTATTAACATCAACTACCACTGTTTAAGTGTGAATAAATAAATATAAAAAAAACTCTTTTAGTTCACTGTCGGATCGAAAATTGAACTTTTTTTTATAGAAGAAGGGGCAAACTAAAATGAAAAAAACGAACGAAATACTAATCATTAATAAATGAACCATTACTATTCAAATCTTCGCATCCTCTTAATAATATATCTATTATTTATTTATTTTATTTTTTATTTCTTAAACTTATACAGCTTATTCCAAAAAGCTTACTCAACAAAAATAGATCAACAACAAAGCCAAAACAAGGTCAAAACATACAATGGAAAATAGACAAAAAAAAACACGAACAGAAAAAAATGAATAAAAATATATATATATATATATATACATATGAAAAAGTGCAGTATATTATGTAAAGAACGAGCATTTAAGTGTGTGTGTGTGTATTAGTGTGGGCAATGGTGTTTCTGTGTGAGTGTGTTTAATGTGAATATATTCTCACATTAAATTGGTGATTATTTGAACCATGCTTCACATATATGTGAATCACTATTATGTTGGCTACATAGCCAACCAACAGAACCCCCAGCTAATGGGTTAGAAGTTGGAAACTTTGGAAATCTATCGGCACCCGATCAGCTTCTTTATGGGCATACATTATCGACCCTCACAAAACGTGTTCATACTTCCAATGATCATTGAAAAAGTTCTTTTTACAAAATCGATATTCAATATTCGTTAATTAATTTTGAACTCACATTTGGGATTGAAACGTTTTGAACGTAAACGTTATATTAAAGTACAATAGTTTTTTTTTTAAATTTAAATTGTTACAATGTTTAAATTTGTTATAAATTCCACTTTGTAAACAAATTATTCGCGAACATATTGTTTATTTACACACACACACACACGAACATACACATAGTGTAGTATTTCATATTTATATATGTCATTCGATTTTTTTAAATTTCTATTTGGTATAATTATATAAGAGAAAATGTCAAAAAAATTTTTTTGACATAAGTATACGTAACATGAAACGGTTTTAAGCAAGTTACAATAAATATAAGGCTGATTGACACACTTGTGGGTTCTGGCGTGTGTCAAAAAGAAATGTCGGTATTCATCAACAACAGTACCGATGATATGATAAAATATGAATATCATTGTTAGATCGAGACTGTTATAAACAAAAAACAGATGTCACAAAGCAAATGGGGGAGGTTTTAGATTATATATTTTTATTATATAATTGAATTTTAAACTACTAAGCGCTAAAGAGTACATTTCTTACATCAGTACTCGGCCAAACTGTTCATAAATAAAAATAAAACTGAGACTAACTTTCCACTTAACTTCCCTGAACTGTTGGCTTCCTGTTTTTAAACTCCGGAGCCTTTTTGCTTGAGGAGCTTTAGGGCTAGTTTAAAACGGCTTCTAACACCTAGCTGAGTGCATCTATGATAATATCCATAAATACACCGCAAACTTTTATATAATGTGTTGAATATTAATAACACACAACGCAGATCTGTGTTACTAGTGGCTTAATTTTTTATGTATTTGCCTATTTTCATGTTAACTTAAATGTGTGTATGAAGTACACATAACAGAATAAAAACTAGATGAAATAATGACTCAAAAGCTAACGGTACATATGACTATTTTGAATCGTCGTAATTCTAAGGGATCCTACGCGACTAACAAGAAGCAGGCAAGACACTCGGCTTGGTTGATTTTTTGGTAATGATCCCAGTACACTTCTCGAAGCACAGCTGGAGCTAATTCATACCCAAACTTTCTCATCATCAAAATAATCTGACAATTTATAAAATAATTTTTTTTCAAAATTTTACTCACAGAGTCAACAAACTGTTTGGGATTTTGTTATAGAGGCGTACACATTACCCTTTAAAAGAATTAACGACTTTATGGAGCCTAGTATTGGGAACAGCTATATAATAAAAAAAACTCATTTATAAGTGATATCGCTAAAGTCTATGGATAGAAGATATTCATTCATAAATCAACTGTCGGTTTTGTAATGTGAGCCCAAAGCTTAGGTCAAGATCATCATAATATTTTCAATGGCCCTTGGGGACCCTTATGGTAATGTCTTATTTCTGCCGACTGGCGCCTTTATAACTGTGTTAAAGTACTAAGCATGATTTATTTGATTGTTCGTCATAAATTTTGGTACAATGATGTATAATCGAGATCGTTCAATTTTGATTTTGTGCTTTTTAGGGTAGAGTCTCTCGGGGTACAAGTATTAAGGAATTAAGAAGTGACTCGTAGCCAGTACTACCTTATAATGTATCTCGATATAGCGAGATAAATATTGCTTTATGGGTACTTTTTTATTGGTACATTCACCACCCACGCTAACAACCCATGTTAGGAATACCCTGTGTTGTGGGTGTCTAGTTTACAGCTTCTCCTAAATGCTCTTTTACATGTGTGAGTGTGTAATGTGTGTGTGTACGACAGCAAACATTTATCTTTAACGTTAATAAATATTTAGTAAAAAATTAAAAAAAGGAGTTTAACTGTCATTAATTTACTCAACCTAAGAACAATACTGTTCTTATTTTGTTTTTAATTCCTAGTGAGTTTTTTTCTTATTTTTGTGTCAAACAAAGTGTTTTATTATTATTACGTGCTTCGTTTTGATTATTTAAGTTTGGTATATGTAACACAGCTTACACTGTCAGTAAACGTTAATATTTTAACGATACGAATGCCTAACAATATTCACGGTTATACATAATGAAATAGACGAAAATCCCCCGGAGTTCAGCCGGCTTTGCCCTGTCAATTATGCACTTACAAGCTAGACAATGAACTGGGGCTATCGTATGAATCTGTTGGGCGCACCTGACGCAGTGACATGCGAATTCTCTTTGTACACAAGGCACAATTATGTGCAATATACCAGCTGTAATTAGTATTTATATATGTAATTACATTCTATATGGTCACACCAAATAAATACTATGTAACACATAGTGAACGATTGATTTTTATGGTTGCCACTACAATTTTATGTTAGTTCATTTGGGGTGAATTTATATTGTTTTAAATACTGATTTTAATTTTTAATTGTATATTCTTATTGGTTCAAATAACAGGTTATTCTTTTTTATTAGAGCGTTACCCGCTATGATTAATTATTATTTGACCTGAATAAAGAATACATAAAAAAAATGTCATTTGAGTGCATTTTTATCGTACTACTTTAGTTAAATCACTAGTCAGTCAATCAGTTTGTTTGAAATGAATAAATAGGCTCCGAAACTACTGGACCGAATACAAAAAAATCTTTCACCGCTCGCAAGCAGCATTACTCCCAAATGACAAAGGCTATGTTACATTTTCAAAAAAAATATAGCCTCACTAAAACTTGCATAATGTATTATTATGGTGTAAAATTTAAGAATTTTTAATTCATTTGATTCAAACTCAAACTCAAAATATCTTTATTCAAGTAGGTCTTTATAAAGACACTTTTGAATCGTCAATTTTTACACTACCACCGGTTCGGAAGGCAGTCGTCTACCGAGAGGAACCGGCAAGAAACTCGATAGCTGCTCTTTTAAAATAAACAATTAATACAAAATTGTGCTACTGACAATTAAAATAACAAAGCATTGTGAGGCTACTCAAGAGTTGAACTGTCCCGATGCTGAGCAAAGCTTTATTAGCATCTAAACTAATGTTATGAATGCAATTCTGTATGTATATTACGCTTTCTCCCTCAAACTACTACACCTTAATCGATGAATTTTTGTATGGAGATAAAATAAATGTTATTTTTTTATAGCGTTCGTGTTTGGCGAAAAAGGGTTGAAGGTGATGAAATTTTCACCAGAACTCTGAAATTTATAAACCCATTTTCAAAATTCCTTTTGTATTTAAACCACGTGGCGGGCAAAATCTACTAGTATATTATAAGTTTTATTTCCAAATATTCTTTCTATTAAATATCCTATATATTCTTTCAAAAATATTTATCCCGTGCCATGAACATACTAAGATAGATGCTTAAGCTAATGATGAACTTACGTCCTTCTAAAGTTGGTTAAATTGTAGAACTGGGAGCATGGGATTATGAGTTGGAAACTATGATTGGTGAAATCGAACTAAATTGTAGAATTAAAACTTATATGTGGAGATTGTTAGCACTCTATGGCCTTAAAGTATTTTTTTTGTTATATACATATTTTTATATTATATTTATTATGTTATAAATAATACCTATATATAAAATATAAATAATTAAACTATGGAAGACGAGAGATTTAAAATATATTTGTATTTAGTTTAATATTTTTTTTAGAGTGCTATAAAGCTTTGGAAGTTCTCTTCCCGATTCCATCTGATCGACCATCATCATCTTTTAAATCTCTCCTTCGAAAGCATTTATTGTCCATGATGTAATTATTTATATTTTAAGATTTAAATTAGCTTATTTTGCCTGTTTAACTTAATTTAAAGTACGACATGCCTTGCACCAGTCCAATTGTATTGTAAGTATTCTTTTATTTGGTTGCCTGGAAGAGATCGCTTATTAACGATAAGCCCGTTGCTCTTATATGTACTAACATTAATATCATCCAATTCTACTGTTTTATATATATGTTTAATAAATAAATATTTGTATGAATTCTCGGTAAATACGCATTTTCATTTAAATCTTATAACATATATAGATAGGTATCTGAGATTCAATATTTTATTGAAAATTAAAAAGTTGATTTGAAATTTCAAACCAAACAAATTGCAATCAATAAATGAATATCGATGGAACGATGAAAGGCAGATGGGCAAAGATACGGTATCATGATTAAAGTCCAAATCCCAGTATAATATTCATGTAGGTACTTTAATTTGGCTTTGATATTCTCCTTCTTAATTCAAATGTTGCATTCATTTAATTTTACAAAAGGGGAAATACCTTAACTTGGTAATTTGGTTAAATTTCCATTTTTACTTTTTTAATAATTAGTATATATTAACTAAAAAATACCAGCTAAGTTATGTCTACTCTTTACTACGTAGAACTAGTTAACAATATATATAAATTCCTGGGTCATTATTATTATATTTAATTTCGTGAAATAATGACGTCACATAAATTTATGAGAAATATTCGTTTCAAAATTAGTCAAAGATACAGTCTACTAGTCTATGCCAAAGCCAATAGAATTTTGAAATAAGAATAGATCAAAGAACTCCAAAATCAATAGAGTAAAGAGGCGGAAACATTCGATTCAAAAACTCGAAGTCTCAATGAATTTTAATTTAAACTTTTTGAATTTCCAACTTGTATAAAATTGCTCCATTGTTTTTAAATTCAAAGGGAACACGCCAACACCCAATAATGTGATTTGACAGACATTATTCTGCGTCATACTATTATATTTAAATGTAACTAGTACCTTTTGCCTGCGACTTCGTCCGCGCGGTTTAAATACAAAAGGAATTTGGAAGATCGGTGTATCAATGGCAGAGTTCTGGTGTAATTTTTATACAAACTTTTAATTTTTTTTACGAATGCTGCCTTAGTCTATCTCTATACCAAATTTCATCGAAATCGGTTCAGTAGTTTAAGCGTAAAAGCGTAATTGAGACACAGTTACTTTCGAATTTATAATATTAGTATGGACAATTTGTTGTATTTATTTGGCATTAAAAATATAAAGAATTAAAAGATCTGTCAATCTAAAAAAATATAAATGTTTCTGCTTCGTTCAACACAAGAATGGGGAATTGTTTCACAGTCAACGCTTCGTTCTAAGGAAAAACAATTAAAAGAGACGTCTTATACCCATCCATCATACATTTTTAAGACGAATAGCCGAGTTACGTTCAGTGACCATTACTCCGAGTGGGCTGTTAACATTAATAATTACCTTCGATTATTCTGTATGTCAGTATGACATATCCATAAATAAACCTTACATATGATTGACAATTATTATTGGTACAGTTAAATAATAAACAATTAATTTAAAATTAAAATTATCCAGCCTAAAATTATAAAATATTTTTACATAAACTACTATAAACATATGTGGGGTGTGGTATTTCCGATAAGGCTCATTTTTTAGTTAACAGGAGGCAAACGTGCAGGGTCACTTTTAGTGAAATGCTGGCTGCCCATGGACACCTGCAACGCCAGGCTATCAAATGCCAGCCTTTATAGGTACTCTCTTTTCTTGAAGGCCCTAAGTGATATATATATAACTTTTGTAAAATGCTTGACATGGCTACAACGTTATACCAAGCTAAGTCTCGTTATACCATCTTGTCTGGTTAATTTGGAATTCTCCGAATTAGCTATAAGATGGAAATTGTACACTGGATTGCTTTGATATCAATTTGTGCTCAGACAATACGTACGCAATTGATAGCTGATACTCTAAGTGAAATATGCAACATAAAATCTAAGACATAGATATTTAATTTAAGCATGGATCCGGTATATTGAAGTGTTCCCGGCTTGAAGGCTGCTAACTCGATAACAAGACACAACAGCAGCTTTCCTAATTGCAATTTATTGCAGGTACTACAAACAAGTCTGTTTCGCTCGACGCTCACGTATTTTAAATTAATTTGCAAATTTCGACAAGCAATTAGATTGGAGTCGGGGCCGTGCAGTTACAATTTTAACCTTAAACTGAATTGTACTTTTTCAATGACAACAGGTGGCCATTAATATTGATACGAGAAACTCGTGACGCTAACACAAACACATAATGTCTTTATTCAAGTAGGTCTTTATAAAGACATCTTATATAACTACCACCGGTTCGGAAGGCAGTTATCTTTTTTATTTTATTTTACAGAAACACAATAAAAGACAGAAGCGTCCTAGAACATGTATCACATATAATATATGATATATACACAGTCACAAGTCACAAGTACAAAACAAAAAAAAAGCCATAATTAAACTATAAATTAAATTAATTAATTAAATTTATAGTGCAAGTAGTAATTAACAGTCATCTAACAGTAATTAGGGGTGCAAGTGCACAGGCGCTTATTTAAGAATTAAGTAGCCTGGTAGTTAGTACCGGTGATCGAAGAGCTGGTGCTTTCCTTGCTCAGCGTATAAGCTTCGCGATACAGTGAGGAAATGCCGCCAGCATTGTGGGTACTCTGCCACAGGGACCAAACTTTTTAAATTTGTTTTAGTTTTGTGTTTTGTTTTATTTTAAGTTACTTATATTAGTTAGGTTAATATTAAGAATATATTATTTGATATTTCGTATATTATACTGACATGTAGGTACTCTTATAACTTTAAATTAAAAGTTACATTAACATAATAAGAGAAGTATTATATATATTTTATATCATATATATCTGATGCATTTCAAATTTACTATGTAAGAAAATTCCTTAAAAATTAGGTTCTATAGATTGGCGACCATTAGAACTTTCAACCAGTAGACTCGACACTTTTTGCACAGAGGTTTTTTTTATTTTTTTTTATAGAAGAGGGGGCAAAGTAACAGGAGGCCCACCATAAAGGTGAAGCCGCCGCCCATAGACACTCACGCGGCTGGGAGCTCGTGAGTGCGTTGCCGGCCTTTAAAGGAAAATTGGGAAATGGAGGGGTAGGGGAAGAGGATGGGGGAGGGGAAAGGATGGGCACCGGAAGATCTCACTCACCGAACGAAACGCGAGTACAAAATGAACAAAGTCCAATTGCATCACTTTACGCCTGTTTTCTGTGAGAGAGTGGTATTTCTCCGGCCGTGCCTGCCCATTCGGCTAAAACTCTAAGTAACAACATGGCACTCCTACTCCAAAAACGTTCTTTTATTTTAGAGGCCCTCTGTAATAAGTTGGTATATCGGTTTGGTATATATAACCAAACTGTCGAGATACTAATTAATTTAAATTATTTCAATTTTGTATTGTATAATAATCCACTCTATCCCAGTTTCTAGTTGGTTTTAAAGACCTATGACATAAAACAGTTGACTTATTTTAGTCATCTGACGGCTACACAGTCTATGGACATAGGCTTACTAGAACTTACTCCAAACCGACTGACATTGGGTCTTTTGCAACCAATCTGCAAACTTCAGTCGTCTCATTTAAGTGTCCTTCACATAGTTAATATGGCGAATATTTATCCAAATTAAATGAATACGAAATTCCAACCTTACCACCTTGATCTCTGTCGTTCCACCACTGCGCGTTTCGTAAGACATTTCTTACCACGCACCACCAAGTTATGGAACCAGCTGCCCGTCACGGTATTTACGAACCATTACGACTTAGGGTCCTTCAAGAAAAGATCGTACCAATCTCTAAAAGGCCGGCAACGCACTCACGAGCTCCCAGACACGTGAGTCTATGGGCGGCGACTTCACCTTTATGGTGGGCCTACTGCTCGTTTGCCCATTTTTCTATAAAAAAAATCCTTTTTTTGAAATGTATAATAAGTAAACTGTCAAGACAAAAAACTAGCTAGCGTTTGACTAAATAAATGATATAAACAGACGAATATGATTTAATAAACAAAAAGGCTTCGATGCTGCCCAGTTCGTGGCAAATAAGAGCGTTTATTTCCGAGATCACAATAGAAAAGTTTTCCATATCAATGCTTTGTTGTTTCCTGAGCTGTTTGCTTTCGGCAAAAGCTTATTCAATGATTCCTTTATTAGCTTTGTATTCAATACGAGTGAGGTTAGTTATGAATTCAAAATTAATTAAGCTCATTATATATTTATATGGTAACCCATTGTTAGCGGAGAACGATCAGTGTGTGAGTTATGTTTATAAACAATTTTTAATGTTGCAATGTTTTGCGCACAGGCACCAGGTGTTTGATTTACCACAAACAGACCTTTTTTTACCTAGTGATTAATACCACGTGTGAGGTGTGTGAGTGTAAACTCCATGTAACTTCACTCAATATAACGACAACTCTAAAGCGCCACGTGTAAAGTGTGAGTGTTTTATACAGTGGAAACTCCATTTAACGTGACTCGATTAAACGTCAAACTCTATAAGCGTTGATATCATTTTGATTTTTCTGCTGTCCACTTAACGATCAGTCTCTACAACGCCATAAAATGCATTGTCTTTTCATTGTCATTATATAGACTTTACAATGTACTTATATTTAAAAAAAACAATATGATAGAGTAAATAACCTTACTGATAACTGTAGTAACAAGATTGGCCAATGATTTCTAATCAGCCTATGTATGTTTGATAATTTGCATTTAAAACATCACCGAGGTATGTTAATCAATGATTAAAGAGTGCCTTGGAGAGTTTCTTGCCAGTTCTCGCACGCCCTTTATTTGGGAACTGGCAGTATATGTAGAGTCAAAGAGACAAATTTTTGTCAATTTTTTTACCTATGTGAAGAACGATATTTAAGATTGAATTTTTCATTCGTACGTAATTAACACTTGCCAAAAAAAATAATGATTTAAATCACTTAAAATTGAGAGTATTCAGTTGTAATTATTCAATTACAACTCAATACCAACAATTAAGCTTTTTTTATTAGCGATTGATACATAAAGCCAGGTTGTAAATGATTAATTGTAGCGAGCGTGATTTACAGTAGGTGTATTGTGATTTAAATGCAAATCCGCTTATGTGACAAGCGAGCCTATTGCTACCGGCGTCAATAGGATCCTAATTTGTGCGAAGCAATCAAATTTCTATTAATTACAATGTCCTAATTATATATATCGCTGTGCACTATTGTGAATTATTGCTAATTATATATATATTCTAAATCATAATTAACCATTAACTAATATACTAAATAATATATAAGAGTATTAATTTACTATATAATACTTATAAATTAATTAATATTACGAATAGTTCAAACCAGTCGAAATTTGTTACATTATAGTCGTTAGAATCGTCTGATTGATGAATACAATGTATAAAATATAAGCTCACCTCAAGATCTCAAATAAAATCACTTTCATTCAAAGTCAAACACGAAATATCTTTATTCAACTAGATCTTTATAAAGACAATTTTCGTCTTTTAACACTACCATCGGTTCGAAAGGCAGTTATCTATCGAGAAGAACCGGCGAGAAACTCGATAGCTGCTCTTTTAATATAAACAGTACATATAACATATTATATGTATAACATATTAGTTTTTTTTATATATATGATTGTTTGATTGTTTTTTTAAATTGTATACCTGTGATGCTGTGCATCCCTATAATTTATGCACACACATGCCTTGTGTGTTTTTTTTGTAATTTTGTTCGGGTTATGATTGTATGTGTGTTGTTGGTGTGCCTTATTAAATAAATAAATAAATAACATTCTGTTACTTACATGACCTATTCAAATAACTAAAGCATTGTCCTTACAATGCTGCAGTAGCTTTCTAATACTACTAATACCAGAATCAAACTGTCCCAATGCTGAGCTATTGCCGACATGTTAATGGGTTCTTTGTCCTCTTAATTCTATTCTATTCTCTACTGGTGTAACATCCTAAAAGAGCTATTTACTCTTGTCACATTCTATTTATAACTTATTTTAAATACTTTGATTAATTAAAAAAATAAAACGTTAAAGAAACATTAAATATTGTTTTATTTGTCCACGTATATTGTGAGTATAGCTTGATTTCATAACGCAGTTGTGTTATCTAACAGCTCAAGATAATGTCTGGTATGACATGATAGGAACGTGATTCGTCGCGGTTAACCACAACACCAAATGCCGGAGACACAATCGGAATGTCTCTTACATATTACACAGTAATTTAATCTGCAGGTAAATTTTATTGTGAAAATTCCTGTTAAGATATTTATTAATTGGTGTTTGTCTTAGTTTTCATTTGCATTAAATAGTTTGGTTAGTAAGAAGTGAGTTTTATGTTTGGAATTCAATTATTATTGAGTTGGACATTAAGTTACAAATGTTTAACTAAAATTTTCTTTATAAAGACCTACTTGTGTTAAGATATTTTGAGTTAACATTTCAATAAATAGCAATAATACAACAATAATCGATTTCTTTACTGATAGGGAAACTAGTACTTAACACCTTCAAAAGATTTTTTTTTAATAGAAGAGGGGGCAAACGAGCAGGAGGCCCACCATAAAGGTGAATTCGCCACCCATATACACTCACGTGGCTGGAAGGTCGTGAGTGCTAATAATAAAAGTAATCGTGCTAATAATATTTAATTGTGTGTTGTTAATGTTTTTTTTAAACTTAATTCCTAAAAGCCTTATGATTTATTCAAACTCAAACTCAAAATATCTTTATTCAAGTAAGTCTTTATCACTTTTGAATCGTCATTTTTTACACTACCACTTTATTACAATATAATTATCTTAATAGCTAGTTAAAAGCCGATTTAAGGTAAATGATTATAGATTGTTGTCATAGTCGTCCGATTCTATATAGATATATAATGTTAATTTTTGGTTTCTTTACCAGATTTGTACAGTTTATGACATATTCTTATGACGTCCTTTAGAGAATATTTTAACTTCCAATACATTTTTGTTACATTAAAGAATAAACTAAATTGAAGGCTTTATTGTGAATGAATACTATAATTATCTATTGTGACCTGTAAAGGTTTGACGTTAGCCGAGCGTAGGCCTCGTAGCTTCTAGTAGCATTTGCAGGCTACGTGATTCGTAGCGAACTAGTTACAAATTCCGTAAGCGCGATGCACCAACATGGTCATATTTAAGTGATATAATATAATAAGGTTTTTAGTTACATATTAATATTATATATATATTGTTATTTATTTTTTTCTGTTCGTGTTTTTTTTGTTATTGTTTGTTCTGATCTTAGATTCTACTTCCGGTTCTATGTTTTAACCTTATTTTGGCTTTATTTTTTTGATAAGCTGTATAGAAAATAAAATAATAAAAGCTTTACACTCATACTTTTTTTAAGTTTTGTTTCATTCTTTAAACATATCAAGCATTCTTTAAGCATCTATATAATGTAACTGGACTTTTTTTTTTCACTGCTCATTTCGTGGGACATTTCCCACTACGTTATGGAACCAGCTGTTATGTTTCCTAACCATTAAGACTTAGGGTCCTTCAAGAAAAACGTACCGCTCCCTAAGAGACTGGCAACGCTCCCAGCCACGTGAGTGGCTCGTTTGCCCACTTTTCTATAAAGAATTGCCACAGGTTTATAGCATGATTACGTAAATATTATATACTTATATATTATATTTGTTATGTGATTTGTAAGCCGAAGACGATTCACTATTGGGTTTGAATTATGGATATAATATTCGATTCTATAATCGTTCCAATAAAACAAACACGACAATTCAGAAATAAATGCGTAAAATTTCCAGTACTGTAAGAGCAATCGCTATTTACCTTATATTTTCACTACTTCTGATTGCGAGGGAATAGTGATGGTGAAATATAGGAATCGGGCGATTGGATTTGAAACAAAGCTAACGAACCGTTGGATCATGTAAACAGGGGCAAGACGACCGTCTTGTTTACCTAAAGAGCCTTTGCTTCATTAGGATCCAATTTACTGACAACAAATTAATGCCTTTAGCTTGTATTGTACTTAAGAGGTGGAACGTAATCGGATATGCGATTTCAATTATGTAAACAAGAAACATTTCGTTTGATACAATTTAAAAATGTAACTTTGCGGATAGATGGCGTTTATGTAAACTTGGTATCTGTTAACGGATTGTCTTCATCGCGATGAACGATGACGACGCGTCGTTAGTTTTTTGTCTATGGTTTTTTTCTTTTTAATAATAATTGTTGCGTCTCTTAAATAGTTGCATTTTGTACCACGTGGAACAAACAATGGAGACTATTTACGTGTTATTCAATTTAGTGTGAATATGTTAAATAATTAATTTATAATTGTCCAACCATTAAAAAAGGTTTTATTTAATTATATAAGAACGTACAATATTGACAGTAAAAATTAATTAAGATCTCAATTAGTTTTTATTCTTGTTTGTTTGAATTAGAGAAATATCGACAAAATAATCTTTAAAACTGATTTAAATCATTTTAGAAGTAATAAAAAAACAAGAGTTCGTAGACGAGACGTAATTATTTTTCTCTTGTAACAAAGCCTCCTCACAGTGTCGTTCGTAATATATTTATACTGATTGTAACTAATTCTCAAATGTAAAGCTCCAGTATACAAGCATATTTACAGTAAAGTTTGAAATCCAACTCCGGAAAAACCAAAAGTAAAACAAGCTGCGGTACACATTACGTATTGTTCTGTTAGTTAAGAGAACTAGCAAGTTTGATCAGGCTGTAAGCATGTTTCAAACTACAAACCATGATTCAGTAATTTTCACTTACCTTTATTTACAGTCATAATATTAAATATAAGCATTAACTCGCTATGCCATCTTAATAGTAATTAATATATCTTATATATATAAATCTCCCGTCACGATGTTTGTCCCCGATGGATTCCTAAACTACATAACCGATTTTAAATTAAATTGGCACACCGTGACCAGTCTGGTCCAACTTGAAATATAGGATAGCTTAGATCTTTTTATTATAGTCGAATTTTTATTTTATTGCAAATTATTTGTCTGTATAATTAATTGACAGTCACAATTATGTGTTAACTCCAAAAGATTCTAACGGACGTCGATACTTTTCGACTGGATTGAGTAAGTAATCAATAGATGGCACTGCTATGGTAAACCGACACACGTGTCATATAAGCTACAATTCAATAGCATGACTACCAAGTGTTATTAAGGCTAAAGTATAAATTAAATTTATTTTGTAGTAAGCGAAATACCGTGAAATTCAATTATTTCTTTTTTTTTTAATAATTTATATGGCAAAACCACGTTTGCCGGTTCAGCTAATATGTATATAAGATCCGGACTTGATTCCTTTATAAAACATAAAACGAATGCGATTCATCTAAAAACAGAGTTTTATTTATGAAGCAATTCTTGTTTACAAATACAATAAAAAATAAACAAACAAAAAATTTAAAAAAACAGTGAATCGACAATCAACTGTTTATGCTTTACTGTTTATAAATATAATATAAAAACTTCAATATTTTTCACATATTTCATAGTAACAACGAAATTATCAAGAAAATACGTTTCTCATTTAATACATATGTATATATATATTTTTATTTATTTTTTTCTGTTCGTGTTTTTTTTTGTTGTATTATTTTTTTCTGATCTTGGATTTTATTTTCGATTGTATGTTTCGACCTAGTTTTGGCTTTATTTTTGATCTATTTTTGTTGTGTAAGCTTTTTGTGATAAGCTGTGATATGCTGTGTGTGATATGCTGTCTAAGACATAAAAAATAAAATAAAATACATACAACCTTTGTGTATATTTCGACAGTGGCAGAGTTTTGTCTCAAATAAAACCAATACATATATTATTCATGATCTTTCACAACAATTATTACATCTCTTATATTCTACAACCCAAACTCAAAACTATTCCCTGATAGTCCCGAGTCGCTTCCTCATTCGCTCATGTCCCGACTTGTCAGACATACACGCTTCATGAGCTTTACAAATTGCCGATCGATTTCTTTCAGAGAATAGATAAATATTAATCAAGTATGACCGTTGTAACTAAAAATATAATAATACAAAACAAATAATTACTTCTTTAACTAATTTACAATGTATTTAATATGGCTTCAAATACTTGAAGCTCTTAATATTAAAGTATTGTTTTTAAAATTATTCGTTATTCCAAATAACAATATATTTATTATTATATTTTCATTCGATATTTCAAATGTGTTCTTTAAATAAATTCAAAAGTTATAGTGTCCTTACGATATAAACGCTTGGGAATTAATCGTCTTCAATGCTGAGTAATATATTTATAAAATAGTGATCAGCTTAACAAGGTAACCAGCTGAGTTTGTTGGTATGTTGTCAGTTAATTTTGGAACATTCGTGGCTCAGAGAAGAAAGTTATTGACGTACACAAGTGATCGTTGATACGATTCTATTTGGAAAAGATATAAATGCCTTATGATGAGGTTTTATTAGACGCGTTATATGATGAAGAATACAAGAAATGGAGAAAAAAATTATGTGCATACTTTTCGTCTTAGTAAAGTACACAAATCTTTTGTTGGCATGAGCATACGTTTTTATAACTAAGTCCCAGCACGTATAACCAAATTGACTTCTAATAAATTTAAAACGGGCGTAAAGTGTATTTTGATTGAAAATACTGTTAACGAATATTTAGAGGACGAAGATCCCCTTTAATGTGTTGGCAATTGGCTCAGCATCGGGACAGTTTAATTATTGAGAAGCCTTACAATACTTTGTTATTTGAATTGTAAGTAACATGATTTTGTAATATAAGCTATCGAGTTTCTTGCCGGTTCTTTTCGGTAGCTAACTGCCTTCCGAACTCTGTGGTAGTGTAAAAATTGTCGATTCAAAAGTGTCTTTATAAAGACCTACTTGAATAAAGATATTTTGAGTTGAGTTGATGATCGGTTATTTTACTGTTGTCTGTTTTAATAATATTTAAAGAATGTATGCAATTTTTTGTTAATTCTAATTATCTATTAACGAGTCGACTTCATTTGAAACGGTTCTTGTGTTGGGAGACGTCTTAAAAACAAAACGTTGGTTTTAAAATCGTGTCGCAGTTAAAACTTTGTTCATGAATAATTTACGAAATTTATTCTCAGATATGGTTTGAAGGAGATAAGAATTAAATTGTGCGGAGATTAACTTCATTACGTCACTTGAATAAAAATGTTAAATTATCGGGATTAATTACAATATTTGATTATACATAAAATGTTTTTTTTATATTACTTAGATTATTGGCTAGTTAATTAATATCGTAGCTGTCGCTGGGTTAGATTTAATATTATTAGTCTATGGTATGTTGCTCTTGGCAACTCGCATAAAAAATAATCAAAATCAATAATATCTTTATTCATATAGGTAAGTGTGGTAAACTTAAGAATCGTCAACACAAAAAAAATTTAAAGACGTTGAGTGGACGAGAAGAACTAGCAAGAAACCTGAAATTAATTATCTAATTTAAAACCGGAAGTGAATTTTCAAAGCATGTGGTTTTGCGTAGTTTAATTTTATTATATAAAAACTTATTATAAATATTTTAATTCAAATATTAGGATGAGCTGAAGTGGTTAAGACCTTTCCGTAATATTCTCGAGTGCACTCATTCGGGTGAGGGCCCTCAAATCCAAATTTATAATATTGCTCCTCTAAAACCCACTTATGAACTCACAATTAATTATGTGAAGAACTCATATTAGAATTTATTTTTTAATAATTCTTTTACAGTATATATATAATATATTTATGTTAACATAAACATTCTTAATAATATAAACTAAATAAAACAAACCACAAAACTGAAAAAGTTTGGTCCTCGTGACAGAGTTCTGGCGGCATTTCCTCGCGCACCAGCTCTTGGATCACCGGTACTGACCACCAGGCGCCTACTTAATTCCTTAATAAGCGCCTGTGCACTTGTACGCTAAGGTCCAAAAGTCTCAACTCAAAAGTCAAGAACAAAATCAAAGTTGGAGGTGAGACTTCTGTACTTTGACCTTTTCTTTGTCTGCCTGCTCTGCAGCAGCAGTTTTGGTGCTTGGAAGTTAGGACGGTGCTAGTGTCCACACAAGTTATTATATTAGTTGTAAATATATTTTACATTTAATATTTTCATAAAGCTACACAAACGGCCCTTGTTAATAAGTGTAAATACAAAGGTGTACTAATGAGAGCGAGGTGCACGAGACTAGAATACTAATATATTAAAAATAATAGCCGGCACGTATACTGTAATTACAGTAGAAATACTGATGTAATACTGATTTTAACAGGTAAACGAATTTGAAAACAGAATACCGTAAAGTTTACGACGTAAACGCTTCACACTAAACGAGATATTTTGAATTATAGTTTTAAATAGAAAAATCAGTATGGTCGACACAGACAGCATTGAAATTTGCCTGTTACATTTTATTTCTGCATATTTTTGTGTAGCCGAGAGTTGTAATGAAAATTAGTGAATCTACTGTAACCAAACACATCACGGCACGGAAATCACTAGTGCCAGGTAATATTTACATGAACCACGAGTTTCCGGTGAGATACTTCATTAAGGTTATTGTTTTCGCCACTTTATATTCAACGTATATTTTAATTTAAAAGTTGGTTTGTATCCGCACCATGTTTTGCATACTTAGATTGTAGCACTGTTACTTTTTTTATGAACAATTATCGTTGTGATAATTTTATGACCTACATATACGTATATGTCAAAGGTTAGATAGAGACATTCGCTCGTTTACGTTTTCGTATAATTAGTTTATTGTAGTATAATTTATTTAAATTTTAAAATACATATGTAAAATTCAAATACTGCCTCGATCTTCTGATCTTTCGATCTTTTACAGACAACCATACTATATAATATATTAACAATATATTAAGGAATAACAAGGAAACTGATATAGTAAATATACAAAATCTAAACTAAACACGGATTTAGATAATATTTGAAAGTCCAATCAACTAAGTATAGCAAAACATTTTAGGAGCTTAGTTACAAGAGATACTAACCATAAAGCACTCTGAAATCCTTTGATTTTGCAGCTTTTCACATTGTATGATTATCGTCATCTTATACAGATGTTTATAGCAGAATAATTAATCTGTGTAAATTCTAGACTTATTCTTTATATATAAATAAATAAAATAACATACTGAAATACTTAAACTAATTATATAACTGAAATTAATTTATTTTATACATATAATAATTAAATTTTGTCACCGGTAATCAGAAGACATATATAATTACAATAACAAAAAACTATGTTATGGAAGATACTAGACGGTGTGTTTATAGGAGTGTGTAGGTGTGTCGTTTTTTTTTAATTTAACAGATGGTTCTCCTCTTTATATGAAGGGCTTCTTATGAGTCATTCATTAGTCATCATCTGCCCTCTCATTGTCTTGTAACATATCTTTTGACACACGAACTCAGAAGTAAAGGAATTCACCAACGTAAGGTTAGGTTTGTTTTTAATTCAAATAATGACATGGGCTAGATTTTGAACCGATTTATTATATTATAAATGAACTATAGCCCTGATATTAGTATCAATCGATGTAGAAAATTGAGTAACTAACTTGGAGTAGACTTTTGGCACCTGGGGTACAAGTGCACAGACGCTTATTAAGGATTTAAGCATGCGGAAGTCAGCACCGGAGATCCAAGAGTTGGTGCTTTTCTCGTTCAGCGTATAAGCATCGCGATACAGCGAGGAAGTGCCTGCATTATGGGTACTCTGTCACAAGGACCATACTTGTTAAATATGTTTTTGTTTTATTTCAATTTATATTAGGAATTTTAAATATGAAATTAATAACCGTGTGGGTATCTCATAAAGTCCATAAGTTAGACTAGGTTGATGTAGCTTTGCCAAAATTGCTAATGACCGCGAAACGGCGTGCGGTCGCGCACGATATCGAGCCAAAAACCAATTTCCAACACTAATAACATAGTTATATTACTTTGTTATTGACTTAATTGAATGTATTATACGTAGCGTTTTGTTGTGCTTTCAAATGATTTATATGTTATGTCTACATACTAATGTGAAAGTAATCATTTAATAATAATAGGTATAAAATAATCTCTTTCACACATGTGCAAAAAAAAACAGAAGCCGCATAAAGTATATAAAAAAGGTGTGTTTGTGTGAGTGTGTGTATATTATGTGATCTGACTGTATATGTTACGTTTTGACGCTTAAAATGCTTAACAGATTGCGATTAAATTTGGTATGGAGACTAAAGTTTAGAAAAGTTAAACATGGGGTTTAACATTAGGTTTGAAAGTTTGTATAAATTTTTCACGGGAACTCTTCCGTCTAAAAACGGATCTTCCAAATTCCTTTTGTATTCAAACCAGGTGAACGAAGACACGAGCAAAAGCTACCACGTTTCCAATAATTGCAAATTTAAATTACTATTTTTCTTTGGAATACCTTTGAGTTTTTAGTTAAGTGTTATAGTTCCAAATTTAAATTTTCTTATTACACGTAACTGGGATGGTCGGCTATCCTATATTACCTCTTTTGAATTCTGTTTCCTTTACGCAAGGTTTTCAGTAGTTGCATAAATATCCCTTAAAATACTGCGGCCGATTAATCCAAAAAGTATGTATATTAAAATCCACAATGGCACATTATAAGTGCCCATTATGTAATTCTCAATTTGAATTTTGACTGTCGGATAAAAAGTGTACAAAAGAAACGGGTGCCTACCTGGACGTTTGAACGCATATAAAACTTTTCCAATTTACAGAGGCTGATTGGAAAATTTTCGACAGTTTTGGTGTTAATCGAAGCCTCACTTCCCTTGGACTTTGGAATTAAGTGTTAACTCCGATTTTCAGGTATCGTTCTGTTAATTTTTTTTTAATTTGATTTTATATATTCAATTTAAGATTTTTTTTTCTTCTTTTTTAAACGTTATATTATCATCTGCACGTCTGTCATTATCACGGGATGCTGTACTTCGAAAGTAATAAATAAAATACTAATATATAATTAGAATTTGGACCTTGGGGTACACGGGCGCTTATTAAATAATTAAGAAGGCGCCTGGTAGTCAGTACCAGTGACCCAAGAGCTGGTGTTTTTACACTGCCACAAGGACCAAACTGTTAAAATTTATTTGGTTTATTTAAATGTATACTTTTAGTTGATGGGCCTTATTCACCCGATGTGTTTAAACAGTTGACAGTTGCAATAGTCAAAACTTTCATTCGTACCCTAAGGGATATATGTCAAGACATTTAGTATACGTAGACAGAATTACACGCAAACATAATACATAAACAATCGGAGCTGTTGCAAATATACGACAACAGTGTAACTATTATTTCTATTAAATTTAAACGCTCCCTGTTTTAAGAAATATAAAAGTTTACTCATGAATATTCTCTTGAGTTATGAACCCAAAGGGGAAGATAATAAAATTCTGTATAATTTTTATTGCCTCTGTAGAGATAAAATGTGTCTTGATTTGAATAGTTTAAAGGCATGGTTAATTTCTTACTTGTATGAGAATGTTTGTCGCTTTTCTTTTCGCAGAATAAGCAAATATTCTTATTTAGAGACTATTACGGACTGTGAGGACTAATACCAGCTGTGCAGGTCTACTTAATAGTGCCCTGTCTCTCCAACCAATCTCTCTACCGTTTTGGTGTCTCCTGGACGTAAGACATTGGAAGTATACCACCACTCTCTCAAAGGCCGCAACGCACTCACAAGCTCCCAGCCACATGAGGCTCTATGGGCGGCGACTTCACTTTTATGGTGGGCCACCTGCTCGTGTGCCCCCTCTTCTATAAAAAAAACTTATTTCGACACAAATTAAACAAATCTTTAAGTATTATATTTTGTGTTAATTGCTTACTATTTAAGTTTTCTTTGTAATGTTCCTTTATGCGTCTTTGAATACACGTGTTCGATTATTCTATTTCTACAGTTATTTAAACAAATAATGTCTGAACCCTGAAAGAAAATGGTTTTTTAAGAAGAAAATTAACTCCTGAATTCACATTGACACATTCACTCATTCTATATTCACGGATTTGTGTGAAAACAAATATATATTCTATACAAAAGTTAGTTTTAAATGAGTGAGTATTGGATTATCGCGGTTCGAAAATAAAATAAACGATCGGGCTTCCGCCGGATGGCGCAAAGGAAGTGGACTCCGAGCGAACGACGTCTTAGTACGTCTTATCTTTGAATTTAATAAGCTTTAAATATTACACATAAATAACTGTTATCATTATTTATAGTTACTTGAAGAGTTTTCGCTAATTAAGAACTAAAGTTACTTCCTTAAAGGCCGTCATCACGTCTTATTGCCTGGGTGTCCATGGGCTTGTCTCCCTTGGCAGCCTGCTCATCGTATTATGAAGAAATAACTCGTATTACATATAAATATATACATATAAATCTTTCCGGTTTTATTTATTTTAATGTATGTTGTGTTTTGTTTTTGTATTTTTTTTTGATATACTTCGCACCCATTGCGCCAGTCTAATTGTATTTTAAGTATTCTTTTATTGTGTGGGTTGTCTGGAAGAGCTCGCTTATTAGCGACAAGGCCGCCCGTTGATTTTATATGTTGTTTTATACTAACATCTGTTAACGTCATTTGCTTCTAGTGTTCAAGTGCAATAAATTGTAAATAAATATATAAATGATAATACCTGACACCATGATTACTGTTAACAATTTTCCTCACACAAATTTTGACGGGAATCGAACCCGTTATACGATATTAAAATCTATGTCGTTGATAACTAAACAGTTAGAGGAGCCTGCTTTAAAGCTCATGTTCATATTTTGTTGTTACCGCTCTGTTGCCATGGTTACGTGTCTCAAAGACGATCACAATAGTTAAAAGGTTTGTACATTTAAAAAAAAACAAATATTCTTAAAAGAATAGTTATGTCACTTCAGAAATTGTTTCCTTAGTTGTAGTCTGCTTTAGTATGAGGTAGTCTAATTTTAAACACCTGACAGAAAAGCGTAGAACGCTGTGCACAAGGAACTGCTACTTCATGACAATTGAACTGTTTAATCACCGTCCCAGAAACTACAGATCTTTGCCATATAACTCATTCAGAGGGAAACCTTTTCGTCATAGCCTTTAAAGACAGCACCGTGGAATTTTTAACACACAAACTGAATAAGTACTCTCGGGCAAGTAGAACTGTAAACATATTTACATTCTATGATTTTCTTTTTGGATTTATTTCCTTAAACGTGGACATGGGTCATATATATTTTCAAATAAGGTAATAAATAAGATTTTTAACAGAAATTTCACTAATTTAATAATATATTACAGATTTCAATTCGTACACATAACGTTTAAACTCAGTTACTCGAAGATTTTTCAATTTGAAACACATCGTTTTCGCCACATGACGAATGACGCAAGAAATTGAAGTAACGAATTGCGAGCATAAATTACGCTTTAATAATTACGACTCCCTCAATCAAGGGGAAAGCAGGTGTCATAGTCATCAATTCATGTTTTAATATTTTCATATTGCAGTTGAAATCAACCGAATATTCTGTAAACAATCTTTGTTTTTTACGAAATTGTTTTCAAAATATTTACATTTATGGTTTTTATAAAGACGTTTGAATCCTCATTTAGATTACTACCAATTCAAAAGGCAATATACCGAGAACTGGCAAGAAAATTACCGTTCTTTTCTTCTTCAATTATGTTATATTATTAATTCAATTCGAGTGGTTTATCGTTTGAATCCTCATTTACATTACCACCGGTTCGGAAGGCAGTCTACCGAGAACTGGCAAGAAAAGACGGTTTTTATCTTCTTCAAATACAATTGTGTTATATGATTAATTTAGCTACTAATTAGCTGAGCTGTTGCTGACACATTCCAACGATCATTGTCATCTAAATAATTGTAACTGAATACTTTTGTTAAGCTTTTTAGGTAATGCTTATTTCGCAGATTTTTTTTTGAGTGATTAATCCGTATACTAATTAATCTGTACACAAATCACGGATTTATTAAAATTACAAGATTCAATAAGTTCCGTAAATAATCGGGAATGAAAATTGTGGTTCGGACAAGCACAAGACACTTGCAACGAGACACTAAGTTATGCAACTGATTTGTTTTGTCTTTGACAATTAGTCTTATTCAGTGTTGCCAACTTATACAGTAAAACTTTTTATAATTTATTATGGGTAATATATTCATGGATGAACCCAGCCATACATTTTAAAGTAAACAAAATTAATTATTAAATAAACACAAAATATTCTTAATATTAACCGAACTAATATAAGTAACTTCAAATAAAACAAAACACAAAACTAAAACAAATTTTTAAAAATTATTACATACTTAAATATTTTTTTCAATTATATGTCAACATGCGATTGATACCTATCGATTGGACAAATCATTTAGTAAACGAACACCTGTCGAGTCACTCATTACAGCCTTCGGGAACCTTTTCATCTCAAGTACAATTCGCACAACGTAAGACCATCATTCATCACGGGCGCGAAGGGAAATTTTATTTGAAACATTTAACAAAATTCCGTGATCGAAAATAAAGAAAAATTTTAATTTAGTGGAAAAAGCAACGAACCGTTTCCTTTTTTATAGCTGGCCAATTGAAATGCTTCCAGCTCTCTGAATAATTCATCTTTCGTTTGAACAAAGACGGAGTGGGCCGCGCGGCGATGCTTTGATCTTTTGTAATTGGAATCGATGCTCATATTAAAAAGAGAAATTCTTTAGATGAAATGCATTGGAGACGATTATTTTCACTGATTTTCCTAAGATGTCCCTTTTGTTCGATATTCAAATTCAAATTGTACCTAATCGGACACTGTTTTCTTTGGTTGGTTTCTAGGGGTGGTTCTCTGGGTACGTGTCCTGGAAACATTGCATCAGGACAGCTACATTTTTCTGTCCTCAGCGTCGCGATAGCACTCCCAACGCATTGGACATAGAACTCGCGCCTAATACCCCGGAATATGGCCGCAACGATGAGTCTCTCCAAACCTTTTGCCTTAATTATAAAACCAAATAAACACGATATTTACAAAATTTGTATTAACGTCAATTTTAAAAAGAAATTTAATACATTGCAAGTGAACCCAGAAGACCTACAGTATGGTTGTCATTCTGTGGTAGTCGACTTTTACAATCTTACAGCAATGCTTTACGTCAGTACGTAAACATTTGAACCAGAACGATTCATTTGCAGGCAGTGGTATCATTTTTAACATTGCTTTTTCAATTTCCCTTTTGGGAATACACAAGATATCTCCAATAATATAAACAGCAAACACATTGCTCTATCGAAATTACTTTGGCAACTCTATCAATAAAGTCGCCAACTTGTGCAATAACGCCAATCCATTATGTAATAGTTGAATGTCCGAGTTTGAAACAGCAAAGGTTATTTCTTTCGAATAATCCTTGACTTTATTGTATTATCAATTTATTAAAAAAAAGGTCTTAATATACAATTCTTTTAAACATAGCTTTGTATATATGTCAGTTCTAAATTTTAACGGTTAATCGGTTAGACCACCAGAAATCTTACAATCTTACTGAGTTTCTTGTGGGTTCTGAAGGCATTCAACCCATGTAAACATAGTTTTATTGACGTTCGCAAGTGAATGTTAAGAATCCTGAATAAAGTGTTTATACAGTATTTTTAAGTATTGCTTTTGAGACTAGGATCACTTGCTTGATCCTTAAGTCAAATGCTGAGTCTTTATTAGACGCTATAGGGAGATCGCATTCGTTAAACTAGAGAAAATGTATTAAAAAATTATCCTAAAATCCATATTAAAAATGTAACAGAACATAAATGTCAAAACGATAATTAATTAAGTGTCACAATATGTTTTTATTTGTAGTCAAAAGATAATTTTTATTTTGTGTGAAAAGTTTTAAATAATTAAAAAGCTCTGTTCATTCACGAAGCCTGAATTTGTGGTTTGTTTTCGTTGCATTTAGTATGGCAATAAGGATTTCAATTTTTATTTCTGGTCTTCATTGCGCGTACCAAAAATTTGATTTAATCATTGTGTCTATAAAAGCGGAAAGGGGTAAAAAACTAAATGTCAAAATGAGGTGATTTTTGTATGACATGACCAGCTTTTATTTTATAATGTAATTATTTACAAAGCAATATATAAATTTAATTAATAATAATTAAACTAAAACACTAAAATCAATTTAAAAAGCTTTGTCCTTGTGGCAGAGCACCCATGATGCTGGCGGCTTATTTTTTTTTTTTATAATTCAACAACTAAAATAAGAAATACAGAGATCGCTAATTGAAACAATATATTACACGATACGAGCTTACAATTATTGCAACATTCGAAGCAATCACATTACGGATAGAAAACTTTTACGGAAAATTTTAAATATACCGAGCATAAATTCAACTCATCAACTTTATGATAGTCCGGGGAAGTTTTAAATTTAATCCCCGGTACGGGTAAGAGACCAGAAAAGTTAACCACCCAAAACTTTGTAGAAATCCTAACGTGTGTTTTGCTGGAATATTTTAATACCAGTAGTCGCATTAATATTCTTGATATATTAAACTGTCATTCATGTAAGCTAGAGAGTATTTGACGATTCTATTTAAGATCCATCTTTTTAAAGTTCATTTTCGATATAATTAATTAAAGACCTTTACACAAACCATTTATCAGACTTATATTTGTTTTTTTTTTGTGCTAAGTATATAAATAACTTATTAGACAATTAAAACATGTAAACAAAACAATTAATTGGGAACTAACAAGACTTAATAAATACGAATACAATTTAAGATTTAAACAAATTCACAATTTAAGATTTAAATAATAGCACAATTTAAGATTTAAACAAATGCACCATTTAAGATTTAAACAATTTAAGATCTACATCTTAAATTACATAATTTAAGATTTCAATAATTACACAATTTAAGATTTAAATTAAATCTTAAATTGTATTCGCATTTATGAAGTCTTGTTAGTTCCCAATTAATTGTTTTGTATACATGTTTTAATTGTCTAATAAGTAACTTTAAACAACTTAAGATCTACAATTACATAATTTAAGATTTCAAGTTTGTTGTGTTTATAACGAATATATTTAACAGTTTTCTTATCTTGATCTTAATCCTTATATTACTAACATGCATACTATTAAGTATGACTTATCTGATGCCAAGGGTATAAATGCACACGAATTTATTTTTCCTTGTGTAAAATTCAATGCATTAACTATTGAAAAGTCACGCGTTAGTAGGACTCTCAAAAGAGTTCACAGCCAAGCTTGCTCCAAGTATAATATATTGAAATCTTGTATCACTTTATCGTTCGAATTGACAGCGTCGAAGTTTTGTCGCCCCTTAATCTTGTATTGGAGTTTTCTTTAGCGCTCTGGAGTGTAATGTATGAATTTCTTCTTAAAATGCAATACCATTTTTGAAATTTAACATTAAATTCCATACAACATAGCTTTAAGCTTAGAAAGCGTAAGGCTATGTTGCACACAATCTCATAAAAGGTGAAATTTTTTAAAATGTAAAGATGATTTAAAAAATCGGGTGTCGCTTATGTCAAAGTCACTATTTTGAATGGTCGAAAATTAACTGTTCTTAAGTGACCAAGCTTTGATCAAGTTTTGAGGCTGTAATATAGTGCAAAATTAAGGAAATTAGGAAAACACAAAATTTTTATATTTCATAGATTAGGCTGTCGCGCAAAGGCTCGAACTACTTAATGGTAAACCTATTATTTATTAGCTTATCCGTTTGAATAAAAGCAGGTAAAACTATATATATGTATATATATATATATATATATATATATATATATGTAAACATCGAGATACGAACGTCAAAACAATACAAAACTTTTTACGTTAACTAAATGAAAGTCAAATGAATATTGTTTTGTAATAAATAAATTTTGTCTGGTATCGAAGCTAAGAGGCACTTACAATCTAATAATAACATAATAACTTAAGTGCTTAGGAAGTTATACAGACTTAGGACCTTGGGGTACAATACAAAGAGACTTAAGTGGCTGGTAGTCAGTACCGGTGACCCAAGAGCTGGTGATTTTCTCGTCAGCGAGGACATCCGCCCACAAAATGGGTTTTCAACAAGGTGAAAACTTTTTTATAATTAATTTTAAGTTAAGTATTTTCTTTTTATTATATTTAGTTCAGTAGTAGTTAAGGTTATTATATTCAGCAAATTAAAGAAACAGTTTACCAACCATCTGTTTTTGTTTTAGCTTTAAAATAAAAATAAATTTGCAGTATCATTTTAATTATGTATATTACTTAATAATAATAATTAATTTGCATTCGTTCGAATAACACGTGAAGTGTATCAGACGATTCTATTTTCAAATTTCGAAACGAGAGCTTTTTAAATACCGTTAATACGTTTAGTTCAAAATACATTTGTTAATAGCTATCAGGTATTGAACACAAGATTTCATTACGCGTAGTGGCCGTATCGTCTTTATAGTGTCATAAACGTGAAAATAACATTAAATTGAAGCATAAAAAGACTTGTGGCATTCCTGCGTTAACGTCCGCTTTGAACTTTCATTTAAGCTGGATATTGGTATTTGCTGGGATAAAAAATAAAATAAAACTTTATCTATATAAATGTAACGGCTAATGGTCGTCATCAGTCAATTCTGTATTCATCATGGCTGCCGAGCTATCGTGGGTAGGCGGGCGATGAGAATCAAAACCACATGTTGAAGATAATGAATAATGTACGATTATTATTTTCACAAAATATGAACAGAATTATGATTAGCAATTTATAATTGATTACAGTGACACGCCGCAACACGTCTTGTTTGGGCGCGATGCGAACGGATCAAAATGCTCCGATGATCGTGGATCTCCTCCGTTCCAACGCTGCACGCCAAGAGACTTGCGTCAGAGTGAAGAAAAGTCAACCCACCATTGTTATTCCTGACGTTTCTTGATACTCTCAAAACATTGAAGCGCCTTCAAATAAATCAATGTAGACAGATATATTTTTAAATCTCTTATAACATTCTAACATTATCATCTATCCCATACCTCTGTACTTACAAGATAAGTACTTTAATAGATTTTTCATCTTAAACGCGTCCATAACAAAATGTCAAACAATTTGTTGACTCTGTCAGTAAAATTTAATAAAGTCCTTAAAAAGAAAAATCATTTTATTGTCAGATTATTTTGATGATGAAAACGTTTGGGAATGATTTAGCTTCAGCTTAGGCTTGCTTCAAAAGGTGTACTGCGATCATTACCAAATCAATCCACCAAGCCGAGTTTCTTGCCTGCCTCTTCTCATCTCATACGAACAGACGTAGAATCACTTAGATTTAAGCTTCAAAATGGTCCTTTGTACCTTAGTGAATAAAACATATTTTGTCTTTGACTTAAACATTCTAATCACCTTTCCATTAACACTGTACTTCGCGGTTACCAATATCTAGGCCTTACCTCATTCATATTTCCCCACATTGTGTTTATATGACGCTTAATTGAAGTAAACAATGCCTAATGGAAGTAAAGTATCCCTTTAATTGTTCGTATATGCTGAGGTTACCGCGTTAATTGGAACTAATAATGTTACCATGGCCCCTTTTATAACAAATAAACCGTAAAGTGAATAAAATTTTACGGTTTTTATATAAAATCGATATTTACTTGGTAAATATTTTAACAAGATGTTCATATCGAAATCGTGGTATGTATACAGTTTTGGGTTATATCTGTCTATACTAATAATAAGACAGTAAAAATAGAAAATCTGTACATTAAATATTTTTCCAAAAAACTGAAAGGAGGCAATTAAAGAAGAGTCATAGAAACCAATAAAACAATTTTTGAAATTCTTGTCTGTCTGTCTGTCTGGTACGTTATAACTTGAAAACTACTGAACGGATTTGAACGCGGTTTTCGCGGTTTTGGGAGCGTTGTCAAAAGTTTATTTTGTCAAAATCGGTTAAGAGAAAAAGAAGTTATGGTCAATTGAAAATTTACTTCAACCACTGCTTCAAAATTTTTAAACACTTATATTGATTGATTAGTTATATATTGTTAAATATGTTCTAATATAAGTTCTCTCTAAGTAGCTTAATATTAAAACTTATGAGAGGTAACAAAAATAACAAATAACGCAGTGCGCGCGGGCGCGGTTGAAGTGTTGAACAATGTGCTCGATAGATGGCGTTGATAAAATTCGTCATCAACCTAGATTTATTTTATTTTTTTATTTCTTAAACCTATACAGCTTATCAAAAACAGTTTACACAATTAAAATAGATTAAAAATAAAGCCAAAATAAGGTTAAAACATAGAATCGGAAATAGAATCTAAGATCAGAAAAAACAATAACAAAAAAAAATAATAATATTCATTTGTTAAGTAACTAAGCATCATAGCTGTTAGTAGGTACAAGAAAACTATGTTAGTAACATTTAATTTGATCATAATTTTATATAAAGGATATACTTATATATACTTATACTATATACTTATTATATATATGTGTGTGTGTATTGCTTCTTCCTCTTGATTGCATTCAATGAGTACGTACTGAGTGAGTACTGGTTTGGTATTCCGGACCAGTACTCAAGAGCTTCCAACCACGTGAGTATGCATGGACTGCGACTTCACCTTAATGGTAAGCCTCTTGTTCGTTTGTCCTCTCACCTATAAAAACATAAAATTAATAATTCGAAGCGTATTCACTCAAAAACAATTATGTAACATTCCAGTAAAAACTCGATTGTAAAAAAAAACAAATCTTACATTGTGTAATTTAATGAATACAACCCATTACGCGATTGCAAGTTCCGCACAGTGAGCACGAGCCGTAGATACAGCTAAGGAACGTAGCTAATATGTTAGTCTGTAGAAAGTGCCTCGTTCGCACCAAGACCAATAGTCGGACAATGCATTAGTTAAATGCATACCCGTCTAACTTATTCCACAATCCTCAGCAACTTGGAACTGCTTGAAAGCAAACAAAGTCTGCGAAATGAAACGTCAAACGGTTATTAACAGATTATTGCCCAGTTGGGAAACCATAGACAACAACTGTGTTTTCGTAGTTTAATGTACAGTGTAAACACCATGTAACGTCACTCAATTTAACGACAAATTCTCTAAGCACAGAAATCAATTGGATTTGGTTGGTTCAGCTTGTATTATAATTCTGATTGGTCTCCTCTCCGTTTAACGACTACTATAACGCCTATAACGCCATAAAATGCACAACCTTCAATGTCGTTTTAAAGAATTTATACTGTAAGTGGAAAAACTTGAAGTTGTCTTGGTTATTTTTATACTTAATAATTATCGCTTAGTTAAGCTTAACTGCACAGTTTATCGGACATATTTAAAACTTCTGTACACGCTAATTATTTATTTAGTAAGAATAATCAATCAATTATAACAAGTCGAATTTGTTAATCAAATTACGTAGAATTTCAAGGGGTCACAGACTAATTATAAATATTGCTGTAGTCTGTGTAGATCTAAATGTCTTAGCCGATGACAATGACAAATTTGTCATATATATGTGGGTTGTACATTTTCAAGCGTAGGCCTACAGGGAGACAGAGCTAAATATTTACAACTCTTCTGCATCGCAGGGGTATACAAACATAATAATTGCTACAAACTTATCGTAGAACAATAATAGATTTGTGCACTTGTAATATAAACTGTGATTTGAGGTGTTTATTTAAATTTTACATTAAAATAACAGGCTATATACCTTCGATAAAAGAGGATGAATATTTTTCGTAATTCGCTTGTCCAGATAGGTTCGTATCAGCGTTCGCTTGTGTACGTCAATAATTCCGATTTACGATAGTTTCAAAATAAACCGGTCTGAGATACCCACAACAAACTTACTTATTACGTTTTTAGCTTGATCGCTGCTTTACAAAGTTCACAGCAGTTAGAGCGTCTCGTCCCCAAGCTTCTTTAATCGTTTAAATTTACACTAATATAACTTTCTCAACCATTTTTATAACAAATAATTATTACTTAACATTATTAAAAAGGTAAAGTGTTGCTAGTGAGAAATAAAAATTACGGACCTGACTATACTAGTAGCTTTCAGTACTGACGTTTAAAAAAAATATTACTAAAAACATCTTTAATATTAAGCTTCAACCCGTGAAATAATAATCCGACTAGAAAAAAAGGGTGCAATTTGAAAGGAAATGATTCCAGCAAAGGTCGTGATATGTCAACCGTACATATTTGTTCACACAGGCTAACGCATGCATGAAATCCTATTTTACGATCCGTATCCTTCCGTTTAGAGTGCCTTCTGAATGGCCTTCTAAGCTCACGAGAAATCTTGCCCAATGCCTCCGAACATTGAAGACATTTGCAGTCTTATTTTATACAAAGTCAGATTAAAACATAGACTTTTCTATTCAATGCAGTTTCAATATAAAAATAAACACTTGGCTTTATAGATTTCTTTCATTCAAATACTATCTAAAAGTAAATCTTGCATACATACCAACTGTTTGTGTTAGAATTTGAACATATATATTAAAGCCTTTATATTTAGAGGACAAAAAAGCCTTAAATTGAATTGGTTATGCAAGTAAAATAATTTTATATGAAATGTTTGTTTTATAAAGGCAGCTATCGAGTTTCTTGCCGATTCAGGGAGATAACTGTCTTTCGAACCGGTGGTAGTGTAAAAATTGATAGTGTATTAATTGTTTATTTTCAAAGAGCAGCTATCGAGTTTCTTGCCGGTCCTTCTCGGTAGATGACTGCCTTCCGAACCAGCGGTAGTGTAAAAATTGACGATTCAAAAGTGTCTTTATAAAGATCTATTTTAATAAAGATATTTTGAGTTTATAAAAACTCCTTATATAGACGGGAAGGACTGGCAAGAAACTCTCCGCCACACCTTTAAACCGCCAAGAATGTCTCAATGTTGTTTGAATGTTGAAGATCTGCAACCATTACACCATGCACCAGCGAATGCGTCAGAATCTATATTAAATAGAAATAATAATAAATAATAATAATAACCTTTACTATCACCGGTGGGCATAGCAAAATAGGAGCACACATTTACGTTATAGTGAGAACAATACAAACATATAGTACACCGAGACTTACTCTACTTTACTTTACTCCTAAACTAAACTTAAAGTTAGTAAAGGCTATAATTGAATCTACATGGTAATATGTAAAATAAGGTTCTAGATATCAGAAACAGGGCCTGGGCGTCGCAGCGGTTTTAATTTGGTTAATTGCATTGAATTATAAATTAACCTGTTAATGTACTGGAATATGCAGTTTAATTTCAATAAAATATTTGTATCGAAGCGAGTCTGAATAGTTTTAAGGTTTTTAGATCTCGATTTGATGACTAGGATCTCCAGAGACACTGGTGCCCAAGTATTTTCAAAGAATTGTGTCTGGTATTTATTTAAAGTATTAAGTTTATTTTGTGTAAATGCATTCTGATTGTTTATTTTATAGTGAATGTTTGTTTTACTGTACCTTTCTATTGTATAAATCCGTCGGCTACTGTTTGATTTGTTTCACCTTAAACAGGTTAACGATATGAGACAACAATATGTCGAGTAATAGATATCTTCTTCATCTTCTAAGAGTGCTCTTCAACAAGTTAATGTTGTCAATCAGCTCCCAGCAGCCTCTCTATACTTAGTTCTGCGGAATATATCCTAGCTATTCCGTTCCATTCCCGAACATTACGTAAACACGACTTCTTCATAGTAAATAATATAATAGAATTTATTTTGTAATTTTTCTCCATTTTTTATTGTATATAATAATATTAATGTTCGTTTACGTGTCATAAAAAGTTTTATTTGACGAAAAATGTACATTTCATACATATACAATGTTCCAAATTCGAATGATCTATACATTTGCTTATTTTTCAGAAGATTTTTTATAATCACCCTACACTCGCATTAGTTATAAAAAATATATAATCTTCACAGTGAAATTAATTGTATAGTCGCATTACGTAGTTCAATAAATCTATATAACAACGATTGAAATGCGGTTCGAGCTGTGCTGGTCCCGTGAGGCCGGCGTTTAATTTTGCCGAATTTTAATGAACTCTTCAGCGTCGCTATGAATACAGATAGAAATGTGACTCGCTCGAATGCTTAATATCTCTAAAATTGTTTATTTATTACACTTATAAACATATCACTTGTAATCCATGATCCGTATGATCCTCATAGCGTTTGGACTTTTTTTTTATATTTCTGGCACAAATTCTTAAACACGTTATTACCTAACTAAAAATGGCGAAGGTGCGGTGACTTGACTTTAATTTATGTTGCTGTGGTAATATTTTTTTCATGGATTAGTCACGGTGTACTGTGTGTTTGTATTGTTCTCACTATGTCCCACAGATGATAGTAAGGTTATTTTATAGTTTTTATATAATATAAAACCATTCCCTGGTGCATGGTGTAATGGTTGCGGATCTTTACAAACCGTAAACGATTATTTAGAGGACAAAGATCCCTTTAATGTGTCGGCAATTGGCTCAGCATCGGGACAGTTCAATTCTTGAGTAGCCTTACAATGCTTTGTTATTTTAATTGTCAGTAGCACAATTTTGTATTAATTGTTTATTTTAAAAGAGCGGCTATCGAGTTTCTTGCCGGTTCTTCTCGGTACCTACCTTCCGAACCGGTGGTAGTGTAAAAATTGACGATTCTTAAGTGTTTATAAAGACCTACTTGAATAAAGATATTTTGAGTTTGAGTTTGTGAAACATGCTTTACGATTTAAAGGAGTGTTGAAGAATTGCTAGTTCTTCTCGTCCGCTTTACGGAATTGATTTGGGAACTGCCAGTAAATGAGTCAAACTTTTTTCTAAGATTTTTTTGGCGATACCTATTTGAATAAAGTCTCCGCCACTCCTTCACATTCTATTAACTATATTTTCTATCTAAAGCCGTTGTTAGCTATTGAAAATATGTTTTAAGACACCTTCGTAAATGAAAAGCTTACAATGTAACGTAATTAAAAGTAATAAATCTCTCAGCAGGTACAAAAAGTGAAAAGCTTAATAAACGTCTCATGTTGCGGCGTGGCCGTGGGAGCTTTCACACGTGGCATCGTGCTTTTACATGAGATTAGAATGGACAGGCCGACCCCATAATTATTATTTAATTACATTCTATTGTCCCTATTATACCAAATATTTACCGTGGATCCTTATATATTGTTTAAAAGATTTTTGTGAAGAAAATCATTGTTACATTAGATTTTACTGGACGTTACTCGAATCAGGGCTAACTGTGCAATTAAATGCGACGTTTTTTGTGAATACATATTTTAACGTATTGTTTTTTTTTCCTTGAATTGTTTGTGTTTGTGATATAAATCTTCTTTATCATACATGTTTTGTGCATTTGAATTTTTAACTTTAACATCATTTCTTTACATTCATTTATTTCATTGAAACATACTGATCGGTAGTAAAGGCAGCCATCTTGAACGACATATTCTGGAACGACGCCCACTCACCACTCTTGTGAGCTGGCTCATTGTCTTGTGGTTTTTAGCAAACGATTTAAGTACGCGAATTATTACCTAATGTTATTTATACTTCTACACCCACATAATATAACATCACGAGAACACTTTTGATTTCTTCCGGCCTCTGTTTCAAGCATCACAATTTTTGAATAATTCATCGAACCGTTTGTATATGCTTAGTAATATTATAGGGTGTAAGTAGGTTAAGTAATACAATGTAATCGTGTATAAGTATAATGTAAATAATACTCTTTAGTTTTCCGTCAGTCACCATAGAACGTGACCTCTCAAGAGTATTCCGTCTGCCACCATAGAGCGCTGCATCTCAAGTGTATTTCACCAGCCACCATGGAATGTGCCCTCCCAAGAGTCAGTTACCATAGAGCGCGGGCGCTCAAAAGTAAGCCGTCAGTCACCATAGAACGTGGCCTCTCAAAAGTATGCCGTCTGCCACCATAGAACGTAGCCTCTCAAGAGTATTCCGTCTGCCACCATAGAACGCTGCCTCTCAAGAGTATGCCTTCAACATACAGCGCGGGTGCTCAAATGAACCATTACCAGTCATAACTCCGCCGGTGTCGGTTTTACCACCCCAAAACAAACCCTACAACATTCACTCCCTCACCTTTATACAAACCAAAATTCACATATTTCTTTAACAAACACACAATGATCTATACGAAAACTAACACGTTAACAAAGTTATTGGCCTCGGAACTTCGACGCTCATATATTACACTATAAAGACACAAGACAGCGAGATAATAAGCGTTGTAGTGCGCGAAGTTTGCATAATAATATGATTGTCTATAGGCGATAACCTTATGCATTATGCATTTTAATATACTTAAATATTGTGTACCGTTGTAATGTAAATAATATTATAATAATAATGTTTTGGAAAGATTTTGTTTGATTATTGTTGAGCGTGCACACCCCTTAAAGGGGGTACTCACTTGTGAGTCTGGCAGGTGTCCATGGGCGGCGGTTCTCGAAGTGACCTGCCTGCTCGTTTGCCTCCTGTTAGATAAAATAAAACGAGATTGTCTTGTCAAATCCGCACCTGATGGTTAGTGTTTTGTATGTGTGTTATTAATTTCCTCCACCATCTCATATGTCACCTTAATGTCTCAACAGCCTTGAGGCTATATAGCCCCAGAGAAGGGAGCAGAAGGAAATGGGAAACTATTGCAACGACCCAAGAAAATGATTACAGAAAATCAGAAGTATATTTATTTAATGGCGGGCCGTAGTCGTTATGACCCCTCTGCAAAGAGAAAGAAGAAGATATCATATTTCATAATCAACAATTGATATTTTTTTTAATTATGTGTTTTGTTTTATTTTAAGTTAACTATATTAGTTAGGTTAATATTAAGAATATTTTGTGTTTATTTAATAATTCTGTACATGAAATATATTTTAATTTATTATAAATTATGTGTTTTGTTCATACCACGACACATATATTTATTCCTTTATTCATACGTTTGTAAAAAAGCTTCTTGCTCGTCTCTGATCTACGCCTTTGCTTAGAACTGGTTAATTAAGCCTCTTCAGTAATAACGTCATACTTTATGTCTTGACGTCCTTCGATATTGTTAAAGTAAAGAAAAGATCTCGCTTTTATTTTATTTTTTAAAATTAATTTTCATTTTTAATAATGTGTTTGGAATATTTTCTCTATATCTTTCTTACCGTCAGCTTCTCTAGCATACTTATAAATAATATAATAATAAAAAATGTTCATAACTATTCGATCACTCCACTCGTAGACACAAACACACATACATGTATGTGTATTTCTGACACACAGACAGACATTGAAAAAAAAAATCAACGAAAAATTTTCAAATTATTAGTAATTATTATTATTATTTATATGCCTGATTAAAGAGCCCCACAACTGTGGATCTCGACAATATTTAGAAAAAATATATTCCAATTTCTATAGTTGATCGCATTACAGCAATAAGGCCTGTCCTGGTCTGTTGTCTCCTTTTCTTTTATATATAAGTCTTGTTAGCTTAGTTCCCAATTTTATTATTATTTGTGTGACAAAATGTTTTTATTATAAATAATATCTCCAACTATAAAAACCTGATAGCTTACGTATGATATTTATGCGGCTGGATGAAATTATGTGGCGTTAATATTTGGTATAAACCCTCACTTGGCGTTTTTCCCACGGAAACTCACCCACTCCCGATATTTTGTTGAATCTTGAATGCAACACCTTTACAAATGCAAACTCAAGTCAAGCCGTCTAAAATTAAAATATTATGTTCGACTGAAATAAACAATATTTTTATTTTGAGAAAACAATAAAAGAAAGAGACACACACGTGCGAGAAACATGTTTCACAGATAATATATGACACATACATAGTCAAAAGTACAAAACAACAAGCTTTAAATTAAAAGTATATATAAAACGAAAATCCTATAACAGTGATTTCAATTTGCATTCTAGGAAATAAATAATAATCCGCGTTTTTTTTTGTCAGACTGCATCAGCTCCTTTTGTCAGACACACAAAACTTCGGTTTTCGTTCATCGATAAACAATTTTGCTATTACCGTAATGGTAAGCACTACCGAACGAAGAGGATTATGAGTTCGATTCCCGGACGATCAACAATTATGTGATTAATATTTTGTTCCCATTGGAAATGGCATACAATGCTTTACCATTACCCCACCAAGGTTTCTGTGTTTAATTTGCTGTTAAAAAAAACTACAGAATGATTCTAAATACAGAGTGTCGTTACAACTTCGAAACATTTTGGTTTAATACGTCATGAGATCGCACAGAGTTCACTTTTTACTTGAGTGGGAGTGCCATGCTGTTATTTACTAAAGTTTCAGCCGAATGGGCAGGCACGGCCGCAGAAATACCACTCTCTCACAGAAAACCGGAGCAAAGTGATGCAATTAGACTTCGTTCATTATGTACTCGCGTTTCGTTCGGTGAGTGAGATCTTCCGGTGCCCACCCTTTTCTCCTTCCCTCGTCCCTATCTTCTTCCTTCCCCTTCCTTTAAAGGCCGGCAACGCACTCACGAGCTACCAGCAGCGTGAGTGTCTATGGGCGGCGGCTTCACCTTTATGGTTGGCCGCCTACTCGTTTGCCCCCTCTTCTATAAAAAAAAACACACACATTAAGAATGGATTAAGAAGGATAATACTTCTACAGGGCTACCGCAAGGTGCGGCGCCAGCATTACCGGGCCCACTACTCATGACAATAACAACATGCGTGTCATACGGTTTTTTTTTTTTTTTTGGGATCTCGCTGTTGGTCGTGAGGTTACAATGCGACCCTAGTTACAAAGACGTCGTATTGAAATAATAAAGATGACACTTCACAGTGTAACGAACTGAAAGTATTCAACTTATGTTTTTAAACTTATTTTAGGACACTGAAATGATGTTTGAACTTAATTAAACCAGTTAATTTAAGACTAATTGTTGTATTTGCGCCGATATATACTATATAAACAACTAAAGAGACATGTGTTACAAGTTCACATACGATTTAACCTATTAGATGACGCACCATTGCTATCTATAACAGGAAAATATAACTGAATTTTCGGTGATTTGTAGGCGAATGTGAAGATGTTTATAAAGTCTGCTAAACACTTGTGAAGGGGCGCGACTTGAGTGCTCACTCGAGTACGAGTGTAAGCTTCAATGTACTTGAGTGTCGGGTTTATTTGCTTTTATATATTCATCGAGTGACAGAGATTGTGTATCATGCTCACAATTCCGTTACGACAGTGGAACAGTGTAAACATTATTTTTGTGAGACTTATAGTTTTAGTTTTCGTATAAGATACTATATCTATACTTATAATAAGACAGTAAAAATCGAATGTCTGTACATTAAATATTTTTACCTTTAATTGATTGGTCAAGCTGATAATTACGAATTTCGTACTCATAACTTCGTGAGTATTTTCTTTCAATTCTTAACCGCTGAGGAGTTTTACCTTCCATCATCAGCTCATCCACATAAGAAGATGACTATCAGAATATAAAATTGTCAGAATATTAATTGCCTGTACGTTAATTTGAAAGTTGCCCTTGATTTCCCCGAATCATCCGATCCTGTAAAGCTACATCATCCCTGAGTAACACAGGCTATATATAATTCCAATTGTAACAAGATTTTAGCCCGTGAAAGAAAGCACTTTCGAGGTCATTAAACAACGCTATATACGTGGGCGAGGCCGCGGGCGGAAAGCTAGTATATTAAAACATATACAGTTATGTTATCAAGTCTTTAGCTATGTTGTATTGAAAATACATATCCATAGGTCAGTTTGTATTTCTATAACTTACTCGCAACGGCTATCCAAAAGTTAAATTAATAAATTAAAATCATTAAGCAGACAATAATTGAAAAGGCCTACTACTAAGTACTTTTCTCTGGCTAGGGAGGCATCCATTGCTGATGTTCGCTACCGAATGAGCCACCGCCAGCAAAGCCCTATTCCGAGTATGATCGCCCTAGCGTTTCCTTAGCTCTGCACCAGAATGTGACGTTTTTATAACACGGTTAAGAATGACAGATGAAGAATATAAGCTGTTGTTAATTTTAGGAATAATTTAAACTTAGTTAAAAATGATTACAGCCATCTGATTCAGAGTCGAAACATCAATAAATTTACACCAAATAACAAAATCAAAAGATAATGAAATTATTTATTTTTAAAATTAATTAATTTTAATTCTACGCTAATGGAAATAAATTAGAGTAGAGTGCAGAGACTTTTAGATATTGAGGTCCTCAGGCGCTTTTTAATGATTTAAGTCGTCTATTAGTAATTTATTCTAAAGTATTCAAAAATTGTTTGTATCTGAACATCATATGATAACTCCAACTGGGCTTTGACATTAAGAAAATTATTTATTGAAATTTGGCTATAAAATATTGTTCGTGAAAAAACTTATCCGACTCTTCAGTATGTATCCAAAACTCCGATACACATAAATTATGAGTCCATAAAAACTTTCACACGACAAAGAGATCTGGCGCTGGCAGTGTTAAAAAAAATTTGAAAAGAATTCCGCCTCAGCCCAACTCTTTATTTGTACCCTCGGGGTAAGAAGTTAAAAACAGCTTTCACCGGCCGACGCGTCTGAATAAGTTTCGCCGAAGTTTTATTGAAGTTGTACCTTTGACTGTTTGATATATGTACTTCGGCCGTTCGCGGCCCAAACTTGCACTCATAAATTATTCAATCCCTACCAAGTCATAACCAAGTGTTGCTAGTGTTGAGTCAAGAAATAAGGATAAGCTTGCTGTTCCTACAACTAGGCTCCATAAAGTTGGTTAATTCATTTAAAAAACAATGTGTATGCCTTTTTAACAAAATCCCAAACAGTTTGTTGACTCCGTCAGTAAGGAGATTTAAAAAAGTAGTTAAACAGAAGCTTTTAGAAAAATCATTTTATAAATTGTCAGATTCTTTGGATTATCTAAAAGTTTGGGTATGAATTAGGCTCCAGTTTTGTCTTGCTTCAAAATGTGTACTGGGATCATTTCCAAAAAAATCAACCAAACCGAGTTTCTTGCCTGCTTCTTCTCAGCTTGGTCGCGTACGTACAGGTGTACGTAGATTTATGACGCTTCAAAATGGTCTATGTACCTTAGTGAGTAAAGATATTTTAAATTTGACTTTACTCGGCTCGAAGGACCAAAAATAAAGGCGTTTGTTACTACTATTGATCATAGAATTTGGTTGCATACAATAATTTGCTTTAAAACCTTTGTATTGCCGGGTGCAGACATCAGTTTAGCGTGAGTGTGCGAATCGAAATTATTCAGGTATTAAGATGGGAGATACTCCCACGTTCTCTCGTAGCTTTTGTTACTACTCGCAGCACTTCAAAGCGATTATTAGGAATACCTATTATATAAAGAACACTATGTCCAAAAATGAATTATTTAAAATAGGCGTTGATAAACAAAACTCAGCAGAAATCTTTTCTTCTTCATCAAACGTTTGGATGTATAATAACAGAACAGGTTAGCACCACTACCGTTCAGAACGGGTGCTTATTCTGTCTGACATACAAATTAAACTTGAAAGATGCCGGGATGCCCGTCTCGGCTGCACTCCGCTGATGGTTTCTGCAACATCTGGTCGCCAGCTTCGTATAGCTTAAAGACAATGCCCGTTGTTTACTAGATTACAGATGTTCTTACAGACTATATATATATACCATATAATTTTACGTAACGTTCTGTCTAGTTAATTAAGCCATCCGAACATTTAGAAGATCAACAGCTTGGAGCTTACACTCGATCGTGGATTGGCTAGTTTTAGACTTGGAAAACCAATTCTTCTGGTATCAGACAGTGACAATAGGTAGTAATATTATTAAAAAAAAATGGTGTATTTTTAAATTGCTGAGTATATATATATTATTTATAAACTTTTCACTGTACACCCATTCTTCGTTCAGCAACTTTTAAATATAATAAACGCGGCGGCTAGATAAAATAATTTTTAATGAACTCAATTTGTGTAAGTCTATTAAGGTAGATCGAAAGGAAACTTTTCCAATAACGCGGGGTCGAGTTTTCCGGCGTGGAAAATCGAGCGATTTATAGATCTTAATTAGAAGTTTATTACCTTAGTTCTTTTTCTATAAACACCTCTTTGTTAATCTTTTTCCTGATTAAAGCGGCTTGATTTATTGATGATTAAGTCAGGTAAGGCTGCGTTGGAGTAGATTTAAATTTGTCATCTGATAAATACTAATACTCGAGTAGCGAATGTTTTGCGCTACCGGAAAATCCCAATTGCCCAGCAAGTTAAGCGTCGCAAGTGGAACTGGATTGGGCGCTCTCTCCGGAGAGATCCCAAACAGGCACTTGACTGGAATCCTCAAGGGAAGCAGAAGCGTGACCGTCCCAATAAGACCTGGCGACGTATTGTTGCAGATGAGGCAACTTGGAGCGATATCATATGCGAGGCGTCGGACAACCTTCCGGAGTTGATTCGAACAGCTTCTAATATCACAGCAGATTGATCCGGCTTTTACGTCGCCTGGCTAGGCTCATCCAAGTTCTTCTATACCACTTCGAACTCTTAATATTTTAATACTCTTATACAGTGCAGTGGATTGTGACGGGCTGCTGAGAATCAGTGGTGTGGAATGTATTTGTAAACACAAATCCTGAGCAGTACCCCGTTTGGCGCATCAAATATGTTTATTTAGTTTATCTTTATAATATTACTATATTCATGTATATATTTTCACATTTGTAATATTGACAAGAGCAGCTATCGAGTTTCTTGCCGGTTCTTCTCGGCAGATGACTGCCTTCCGAACCGGTGGTAGTGTAAAAATTGACGATTTAAAAGTGTCTTTATAAAGACCTACTTGAATAAAGATATTTTGAGTTTGAGTTTGACATATTGTGTTGTATTTGCCGTGTGTGTGTCCTAATAAACCTGTTTTCTTTCTTATTAAATATATGACCGAGATCAAGATAAACATACTTATGTATTCACCAAAGCTTTGTGTAAGTTGCGATGTTCGACTAAAAACGACTTTTTATTATCGTATAAGATCGCAGACGTCAGCCAAACAGCAATTTTCTGATATCTAATCCAAATGACATCGTGAGCACTCGTTAAACTAAGTTACTTCAGCGAAATGCGGGACAATTTCGATTCTCATAGAATTTAAATGATCTTTTTATTCAAACACAAGTGGGTGGTACTAATAGACTGTTTCGAGCCATTGCGACTAAATTGTGGTATTCAGTGTTATGGAGAGGAATACACTCGTATACAGAATGGTGGGCAAATGATTCAAAAATTTATAAAAAAAAATATTAGTAGCTTTAGCCAATTTCGTCTGTACGGTTTAAATACAAAATAAATTTGGAAAATCGGTTTATAAATAGCGGAGATCTAGTGAAATTTGTATACAAAAGTTTCATCCTCTATTTCCCTTCAACCCTTTTTTTGCGATAAAATGTCTAGGTCCTAGTCCTTATCAAACGTTTCTCTATCTCCATACCAAATTTCATTGAAATTGGTTGAGTCGTTTAAGCGCGAAAGCGTAACATACATACAGAGTTACTTTCGCATTTATAATATTAGTAAAGATTTATAAAATAAATGTGTTACACTTGTAAATTATTTTGCCAAGCAAAAGCATTGAATAGACAACACTCTACGAAGTGATTCCAAGCATTTTCTAAGCAGGCGCTTGACTGGAATCCTCAAGTGAAGCGGATAGAAGGCCATCCCAAACAGACCTGGCGACGTACCGTTGCTGATGAAGTGAAGGGAGCAGGTAGGACTTGGAGCAAAGTAAAACGCGAAGTGTCGTATACGACACACTCCCTTCATGTCCCCTATGTCTATGTCCCATCAATAAGGGGACATAGGATCTTAAGCCAATGAAACACAATATGACTCAGGTCAATACCACCTGTATAAAGTAGTTTTTTGGATTTAGAATTTAGATTTAAATGTTAACTGTACACAGAAAAAGAAGAATATGAATAATAAGAGTCTGGTCCTCTGTTGCCTTTGATACTGTTCGACCAAACACTGGCGGTATTGGTACCACTTATTTCATATTTTCTAAAGGAATAAATCACAAATCCATTCCGTTATTATCATTTAATCAAATAAATTACACTTTTGAAGCCGGAAACGTTAATAATGTGTCGATAGATTTATTAAAAAAAAAAGGACTATACTACAAATAATATACTGATATGACATTCTAAATTCATTTCTTTTCTACATTATATGTTAACAAGGTTGCATGTAACACGCTGAATCTATCCGAAAATATGTCTTAATCTAAGAGGCCGTTATATACTGAATGTTCTAATACTACATACAGACTATAATACAATTTATTATTTATCATAAGCAGGTTACGTCTGTACAAAATTTACAAAGTTATATCCTATTAGTATTGTGTCCATGTTTTGGCTGAAACAAAAGAAAAATATCACGAGCGGAAAGTTGATTGAACTTATAACCAGGTAAGACAGATCCCTTGTCACACAGCGTAATAGTTTACGCTAGTTTACACTGGTTTACGCTAGTTTACGCCATTTGTTTTTTAAGCCTTTGCCCGCCACTAAGTTCGCGTGGTTTGAAACAAAAGGAATTTCGTAAAATCGGTTTATAAATGGCAGTCCAGTCTAATTCAAGATTAGTCTATCTCTATAGAAAATTTCATCGAAATCTGTTCAGTAGTTTAACATTTGTAATGGATTTTGCGGCTGCAATTATTTTTGATATTATTAACCATACCTTTATAATGCATATTTCTGTTCATACTAGGACATGTCTTCCCAGGATACTGGAATTAAAAAAAACACAATAATATTTTATCTAGAATAAATATAAATCAAAGCATTGGGCTAACTAAGGTTGACCCAATGATGGTCCGAAGGTAGTTAAGAGATTAACGGGTATTAAATCGGTAATTTTCTACCCTAACATTAACTATAAGGTATCAATTATATTGGGATTAGACCTGATTGTTTTACGAGACAACTTGTTAATAGAACAATGCTGGTCGAAAAATACAGCAGTAGGTATTCACTAGGTAGGTATATCACTATGTGAATAAAGATATTTTTGACTTTTTATGTGAACCAATCCTTGTTATGTATTTTCAAAGTTGACGAATATCTTAAAATAAATGATATGTTTTAAGTTCTTTTTTACCCAAAATTAAAAACAACTTATTATAATTTTTAAACAAATTATAATATGGTCGTTATCTACCATTACAGGTTGAAAGTTCGTATCGTCAACTCGGTTAGGTTAAATCTTGGTACATACGAAGGAGGAGCTGAACAAGATGAAAAAAAAATGATTTTTTGAAATGCTTCGAAGATTGGAAAAACCGTTGGCACAAGTGTATAATATCACATGGGGATTACTTTGAAGGGGACAAAATAGATATTCATGAATAAATAAAAAGTATATATATATATATACTTTTGCATATAGGAGTATTACCTTGCTCAAGTCAAATTCAATGTTGGTCCTCACAGCCCGGTGGTGCAGCGGCTGCGGGGGGCGGAAGTTGTTCCCGAGGGGAGCTTTCGGATGCCGAGCGTCGCCTTGCATCAGACGCCTCAGGCCGTGCAACTGGGGGTCAAAGCTTCGTATAAGATTCATGGTATAACCATATTATTTAATCAGTTCATGTAAATGTAGTATATAATATGACATTAATAGTCATTAGTCAGAGACTAGCTGAACCGGCAAACGTGGTTTTGCCATATAAATTATTTAAAAAAAAAAGATATAATTGAATTTCACGGTATTTCGTTTACTACAAAATAAATATAATTTATACTTTAGCCTCAATAACACTTGGTAGTCATGCTATTGAATTGTAGCTTATATGACACGTTTGTCGGTTTACCATAGCAGTGCCATCTATTGATTACTTACTCAATCCAGTCGAAAAGTATCGACATCTGTTAGATGTCTTCTTCACGTCATCTTTTGGAGTTAACAGATAATTGTGACTGTCAATTAATTGTATAGACAAATAATTTGCAATAAAATAAAATTGCGACTATAATTAAAGATCTAAGCTATCCTATATCTCAAGTTGGACCAGACTGCTCACGGTGTGCCAATTTAATTTAAAATCGGTTATGTAGTTTAGGAATCCATCGGGGACAAACATCGTGACAGGAGATTTATATATATAAAATTAAAATCATTCGTTCGGTTCGATACACAGCTTTCAATATAAAATGAACACAGAATTAAATCAGTTGAAGAAGCTTTACGCTTTAAAGGAGTGGCGGAAAGCCTTGCCAGTTCCTCTCATCCGCTCTACGCTCTTGATTTGGAAACTAGCAGTAAGTGTTAAGAGTTATTTTGTTATTTATACAAACGAATAAAGCTTTGTTATTTTTATTAAATGTGATACAACCATTGATGTATGCAAGACACCTATTACAATTAGGCAGGTAGGCCGACTTTAATAACACCATACCTATAAAGAATATCTAGGGAAACTCTGTTTTAACCCATAGAACAATTTGAAATTGAAAATTGTGTTTATACAGCGGTTGAGATTAACTGCCCCAGCGCACGCGATAGCTATCTCAGAACAATCGCTATCAACACACTCGTTCCTATTATAGACACATGAAGCCAAAGTTTGTGAACCAAATTGCGTTTTGTAACATTCATTTTCACATCTATTGCGGATTGTGTAAAAGTTTCCAATTGAAATTAATGTTTACGAGTGGATAAATTATGAACGATTTCAAATTGTAACAATTAGTCTGTGAACAAAGAGTTCATAATATAATGTATAATGTATGTATGTATAATGTAGTGCATAATATAATGTTTGATTGATTTATACAGGTAAACGAGCTGGAGGTATACTATAATGGCTTGTGGGTGGATGGACTCTGCCAGAGGCCACCAGAAGTCTAAGAGTTTATGATTGGAACTAGAACATCGAGTGAAACACGCACAGGCAACCCGTGGCACGGTTTAGATGCCCGCGAAAATGAGTTTAAGGATTGTGTGTGTTTTGAAAGAAAAAAATTAATGAAATCTTTATTGAAGGCGTTCGTCAAAAGGCTTTCTTACTTATTTTAGTTCTCAACGCAGGAGCCATTTTCCAACATTTATTAAGTTAAGTTATTTTTGTTAAATTCATTGTTAAAACAGGCAATTGATGTGATTAGTATGTAAATCAGCATATAAAGACTTTATTATTAAATACTTTTTTTGTATAATGTTCTCCAAATTTATACATTTTCGCTACCTGTACACGTAATGAGAACGCAGACTATGACCCAGTAACAAACTTGCAATACCATAAAGGCCAAAGCTCGTGGAAGCTCGTGGTCAAAGAGTTGTATAAGGACAGTTTTTAATTGAAATGTAAAAGTATTTATTTTCCGTTTTGTTTTTGTGTTTTGTCTTTGTATTTTGCGCTAGTCCAAATATTATAAGTGGTCTTTTATATTGTCGGGAGATCGCTTATTAGCGATAAGGCCGCACGTTGCTCTTATAGGTACTAACATATATTAACACCATCCACTTTTATTGGTTAAGTACATAAAAGTGTGGGTAAATAAATAAATAAAATTTCAAAAAATCGAAATAGCGAATAGAAAAATGTTGACTGTAGGTAGCACTTAATAACCAACAGACGGAAAACATAAACAATGATTTATAATAACAACCGTACAACGCCACTTTAACTTTTAACACGTACATAATTCACGAGGTCTTTGTCTAGGGGACGTGGGGAGTTTATTGTTACAACAAAACGGCCTCAAACCATGACTTAAAGTTTATTCGTATGTGCACGGTGTGGTTGTGGACAAATACACAAGTATGTAATAACTAAATGTAATTATATATATTTTTAGATTTAAATTAGCTTATTTATACTGTTTTACTTAATTGTTGTGTGTTTTGTATTCTTGCGCCATAAAAAACATTAAAAGTATTTGGCAAAAGGCCGCCAAAGGCCGCCCGTTATGTACTAACATCTATAAACATTATGAACATCTACTAATTTTGTGTATTATAGTGTCAATCATTAATTAAACTCTTCAATTATAATTTAAAAGTGTAGTAGTGTTTATTAAGGAATTAAGTAGACGCCTGGTTGGTAGTATCGGTGACCCAAGAGCTTATCTAGTTCAACGTAAGCATCGCGATACCGCGAGGAAATACCAGTATTATGGGTGCTCTGCCATAAGTCACCAATCTTTTTGATATTCGTTAGAGTAAATAAAATAAAAACTTGAATCATTATTTGTCTGAAATTTAATACATACATTTGTTAATTTGATTTAGAATAAAAATATAATTACTTTAAATTTAATATCGCCTTGGTTAAAATACAATTGGTACTAAGCCCCTAGATATTGTTTAAGACCATAACTTTTAGACGAATAACTAGTTTATTTTACCGTTATCTTATTTAGTTAATACAATATTTGTTGATTTGAAGTTGTACAGCCAGGTTTCTATTGTTTGATATATGTTTCAATATTAATAATATTTTTTTTTTTCATTATTACGACGATTGATTTATACGATGCCTAGATTGCAACCGGATCGCGCGTTTAACAAAACATTGAATTATAAGTGTTCAATTCTCATGGGATAGTAAAAGATATAAAAAAGGAATTAAACTCTTTTGTATCGAATTTTTATATTAGTACCGGTTCCGAATGCGGTTGCAATGCAATCTATCAAGAAGAACCCGCAAGAGATTCGATAGCCGCTCTTTTAAAATAAAAATTCCATATAAAATTATGTTAATAAGCATGACTAATTCAAATAACAAAAGTAAGGCTAATCAAAAATTAAACTGTTCCGATGCTGAACTATTGCCGACACATTAAAAGGACAAAGCGTGCCATTTCAAATAGAGTATTCTTCTTGTAAAGAGTATTCTTTACAAATCAATCCATTACGAGTCAATTGATCTTTCACAGAATTATTTATTTATTCAGACTTTATTGCATTTAAACGCTAGAAATTGATGATGTTAGTAGATGATAGTACATATAAGAACAACGGACGGTCTTATCGCTCATAAGCGTTCTCTTCCAGGCAATTATCAGAATGAACAAATAACTATTGAATGATTTTACACTTGTAGTTAGCAATTAACTGTAGTTTAACTGCTTTTGCTGTCACTAACTCATTTTCAACACTTCACTCACGCCCTTTGCGAACGATCTGATAAAAGCCTTTTGCGAACGAGCTTATTAGGATATCCTCAGCGTCCTTTTGTACAAACCTAATCCATTAACATTAAAAGTATTATTTTTTTATTTTTTTTTACTAAAAACGGGTGTGCTTGTTTGAAGTGCACATTTATTGATTTAAAACATACTCGATTGAAATCAGAAAGTCACCGGTTTTTTATTTTACTTCTGTTATCAGTCAGAATACTATACTCAGATTTGTAGTGTATTTGATGTCGTTGGATGCATTGCTCAGATGCAAAGCTAGTGGTTTCTTTTTAGTCTTTTTCAATATCTCTTTTATGAGGATTTGGTTGGAGAAAGTGGGAGAGAGAGGTTCGATCAGGTAGCTTAAGCTTAAATGCGTTTAAAAGCATTATACTAATCAAGCTTTAATCTAGATCGAGCATAAAATAACTTTTTATGCTTATAACTTCTTTAGTGTTTAATTTAGGATAAAAAATTACAAACACATATTTGTAGGCAAAACAATTAGCTACAAATGATGACTTTACAATTTTTTTTGTGAGACGCATAGTTTCCGAGATATCGCGAGTTAAGTGTTTTAACCACTTTTTCCAAGATGGCGGCCGGGGGACAGAATTGGCACAGGTGTCCTAATTATACGTACTCTAATAAATGCAAAGCTCATATAATATTCCAATGGACTATTGTATTTATATATGTATTTCCTCAGTCGTGAAACAGGAGGTTATATTAAAACAGGTATTTGAATTAACAAGCGTTTTTATTTCTGCATTTAAAAATACAATCGTTTTATGACTACATAACAGTTGTTGACATTTAAAACACCCTTGAGAAAATTTGCAATTTTAAATTAGCTTATAGGCCATTCTTAATTTAAAAATAACTGAGTCCTTGTTTATGTATATTACCGGTAGGCCGCACGCTCACGTGAGCTTTGAACGACTTTTCAGTATAATTTGAAGTACTGTAGCAGTGAAATTTGATTTGGCAAATTGGTGGGCGGTTCGAACGCTTGGGAAACGTAGCGTTTTATTATTAAACAGTTTGTTTTTTAGTACTGTGTGATCTTTGGTGGGTTTTATAACGTGTCTGAATAGCAGAGCATGGATCGAGTACCATATATCTCAAATATGCGAAATACATTACCACTTTGGCACACGTAGTACTGGCATAAGACATTTTTTACTAAAACCCATATAAAAGTACACTTCTTTTATACATATTGTCAGTTAAAGGTCAGTATTGAGACATGTTTTTGTTGCGGTTAATTTTGCGTTTTAACCGCAGCACGTATGCGTTTTCCGTTGGAAATACTTCATGCATTTTTAATGTTTCAATAATCATGTTTTCAAATCGCAGCTTAAAACTATATTTGAACGAGTTATATTTTATGAAACTGAAGAGTTTTGAAAAACGCGTTCTCATTAATAATATTATTTTGGGAACTTAAATAATAATTATTATAGGTTGAATGTGTAGTATCATCGGACTATTTAAAATCCTAACACCTTTAAGGTAACCTTGATATTGTCTCAAGTTCCCATTTAATTGTCTTATGTGTAAACCTAGTTTTATTATCTCATAAGTTTCTTGTTTTAAATGTATTTAGCACATAATATGTTTGGGGACAGACATTATAAAATAAAAATAAATAAATATAAGAAGAAACTTATATAACGACACTGAAGATACCGTAAATTTTATGGCGTTATAGAGAGCGGTCGTTAAATGGACACAGGAAAAATCACACTTTAGAGATATTGTCGTTAAATCGAGTAACGTTACGTGGAGCTTACACGGTAATCGGTAAGTATATTTAAGCGAGTTTCATAAAATATTATATATTTACCAAAGTCTATAATCTACTTGTCAATATATAATATAATTTGGGGTAGAGACTTTTGGACCATGGTGTGCAAGTGCACAGGCGCTTATTAAAGAATTAAGTAGGCGCCTGGTAGTCAGCACCGGTGATCCAAGAGCTGGTGCTTTCCTTGCTCAGCGTATAAGCATCGCGATACAGTGAGGAAATGCCGCCAGCATTGTGGGTACTCTGCCACAGGGACCAAACTTTTTAAATTTGTTTTAGTTTTGTGTTCTGTTTTATTTTAAGTTAATTATTTTAGTTAGGCTAATATTAAGAATATATTGTTTTCTATTATGTTTCTAATCAATTAAATATAACAAGATTACTATCATAGTTAGTTTCTACAACGTATTTAAGAAAGAAATGGCTTACCTGCTGCTTAGTGATATAAATAGGTTTATTTATAACAACCCATGTTACAGTTTCATAGCACGCTGGTGCGGTCGTTGAACCATCATATGTCATGTAATAGTCAGTATCAGGGATGAGTCCACGCACTGAGAGTCGATTCACTGGCATCTCGGCACCTGTAAATTTACTTAGCGGTAAATCAAGGCCAAATCATAGATTCAAGCTTGTTTTATTCAGTATGGTACATAGGACCGTTTTGAATAGTTCTAAATCTAAATAACTATGACAAGATGGAGACAAGCTGATCCCAGTACACTTCTTGGGCTAAGCTGGAGCGAATTTATAAACAAACTTTTTCATCAAATCGAAATCTTAAATGTCTTTATGCAAGGTAACTAAGGTACACTTATGAATCGTCAAGAAAATAAGTTATAAAAAATTTCGACTCTACATTTACTGCCAGTTCCCAGGGCGTAGAGCGGACGAGAAGAACTGGCAAGAAACTCTCCGCCACTCCTTGGATCAGACATTATAAAACGATTTTTCTAAAAACTTCTCTATCTATCTCTAGTTATTAATACTGAATGAGGTGAGGAGAGATACGATTATTGATTTGAATTTTAAGTTAACTCAATAACTACTGGTTCTACACCAGCATTATATACAAGTTTAATTAACCATATAGCAATACTATCTTTTGTAAGTAACTATTCATTTCTAATCAAAATCTCAAACCACTCTTAAAACGCTAAATTTGTACTGATAATGGAGCGTCTAGTTGTATAAAAAAAAACCTTACCTCCATATTTTATATTTTCCAATTCCTCCGTTAGTACTCTTAATTCTGGATTAGATAAGTCTCCAAGCTGTAAATAAAATTACGATTAAATAAGTAACATCTAACCGATGCCAATCATTGGAAAACATGAGGAAACCAGCTTAGACCCTAGAATCGTATATGCGACCAGCACAATTCTGATTACCATTTTTCAAAAAAAACTTAAAAATTCATAACTTATTTAAGATTGCCCTTAATGAGATGCAGAATTCCCTTATGTAAGTATATTTTCTATAAAACGAAGTGTTAATAAATCAACTCACTAAGAAAATCAATCAGTTTTCCTAAAAAAAAAATTGTCTATTGCAAGCATACCTAAGGGCTATTTGCCTGTCTTTGGATCTCACATACACTGGTTTTCTTATGCTTTTTGTGTCAAAGGAAGATCTATTGGTAATTAGAACTCAAAGGCTGAAAGTCTATTCACAGTAATGTCTATGCAGCTTTAATAATTATATGCAAGTTACACTAGTATTAAATAATAGGTATCGGAGAATTATGCTGAGCATGTTTGAGTTTGTAAGCGTCTGTACACATTGCCTATGATCAATTGAAAGCTCTTTATTTTTTGTTAATACTTTATTTATTAAAAAAAATACATTAAATAACCTCTAAGGTTTTTTTTATCTAACAGGCGGGTCACTTCGAGTAAAGTGCTAAGCGCCGCCCTTGGACACCTGCAACGCCAGGTTTACAAGTGAGTTACCAGCTTTTAAGGTACGCTCTTTTCTTGTAGGCCCCTTAAGTCGTAGCGGTTCGGGAATACCTGCGCTGGCCAGTCCACAAAGGGTACGGCAGAAACTGCCTTACAAAACGCACAGTTCTGCAGAATCAAGTTGGTACAGATGGTATTTCGTATACTACCTTGCGGTCCGTTGAAAGCAACTGCAGGTATTAGTCCGCATTAAAATTTAAACATGTCTGGAATATACTAGTAACTGCCGCTCTTGTATTATTGTAATTGCAGTCGTGTTACATTAAATATGTAAAGAAAAGCCTTCACGTAAGACGTAACATAAACTAACGAAGTTTCACAACTAAAGCTGTTTAAATTCAAGTATTCCTAACAACGTGCAAAACAATTACCATTTCTATGATTGTGCAGAAATTTGTATTGTAAATGTAGTTTGCATCAAAAATGATTTGCGAAGTTTGTTGCATTAGTAATTTGGAGCCAACAATTAATATCAAACTTAATAGAAAATATTAAAATCAAAGAATAATAAACAAAAGTATAATAAATTTAAAAAGTATGGTCCTTGTGGCAGAGGACCCTTAATGCTGGCATTTCTTCGCTGTATCGCGATGCTTATACACTGAGCGAGAAAAGCACCAGCTCTTGGATCACCGGTACTGACTACCAGGCACCTACCTCCTTAATAAGTTTTACTTTCTGAGATATTTGAAATAAACTTCTCAAACAACATAAGAGCTTATAATAGTGCACTGTTTTATTCAAAAGCGAATTAGGATTAAGTTAACCTGAATGTCTGATGATGCTCATCATGTTTTCACTAGTCTATTTTCGAAGTACGATTAAAAGCGTGGTTTAAATTTTCTATGAAACGGTAAATTTTTAAATATATGATATGTTTTATAACAGTTTTATTTAAAGTGTACAAGTAAATATTAATTATTTCTACAACCCATACAGCACAGGCATACAAGATAATTTATATATGATTGTTTAGTTGTTTCTTTTTTTTTAATTGTATACCTGTAAAGCATTGCATTCCTATAATTTATGCACATACATGCCTTGTGTGTTTTTTTTGTAATTTTGTTCGGGTTATGTTTGTTTGTGTGTTGTTGGTGTATCTTATTAAATAAATAAATAAATACATATTATTAGATAACAAAGTGTCAAAATAGGCTTAACAATATAATCTACATTAAATTAATAGTCGTACTAATAATCCAACTCGAACAAGCTGAGATGAATCAGGCAAGAAATTTGGCGTGGTTGATTTTTTGTGGTAATGATGTACGCTTTTGTGGCAAGGCTAAGCTTTTTTTTTTATAGAAGAGCGGGTAAACGAGCAGGCGGCCCATCATAAAGGTGAAGCCGCCGCCCATAGACACTCACGCGGCTGGTAGCTCGTGAGTGCGTTGCCGGCCTTTAAAGGAAAGGGGAGAGGGACGAGGGAAAAGGAAAAGGATGGGCACCGGAAGATCTCACTCACCGAACGAAACGCGAGTACAAAATGAACAAAGTCCAATTGCATCACTTTAAGCCGGTTTTCTGTGAGAGAGTGGTATTTCTCCGGCCGTGCCTGCCCACTCGGCTGAAACTCTAAATGGCATGGCAAACATGCCAAACATGGCACTCCCACTCAAAAAGCAGCTGGATCAAATTCATTCCCAAACTTTTCATAAATCTGATAATTTATATAAAGCTTTTTCTAAAAGCTCTTCATTTAAATTTCCTTACTGAGCACAAATCAATACTGACGATGTTTTAATTTATTAGATCCGAATCAAACATTTTTCTTTCGTATACCAGACAGCTCTTAATTTGAAGTAATAGCACTGGCTCCAATGGCGCACAGAAAATTCCAATTTACTTAATTAACTAGTTTGGGGCTCGCTATGAAGGTGCGGCGTCATAGATAACGCGATATCGATAACTCACACTATACAGTACAGTGTAAAAGTTGCTTCAAAAAAATCAACTGTGATTTATAAAACTTACGTGATATTTCTATGTAACTGCTAATTGTATAATCATTATTGAATTTCTGTCAAAATTACACTTAAATAGGATTTTTTTTTATAGAAGAGAGGTCAAACGAGCAGTACGTACGCCATAAGGGTGAAGTCACTGCCCATAGACACTGCTGACTGGGAGTGCTGTCGACCTTTTAGTGAGTATGCTTTTGTCTTGAAGGACCTTAAGTCGTATTGGTTCGGAAATACCGTGGCGGACAACTGGTTCCATAACGTGGTGAGTAATGTCTCATGAAATGCGCAGTAGTATGAAAGACATCGAGGTGATACGGATGGAATTCTGCCTAGATGTCCGAAGATAAAATACAGCAGGTATTAAGCCGAACAACTTTACCGAACTCTACCCATGGTAAAGGTAGAAGATTCTATTAATTTCATACATTTTTACAAACGATTTTAATTTCAGTCATTTCAAACAATATTTCCTGCTATAGTTAATAATAATATAACACACAAGTATTTATTAAAAAAACATTCTAGTGCACTATGTGTACCAAAGCAAACCCGTATTTTTTTTAGACTTATTTATTTTATTTAGATTTTGAGTTCTATGGTAGTTGACCAGCTGCGGTCTCAGAGCGGTTTATTTTGGAAGTCATAAGAAAATTATTGACGTACAAGATCGCTGATTCTATGTGGAAAAGGAAATATAAATATTAATTTGAGACAACTTTTTTTTTAGCTTTTAAAAGTTACGATTTTAACTTCTGTATTTTGACAAAAAATATATATATTAGGTTGTATTAGGATTTACTTCTTTCTTTATAGGTATATGTTTAAAATGTCACCGACGAACTGAATTAATTTGTCATAATCGTTGACTCACTACGGGTTATATATATGTATATATAGAGGCATATCTCAGTATACTGTTTCAAATTGCTTAACAAAAAAAAAAAACGTAAAGAGAACATATTTTATCCATTACAATACTCACCTGTAAGAGTAAAGAAATCGAAACAATCCCCTGAGCTTTGTGCAAAGCCTCCGAAAAGTTTGAATACAGCTGCGAATTGAAACCAAATATTTGAATCTGTAACAAAAGGAAATGTCGAATGTTAAAAATCGTATTTTGGCTTCTTACACAATCGTTTTAAATAATGTAATTATAAGGTGTTTAGGTAAAGTGTGTTGTGAATGGGGTAATTCTGTGAAACACAGTAGATTCACTGTTGTATTGAAGAATTCAGTAGATATTGATGCCTCAGTTTAATTAGCTTTAAAATCGTGATGTAATTTCATATATAAGAAGACATTTATTTAAAGATAACTCTAATTTTTCGTTTAACCATGTAGATTTTAAAAGAAAGACAAAAAAGATTATCGTTATTATGACAGTTTACATGCAGAAGACAATGTAACAAAAAAAATACAGTTTTCTTTAATTATTATTTTTTTACCATTCGTAAATTATACATTATGTTTATTTGTTTAACAAAAGCTTCATTTTTAGGCCGAATAATTAATAATAAAGAAAAAATCCATCAATACCAACCAAAAAATAATGTCAACAAGGCACAGTAACAACAGTAGATTTACCGTTTCTACAGTAATTTTAAGCATCCCTGATCGAACGTGACTCAGAGGGAATTTGTTGAATAAACAGTATGCTTCAGTTAGCTTGGAGTCGTTTGTTGGGATTACGCTGGATACGGGCCCATGCGTGTAAAAACATCTGTCACTTCTTTTGAACTTAAAGGAATCCGCGACGAAATTCCAACATATTGGCTGTTTATTTGTGGCTTAGGGGTGTTTGATTTAATGTAACATTTTGATAGAAAATGTCTCTTTAATGCTATAACATTTTGGGGAAAAACGTGCCGAATGTTTTTGTTGTGTACCCGTATTTTATTTTACCCGTTTATTTAAAAAAAAAACAGTATCTTATATAAAGTCTAACAGTATTTCATCATCCATTGGACATCGCGTCAAATTAATTCAACATTATACGTGCATAGCATTGGCATTTTATGATAAAAGGATTAACACAAAAAAGCACAGCTTTTAAAAGCCTTAATCTTGAGGTCAAATCATATATAGTTTGGTGATATTTATTTATAATGAACATTGTAGGCATACGAGATTGGTACGTATAAAGTATTTTTATAACGACGTAATGACATACAACGATAAGACTGAGTTATACATCTGTGATACTCAGATATATCCAACAAACCTTTCATACGATATTAATATCCACATGTTAATTAATACGATATCTTGCATATATTTAGAATAAACATGATTAATTAACGGAAGGAAAGTATAACAGATACACGAGATGGGAGCGAGATAATTAGCACTAGAACACGTATCGCAGTCTCGTAAAGTTACGCCTGGTAAACACTTGGATTGATGCGCCCTAATTGATTGCAGTAGACTTGCTAACATCTATACGTGTACTGGGAGATACGATAAAAGTTTTGCAAAGCGATATTATATCTATATAGATATTCTGATATAGTTTAATATCTCAATTAGGAGTTGCCCTCACTGGATGACACTCAAATGTCTACTCCCAAGACATATTTTAAATGTATCATTATCGATTACAAAAGAAATATATATAAATGTGCTGAGCCAATATGCATACAAAATTTCATGAGAATCGGTCAAGCCGTTTTGGAGAGTGCAGTTACTAACATTGTGATATGGAAATTTTATATATAAGATGTTGCTTTCGAGTGGTCATCTAGTTTTGTTAATAGTTACTTACGTCAATAGAAAAAAAAATTATATCTACTTATAAGTTATAATTTTTTTTTATTTTAGAGTTATCTAGGGTTTTTATTCACTTAAAATAATAAGATGATAAATACTGAGAGAGCTAATTATCAACAATCTCTTCTGGCCTTTTATTTTTTTGTGAACGATATAAGAGTTTTCAAAAAATCTCTTAATATTAATATTGACTCAAATGAAGCTTAAATCTATATAACAAACACAAACATAAACCACGTCGTATTGTTTTAGGAAAACTATTTTTTTGTAATTAAAGATGTTTATTTCAAATTAAACTTGGATTTTGTATGTTGTTGATATTAACCGTAGTTAAAACTAAAAAAAAAACATTTAATAATGAATCATACTCGATACATATATAATGAATTACAGTGAACTGAATAATAAGTTTTATTAATATTTAGTATTATTAACATTCCATATTAAACCAATAAAAAAGTGTTACCAGTTTCCGTTATGAGTTACGTAATTCTCACATGACATTCTCGAAAGCTTCGCGTACATCCCAAGCTTTTTAATTACTTTTTTTTTTATTATCAATCAATTTTACGCAGTATTATTTCGTGTATAATAAAACGTAATGAATAAATGTTATCTCACCGAACTTATCAAATAACAGGAAAGATATTAGCGTTATGGGATTTGCTTACCTCAGCAGGGAAGGAATATCCATTAATCGCGTGTTCTGAACCAAATTGATCGTGCAGGCCGTAATGTATGTGGATCTCGTGAAACTGATACTTGTATGAGAGTGGTCCGCCCGTTATGTTGATATGGTGACGGGTCTCGTTTTCCACTGTGAAGATGACCGAGTGGCCCGTGTTGCTAATTAGGCCATTTATCTGAAAGTATATGGATAATTTAAATTGTCTCTCAACTTGTTTTCAGTCACTGTCTAATGATTTCAGTCGCATTCAATTGTTTTTAGTCGCTTCCAATTTGCTTTCAGTCGCTTTCACATGTATTAATACGCGATAATTTTAGTTAGTCCCTAGTTACAATTGCTTTTAGTCGAGTTCACTTTTGATTGTAAATATTATAGTATTGTTACATAATTTGGCGTTTACCTGGTTTTACAATTGCAATTAAATTAATCATATATGTTAAAAACGAAATTTAAATAAATGACTTACGGTTGGTCTTATAAATATTACGATGACTAAAGAATCTTTTATTAGCCGTAATAAACGTTTACATTCAACATAATTAAAACAAGCAAAAGTGCAACAGGTGAACTTATCGCTTAAAAGCGAATCTTCGAGGCGACCCAAACTCAGACGAAATTGAAAGAGACACAGGAAACGAAATTAAAAAAAATAGAGAGACGGTCATAACTCTCCGGTTGCCTGGAAACGTTTTTCAGCGGTAAGGTGTCTTGATTATTATTCTTATATCTTGTTACTTTTTATTATTAGTTTGATTGGAGTGAATAGATAAAAATGAAACACACAGCACCACGACGAGATGTTAATTACATCGGACAAAATAAATAATTATGGAAAAAATAGAAATCGCGTATTCTTAATCCAATTAGGTACGACTTAAAGCCCAAAATATCCAATTAGTATTGTAGGCGACTTTTGAAGGTCAGTAAAACTATGTCTACATGGGTTCACTGAACCCATGTGCGCCCTCAGAACCCACAAGTCAATGGGGTTAATATTTAAATAATATTTAAATTATACTTACTCTATGCTTATCGATATGTAAAAATCTTAAATTAGGATCGAAGAGCAATTTCTCCGGCTCCAAGTTTACCGGGGATTGCCTGCGGCCCTTGTTGCACAGAGACCATTCTGGATTGATGAGGCCCCAGAAGGCTGGACCTGATAAGCGGATAATTCATATTTGAATTATTCAAAAATAACTATTTGTTTCTATAAAGTGTTATTTTATTTGACTAAGTATTGTATTGGTATTGTTTATTAGTCCATATCTGTACCAACATTTTTTTATGTAAAGGAGGCAAACGAGCAGGCGTGTCACTTCGAGTGAAGTGTTATTTCTAGAATTCGAACCTATACCCTTCGGTTCCTGGAAAGCATCACTAACCCTAGTGGCATGCTCCATGTTTAAAACATCTAAGTTTCAGAAGTGTCCATAAGCGGTACAGAGGTAAGAATCCACCCTAGATTCTGACAAGCTAAAAACTTCCTTACCGCGACTTATAAATTCTATCGAACGCTTGTTAAAGACGCCGCTTGCATTCTTAAGTTGTTATATTTATTATTTTCTGCCTTATTTTTCTAATATAATTAAAAATATTACAGTTATAAAGAGGTATAAGATTTTTAACAAGTTAAGAACAGGACGGTTACACTGATTTAAATGTTATTAAAAGTTTTGTTTAGGGGATCTCCTGACATTTACCTTCTGGCAAATTCAGATCACGATACACGTCTAGAGACTTCGGTTCGTTTTAGTAGATCATCACTCTTGTGATGTACTAGTCTTGGGTTGAATAAAAAGTCAAAAATCCTTTATTTCAATTAGGATTGTTAACAAGCACTTTTATAGGTCAATAAAACTAAGTTTACATGGGTTCACTGCGCTCCCTCATCTGAGAACATCTCACGAGACACTCTGGAGTTATCATTTAATTAGAGATCGTTATAATTATCTTATTAAACATTTTAATCAAGATTTGAACTGACTTATTTAAGTTTTACTATGGACTTACAGCTATGATGGTTCGCGTCTTTTTAACCTGCAAATCTAGTTTCATTAACACAAAAGCTATTTAAATGCGAGTCATACTTAATATCTTAAGCAAGTAGAAGTAAATGTCGTTAATAGATGTTAATATATATAAGAGTAAAGGGCGGTCTTATCGCTAATAAGCGATCTCTTCCAGACAACCCACATATATTATTCTGTATATGTAAATCATGTTGTAATAAAAAATAGGGGTTTTAATCTAAACGTAATAAATCAGAGATCCGAATTGGGTATACATTCAATTAACGATAATGACTCACCATTAGATGGACTTGATTAGAAATTATATATTTACGTATAAATTTATTTCGCTGTTTGTTTAATTTAGTATGATAACATGCCACGTTCATTAATTATAAATAATCGAGACACAACAGTGGATAAGCCTCAGATATCCGGGTGATCTCTGCCCCCGAACTTTGTTTGTCTACGTACCGGGTACCGTCACGGGACTTCCCTTAAATATTTATATAATAAAACTCACAAATGCTGAATACATAAACAACACTTAACGCTTTAAGAAAAACATTCCTATTAACCTATATCTTAAAATAAAACAAAACACAACTAAATCAAATTTAAAAAGTTGGTCCTCGTGGCAGAGTACCTGCATTTCCTCGCTGTATCGCGATGCTTACACGCTGAGCGAGAAAATCAGCAGCTCTTGGATCACCGGTATTGACTACCAGATTAATAAGCACCTGTGCACTTGTGCAACAAGATCCAAAAGTAGATACATAAACTAAATTTTATATTAGTAAAAATTAACTTGTTAGAGGCGGTAGAAATGTTTATTTGTTTATTAATCATAAGTTTTAAAATATATATTTTAGAACCTGACATTTTGGTAGTAGTGATTAACAGAGCTACGACCTACTTAACTAACCGCATCAAAAGCTCTTCGTATGTCGAATTCTACCTTTTAACCTAAAAGGCTAATTTCATTTGATTTTCATGCAGTGTTCGCACACCTGACATATCGCGTCGTTTTTTTTTCAACAGAAATTAATAGGAAACATTTAGAAGTACACTTAAATTATTTTCATATACTTATAGCTCAGTTAGGCATGTGTGCTACACACAAAAATTGTGCAATGCTCTTCGTGAGGTTTGTGACGCTGGTGGGGCTGACCCGTTTCTGTAACTCAACGGGAATGTTTGTCCACGTAGGCTGCTTCTACGCAGTGCGAAAGAGTGCATCCCTGGTGGGCAGGGTGTGGACCAGCTCAAACACTGTCCTAAACGTGGTAGCAGATCGATTGTACATGGGACGCTATTGTGTCGTGATGCATTGGGTGAAGAATTATTGATGTTTTTTTGAGTAGGAATGCCATGCTATTACTTAGAGTTTCAGCCGAATGGGCAGACACGGCCGGAGAAATACCACTGTCTCCCAGAAGACCGACGTAAAGTGATACAATCGGACTTTGTTCATTTTGTACTCGCGTTTCGTTCGGTGAGTGAGATCTTCCGGTGCCCATCCTTTCCCCTCCCCTTCCTCTTACCCTACCCCTCCATTTCCTAATTATCCTTTAAAGGTCGGCAACGCACTCACGAGCTACCAGCTGCGTGAGTGTCTATGGGCGACGATTTCACCTTTATGGTGGGCCTCCTGCTCGTTTGCCCCCTCTTCTATAAAAATCGTATAATAATGTTACTATCTAATGTATCAACTAACACTCATGAGTTTTTGTAATAAATTTATTATACGACTTAGCCCTGTTTTATATAATGTAAAGATGAAGGTAGAACTAATGTATGATTCTACTGGCAACGTAACGCTTAAAAAGTGTAAGTGCCGTCTAGAAAAGCGCTCACGTAACGAAGGTATTTCAATATGTGTGAGAGCAACGGAATCGTGGCCAAAGTGCTTTCGCGTTCACGATTTTTATTATTTACGGCCTTGAAAATTGCATGAGCGCAGCGGTTGTGGTCACGCCCACTTTATTGCGTTAAGTGAACTTTTGTATGGCGTTTTTTGGCACACAAGTGCAATTATGTCACTTGCACACTTGTAATTAGAGATTGTGAGTAACGCATACGAATAAAAAAGAAACACCTATACTGAAGAAATATTGAATCATAACTTAATGTTAAGTAAGATAGAGACTTTTGGAACTTGGGGTACAAGTGGACAGGCTTATTAAGGAATTATGTTGCGTGGTAGTCAGTACCGGTGAGCCAAGAGCTGGTGCTTTTCTCGCTCAGAGTATATGCATCGCGATACAGCGACCAAACTTTTTAAAATTTGTTTTAGTGTTGTGGTATAGTTTGTTTCTTATTACATATTATTTAATTTACTATATTAATTATATATAGGTATTTATATATAGAAGAGGGGGCAAATGAGCAGGTGGCCCAACATAAAGGTGCAGTCACTGCCCATAGACACTCACGCGGCTGGTAGTTCGTGACTGTGTTGCCGGCCTTTCAAGAAAAATTGGGAAATGGAGGGGTAGGGTCGGAAGATCTCACTCACCGAATGAAACGCGAGTACAAAATGAACAAAGTTCAATTGTATCACTTCACGCCGGTTTTCTGTGAGAGAGTGGTATTTCTCCGGCCGTGCCTGCCCATTCGGCTGAAACTCTAAGTAACAGCATGGCACTCCCACTCAAAAGATACACAGATTATTAAGCGAACTGAGTCATCGAAACAGCTCCGATATTTAATTCATGATTAACGCCTTTCCCTAGGGTCAAATACAGAAATAACACGTAATTTGGACTTGATATATTCGCGATCTAAAATTTATGAAAGCACGAAAAGGTTTTTTTTATAAATATCTTTTCCACATAATATTAGCCATCGCTTGTGTCAATAACTTTCTTTCTTATGGCTACGAGTGTTCCAAAAACTGAGAAGATACCCACAAAAAAATCAACTTAACTATATATAAGTATTATTACGGCAAACCAAATGTGCAATTTGTCAATATATTTTACAGTTTAATTTAATGTCATAATTAAATTACCTTATACTCAATTTTATGTAACTAATTTTTATCTAGTTATACAAACTTAATATAAGATTTTTACGCATTTTGTTTTGTAAAATTATGTCCGATTACCTCACTCACCAGTTCCACTCATATCTACGCCTTATATAAGTTGGCAGTATAGGCAGAAAATTATTTGAATTTTTTCATCGATTCATTAACGTAAATATAATTAAAGTTATTTTTAATTAGACAGTACTTACAAGTAATTATAATCAGATATTTTTAATATATAATCCCGGACGAGCCCGCGTAATGTATACGCCAAACAGGGGCCAAACTTTTTTAATTTGTTTTATTTAAAGTTATATTGCTTAGTTTAATATTCCACATTCAATTTTAGTATTTCACGAATTGTGTCTGAATTAAAAAAAAAACCTGTTAAGACAAAGGTCTTAAACAAAAGTATATTACATACAGTGATTACTAATGGTCTTGAATATTACAGGAGATCGGAGGGCTGGAGGCTCACGCAACATCACTTTGCTAATACCCACTGGGTGTAGATCGAACGTCAATACATTTTTAACGAACGTCGACGTTACTTTATTAAGCTTTAATTTAAATGTATTTCTTACTTAAACATTTATGAGGTAAAAGGCTTAGTCTGAGCGTTTTAATTTATAGCTACAGCTAAAGTTGGCCGGAAGAAGTAGAGAGAGGCTTAGACGATTGCCGACCTTCAGTTGGGGAGACACTTTTAAAAGAAAGAAGAAGAAATTCAGGGCGAATATAAAAAATAAAATCGATAACATCTTTATCTAGATTCGATTACATTTACACTAATGAATAATCAACAGAAACCTATAAAATTATTGTCTCTACATTTACGGCCAGTTCCCAAATCAAGGGCGTAGAGCGGACGGGAAGAACTGGCAAGAAAGTCCCTCCCACTCTTTAAGAGAGAAGGTCATACGATAATTAAGTAATTAATTAATGATATCGTCTGAGACTTGAACCCGAACAGCTATGAAGATTATTTTCTGGTACTCTCTTAGATGCCTCAACACTGTCTTGACATACACAAATTATCCCTAACATACAAACAATATATAATGTATAACAAAATATATATAGTGGTAAAAATATAGTGATATAAAAAGCTTACTTAAAGTTGTTTATTAATAACTTATATGTATTTACACGCACGCACACAAACATACTCCAGCACACATGTATGTACACACAAAATGTCACACTACAGTAGGTACTTGTTTTGTTTTTTGTATGAATTTATTTTTTCTTTGTATTTTGTGTATTTTTAAAGATTAGTACACAACAACAAGTAGATTACTATTAAAATGGGGGCACTATCTTGTTAATGTCAAACCGAACTAAAAAGCAAATTTATTTTATTTTATTTTTATTCATATATCTTATATACGACTAAAATATTACTTTATACTTAACATTTTTTTTTTTTTTTTATAGAAGAGGGGGCAAACGATCAGGCGGCCCACCATAAAGGTGAAGCCGCCGCCCATAGACACTCACGCGGCTGGTAGCTCGTGAGTGCGTTGCCGCCCTTTAAAGGAAAGGGGAGAGGGACGAGGGAAAAGGAAAAGGATGGGCACCGGAAGATCTCACTCACCGAACGAAACGCGAGTACAAAATGAACAAAGTCCAATTGCATCACTTTAAGCCGGTTTTCTGTGAGAGAGTGGTATTTCTCCGGCCGTGCCTGCCCATTCAGTTGAAACTCTAAGTAACAGCATGGCACTCCCACTCAAAAAACATTCACATTCAATATTGTGTACTAGCAATTATTAAAAAGTATTATGAAACTGAAAACATTTGAGAACCGCTGACGTAGCCGCAACATATTGAGGGGAAAATTTATGTCGTAACAACAAAACTTGAGGTAAAATGTAGAGGCACTGTAATGCTGGTTGTGTGAACATAAATCAAACTTTTACTGCACACATAACGTGCATATAAAATTGGAGAAGGAGTGAATTTTTTTCTGTTACGTTATAGCATGATAGCACCACCTCACAATTTCACGAGTAACGCAATATGAATGCAAGATAAATTGGCCGTATAAATTTCACGTCACGTAAACCGGGTAAAAATGTTATCGGCATGGAAAAATTGATACCGGATGCATTATATTTGCGGTGAGTTTGTGGTTGGTCAATTGAGATTTTCACTTCACATGTTACAATTTAATTTACGATAGACAGAGACAGAAGATCGGTCGTAGCATACTTTGTTCTCGGATTCAACTCTTTGGTTATGCTTAGTGCTTATGACCTGCCTTTTTTCCAGAATATTCTGAATCAGATAAAGAACAGCACATAGGCTATGTTGATATTTTGTCTCAGCGTAGTTCTGGTTTATATCTAAGGAGTGGCGGGGAGTTTTTTGCCAGTTAAAGGGGAATGTACGCCTCTATAACAAAATACCAATCAACTTCTTGACTTTGTCGGTTAGTAAATTTAAAAAAAGTAGTAAAACGAAGTTTAACAATTGGCTCAGCATCGGGACAGTTCAATTATTGAGAAGCCTTACAATGCTTTGTTATTTTAATTGTCAGTAGCACAATTTTGTATTAATTGTTTATTTTAAAAGAGCGGCTATCGAGTTTCTTGCCGGTTCTTCTCAGTAGATGACTGCCTTCCAAACCGGTGGTAGTGTAAAAATTGACGATTCAAAAGCGTCTTTATAAAGACCTACTTGAATAAAGATATTTTGAGCGTACGAACAGGCGTAGAATCACTTAGATTTAAGACGAAATACAACTTCAAAATACTATGTACCCTAATGAATAAAGATATTTTGACTTTGACTTTGACTTTGAGTATATATAGAATCGAAAATTTAAAACTTTTTTTGTGACGAATCATAAGTGTACCTTGGTGACCTATATGAATAAGGGTATATTTGATTTATCCATTTAATGCTAAACAATAAATTTGCTTACCTGATATCCCGTCATACGTCCACCATTCCTCCCAGCTGACGCCGTTGACGGCTGCAATCAAACATCTCATTACTGTACACTCCAATTATGACAGCAAAAAAAAACCACAATTCTTGATCTCCGATTCGTACATAACATTACTTCTGCGTATAGATGTCACACTCTTTAAATCAAAATTGTTATTTACCAGATTGTAATAAGCAAATTTCGTAAATATTAAACGCTGATACATTAATTTGATTCGTATATATAGATTATTTGATATACAACCACCAATACTTCATGTCAACGTCAACGTATTCAAATTTATATGCACATTCTGTTAGTTTTTAATTGCGAGCTCATATTTCACATTTCCAACATACGGTATATATGTATGTCACAATCATGTTAAAGCCTTCAGAGAGTGCGTCGTTCCCTCAAAGGGCGGTAACTCATCCGTCCAGTTACTGGGTGGGTTAGGGTTGCTGTAACCCATTAAATGAGTATGGTTTGAATAATACCTGGACATCAATGCAGCAAATAAATTAAAAAACAAATCAACCTTAAACTTTCCCAAGTTTGTTGGCAACTTATTTTTCAAATTTTAGCAAAACCTTTTTATTTCTACAACCCATACAGCGATAAATAAATAAGGCCTAAATATGGTTACAACCAGTTACACAATGCAGACATAATATATGTCAATCACATATTATTATAATACATTTATCGCAAAATGTGTTTTGAATTTCAAAAGCTCAAAGCCTACAAACGAATAAGCTACTAAAATCGTAATACAAATAATACTTATTGGGTAAATAAAACGCATAAAAACAAATTACGTAATGTTCGGTCAAACAATCTTTTATTTAGCCGTCGGCTACTGTTTGATTTGTTTCACCTTGAAAGCCTTAACGATATGAAAAAATATTGAACATTTTACAAATGAGGCAATTCTTCTTCTAAGATTACCTCTTCAACAAGTGACGGTTCGCAATTTCTAGCAGCCTCTCTATCTTACTTCTACGGAATAGCTCCGTATCTATTCCGTTCCATTCCCGAATATAACGCCACTGCTAACCATACTTCTACCAGCGACTATCTGATCACATACATAATATAGTCAAACCTTTTTATTTAGTAAGAATAAAGAATCATTTTGAACCGTTTTAAATCTAAATGACTTCTCCTGTTTGGACGCGATCAAGCTGAGAAGAAGCAGGCAAAAAAACTCAGCTTGTTTTTTTTTATGGAAGGGAGGAGGCTCACCATAAAGGTGAAGTCGCCGCCCATAGACACTCATGCGGGAGATAGTGAGTGCGTTGCCGGACTTAAAAGGAAAATTAGGATATGGAAGGGTAGGGGAAGAGTACGGGGGAGAGGAAAGGATGGGCACCTGAAGATCAATGGTTTTCCAGTACATTGTTTCTGGAGCTCCCAGCTGGAGCAAGTTAATTCCTAAACTTTTTCACCATTTAAATAATTAGATAAGAATTATTACGCTTTTTCTTAATGTTTAACTATTTTTTTCAAGTTCTTAATTTATTTCTTTATTTCATCATTGGGTTGTCTCAATTAATTGAAGCTTATTTATAAGAATTATGGCTTCTAATTAAAGTGATATTTACTCTGAGATACTAGCCGTGAAAGCGATAATACTAGTAGAATGTAAATAATTCAAGCTATTTAAATTTCAAAGCACATTTTTGTGCAAAATACTCAAAATTCATAAAAGGAGGCACGATTTTCGAGTGATTAAAATTCTAATTTGAGTTCCCTTAATTAAGATTATATTAGGATTATTATACTTATAATATTTTGGAGCAATTAATTCGAAAATTCTTATGAAATTCGGCCCGTGATTATCTCAAGGATCTTTTATTACCGATTCGCATCAATTATATCCAACTAAATGAACCATTCGGAATTCTTTGTGTAGACAATTTTAAGTGTCCCGGCGGTTTTGTCCGCTTTAATTAAAGTGTGTATGCCGTAAACGCAATAACGTAACACGGATACGCCTGTTACGTTATTTTTTATGTTACCCTCGTATTTGATAACGATAAATATTTTCATATATAAAACTTAAATTTTATTTTGCACAAAAACAGTAGAAGATTATGTTAATAGATGTTAGAACGTACAACGGGCGCTAATTAGCGATATCTTCCAGACACATAATAAAAGAATACTTAAAATATTTGGATTGATGCAAGAGGTGCGAAAAATACAAAAAAAAACATATTTTAAATAAGCTAATGAAAATCAAAAAATATAAATAACTACATTACAATTGCTAGTAGAGCCTTCGTTTAACACCAGAACCTGTTATATACTTTTTGACCCTGGCTTACAAGTGAAGAATAAGGAGGAATTAACTGGTACTGGCTACCAGGCACCTAGTGCCTGGTAGCCAGTACCAGAGATCGAAGAGCTTTATGTCTCGTTCAGCGTATAAGTATCGCGATACATCGAGGTAATGTTTGTGGTATATTTTTATTTAAAAAACACAATGAATAATAAACAATTCATTTAGAGAATACCCATATTGCTGGCGAAAAGAGCACAAGCTCTTTGTTATTGAGTCGGGCGCCTACTTAATTAATCCATTCTTAATAAATACACAAATAAAAATTGCAATAAAGCCAAGTAGCGACGCGTGCAACTGAAATGTGTATCACAAAACTTACTCGATACACGCCTGATTTATGCTTTTAATTTAAATTTTTGCATCCAAAGTTCGCCATGCGCCGCCTGCATTGCATATCGGGATCGTTTCCAGCATGAGCTTCAGTGAACGATCCTATTTATAATATTTAATTGTTTTATTTCTGTTTTGTATGGCTGTTCTTTCGAATTGCGGTTTTAAATTGTCCAAGACAACTGATTAGTTTTCAGTTTGTACTATTGGAAATCAAGCCATTTTGTAATGGTTTTTGGGACGTAAATCTGCGTGTGATAAAATAACTAACTATAGTTAAATAATTCTAACGCTTTCATGAAGCTTTATTAATTTCGTTTTAACACTTTAACTCATGACGAAATCGGAATAAAAATACTTTTTTTTGTTATTAAGTTAATTTTAATTTGAATTGGTCATGGTATGATGTAAGTAACATAATTTTGTATGAATTATTTAGGGCAGCTATCGAGTTTCTTGCTAGATAACCTTCCGAACTGGTGGCACAAAATAATACAAGCTAAGCCATTAAAGTTACTATGGTTAGTTTATTATACGTACTTTTTTGTTTGTTTCTATTTAACTGGGTGTGTTCGTGTGGGAAGTCTGTTTTCTTTGATGAATTAAAATAAATAAACTGAGTAACAATACAATACCTACTAAAAAGGAGTTTTAGAACTTAAGTCATAATTGTCTTGTTATTATTTAAGTGAGCTTACGAGCTTGAACGAAGCTTAGTCCGGCTTAAAGAATTATACAGTCGGAAATTCAACACCTGGGCCAGTATACATTACGACTAATGTTTAAGTTTTATATCAAGTAGGTTATTGTGGGTATCTGCTCGGACCGGTTTATTTAAGTACCCTCTTTTCGTTAGATATTATTCGCTGATGGTATTCTATGTGTAGGTGTTAATAAATATTTAGGTAGTATATATGATATAACCACTTTTATGGTTATTCTGCAACATATATACTTCTATCGCATATATTAATATTTGAACAAATAGTATATTTTGTTTTATTAAAAATAAATTGAGTTTGTCCGCTGTTGGCTTTTGCTAAAAATAAGAATTTATTACTTAGTTTATGAAAGATTTAAATTAATAATCATTATGTCAATCAATAATCTCTGCACAATTTTCGTTATGGAAGTATTTTTAATTCTCTTTTTATAAATTTCTTTTGTAAGAGTTGTTTTTACACCATATTACGTTGGTAATGTGTGAAATAAAATATAAAAAATAAACTCGATGTCCGAATAAGGCTTTAATTTCAACTGGCTCCAGCTTGAGGTTTAATGACAGAAAGACAGTAGACAACAGGAATCTAATCTGATCTTATAGTTTCTGTATTTTTCTTTTTATTTATAAAACCCGATTTAAGTTAAAGGCAATTCCTATTCGATCGATATTTAAATAAAATATCTGATAATATTCTCGTGTCGCAATGTTCGTTCGCGTACTCCTCCGAAACGGCTTGACTGATTCTCATGAGATTTTGTGAACATATTGAGTAGATCTGAGAATCGGCCAACATCTTTAGAGACATTTTATTATGTCGCTTTAAAAGATACATACAACCCTAAATTTTTACCTTTTTATCACCAACCCCTGTCTATAGTAGTTTTGTGCATTTAATCCTATGCGCGAAACTGTTCTTTGATGCTGTAATGTGGTGCTGCGTCCCATTGGATGTATCATATGCCGCCAAGAGCATAGATACTGGTCAGTGGTGAGTTGGCGTTCTTTATTGTTTTGGTATTTTTTTTTAGGATAATATAAAACTACCACCAGAAAATGAACCCATAAACAGCATTGGACCCCACAAAAAACTTTGTTTTAGTGAAAAGTGGTTGTCAACAATTCTAGTTCAAAAAATCATCTAGCTTCCATTTTTTTACATAGCGACGTAAAAAAGAGTTTGCCTTTAGCTGCCAACAAACATAATGTAAAAAAATGGTGAACCGGCTGAAGGTAACTAAGATTGCGACTTATAAAATGCACTGAAATAAAATGTAACGTTGCCTGCATCCATGGAACAAACATAAGATTGAATTCTTATGCATTGTTGCATTCTGCAGACGGGTTTTCTACGTGATGGAGAGAGGGCGCCAGTCAGCGGATGTGTCAGCCCTCTCACAACTTAAAGACGGGGAAAATCAAATAATTTTGTCAGCCGCATTTTTGGTTGAAACAATGCGATGACATTTTAAAATTCGAATTGTGAGCGGAATATATAAAAACTCTTGTGTGTTTGTCGACACGATGGCCAGTAACAATGTTGTTTTAGATTTTAAATTTGGAACACTTTTTGTTTGGGATAGCGTCTTATTATTACTATTTTTATGTTGTAGGTTTGTAATTATTCTAAATTTAAATTGATTGTTAATTATTGTAGTTTAACTGAGGAGTATTTAATACTAGAAGGTTGACTAAATTGAATAAGATTGAAGCATTAATAGGGTCGGTCATACAAAAGGACAACATCACTGCCACATCTGACCATGCCGAGGGCATGTATACCTCACAAAGAAGTACCATCTAAGTATGATGTACCATCATAAATGAAGGAAACACTTCAAAAATAGTTTTCATATATTATTATTTATTTGTAGCATGTTAATTTTATTCTCGTGAAAACAATTTTTGAAAATGTCAATTATTTAAAACCTTATTTCCATAGACGACAGACTAAAAAAAACAATTCAAATCCATGAAAAATAATTTCATTAGCTTAAATCTTGTGCATTAACGAGCTCTTTGAATTAAAAACCTGAATATTTTAGTACGATACGTCTCGACCAGGTGCATCAACGTTGTGTTGTTTTAAAACCGACTCTAACGTATACGAAATAGAGTCGATATTCGTTTAACTGTTGACAGAGATATATCACTTACGTTACTGAGAGGGGAAACTGATTCATTTCCGATGCACGGTTGGAGCTCTTTGTGGAGTACGTCGGCTGCGAATTGCTCACGTTTCCAACATTTGATTGGGACATCAATACGTCTAAAATATTGTTGCATTAAACGTCACCCTTTCAGTAGGTTTGAATGATTCGGAGTAAATTTTGAAAATCGAATCTTATGTATTTAAAATTGGAACTTTTTCGTATTCGATTTTTAAACTTCAACCAGGTTAAACGCTCAGTACACTTGTTGGTATATTTTGAAAATCGAATCTTATAATTTTTTAGATCGTTTTAAGGATAGAATATTTAGAATTCGATATTTAAATTTTTAAATCCGATCCGAAATCACCGCGCAGTACACATAGTAGGCATGTTTGAAAATCGAATACGAAATTATCTAATTTTGAAAGTATAAAATCATTATAATTTTATACTTTCAAAAATACATAATTTCGTATTCGATTTTCAAATTTTAAATCCGACCTGACAATTAACGCTCAGTACACATAGAAGGCAACTTTTGAAAATCGAATCTTATCAAGATTCAGACTCTTTTAAAAATAGTATGTACATATAGATCCGATTTTTAAATTCAAACCCGATCCGACAATTAACTTTCAGTACACTTAGATTTGTTATCATCTCTTATGCAAATTAAATGACATTACTTTACATCGTGCGCGCCCTCAGAACCCACAAGAAACTCAGTAGGTTTGTCATTTAAATATAACTATTAATCTAAATTGAACAGAATACTATTGATTATAATATAGCTGTTCGTTATTAAAATATTGTTTTTATGCTGATTTGTAGGTACAAATTGAAATGTCATTTATATATAAACTCACGTGAAAGATAGGCAATTTCACGGTGCATTGGACGTCCTTTACGTTTTGCCCACGATCGCATCGCACTTGACGCTCGCCTAACAAAAGCTTCGTTGGAGCGGACGAATTCAAACTGAATTTCATATGACAATACATATTACGAACATTGTGGGCTTATATGGAGTAAGCATTTATAGCTGGACCGTATTAATCTGACGAGTCTTATAAGCTGACAAAAAATACTTTATACGATTGTTTTACTTGACTCTGTTAGTAAGATTCAAAGGACTGATTCGGTTGACTCAAATAAATATTTAATAATGTTTTATGATAAATGTGTTAGTTAAGATAAGGTTTAAATAAATATAAAACATGGGTAGGATATTGTTGTTAAGCCATTTCTATTAAGAAACATTGAAATTATAAAATAGCTGAACCGTATTAATGTGACGCGTCTTATAAGCTGACAAAAAAGACTATATACGATTGTTTTACTTGACTCTGTTAGTAAGGAAATTTAAAAAAAAATAGGACGAAACTGTTCTATAAAGTTTTTTTACAAGCACGGACCCTAGTTAACAGCGTGATAAATATGGCCGACATCGAACAGCTGACTGTGACGAAACATTCTGACATTTACCAAAGTGTGTTATGTCAAACTTTCAGTTGAAGTTTATAAATTAAATTTACAAAAAAAACACGTGCCTAATTATTATTATAACCGCAAGACATTATTGTTTATTTAACCAAATTGCACTCTCAATTTAAAATAAAAACCGCGCTCTATTTGATGCAATGATAAGGACTTATATTTGACGTACCACAGACTATAAGTAATAAAAGTCTGTGGACACATTAAATACGTGTTTTTGGGTTAATATGGTCACCGAATTGTTTGTAATGTCAACGACTTGATCCTAAAACGGAAGTACAGTTATATAACGTTTATGAATACACAATTTTATAAAAATTCAAATAAGCCTGAAAAGTACGACAACTAAAGTACAGTTAAACAATTCAATAGACAATTTTTTAATGAATAAAACCGACAATAATTGATCCCGTTTTAGTGTCTGTCCCCAAGAACGGAAGCACAGCAAAATATTGTAGCTTATGAAACAGTATTGTAGGGACCGCATCGATACGTATTCATACCGGATCGCACCGGGGCGATACAACGTATGCAAATTCTACACTCGCCAAATATCTATAATAACGATCATCCTAATGGAATATCCTATTGTGTATGTTTTTATGAAAGCTGAACGTTTATTGGAATATACTTTGTACACTTTGGCAGGTGTAGCTTAGCTAGTGTTAACTCAAACTACAGTGTAAACTCTATAAGACGCGGGAGGGACTTAACATTTTGTGGCGTTACGGTCGTTAATTTTTTTTATGAGAAATCTATGGAATACAAATAATCGATATCGAAAGTGTTAAATCGAGTGGTGTTACATGGAGTGTGCACTGTACCGTTCAAGTAGGTGAAGACACTTTTGAATCGTCATTTTTTACATTTAAATTTATGATTGTTGTTTTTTTTTACGTTACGTTTGGTACAACTCACGGTCAGTTATTTATTTATATATTTTCCGCATAGAATCGGATCGGCGATTACTTGTGTACGTCAATAATTTTCTTATATAGACACGAGAGTTCCAAAGAAGACCAATCTGATTGCATTTTGTTTTTCTTTGTATATTTTATTGCTTTTTTGTATTGATAAGAGATAGCTAAACATTTTTTTTCTAATTACAACACAGCGGAATATAAAGTGCGGAGCTTTCCAAAAAGTTCCCACATAAATAACACTATAACGGGGCGGATTTGTCATTAAATTACAAAGTGCAAGAACAATGATCCAAGTTAAATTAAAGTCTCGGATTTCGTCTGTGCTCAAGACCTGCACCACCTGCGTCTAAAACACTACTGAGAACACAATTTACGTTCCCTTTGTGACTTTTATGTATTATTTTACATATTTAGGTACTGCACGTCCGTTCATAGCTTTAATTCGCCAGATGTTCAGCGTCTGTTTTTCATTTGAGAGCTTTTAAAGCGGAATAAAAATTATAGTTTTATGTCTCGTTGAGCTTTTGTCGGATTCAAAGGACTAATTCGGTTGACTCAAATAAATATTTAATAATGTTGTATGATAAATGTTTTAGTTAAGATAAGGATTTAATAAATATAAAACGTGGGTAGGTTTATGATGTTGCTAAAGTTGTTGAGCCAGTTCTATTATAGTGTTAAGTAAACATTCAAATTATAAAAAAAACTTGGGAATGAAGCGCCAAGGACAACAATTGGTATTTTTGCATTTTGTTTTAGTAAAGTGCAAAAACCTTTTATAGGTATGAGTTTTTTTGTAACAATATCTCAGCTTGTATAACCAAATTAACTTGTGACAACTTTAAAACGCTCGTGAAGAGTGTTCTGATTGAAAAGGCATACTATACAGTTAACGAATATTTAGACAATGATCCTTTTAATGTGTAAGCAATATAACGGGACAGTATAATAATACTTTTATTATTAGAACTAGCTTTCCGCCCGCGGCTTCGCCCACGTGTAATTTGGTTAAGTTTATAGCGATTTTAAATGATCGAAATGATGATCGAAAGGGCTTTCTTTCACGGGCTAAAATCTTGTTACAATTGGAATTATATATAGCCTGTGTTAATCAGGGATGATGTAGCTTTACAGGATCGGATGATTCGGGGAAATCGAGGGCAACTTTCAAATTAACGTACAGGCAATTAATATTCAGACAATTTTATATTCTGATAGTCATCTTCTTATGTTGATGAGCTGATGATGGAAGGTAAAAAGGTTTTTTTTTGGTAGAATTTTGGTAGAAGAACAACACTAAACACGCTTAAAGTGATCTCAGGCCGGCGGTAGACATAGAAAAACTCATAAAAGATTATAAGCCCCGACTATGTAAAGGCGTACTTATCGAAATAATTTCTCAATTTAATACAACACAAGTTTAATACTATTATAAACAATAGAAGTGCAAACAAGGTCATAAATACGTCTGAAGTACCGGCCTATATATAATCTTGGTAAGTGATAAATTGGTAGACAGCACGCGAGCGACACAGCTGCTTCCGGTTAACCCGCTTCATACCTCTGCAGATACCTAGAGGTGTTGGCCATATCTTAACGTGTTTGAATTAACCCGAATTGGGTAGACACTTTTCGATGAGTGTCCAATGCTTTGAATATCTTTATTACTTATTCTCACGGATTTTTGCCTAATGTGCAGTGTAAGAATACCCTAATTCTCAATTAATCCATACTAATGTTATAAATGTGAAAGTAACTATGTCGCTTTCACGCTTAAATTACTTAACCGGTGTCGATGTAATTTGGCATGGAGGTGAAAAAAAAGGTTTGAAAGGGTCCGCTAGTTCAACCCGAAGGAAGGATTTTGTATAAAAATTTCACCAGAACTTTGCTAAAGCTGAATTCCATTTCTATTTAAGACGGAAGTCGCGGGAAAAAGCTACTTGTTAATTATACAAGCTTTTTATTAATCCGGTTATATGGAGCTTTTCAGGAATAACGCCTCATTTTTATTTAGTTTTCATTTAATTATTGTGTGATTGTTATGTCAATAAACTTTTTATCTTTGTTTCCCGAGCCTGAGTTATTAATTTCAATTAAGCTGTGTTTTAGATGTAAATATATCACACATATATTTTTGACAATAAACACACATATATGTAGGCCGAAATGTATTTTATAATCTCATATGTCATATAAATGTCTTTAAATTTAAAAAAAAATAAGTTAGATGCACCAAAAACTCGGTGCTTAAATACGTGCATGATTTTGTACACTACATTTTGTGCTTTTAAGCTTTGACGTTGACATGATCAGATATAATTTTGTTCAGATGATAAACGAAAAGTTAAAGCGCATATGACTTACCTGTAAGAGACAGTAATATTTGAAGAAGAGTGGAAGCTATTGCAACTCCAAACAGGCCTTGCATTGTCTAGGTACTGTAAGTTGCCACATTTGAATTAGACTCTCTCAAGCATTCCATGGCATAGATTCTAGAGTCTTCTTCAATGGCCTCGACGCATTATTCCTGAAACACATAATACATTGTGTAAGAAAAAGAAGCTTCTTTACTACTTTCTACTTCCTCACTAGCCTTCATCTACCCAAAGTAGTTCTATGCTTCTAGTAATTTTAATGTGTGTGTTTAAATTTGTGGAAGGAATCCGACTTTAGTTACGGAATAAATAGGTTAGTTAGATAGTTTGTTTAAAGCTACAAAAATCTAATGTATGCTATGAAGTCAATCCAACATTCATTAGGAAGCTTTATATTTTTTTTATAATATTGAAAAGCATTAGACACATATCCGGCATAGTTAAATATTTTCTTTTACCAATTTACCAATATCCGTAGAAAAAGGTTTTTTTTTCAGACTGGCAACAGAGACAATAATGCATTTTTATTATATAATCCGATGTGTTTTAGTTGACATTTCATATATTTAAGGCAACACTTGAATGTACCGTGATATAAGCTTTAAGCTCCTTTTATCACGCGATGGGGTCGTTATACCAAGTTGTTTGATATAAAGTTCGAGGGCACACTCAACACACTATCTTGGGAAATTTGTAATAGAAAATACTATACGCCTTTAACATTAATTGAACGTGCTTAGTCAGCCTTAAAATTAAAAAATAATAATCGTGTATTTGGTCAATTTAATAGTAAAATAAATAAAGTTACTGTCCTAGATTCGATCCTCTGTACGACCAACATTATTTATAATTGTTGGCTGAGATATAATTAAATATTTATTTTCAGTTCGTTTTGACAAGGGGGTATAGGGATAGTGCCTCCATTTAAGTTATAATCTACTTGTTATTGGAGAACACGCTCTCTCGCTTATTAATCGATTAAATACAAAAAAAAAAAACAATGAATCATTTATTTATTTACACTTTATTGCACTTAAACAGTAGAAGTGAATGACGTTAATAGATATTAGAACACATAAGAGCAACAGCCGGCCTCATCCAGGTAACCAAACACAAAGAAAAAAAATACAAAAAAAAGATGTAATATATCGTTTACGTATATATATATATAAAATACATTTGTTAAATGTATTTTAAAGTAATTTTTATTAATAACCGCGGCAGATATAAAAAATGTCAATATTATGTTAGAAGTGCTGTATAGAATGGGGGCATGCAGAGTGGAAATGTCAGAGATTTTTTTTTTTTGTTGAAAAGGTCCGCTTTTCCAAAGCCACGTCGTCGCATTGAATGCGTTTTAATGAAAAAAACACGCGCCGATTCGCTACAGTCAAGGGAATTAAATCCTCAGAGCGGCTCGCGATTTCAAACACATCGGAATTTTCATTTGGACGAATATTATTTTCATAGATTCCTATATGAATTGAATAGAAGGTAAGGCTTCGATTGTTACGGACGATGTGTAATATGGTTTTGAAGGTAGATTTGTTTTTTTTCGGTATACCCTCCAAATCTAATAATTTTTGGCCTTGTTAAGTATAGAAAAGGATGTGATTGTTTGTTCAAACTTTTGATTATTGTAAGCACATAACATTTTTAAGTATGTCATTAAAAGGAAATTTATTAAAAAAGGCTTGCTATTATAAAAGTTATTATACGAACACTCCGTATGGTAATATAATTGTGAAAATACCACAATAAAATTAAAACCCCACTGCATCTTGTAGGTTCATCTCAGCTGAGGAGTGAACCCATGTAATGCCTTAGTTTTAGTTACGTTCAAAATTAATATAATTTTGTATGAAACTTTATATTGTAGTTTTGTATGAGCTATCGAGTTTCTTGGCGGTTCATCTCAGTAAACCGCCTTCTAAACCCGTGGTAGTGTTAAATGACTTGATTAAAGATATTATGAGTTTGAGTTTAAATGTGTAAAGAATTTGAATTCATCAAGTTTGATATATTAAAAAATCGTTTTTCTTACATGCGTCGGTATGTTTATTCTTTAACTTATAATGTACAAACTTGTCTCACAAAGTCTCTAGTTACGCATAAAATAAATAAATACAAAAATAACACAGACAATTGTTATTTAATTATTTTTGTCGTTTATTAAATAGGTTAAATATATATAAACGAATTACATAAGCGATTAATGAGTATTCGTTGTAATATTTTATTATATGTAACAAAATAAATTAATATAATAATGATATTTGATTTTAATTAGTTATTATTTACCTATTTAGTTATTACCTTACTGTTTTAAAAATAAGAAATTCATTTACTTTTTAGTATTTAATATATTTCAAACCTTATAAAGGATCATTGTAAGTACTCTATACTTCTCCAAAATGTTGAAAAAGCCTAGTATTAAACACAGTTACAAACATATTAAATTCATTTTAGTGTTTTAATTTTTATTTATTTATTTAATCTGAATATTATTTTATTTTAAGTTTTCATATAAATGTTTTATTATCTTATAAGTTTCTTGTTTCGTTAATATATTTAGAACATATGTTGTTTGGGGAAAGACTTAATAAAATAAATAAATTGTCCTTTTTAGTATAATTTAACAATATTTAATTAAATGTTATAAAATAGATTTTACTCTTGTAACAATAACGAATGACATAATATTTATTAACGGTTCGCCTCACAATTATATATTTGTTTGATATACTAAAAAAGTTAATATTATTTTAATAAGACTAAATTTTATGGTTATATGTTGTTTTTCATTTTTTTTTGAATTATGATCGCACTTAGAAATAGGTTGTATATAACTTGAATTAAATTCTTAACATTTGAAAGCTAATAATTATTTCAAAGTTTTTAAACAGTTAGATTTTTTAAAGTGGTAATATTAATATTCTTAATAATCAAAACTGCTAATTAAGGAGGTTTCAATTTAAGTGTTGGCATTTTTTTATATTTTCCTGTAAGTAATAAGGCTACAAACAACTTAAATAATAAAGACAATACTCACATAATTTACTTAAACTATCCCAAAACCTTAATTCCTATGCATAAATACCACAGAGACTAACAGTTAAATGTTACGTTCCATTCAATGATCGTAAATCTAAAAGTTCCCGCCATTTTCAAAAATAGTTACAGACGTCTCATCTCCACGACGCGCGCGACGCTACTGAAAACATGCTACACGGAGGCTTGCAGTCAACACGTCCTGAATGGTCTATCTTTCAACTTTTCCAACCAAAGGTTTACAATAAACACCATATGTTCGACCCTTTTGCCAAATACAAAAACGACTTTAAGTCTATGTAGCTAAGATCGAATTCACAACAATCAAATATTGTGTTACGTCACATTTATCGTGCGCGGAGTGAAATGTAGACGCAGTTGATTCGAAAATGGAACAAATAAACTTTTCACGCATCGTATTTTATACCGTCTGTCTTTATTATAAGGTCTATATTTGGTTTTAACCAACTGTTTGGATATATTTAATACCACGGATGTTGTTGAAAAGTTTTCGCCGGCGGAAAGGGATGAATATAGATTTAAGTGACAAAGGGTACGGCCTACCGAGGTGGGGATGATCTTAAAGCGCAAAGATTTGTTTAAAAAAACCCCCCAAAGAAAATTCAATGCCCATTGAATTTGAATCAGTTAAAACGCTGAAAGAAACTCGCATAAAACTTTGACATTGGTAAATAAGAGAGTACGCTTCAAAATGTGAATAATAGGAGCGGGAGCTTTTAACCAATACTAGAAAAAGCTTTATAGTTATCAACTTTTCTCCACGATTTGTTTTGAAAGGACTATTTGACTTTTAGTTTAAGTTTATAAGTTAATAAACATACCTATAGATAAGAACCAGCTGCCCGCCACGGTATTTCTGAACCAATACGACTTAGAGTCATTTAAGAAAAAAGCGTACCGCTCCCTTAAAGGCCAGTAACGCACTCACGAGCTCCCAGCCGAGTGAGCTTACCCCCCTCTTCTAAAAAAAAGGCCTGCAGATGTCCTAGTGCGACTCAAATACGATCTGTAAGTCAAGATTAACTCATTGTAAATGTGTTAGAAGTTTATTTGTTTGAACATACGTGAATTACAGTAGACAGTTATTTCTACTTCTACAAACCCATATCCTTCAAAGCTCTCCAGCGATAACAGTTGTCAGCTTTAAATAGTGCTTTTCATACAAACTACGGGTACAAACGTGAGTAAACATGCAAACTTAAATAGTGACTTTAACAAGTTCCAATTATTTGAAACATATTTGAACTTTCTGTTTATATACCAAATCCATTCAAAATAAGTTACATTACAAAGATGGGAGTGAACTTCATTACCAGAACTCTGAAAAGATGATTGTTCAACTAAGGCTGGATTTAACGTGAAATACTTCACATTTGGTAAGTTTTGAACTTTGTCACAATATAGTGAACTGTTTTAAAACCTTAGTTATATCTAACTGGGTTAACTAAAACTTAAAATATCTTTATTCCTATAGGTATCTATGGTACAATTATGAATCGTCAGCAAAATAAGTTATAAAAAAATATCGACTATACATTTACTGCCAGTTCCCAAATCGAGGGCGTAGAGCGGACGAGAAGAACTGGCAAGGAACTCTCCGCCATACCTTTAAATCGCCTGAATGTTTCACAGCACGGTTGTAAAGATCTGCAACCATTACACCATGCACAGTATCTATATGAAATAAAAACAATAAAAAATAATCTTTACTATCACGGTTGGAAAAGCTTATAGGAGCGCATATTTACGTTATAGTGAGAACAACCCGCAAGCACACAGTACACCGAGATAAATTCAAGAAAAATGTTTAGCTGGACTAGTGCAAAAAAGTTGAGTTCTGTTCGAATGAGTAGTGGGGACGTACATCTTGATCTCACTATATTTGGTATGATAAGAGGGTAAAATTTACAAGTCTGAACATTTTATCGGAGAGATTAGTCGCTGAAGCCGGAAAACTTTGACCTCGGTCAGACATATCAACAAAGAGATTCTCAAAGTGCTTAGTAACAATGTATTGCCAAAAGAAAATACACTATCAAATCAAAACAGAACTTTATACATATAGGTTTCTTATAGTTATGAGTCGTCGGAAAATATAACTTTTTGAGTGGGAGTGCCATGCTGTTACTTAGAGTTTCGGCCGAATGGGCAGGCACGGCCGGAGAAATACTCTCACAGAAAACCGGCGTAAAGTGATGCAATTGGACTTTGTTCATTTTGTACTCGCGTTTCGTTCGGTGAGTGAGATCTTCCGGTGACCATCCTTTCCACTCCCCCGTCCTCTTCCCCTAGCCCCCATTTCCTAATTTTCCTTTAAGGGCCGGCAACGCACTCACGAGCTCCCAGCCGCGTGAGTGCCTACGGGCGGCGACTTCACCTTTATGGTGGGCCTAATGCTCGTTTGCTCATTCTTCTATAAAAAAAAAGACCAAACTGGTTAAACATTCTCCGCATTTAGATCACCAAGTATGTTCTACAGTAGGGTTGTAAAAACCACCCCAGCAAATCAAGAAGTACATACATTTAGCAAGTCGTAATTATTATACATATATAGCTGATATAAATAAAAAAAGACTTATTTTTAAATAAAATGCGTGACCTTTTTTGATAAGCATAAATATAAATCTTTCCCGGGATACGAGTCCACTTCCTTACGGCTGAGAATTGCACGGCTAGAGCTTTATTTCAAAGGTTAAACTTTAATACTTTAACCTCGAAATAGTCTGGGAGAGCTTTCGCAACGCCGATTTCTAAGTTTGGAAGCGTGTTTCAAAACACTTTGAATTTCTAATTCGGTTGTAATGCAACTGCAGTCGGCCATACATTTCACTGTATCAAAAAGTTACACGGTCTTACATAAACTTTGCAACACATATTTTCTTCATTTTAAAACTAAAAACGATTCTTCTACTGACTTTGCCAAGTGTTTGTATCAACCGAGAAACTATTCTTAACAGATCAATTCTTGAGTAGCCTTACAATGCTTTGTTATTTTAATTGTCAGTAGCACAATTTTGTATTAATTGTTTATTTTAAAAGAGCGGCTATCGAGTTTCTTGCCCGTTCTTCTCGGTAGATCTCTGCCTTCCGAACCGGTGGTAGTGTAAAAATTGACGATTCAAAAGTGTCTTTATAAAGACCTACTTGAATAAAGATATTTTGAGTTTGAGTTTAAACCGGCATAAGATAAACTGCGAACGGGTTTTATCATTTTGTCATAAAAAAATGACAATGAACTTTATATAATTCGATTCAATTATTATTAATCATTTACCAATAAATAAATCATATGTAGCTACGAAATCGCTGAACAAATTTTCTTGTTCTCTCTGCATCTGCTACCGCATACATAATGGGGAGTGCTCTGGATTAATTGTTCGGATTAATACATGCAGCTGAATACTGAATACCGACGTCAAGGCAGAATACGAAATTCCATCTGTACCACCTTGACGTCTGGCGCTCCACAACTGTGCGTTTAGTGCAGTTTCTTTCGAGTGCCACTTCTTTGTGGAACCAACTACCAGTGCAGGTATTCTCGTACCGCTACGACTTGGACTTCAAGAAAAGAGCGTACCTTAAAGGCCGGTAACTCACTTGTAAGCCTTGCAGTTGTGAGTTCACTAGAAGTGACTCGCCTGCTTTTGTTTTCATCCTGTTACATTAAAAATAAAACATTGTAAAAAAAAGGCAAGGCTCTGTGTTTAAATTGCAAAATCATACCTTAGGACCTAGGGAATGTGAAAATGCATTTCCACCTTTAAAAAAGGCTATATACAAAATGTTAATACAATAACAGAAATATTTTAAAATGCATTCTGCATTTGTTTCATTGCAGTTAACATTTTGTGAAATATGTCAAGGAAATAATGGCATAGCTTGTAGACTTGTCTCTGGCCGTTTCAGATAATGGTCGGAATTCGGACACGGGCATTTTATTAAGTTTGAAATGTGTCCTTCGCTTTTAAAACAAATCATTTTGTTAATGCATAAGAAATAATAAATTTAAAAACTTTAATAAAATATAAGGACTGTTCGGATAGAGCTTTTATATGTGCTTACTCCAACAACACACACAATATTACACACGTAAAGTGCTCGTTCTAAACTTGGAATACAAAGTTGTCATTTTCTTGTGTATTATTTTAGCGATTTTTTGTGGCTACCAAATACAAACTTATGAATTAACTTACAACCTAATATTAAGTATTTACCTATAAGGCCCAATTATCCTTTATAGAGGCCTCATTTGCTTAATAGAACACTATCATTCGTGGCAACAGCGACTTATGACGAGGATTGTATTTTCTTTAAAAAAAATAATATAAAAATTAGGATGCTTGTGATATGATATTTAGAGCTAAGGAAGTACTCAGTCTTATATTACGTTTTTTACGTAATATTAAACTAACCCAGAGACACTTCTAGTGGGCTTATAAATGTCTTTGTGTTAATAAAACTCCTTGTTTAGATATAAAATAACCGCTGGTTGCATATGCGACTAAATAAAAAAAAAACGCTCAGTATCTAAGTCAAAGCCTCTTCATTCAGTACATAGGACCATTGTAACGTCATAATCGATGATTGTACGCCTGTTAATCATTTAATTTGTTACATTAATTAATTTTACAATAAAATAGGTCACTAGCCTCCACATTAGGATTACCTGTGTCGTGTTCGCACGTGACAAAGCTGAGAAGAAGCAGAGACCTCGGCACGATTGTTTTTTTTTGATATCTGAAACATGTTATAAGCGTTTTTAACTTTCTTTCAGTTGATTGATGACAATAATTAATGTTTTAGATTAACAAAGATTTATCATGTTAATAACGAATTAATTTGGGTTCGCATCTATCAAACGTCCACAGATATAAGATCAACCAAGTTTCTAATCGAGCCATACTTTCAGTAGGAATAAAGTTGTTTCTTAAATAATCTTAGCACAAACCTTGCTTAATGCACTGACTTTCTAGACAACAATTATATATTTATGTCAACAATTATATATCGTTATTATTTATTTATTTTAAATGTTAATGTCATTCTAATAAAACGAAGACGATATTAATGCTCAGAAGAAAGTAAGAATATACTCGTATATAGTATAGACTAGAAATTTTCAAAATAAAAATGCTTTTACATTGTTTACTGTGACTCTTTTGAAATCATACAGAATGAGAAATGACACAGTCGATTTAAAAGAATAATGACATTGGAATGAATTCTTCAAAGTCCAAAGTATACGTTGAATGGACGCTGTCAAAAGCTTCATACATCTTATATTATATCAGTATTTTTATTTATCATAACAAAAATTAAGATACCTTTAGAAAATTAATGATCGGCCAAGTCCTCGAAGCGTGTGTGTTATTTCCACGTACTTTTATCACAAAAATCACAACGCAATCCGCTGATATTTAATTGTAATAATATAGAATAACATTTCTGTTATTTCAATTTATTTAAAACGCAAAAAAAACACAGCGACTCGTCACAATTGCGGTGCGCGGGCGCCATGTTGTTTAAAAAGTCATACAAGATGGCCGCCTTTAGCTGTGACGACATCGCCTAGCTTGACATCAACTATGATGTCAATCTGTTTTACGTTAACTCTGGTATATTATTCTGCATATCGAATAAAAGTAAAAATATCAGTCGTTTATTTCAACACAATACATAAATAAAAGGTAAATTCTGAGGAAAAACTTAATCTTGGTACTCAGTGGGGTCATAGTATTACGTCAAGAGGCAGCCCACTCGGTCTCATACCTTTTAATAAGAATCCTCAACACTCAAGTGGCATTCTCAGCAATATTTTGGATAGATCATTAAAATTAATAAGCAAACACTTTTAAAACGATTAGTATGAGAAAATAGGGATTTTTTTTATACAAAACATGGCATTACAAGAGGTTTAATCACAATTGGTCTTTAAATAATATTGAGGAATAAGATTGAGGAAAGCAATAGTTTGTACAATAATCTCTTGGGTAGCTGATAAATTACATATAGTATAGTATAGTATACTTCGCACCCTTTGCACCTGTCTTATTATATTTTAAGTATTCTTTTATCGTGTGGGTTGTCTGGAAGAGATCGCTTATTAGCGATAAGGCCGCCCGTTGCTCTTACATGTACTAACATCTTTTAATGTCATTTGCTTCTGGTGTTTAAGTGCAATAAAGTGTAAAATAAATAAATATATATATATATATATATATATATATATATATATATATATTTTAAATAACATTCACTTGAATCTAGTCGTGAGCATTACGATATGATGCATTTACATGACTTGGTCCCGGGCAGAATAGACTGTAGCATTGTATGCAGAAGTATGCCTTCTGGTACCTTATCACATTCGCAGCTGTGCCTTATTCCAGATCTTTGATGAAAGTACGAGCTACGGACAAAACTTAGTCTTGTACCGCGCAGGCAGAGCTTACATGGAATCCAATTAGTATAAAGAGAAATTCTTTTAAAAACAAACTTATCAAAGAGTCAACCTCACACACTCACTCACACAGCAACTACATTACACACTCATATTGAATACACCATTTTTTCGTATTGTTGTTTTTGGTCTTATATACGTTAGTATTACTTTCTTGTTCTATGTTTTAACCCTATTTTGGCCTCGTTTTTATGTCATCTTAATATGTATACTGTTTTGTTATGCTGTATGGGTTTGAGAAATAAATAAATAAAATATTAAAACACCACAGTCAATATCGTAAACACAAAGTCAAATCTTTTGATTCAGTAAGGACCGTTTTGAATCGGCTTAAATCAACGCCTGTTCGTACGCGATCAAGCTGAAAAAAAGCAGGCGAGTTACTCAAACTGAGTTGTTTTTTTTGTGATAAACAATGATTTTTGAGCAAGGCAAAAGTGGTGCAAATTATGATAAACAAAATAATCAGATATTTTATAAAATGCTTTTTCTAAAAGCTTTTAACTAATTTAAATTTCAAAGGGAAAGTCAAGTTGCTTGGAATTTTGTTACAGGACGCACATTGGTCTTTGTAGTAGTAGTAACTATATGGAGTAGTGGGTACGTAAAATAATATTTTTCCAGTCGCTACAACTAAATATAAAATGCAAATGCTATAACCAACTTCCGTCGTACACTTGTCGATTTCCAAGTGAATATTCAAAGTGGCCGCTTTCAAAAATGCCTTTACTCTAAAGGAAGCGCTGTGATCGGTGAAGACGCCCTTTAAACTGATATAAACATGGAAACAACAGCCTTATTACGGTTATTTGTGGGGTGATTGCGCGATTATGTTGGATACGGAATCGCATAGAATCGCGCTGCTACGCCACTGTGTAAGACATATGTGGATTGTTCTTAACAGACTTTGTCTTTATTTTAGCATTGAAATATATTTTAATACTGAGTTCTGAATCGGATAATTTGCCAACCTTGCCAAACCCCCTTATTTAATCAACCCATTTTCTAAATTGCCTTCCTCTTTTTCTTTTATTTTTAATGAAAATTTTGAACATACATACCGAAAAACGTATCAGAATCGTGCAAGAGGCTCCTTTGTTTCATAATAATGATCTCCCAAGAGGGAGCAGACTCATTCGAACACACTTCCGGTGCATTCAAAGACAACAGACGGCTTTTCTTATACAAATAAGACAATGTAGTTCCTATAAGCATTGTAAAGGCTAAAGGGGATTTCATTAAACTATAATTCCTCTTGTATTGGTTTTGATAGCCAGTTAATTAAATGGTGAGACCAAAATTTTATAACACCATACTATTGTATTGATAGTTAACAAGAGTTTGTTGGTATCCGGTTTTTTTAAGAACCGAGGTTTAGACCTAAGAAGAAAATTTTCGTACGACACTATGTCTACGGTGAAAACGGTACGGTGTCTACGGTACTACGGTGAAAATACGACTTAGGGTCCGTCAAGAAAAGAGCGTACCACTCCCTAGAAAAGGCCTAGAAAAGGCCGACAGCGCACGAGCTCCCAATCAAGCGTCAGGGGCGGCGACTTCACTTTATAAATAAAATATTTACATACACAATATCGCATGTATATATATGTGTAGATAAATTTTAGCTCTCTTAAACTGAACCTTTTGTGGACACTATCCTTTTAAGGACAACGCAACCTTTAAGAGTGTCTCTCTTGGCAGTCCATAGGCTTCTTTGCCTTATTAAAAAAAAGAGAATCAAACTTAGATTTTTTATTTATATATAGAAGAGGGGGAAACGAGTAGGAGGCCCACCGTAAAGGTAAACACGCTGGCTGGGAGCTCGTGAGTGTTGCATTTAACATTTAATTAATCGTAGATTGTATCTGTAGATTTATAAAATTACATGGTAATAGGGGTTTATCGTGAATTATTAATACAAGAATCTCGTTTATATAAAATTACATGAGTTTTGATAAATTCTTCCCTTGATAAGTGCGATAAATCCGTACAAAACTCACAATCCTCGCTAATATCTAGTGGACTCGCGAAATATTGTGTTCATAACAAAAAATATGACATTGCAACTGCCTTACACTTGACATGGGACGACATAACATGCATCACTTTGACAGCGTGAGTAAATTCCTGCCACGTGAATAAATAATCAGCCTGTTACAAAAAAGAAAATATCAAGTTTCCTCACGTTGAAGATTTATTAAAGTGCGCGATCGTTCTATACACTATAAATATGACGACCGTGTTCTTTTGAGGAAATGTTTTCACATATATTTGAATTTTCTTTTTATTAAAGAAAAAGGTTTTATTATATATCACAATTTTATTTACACCATCATGGTTGGCAATGATATAGTAACAATAAAGCCTTTTATTCAGATCAACTAAACCTAAAACACTATTCTTATACAAACTTAATTACATAATTATATATTATGTAATTAATATACATTATTAATATACATATATTTTGTTTTAATTAATAATCTAATATTTGCTCCCTTTTCATTCTTGTAGATCTGTTTGCCTTGCTCTGGTAGAATGCAAACGCGACCCCAGAAGTCTCCATATACGGAATCGCGGGTTGTAACCCTCGGGTGTACCCGAGGAGTGTTTTAGTGGGTATAGCTCACCGGTCCTCTGAGTAGCAGAGGTTTCCTGGTTAGTGAGTTGAGTCCCACATATCCCCGTGACCTTTAGGTTGCGGGGAACGCGTAAAGTCCAATCGGCCTCATCCAACCCTTTCCATTCTACTCTTTCCTGTGCCACTCTGTTCCACATCACTCCTGCCATTTTCTTTGATATCACCGTCCCATCTTCCCTGTGGTCTACCTCACTTCCTCTTACATTCTCTAGGATACCATTATTTTAGCGTATACATTAGTTCAGCCGCTATAAATATTTTACTATTTCGTTTCTTAAGATTATTGTTTTGATTTTTGCTGTTCTTTTTGTTATGTTTGTTAAGATTATTACTATCGCTTCTTCTTGGTGGGTTGTGGTCTTTTAGCTAGCGCAATAAATGTATGTAAAATTTATTAATAAAACTTGGAAGATATTTTCTGTCAAGTTTTTTTTATATATTGGTGACACTAAGATATATGCTGGGGCTGGCAAATCAATAGCCGCGACATCTTATACCTTTGTGTAGTCTCGCTTTGGCTCGTGATGTCCAGAGAGAACATGCTAGACTCGGGTCTGCACATACACAACATATTTTTTAATATCATTGCGTCACATATCTGCTAATGTGACCGACTGTTTCACGCCGCTAACTAGTGATAAACAAAAAATCCAAATATTACAAGTAGGTTTATCTATATAAATAGTCAAAAATTAAAATGTCATAATTACTTTATTATTTTATTAAATATGCCATATAAATAAATGCTTAAAAAAATAAAATACTACACTTTCGTTATACGACATAACGACCTTATGTAGTAAATAAAGTCACATGATTAAACGCAGCTTTACATACATTTAAATTAAAGTTATGTTATTTAATTAGGAGCTTTCAATTGAGGCTTCAAGGCTTTGTGTCATTGAAGGAGAAAGTTCTAGATCAAAGTTTCCCAGTGCCATCTGTTGCTCAATAATTATTATTGCAAAATTGCAATAGCGATCGTCGGCTATCAGAGTCCAGCCAACACTGGAATTTGAATAAGAAGTAAGATTTGTTTGCCATTAGACAACTGCCTTCTTAAGTAGATAACTGTCTACCGAACCGGTGGTAGTGTAAAAATTGACGGTTCCAAAGTTTGATTTATCTAGCAGGTATTTTCCGCTATGATTGAGTGTGTTCCATAATTAAGTTCAGGTTTGACCTTAAATTGCGACGCATTTTGAGTAGGAGTGTCATGTTGTTACTTAGAGTTTCAGCCGAATGGGCAGGCACGGCCGGAGAAATACCAATCACTCACAGAAAACCGGCGTAAAGTGATACAATTGGACTTTGATCATTTTGTAGTCGCGTTTCGTTCGGTGAGTGTGATCTTCCGGTGCCCATCCTTTCCCCTCCCCCGTCCTCTTCCCCTACCCCTGCATTTCCTAATTTTTCTTTAAAGGCCGGCAATGCACTCACGAGCTACCAGCCGCGTGAGTGTCTATGGGCGGCGACTTCACCTTTATGGTGGGCCTCTTGCTCGTTTGCCCCCTCTTCTATAAAAAAAGACGCAAAGACGAGATGTTTCTCTAAATAAAGTGAGTTTATTCTGGAAAGCAGCAAACTATTTTAAGGTATGCGTCCTCCACACGTGCTGCCTACAAGGCGTCATACTGTGTCGAGTTTTCATTGACGCTGTAAAATCTGATGAAACAATTGACATATTTTTAAATCTACCCTCAATTTTGTTCTCTGCGTGTAATGACAACATTGGTTTATTTATTTATTTTATTTTTGCTTTGTTATATATGTAAAGTTCTCGATTTAACGACAAACTCTCTAAAGCGCCGAAATCAATTGGCTTTGCTTGGTTTGGCTTGTACTCCATTCAAATTTTTCTTCTCCCTATTTAACGACCATTCACTATACCGCCATTAATACACGTACTTTCAGTGTCGTTATATAGACATTACTGTATGTACTGTTTATAAACAAATCTCTCTTATTGTATTGTATATTTATTTATTTACACTTTATTGCACTTAAACACTAGAACCAAATGACGTTAATATATGTTAGTACATATAAGACCAACGAGCGGCCTTATCGCTAATAAGCGATCTCATCCAGACAACCCACACAATAAAAGAATACATAAAAAACAATTAGATCGGTGCAAAGTTTAATAACAGGAAAGAAAACAATTTTACATGCATACAAAACTAAGTGAAGTAATTTTTTGAAAGTAATTTTCTAAACAGAACTCTTATCATATATTAAATGAATAACCCCTTGAACCAAACGAATAAATTAAGTAGCCAGTGTTATTTAGCTAAGCTGTGCCCGCTAACAAAGACATTTTGGCCTAGACACTGTGATATATTAAACGGGAGCACGCAACAATGCCGTATCCGGCCATTTCTACTATTATTTAATACTTTTTTCGTATTCTAAAAGACGATTTCACTAAAAGTTTCAGGTACAAGATATATCTAAGCTCTTCTTCTCACTTTAGACGTAATTCGAATATTATTTTTTGATTTCACGTTCACAGCACCGTTACACACACTAATCACATCTCTCATATTTTGGCCATGTTTTCATTTTTATAATTAATGTGTAATCTGTGGTATTGTTTATTAAAAATAAAAATATAGAATTATTATATACATATTATAAGACAAAGTTATCTTAAAAGAGGTGTTTTCTTTAAACCTTTTTGGATTTGCAATAAATTTTCCAGTGGAAAATAACTGGTTGAAAAGTTAATTAAAGCCGTGGACGGGTCAGCTCCTGAGAGGTTTAAATTATTGCGCTGCTCGTTTTTCACATGATCTAACTGCTACGATGTACTTATATAGCTGCTAATCTAACTGCTACGATGTAAGAATGTAATGTATTAACGTATAAATAAACCCATTTATGGGTAATATACAAATTTCGGTGTAAAATGGTATAAAAAATATATGCCGACCGATTCTTGAGTCTATATTGTCGAGCCAAGCAAAACGGTCAAGCCGTTTCAGAAGTATTTAGGTACAAACAAGCCGACACGAGATTTTTTTTAGTAGAATCTAGAGTTCACTGAGTTGGGTGAGTAATTTATAAGGTAAGGGAACACACATATCAGAAATAATAGAAATTAAATCGAGTTCAAAAATATTGTCTATTACCGCGATCCTGCAACAAACTTCGCGGTTAAATAAATGAGTTAATTCGCTGAAAGGCTCTTGAAAGTTTGATTATGTAGTAAATTTGATTATTCAATATTAGAGATAAGATTATAAATATTACTAGCTGAACCGGCAAACGTTGTTTTGCCATATAAATTATTAAAAAAGTAGAAATAATTGAATTTCACGGTATTTCGTTTACTACATAATAAATTTAATTTATACTTTAGCCTCAATAACACTTGGTAGTCATGCTATTGAATTGTAGCTTAAATGACACGTTTGTCGGTTTACCATAGCAGTGCCATCTATTGATTACTTACTCAATCCAGTCGAAAAGTATCGACATCTGTTAGAGTATTTTGGAGTTAACAGATAATTGTGACTGTCAATTAATTGTATAGACAAATAATTTGCAATAAAATAAAAATGCGACTATAATTAGAGATCTAAAATATCCTATATCTCAAGTTGGACCACACTGCTCATGGTGTGCCAATTTAATTTAAAACCGGTTATGTAGTTTAGGAATCCATCGGGAACAAACATCGTGACAGGAGATTTATATATATTAAGATATAATCATCCTATTTTTTTGTTAGAACCACAACATAGTTTGTTTATATATATAATCTTTGTATGAAACACTAATCTATCCCATATCTCCGTTATGGGCTAGCTGCAGCTCTTGATTGGTATAAACCTGTTTATACATTAAGAAATTTATTCCAACCCGTTCCAAGAGAGAGTTAAATACATTATTAGTTATACTTTTGTAAAGTATTTAAGTGAACAATAACAAGAAATACGAGAACAGCTAATGACGTTATTTCCTATCCCGCAGTGCAGTTAATATAACTTCCAAAGGTATAGGTAACACATAAATTTAACTGCGATAGTAATAGCCTACTGTTACTCGAGTATGATTTAAGGTTCGAGCAAGCTGAAAATGCAGACGATAACCGTCTAGGATTTCCCGTTCTATTTTCAAATGAGTTAACTGCTACGATGTAAGAATGTAATGTATTAACGTATAAATAAACCCATTTATGGGTAATATACAAATTTCGGTGTAAAATGGTATAAAAAATATATGCCGACCGATTCTTGAGTCTATATTGTCGAGCCAAGCAAAACGGTCAAGCCGTTTCAGAAGTATTTAGGTACAAACAAGCCGACACGAGATTTTTTTTAGTAGAATCTAGAGTTCACTGAGTTGGGTGAGTAATTTATAAGGTAAGGGAACACACATATCAGAAATAATAGAAATTAAATCGAGTTCAAAAATATTGTCTATTACCGCGATCCTGCAACAAACTTCGCGGTTAAATAAATGAGTTAATTCGCTGAAAGGCTCTTGAAAGTTTGATTATGTAGTAAATTTGATTATTCAATATTAGAGATAAGATTATAAATATTACTAGCTGAACCGGCAAACGTTGTTTTGCCATATAAATTATTAAAAAAGTAGAAATAATTGAATTTCACGGTATTTCGTTTACTACATAATAAATTTAATTTATACTTTAGCCTCAATAACACTTGGTAGTCATGCTATTGAATTGTAGCTTAAATGACACGTTTGTCGGTTTACCATAGCAGTGCCATCTATTGATTACTTACTCAATCCAGTCGAAAAGTATCGACATCTGTTAGAGTATTTTGGAGTTAACAGATAATTGTGACTGTCAATTAATTGTATAGACAAATAATTTGCAATAAAATAAAAATGCGACTATAATTAGAGATCTAAAATATCCTATATCTCAAGTTGGACCACACTGCTCATGGTGTGCCAATTTAATTTAAAACCGGTTATGTAGTTTAGGAATCCATCGGGAACAAACATCGTGACAGGAGATTTATATATATTAAGATATAATCATCCTATTTTTTTGTTAGAACCACAACATAGTTTGTTTATATATATAATCTTTGTATGAAACACTAATCTATCCCATATCTCCGTTATGGGCTAGCTGCAGCTCTTGATTGGTATAAACCTGTTTATACATTAAGAAATTTATTCCAACCCGTTCCAAGAGAGAGTTAAATACATTATTAGTTATACTTTTGTAAAGTATTTAAGTGAACAATAACAAGAAATACGAGAACAGCTAATGACGTTATTTCCTATCCCGCAGTGCAGTTAATATAACTTCCAAAGGTATAGGTAACACATAAATTTAACTGCGATAGTAATAGCCTACTGTTACTCGAGTATGATTTAAGGTTCGAGCAAGCTGAAAATGCAGACGATAACCGTCTAGGATTTCCCGTTCTATTTTCAAATGAGTTTTATATTTAATATCGTAATATATGGAATACTGTTATACATTCATCAGTAACTGGATTCAATATTAGTAAAAGGTTTTATTCAACTCAATCGGGAAGGTTAAGTTTTTTTACGTTAAGAACATGCTCTGTTAACAATGATAAATTTATTATTTTATATTTTTTTTAATTGATATGTTTTCAAGAATATATAATATACATAAATAGATCAGATAATTTTCAGTAATTGCTATAAGCTATAAGCAAGAACAAAATGAAAAAAAAAAAAAGTATAATAGAAAAAAAATCTACGCATAAATATCATGTAATTTAAAAAAAAAAACTTTACGAATCTAAAAAAACTGATATATTGACAAAGCTTTGTCTATAATAGGCGATCTGATCTATGTAATAAAAAAAATTAAATTAGAAAAATAAAGGAATAATTGCATAATACAGACTTTGTATATAAACAACATATTTTGGCTTGAACACTTGTGTACACTGTAATTACTTAGAACAAAAGAGATTAACGTTGCAATAAAATGCAACAATGCAAATTCGAGAATGCAGCTTAATCGAATTTTATTAGTGCTTTAAATATAAGAAAGTCTTGGAAGTCGGACGGCTGAAATTGCGCCCGGCTTTAAAACTAAGTTCTACCAGTGTATTGTGACGAGCTTTAAAGCTATGACTAGACTAAGGTCGATCGTTTAAGAATATAATAATATATTGCAATTCTCTGTACCTATATAAAGTATTATGTTATTAAAGGTGAGCTTAATTTTGTAACCGATAGATAAACTCAGAACGCTAAGTGATGTGTTCTTTTCTATTACCAACTAACAGAAAAGAATCTCACCTTGACGTCTGGCGCTCCATAACTGTGCGTTTAAGGCAGATTCGGCCGCGCACCACCTCTTTGTGGAACCAACTGCCAGCAAAGGTATTCCCGAACCGCTAAGACCTGGGGGCCTTTATTAAAAGAGCGTACCTCTCTCTTAAATAATCTCTCTCATACTTACTTTTGAGCCTAGCATTGCAGAAGTCCAAACGCGCCGGTTAGCACTCCACTCGAAGTGACCCGCCTGCTCGTTTGTCTCCTGTAAAATGCATACATTTAAGATCAATGTAATGTAAAAACTTAAAAGCATATTATATCAAGCATCTTCAATTTATATTATTTCCACATATAATCGTGTCTGTATGAAGCACAATTGATATAAGATCAATTTGACCACTCCAGGGTTCAATTATCTTCATAAAGCTAAACCTCACAACAAACTGGTTACCTATATTTTTTTTTAATGCAAGCGGGGATAATTAGCGATGTCTATCACAAGACATTTTTTTAAACAGATACACAATGTTTTTTAACCTGTCTCGCAAAGCAATAAAATTAAAACAAATTAGATAAATTACACGAGATTACCCTAACATTTTAACTGACCTCCCATTTTGTCTGGAGCGGGGGAATGGTTTTTTGTTTGGTTGCATTTAAATTTGTTAGAATAAATTGTTTAAATAGAATCTTTGTTTTCAAATGGAAATCGTGTTGAAGACTTAAAATGTGAAGATAAGGCTTTTTCGCTATGTTTGAAACATGACGTTTAACTTTTAAGATATAAAAATTATCAATTCGCCCAAAAATCAATTAAAAATTTACGCATTTAATTGCGCTTATCTTCTGTTTGACGTGCGTTACGTACAACATTGATAAACCCTACGTAAAATCGACAAAGATGCTGTCTAATTGCTGAAAATAGAATTAAGAAAAGCTATGCAAGACATTTAACATACTTAACGACCAAGTTAATGTAAGTACATCAGCTTCACGATGCAAAAAATTCAATTGATATTACATTTGTGATATGCAAGTCAAAGAATCCAGCAAGCCGTGGCCCTGGGCGCGGGCTACGTTTTCCCGTGTTCCGGAGCACAGATAAACCGCTTCCTTTTCCTGTACCTTTACGGACAAAGGCTGTATACACCTGTGAACTTAATACAACTATACTTAAAACTACTTCGAAACAAATACGTCCAGCCACTCTATAGATACGTAAAATAGTTAAGGTGTGTGTACAAGTTTTTAAATTAAACGTATGCACATATAACATATATAAAAATATAAATACAATACATATATGAAGGTGCTTTAATGTTTTGAGTGTGTCAAGAAACGTCAAGAATAACAATGGTGGGTTGACGTTTCTTCACTCTGACGCAACTCTCTTGGCGTGCAGCGTTGGAACGGAGGAGATCCACGCTCATCGGAGGATTTAGATCCGTTCGCATCGCGCCCAAGCGAGACGTGTTCGGTGGAATGTCACTGTGTCCCAATTAATTATAAAGTGCTGATCATAATTCTGTTCATATTTGTGAAAATAATAATCGTACATTGTTGATTATCTTCAACGCGTGGTTTTGATTCTCCTCGCCCGCCTCTCACGATAGCTCGGCAGCCATGATGAATACAGAATTGACTGATGACCACGTGCCCTTATATATATATATATATATAATTTATAACGCATAAACTTTACTTTTACATGTTTACACGTGTGTATGTCCTACATGTTGAGTCTTTTGGTTTTGGTTATTTGATTTTCCAAAGTTTGAGAACGAACGAGGCTTCGGGGTTCGTTTTCCGGTACGAACAACATTGGTATACTCAGCATTTGTTGTCTGCATTACACTCTATTACATTTTATTTATTCACACTTTGTTGCGCTAAAACAGTAGAAGTTGATAATGTTTATAGTTATTGCATAAAAGAGAAATTGCATAGTAGAGCGGTTCGAATAGTCGCTGACCAGTCACTCTCCGACCGGCTTGATCCTTTGGCGCTGCGTAGAGATGTTGGATCCCTCAGCATCTTCTATCGCATTTACCGTGGGGTGTGTTCGGAGGAGTTGTTCGGATTAATACCTGCAGCTAAATTTCATCTTCGGACATCAAGGCAGAATGCGAAATTCCACCCGTATCACCTTGATGTCTATCGTTCCACCACTGCGCGTTTCGTAAGACATTTCTTACCATGCACCACCACGTTATGGAACAAGCTGCCCGCCACGGTATTTCCGAACCACTACGACTTAGGGTCCTACAAGAAAAAAGCGTACAAATCCCTAAAAGGCCGGCAACGCACTCATGAGCTCCCAGCCACATGAGTGTCCATGGGCGGCGACTACACCTTTTTGGTGGGCCTCCTGCTCTTTTGCCCCCTCTTCTATAAAAAAAAATGGGCGGCCTTATATCTAATAAGCAATCTCTTCCAACCAACCACTATTTGTATGATATATTAGTATATGTAGGCATTTTGAACAATTACTTATTTATTTAATAAGGCACACACCAACAACACACATACAAACAAACAAGGCATGTATGTGCATAAATTATAGGGATGCACAGCATTACAGGTATACAATGTTAAAAAAACAACCAAACAATCATATATAACAAAAAAAACTCTACACACAGAAATAAAACAAAAAATGAACGTTCCCAAATTGGAGTCTATTGGCGAAACAAGGTTCGCAACAATTTGCGTCTGAGACATGGAGACTATCACTAAATGGATCAGCGTCGCATGTCCTCAGAGCACAATTCATCGATGACAGGCATCTAATGAGTGGACTGTTACAACCTACGTTTGTCCTCGCTATCTGGCTGTAAAAAAGATTACATGGTTTTCTAGTCCAACTATTTATTTAAAAAAAAAATTATATAGCTGCTAACGAATATTTACAAACGCGGTATACCTTTTAGCCAGCTGAATTCCACACACAAATTTCCAATTCGACATTGATTTACAGAACTGTTTGACATTGGCAAAACGAGCACAGGAAAAAAATGCCTCGGATTGGGACAGGGCGTCCGCGCTCCCGTAATTTAATCTTGTATCACTTTGAGTAAGCCTTACAAAATTACTAACGGGAAATGATTCTCTTATATCATTCTTATGAATTTATAAATCACTAGCTGATTAACGTCGTTATGCCAAAAAAAAAATGTCTCTAAAAATAGATGTTGGCCGATTCTCAGACCTACTCAATGTGCTCAGAAAATTTCAGAAGAATCGGTCAACCCGTTTCGGAGGAGTAAGTGAACGAAAACTGTGACACGAGGATTTTATAGATCAGATTAAAAGTCCAAGGTCTAATCTTGTGTTGTAATTAAAAAGTCGTTTTCGTCGTTAAAATACATAAAAGTAGTGCATTCTCTAGACCGCTGACTTCTCTCTCGGCCATACGTTCTCAAGGACCAAGGACAGTCTTATACTTACCAAGGATATGCTAAGTTTTACTATTACTAAGCAGTTCAAAGAAGTAACAACGCGTCTATGTTTTAGTAATGATAAAAATTAATTTCAATCAAATAAAAAATTAGCCTTTTAATTCTGTATGTTGCCTGGTAAAGATCGCTTGTGATCGATAAGGCCGCCCGTTGCTCTTATATGTACTAACAACAATTAACATTATCAAATTCTACTGTTTTTGTGCGACAAAGTGTGAATAAACAAATAAAAATACTATATTATATAAATATCCCAACCACTTCACAGAGCAAATGCGTCCTCCCAACCATTTACTATATATATATAGTATATGGTTAGGAGGACTACTCGTATATATATATATATATATATACGTATATTGTTAAGGCACAAATAACTTTAGTTACGCAATAAGACTAATTTAATACGTTATAACAACATCTACTGTGTACAAAACTATTTATCTCAATATGATATTTTAATTAGAATACAAAGGCAAACTTAATTACTTCGGAAACCCTCTTCATTATTACACCAATGAATTTAACCGTCGAACTCAAGGCAATAACTAAAACTAAATACGTTTGTAACAACTTGTTGTGTTATCAGACGAACCAAATGTTTGCACACACCGCTAACTTGTTGTAGTGAAAACTTTGACGCAAGCCTCATTCGGATTTAGGTTTTTGTATGTAACATGAGGCAAACGAACAAGTGGGTCACTATGAGTGTGCAACGTCAGGCTTACTAGGGAGTTGCCGATCTTTAAGGGCTATGCTTCTGAAGACCCCCGAATCGTAATGGTTCGGGAATACCAGCGCTGTCAGGTTGTGTGCGGCTCAAAAAGCCTCAAAACGACTGTCTTTTAAAGATCCAAGAGTTCTAAATGTGGATATTATTAATCGTAGTGTAACCGTGTACAGTGTAAATCAGTGAAAACAAATGAAGACCATCAGTCAGGGGGAGGCCGCTCGGGTCGTCGTTAGTGGTTGTAACCTCGAGCGATAAATCTCGACGCCTTGAGGACAGACCTATAAAACAAGCCTGATCGGTTTTATAATTTAGTCACATCAACAGGGAGCAATGAGAAATGTGGCCACACATTAAAAATCATTTTTTTTTGTTTTCAGAGATGAATGGACTATGCTTTTGTTATTTGAATTAATGTAACATGTTATTTTAAAAGAAACTTTTGTAGTTTCTTCTCGGTAGATAGGTTCCGAAACGGTGGTAATGTTAAAAAATTACGATTCAAAAGTGTCTTTATAAAGACGTAGTTGAATAATGATATTTTGAGTTTTAGTAATATATATTTCAATGGAACTTTTAAAACCGTACTGTAAAACGTGGTGATTTAAAGGTGTGCCAGCGAGTTTCTTCTCATCCGCTTTACGCCATAGACTTGAGAATTGGCTGAACGTAGAGTAAATTTTCTTCTATAACCTTTAAATTCATGTGTAAAAAAAAGTTATCTTTGGTTTGATTAAATATTGAACCAAAATAGATGCATTCTACAATGCCATTATTTTGTCCTTTCGTCTCTTTAGACGCATTTTATAAATTAACCTCATAACGTATATTTTTACAATAATATATATACTATCTATAAACTTAAAATAAACAACACGAATATTTATAGAGAACAATAATTTCAGAACTAGCGTTCAGGTGGATCCTGTCACAAAACCTAAAAGCTATGGTTGAAACCGACAAATGGACGACAATATATTTTTATTTATAGGCACTAACAGGACGAAATGTTATACGTGTCCATTTCCATATGTGTGACATATATAATCTGTGAGACTATCACTATATTAATTCAAAGCTAAATTGATGTTATTGAATATATATAGATATATGTAAATGATATGATTATACATTATAATAATAAAACCTCCTTTAAAAAACAAATCCATTAGAAACTCTTTTGAAAAACAAATTCTCATTAATTAAAAAAACGTAGATGTTCTGTCATGTCTGTGGTAAGCGGTTCTTCTGTGTCCGATAGACGTAGAGGTACGTATACTTTTGTAAAATTATTGTTTATTATTATTATTATAAGTATAACTGTGTTTCGGCTAATATTGCAAGTCACATATAATCCTGACAATAGATAATTAAGCATAATATATAACGAAGGAAGAGTCTCCGTAGGGTTTTTGTAAGGCGTCTGCATTGCCGACTTCACGATTACCACTCATTATAAAACACTTCGCTGATATTCGACAGGTTTTATTTTCACTATTAACTGTCGTGCAGTTACATCCATCTTTTATAATAATGACATGTTCGCAATTGTTTTTCTTTCACAGACTACGTATTGAAATAATAAGGATGACATTTCATAGCGTAATAAACTTGAAAGTATTCAACTTATGTTTTTAAACTTATTGTAGGACAATTAAATTATGCCTGAATTTAATTATTCTAATACTAATTGTTGTAGTTGCGCCGATATATATAATGATGGAATTAGAAACATAAGTACATAATAGTTATTTTAATATAGAAAATATAACAATCGAACGGAACACTTTGGTATTTTTTAATTTTTTTTTCAAGTAATAATTAGAGTCATTACTCTATAGTTTACTGATATGCACATTTAAAAGGTTTAATTAAAAAAAACTTTCCGCATGAAAAGTACAATTATAAGGTAACAAGCTGATCCCTTATAATATTAAGTATTTCTAAGTAATTTGTAGTGTAGACTAAAGTTGGCGGAGATAACTAATTAAATGACGATTGATCAGTCATCCACCGGGGATAAAAATTATAATTAAATTACTTTAATAAAAAAACAGGGTTGTATATATTCTTAAGGCCACATAATAAAAAAAAAATCGTAATATATTTTTAAATGATGTTAGCAGCTTTTCAGACTTGAGAGATTCGGTAAAGATCGGTCAAGCCGTTTCGGAGGTGTACTCAAACTCAAACTCAAAATATCTTTATTCAAGTAGGTCTTTATAAAGACACTTTTGAATCGTCAATTTTTACACTACCACCGGTTCTATAGTCATCTATCGAGAAGAACCGGCAAAAAACTCGATAGCTACTCTTTTAAAATAAACAATTGATACAAAATTGTGTTACTGACAATTCAAATAACAAAGCATTGTAAGGCTACTCAAGAATTGAACTGTCCCGATGCTGAACCAATTGCCGACACATTAAAGGGATCTCTGTCCTCTAAATATTCGTTTACGGTATAGTATGCCTTTTCAACCAAAATACCCTTTTCGCGCGTTTTAAATTTGTACGGTAACTATCATTGTGACACGGAAATTTTATATAATAGAGTAGCGAAGTAACTAAGCTTAAAGCTCCTGTTGATTTTATTTTATTTTTTTAATTTTTATTTCTTAAACCTATACGGCTTATTACATGAAGTTTACACAATAAAAATAGATTTAAAACAAAGCCAAAATAAGGTTAAAACATACAATCGAAAATAGAATCCAAGATCAGAAAAAAATAATACAACAAAAAAAACACCAACAGAAAAAAATAAATATATATATATATATATATATATATATATGAACAAGTGCAGTATATTATGTAAAGAACGAGCATTTAAGTGTGTGTGTGTATTAGTGTGTGCAATGGTGTTTCTGTGTGAGAAGTTGATTAAGAGTAATTTACATAAAAACAAAACCAAACGATAATTTCAATTACATTTTTTTCCAATTTAACTTGTATATGCATTATTTCTATAAAAATGCTTTGCGTGTATCATTACCAACCAAAACAGGTGGCTATATTAAAACCGAAAACACTAGACTTTTAATCTCTGTGCACCGAACGTGTAACCGCTGCATTCATACACCTATTTTTAATCTTCATTCTAGTATCGCTCTGTTATGAAAATCATTGTTTCGTATAGAAAAACCTTTTTTTTTAACAATTTTGTATGAATCCTTTAAATATATAAATAAAGACAATGTTACTTTTCTTAAATTACTTTAAAAAGAGATTTTTTCAAGATTTGTATTAGGATCACCAAAAAAACAACCAGGCTGAGTTTCTTGCCTGCTTCTTCTCAGCTTGGTAGTGTACAGGCGTAGAGTAATTTAGATTTAAGACCATTTTTAATCGTCCTTTAGTCCTTGCTGAATGAAAGCATGACACGTTCAGAGTATTATAAAATATAATATATTTTGTTTACGAGAAAAACACTATTAAATCGGTCGATAACTCTTCGAGACGAGGTCATTACACTTTTACAGACGCCTCCTCTTTGACTTACAGACAAAATAAATATAAAATGGTAGCTTATAAAAACATTATTTTACTAAAATACATTATAATAATGATTACAATAAATTCATTTTAATACCTTCGATATTTTGTACTAAGGAGTTTCTATTATTTGTCACAGATGTATTCTGTGATGTTCAGAAGTTGTATTACATTTGTTTAGGTGTAAAAACTCAAAATATCTTCATTCAAGTTGGTAATAAAGACACTTTTAAATCGTCAAATTTTATACTACCACCTTGACGTCTCGCGATCCACAACAGTTTCTGCCGCGCACCACCTCTTTGTGAAACCAACTGCCAGCGCATGTATTCCAGAGCCGCTACAACTTGGGAACGTTCAAGAAAAGAGCGTTCCTCTTCCTTAAAGGCCGGCAACTCACTTGTAAGCCTCCTGGCGTTTCAGGTATCCATGGGTGGCGGTTAGCACTAGAAGTGACCCGCCTGCTCGTTTGCCTCCTCTTACATAAAAACAACTACCACCGGTTCGGAAGGGAGCTATCTACCGAGAAGAACCGGCAAGAAACTCGATTGTTGCTTTTTTAAATTAAACATTTCATCAAATATAATTATAATTACTTACATAACCTCGGCAGTTTTATTTAAGAGAGAGTTAAGGCAGAAATTATTTTCTGCCTATTTCCTTGTTTTTTTCAGTGAAATTTTGTTTAGGTTACACATCTACCTCTTAATCCTTATAACTTGTATTTTTTATTGTGATATATATGTTAATGTTCCCTTAATAAATAAATAGACTAACTCAAATAACAATGGCACTGTAAGACTATACTAGAATTAAACTGTTCCAATATTAATGTTGGAATTGTGGGTTGTCTGGAAGAGATCGCTTATTAGCGACAAGGCCGCTCGTTGCTCTTATATGTACTAACATCTCTCAACGTCATTTGCTTCTAGTGTTTAAGTGCAATGAAGTGTAAAATAAATAAATAAATAATGTAATAGTGAACGAATCGGTTGATGTTTTTGCCGACACTACTTACATTTCGTAGAGGCATTTTAAACACCTTAAAAAAAAACAAACCTTTAAATTCTGGTAGTGGTCAGTCACATGTTCGTATTATTATGTATATTATCTCAAGTTCCCATTTAATTGTCTTATGTGTAAACCTAGTTTTATTATCTCATAAGTTTGTTGTTTTAAATGTATTTAGCACATACGATGTCTGGGGACAGATATAATAAAATAATATGTATGTTTCCAATGTTATATAATCTCAGTAAACAAAACTAAAAAGTATGTTTGGCGCTTAAAGTCTGATCAGACAGAACAAAGATATATCGTGAGCTAACCAGACATTTTCTATTACTCTCCCTGATTGCATCTGTGGTTCGTACATTCAATTTTTTGCTCCCCTATACGCGACAGAAAGGCTTTTAAAATATAATCCTTATACGTTTTACTAAGAGTAATTTAGATTAAGAGATGCATTAAATCGCTGTACCTACTAGTTTTTATGTTGTGGTGTCTCAGCATCGGGACAGTTCAATTCTTGAGTAGCATTACAATGCTTTGTTATTTTAATTGTCATTAGCACAATTTTGTATTAATTGTTTATTTTAAAAGAGCAGCTATCGAGTTTCTTGCCGGTTCTTCTCGGTAGATAACCGCCTTCCGAACCGGTGGTAGTTGTTTTTATGTAAGAGGAGGCAAACGAGCAGGCGGGTCACTTCTAGTGCTAACCGCCACCCATGGACATCTGAAACGCCAGGAGGCTTACAAGAGAGTTGCCGGCCTTTAAGGAAGAGGAACGCTCTTTTCTTGACAGTCCCCATGTTGTAGCGGCTCTGGAATACATGCGCTGGCAGTTGGTTTCACAAAGAGGTGGTGCGCGGCAGAAACTGTTGTGGATCGCCTTCCGAACAGGTGGTAGTGTAAAAATTCACGATTCAAAAGTGTCTTTATAAAGACCTACTTGAATGAAGATATTTTGTGTTTGAGTATGAGTTTGCGTTTAAAATATTACAGTGATCCGAAATTGAGAAATAAACCGGTGCTAATTGCAAAAGTTGTAAATTTTCATCTGTTTTCGTTATAGGCATTCCGAAAGTTAACTCGTAAAAGCGTCTCGTATGTCAATACCTTTTGAATAACGGTAATGGAAATACGAAATAAAACAGAGAGCAAAGTATGATTAGTGAGTGCCGTGCGTCCCATTGGTTTTTACCACTGCGTTCACACCCAATCATTTATTTTAATTCTCGCCCAAATACATTGTAAACTCCATCAGTCGATTTAACGACAAAGTCTAAAGCGTCGATATCGAATGGCTTTGGTTGGTTTAGATTGTATTCCATACAATTATTTTTGTTCTCTCCATATAATTAACACCCTCTATAATATGTATTTACAAAATAAGTAGGCCATAATCAATTACTGGTTGGTAGAAAGTTTGTTTTCTGAATTTCGATTTTGGTCTATGATTCCTAATCTAAAACACTTTTGTGAAAAGTATGTGAAGAAAGAAAAATACTTTTTAGCTTATAACTACTTTAATTTTTAATATTAGCTAAAAAGTAAAGTAAACATATTTGTGGGCAAAACAATTCGCAACAAATATGATCGATACATTTTTTTCGTAAGACGCACAGTTTCTCAGATATTGCGGAGAAAGTCATTTCACCCCTTTTTCCAAGATGGCGGCCGGGGGCCAAGACTAGCGACACCCTCAAACATGAAGTTAAGCATCTATTGACCCCCAACACACGTCCCAAAAAACAAAACGCAGCCTCTAATAAAAACCTAAATACCTTATAGAGTAACATTACAATGGACCATAAGCTGTTAGTATACTTCGATTATTCCAAATATATCATTCGTGGAAGATTAACTGGTAATTTATATAGAAACCAGGTTAACACAACGGTAATTTAACCGAACATTATTATTCCCACAAACTCATGAAAATGTAACTTTAATCACTTTGTACGCCTATAACGGCCTGTATCCAATACAATTTGATTTACAGTAGAAATTCCAGTATATTTTAATGTTCTACTCATATATATTACATAGCTGAAAGCGCTAGAAGTGTATATAAACGATAAATAAACAGCATATATAGGTGACATATTTGGATACTTTTTAAAAAAATAATTATCGATTTTTAAAGCCGTGTTCTCGATACGGTGGTACTGTAAATAAGACTCAAAAGTGTCTAACACTTACTTGAGGTGAAAATGAACAATTGAACATACAATTTTGATAAATAAACAGGTTAGGTATGAAATAATAATAATTTGTAAAAAAAAGAATAGATGTTTAGAAATAACAATATAAGATTGGGTCCTATGAAAAGTTCAAATGGATTAAAAATTAAACGAATTGGTTTATAAAATTTTAGTGTCGTTACGTAATCGACAGGAGCCTTAGCAACACATAAGCGTACATATATTTTTTTATATCCTTTGACTAATAGTTATTTAATACCAATAGTTACTGCTTAGCACCACTTCTGACACAACCTCCAACGTCACTACGATAAATCGAATTTAATATTTCTATTTAAAATTATCCAAATATATATATATATATATATATATATATATATATATATATGTATTTATATAGGTGGTACACCAATGAATTGTCATAAAACAAAGAGTTATAAAAAAACATTATATTTACTGCCAGCTTCCAAAACAAAGGTAGATCGGTGGAAGAACTGGCAAGAAAATTATGAAAAATCGCCAAGCACAGTTGTTTTGATCTGCAACCATTTCACCATGCAACAGAGAATGCGTCAATATCTATATTAAATAAAAATAATAACTGATATATAGATCTATAATAAATATAATATATCCTACAATAAAAACTCTTCAGTAAGTACAAAACGATTCTGTATGCGTCCAAGTAACGCCAGTAAACGCATATAGAATATTAAATAATAACATATTGAACATTGAATTTGAAAAAGGAACAAAAAAACATTTCTGACGTTTCTCTCTATATAAACACGATTTGAATTTTAAAAAAAGAACGTTATATTATCTGACACTATTTCTTATCTATATGTAAAAGATTAATCTTTGTTATATAAACACGATTTGAATTTGAAAATAGAACATTCAATCGAACGTCGTTAAACGAAACGTTCAGAAATTTCAACCGGATTTTATTGTTGTATCATCATATTGTTTAATATCATCATCATAGCGAATCAGCGTTACATCCCTGATATATAGATCTATAATAAATATAATATATCCTACAATAAAAACTCTTCAGTAAGTACAAAACGATTCTGTATGCGTCCAAGTAACGCCAGTAAACGCATATAGAATATTAAATAATAACATATTGAACATTGAATTTGAAAAAGGAACAAAAAAACATTTCTGACGTTTCTCTCTATATAAACACGATTTGAATTTTAAAAAAAGAACGTTATATTATCTGACACTATTTCTTATCTATATGTAAAAGATTAATCTTTGTTATATAAACACGATTTGAATTTGAAAATAGAACATTCAATCGAACGTCGTTAAACGAAACGTTCAGAAATTTCAACCGGATTTTATTGTTGTATCATCATATTGTTTAATATCATCATCATAGCGAATCAGCGTTACATCCCTGATATATAGATCTATAATAAATATAATATATCCTACAATAAAAACTCTTCAGTAAGTACAAAACGATTCTGTATGCGTCCAAGTAACGCCGTTGGACACATATAGAATATTAAATAAAAACATAGACATCGATTGTTAACAATAACTAAACATGGCCGGAAGGGTTTCACTAACCGATGTAAACAACTGTAATAAATAATGTATGAAGATCCGTGCCATATCTGGAGTACCTACATTTTCATGATCTTGCGGTTTCCCATCCTAGCCTTGTTATTATTAGTTGATAACCCTCTCACCGCATTGTATACAGGATTTAACAAAATTTACCTACTGACAAATTATGTAATGTTTCAGCCAATTTATACTAGCTGAACCGATCGATAAATTTATTTATTTATTTATTCATTAAGTACTTACAGTAACCAATTAAAAAGCTTTAAAATCGCTTGTTAAAGTCGGTTTACTGATGACATTTGCAATTTTTCAAAAGAAAATTTTAAATTTAATTCTTTTTTTTGTTTGATAGATATTTTGTATATATAACAGCTGTACAGGCATAGCTAACTCAATTAAGAGAGAGTCAGATGTCGAACGTGTCAGAACGTGCCTCTTTGTCGTTCCACGCTTGCACTTCAAGTGCGAGGTGACGACGCATGATTCTTGTTATTTGATGCGTGTATCTAGCACCATCAAATAAAGACTCGTACTGGTCAAAAGGGGAAATTCACACAACCTTACTGGCAACATTAAGCGCAATAAAATAATACAAAAAAATTGAGTTACGACTAACGAATAGCAATTGATTTGATTTTGGAACTTATTTTATAGGTAGGATTTCTAAAGGAAAAACAATTTTTTCATGTATTCCCAATTTCATTTTTCAATAAATTTATAAAATAAAAAAAAAAAACTCCAGTTTGAGCTAGATAAAAAAAGTTGTCAGACGTCCAAATGACAGCCGAACAAGTGGCCCCGGGTTCGATTCGAACGGAAAGCTATTAACATATATTATCTGTGGTTGGTATGTATTAAGTATATAGTTTACAAGTGTTAGCATCGATGGCCTAGAATAACCAACCGTCTGTATAATTATTATTGACATGCGAAATACATTTTTTTTAAATACGCTAGTTTAAAATCGAAAGCCTTAGCTTTGGATTTTATTCTAAAACGCGGTAAAAGCTCACAACCAATTTTCAATCATTACCATATTTTTATGGTAAACATAATGTTACTGTAAAGTTTTCATCAAGTCGGATTTGTAATTCAAGCAAAAGTACTCGAGAATAAAAGGAATATAAGCAGCGATATATCTATTACCCCCGCGCTTAAAGGGGTAACCATAATGTCTAAATTTCTCAGAGATAATGTCAGTATTCTGAAAATTCCAGGTGCTTCATACAATTAACATTATAGTATTATAATATATATTTTATACATTATAATATATAATTATGATAATAGTATAAACATTAAATAAAAAACTCAAAGTTATAAATTTCTTTGCTGTATTGTATTAAATGTGTGCATGAATTTGTCTTAATAGAGTTTGACTTTAATTGGTGAAGTCTGAGAGTACATTTACCTAGACGTAAAAATTCTGACACTTTTCTGTATGTAAAAGATAATCTTATTTTTCAAACAAAACATTTGTTGAAAATCAATCTTCAAAAATATCAAATTCAATAAAAGAACAAAAAACATTTCTGACACTATTTCTTATTTATACGTAATAGATTCTCTTTATATCAACACTATTTAAATTTGAAAAAAAAAAAAAAATCTTCTGACACTATTTCTAATTTATATGTACAATTGTATTGTTCTTTGATATATAAACACGATTTGAATTTTGAAAAAAGAACAAAAAACATTTCTGACACCATTTCTTATTTATACGTAAAAGTTTCTCTCTATATAAACACTATTTGAATTTTAAAAAAAGAACGTTAAATTCTCTGACACTCTTTCTTATTTACATGTAAAAGATTAAATTCTTTGTTATATAAACACAATTTGAATTTGAAAAAAGAACAAAAAACATTTCTGACACCATTTCTTATTTATACGTAAAAGTTTCTCTATATTTACTACAATTTGAATTTTAAAAAAAGAACGTTATATTCTCTGACACTATTTCTTATCTATATGTAAAAGATTAATCTTTGTTATATAAACACGATTTGAATTTGAAAATAGAACATTCAATCGAACGTCATTAAACGAAACGTTCAGATATTGCAACCGGATTTCATTGTTGTACGTATGAAATAATTTAAAAAAAAAGTAATAATCAGCAAAACGTGCACCACATGTTGTACAAACATTTTGAATAGTCGCAGAAGAAGCTTCGAGATTATTTTGTGTATTGTATTCCGCTGAACAATATCGTCGAAGGGAGCCCCAACATATTTATTCAAATGGCTAAAGAAAACATACAGTGCACTGTTCACTTGTAATAACCTTCGCAATTTTACAAAGCGATAAAGGTAATGTATTTTTAAATAAAACATTGATACTTTCAAATGAAAATACATGTTTCTGTGCGATTTTAAATCGGGTTCGGTATCTATAAAACGAGAACATGTCTTTAAAAGGGCAGTAGACAATAGAATTCACTTATAACGACTATAACGTTTACACAAGTATGGTTTCGTATGGTATTATATTAATATATAATCCTTCCGTTTTATACGTCATCCGGTTAGTGCGACATAGTATCGTCGGTTCCTTGAATGTCGTTATATGCGGATTCTACTATATACAGACCGAGCTTAGTACCACAATCTTTATACTAAATTGTTTTTGTCGTCCGCATCGAATATTGATGTTTGAACCCCTCTTATAGAATAATAACAGTTGAAGTTTGAAGATTTTAAATTTTAACATAAAAATATACCCGTCTGGGCGGAGGTAATCGCAGCTTGTTAAAAGTTTGCATACAAAAATGTTTATATTTCAAACTAAAAAGCAAAGTAGCGTTTTGTAAGCCAGCAAAAAATCAGCCGGTTGCGGTGACCTCTCATTAACAGTGACTGAGCGGTCGTTGTCACGTCGTGGGTTGAGCTCCAACAATTTGTTCAACCTTAACGAATTCGCTAATGTAATGCTTTTCATAAATTATTTCTGTTTGCCTTATCTGTATTGCCGAGACGTGACTGTGGCGTTATGTTTCCAAATTCAAATTTAACATTTATTTGTATCGAGACAGATTAAATTTCCTCTGTTGTCTATTACTAATTTTTATTATTCGATCGCGTATTACGAACTTCAATGTCATCTCTGGGGCAGTTTAAAATTGGAATACAAGTTCATTCGAAATTCAATTTTTAAACATATTTTTGAACGCCACAATCAATTCTAGACTGTGGACTTGACTTTTTAGAAAATTGTATGTAATTTTAAATTCGGAATTTTGTGTTACAATAAAAATATATGGACTATATTGAGTTAGAAAACGCATGGAATTTTGCTATTATACAATTTAATAATTACGTCTCAAGGATAAGCATACCTAGGTTTCGTTGCTAGTACATCATTGTCTAAGCACAATTGAGGCACAATATTGCTGTAACAACATGGACGGATGTTTCCGCTTGATGCATTTTTGATGTTTTTCTGATGTGGGTCTATCGCGTCGTTCTATCTAAATGTGATGAATATTCAACGCGTTGGTTTTAGATAGATACGTTTAAATTAAGTTCATTCTGTATGTATTGCAATTGACCGATATGGATTGTATGAAATATTTTGTATGTACACTTGTAATATGTAACTTCTATATAATATGAATTTAGTACGTTATTTATTGCACACACTAATACACACACACACACTTAAATGCTCGTTCTTTACATAATATACTGCACTTGTTCATATATATATATATATATTTATTTTTTTCTGTTCGTGATTTTTTTTTGTTGTATTATTTTTTTCTGATCTTGGATTCTATTTTTTTTGTGTTAAGCTGTATAGGTTTAAGAAATAAAAAAATTAAAATAAAATTGTACGCCAAGGTACATTCCAACAAATTCTTAATTTAAAAAAATATAATTTAGATTCATTCTTAAGAATCATATCTCTTATTATTGATACATAGATTGTATTTGCGCTGTAAGAGAGAGATAGAAATATTGTTTATTGAAACATACATATTATTATCGTTATTATAAATAGATAGAGGGATAGAATAGTGTTATTTAACGTATAAAAATGTCGTTTAAATATTTTAAAGTACGCTTTGTTTAATAATAAATTATTTTAATTTTGGAATAAATAAATAAAAATTTTAAACAAGCAACAGAACGAACGAACATAAACAAACATTTGTAAAATGAACACTGCGATTGTTCTAAATTCAAATTCATTACAGCAATTGCTATGTGCCGACGAAATTCTATTTTTAAACATCATTAATAATTAAAATATATTAACACACGCGAATTGAAAGTCTTATCTATACTTTTCCCATTATTTAAAAATTTCACAAGGCCAAGAGTATCCGAAAGAGCCCATCAAATAAAAAGACCTTCTGTGCATAGATAAAGGGCGTTCGACTGTCGTCAACAAAATTGAATTTTGTTTGGAGAAATTTAGTATCAAATGAATGTTTAGCTATACAATTTACAGGAAAGCATCCGAACAGATTAAAAAGGCTTGCCTTTGTAAACAGTATTTTTTTCTCGTCCACTTAATTAATTGATATCAATAGGAGCGGGCAGCTTTGAAATAAGAATATTTTTACAACCCACACGTTTTTCAATAAAGTGGTTATTGCATGGCACAACCAAATAAAAAGAATATTTTATTGTATTTAAAAAAAATGTTATTTTGTTGCATATTTAGTAAGTGCATATTAATACGTTGTTAAGTGATGTCTTCATGGCAAATCATTTTCCAACCAGGTCTCTCCGCTTGTCTAAAATCGTTTACAAGGACAAACATCGATTTTCGTGTGCCATTACAAATAATGTTTGAAACGTTTCACTTTCTAGATTCAGACAATTTTTCGTGCCCCTCTGCTGCATTCAGGTGTAATATAGAAGGAGGCGTCTGAACGGGAGAAAGAGAGCGTTCCACCACAAATCCACTGCGAGTTGGGAGACATGGAGAGCGTAGGAGAAGGTATGCCAACCTTCGTCCTCCGATGTAGACAACATTAGCAGCCGTTGGGTGCCTGGTTGAGTGCGAAAGCGATCCCAGGGCCCTTTCAATGTGGTCTTGTAGGTTTACCCGAGGTGGTTTTAGTGGGTATGGCCCACCATGTCTCTGTAAAGCAGAGACACCAGCGTGGGTTGAGTCCCGCATATCTCTTATCGTTTGAGACCAGGGAATACGGAAATGCATTTCCACTTTGGGAAAAAAAGGTAATATAGAATAGAAATTGAAATCACTGTTATATTAAATTTTTTGTATTATATAGTACTAGCTTTCCGCCCGCGGCTTCGCCCACGTTCAGTAGTTTTGAAGTTATAACGTACCAGACAGACAGACAAGAATTCCAAAAATTGTTTTTTTGGTTTCTATGACCCTTTTTTAATTGCCTCCTTTCAGTTTTTTGGAAAAATATTTAATGTACAGACCTTAGATTTTTACTGTCTTATTATTAGTATAGATTAACAATATATCATAAATTTTACTTCTATTGTGTTTGTATTATGTAACTTTTAATTTGTAGAATAATTTGGTTCTGCTTTTCTTCCCGTGGCGTTTTGTTGTTTGTGTAATTGTCACTGTGTATAAAATATATTTTATCTGTGGAACATGTTTCAGATTGCCTCTGTATTTTTGTCATATATCTCTTTCTGTTATTGTATTTTTGTGATGTGTCTGTTTTGTTTCCGTAAAATAAAATAAATAAACATGTAAAACAATGAAAAATAACTAAACGTTTATTTAAATTAAGAAATAGTATAGTCTCTAGACAAAAAATGCTTACCGAGACGAGATTTAAAATTTTGATAACTTTCATATTTCACAATTTACTTGTACATTTTGCCGCGTTACTTAATCATAGACATCACATTTATTGCCAACGTCAAAATATGTCAGGAACGAGACCACAGTTAACATCCAACCCGAGTTCCACAGATTACAAAATCTTGTGTTCTATTTTCGAATTCATACAATCTGTGCAAGTGTGAGTGGAGACAGCGCGTAAGAGGACCGCATCCAAAACACGGCACGTGAAGAGCTGAGTCAACTCGTGGCTCCTATTTACACAATAAATTGTAAATTCCTGAGCTTTTCAACGAACGGTCACCGACTTGAGTTCTCGCTAATGATTTTCTCTTGATTATAAGAGACAATGTATAATCAATTAATTGAATTATTTTATTTTACTCTATGTCCCTGGCAACAGCTCGGTCGTGTTTTAAAACTAAATATTATTTACTCTCTGATAAAAAAATAATTCGTAAAACAACATTGTTTTTATAGAATACTCAACGATTAAAATTCGTATTATTACGTCACAGGTATTTTGATGAAAAAACCTATTACATTATGAACGGCTTAGCCATGTCAGAGCCTGACTACGCCATGCCTCCTCACCATGCTTCTTCATCCCCTCTTCTATAAAAAGAGAACAAAAGTCCACTAATAAAATATTGTTATCGAACAAAAAATATCTTTAATCATAGGTAACTATGGTACAATCGTCAATATAATAAAAAGTTATAAAAAATTTCGACTCTAAGTTTACTGCCAGTTCCCAAGGGCTTAGAGCAGTCGAAAAGAACTGGCAAGAAACTCTGCGCCACTCCTTTGAATCACCAAGCATGTTTCACATTACGGTTGTAAATCTGCAACCAGCCAACCAGGTCCATTACACCATGCACCAGCGTAAGCGTCAGTATCTATATTAAATAAAAACAACAAAAAAACAACCTTCACTAGCATCGGTGGTCATAGCGAAATAGGAGCACACATTTACGTTATAGTGAGAACAACCCGCGCACACAGTACACTGAGAATAACGACTTAAATATCTCTCTAGACGTACCGATATGCGTATTAGTTCTGTATACGCAATCCACAAAAGGCTACGAATGATGGTTACTAGGCCCAGAATAATACAATCTGATTTCTCAAGGTATTAAATTGATGTTATCGCCTCTGTAATCAGAGACGCTGCAAACAAATAGCTGTAGTTAGTTGTGCACCGCAGAGGGCAGTATACAGGATTTATGTTGCACTGTCTGAGCGTGGCTTATGAAGAACCACTTAAGTGCCTTAATCTGAAATTCCACTGTTTATTGTAATTTATATCCACCTAGTTATGCAATATAATCTATTGTGCAATTTAGTATCTGTGGTGTGATGTTTATTCTATGTTACGTGTTGTTCTGCGATATCCAGCTCTTAGTTTGAGTATATCTGTAGTAATATGTAATGCTCGTTATAAATGTTAAATTGAAAGAGGTTTTTGTTGTTTGCAGATTACTAATATTGTTAATAGCGGCTAAGCGAGAACTGGTGTAAAAGTTAAATTTCGAATGTACAACAGACTATATGGATAACGAAATAAAAACTCTTTCTCTTTTCGTCGGAGAATGTAGCATAAATGAATATATTTTGATATGCAACAATATACTAAAAAATATGTTCAAAGAATTTATTTCCACAGATCATATAAAATTGAACGAGTGAATTGAATATTTCATTTCAATCTCGTATGGTCCACCGTCATCCGATAACTTTCGATTACATGCGGCGGCGAGCCTACACAATTCTATAACAAGACTGTGCAAAAAGTTTAGTGCCAACCGTACACTAGATACTATTAATAAAAATAATTTAGTGAAAAATGGGAATTACTGACATGATTGACATGGTTCGTTCATACTAAATTAAATGGTAGGTATTAGGACTATAGATGGATATTTTATTTTATTACATCTGTCCCCAAACATCTTATGTGCTAAATATATTTAAAAAAACAATAAACTTATATTGTGGCTACTGGAAGTAAGACTTCACTTTTATGGTGTGCCTCCTGCTCGTTTGCCCCCTCTTCTATAAAAAAGAGATTATAAGCGTAATAAATTAAATAATTAAATACCACGTAAAAACATTTTTTGGATAAAAATCATATTATGGTTTTTATACATATTTGATTATTTTTATTTCCCGTAACGATATATTTCAATAAATACAATAGGTATTAACGGTGTAAATTAATTAATTACGATTCCAGGCTTTTATGGAATCAAGCTAATTTCAAATGTACGATTGAATGGAAATCCAACTCTGACTAACAAATTAATGAAAACTCCACAGAAAACATTCCAAATTCATATTTAACATTAAAAAATATAATCAAAGATATTTTTCCAAATTTAAAATGTATGATCGAAATTGGAATCCAACTCTGATTAACAACAATGAATGGAAAACCTATAACACTCCACAGATAACGTTCCGAAATCATAATTAACATACAAAAATAGAATTTAAAAAAAAAATCGAAATTGGAATCCAACTCTGATTAAAAACAATGAATGAAAAATCCACAGACACCATTCCAAATTCATAATTAACATTCAAAAATAGAATTAAAGAACTCTACACATTGGTACATTATAATAATTAAAAGTTTCACGTAGGAAAGCAGCTAATTAAAGTGACGTACGGTACACGATGTGAAAGCAATTACTCTGCTCGTAGTTCGCTCTATTCTCATAGGATATACATCGCTTCACTTGCTACTTCATATTTTTAAAGCTTTTATAATTAACTTGTTAATTCTCTTTATATTAAACTAAGCTTTGAATACCGTATTTTTTTTCCATATTTATTGAATGTATTGAAAATATATTTGCACCGCTTGATTTCTGACCAAACTGAACTGATTTAATTATTAAAACAGGCATACATTTCTAGATTTAGATTTTATTGAGAGATTACTCCAACCAACTTGTTTGTTGCTTAAATCGTACGATCTTTTGTCAAGAAATAAAGCAATAAATATATTTTATTTATTTCTAGATCATATTAAGTCATTTTCTACCAAACAAAATTTTTTTTGTAAGATGTAATCACTAAATCCCGAAGTCACATATAATTTACACAAAAATAAACAATGAATGTTTTGTATTAAATAAAATGTTTTATTAATAGCGATATTGATGCATTGGCCAGAGCATGGCGTAAAGGTTGCATCTCTTTACACCTGGTCTGTAGAACATACTTCACGATTTAGGAATGGGGGTGATTTTCTTGCCAGTTCTCTTCAGCTACGCCTTTGATTTGGAAACTAGCAGTAGACAGTTTTTTTTTAAATTATTTAACGATTTTAAACTGTAAGATATATAGATACATATACACATATATATGAGTGAATTTTGTTATATTCTAGGTACAATTTACAATTTCAGTGTAAGTAACATTTGGAATAACGCCTAATTTCTATAACATTCTATATTTCAAATAAATGACTTTTTCACTAAGAAAAAATCGAACATATTTTAAAAATTTTAAACATAGAAACGAACATATTTTAAAATTTTAAATATAGAATCGAACACATTCTAAACGTTTCATATAGAACTGAACACGTTTTTAAAAATTTCGAATAAAGAATCTGAATAACCCCTGCATTAATAAAGGCATTGTAATCTATCCATGCGCGTTTTTAATACCACATCAAAGAGATTACGGTCAGCTGTTTCCAATGCCTCATATGGATATGGATGATTAGCAAATGGTGAGATTTCATTCCAATGTTCATTCCTTTCGATTGGCAATCGACATGAGCGGTAGAGCCGTCTGCAAACACAATAGCGAATGCATTGAGACTCGAATGGGAGCGATTGAACCGCGAACGAAGATGAGAGTTGTGTAAATAATAACATTCGTTCTATATGATCTGTGGTTTTTGTTTGATGTTTATTTTTGTATGAATTATAATAAAATTATCCAATATATAAATATATTATATATAGGCTGTACTTAAGTACTTGAAATAATCAAGAGATTTATATGAAAGTATAATTTAAATGATATTTAACGCGTATTTCAAAGTCAAACTCAAAATATTTTTGTTTAAGTGGGTTTTTATAAAGACACTTTTTAATCGTCAATGTTTACACTACCACCGGTTTTTATAGAAGAGGGGGCAAACGAGCAGGAGGCCCACCATAAAGGTGATGTCGCCGCCCATAGTCACGTGGCTGCGAGCTCGAGAATGCGTTGCCGGCCTTTTAGGAACTCCCTAGATATATATATAAAATACAAACAAACAAATTTTAATTTCAAAAACACAACAGATTAATTAATCTAAAACATAACGTAGAGCCGTTAAAACGTCCTTGAAAGCCTTAGTTGTGTAATATAAAAGATCCTCTCGCTCCATGCACTCAAGCCGAGAATAATTTATAACGAAAAAGGATTTAAAAACATATCGCGAACATCTCGGAAAAACCACAGCTTACTACGTGTGTGAATTATTACAGATGGAACTCGTGTGGGTTCATTTGTTTTGTTCACAGATTATAACAACTTCTGTTTTTTTTCTAAATCGATTTAAGATTATTGTCTTGTGCCAAATTTAGTCTCATAAAAACTAGTACTAGCGTTTGAGTATAACAATTGGAAAAAACATATTATGACACTGAAATAATAACACAACGATCCTACGAATGTGTCAGCAATAGCTGACCACAGTTACATTATTGTTAAACCAGTCTGTGAATGCACACAACATACTCCACTGGTTACCAGTTTTTAGGCGTTACTCCTTAAGTCCTTATATCAGTATTTATTGCTATTAATTCCTATTTTTTAATATTTTAAATACTTTAACACTATAATAAAACTTGCTCAATTATGCTTAGTAACTAACATGTTACTAAAAAAATTCATTAAAGTTAATTTTAGTTTTCCGAACATATATACTCTTGAATATAGCTTTAAAGCTATAAATATATAGCTTGAGTGTGTTTAATCTATGAAATTATAAATCCTCAAATATTTGAATATGACAAGACATGGACAAGATCGGCATTTTAAAATGCTAGAAGCTCAATTACATAAGATTTATTTTTGTAGAAGAGGGGGCAAACGAGCAGGAGGCCCACCATAAAGGTGAAGTCGCCGCCCATAGACACTCACATGGCTGGGAACTAGTAAGTGCGTTACCGGCCTTAAAGGAAGTGGCACGCTTTAGTCTTGAAGGACCTTAAGTCGTAATGGTTGGGAAATACCGAGTCGGGCAGCTGGTTCCATAACGTGGTGGTGCGTGGTAAGAAATGCCTTACGCAGTGGTGGAATGACAGACATCAAGGTGATAAGGGTGGAACTTCGTATTCTGCCTAGATGTCCGCAGATCATATTCAGCTGAAGTTATTATCCGAACAACTCTGAACACTCCCCATAGTAAATGCGATAGATGATGTTGAAAAAATAAAAAAAAAGCTTAATCTTTTGTACTGAAATTATTACTTGTATATTCATAACACCTGGACACAGTTCAAACTAAAAAGCTTATCCGACGTACATTTTATGAACAGTAACAATTCAAGAGCCAAAGGATGAGATAATTCGGCACATTAACGGCATAGAACCTCCATTACGCCTCAGGGTCATCGAAAATTTGGACCATCGGATGGAGTTGTGCCGCCGTGGTCGCGGCGCCCATTTGACCGATATTTTGTTCCATACATAATTGAGTAATACCAATATATCATAATATTATAAATTAACAATAATTTCCTAAATAGTTTGTGTTTTATTCAAAATCAACATCGGCCCTTGAAATTTAACCACCACGATACATTACATACAATATTACAATGCTTATGATATAAGCTATTACAAAGCGAACAAATAAACGAAAAACGCATTACGATTTATCTAAAATGTCATCAAAATTCGATATAGTATCCGATGGCGTATAACATATTCCAAGAGAGACGTCTCCATTTCTGATCATCCATCATGTGTGACGGGATGGGGGCCTATAATTCTGATCGATCGTAAATGTATTCATTACTTCATACTTTCTTTCTTAATATCACAGATCAATGCATTATGCATTACATTAAAGGCAAATTGTCTACTTGTTAATTTTGTTAAAATCTATTATAAGCCTATAACTTTTTAAGCAGGTGGCAAACGATCACTAAAGAAGAAAGTTATACACAGAAGAAGACTTTGATACCCCTTGAATTGGGTTCTTCAAACACTTGACGATCCTATGTTGAAAAAGCTAAATAAGCGAGTAATTAATATAAACTCATTCAAAACACATGTAACCTTTTTTATGTTGTGTTCTGTTGTCCCGATCTGTATATCTGTATAAAAAGATTGTGTCTGTGAACGTTTGTCTATTAATTATTTTACGAGTGAATAAAACCTATTTTACATAATATATATTACATCGTATCTATGTTAAAAGAACATCAGTTTTGACCTGCAAGTCGTATGAATTAATTAGTACTATAAAATTAATGCTAATCAAATACCAAGAAAATTATCCACACCATTTTTTAAATGTTATATATCTGGTGTTATGTAATAACATGGCGTAGATATATAGACTTCCATGTATGTATATCTACGCTTTTTTCACCTTAACTTGAATAGTACTGTAAATACATACTTTTTTATTACAAATGTTAGAAACTGTTAAATAATAAGGTACTTACGTAACGTACTTAAATAGATTTTAATTTTGTTTCATTTGAAGTCGAAACTTCTGGGCCCTGGGGTACAAGGTGCACAGGAATTAAGTAGGCGCCTGGTAGTCAGTACCGGTGATCTAAGAGCTGGTGTTTCAGCGTATAAGCATCGCGATACAGCGAGGAATTACTAGCAGTATGGGTACTCTGCGACCATTTAATTTTTTTTTTACTTTTCTGGTTTGTTTAGTGTATATTATCTTAAGTGATAAATAATTATTTTTTTACTTAGGTATATTAAATTAAATGGAATAAAGATATCTAAGCAATACAAAAATAAATTTACTTACGCAAATAACAATACCCATATATATTTTTTCCGACATAATGTTTTTGAAATTTTCAAAACGCACTTAATACTAAAACGAAGTGAACTTTCAAAGATATTTTTTTTTTCTTTTTAAACGAAATTTTCCGGTCGTCTAAAACTGTTTCAATTTCACGGGGTGTTTGCTGGACGTCAAAGGCGCCCTGAGGTGTCGTTTCAGGAGCGTACTTGGATTACATTTTTGTGTGACTTAACTTACCAAACACAATGCAGTCTATAGGCATTTTCCCCTCTAACCCATACAGTACGATACCACAGATTACATATTAATTAGAAAAATTTATGAAGTATTTCAAATAAAGAACGTGCATTTTATGTGTGTATTAGTGTGTGTGTTGCTGTGGGATCGAATGGGTGAGGTGGATCCTTTGTTAAGTTTCTTCAATACTATTTTATGATCAAATATGTCCAAGGATTTATTGTAGGAGTTATGTCCGTAGCTTTGTGCTAGGGACATGAAGACTGTGAGTATGATGGGCAGGTTCCAAAAGCGCGCTGCAGTATATTCAAACACAAAATATACTTAGTCTGGCCATAAATACTGTTACTATTCAAAAAAAGAAAATATTACGTTTGAATTTGGAATCTGTCATTTTTATATGATTGCTTGATGTGTTTTCTTATTTTCGCGCCATTATATTGTTAAATATTTTGTTATATTAAAATGGAGTGGGGTGATAAAGAGAACCGAATCGCTGTGATTGCCTTACATAAAGTAGGTATGGAGAAAAGTGCAATTTTTAAAACCCTCCACCCGCTTGGTATTAGTCAAATGTTTGTTTACCGGGCTATTGATAGGTACAATGATACCTCCTCTGTTTGTGACAGAAAAAGATCTGGCCGTCCACGTACCGTTCGTGTGAAAAAGGTGATTAAAGCAGTTAGGGAAAGAATTCGAAGAAATCCTGTCCGTAAGCAAAAGATTTTATCTCGGGAGATGAAGATAGCTCCTAGAACCATGTCGCGTATATTAAAAGATGACTTAGGACTTGCAGCCTATAAGAGACGTACTGGTCACTTCTTAACTGATAATTTAAAGAAGAATAGGGTGGTAAAATCCAAACAACTACTTAAGCGGTACGCAAAGGGAGGTCACAAAAAAAATTTGTTTACGGATGAGAAAATTTTTACAATTGAGCAGTATTTTAATAAACAAAATGACCGTATTTATGCTGGAAGCTCTAAAGAAGCTTCGCAATTAGTAAACAGAGTACAACGTGGGCATTATCCCACTTCAGTGATGGTTTGGTGGGGTGTTAGCTATGAAGGGGTGACTGAGCCATATTTTTGTGAAAAAGGTATTAAAACGTCGGCACAAGTTTATCAAAATACCATTCTTGAGACGGTAGTTAAGCCTTTAACTAACACCATGTTCAATAACAAAGAATGGTGCTTTCAACAAGACTCGGCACCGGGTCATAGAGCTCGATCCACCCAATCTTGGTTGAAAACTAACGTTCCGGACTTTATCAGCACTGAAAACTGGCCGTCGTCAAGTCCTGACCTAAATCCATTGGATTATGATTTATCAGTCAGTTTTAGAGAGTAAGGCTTGCTCTAAACGCCATGATAATTTGGAGTCCCTAAAACGATCCATTCGGTTGGCAGTGAAGAATTTTCCTCTAGAAAGAGTTCGTGCTGCTATTGATAACTGGCCTCAACGTTTAAAAGACTGTATTGCAGCCAATGGAGACCACTTCGAATAAACATTGTATATTTTTAATAGTTATATATTGATGTATTAAACTAACTCACTATGAAAGGAATAAATGTTACGTATAAAAAAAAAATCGTGCTTTTCTTTATAACAATATTTATGGCAAGACTAAGTATTTATTCAAGTAGGTCTTTATAAAGACACTTTTGAATCGTCATTTAAAAATACCACCGGTTCGGAAGGCAGATATCTACCGAGAAGAACTTTCAAGAAACTCGATAGCTGCTCTTTTCAAAATAAACATTCCATACAAAATTATGTTACTCACACGACCAATTCAAATAACAAAAGCATTGTTAGGCTACCCAAGAATTAAACTGTCCCGATGCTGAGCCAATTGCCGACACATTAAAGGGACCTTTGTCCTCTAAATATTCGTTTACGGTATAGTATGCCTTTTCAACCAAAATTCTTCATGAATGAACAAAAGACGATCTTCTCTCATCTTTATTTGGACAACAATTTCTCTATATAATATTTCTATAACAGAATCTAAGTATATTAACCGATATACATAAGATTTTTTTATATAATTGAAAGTATATGAATGATAATACAATATATTACTGAATAACGGAACGGATTTAGTTCCGGCCATTACGCATCCCTTCACACGTACTATCATTATTCATTTTGACGAATCATTCATATAAATCTTCCTAAGCCCTTTCTGCTTAAATACAGGGTAGGTCATGACTTGTGGTACTTCGAAACGTATTATTAGAAAGAAAATATTAACACAAACAAAATCAAAGATAAGGACTTTTTTAATGTAACAAGAGGCAAACGAGCAGGTAAATGGAGTACTAACCACCACCCATGGACACCTGCTACGCCAGGCTTACAAGTGAGTTGCCGGCCTTTAAGTGAGAGGTACCTGTTTTCTTGGAGGACCCCAGTCTTGTTTGATTTGTTTTTGTTTTGTAGGCTGTTTGAATATTTGTCTGTAATACAAAATATATTTATTTTCAGTTCGTTGTGACTGTCAAATTCAACATATTTTTATTCATTAAGGTACATAGGACCATTTTGAGTCGTCTTAAATATAAGTGACTCTACGCCTGTTCGTACGCGACCAAGCTGAGAAGAAGCAGGCAAGAAACTTGCTTGAATTTTTTTTTGTTTTTTTTAAATATCACGATGAAGCAAATTGTTGCTCCACTTTTTTTAAATGAACACGCTCTCTCTTATATCGATAAAAAGAAAAATATATATATTTCTTAACACACACTATGGTGTTCAGTATATGCCTATAATAGATAAGCGAACTTAAACTATGCCTAGGATACCATTTCTAAATTATAAATAAAGCTTTCTCATAAAAAGAGAAGTATTGTTTGTGCTTTTTTCAAGGGTAATTTACAGCCGCTAGGGGTGCGCTTCGCGTATGAATAACTTAAAGGTAAACAATAAAAGTACGTACAATCGTATTCTAATTATTCGTATATGCATTTTACTAAAAAGTTATTAAAACGGACTATAAAGTGGAAATGTGGGAACTGTAAAAGTGTAAATAATTAAAAAAAAATTGTCTATACATTTTGAGATTATTAAATTTTCATGAAAGTTACAATCAGCATCTATTCAATCCTAGATTTTCCTTCCTTCCAATTTTCCCCTGGGATGTATCCCCTGCATCCACCGCATGCCTTTAATATTATATCAAAGCCTCAACAGTAGGCTTCACCATAAGATCGCAACCCCACTGAGTTTCTTGTGGGTTCGTCTCGCTGAGGAGTGATCTAAGTTTACATGGGAACTTATTTTATTGTGACCTTCAAAAGTTTGTTTCTAATCCTAATATAAATAATATTTAGGGGACAGAGACTCTTTAAATATAACAATAGCTCAGCATCAGCTCAGCAATTTGAATTATTTATGTAAGTAACAATTGCTTTTAAATATTTTAAAAGTGCCCATTAATCTATTTATTGAGTTTTTTGCTGGTTCTGAGAATAGAAAAAAATCGATTCAAAAGTGTCTTTACACTAACAATAACCGCTTGAAACGATATTTCGACTTTCAGTTTTATTGAATAAATAATTTTTGTCTTTAACTAATAATCGCGTAGAGTAGGACCGATTAAAAATTTGATATTTACAAGTAAACTAACTTAGTACTTAAAATGTACGAGAAAGTTGTAATGGATGGGAAGATACAGTGCAAATATGTCGAAGTTTGTTGCAGCCCAAATAAAGTTCAGTTCATGTGACGTGGCTAAAGCAAGCTTTTAAGGTATGAGAAGCTTGCACCTTAACTTTTAACTTGTAAACGTCGATATTTTTATTGCAAAAATGTTATCCGGTTTGTCTTTACGCGAGTTAGATTAAACTTTATAAAACCAGCTTACGGACTTAAAGGCTAATAATAATGTCGCCTGGAAGGGATCGCTTATTAACGATAACGTTTTTACATGGGTAAAATAAAATAATACTTCTGTTAATGCATACAAGGCATGAAATTAAGTCATATTTTGATATACATATAGAATCGTATTAGCGATCACTTATTTACTTTAAGAAAAGTATTTGAATACCCAAATTTGATATAAGGTATCATAGTAGACACTCAAGGAATCAATTTTCTTCGAGAGAGATATGAGATACGTTACATATACGAGGGTTAAAAACTAGACCAGTGTTACCACAGTAGGAAAACTGTACAGTGGTACAGTGGGTTGCCTGGAAGAGATCGATAAGGCCGCCGTTCTTATATGTATTAACATCTTCTACTGTTTAAGTGCAATAAAGTGTAAATAAATAAATAAAAAAACATAACTTTACTAGCCTAAAGCTTATTTATGGCTTTTCATCCCAAAATTTAATAACGTTTAAGAGTACTATAGATTATAATACGCCTTGGTCAATGTTGTTTTATATAATATACAGCCATTTACTTTTTAGAAAACCAACTTTTTTTTTTTATAGAAGACGGGGCAAACGTGCAGGAGGCCCACCATAAAGGTGAAGCCGCCGCCCACAGACACTCACGCGGCTGTGAGCTCGTGAGTGCGTTGCCGGCCTTTAAAGGAAATGGAGGGGTAGGGGAAGCGGACGGGGAGGGGAAAGGATGGGCACAGGAAAATCTCACTCACCGAACGAAACGCGAGTACAAAATGAACAAAGTCCGATTGTATCACTTTACGCCGGTTTTCTGCGAGAGAGTGGTATTTCTCCGGCCGTGCCTGCCCATTCGGCTGAAACTCTAAGTAACAGCATGGCACTCCCACTTCAAAAAACTTTGTTTTTATAAAGTTACCAATTACATTAAATGAACACTTGATTACTTGAACATAAAAATAAATATGTATACGCGAGAGGTGTGTGCGTTGATAGTGCGTCATGTCAACATCTGTACCATACGAATTTTTGTTACAAAAATACCGTCTCGCGTTTACATTGCACAGCGCTTTAATCACAAACATCCAAACGATATAAGAACAGAAATTTTGATATAAGACTACCATTTTGTTATTATATCCGTTCGTTAATAGCAAGGCAGACAATACTGCTTCGTAACATATTATTAATAACTCAATTGTCATACAAATGAATTACGATTTTATTATAAAAAGGAAAATATTGTGAAAGTGATTTGTTAAAATAGCACAGAAACACTGGCATTCTGTTCCAATTTCGTATCTATTCAAACTAGCAAATCTCTTAAAATATTGGCTTAGTGCCACCAGGGTACACAATTCAACTCCATCCTTTGCTAGTGTCTGAGTGCAAAGGCGTGTCGAGTTGCCGGACGGAGTCGGCCTCCGTGAAAATTCAACGCCCGCCGGAAAATATGGCCGCTGATGGAACCTTAATGTTTCCGACTTGTAACGGCCAAGCGGTCAGCCACAGCCTTGAAACGATCCCTTTACTTGCTACAAAATTGTTTAGAGATCGACAATGGTTCGGAAATTTATTTCGCGATCTCATTAGTGCAGCCGGACTGGCGAGACGTGTGATTGGCACAACGGAAATGATGGCGCTATCACGTAAAAGGTATGATGATGTTCCCAGATATCAGTAACCCTTAATGTGCTCGAAGGGTAATTACTGAAAATGTTATTGCTTATTCGACTTGAGCGAACTCCTCGCTTTTCATATCTCCTGGTACATTTTTGCTTGTATTGTTCATACTCATTTTACAAAAATCTCGCTATTCACTATCACTTAGTTTTATAGTCTATACTAGTTAGTATAGTAACTTTTGCAGGCGACTTCGTCCGCGTGATTAAAATACAAAATGAATTTGGAAAATCAGTTTAAAAGGCAGTGTTCTGATGACATTTCATGCCCTACAACGCTTTTTTTCGCGATGATCTTCCGTAAAGTTATATCTCCGTAGCAAAATTTAATCAAAATCGGTACAGTAGTGCAAGCGTGAGAGCGTAACATACAGAGTTACTTTCGCATTTACAATATCAGTATGTATATATGAAAGGTATGAAATATCATCGATAGAGATGTAAAAAATATGGCGCAAAACAAACTTACAGATTGGTTTCTTTTTAGTACACAGAAACACCGGAAACAATTTCCCAGTGATGATACCGTTGGGTGGAATAAACCGAGTGGGAAAACCGTAAAAACGATTCTCTGAAAATTAACTCAATCGACGTCTTCATATACGACACTTTGACATGATTTCGTACCTAACAAAAAGGACAGAAATGAAATAAATTATTGGAATTCAATCACATCAAATGTCAAATAATCTAAATTAAAAAATGCGTTATGATTTTAAGTAAATGTAATTATCATTAAAATAATAATTATTCATCATCAATATATCTCATTAACAATTATTAAAGAATTCTGTAGGGATTCTGAATTATTAAGAATTGTACTTTTTAAAGCATACATCTCCAATCATATCCTGTTCTTATTGTATGTGGGTGACTAGACTAAAACCTTTTTTGAAATATTAAACGTACAATAAAAGCACTTATAAAGCACCTATAAATTAACTTATTAACAGAGTATAAACCTCAAATAGTATTATAATATGCTATTCTTATTGTCTGTGGTTGACTAGACTAAAAACTTTTTTGAAATATAATTAAACGTAGAATAAAAGCTAGAAATAAAGGAACTTTTTAACAGAGTATAAACCTTAAATATGCTATTCTTATTGTCTGTGGTTGACTAGACTAAAAACTTTTTTGAAATATAATTAAACGTAGAATAAATGCTAAAAATAAAGGAACTTTTTAAAAGAGTATAAACCTCAAATATGCTATTCTTATTGTCTGTGGTTGACTAGACTAAAAACTTTTTTGAAATATAATTAAACGTAGAATAAAAGCTAAAAATAAAGGAACTTTTTACCACAGTATAAACCTTAAATATGCTGTTCTTATTGTCTGTGGTTGACTAGACTAAAAATTTGTTTGAAATATAATTAAACGTAGAATAAAAGCTAAAAATAAAGGAACTTATTAACAGAGTATAAACCTCAAATATGCTATTCTTATTGTCTGTGGTTGACTAGGCTAAAAACTGTTTTAACGGTGAAGGATTCTTATGCATTCCCTTATGTAAGTCATAGTTATGACGCGAAAGCATCGTAATGCTTTCATACATTTTTATATTATCTGTGAATTAATAAAACCATAGACTAAAATATTCACACATGAAACGAGCGTTACTAATGAGTCATTACGTTCGCATGTTTGTATTTTTACGTAGCTGTTACGGCGCCGAGGAGCGCGATATTTCTTTGGTCAAACAAATTGCGGTCGGGCGTTAGTTTGATTGAGGGTTATTTGTTGCTTCTACAATGAACATTAGCGGGAACCCGTGTTACCGACGTACATACATCGAACACGTACTTTATTTAATGGTTTGAGAATGTTGTTTAAAACACAAAATTTATCTTAAAACGAATTATACAATTCTGTTATTTTTGTATAAAATATGATTTAAGGTACTCATTAAATTAGTCGTCTGTTCAGTACCGCTGACGTAAGAACTAGTATTATAGAAAAACTTAAAATGAATATGAAATCTTGCGTAATGTATAATGTCTTATATAGCAGTTAAATGATAACAGAAATATATAACATTTATTTTTTTGTTTTATGTAATGATAATGTAAAAAATACATAAATGAATCAAAAAAATTTTTTTATTTTTTTTGGGCATCCCTAAACAACCTTCAATTTAATTTTTTATATTTATATTACTAATGAAACATACAGATATTTTTGTTACACGGGTATCTTAAAGTTTTACTGAGAGACAAGTTTACAAAACAATCCACGCGCGAAATTAAGCTATGTAGGGTAGACATCCATTTGTAATTTCAAATGAATATGTTCTATTGTTATTATGATGAGGGTACTAATCATACATATGAAAATCGTGGTATTTACTATCACTCTTAAATCAGACAATACAATGAAATAAGCTTTTAGAAAATTTTACTTTGCCACGCGGTTTCATTAATTGTTGTGAGAAAGTTCAAATTTATTTAGTTCGTTTTGACATATTCAGGATAGTGCCACCATTTAAGTAACAATCTACTTCTTTTTTGGAGAACACGCTCTCTCTCTCTTATTAATCTTAAAAAACACACAAAATGCAAAAAAAAAACAATGAATTATACAAAAGAAAAAACACGCAAGTACCAGTTACTATTGTGTGTATGTGTGCGTACGTGTAAATACGTACAGAGACAAAGAACACTCATGCGTTATGAGATGGTTTTGTAATAATATAAGTACATAGAACTGACTCTGGTTAACAGATTTAAAAAAAACCAACACCAGTCAGTCACAGATTAAATTCCCATTTCATAAAACTAATTAACGTATTGTCATATTGAGGCACAGATGATAAAACAATGTTGACAATTGACAAGTTGACGTTTAAGAAATTAATAACCAAGTTTTGATGAAAGCGGTGCTGAGGTTGGAGTTCAATCGCATTTTAACGAGTTAATCCTGTTTTAATAAGTGTTGATGCTCGCTGTGGTCGTGGGGAATCTCATTTCGCCCTTAACTAGAGAAATTTTCGACTTTTCACTTTGTAAAAACTTCCAGTGGGTTGTTATAGGCTTTTAATACACTTTAATTAGTGTATGAAATGAAAGCTCTCGGAATCGTTTGAAATGTGTTGTTAAATTTTATTATTTTTTATTATAAATTTAATATTTTTTTCAAATTTAGAAATTAAACATCGGCCAACAAAGTATAAAATAGCTTTATTATGTACACAGGAGTATTTTGAAACGTCTTAAATCTAATTTATTCTAAGCCAAAGCGTACACGACCAAGCTAAGAAGCAGACAAAAAACTCGGCTTGTTTATTTTTTTTACAGTATCCATCTTAATTTTTTTATAAACGTTCAATCAATTTATTTTAGTAGTAGTACTTAGTGAGTAACAAAATATGTATTGATTATGCGCCTACTCAACAGCTAAAATATATAACGATTAGTTAATATCTAATATGTCGCTATGTCAAATTTCAGATTGATATGACAGTTGATGTTGAAGCGTCATTGTAAAGGCGGCCATCTTGAACGAGACGGTTCCCGCGCAACACGAGTGTTAAGAACTGCACTTTAGTCTGTGGCCGAATTGTTGAAAATAATTCCACTACGAACAGGATTTTTTAAATTAGAGAAATCACAACGAACATAAGCTAACAAAATATCTATGTGAAGCAACAGTTGAGCTTTGTACACACCAATTACCGTAAGCTCAGTTCCAACACTATATATGACATTTATGGTAATATTCTAACTTCGTGGATTTGTGGTTCAAATTAACCGTTTATGGTTTTATTAGCTGTTGTTATTCTTCCGTTTAATGTACCGATTTCTTTTGCATTTTTATTTAATACAAAGTCATTCAATAGTAAAAAAATACAGAGACTGGCATTATTTTAACAAGCTTTGGTCATACTCAAAATTGATCAATTGAGAGGAGTTCGGAAGAATTACATTTTTTTTTGTAGCAGGAGGCAAACGAGCAGAAGGGTCACTTTGACTGAAAAGATAACCACCGCCCATAGACACCAGCAATGCCAGGAGGATTACACATGACTTGCCATCATTTAACGGCGAGGTACTCATTTTTTATAACACCATAAAGGTAAATTAATAAATAAATAAATTCGACACGTGACTCGGAAGCTCGTAAGTACGTTATTATTGTTTTTAAATTTATTTATTTACGGCCGAAGCCAAAAAACACATACAGTTTTTAACTTAAATCCTTCCAATTCCTAACCCTGTATAAATATCAAGTTTCATCTATTTTTGCCCCTTATAGAATTCAGATGTTTATACATTATTTTTTATGTTAAACTCGTCGAGAATGAGATCAGCACGGTTGCTGTATCCGTGTGATTATATTGAGGCACGTAGATAGGATTACTAGATATTCCTACTTCATAATTTTCTACACGATTTCCATATTTAACATAATAATAATCCAGCGTCGCTACAACTGCGAATGTATCCTTATCTGTGGCCCAAGGCACGCTTTCCTCGCGATGCTAGATCGTCTTTAAAAACCAACATTGGTACAAGGATGACCAACACGCGTCTCCAGCCGTAAAAATTATTCGTCCTCCAATCAAATCACGTTACGTTAAATCCTTCGATGTTATGGTACCAGCTGTCCGCTAAGGTATTTCCCAACTTATGGTCCTTTAAAAAATAAGCGTACCACTCCCCAAAGGGCTGGCAACGCACTCACGAGCTCCGAACCACGTGAGTGTTTATGGTCGGCGACTTCGCCTTTATGGTGCTCCTGCTCGTTTGCCCCCTCTTCTATAAAAAACATTCATTTTGACCCGGTGTAAAGGTTGCTCACCCCTGCATGAGTATTCGTGTTTCTAACACACACTTTTTCTAAAACACAAGTTACAAGTCGCACACCACTTACCAAAACCATCTAATACGAGTGTTGCAGTTTTATAACGAAGTCAAATCTTTATATACAGTACATATAAGCATTTTGAATAGTTTCAAATCTAAATGACTCCACGCGACCAAGCAAGGAGCTTGAGCATGTCAAAAGTCACACAATTTTGTATTAATTGTTTATTTTAAAAGGGCAGCTATCGTGTTTCTTGCCGGTTCTTCTCGGTAGATGCCTTCCGAACCGGTGGTAGTGTAAAAATTGACGATTCAAAAGTGTCTTTATAAAGACTTGCACTTGAATAAAGATATTTTGAGTTTGAGTCAAACACAAAGCCACACGTCCCAAAACACAAAAGAATATTCTTGTTTACGTAACATATTGAAATTAGTTCAACGGATTTAATTCGAACACAACTTCTAATTACGGATGTTCGTTGGTTTAATATAGAAACGTCGTGGTGGAAGCATATAAAAATGTCGAGAGGAAAGCTTTTACGACCGGTTATTTCTACAGGGAACAGTAAGAACGGCGCAACCCTCCAGCCATTATATCAGCAGTAATACGGTCTGTATACAGAAACAGTGTTATTAAAATGTGTATATTGGATACTCTGATAAAAATATATTAGTCGTAGTAATATTGCGACGATACAAGTCTAAGTCAAACTTACCTAAAAACGCAAAAGTCTCTTATCAACTTCAAATAGGTATTTATAAAGACACTTTTGAATCGTCAATTTTTACACTACCACCGGAAGTTATCTACCGAGAAGAGCTGGCAAGAAACTCGACAGCTGCTCTTTTAAAATAAACATTCCTTTCAAATTAGTAATAATGTAATATAAAATTACACTTTAATGCATTGGTCTTCTATCTTAACTAAGATTAAGATTACATGCCCCTGATAATTTCTACCGACTCAGGAGGCATCCATTGCTGGCTGAGCCTCCGCCGGCAAAGCCCAATTCCGTGTATGATCGCTAATGAATCGTTTCATTAGCCCTGCACCAGAATGTGAATTTTTATGACAGGGTTAGGAATGATAGTGGACGAATATGAGAGATTGTCAGATTTAAGTTAAAAACTGTACGAGATGTGTTTTTTGGCTTCGGCCGTAAATAAATAACACTATAAAAATTTCCACACAGAATCGTATCAGACACTTGCGTACTTAAATAATTTTCTTATATACGAGTTCTCTCTCTCTGAGATACCCACAGCATTTGGGGCGACTCATACCCAAGCCTTTCATCGTTATATTGGCAATTAATTGCGCTAATAACTATACAATAACTTCAAACAATCCAAGTGTTGTTGACTTCATAAGGCCGTCTCAAAAGGGCTGCAAATTGCACAAGTACTTAAGCCTTGAAAAACAAAAATTAAAGACTAAAGCAATATATATAGTCATTAATATAATAATTTATGGGTCCCTTCGACTAGAATCTGCGCTCTTCCAACAGACATATCCTCGAAATTCCACCCCACCTTTTACGGAAACTCCTTCACAGTGTCCGCTATAAAGCTTTGGAACTCACTTCCCGATCCTATTCGATCAGCCTCCTCACTATCATCTTTCAAATCACTTCTTCGCAAGCATTTCTTGTCTTAAATATAATTATTTGTAATTCTAGATTTAAATTAGCATATTTTTCGGTTTTTCTTATTTTAATGTATGTTGTGTTTTGTTTAATTATTATTATTATATTTTTTTTGTATACTTCGCACCCTTTGCACTGTCTTATTATATTTTAAGTATTCTTTTATCGTGTGGGTTGTCTGGAAGAGATCGCTTATTAGCGATAAGGCCGCCCGTTGCTCTTATATGTTCTTACATCTGTTAATGTCATTTGTTTCTAGTGTTTAAGTGCGATAAAGTGTTAAATAAATAAATAATTAACACACATTTTGAAAAAGTTTTGAAGTTTCTTAAACACTAGTTCAACATCTCACAGATGACAATCGTATAAGGTCCACTTATTTGAAAATCCCTGTATCATGCGTCCCATTAAAATCTATTTAATATAATTAAATACTTTTTACACGCCCACGTCTCGTCTATGCAAATCGTTTAACGGCCCTGTAAACAGATTGTGTCGACTTCATAATAGTACTGTGAATGTGGACGAGTCGGTTGATGTTTTTGGCGACTCCCTGCTTACCTTTCGTAGAGGTATTTTAAATACCAATAAAAAAACAAACCTTTAAATCCTGATTATGTTAGCATTTGTATCTTGTTTGTAATAATAATAATTTATTTGTATTATGTTTGATCGCTTAAATATTTCAAGTTCCCATATAATTGTTTTGTGTGTATATCTTGTTTTATTATCTTATAAGTTTATTGTTTGTTAGTATATTTAGCACATAAGATGTGAGAAAGATTGAACAAAAATAAAATCAATTTAAAAAATATCATAATTCACATATGTAACTATGGTACAATTATGAATCGTCAAAAAACAAAAAGTTTTCATATTTCACAATATAAATATAATTTCACAATATTTTGGTTGAAAAAGCATACAGTTGACAAATATTTAGAGGACAAAGACCCCTTTAATGTGTCGGCAATTGGCTCAGCATCGGTTTAATTATTTAGTAGCCTTTCTTTGCTTTAGTAACTTTAATTTTGTATTAAATGTTTATTTTAAAAGAGCAGCTATCGAGGTTCTTGCCGGTTCGTCTCGGTAGATAACGGCCTTCCGAACCCCGTGATAGTGTAAAAATTTACGATTCAAAAGCGTCTTTATAACGACTTATTTGAATAAAGATATTTTGTGTTTGAGTTTGAAATATTTTAATACAGGGTTCTTATATCGATGAACATTTTGACGCGGCTCAGCACGGGATAATGTATCGTGCGGGATTCCCGATGTCAGCCAACTTTTATATAATTGGCTGCTCGTTGGAGCTACATAATCCCTCTCGCATTCATTAGCAGCGTAACTGCAACTTATAATCTCTTGTCGGCCACGCAACGCTCAGGGGAGAGCTATACTGATCAAATAACTTTATTATATTTTATACACAGGGCTTAACATGTTTCGCGTGTATGCAATATAAATCATGTGTTAGTCGTTATATTTATTTTATAAATTACGGTTTTAAACCATCTCGGTTTGTAATAGTCTTGCCGAGAGCGCAATAAATGCTTGTGAAAAAGTTTGTGACGTCTGACCTCTAAAAAAAATGAACAAGGCTTAAATTGACATAAGCTCAAACTCAAAATAACTTTATTCAAGTAGGTAGTAAAGGATACTTTGGTGAAGTATTTTTTTTAAATTCCAACCGCTTCGGAAGGTTAAAAGAAACTGGCATGAGAGATAGCTACATAAATAAATCATTTGTAACAACAAAATCTATGAACAACACTCCCGTTTAATGATATGAAAAGATAAAAAAACTCAAAACGATATGAAACTTTTAACCCACATTCCGTCATTAAAAATGTGAATAACATCTTCAATTAGATGAATCCTTATAAAATTAAAATTTTTATTTACATGAATTCATCTCTCATTAAATTACGTTTTCAGTAAGTCCTTCCTTAATTAGGCCTTCTAACTTACGATTATAAACAAGAATAATATAACGCTTGGCGATTTAATGGAGTGGCGGAGTGTTTCATGCCAGTTCTTCTCGTCCGCTCTACGCCCTTGGTTTGGGAACTGGCAGTAAATTTAGAGTCATATTTTTTTTATTCACGATCCATAAGTGTCCCATAGTTACCTATGTGAATAAAGATATTTTTGATTTGAATTTTATTTTTAAAGAAAAGCCATCAGAACATCTCGCCGCGCGTGACTGGAGACTCGCGAGTGCGTTACCGTCCTGAAAATTGTTACGCTTCATCTAAGTTGTATTCGTTTTTTTATTGTAAACGAGCAGGAGGCATCTTAATGGTGAAGACACCGCTCATACTCATATAGCTGGCAGGTCGTCAGTGCATTATCAGCCTTTTAGAATATGGTACACTCTTTTCTTTTAAGGCCCTTAAAATTACCGTCAATAATGTCTTAGCAAACTGTCAGTGGTGTATTTATTCTCTGTTACATGGTCGACGCATTAAAATATAATTTAATAAACACAAAAAAACAGCGAACACTGGTGCATTAATAAAATAGGCATACCAATGTTTAATTTGAAATTCTTTCAACAGAGACACTGGGAACGCAGACATCTTGGACGTTCTTATGAATCTGACAGTGAATTCTTAGATTAAATTCATAGCCTTGGGTGCTATCAGTTACAGCGCTTCGTCCACAGCTCGAGAATGAAAAATGAGAGTATCAACCCGATTTTTCTTGTCAGGGGATGGTTTTTGTGTTGGATTGTTGGCGATTTTGTGTTCGCTCTATGAATTTATGTAATTCATTTTCGTGTATCTTGAGTTTGGAATATTTTCAAACGGAACGTTCTTTGTCAACTTTAAGCTGTCAAAGCGCAAGTGGGTGAATGGAAAGCTTCAAGAATATTGTAGTTCGGGTGAGCTTTTTAAGTGAGAGAGACTTTTGGGCATTGATATCACAGTAAAAACTACCTTTTATTGAAATACAAACACGTTTAGAGTTTATTTATTTATTTAGGTTAAGTTAGAAATCTAGTTAACGCATCAAACTCGTAAGCAGACAAAAACTTGATAGACAGTAACAGTAACTTTGAGGCAAATAATAATCAATTTCTGACTAGTGTAAATATTTTTGTAATTAAAATAAAAGTTAAACAAACTCATATTTTTATCTATGTTTCTCATTCTCTTTGACTTTAAGCACAAATAACCGCAAAATCTAAAATAATATATAACATAAAGGCAATTAATAATTATTGCCGATATAACGATATCAGCCGATTACACATTAACGTTGTTATTATGTGGAATTGGAAAAGCTCAAAATAAATACAAAAGATATTCAACAATTAAGCGTTGATATTAAAACTCAATTAAAATTTTGTTGATCACGGCTGGAAAGCGATTAAAAGTTTAAACGAAGCTCCGGCGAAGCCTTAACAGAACGAGTTTATCGTATCTGCATACTATCTTAACATTATTAACAAAATTAAATATTAATACTTAATATTCATTTAAATTTTGTCAAGAATAGAACGAACGAGAGGAATTTAACTCTTTGCTTTTTTTTATCCCTCTAACCCAGGGATTCTTAATATAATAATTTCTTTATTTCAAACAAAAATTCTATACATTTATGTTAGTAACAATAATTTCTTACTTTTAAAATGCAAAGAAAAATATAAATTAACATTTTTTTTAAATAAATACACTGTTTCCAATGTGCAAGCTGGAACAGTGACGAAGAAAAAATGAATCCACTGAGATCCACATCCATCTGAGTTCATATTCAGGACGCTGTTAGGGCTAGCCCGCACCCCGCAAAGGCCGATCTTTTTGGCAAGGTTGCTTAAAAGCAGTCTAGGCCTGCCTCCACAAACATGCCACTGCAGAAGCGGCGAAGCCCCACCGTTGTTAAACTATGGCTCACGACCCCAAATGAAGCCGCGTATCAAAATTCTTGGTGGAAAGATTTTAATGTCAAACATTTATAAATAACATTCTATAATTTTTATTGCAATTTCTGTATGTTTCAAAGCGAATTCTAAATCATTTTTTCATATGTATATTGTTTACCTAAAAAATATGAATATATAGTTTCTTTTATATTATGTATGGTTGTAAAACTCGCAATCATAAAATGGTTTAAATAATTAATACCATTAACATTGGTACAAAAGTGCCTATTTGATTAAAACTTTATTTTCTTTGCGTAACAGTAAATAAAATAACTTCAGCCATTGGGGATACATAAAAGGGTTGTTATATAAACTTGACTTGTTTGACCAAGTTATGTACGAATTTATGTTGGGTCTACACGAACTTAACAGTCTAGTGTAGATTTATGGGCCTTCTTGGATTTACACTGGAACATGCTTAATTCTTTATTAGTATTTCTTATCTCATATATTAGTCCTCCTTACTTATCTACCTTTTATCAACATTTATTGCCTGTAAACTTACCTATTTTGTTATGTAATTACAGTTGAAAAAGTTTACAACGACATATCAGTTGTATATTGTATTGTCTCGTCCGGATCTCTAGTAAACTATTCAGTAATCAAACCGCTTATACCAACATCGGATTGTCTCAGCAAAACAAAACAATACAAAAGATTTTAAATATTATTGATATGTGTTAAGGTAAGCGGCTCTTAATGCTACAACAGTTTTGCAAAAATGCGTCGCCTTTAACGAATTGTTTGATACTTAAGATACTGTAAACAATATACCGGTACATGAAATGCAAAACATATTTGAGACTGTGCAAAAAAAAAACAGACCAAAATGACTAATATATATTTAGTTTATTAAATAAAACAAAACACAAAACTAAATATATATATATATATTTAGTTATATATATATATATTTAGTTATATATATTTTGTGTTCATTTTAACTAATAATGTACTTAGTACATAATCTGATTATAATAAACTAAATATATATTAGTCATTTTGGTCTGTTTTTTTAGCACAGTCTCAAATATGTTTTGCATTTTATGTATCGGTATATTGTTATTTATATTAATCATTTACTAGAGGGAAAGCCGGAGCTTTTCCACATCAGAATTCTAACATCTGTTTTTCCAAAAGTGTCAATTTAATCTATTTTGACATATCAATGAAGAGACTGTAAACAATTTGTAAACTAAAGACCCAAAAAATGTGTATGAAAGAAAAATAAGAAGAAAATTTTTAGTATCATCAGTCTCTACATGATATATGATTGTTTAATCATACATAAGCAGATGTAAGTTGAAGATAAAAAAAACCCGGTGCAAAGCGTCGAAACGAACCCATGGTTTTACGACTCGGCCAGCGTTCGTTGTGTTTTTTTTTATACGAACGCCCTGTCTAGCCTTTGCTTACACAGCCTGTAAGCGGCAGTAAATTCATTGCAATTTTTTTTTAGATTTTTCCACTACCAGTTTTCACTGCGAAAAATACAATTTTGATGTTTCAAAGGCCTGTTACATGCCCTATTACTGGGCTTGACATACACTAAAATGGTATAAGCATGTGTAGATATATCACTAGTTGTATTTGACCTAATTATGAATACTTTATTGTGCCGATTTCCGATTTATTACTTTTATCAATTTTAACTAGGCTGTAGAAAAGTATGCAAACACCCCGGTTGAGAATTACACAATCTGCTTCTTGTATATATTATTTATATTAGTCTACCATTACAGCTTATAATATAGAAAAAAAACTGTGATATATTAACGTAGAGGTAACCATAAACAATAGTTTATGGTTGCAATAACAATCAATTTATTTATTTATTCACACTTTGTTTCACAAAAACAGTAGAAGTAAATAATGTTAAAGCAACCCACAATATAAAAGAAGAAGAAAAATACATTAAATTAAGCAAAATAACCTAATTTAAATACAGTGAAAACCTGATATAACGACATTGAAGGGACCGTATATTTGTCGACGTTATAACCTATACTTATATATTATGTATGACATCAAGTCAGAAAAGAAATGAATTAGAATACCAAATTTACTTTGCTTACGGTTATAAAACTATACACACACCAGTACACTAGTTGTTAAAGTAATTAGTAATCACATTTTGGTGATCCAAGAGCTGGTGCTTTCCTTGCTCAGCGTATAAGCATCGCAATACAGCGTGCATATGCCGCCAGCACAGGGACACCTGCGGCTACACCTTATTTGAAATACACATATAATATAAATAAGACTGTTTTATTATGGAGCCAGAGGGCGCGCTAACATATATAGGGAAATTTATATATAACATACACCTTGTGATATTATATATAACACAATATTATAAACCTCTGTAAATATTCGTGCAAGTAAAACCGCAGGCGTGATATTGTATGAAATAGATGACTGATGATGTGACTCGTCTCCTCGCAAATTAACTGCTTTGATAAATGTACAGCTCGACCATTTTATCTAGGCCTCCGGCCGTTGTAATTTAACACCGCAACTTACGATTATACGAAAGGGGTCAGTGGTTCTATGGGTCAGCGTGCGCTGGTTAATAACGGTTGAATTTGATATATCACTTGCCACGGTTAATTAGTGTCAAATAGCGCTTATAGATGTTTTTTCATTACGTTAGGGTTAAAAATAACATGTTTACACATATTTAAGAATAAGATTCTTTTATTGACAAGTCAAGAAAAATTTCCTGAATAACAAATAATTATATAGAAGGTTTTAATAGTCGTTTATAAAGAGCACTGCATCACATAATGAATATATTAAAAGATCAGCTTAGATGTTTGTTACCGGTTCTTCTCGGTAGATAACTGCCTTCCGAACCGGGTAAACGACGATTCAAAAGTGTCTTTATAACCTACTTGAATAAAGATATTTTGAGTTTGACTTTGAATTATGTAATAATCGCCCGTTTATATCCGTTAAAAAAGCTTTGTTTTAATATTATATTTATTTTGAACAATTAAATTGTTCATTTTTTACATTATACATAGAATAAAAATAATATAATCCAATTCATAATAACTTCCTTAAAAAACCTGTCGACGCTATATCACAAAATAGACAACCCAACACAAATATTGCCGGGTAAATCACATATTTCAAATTTGAATTTAGAATTTCTTAAAAAAAAAATTTAATACCAGCCAGCTACAATTTGCCAAGGGGATTCAAAAAGTTCGTATATATTTTCCCCAATATATTATTTACTAGCTTTTGCGTTATATTTTTATGTCTTCGGGCGTCATACATTAAACTAAGGATCAATAAAATCATAGACAGGTGTCTATTGTCTTCCGCTTCAGTTGATCTTGTAATAACATTTTTATTGGCTTAGCAATAAGTGGCAATATTGGAAATAATTACCAGTGATACGTATTATTCGAATCTTGCTCGTTTTAATTAACTTATAATAAAATTAACTGTTCCGCAAATGTTTCTCTTTGAAACAAGCTTTCGTTAAGTTTATTTCTTTAATGATAACTTAATTAGGATTTTTTTTATATTATAGGTACTAAGTTGGGGCAAAAGTTTAATTAGTCTTTAGTTTAAGACCTTGTATTAAAATCTCTTTGGCCATATCAATTGTATCTGGCTGGTTTATTGTATCATTGAAAAGTTTAAATTTTATGGTAATTCCAAATTCAAATTTGGAAAATTGGTGGGCACTTCGAGTGATGTGCCAACCGCCGCACATGGACATCTGCAACGCCAGGAGGCTTACAAGTGAGTTGCCGGCCTTTAAGAGAAAGGAACGCTCTTTTCTTAAAGATCCTCAAGTCGTAGCGATTCGGGAATACCGCGCGGCAGTAACTGCCTTAAAAAACGCACAGTTGCGGAGCGCCAGGCGTCAAGGTGGTACGGATGGAATTTCGTATTAAGTACGAACTCCATGTAACGTCTCTCTATTTAAGGACAAACTCCCTAAAGCGTCGAAATCGCGGTTTTGGTTGGTCCAGCTAGTATTCTAATTCTGATTATTATTCTCTCCATTTAACGACCACTCTCGATAACGCCATATAATGCACAGTCCCTTCAGCGTCGTTATATTTAGAATGTACACTGTAATTGATTTGAAATTTGTGTTCCAAAAGTATCGTGTTTATGTGGTAATGTACTCCGACGATTCAAGTCTTTAACCTACTTGAATAAAGATAATTTGATTTTCGAAATAAACACTGTGATTTCCGTTTATAAGCAACAATTCCCATTGTATTCTTAAAAGCTCAGCTGATACAGAGCAATACGTTAGGTGAAAGATCAGAAAAAGGAACAACAAAGAGAGATTTATTCGTTCACACCCGAGCGTTTACAGAAATAAGAACTTAAAGCTGTGGACCACGTAATACAACCTTAGAAAGTTCGGGACAAAGAGAGGGTCACTCTGTGTAATTTATACGTGACCGCGGAGCCAACTCCTGGGGGACGAGCTTGCGTGTCGGCCTCCCGTGACAGCTTCGAATTTACACAGCGCTTTTTAAACCGCTCAAACAGGCTAACAGACATTTTTATTTATTAAAACTATGGTATCTTTTAGTTGGTTGACATTTGACAATCAAATTGTGGCAAGCGTATAATTTAATATAAACAATGCTTATTGCAAGGAAGGATGTGAGACTTTTCTCGGAATTTTAGATATTTGCTTGAAGGCTGTATACATGAAATTAGAAAATAATCTATAGGTATATCTTAATATTTAAAATTATGACTGAATGATAAAATAACTAAAACTTTGTACGGTTCATAGACCCGTAGGTCCATAGACCACAGTGCGTAGACCCGTGTGTACATAGACCATAGTCCCCAAGTCATAGTCCACAGACCATAGTCCACAGACCATATGGTAGCTGCTGAGGGCGCGAAGTGAACCCACGTAAACTTAGTTGTATTGACTAAAAGTGGTTATTAACAATCCTAATTGAATATATATTTAAATTTGATAAATACTAATTATATTACAATGCTTTAATTTAATTGTCGATAATGTAATAACCTTTTTTGTATTTAAAAGAAGTAAGTGCCAGTATGTATTCCATATTTGAATATTAAAAATGCTCTCTGGCCTGATATATGGATACATGGTTCGTATTGTGCCGAGCGGTTCAATCATGTTAACGGAATCAAATGCAAGCTATTTGCCTCCTGTCTCGCCGGCCTCAGCTTCTTAATTTCACGCCTCAGTTGTTCCAACTACATGTACGTTACTAAACTAAATGGGAAAAACCCGTAGCCAATTACCCTGTCATTACACCTGCTAATTAGGTCTGCTTGATGCTCTTAACTTAACAAATTATAATGTTATATCAAATCGAAATTATTATTTTCAGTACAGTGTTATATATATTTTTTTATAGAAGAGGGGGCGAACTAGCAGGAGGCTCACCATAAAGGTGAAGTGGCTGCCCATAGACACTTAAAAGGAAAATTAGGAAATTGGTGGGGGGTAGGGGAAGAGGACGGGGAGGGGAAAGGATGGGCACCGGAAGATCTCACTCACCGAACGAAACGCGAGTACAAAATGAACAAAGTCCAATTGCATCACTTTACGCCAGTTTTATGTGAGAGAGTGGTATTCCTCCGGCCTTGCCTGCCCATTCGGCTGAAACTCTAAGTAACAGCATGGCACTCCCACTCAATATTGATTGTGTATATTTTTCGATAGATGTCGCCACTTATACTCGGGAGTGCGTTGCCGGCCTTTTGCTTAAGTAAATTTAGAGTGCTAATGCTCTTAGATTATGATTTAACTGGAACAGAATTAAAAAAAGGTTATACTGTTTGAAAATTAGTTGTTTTTTTTTTTTTTTTTTTTTATAGAAGAGGGGGCAAACGAGCAGGAGGCCCACCATAAAGGTGAAGTCGCCGCCCATGGACACTCAAGTGGCTGGGAGCTCATGAGTGCGTTGCCGGCCTGCCTAAACATTACAAATCTATGTTACCTTAAACCACCATAAAATGACAATCCCACAGAGATTCTTGTAGGTTCTTCTCAGCTGAAAGAATACCCATTTAAACTTAGTTTAAGTTAGTCATAAATTTTTGTTAACAATACTAATTTGATAAAGAAATTTTGACTTTTTAGTTTTTAGTTAATTTAAACCGATACGGTTGATATTATGAATTTAACGCATAGTTCCTTAATCAGTTGCGATACACAAAGAAGTATTTAAAGATTTAATTGTACATAAAATAGAAAAAATAGGTCACTTTAAATGTAAAATTAAGTTGACTGCGAAGCTAACCTCTGGGGTATTGCTCGCTGGGACAAAATGAATAGGATTCATTGTATGAAACATTCATTAGTTTTTTTTAAACTGTGTTGATATATTAAACAAAAGTATAATTCAACTTAGGAGTGCAACTGGCCTTATCGCTTTCAGCAATCAAGAACCTATAATAAGTCCTATCTGTCCTTAGATATATTTGGCCTAAGTAGAAATCCTTTAAAAAACGAAGACTCAATCTCGCACACTCACTCACACAGCAACACCATTGCACACACTAATACACACACACACTTAAATGATCGTTCTTCACATAATATACTCCACTTATTAATATGTACATATATATTTTTATTTCTTTTTTTCTGTTCGTGTTTTTTTTTGTTATTGTTTTTTCTGATCTTAGATTCTATTTCCGGTTCTATGTTTTAACCTTATTTTGACTTTATTTTTAATCTATTTTTATTGTGTAAACTTTTTTTGATAAGCTGTACAGGTTTAAGAAATAAAAATAAATAAATCTCTTCCAGGCAACCATAACAATTATTACTGTCATAAATAAATATGTTTTTATATTGATTAATATGACACATAACTATATTAATATGATACATATAGTAAGACGATGTTATATATAACCTCTTTTGAAAAAAAATAATTATAACCTCTTTTTGAGTTGAATTTATTTGATGCTATTTTGAATTACGTTCGATGGTTCTGTCATGTCTGTGGTAAGCAGCTCTTCTGGGTCCGATTGACGAACGAGATAGACGTAAGTGTTGTTCCTTAATGATGCTTTTGTAAAGTTATTTTTAAGCAGCTAACATCATTAAATATAATTATAACTGTGTCTTAGTTAATATTGCAAGTCACATATAATCCTGACAATAAATAATCAAGCATAATATATAATGATGCAATGAGATATATAAGTACTTTTATTTTGATTTATTTTCAATTTTCACAAAAAAATTACACATTCCTTAGGTACTTATTTTAAGAGGCTTTTAAACCGCGCAATGGTTTGCACTATGCTGTTTTAATAGTTACTTTTATATCGAAAATATTTCACGTGCATCATAACAGTCTAAAACAGTAAAATTTATATCTTTTCCACATATACCTGATCTGTATATAAGTGTATACATTATATACATCAATAATTTTCTTATATACGCTAAGAGCCGAATAAACGATACCCACCAACACACCTGATTAACTATAATTTTTAACCGTTTCATTAACCTATTGTTTTTTTTTACATTTATAGTGAGAACAAACCGCAAACACTATGTGTGAATCTATAAAAAAAAAGTGAACAATTCTCTTTGTACCATAGACACGATAATACACAGATTAAACAGTCGGGAAATCCCACAAGCTCTCCCCGTAGACAGACAGCATCTGTCAGCTTCAACATACGGATTTGCGGATTTGACTGGATATTAACACAAGCCACCGTATCAAAGCCGTTACTCGCCAGCCAAACCGCATAAAATTGCTTTTACATACAAACTTTTTGTTGGAAATAAAATTATTATATCGATACGGTAAAGTTAGACGTTTTGAGCAGTGTTTTGTATCTGTTTAAAACTGTTATATACCAGTTAATTTATTGATTATGTAATTGATGTAGTTAAGTAGTTAGTAGTTACAGAATTTTTAAAATAAATATCTGATTAATTATTATCTGAATAAGCACCAGCTTATATACCAGTTAAATACATAAGGAAATTGAAGTAGATATAGATTATTTAAATAAATAACTGATTTTTAGGTATTATCTGAATAAGCTCCAGCTTAGCTTGAAATAGTGAACTAGGATAATTAACAAAAAATGAAATATGTATATCCAACACTGTCCTTAACATGTTAGCAGATCGATGACTGTGTGTACATGAGACAATATTGTGTCGTGACGCTTGGAATGTAGAAAATTGTGATCTGTCTTAATGTTTCTAACTGTGGGGGTTGAATGAAACTCAAGGCAGAGGTTAATACGTTAATTTCGTATATATCAGACGTTAGGGTGACATACAAATTACACAAGATTAACCACTAACGTCCGTCCGGAACGGCTGCGTAAATCTTATACAAAATAGTACTTAAAACTAATGACCTATAACTTAACAATGACGCCGCGACCCGCCGAGTTTGCCCGCTGATCATTAGTTCCTCCAACATCTGGTTGCCAGCTTCGCCTAAGCCTATTCTAAAAGATCATGTTCGCTGTCCGTAACACTAACAACTTGGTTACTTAATAAATTAATATTATTATAGCAACCACTTATGTGAATATTTTGCATATTCATTGTCAAGTGCCATAGGTACACATAAATCAAATAACGAAAAAATATATACACTGATGTGTATAGCCGCTCATCAACTTGATTTCACCTTCCCGGATACGAGAATAAGTTTCCCCCAAAGCCTCATATAAACAAATTGTAGCCTGTCTTTATTGCCTGTTCGCGCCCTCATCCTGTTTTCATACAAGATAGGTTTTATTAAAATATACGCACATTTCGCGAGGCAGGCAATTTATACGCGTGTTATTAACGATATTTTTTAAGTCATTCGAGGATAATTCTTGCCGTGGGACCCTACGCCACGACACGAACAGAAGTAACTGTTAAGGTTTCCAATAAGGTTTTATATATGATTACATGAACTTGGAACACGACGGAATTCAGTTTCGCGGTCATTTGGAAACGATACTTTACTTAGGCCACTGTAATTTTATAAAGGGCCCCATATGAAGTACCAGCTCCTTCTTCAGGATATCATACAACGTAGAACGGCTCCAAGTCTCTATGACCTCTGCAAGTGTGCCTCCTGCGTTGCTCTCTCTTCAATAGAAAAAGTAGCAGAACCTTTGCTGCTTATCCTTCGTTGGCTCTGGTTTGTACAATAATTGATTCCCTCTTTCAAAGACTATCCCGCTTAACCGAAACGAATAAGTTTGAATAAAAATACCCATTCCCATAAATTCGTTACCTAAGAAAGTTTTGATTATAATAAGTGGCACTACTAACTGTCAGAAACAGACCTGCCCAACACCGCTTAATCGCTAAAGTTTCACCTACGATTGGAGTTTTTGCGGCCGCTGGGCTGAAAGCTAATTTATGAGGCGAGAACTCGTATTGCGTATTCAGGGCATCGATGGGTTTTGGGTGTGGCGTTTATTAATTTATCTTATATTATTTATTTGATAAGGCACACGAGCACACATACAAACATAACTAAAAGAATACACAAGACATGTATGTTAACTCAATATATCTATCTATCTATCTATAAAATTTTGAATCGTCAATTTTTCGTTCGGAAGGCAGAGAACGAGAAGTAACGGCAAGAAACATGATAGCTGCTTTAAAAATAAACATTTTACATTTTTTGTAAGAAGGCTGTGCTTCTAAAATTAATATCAACAAGTATTTTTTAATGATAAAAACTCTTTAGTGGCACAGAATAAAAAAAAACCACTAACACTCACAAGATATGAGAAAAATGGATAATTAAGAAACAGAGGACAAAACAGTCTTATCGCGGAAAAGCGACTTCCAGGCTCCCAACAACAAACCTACAAAACAAAGATACATATAATAAAGAATATTACAATAGGTAGATTAATAAAACATTTTAAAGAAGAATTTAATTACTATTATAACAGACTGACTTTTATTTTAAACAGTGTTACAAAGTACTGTGGCGCTACTAATACAGACTATACAATTTACATTTTGTTACTACTTATACATATGAATAACACACTAAATATAAATGTACAATACAAATGACATGTTTTATTTACTTACAATTTCATCATTTACAATTTTTTACATCTCATACTTACATCAATTAGTTATTTGACATAGTGAAATCAATATGCTTAGATTTATTATGTGCCTGATGACTGATTGCCAATTTTATGCACTTTGATTATAACACTTTAATTTAATAACACATTGTTTACCAGTAATCTCATTATAACAATTATTATACTGACTAAGGAAACTGACAGAATATGCTATATCTGGTCTAGTCAGAACAGCTATAAGACTTATGACTTCTAATAAATTTCTGATATGGAATATCAATTGGCACAATGTTGAGATTTATGAATATTTAATTTGTTCTCAATAGGAGTATCTACAGTTTTACAATCTGACATATCAAACTTTGTCAAAATTTGCTCAATATATTCCTCTTGATCTATTGTTATTGTATTACCTTTCTTATTCATATTGACTCTCATACATAAGTAACGTCTAACAAACCTAAATTTTTTAATTTAAATTTAGTACTGTTCTGTTCTACACAGATATTAATTGTTCTGTTTTAGTGAATATATCAAAAATTCGTCAACATTAAACAGTTACAAATAATTTTAAATTTCCAAATGTTTTTGTAAATAAGCAAACTTCATATTTACTTCGTTTTAGACCTCTACACAAACAGTCTTTCATTTTCTCATACCATACTAGAGATTCTTTTAGTCCATAGATTGATCTCTTGAGTTTTAAAACCTTTCCTTTGCTTTCATTTACAAAACCTTTTGGAGTTGACATAGAAATATTATCCTTTAGATGTCCATTCAAGAATGCTGTTGTCACATCCAGGTGTATAATATCCATGTCCCACACTACACAGAGTGCAAACAACATTCTTAGAGTGGAATGTTTAACAACAGAAGAGAAAGTCTCCTGAAACAACTGAAGCTATTCACACATGGCTGATCTCCTTTGCTCAGCTTCTGTGCCATTCAATGCTTCTGCAAAAACAATCTGTTCTACTTCTGAACAGGGAACTGATTAGAGACTGACAGGTTAATGAAACCATACTAATCTGAAACTCTATCCTTTTATTCTGTTCAGGTACTGGGATTTTGAATTTGGTCTCAATTTGGGGATCTGTATATACAGATGTATTTGAATCATGTAGAGATTCACTATCTGTAGAATCCCCCACTGAATCTCTACTCTCTCCATTTTTTACTGGCAATACAGTTTTCTCATTACTATTTTTATTTATTTCTTCTTCATTCTGTATACATATTACCTTTTCCTCGCTGTTTTCTGATGATTTTACCTTCTCTTCCATCACTTTAATATCTCTCTTCACAGTGACAATATTTCTTTTATTCTGATGGTTTTCATTCAGCAGCTTTAAAATCTTGGAATGGTTTAAAAACTTCACTCTTATGTTTTAGCAAATATATGAAAGACAGACGACTATAGTCATCAATGAAGAATACAAAATATTGTGCACGGCCGATGGATTTTGTTTACATTGCCCCACATACATCAGCATGTATAAAGTGTAATGTTTTTGTACTCTTTTGTCCAACATGTGGAAATGGCAACCTCATCAGTTTACCCTCTAAACAAGTCACAGTTATTCTTTGACATGTCACTAGTAATCCATTCACAACACCATACTTCATTTTGTTTAAATCACTACAGTTAATGTGTGCTAACCGCCTATGCCAAAGCTCTGCACTTGCTACAGCTGGTGCTGCCAACATACAATCTGCTACTTTTATGTTTAGCTTGTATACTCCATTATTTAATTTTGCTGTGGCCTCCAGCTCATTCTTCTTGTTGCGAATATAACATTATTCCCATTTTTGATCAATGCACTCACTGACAACAAGTTTGTTGATAATGAGCCATGTTATCTGGAAAGTTCAACTGTAATTACTTGATTTATACTATCAACTACTAAAAATATATGGAATTGCCCAACTGGGCCCATACCCTATTAATTAAAACACGTTGAATTTTCTTATCAGACTGACTTTTATTTTAAACAGTGTTACAAAGTACACATAGGTGGCGCTACTATAACAGACGATAACTACATTTTGTTACTACTTATACAAATAAACTCTTTTTCATACCACTTAACATTTTTTATTGAAGCAGTTGCATGGCTTGTTATTTTCCTGTGTTTTATTAGTCTAAGATTTGTTTTGATATGCAGATTTAAAAAAATACTTTTTGACTCTTTTTAGTTTGACGCTGGGTTTTAAGGCTAAGTTCTCTATGCGAGCTACCCAACTGTAGAATGGACTAGAGAAGCGATGTTGAAGGGTAGATGCGACCCAATAATTAAAAAAAAGAGTTACTCGCCTTTAGAATGACTAGGTGTATATGCGCTGCGTCTCTATAGTAAACCCGCAGGCTTGTTTCCTTATAGAAGAAAGGAAACCGTATGCATAGATAGTAAAACCTTAATGCTTTTCCTTTCTATAAGCTTATGCTAAGCGATGATATTAATATGCTGTTAAGTACCATCTATTATTGTAAAAAGGAACTTCTACAGCATTACTCATATCTCACATGCTTTAATATCAAGCTGTCAACGTAGTGTGCTAATATTACAGTAGATGGCGCTTATATCAAAATTTGATCGAGCATTGGAAACTGTAGAAAGAGCCCTCTATCGGTCCTATTATACACATGTTTCAAACAAATGGTTGCGCTGGGGTTCACAGAATAAAATTAGTTTACTCTTTTACATACAGATGTCGCTCAAGCAAAGTTCAATATATTGTATAATAATATATAAATGTAATATAATTATATTGTTCTGATTGCATATATAAAAAATAAATTAAAGAAATAACAATCACACCAAGAATTATAATATTTCCTTTAAACAAATCTCTGCGATTGAAATTATGTACTCCGTTGTCCGTTATAATAATATTATAATAATTTGTATGGAATATTTAATTTAGCATTTGTAAATAACACTTCAAATACATCCAGATCACAGCCCTTACACACGTTGATCGTCAAATCGAACCAGAGACGGCAGACCTTCGTGGTAGCCATAGAACCAAAGCCTTTAAGCTATACAAGCTACTGATGTTACTCAATCCGTGATCCCCATACGAAATATATTGGGAACGACATCACGCGATTGATGTTAGAATAGATCTTAAATGTCACACACCCTTCATGGCTTAAGGCACGTTAGATTTTATATGCAAAATATGACAAATTACAGTCATTACAACATTTGAATAATAGGCTGGGGTTATGTTATCCGTTTTATGGGAATATAAATCTTATTCAAGTTTTATAAAAAACGGTTCAATTCCAGATTCATCATCATTCATTTGTGAAATGTATAAAAATAGTATAGAAATAAATCTTACTTTTCTATCTTCTTCTTAATCTTCATTAACTTTTGATTAAGGGCAAAAAGTAAGATAAAAATATTTTGTAGACAAGACAATTTGCTACAAATTAATACATTTTTTTTTTGTAAAACACATAGTTTCGCAGATATTGCATAAAAAGTTTCCCACTTTTTCCAAGATGTCGGCCGGGGGCAAGGTTGGCGACCCCACAAACTTGAAGTTAAGCTTCTATTCAAACTCAAAATATCTTTATTCAAGTAGGTCTTTATAAAGACACTTTTCAATCTATATTGACCACCCAAACACTGGCAATAAGCTAGATGTCATACAATTATAATTTCTCACTTAGTTATAACAAATATGCGTATTATATTTAATAGGCACACATTTTTGACCGCCCTAAAGATGAACAAACAGAAAGCCGGCAACACGTTCACGATGTATTGGCGACTTCACCTTTCTGGTGAACCTCCAGCTCAGTCGCAGCCTCTTATACAAAACATAATTTATTGGTAAACGAAATTAATTCGTTACGCACCGTCATATAACAAAAAGACAGATAACAGCAGTAAAAAAAGAAAATATCTTTTCTCTATTCCAGTAATTTTCTCTTCTATTCGCTTTCAATATTAAATACTGCAAATACTACACATTAATAAAATCTTTAGAAAAAGTACCTGCTCTATCATTTTTATCAATCTAGCGTTGATTTTACCTAATTACGAGTGTGGTAATGTTTTGATACGGTCAAATTATAACCTGTACGCATCTGCCCCAAAAAAAAAAAGCCTCATCTTGTATCAGGCCGTAACATCTACGTAGCATGACGATCAACCCTCTCTTGGGTGCCGCTCCACCGTTAAAATGAATAACGACCGGCTAATAACAGAGGTAACAAACTATTGGTTAAATAAGGATTTACCTTATCGAGCTTCTTGCCAGTTCTCGAAAGCCTTTCGAATCGGGGATGGAAAATTGACGATTCAAAAGTGCCTTTATAAACCTACTTGAATAAAGATATTTTGAGTTTAAGTTTGAGTTTACCTACTTACTTTGAATTTTGCAATAAAACAGCTCGCTCCTGGCTCTATCCTCGGCTTATATCAGGGTACTAGGGATGTGACGCATGATTGTATGCAAAACTTTTTAGCTTTTCCCAAATATCTATAAGATTAAACCAGTCACGTACGCCAGTCACACAGTAAAGTTCTAGCTTTAATTTTATTCCCATTGGAGGAGACCCTTGAGCTTTAGGGTAGTCTACTGTTAGTATACCGGTAGTACACAGGTTTTAAGTAGGCGCCTGGTTGATAATACAGGCGACCCAAGAGGTAATTATTAACTCACTCGCGCGTATAATCCTGATAATACGAGAAAATGAATCGCATTTAATGTACCTTTAGATTTATTCATATAATTTACATTTTGGAATAGAGACTTTTGGACCCTGGGGCTAAGTGCACAGGCGCTTATTAAGGAATTAGGAAGGCGCCTGGTCAGCAGTTCCGGTGCTTTTCTCGCTCAGCGTATAAGTCACAAGGACCAAACTTTTTAAATTTGTTTAATTTTTGTTTAATGTTAAGTTATTCTTACTTTACATCTTAGATTCCGAATCTAACATATCATATTATTTTTAAATATTCATTAATAAATGCCAAATGTTGACCACCACCGCTTCCTCGATACCCAAATGCACTTATTAAACTCTTTACACAAATATGAAAAAAAGAGGTGATTATCATTTAATTTTCTGTCTAGGAAACGCTCATTGAATGACGCGTGCGCACAACCACCTGCTTCCGTTGATGGGGTTAAATCAATATTTGGATTAATGTATTCAACTTTTCACATTGACTTTGGAGACATCGTATTTACATATGAAACTTGACGTTTCTGATTCTAATTGTCTGACATTATGCATTATGCATCTAATTACAAACATAAAACGTCGGGGTAACTGTTTCGCATTATAATCTAATGAATAAACCACGAAACTAAAGCAAATTTAAAATGGTTGGTCCCGGTAGAGTAACTAACCTAACCTACCCTAGTCGTTTTGAGTGGGAGTGCCATGGTGTTACGTAGAGTTTCAGCCGAATGGGCAGGCACGGCCGGAGAAATACCACTCTCTCACAGAAAACCCGGCGGAAAGTGATGCAATTGGACTTTGTTCATTTTGTACTCGCGTTTCGTTCGGTGAGTGAGATCTTCCGGTGCCCATCCTTTCCCCTCCCCCGTCATATTCCCCTGCACCTCAATTTCCTAAGTTTCCTTTTGGTGCCCATCCTTTCCCCTCCCCCGTCATATTCCCCTGCACCTCAATTTCCTAAGTTTCCTTTTAGGGCCGGCAATGCACTCACGACCTCCCAGCCGCGTGACTTCACTTTTATGGTGAACGATCAGGAGAGCCACCTCTTGCCCCCTCTTCTATATATATATAAAATAAACCCATAATGCCGGCATTTTCTCGATGTGTCGCAATCCTTACATGCTAAACGAGAAAAGCATCAGCTCTTGGATCACCGGTACTAACTACCAGTCGCCTACTTAATTCCTTAATAAGCGCCTGAGCCTTTGTAACCTAAGATCCAAAAGTCTCTACTCCAAAGGCAACAAAATCAAAGTTGGAGGAAAGACCTTGTTTGTTTTTTACTTTGACCTTTTCTTTTTTTCCGCGCCAGCTTTGCTGCTTGTCATAGGAAGGTGGGACGGTGCTAAAGTGTCCACACAACCACCCCCTGTCCCATACTCCAAGGGTCTCAATGTCATTCCATTTGGTCGTTTAGCATCATGCTATATTCAATTGAGTTTTAACGACATTACAAAGGAAATTTTTTTTTATCATTTAATTGAGAGGTTCCGTGATGTCAATAAACAAAGGTCACATATATATTAACTAATTTAATTATGTGCACTTTGATCGTTAATAAATAATCGTTCGATTAAAATTCTCACGGTTAACAAGCTTCATAGCTCCATTCAAATAAACAGCAAAGACGCATTCAATAAAAGAAATTTTTATCTTAGATTGATTGGCTCAGTCTGACCCTTTAGCGTTCGTTTTTATGACACAAAAAACAGAATGTATCTCTCTGTGTTTATTTGTGACAATTTGCTTTGTCGGTTTGCGTCAATTTACATTTGAAAGGGGACTTTTTGGGAACGAACCTGTAACAACAGAATGACGCAGGTACACACTGAGATTAGACAATCTTGATCTGATTTTATCGTATTTTTTAACTTGTTTTACAGAGCACCGTTAAGTGTGCGTTTAAACTACATGTGAGACAGGCAAAAATTACCCAAATTAATATGAAAAAATGTTTTTTTTAGTTAGTTTAGTTTAGTTATTTTGACAATATCTGCATAGTGCATTTAAGTTATTACCTACTTGTTGGGTGAACCCACACTCAAACTTAATAAAATACTAAAAAAACAACGTTACAAAGAAAAATAATTAAAACAAATCAATGCAATACAATTAATTATAATATATTTATTTAAAAGGTTACTAAGACTTATAACTGTTAGAAAAGACATAGTTAAAATAGTAGTTAAAATAGACATTATACAAATTAGCGCATTCGCAACCTGTTACAATAATGGCTGACCTGAGCTTATAAACCTTTTTTTATACTAGAGGGGGGGGGGGGCAAACATAAACGTGAAGTAGTAGCCCATAGACACTTACATGGCTGGGGGCTCGTGAGTTCGTTGCCGGCCTATTAGTGAGTGGAGGGAGCTTTTCTCTTGAAAGACAGACAATTGTATTGTCAAATATTATACTTACGTAAGACACTTTTTACCGTATACGTTATGGAGGCACTTAGTTTTAGACATACAATGCTTAAATGACTCGAATTCGCGATTCGAATGTATTTTATGTGTTCTGTCATAGAAAAACTTTCTTGTAGCAAAAAATTCCGTATGAATTACAGTGCTTTGCAATTGGAATATAAGAAAACATACAAGTCGAAGTGTAAGCTTTTTTAAAGTATCAAAACTCATGAAACGCGTACGAGATTCGTCGCGCCGTCGGCCCGCTTTAGAATAGAGTTGTATCCATCAATCTGATTTTGCGAAATGCTGCGACCGCACAGTGCACCCTTCAATAAAAAAAAAACCTCAAAAGACATAATTATTAACACGATGAAAAATTAACAGTCATCGAGACTCCACTCACACATTTTCAGTAATACATGAAACTTAATTATTTTCAAACTTATTAAAAAAAAGCTTACGTAAGTATTTTCTTTTGGATCGTACATACATGTTAGTTCTCTGAACACTTGGGTTTGGTTTTTGGTATTGGTTTTTCCAGCACACGATGTGGTTGCCGTGTTCCCCACATGTATAACAAAACAAAGTATTGTGTCGCGCAGCAAGAACCTATAATGAGTCCTATCTGTTCTTAGATATATTTGGCTTAAGTAGAAATTCTTTTAAAAAACAACTAAGACTCAACCTCGCACACTCACACACCATTGCACACACTAATACACACACACACACTTAAATGATCGTTCTTCACATAATATACTCCACTTGTACATATATATTTTTATTTATTTTTTTCTGTTCGTGTTTTTTTTTTGTTAATGTTTTTTTCTGTTCTTTGATTCTATTTCCGGTTATATATTTTAACCTTATTTTGGCTTTATTTTTATTGTGTAAACGTTTTTTGATAAGCTGTATAGGTTTAATAAATAAAAAATAAATAATAACATAGGATAACTATCCTAAAGGCATGCGTGAACTTTAAGTTGCAATAAAACCGTATCGCGTGAAATAAACTCGCTCGGAGCAAGCACAAATATTGTAATTGCTGATAGCAATAAATTAGACTTTTCACACATAAAGCTTGTTGAAATTATTCCTTGGCAACTTGCTACCGATTTACGCGAACTCACAATGCCGGGCAATCAACGAACCAGACTCTATATTTTATGATGACATGAAAGATTATTATTCTCCTCGTACCAAAGATATTGGATTATTTATGTAACGGCATATATTTTCTTATGTATCACTTAATAATAGTAATCTTCTACAATTGAAATGGAAAACAATTGCAATATAAAGAATTACATAATCAGCCAATATAGATTATTATACTTAGTCTGGCCATAAATACTGTTACTATTCAAAAAAAGAAAATATTACGTTTGAATTTGGAATCTGTCATTTTTATATGATTGCTTGATGTGTTTTCTTATTTTCGCGCCATTATATTGTTAAATATTTTGTTATATTAAAATGGAGTGGGGTGATAAAGAGAACCGAATCGCTGTGATTGCCTTACATAAAGTAGGTATGGAGAAAAGTGCAATTTTTAAAACCCTCCACCCGCTTGGTATTAGTCAAATGTTTGTTTACCGGGCTATTGATAGGTACAATGATACCTCCTCTGTTTGTGACAGAAAAAGATCTGGCCGTCCACGTACCGTTCGTGTGAAAAAGGTGATTAAAGCAGTTAGGGAAAGAATTAGAAGAAATCCTGTCCGTAAGCAAAAGATTTTATCTCGGGAGATGAAGATAGCTCCTAGAACCATGTCGCGTATATTAAAAGATGACTTAGGACTTGCAGCCTATAAGAGACGTACTGGTCACTTCTTAACTGATAATTTAAAGAAGAATAGGGTGGTAAAATCCAAACAACTACTTAAGCGGTACGCAAAGGGAGGTCACAAAAAATTTTTGTTTACGGATGAGAAAATTTTTACAATTGAGCAGTATTTTAATAAACAAAATGACCGTATTTATGCTGGAAGCTCTAAAGAAGCTTCGCAATTAGTAAACAGAGTACAACGTGGGCATTATCCCACTTCAGTGATGGTTTGGTGGGGTGTTAGCTATGAAGGGGTGACTGAGCCATATTTTTGTGAAAAAGGTATTAAAACGTCGGCACAAGTTTATCAAAATACCATTCTTGAGACGGTAGTTAAGCCTTTAACTAACACCATGTTCAATAACAAAGAATGGTGCTTTCAACAAGACTCGGCACCGGGTCATAGAGCTCGATCCACCCAATCTTGGTTGAAAACTAACGTTCCGGACTTTATCAGCACTGAAAACTGGCCGTCGTCAAGTCCTGACCTAAATCCATTGGATTATGATTTATGGTCAGTTTTAGAGAGTAAGGCTTGCTCTAAACGCCATGATAATTTGGAGTCCCTAAAACGATCCATGCGGTTGGCAGTGAAGAATTTTCCTCTAGAAAGAGTTCGTGCTGCTATTGATAACTGGCCTCAACGTTTAAAAGACTGTATTGCAGCCAATGGAGACCACTTCGAATAAACATTGTATATTTTTAATAGTTATATATTGATGTATTAAACTAACTCACTATGAAAGGAATAAATGTTACGTATAAAAAAAAATCGTGCTTTTCTTTATAACAATATTTATGGCAAGACTAAGTATATAATGAAAGAAGTATCACCGTAGGGTTTTTTCAAGGGGTTGACAACACTTCGCTGATATTGCCAGGTTTTATTCTCACTCGGACTATTTATAGTCCTATTATATACCCTATTTATAGTCTATGTAAAAAAAAAGCCTATTTTTGTAAAATGTTATTATTGATTGTGTTAATGCTTTTGTGATATAAACCGTAACCAGGAATATATGACTCATTCATTTATATGTATTGGTAATTAATTAGAGACATTATGTGTTGAAAACATCACAAAATATTAAAGCAATCTTTGTGTTAAGAATGACACTGGTATGCAGCATTTGTGTCACGCTATCCCTGTTCAGATTAGCCCGGATGTGATCAACTGCGCAGGCGCAGCGCCAGGTTTCATTTTAATACTTCCTTTAAATTTATATGTAAATGGATTTATTTATTTATTTTATTATATCTGTACCCAGACATCTTATGTGCTAAATAAATTTAAAACAATAAACTTGTGAGGTAACAAAACTAGGTTTACACATAAGACAATTAAATGGGAGCTTGAGACAATGAGGATTGTAACGAGACCGAATCTTTACGGGCGAAACCAAAAAATAACTCTTAAGCTACTACTTAAGACTTACTAATACTTACCCCCCCCCCCCCCCCCCCCATTTCCTAATTTTCCTTTAAAGGCCGGCAACGCACTCACGAGCTACCAGCCGCGTGAGTGTCTATGGGCGGCGACTTCACCTTTATGGTGGGCCTACTGCTCGTTTGCCCCGTCTTCCATAAAAAAAAAATACTTACATCCAACCACTGCTTATGTCAAAATTCTGCCATATTCTGGTGCAGATTTAAAAACGTTCTATTTGAGTGATAAAGGGGAGGCTAAAGAAGACTAGTTCGCCAATGAACCTCAGCCAGCAATGGAACGGCCGGAAAAAATATCAGAGCAAGAAGTAGCAATGCGTGCGTGAATAAGCAATCAGTTCTAATATTGGATCTAGGCATATTTAAAAGAGGTTTTTTTCCTATACCAGTAAAGGTCTTTATATGATGTTAAGATGCAATAAGTACCACAGTATATGTACAGAATTACTATTGGTATAATATGGGTTTAATTGAAACAGATTTCATTTCGTCCCACGTCTCTGATTACGTTAATATCAATATAAGTACTAGAGGAAGACTTTGTATAATAAAGATAATAAAAATGTAATAAGGTATAAATTTCTGGGACAGAGTGGTTGGTTAAGTCGTAAATCTGCCATGCACCCACGCTGCGCACTTCAGAAGCAAGATAACAGGAGATACTACGTTTCATTACTGGATATACTTCACACTGTATATTTTTTTTACGATAGGTCACTTTCGTACAATGTAGCTGTGAGAACGATAGTTTCTTCATTTTTTTAAATTCACAAATGATCCTTTAACTTATTATGCAGTCGATGATTTACAAACATATCTTTATTTTCACATAGGTAACTATGGTATAATAAAATAGTAAAGAGGAGAACTGGCGAGACAATCTCCGCCACGCCTTTAAATCGCCCAGTTTCACAGCACGGTTGTGAAGCAATCTGCAACCATTACACCATGCACCAGCATAATTATCTAAATTAAATAAAAACAATAAAAAATAACCTTCACTATTATCGATGGGCAAACATTTACGTTATAGTGAGAGCACAGGAATAAAAAATATTAGCCTAACAACAAAAACACAGCAAGTCCGACCAGTCACCACACTCCCGAGTCATCCCCACGCTGCATAGAATAAATTTCTCTTAATGTAATTCGACTGTTTTAAGTATTGTTCAATACCAGACCAGATGTCGCTGTTAAAAAAAAATCAATGAAAACGAAAGTTGACGGTACAAATTACGATTGTTAAAACCGAACACCTGTTATGGGCCTTGATATTTTGTATACACATTTACTTTGTTAACAATAACGAGGGTTTTTTTTTACAAATTACCCGTCTGTGATTGACAAAGGTTTAAAAACCTTTTCACAATTATGTTTTCACTTAATTAACGATCGCTTTTAATGCAAGTTACACTTGGTTATAGAACGAAATAGTGGTATAGAGTATACAGAGTATAGATGTCATATACAGCGTATATAGTTTACATTGTATAAACAGCGTAATCTCCGTGTTAAGTCATTTAACGACCCACTCTCTAAACCGTCAAAATCGGCTTTGGTTGGCTTAGCTTGTATTCCATTCTGGTTTCTCTTCCTTCCATTTAACAAGTTTCTATAACGCCATAAACATCCTTTCAGTGTCCTTATATAGTGATTACACTGTATAAACAGTGTATAGTCCATGTAACGTCACTCGATTCAATGTCAAAGTCTTTAAACCGTCGAAATCGGCTTTCCTTGGCCTGTATTCCATTCTTATTTCTCTTCTCTCCATATAACCACTCTCTATAGCGCCAATACACAGTCCCTTCAGTGTCTTTATATGGACACTGTATATAAAAAAAAATGCACTCACACAAAGAGGCAATTAGTTCGTTGCTCATTATATTAGACCTGTGTTTAATGTATTCTCGCTAAGCATAAAGACATTAACGACTGAGATTGTGATGGCTCCTATCGAATTCCTCAATCGCGCTTTATTAAGGCAATGAAATGGATTTATGGCGTCCAAGCAAATTTTATGTCAAAGTGCAGTTCATCGCCACTTGACAATGTAGGGAAGACAATGTAATTTTATGCTCAGATGAACCTCAGGTGGAGTGGAACTGTTAAATTTTGTTTGCCTTTGTTTAGAACGCAGTTATTTTACGCTGATCACGGCTAATTGTGTTATAGTCAACGAAATAGTGTGTACACATAAGTAATACATTGCACTTATGTAATACAAGCGTAATTAAATCATTTGTCATATTAATTTAGTGGCTAGAGCTTGTGTTTTTCTCGCTCAGCGTATAAGTATCGCGATACAGCGAAGAAATATCACCAGCATTATGTGTTCTCTGCAGGGACAAAACCTGTTGAATTTGTTTTATTTTTTTGCTTTGTTTTATTTTAACTTATATTAATAAATTTAATGTTAAGAAAGTTTATGTTAAATGTTAATTTATGTATGGCTATATTGGCCTAATTACCTATTACTAATATGGCATATATCATTAATACATTAGTAATACTTTGCATCTCAGTAATGCAAGTGGAATTATATTTTGTAATTGTTACATAATTTAATGATTTAATTTAATTTTACACATGTTATTAATAGATTAATAATAACAAACCTTTATTTGGTATTATTAATAAACCGTCCCATTTTTTACCCAAATTACCTATGCGTAATTTGGGTAAAAAATAAACTAATTTTATGGAATTTAAACATCAATTATAAACTCTTTTTACATTAGCTCAAGCTTTGAGCTAAATTTGAGTCTGTTTTAGTGATTTAAGGTTTCTTTTCAAAAAATTAGAATGATTTAAACATTGAAATTCTGACACTAAATTTACTAACTATAAACTAAGTAACGAATATAATTTTAATTGACGAATTTATTTTTCGTCGCGATACAGCGAGGCAATGCCGTCAATTATATGCCACAAGGGTCAAACTCTTATTTTTTTTTAAGTTTATATTTTTAAGTTATTTAATTTCTTTAAGTCTTATTATTGCAAACTGATTTAATAACCCTTCCGACTATAATATAATAAATGTTATATATTAAACCTATATCGAAAAGTAAAGTATTTTTTTAATTTTGATGATTTTTTTGTAGAAGTAGGGGGGGAAAACAATAAAGGCGAAGTCACCACCTATAAACACAGACATGTCTGGGAGCTCGTGAGTGCGTTGCCGGCCTTTTATCGAGTGGTACGCTGTTATCTGGGTAAAGTTTTAATGAAGTACGCATTGTTTTTTATACATTAACTTTTTACACAGTTGATTAACACTATCAATCTAATATATAAAATTCTCAGAGACATTTAAAAAAAAAAAAAATTTGGCAAAACGACGTTTGTCGGGATCAGCTAGTGATTTATAGAATATTTAATACAGTCTGTGGTAACACAGGTATTAATCAAATGTCTAAAATTTAAAAAAAATCAAATTGTATTCAAAAAATAATAAAAAAAACCAAATTTACGAGACATAAAACCCTGCCATGAACTCATATTTTATGCGCGGAGCCCAATTACACTCGAATGGTTCGTCATGATCAGAGATTTTTGGGCACCAATAAAAGTGTATGAAGATTTATGCCTCCGCTAGTCAGATTCTAATTAATCTTATTAGCGTTGCAACTCGATAATAAATTAAATACTAATTAATGGGAGTATGGGTTCGGACTTTTATTGATTTTTTGTGTTCAATTTAAATTAAAATACTTTACTTAATAATGGCCTTATATAGAATATGTTTATACACACGTGCGTGTATAGGAGAAAGTCATGTAATTTTATTTAGGGAGTTCATTCTTTAGCATCAATGTAAAAAAAGCTCACGCACAAGGTAACAATAACTAATAAAACCATAACATATCATACAAACTATATAAATATATTAGAAAAATAGTATAATTCTTGCAGTGTAGTCATATATATATATATATATATATATATATATATATATATATACAGAGTTTTGCATTTATAATATTAGTATGATTCAAAAAGTAAGGGAATGAATTAGCTTCAGCTTACCCTTTCCTTAAAAAGTGTACTGGGATCCTTTCCAAAAAAAAAAATCAAGCAAGCCGAGTTTCTTGCCTGCTTCTTCTCACCTTGGTCGCGAACGAACAGGCGTAGAATCACTTAGATTTAAGACGATTCAAAATGGTCCTATGTACCTTAATTAATAAAGATATTTTGACTTTGATAATCGAAACTAATTAAATTTCACCATGTATTGCTTTATTGGCTAATGCCATAATAATTCATGACATTTGTCATCAGGTCGCAGAGTAATACACGCAAATAAGACGCAATATTATTAAAAACTAGGGTCCATGTTGGGATAATAAGGATTTTAATCGAAAACCTCAATTATGTTAGCAATAATATGGATACGACAGAATGAAATATATAAAAACCCTTCTTTAAGCTATCGAATTTGTTGGAATTGGTCCCAAGTCCCAGGTTCGATCCCCGGTATGGGCATTTGTGGGTTGTTAATATACTCTGTAGTTAGTCCATAGCACAAGCTATAAAATGCATACCTTACAGTAATAGGATTTAGTTAATATTTTATTGATGAAAAAGATTGTTAACTTGTTAACTTAACTTTTTTAATGGGTTCATACTAAAGACAGTTTAGATTCCAAGTTTTTTTTATAGTTTTACCATTCACTCCGCTGACACATAAAATTTTGTCGTCAACAAAAATAACTAACACACGAACACACAAAAACAGACTCAAACACAACAACATACACAAAAACACATAACCAACACACATTCACGCATATTACGCAATATTTTTTATATTATAAGTGTTAAGTTTTTTTTATTTTTTATGCTGTATATTTTTCTGTTTGTATGTGTATCTTATCTTTTGGTACAAACATAATATATTATACTATATCAACACAAACATCATCATACAGTACCGTGATAAAACTGACCAAGTCGATAATTTATTGGCACCAACTACAAACTTAAAAATAAACATGAATGGCTGCCTTATTGGGTCTTGATTTAATACCAATAAAACAGTAACCTTATATAAATTACAGATAAAGAGTCATCAAGCTTATCTCTGCTTTGGTGCATCGTATTGTACTTGCATTTATTTACAAAAGGTTTAGACCATTATTATCATCCGATTGGCGGATCGGGATATGAACAAAAAACTGCATAGCTTATAAGCTTAAATAGGTCTGTATGTGAAAATTGTCTATATATTTATGTATGTATTTGGTTTGATATATATTGTGCGGCCGTAAAATTAAGCCTCATTTTGAGTGTGTATTATGAGGAACTTAGCAATTTGGAACATTAAAAACTATGTCATGCACAGATCAATTGAAGCTTATACCGCTTAATATAACAAAAAAACATCTAAGAAACTTTATAAAAACTTTTTTTAAATATGAAGATATAAATTGCAATATTTTTTATAATGGCATACTTAAATGGTGATTTATGTAATCAAGCCATGAAATGCCAACATCCAATCACTGTTCGGTCATTAAGTTGAAGTAGTAACTCAACATAGTAGCGAGACTACAGAGCAATAACTTAGTTTCTTTGTAACTCACAGAGATTGATGAACACTCCTTAGGTGGGCCTCGCTTTCTTATGCAATACTATTCATATCAATTTAACTCAAAATATCTTTATTCAAGTAGGTCTTTATAAAGACACTATTTGATCGTCATTAACACTACCACCGGTTCGGAGTAATCTAACGAGAAGAGCCGCCAAAAAATTGATACTTTGATAATAAAAAAATCATACGAAATTATGTTACTTACATGATCAATTCAAATAAGTATTGTAAGGCTACTCAAGAAGTAAACTGTCGCGATGCTGGGCTAATTGCCGACATTGAAGGGATCTTTGTCCTCTAAATATTCGTTAACTGTATGCCTTTATTTACAAATTAAATATATTACATTAAGTTTTTTTTGAGTGGGATTGCCATGCTGTTACTTTGAGTTTCAGCCGAATGGGCAGGCACGGCCGGAGAAATACCACTCTCTCACAGAAATCCGGCGTAAAGTGATACGTGGCCATCTTTTTCCCTCCCCTGTCCTCTTCCCCTCCCCCTCCATATTTTAATTTTCCTTTAAACGCCGGCAACGCACTCACGAGCTTCCACCCGCGTTAGTGTCTATGGGCGGCGACTTCACATTTATGGTGGGCCTCCTGCTCGTTTGTCCCCTCTTCTATAAAAAAATAATAATAAAAAATTACATTAAATTAATGTTAAGACAGTTGTTTTTCATAGTGGTCGTGCCTGTCCAGAGGTCGATTTTCCATCGGTCTGTCTTCCTCTCACATTCCCTCTCTGGGGTACAATGCTCCTTGCATTATCAAAAGAGAAATCATTGATTTACTGGCATTAAAGGAAAAATGCTATTTTAATGACATTTTATGCATCATGGTAAAACGCTGGCTGTTTAAGATATATTTTGTACACGCTTTTATAATCTACTCGGTCGGTCATTAAATGAGTAATTACATACTTATGTTGTCATGAGAGCTTAGAATGTGTTGCAGCAGTTATACTTCAGCGGAATTAATAGATTATTAATTCAAACAATATTAATTTTCAGTTTCCACACCTCACACCTTTAAGAAGAGCGTACCATTCCCATAGCATAAGCTACAGTAACCCATTACAGAAAATTTGTGATTATTTTATTATCCCCTGCATAGACAATAATTGTTCATTAATAATATGGACTCTACATTTAAGGAATACTAGAAAGTACCTTTAATAAAAAGGCACTACTTTTACCTATCATAATTTAGCCATCTTCTTCTTCTAAGTGTCTTCCAACAATTTGACATATTTAACCCCTAAACTAGACTAAATAACTGAATCAAAATTTACAAATAAGCCGTAAATTCATATAGTCAAATTTATCATTCGGTAAATTATAAAGTACGTCTATTTTTTTCTACTTGCACCAATCACGAACGTGAGAAAGGCTCGCTTCAATTTAGGGCGATAATTTGACGGGCACTGACAGCTAATATTGTATTGAAATTGATTTGTGTTCAAATTTGAATTCATTTTGACAGAATCAATAAGCTACTTTCTCGTGTTATTAACCACCTCTGTTCAAGGTGAGGTTTTTTAATTGCGAGACATACAATAGAGACGAAAAGTATTCTTTTATTTTTCACTCTTCTTTTATCTTCTTGAGCTTTATAACGAGATGCATTTGTGGTAATTGCATAGTAAGCGAGCTGGTGTTTTTTTAAAGTGAATATTGGAAATATTTTGCGTATATGATTGCATTGTTTCTGGAGGCCACCAAATATACCTCAGCTCAGGTCTGATTGTCTTTAAGCACGCCAAGAGTTTAATAGGCCCTATTATTATGAAGTTAACTGAGTCTTACTGACGATAATAATGTATACAGTAATATTAGGATAGGATTAGGATAATTAGACTAGAAATAATAATAAATAATTTAGTTTCTACTATAGACTATCGGTCTTATTCATAAAAAGTCATAGCTTATTGTAAGTAGAATTTAAAAATTTTTTATTCATAAACTCATTTTAGCACAAAACTGTTCTATACAGTTATTCAGGCCCGGGCCTTAGTATGACAGTGTTATAAATATGGCCGACATCAAACAGCTGATTGTGACGAAATATTATGACATTTACCAAACTATGTTTTGCCAAAGTTTCAGTTGAATTTTACAAATTCAATTAACAAAACTAACACGTACGTGCATAATTATTATTGGTTATAAGCAAGCATTATTGTTTATTTAATCAAATTGCACGCTCAATTTAAAAAAAAACGCTGTTTTTTGACGTACCACAGACTATAAGTAATAAAAGTCTGTGGACACATTTAATACGTATTTTTGAGTTAATGTGGTCACCGAATTGTTTTCGATGGCAACAATTTTATTCCTACAACGTTTATGAATACACAATTTTATAAAAAGTCAAATAAGACTGAAAAGTATGATAACTAAGGTATGGTTACACAGTTGTATAGGCATTTTTTTATGAATAAGACCGAATATATTTAAGACTATAGTGGTTTTTTAAATACTATTATTTTATATATAAGTATTTGATCTTTCATGTTTGCCAATTGCCAAAGGTCTTGGCACTCTGTTGCACGTAATGCCCGCAACTTGCCTCATCCTCATTCCCCTCTAAAGGAAGGTGTAGACGTTCAGATAAAACGCCCATCAAATGGTTACCGACAAAAAGAACCGAGTAATTATAATGAGAATGAAAACGCAAAGATCGGGACATGACAGACGAATATCGAAGATAACAAGACAAATTAAAACATCTGAACGAATGTGGTCTTTATGCTTGTATTTAACACGACTATGAGGTATCGTGTGACTTGCATTTATTCGAGGTGTCGAACCGATTGATTGATTAATGACGGACTGGGTGAAAACAGAACGGCTACCTAATTAAATACTATTAAATGATTCCAACAATGATACTGTATAGGAGATAGTAATTACGTGACTCATGTCAAAGATGAGTATGAACTTTTGACATAATTGTATATTCGCAGTCAACGTTACAAGACTATTCTGAATCGGCTTAAAGCTTCAATGGGAAGCTTAAGAAGAAGGCAAACTTTGGGTGATCCTTAACAAGCTTTGGTTTTAGTCCAAGCTGGAGAAAATATATAAACTTTTAAACGCCTTTTCTAAAAGCTTCTTTTTCAATTTATTTACTGACACTTAAATAGATAGATTTAGTATTAGATAGGTGTATAGAAGTTAATTAAGTAGCCTTTAACCGGTCTCAATGGTTACCGTAATTTTAAATATATATTAGGTATATGTAAACTCCATGTACCGTTACTCGATTTAACGACAACTCTCTTAAGTCTAAACCGTCGGAATCTATTGGCTTTGGCTGGTTTAACTTGTATTCCAATGATTTTTCTTCTGTCCATATAAGAACTATATAACGCTATAAAATGCACAGTCCCTTCAGTGTCGATATAAAGAGTTTACACTGTATATGAGGTCTGTTAAAGGACAAGTTCGTAATCAGATTTCTGCCTACCTTCAAAATATTGTTTTATTACGTAAGCGACAATAAGGTTCATCATACATTTTTATTAAAATCACTGGCCTTCATTAACTGTCATACAAATATGTCAAAACTGCACAATGTGACTTTAGTGCTGGTGATTCCTTGAAGGCAACTAATAATTCATGTTTTTTTGTTAATTCTTGAATTTTCTAAATATGGTTTATTATTATACATCGACCAATGTCAAAATGTTGAGGAATATGCTCATAGACTACGGAGCCAACACAGAGGTATCACCATACGAATACATGAAAGCATACATAGCGAAGTGTCCTGAAAATTTTGATGACGCAAAATTATCGTGGATCGTGGAAACATTTTTGGGAATACAAAAGCACGGTGAATTCCTTAAGGAAATTGCGTGTTATATGTCCGAAGTGTTTGGATTAGATGAGGATCAAGATTATTTTATTATTATTTTTCACGCTGTCACATTTCAAATTACCCCGACCGATATGTCGTATTTGTACAAGTGCCTATTCAATTTGAGCAAACCATTACTAAGTGCTTTCACAAATTTTCTGAGTAACAATGATGGTTTAACATATGTCTCGCAAGTAGCTCACAGCAATTATTACACAAATTTTACCACGGACAAAATATTAAGCCCATTGTTCAGTTGGCAACCGTACATCAGCGAAATGGCCCATAACTATGGTGAATATTTAAAAAAAATTGAACGCAAAAAAATTAAACCTTTGACAATACCCATACAGCCGAATGTGTTACGTAGGAAAGGTGAGTCAGGTGGTTTTCGTGTGTCAAGCCCAGTGCCAGACACACCACCAAATTCTATACAAAGGAAACGAAACAAAATGCTACAGAAAAGTGTTATCGATAAGAAACTGAAGAGCTCACATGAAAAAAACAAGATTAAAGCAACACAACTATTGCATATTGTTAAAACGAATCATTCAAATTTCGCAAAAGGCAGGACTGACAAATGCTATAAAAAGTTATCTGATATAAGAAACGAAATGGAGAGTGAATATAAAAAGACAGGACAAAGTACCAGTAAAAGAGTTTTTGTACCTAATGCACCAGCTATTAAAGAAACCGCGGCGTCGGTTAAGAGGATTAATAAGAGAATACAAAAGTCTCAAAATGAGGAAGTACAATGGCTAGATGACTTAATAACGAATTTCAGAGATGTTAACAAGATCGAACAAATAAAAGACTATGATCGGCAAGAAAAAGAAAGAGAAAGACTATTTAGCATAGAAAAGAAACATTTGATGGGACAGATTTCTCACGAGGAGGCTTTAATTGCAAAGCAAAAGTGTAAAGATGAGAATAAGAAGAAATATGAAGAGTTTTTAAAAGAGAAACAGAGTTGGGATGAAGAAATTGAGAATTGGCGGAAGCTTGAAATGGAGAAGAATCGTAAGCAAGTAGAGAAGTTATCTCTTTTAGAATTGAACTTGATGGAAGCAAAAAACAACCTCAGTCTGAAAAAGAAAGAAGCGGCAGATGAAGTTAAGAGAGAAAATGAAAAAATATTGGCACAAGCAATAGAAGCTAGGCAAGAAGAGCTTGAAAGAAGAATACTTGTAATAAAGGAGATCAAACTGTTGGCTGCAATCGCTAAAAAGGTAAAGGTACCTAAAGTTATAGACTTGACAGAGACGTCGGGTTTAGGATTACTGTGTGAAATGTCTATCACCGAATTACAAGAAAGATTGAGTAACATGAAAATATGTTTCTATGAAGAATTGGAAAAGAAAAAGAACAGTATCAAACAAGAAAATTTGGCGGCTAAAAGTAAATTAAAAGAAACAAAGGAATCGATCAAAAGTTATATGAATGAACGCGAAATTTTAAGAAAGGATAGGAAATCTTTGAATAACATTCCCCTGAACGGTGCATCTAGTAAAGAAATCGATCAACTCAAGAAGATATTGGACGAGAAGCGAAAGCTTCGCGTACAGTTGACTGTGTAAATTTTGTGTGAACGTTTCATATTGTTACAATTCTGTAAAGTTCGACATTAAATTCTTAGCTCGCAACTTTTTTGCTTAGATTTTCACTTAAAATAATTCATCTCTAAACACATCTTTTGACACCTGTTTCTAATCGAAACACGTCATACCTTAAGAAGCTTGGCCAAACCGCCGACATAAAAAAAATCGTTTATTTAGCTTCAACCTTCAACCCCAACCAAGAAAATTTTAAATACATTTTACCATATTGGTTATATTGCAAAGACAAGCAGACAAATTCTCTTATATATAAAGTTTATTTATCTCATTTAAATGATTTAAGTAAACAAGCAAACGAGCAGAAACGAGCCAGGACTTCAAAGTGAAGCTGCTGCCCATGTACACTGCAACGCCAGGAGGCTTGCAAGTGAGTTGCCGGCCTTTAAGAGACAGAAACGCTCTTTTCTTGATGGTATCTCATGAAGATAAGTATTAAATATGGTAGATTTTTATTCATTGTAACAGAGTGCTGCATCCTCTTAGGCTGCCGAGGTATTAAATATCAATTATTATATTGACAAGTATTTATTAAAATTTGCAACCCCTTGAGTACCAATAAGCAAAACCGAATCAGTTAATAATTATGCACATGGGCAAAACATAAAAAAACTTTACCGTTAAAATTTGTTTTAATAATAATACATTTTATTTAATAAGAATACCAAAGAAAATACGTTTATAAACTAGCTGGTAGCTTTTGTCTGCAACTACGTCCGCGTGGTAAAAATACAAAAGGAATTTGGAAAAGCATATATATGCTTTTCCAAATTCTTATTATTATTATATATATATATATATAATAATAATAATAGCCTTTTAATTCAGATCAACTTAACCTAATAACAATATTCTAAAGTAAAATTAAATTAGAGTAATAAATTTTAATTTTATAATTATTTATTCTAGAATTTGCTTTTTCTTGATGATCTGTAGATCTGTTTGCCAATCGGCAAAGGCCTCCTCCAACCTCTTCCATTCTGGTCTTTCTAGAGCTACTCTGTTGTATAGAGCATATATATATAGAGTTCTGGTGAATTTTTTATACCAACTTGTATCCCATATTCAACCCTTTTTTTTCGCGATAAAAACGTAGTTTAGTCTAACTCCAAAATATCATTGAAAGTAGTTAAGTAGGTAGTATAAGGGTAAAATACAAAGTTATTTTCGCATTTATAATATTAGTATGGATTGAGTGATTATTTTTAAAACACGTCATGAATCACGCCCCCTACTCCGAGAGGACATTAAGTCAAAGTAAATCATTAAATGAATGAATGAAAAATGAATGAATTCAAACTTTAAATCCTATTATACGCGCTAATAAACACAAATGGTATATTTATTAACGATATTTCTAACAAAACAAAGGTATTAAAAATTAACAAAGTTTAGCTTAGCTTGACTGTAGATACAGTCCATTGTTAAGCTTATTATTTGACATCGTTAAAGTTGCAATTATATCATGGTTTTATAAACCGACATTATGCACAAATTTACATTATCTATAACTAGTAGTGTTCACCCGCGACTTGGTCCGCGTGTTTTAAATACAAAAGGGATTTGGAAAATCGGTTTATAAATGGCAGAGTTCTGGTGAAATTTTTAAACAATCTTTCAAGCCCTTTCTTCGCGATACAACTTAAGTCTATCTCCATACCAGATTTTATCGAAATCGGTTCAGTAGTTTAAACGTGAAAGCGTAACATACATTCGCATTTATAATATAAGTATGCTTTAACACTTCTTTCTATATCTCTAAGCTTGCTTTGCGCTGAACCATCAAGGACGTAACAAATCTATTGATCAGACTTGGGACAGACTTGGCATGAAGATATGTCATATTTAAGTTCCCATAATGGGGCCTTAGGACCTTAGTAATAAAACATTGCCGTAACGATAAAAATTTGTAGTCTTTATTAATTACAAACGATTACAAAAAAAAGCACAAGAAACCACTCTCCATTAACAAGATTGTTCACAGAAATATCTCAACAACGTTCAGAGGTCAGGTACATTTATCCCTAAAAGGGAAGCTGTTAATAGAGTCGTTCAATACAGGCCGAATTATCTACAAAGCGACGAGTCGGTATCGGTCGGAAATATAAATTTATTTGGTGGTTGTCAAGTCGACACGGGCGCCCGCGTCTCTATCGCGCCGCGTAATCTTGAACATTGGCGGTAAAGAATTTAAATTATATGATACAAATGAACGGCTTCGTCTTATTTATTACTATAATCCAAATTATATTGACTAGGTTTTTGGATTTCGTGATGTTGTCACGTTATTTGTACTATTGTCGGCGTCGGGATTCCCATTATGTATGTAATTTATATGATGTTATTTAGTATTATCATATGTATGAATTTAATGCAATGTTATTAAATAATTGTATATGGATTTTTGGGTGTTTTTATCCGTACTAATATAAATGCGAATGTAAGTTGTATGTAACGATTTCACGGTTAAAGAAATGAATTGATTTTGATGAAATTTTGTATGGAGATAGACTAAAGTTTAGGAAGAGACATATATACTTTTATGCGAAACAGAGGTTTAGAAGGGTCTGAAATAGGGGATGAAAGTTTGTATAAAAATTACACCAGAACTCTACCGATAAAACCATTTTCCAAATTCCTTTTGTATTTAAACCACGCGTACGAAGTCGTGATCAAAAGCTACCTACTAGGAGTCCTATTACGTTTGAATATAAAAAAATACAGTAGTGTTCCTAATTAAATGGCCAAAGGGTCAATAAAATTGAAAGCAACCTGCACCAGATAACCTGCTGATGTAACCATTGATATTAAGGAGACCTTATTTGAAAGGGGATAGGAATGAGAGGAGTGTTAAACGCTCTGGGATTCTCATCACTTCACGTTGTCCATCCGGCTGGACCCCGACAGCACTCCCACTTGAATACTATATTTTCACTCGACTTAAAATATATATACTTAATTACAAATACACTTTGGGCCCATTAAACCTGCATTATAATTAACCAATTAAACAATTTCGCTTATCGCTTCAATTAATACGGTTGCGTACTGATTTTAATAACAATATTTTACAAGGGCAATTAAAAAAAAAAAAGTTCTAATTAATGGCGTACAAATACGAGCGCACGGTTTTATCTGAGTTTCAAAAGATACGTATAAAGGGCTATTGGAGATTCACTCAGATAAGAGCGAAGCGTCAACAACCTAATTGGGTGAAGAGCAGCCCGCGATCGGCGTGAAATAAATATATGGATAATTTGGGAGATAACACATAATGGACACATTTGGGTACTGGTGGCATTTCACACTTGTGTTGGTATGCATGGAAACCTTACGTGAGGTAACATGAAAGATTAATTGCCATTATTATTATCATCATTATTATTATCGTCATTATTATTATCATCATTATTATTATCGTCATTATTATTTATATCACCATTATTGTTATTATTATTATTATTTATTTGCAACAAAGACAAATCTTTTGAATTTCTTTTAGCGTTGTGATTTGAATTGTTTAATTTATTACTGTAATATGTGTTTTAATGTTAATAATGTCTGTGATGTGTTTAAGTTTGTAATAAGTTAAGTTGTTGTTGTTTATAATAATTCGGAAGTCGGTTTAATTTTAATAATATTAATAATCGAGTATGTACAGAGACTTTCTATATATGTAGTGAGTTCGGCTATATATATCACGAGTTGACAACGGTGATACGCATCCGTCACTTGACGGAGAGATTCTTGACAGTTCTTCTCGTCCGCTATACGCCCTTGTTTTGGGAACTGGCAGTAAATTAAGAGTCAATTTTTTTTTAATTTAATTTTTTTTGACGATTCATATGTTTACCATAGTTACTCATTAATGTATGCTACCGTCGCTTATACACATCCTCCATAGAACTTTAAAAAAAAAAAATTATAAAAATCCGAAATACAACATAGGCTCGTATTCCCATAACTGACTTGATAAACATGATAAATTGAGACTTTACTCGTCCCACTCCTAAAAATATACATTTTGAATTAAATTAAAAATTATTTACAACACTGACTAAGGAGCATTGGAATTATTTCTGTAATAAAATGCACTGACACTTCTGTCCGTGACTTTTACTAAACGCGTTATAAATTTAAAATTATCACGTCAAGTCAAAAAGTCGAAGTTTTCTATATAAATGTCATAGAGCAATAAATATTTTAATGCGAGTGCATTAAGGTACAGTAGAACGCGTTTAAGACGACTCAAGGTCACAACGTAACGATTTTAGCGGAGAGCGATTTTCTCTTTTTTTATATTTCAGTAAGAGAACTTTACATACACACAATTAGCATATAAAAAGTATTATTAAGCTTTATATATCTAACAATCGCTTATATTCTTCCACTATTCCTAACCTGTGGGTTGCCTGGATGAGAAAACACAGTTTTCTCTCACAGAAAACCGACGTAAAGTGATGCAATTGTACTTTGTTCATTTTGTACTCGCGTTTCGTTCGGTGAGTGTGATCTTCCGGTCTCCATCCTTTTCCCCTTCCCTCGTCCCACTCCATTAAAGGCCGGCAACGCACTCACGAGCTACCAGCGTGAGTGTCTATGGGCGGCGGTTTCACCTTTATGGTGGGCCGCCTGCTCGTTTGCCCCTCTTCTATAAAAAAAAAAGAGATCGCTTTAAGCGATAAGGCCGCCCGTTGCTCTCATATGTACTAACTATCTATTAATATCATCTACTTCCACTGTTTAAGCGCAATAAAGTGTGAATAAAATAACCATGTTATAATAATGACATATTCTGGTGCAGAATTAAAATTAGTGAGCACAGTATTTAAGTCATCTAAATTCACACTTTTTAAAAATTAATATTAATGTTATCAATTCAAAATAAGCCACGTAAGGTATGAATTTTATGATAATTCCGGTTTGATTACACTTTCGCTATCAAACTCTTCCACCGTATAAAGATGTTTACGTATTTGTGACTCCAACACTGGAATATAGAAGTAAATACTAGAATAATAGTGGAATATTACAGTCACAAGTGACACTGACTATCCTTTATTAGACAAACAAACAAAAAATCTTTCCAAACCAACTGACTGAACCAGCTGATCACCATGGTATTTCCAAACCATTATGACTTGGGGATCATGAAAAGAGAGTACCGCACCCTTAAAGGCCGGCAACTCACTTGTAAGCCTCTTGTCATTGCAGATGTCCAGGCGGCGGTTGGCTTATCACTCGATGTGACCCGCCTGCTCGTTTGCATCCTGTTGCATAAAAAAAAATCTCGGCTAGGTTGATTTAAAAATACACAGAACAAAAATTAGCTGTTATATTCAACTATATATTACAATTTGTAGGCTGTACTAAGCGATCGCAGGCATGTCTCGGCTCTTCAAACGGCATACAAAATTTATTGTTATTGGATCGGAGCGCGTACACGCATCCACACTTCGCGGCTATCACGACAGTACAACATTATCTTGTGACGACACTATTCTGGATACATTCCACTTTTATGTGACGTTTCGGCTGCTGAATGGCAGATTTATGTGGCACATAGTAGTGTTTAATGCTCATATATGGTCCAATTATTATGTGTTAGTTATTTTAATTAAAATATATATATATATATTTTTTTTTTTATCAGAGAGGAGGCAAACGAGCAGGCGGGTCACATCGAGTGATGTGCCAACCGCCGCCCGGACATCTGCAATGCCAAGAGGCTTATAAGTGAGTTGCCGGTCTTTAAGGGTGAGGTACGCTCTTTTCATGATCCCCAAGTCATAATGGTTAAGAAATACCGTGGTGATCAGCTGGTTCAGTCAGTTGGTTTGGAAAGATTTTTTGTTTGTTTTTCTAATAAAGGATTGTCAGTGTTACTTGTGACTGTTATATTCCACTATTATTCTAGTATTTACTTCTATATTCCAGTGTTGGAATCACAAATACGTAAACATCTTTATACGGTGGAAGATGAAAGTATAATCAAACCTATATAAGATATAATAACCGAATGAAAGTGAAAAATTCGCTATTTAAGATTTTCGCATGTATTTATGTCTTTTTGTTATATTAATGAAGTTTGAATTTTATTATTATTATTTGAGGGACTGTTTTAATAAACAAAACACCACTCAGATGAATTGTAAGTATTAATATCATATCCATTTAAAAATCAAAGTTTACCTTATATTAAATCGGTTTAAACTTATTGAAAGGTTACAAATATTTCACAAAGCATTTAATAATATAGATAAAGATGCATAACTGCGCGTTTTGTGAGACATTTCTTAACACGCACCACCACTTTATGGAACCAGCTGCCCACCACGGTATTTCCCAATCATTACAACTCAGGTTCCAGACACTCAACCCCGTGAGTGTCTGTGGGGGGCGACTTCACTTTTATGGTGGGCCTGCTGCTCGTTTGCCCCCTCTTCGACATAGAAAAATAACACATGTTTCATAGATATGATTTATTATACACACAGTGACAAACAACAAGTTAAAAGAAAAATAAAGTAACTTACTTACTAGACAAAATTTTCATAAAAGCGTGATTCTATATCACTATAATCAATATTATATAATGATTATAGTGTAAGGTAGTAATATAATTTAATAAATAGCCCATGGCGTTATCAGAATAAGCCCGCTGCGCTTGCGTAGATTGCGGAGCACTTTTCACCATCGGCAATTTGTTAATGATACCATTCATCTATATTTTAAATATTCAAACCTATTATTGTATGGAATTCAATTACAAATCGATGGTTTTTTTATCACATATAACGATACTGTCTATACAAAAACATCTTTAGTTTTGCTTAACTAAATAACATCACCCGCCAAAAGTTGTGTTTGAAAATTGAAAATAATAGGGTTGTTTGTACTTTTAATGCGACATATTTAAAAAATATGAAGTATGGACCACCAACTTATCACTAAAGGGTATCAGACATACTCAATATGATCACAAAATTTCATGAGAATCGGTCAAGCCGTTTCGGAGGAGTACGGTAACGAACATTGTGAGAATTTTATTTATTAGATGTGCTTTACATGTTTAAGTATAACCTTACTAACACTAACCACTTATATTCAACTAACTACGAACTAACTAAAACAAAGCGAAACTCAAATGTTTGTATTAAACATTATTTAAAGATGAATACAAACTGAACATCTTCAATTAACCGAATGCAACTATTTAAGATCTTTTGACTAGTTAAGCTTCATTAAATGAGTGAAGATTTAATAGCTCTTGAACTAGATTAAATATTACTTATTTATAGATACATCACATTAAAAACAATACATGAATAATTATTTTAAGAGTTAAGATGTATCCATAACTAAGTTTCATGGCAAAAGCTTTGCACACCCAAAACTTGCTTTGACCGTGCCTTTTGTCAACTTTGATTTGAACGAACTTAGAACTTTTTAATTTATTGATTCGTAGATTAACTTAAACTTAAATTCAAAATATCTTTATTCAAGTAGGTCCATAAAGACACTTTTGATTTGTCATAAACACTACCACCGGTTCGGAAGGCAGTCATCTACCGACAAGAAACTCGATAGCTGCACTTTTAAAATAAAAAATTATTACAAAATTATGTTACTAAGTTACAATGTTTTGAGCTTAAAATTGAATTCTACCAAAATTATGTTACTAAGACATCAGTCATATTTAATATGAAATAATCTTTTATGAAGGTTCTATATGACTTTCATTGAAGTAATTGTCGATATCCGGGAAGAGAGGACGTAAGGAAAAACGTTTACGATTGTTAAAACCGTAAATTTATGATGTGTATAGGATGTGAAAGGCTATAATTGACAAAGCGATTTATATCTTGGTTGTTTTTGTGAGGGCAGCTGGTTCAATTGTTTAAAGATCCGCCATTTTAAATTGTATCAAGTAACAAACGTGTCATTTTTTAAGTGAAATACGTAAACGTAGTTCATTTTATAAATTCTTTGGACATTGTTTATTAATGTTTGTGTAATAGTTTTCTCATTGTCTTAGTTTTGTGTTTGAGGCTAAAGATCAATGATTCCAATTCGAACTACGTTTAAAAGAATAGTTTAACGCTAGGCTATACCCAAACTCACATACTTAGACTTAAAATTTGTAGAAAGAAAACATTTATTAACACACACACACACTTAATAACGACGATTAATGAATATTAAAACAAACATTTAAACACAGTATATATATAATCCTTACTTACCTGACAAACATACCAAACATACAAGATTTTCAAGACAAAAGGTTAGGTTTATAAGCCACGTTCAGGAGTGAAATTAGGTCTCTCCCATTGACACAGAACATGCAATTTTAAAATGCTTAGTAGTTAAAAAGGGCCGGTGCTTTTCTCGCTCAGCGTATAAGCATCGCGATACAGCAAGGAAATGCCAGCATTATGGGTACTCTGCCACAAGGACCAAAACTTTTTTAATTTGTTTCAGTTTTATGTTTTGTTTTATTTTAAGTTATTTTAGTTAGTTTATTCAGAATGTTTATGTTAAATGACAATACGTTCTAGGTAAATATATGCTATTACATAATTAGGTGATACCTCATTATCTGTCATATGTAAGGCTTCGGTGCGCGTCAACAGCAATGCGCATAATATCGTTTAGCAGAATCATCTTTATATAATACTATATGTCGAGGTTATCACACAGAGTTACTAACACAATCCACGTATACCTTATGTTTTTGTGATTATGTTGAAAGTCAGCCTAGTAATAAATCTGAAGGAGCACAACCGGTGTAAACTCCAACTCAAAATATCCTTATTCAAGTGGGTCTTTTGAATCGTCAATGTTTACACTTATTATCTACCGAGCAGAACAGGCAAGAAATTCAACTGTACTAAGCAAGGCCTAATTAACACTGCACACTTTTTTTATTATATTTTTTGTTGCCTTCATTTTTAAGGTTGTTTTTTTTATGGAAATGGAGGCAAACGAGCAGGCGGGTCCCGTCGGGTGATGTGCCAACTGCCGGCACCTGCAACGCCAGGAGGCTTACAAGCGAGTATGTGTTTGTATCTTACTTTATATATTATTAACCAACATAAAAAAATAAAAAGCCATATCGTAAGATACTAAAATCTTTTTTATTTAATAGTAACCTGTAATGCAATTATATTTTCCATTCATATTTAATGTTGGATTATTGTTATTTATACCTATATTAAGCTTTTGGCTGTGCTTTGTGCTTACTAAGACTATCGACTTCAAAGCCACAAGGATACTTGTGAGGTAAATAAGGAGACTGTCTATCGCGAAGGCTTACGGAATTTTTATCTGGAGTTTTTGGATCAATTGAAAATATTACCGGTTTAAACCCCATATTAGCTGTATTAATTTTAATACAAAAAATACTCCATAACCATAATGTAAGAGGGTAAAATTAAAATCATACAATATTCATTAATATTTATTATAATATTTAATAGGTACCCATTTAATTATCACTATGCATTTACATTATAATAAATTTTTCTATTCAATAAATAATTTACATTTGAACAATAAACTTGCGATTTACCGGTTCAATCGGCGAGGCTTAGGGGTTAGTATGTAAAAACGCTGGCATACATATGTTAGGCCATTAGATGGGCGAATTCTACTTGCATCCGTGTTTCCATACTAAACACTCTGAGGTACATCCTCTAGGAACCATAAAAATAAAAAAGTATACAGTTTTAATATTTCTATAAAATGTTTAAATTTGTCTGAATTTAGGTGACGAAGACAATTAGATATTTTAAGTATCTAATTAGTATACAATTAACTAATTTTGCACTTATACATAAATAATTTGTGTTAATAAATCAAGTTTCAATCCGTTAAAAATGTAAACGACAATAGAATAACCGAACGTGTAGTCTATGGTCCTTTTTTTTGCTAATATGTTAAATAACTTTCACGCGTGTGTTTAAATAGATTCAAATATATGATACATTCAAACAAGTTTAGACTATTACAAATTGGCGAACATTCCATCGATGCGATTCGATCTTAAATAATTTGTGCAAACTAAATTTGATCTTTAACATTAATTACAACGATATCTACATATTTACATAAATTTACATAAATTAACACTAAAATTTAACTTAATTTAACTATCAACGATCGTGCTTCGTTAGTTGTAGGGGCACATCGTTAGACCTCTGTCGACATGGACTTGTCGATCGTGAGCCAACCTTCCTCCGCTTCTCTAGTTCATCTTCACTCTCCTCGTGTACATTTATCTCTTCATCTGAATCCGACTCGTATCGGGATAGTTGCATCGACTGCGCAGCGAGCAACGCCGCCGCCGAGTTCGGTACGAAGGCTTTGAATGCGCTACTCTCTAATCCAGGGTGTGGTTTGAAGTCGAACGTCTGTTGGGATAGCGCTTTGAGCGCGTTCGTCTCGAACTGCGCATGGGATAGTGCCTTCATGGCGTTGTCGTGTGAGAGGGCTTTGAACGCGCTATTTTCGCCGCCCATCTGTGGGGTGTGGTATACCCGCGTCGGGGATAGGGAACGCGAACGGGAACGGGAGGGGGAGTGTGGGTGGCGGTGGGAAGGCGAGCCACCACCGCGCTTGAGGAGATTCATGCGCTGGTGGCGCCTCCACTTGGCTCGTCTGTTGGAAAACCAAACCTGTCAGTAACGGTAAACAAATGTGATTAGTATACGGTACTCAATTGCTAGATGCTATTTTGTATAGAATTAAAGTATATTGACATTGTTATAGGTTGGTATAAAGAGGTTGAAATTATCGTTGTGCGCTTATTTATGAATTTATGAAGCTTTTTACGAAAATTAGCACTTAAAGTTCGAATTGTGAGAACAATCAAATGTCAATCAGTCCAGTATTACCAGTATAAAATTACAAATAAACTAGGGAATTAATTCTATTAATTATTGTCTGTAATAATTACCTGAACTCTAGCCTCGGAGAGAGATGTTTTAGACGCGAGCCTTTCTCTGGTTGACACGCAAGGATAATGTGACTTCTCGAATTCCTTCTCAAGCTCTTCTAATTGGTCGGGACTAAATGTGGTTCTATTCCGTCTAAATTTCGGTTGTTCACCGTCCAAAGAGCCAGAGTCATCCCCATCGACATCTAAAAAAGGATATATTTAAGAAAATAACCAAAAGTGAATCAAGAAAGCATATAAAAGCTTAAACCAACTCGGTTTTTACTTACCAATAAGTCCTCTACCGGATGATGATAGAAAGCCTTGCTTCATCGCATCCGGGTGGGGCACGCCCACCGCCGGTGCTGGTACTCCAGGTGGGAGAGGCAAGCTACCAGGTGGCCACACCCCACTTCCTCCCCATGGAAAGCTCCCGTAAGGCGGTGGCGCAGCATACAACCCATAGCCTGCTGCTCTCGCAAACTCTGCAGCAGCTCGCTCCGCCGCCCGATTTCTTAGTATCCTGTTGATTGATGACACGCTGGGGGCTGTCGCGTTTGTGCATACACCTGTGAACGAACACGACCAGATCTGATTAGTAAAATGCGTTACCGGCTTTTTAGGTATTGTGCGCCTTAGAAGGACCTTAAGTCGTATTGGTTCGGAAATACAGTGGCTAGCAGCTGGTTCCATAACATGGTGGTGCGTGGTAAGAAATGTCTAACAAAATGCGCAGTAAAACGACGGGCATCGAAATGATACGGAGATAAATAATTGTTTAATATAATAATTATCAATTTTTTCTTTTTGTAACAAAATTGTGCGTAGCGAGTCTACATTGAATTTTGAATAATATGGTTATTGTAATTATATTAAGACCAGGGATTTCCAAGATATTTATCATGTGCCCGCGAAGCCCAACAAAACAACAACAAACTTGTATTATTAACTGTACATTTTTGTAATGACTACCAAATAAATAATAATATCATTAATAAGATATAATTACGTCTATGATATGCGTATTTGTTTAGCATATTCTGTCATACTATGATCTGTCAATATTAAGATAAATAAATTATTGCAACTACACAGTTGATAAAATGGAAAATGTTCCACTAAGAACCACTTAACATCTCGAGAGACGCCTTATTTATAATATATAATACTATCCAACTAAACTGTCATTATAACGTAAATGTGTGCTTCTATTTCGCTATGCCCACCGATTATAGTAAAGGGTTCTATTGCTTTTATTTAATACAGATATTGACGCATTCACATAGTGTAATGGTTGAAGCTCCATACTGTCAAACTTGGCAGTTCTTCTCGTCCACCCTAACCCATACTTTGGGAACGGGCAGTAAATATTGACTCGAAAACTTTTTTTTAATGACGATTCATATGTGTAACTATACCTGTGTGAATAAAGATATTTTTGATTTGGATACCATGATATGTCAGAAAAAAGATTGTTGTGATAACTAGTTCTATAGAATATCGATTCTAGATTTTAATTATATTTAAATCCGTGCCGTGCTGTAAATATGTTATTAAAGTATTATTTCCTGCTTCTAAGCGCAATGGTTCAAGGTACTAATACATAATTGTAGTTTACTAGTCTATTTCTTATAGATAATTATAAGCAAAATGAGCAGGCGTTTAAGCTGATGCGTCATTGGTCGCGTTGAAATCGTTCGCCATTAAAATTAACTAAGAGTTGGTGACAAAATATTATTTTATCTAATTTTGAATTTATTATACCGACTGTTCGTGGACAGAGATGAAGTCCTGCTTTAAGTTTTTTGTGAACTTTCAAAGCTTATGTTAATAGACAGTTTGATGTATGACACCTTAATGTTAACCTAAAAGTGTTAAAAGTTTTTTTTAAAACTTAGCTTATGAATAAGCGATATGGCTACACCATTTTACTTATTCAGTTTTAAATAAAATCTATTTTCTACTAAATATTGATTTTTAAGCAAATTAATCATTGAAAAAAAGTTTGTCAACCAGTTTTACTATAAAAATCATGTTTTTATATATATTGTATAATACTTAAAGCAAAAAAAAGGCGAACCAAAAGTTTGTTTGGAATTTCATATTACCATAAAGTAGTATAAAATAATGCGAAGGCTCTTGAGCTACATATGCGTGATCGCGTTGCGTGGTAATACAACCTTGGCAGCCATCCCATGTAATTTTCAGGAAATACTCCGAGTAATATTTATATATATTAATAATAGGCTGTCCGTTTGTAATTGTCGTAGAATTCGTTGTAAAGCTACTGAGCACTCGGCTTGTAATGAGTTTTTAGTGATTGTGGCAATTACAGGATAACGATTTAAAAAACAAATATATATATATATTCGTGCTTACAACACAAACGGTTCTATGTTTTTAAGTGTTAAATTTAAGTAAGCATAGCTAATTGCCTATAGTAGTAATATAATAACATAATATTTGCACTTTAAATATAAAATCTGACCTCTTCATAAAAATCAAGTATTATCTGTTTATTTTCTTCACAGCGTATACACAAAAAGTAATAGACAAATAGTGTAATGAGAGCACAGTAGCTAGCATATAGCTTGGTAGAGGTCTCCTTGATATTGCCACAATATTAGTTCCAAAATAATTTCTAACAGTTTTTATGCTAACTATTCGTTTTGTTCCAAGTTCAAATTTATTTTTCACGCCTAACTATTTGATTGTTAGTTCCAAATTCAAATTTATTTCTTAATGCTTTATTATTCGATTGATAATTCCAAATTAAAAATTATTTTTAATGCTAATTATTCGATTGTTTATTACAAATTAAAATTGGTTTTAACGCTTTTTATTCGATTGTTAGTTCCAAATTTAAATTTAGTTTTAATGCTAATTATTCGATTGTTTATTACAAATTAAAATTGGCTTTAACGATTTTTATTCGATTGTTAGTTCCAAATTTAAATTTAGTTTTAATGCTAATTATTCGATTGTTTATTACAAATTAAAATTGGTTTTAACGCTTTTTATTCGATTGTTAGTTCCAAATTTAAGTTTACTTTTAATGCTAACTATTCGATTGTTTGTTACAAAATCAAAATTTGTTTTTATGCTAACTATTCGATTGTTTATTACAAAATCCAAATTTGTTTTAATGCTAACTATTCGATTTATAGTTACCTATTCTAATATAGTTAACTATTCGATACGAACACACGTCAAGTAATTGTTAATATAATTGTCGGTAACAAGTACCAAAGGTAATCGTTGGTCGGAATATGTCTACTTAGTCTAAATAGCAGTAAATTGTCTTTACGACATTTTGAATAATTATGATAAATAGTGCGTTTATATGGTCTTTTTGTTTGAAATGTAACAATAATACCAATATATTATTATATTAATAACTGACTCAAAATGTTAAAAACATATCATTTTTAATACTGTATATTTTAAAATAGAAGTGTTGGCAAACGAGCATGAGCCACACCATGAAGGAATGAAGTCGCCGCTCGCGAGTGCTTTACCAGCTTTTGAGTGCGGTACGGTACAGTATTTCGCTGATACGATCTATGTGTAATAGATAATTAAATATCACACTTAGACACTGTGTTGTAGATTGCAGCGACTGGGGCCTGCTGAAAATTAGCGAAATGTATTTTCCTCACCAATAGCAGTATCCCATTTGGCTCACACCCGCGGCTCAAATCAAATATTTTATTTATGTATATACTATGACACTTGTAATGTTTATTGTAATGTTTACCGCGTGTGTCCAAATGAACGTGTTTTCTTTCTTCTTTTCAGATACTTGTCTCTCTCCATGCTTGACTTGACGCACATGGAGGCCAGTCATTTATCTGTACGCCCTTGTGGGCCTAAGTCGTATTGATTTAAAGACGAGTCAGTTCTGTCTGTATGCCCGAAGATTTCAGTTGTCATACATTTAATATGGTCACGGTTGGTAATGAAGCCCCATTGTGCCGAATAAAACACAAAGCCTACCTGTTATAATTTACTCAAAACACAAAGCCTTTTATAGCATAATGGTAATGATCAGTTGCGCGCCTCCGTTCATTGTTAGCACGTCGAGAATACAAGTAAAAAAAAGCGCTCAACAATTTGTTGGCTTCGTAATCGGTGATGGCTCCATAGTGAATACTTTGAATGACATCGTCCGGTTCGTCTTACCAAAAACTCACAAAAATTTACAATTCCCAATTGCAAGTAGCGAAGCGGTAATAATAATTAAGTCTTTAACCAAATTATTTCTTTTTCAAATGAGGTTTAATAGTTACGTTTTTAACATTGTTTTTTTTTATAGTAGACGTGGCAAAAGAGCAGGAGGACCACCATAAAGGGGAAGTCACCGCCCATAGACACTCACATGACTGGGAGCTAGTAAGTGCGTTGTCGGCCTTTAAGGGAGTGGTCCGCTTTAGTCTTGAAGGACCTTAAGTCGTAGTGGTTGGGAAATACCGTGGCGGGCAGCTGGTTCCATAACGTGGTGGTGCGTGGTAAGAAGTGTCTTACGAAACGCGCAGTGGTGGAACGACAGGAATCAAGGTGACACGAATTTGAGTGTTGTTTGACAAACAATTTTTAAGTAGAGTCTAACGAGCCGTTATACAGTTAATCATTAACACTGGATGTGTCTTTAAAATGGTATATAATATTTATTTAATATTGTTTACACTTCCAAAGTACAAATTGATAAAATTGTTGTGTTTTATTTTAACCGCCAACCTAAATAGTTGGAAAGCCATTAAAAGGTTCAGTTTAGCAAGCAGTGTTTATTAATATAACAAAAAATAAAACAGTTGAATCGGTTTTGTTCCGTAACGAGGCATAATCGAAAATGTAAGCAATCTTGTCGTTGGAGGCTTCAAATTCCACACTTTTTATGTTAAATTCCGCTTTTTATAGCACTTTAGCTAAATGAGTTTTCCTTATATAAAAGAGGCTTGTTTACTCATCGTTTATAGTTTGTAAGAAAAAAATAATTCGCCCCGTGTTTCGTAGAGGTATAATCTAAATCGGCGCGGCACTAGAGATCTACACATTTTTACTGCGTATTTAGTTTGTTTTAGTCTTAAAATACTTTTGACATCTATCAAAAATATCTTTATTCACATAAAATTAACTATGAATCGTCAAAATAACAATTTTGACAAAATTCGACTCTACATTTAATGCCAGTTTCCAAATCAAGGGCGTAGAGCGGACGAGAAGAATTGTATAGGTTATACATGTAGAATGAACCTGTAAAAGTTTACCCTCAAATATGCATATGAACATATGAAATTATTCTTAATTCAAAACTGTCGAGTTAACGATAGCATACTAAGTAGATTCTAAGTGTTTGTTTTGAAAAAGATCATTATCCAATGGGCTGCAGGTGGGAACCCCGGTATCTATAATTGTTCTTTTAATGATTTGGGATCAAACTCAGAATCTAAATGCTTAGTCATGGCCACGCAATTTGTTTAAAGTCGTTTTATCATGATTAGTCACAAGTAGGTCTATTAAAATTTTTCGATTCTTTTAATGAATCGATGATAGCTTTTCTGCGTTGAAGCTTTCGTTGCTAAATGTCAGCTTTTTTGTGAATCCAATGACCAACTGTGGTTGACGTCGTATTTATTCAAGAGATTTTTAAAAATACGCACTAAAAATTAATCTGTTTCGATACGCATTGTAGGCGGAGCTTTTCAAAACCCGCTGTACCTATTTTTTTCACTTATTATAATCTCTTATTGATTTATCCAACGTGCAAATTCCAATCGAAAAAATAATACGACAGACATAAAGGGATTAGAAGCAATAAAAAAAAGTTTCTCACTGCCCAATTTAGGAAGCTGGTTATGACAGCTTTTCATGAAAGAAAATTCAGCTGCAGTCACTCTATATAATACTGAAGGGACTGTACATTTTATGGCGTTATAGAGAGATGTCGTTAAATAGAGAAGAGAAAAATCAGAATGGAATACAAGCGAAACCAACCGAAGCCAAAAATCGAGAGGCGTTACATGAAGTTTACACTGTATATGTAATATTTACTAGAGATATGTAAGACAAGCTTTAAGTACGATACTATTAATTATCTTCCAGCAATTGATTCATACTAGCCATAGTTATCTATGCATTTCATAAACCCGTTCTTAATAAACGAAACAACGTTTTTTTAACTACATTTTCCCGTGAGTACTATTGATGTATTTTTATACGGTGATATGTGGTTCTCACGTCAATTAGAGACATATTTTTTTTATTTGATCTGTTTATTTGTATAATGTTATCTTTGTAACACCGATTTTTGCTAAGTTTCAGTAATAAAAAGCTCGTTAGAAGTACCTGCCTAAAAGCGTGGCATGTCCGAAGATAAGCACCGGCGCCGTCTCCATAGTGTTTAATCGCGTTAATTTATCGATAATTGACGGAAAAGCCTTTTTGTTTGTATTCGATTGTAACAGTTATTGTCACGCCTTCGAAGATTTACGTCCGCTTCTAAATTGAGACATTAACAAACGGAGCTTGTGCCTAATGGCTCGGAATGAATTTATTTGTTTAAGCCGACGCACTGATAAATTTGATTAGGGTCATTATGAGTGGCCGACAGTGAATGAAGTGTTTGGTGTTGCTTTTACGAAATCGGAAAAGATTAAATTGTATTTCAACAGATACAGAAGTTTGTTGATACAGAACATAGAAATGTCTATTATTAATAATTAATAAAATGACTAACTAACTATCTTTGAATGAACTAACTTTTAACTAACTACATTTTAATTAACTAACTTACTCTTAAATAGCTCTAACAGCAAAACAATTGAATAAAATGATATATCCTTTTTATAGAAGAGGGGGCAAACGAGCAGGAGGCCTACAATAAACGTGAAGTCGCCACCCATAGACATAGACCGTGGCTGGAAGTGTGAGTGCGTTGCCGGCCTTTAAGGGAGTGGTACGTTTAAAATAAAATGCGTTTTAAACTATTTAAATGTGTCCTAATGTCCTAAATTATTGGGCTTGTTCGTCAAGATAATGTTGATAAGATGTTTATATATAGTTACCGACAACTTAATGCGTAGGCGTGAATTTCCATCGGTCGATTACTGTGGGATAACAGAAAATATGTACTTTAAACTAGTTAGAAAGACGTTTGACAAAGTTGGCTAAAGCTGGTTAACTCAAACTCTAAATATCTTTATTTCAATAGGTATATAAAGGTAAATAAAATCGGAGAGAAACTCAATAGCTGCTCTTTTAAAATAAACCTTTCATATCAAACTATGTTTCATGAACAATTCAAATAAGAAAAGCATTGTAAGGAGTGTTAACTCCGGGATGCCTTTTCCCCAACATATACAGGAAGGATGTTTTAATCCTTAATATAACACGAAACAAATCGATGCACGAGTGTATATGAATCGCTTAAGTAAATGAGATTTTAAAGTATAGAAAAACAAAAAAATATTAACACTCAAAATAACATAACAAACTTTTTAATATGCTGGTTTCTCCACAATATTTACAAGAAAATCAATCAGACAGTTGGAAAACTAAAGTTTTATTACTAATGTATGTAAGTTTTTAATTATCCCTTTTTCCATAAGGACCAAACTTTTTAAATTTGCTAATTGTTGTAGTTTGATTTTTTTATTATTTATTATATTACATACCGTTAAATTATTTTTATTAGAAATAAATATTCTTAAATATCATCCTTTATAAGTGAACACCATGTAACGTTAGTCGATTTAATGACGAACTCTGTAAAGCGTCGAAATCTTCTTATTCTAATAGTTTCTTCTCGACCGCTCTCTAACGCCATAAAAAGCACAGTCCCTTCAGTGTCGTCGAGTTAACACTTCATTGTCTCAAATACCCATTTAATTGTTTTGTGTGTAAACCTAGTTTTATTATCTCATAAGTTTATCGTTTTAAATGTATTTAGCACAAAAATACAAAATACATAATTTAGGCTTATATATTGACTTAAATTAAAACTATTTAGCAACAAGCGTTATTATTGTATACGAGTTGTAGGCTGCTACAAGAAGGCAATCAGGCGGCACCCGTGGAGTGGGCCTCTGTAAAAAGGTGTTTGCCGACAGGGGGCCCTACTGAGCAGCAACCGCACGATTCCCCATTTCAATTAGTAATGAACAGGCCAAATTAACGCGCCAACTTGATTAACAGCTTTCGTTACACCTTTGACATCGATGATTTATGATTTCACACAATAGAACCTTTTTGCCTATTATTTTTAGCCTAACTAGTAATAACTTATATATTAAATTCTCGCGGTACAAGTTAGTTCACGTACTCCTACGGCTTGATCGATTCTCATGAAATTTTGTGAGCATATTGAGTAGATCTGAGAATCGGAGAATCTCTCTTTTTAATATGCTTTAATGTTAAGGTAAGTCCATCGTACACATTTTTAAAAATAATAATTTATATGGCATAACAAAGTTTATCGCGTTAGCTAGTATTTATATATCTTTAGAGAGTTTTTATAACGTAAGGGCTATTGACAATTAATCAATTTAAATCTGTCCTTATGCAGTAATTAATGGAAGAAGCCTGCTAAAATAGAAATGGTTAGATACTGCTGCTGGGTAGTTAATTGTATTTATTTTTATGTAACAGGAGGCAAACGAGCAGCCGGATAACGAGTGAAGAACCTAATAAACGCCGGCCATGGACACCTGCAACGCCAGGAGGCTTGCAAGAGTGTTGACGGCCTTTGAGGGCGAGGTACGCAAGAATTGATGCTAAACTTTTTTTTAATAATTGTTAATCACTGTTATAATAATTAGATAAGGGGCTACCAGAATATAGCAATCCCAGTTTCTTGTGGGTTCTTCTCAGAGGGTGCGCTGTGAACTCATGTTAACTTAGTCTTTGGGACGTTCACAAGAGTTTAACAATCCTAATTGAAAAAAGATATTAATTTAATACGAGTAAGATAATAAATTTTAATAAAAATTAAATCGTGCTATATAAAAGGTTACTCCTTAAATAAACCAGTCTCATTTCGTAGTGATATACTAAAGAGTACACGTCTCTTTTCATCACAGCGTAACACAGTACGACAGAAAGAGATAGAATACCTTTGTTGGAAACAATTATAGGATCACGTCGCCTGCTTACCATATCAATGTATACGGTACTTTAAAAAAAAGCCTTTTTGTATGGGAACCGAATGCTGTAACAAATCAATAAATGTATCGGTTTATTGGGAGCAATGACGATTTGATTTATTTCTTCAATACAACGGTTCGATCTTGTTAGTAAATGTCAAAAAAGTCTCGTAAAAAAGCCGGAGCCCTATTTCGAATTGAAAACGCGTGGGCTTCGATGGAGTACAACTGGTTATCTAGTGGTTAAATTTGAACCGTCGATCTTAATATTTGTAATGTAAACATATTAATTGTTTAGTTAAAAAACTGAATTGCAAAATTTTCCATTGGAAACTCTGCAATCGGCCATTTTAATTTAACAATTTGATCAAACGTATTTTATATTTCTCGATTAGCATATAATGCTTTACAAAATGTGGGTTGTGGGTAGGTGGTGGCTTGTCTGGAAGAGATCGCTTATTAGCAATAAGGCCTCCCGATGGTCTTATATCTACTAACATCTGTTAACGTCATTTGCTTCTAGTGTTTAAGTGCAATAAAGTGTTAATAAATAAACAAATAAAATGTACCATATATAAGTACTCGTTTTACTTATAAAAAAACATTACTACTCACATATATGTGGGTTACTTGGAAGAAATCGCTTATTAGAGATAGAACGACCCTTTTCTTTCATATATACTATCTATTAACACTATTTACTTCTACTATTGTGCAAAGTGCGAATAAATAAAACTACCAAATAATTTATTAGTATGGAACGAGCCTTTTTGTTTTTATTTTTATTTTGGGCTTCCACTTGTGTGGACACACGTTAGCACCGTCCCAACACAAAAGATGGCGCGTCCAAACAGAAAAAACAAATGGTTAAAGCCATTACTCCAACTTTGAATTTATTCCCATTGGAGACTTTTAAACCTTGGGTTACAAGTGCACAGGCGCCAATTGATTGGCTGGTAGTCGGTAGGTAAAGGTGACCCCAGAGGTGTACATATCTCTCTCAACGCATAACGACACAGCGTGGAAATACCCGCGTATGTAAACTCTGCCACAAAGCATAAATTTATGTGTTATTTAAGTCTCATTACTAAGTATTAACATTGTTTACTGTCTCACAACTCTTGTTACAGAGCGTGTCCGATTTAGTTATTCAAAAATCGATAAAAATAATTCAAAAGAATTTAACGTATTAAATATGGTAGCTGGAGCCGTAACGCCTCATAAACTGATATCGATTTAGTTGATAAGTTGCGTAAGCTATTGTAAAAAAGCGCTGATTCATCTCGAACAAAGGCAGTAGTGGTTGCTTATTAAAATTTTGATACGAACGCTGTTTAGTTATCGGAGAAATTAACGAGACGTTGGTTAACGCGGCTGCGTCTGCGCTGGTTTTTTTTTACACTTTTTTTTAAATTATGCTTTGATGGTTTGTATAATGAAAATGAAAAACGAAAAAGTGTCATCCGAGTACAAAAGTTTACAGTGTCCGATGTCCCCTTTTTAAGTAAATAAACCTGTGCTAAAGGGGGCACCGCTCTTCCGCTTACATGGTATCATAAACAATTATACAATAAAAACAAATATATTTAGAGCTTAATATATAAATATGATTTGCTTTAATATGATTTTAATATGATTGTTTGGTTGTTTTTTAAAATTGTATACCTGTAATGCTGTACATCCCTATAATCTATGCACATACATGCCTTGTGTGTTTTTTTTTTGTAATTTTGTTCGGGTTATGTTTGTATGTGTGTTGTTGGTGTGCCTTATTAAATAAATAAATAAATAAAGGTCACAAGTACTCAGTATAATGTCCTCTACATATCTACATATTTGTCCTCTACATATTTTGGTTCTAAGCTTTAATATTACGCGTTTTTTAATAAATTATAATTTTTTGCTATTAATTATCAATTGGTTTGTCTGTGTTCGCCTACAGTAGCTGAATCCTAACACTTCCACATAAAATAGACAGATTTGAACTCTTCCTTATGGAAATTATTAGCCTCATATTAAATATTTAAAAAGAAATAGATATACTTCACTCGAAGTGGGTGGGTTTGCCTCCTGATAAAAAAGATCTATGTCAGCGAGGAACAGCATTGTGGGTACTGTGCCACAGGGCCCAAACTTTGTTTTAGTTTTGTGTTTTGTTTTATTTTAAGTCAATTATTTTAGTTAGGCTAATATTAAGAATATTTTGTGTTTATTTAAATATTAATGTTACGAATTTACTTTAATTGTCAATAAAAATAAATATCTTAAGATGATGTATATCGATATTAAAAGTTAAATGGGTTGTCAGCGATTGAATGCGGTTATGAAATAATCAATTTGTGAAATTTCATAAGCTCAGAGCACGCGTCTCAATAAAAACTCTATTATGGTTGGTATTCATTCTATAATGAATTCGACTCGATATCTTTTGAATTTTATTTCTTTACTTTCACAAATTTGTCCTAACTGTAATGTGTTATGATAAACCAGTTTATTCTACGTGTTATTCGCAAGTAAAATACAAAAATATTTCTATTCACATAGTCTATGTTACACTTATGGATTGTAAAAAAAAACAACAAAAAAAATTTTGAGCCTACATTTACTGGTGAAGTGAAGGCGTAAGAAGCATTTGCTGGCTGCGGTTCGTTTCTGAACTCCGTCACAAAGTCTTTCGTGTTAATCACCCTAATTAATCGTTTTCTTAACTCTGCACAATGTGGCATTTTTATGACAAAGAATGATAGTGGAATAATATAGCGCTTGTTTGAATAGCTTGAATTTTTTTATGTTTTTTGGTTTCGGTTGTAATTAAATAAATTGAAAATATTAATGATTATTGCACAACTATAAAATGCATGGAAAAATAATAAAAAACACATTTTTTTTAATAATTCAGACGTAGAGAAACATAGTTGTAGGCCCAGTCTGTTTGCCCAATGTGCGCTCAAAACTCATTTTATTCCGTTGCATAGTACCATTCTGAATCGTATTAAATCTAAGTGATTCTAGGTCTGTTCGTACGTAACCAAGCTGAGAAAAAGTAGGCAAATAACCAAGCTTGGTTGTTTTTGTTTGTGACTGTAATTGTTGCTAATAAAACGAATATAGAATATAGACTTGATGCATATTTTTGAGTTAAAACATATACAGATCGAACATTATTAAATCTCATATATAAAATGTCCAATTTGATAGATTTTAGACTATAATAACAATCTCTCCTCTGGTCAGCAGGTGGTCCGCTCCGGTCAACACGCTTTGATAAACCGAAATAATCGTTCAATTAGACGCAATCATAAATACATCGTCAGGAATTTAAGATAAAAAAACATTTTTTTATAGCGTAGCATATTCCTATTTAAACTCAAAATAACTTTATACAAGGTCTAAAGATACTTTTGGTATCCTGGTATCATAAGGCTATTCAAATAATAAAATACTTTTATATTATTATTGCTTTGGCTTTGTGATGATCCAATTTGGTAGTGTTTTAATTTTTTTTATTTAATTGTATATTTATATACTTGTATGACAAAAATAATTATGGAGCAGGCAGACAAGCAGGTATACTAAATGTTGTTAATCACTGCATGATTGTGGGGGTTCTGATGGCGCAGCTTTAGTGAAGTTTCAGTGACGTTTTAAAGTGTTAACCATCATTTTTAGACAGTGTATACTCTATATAACGACACTGAAGGAACTGTGCGTTTTATGGCGTCATAGGTGTCGGTCATTAAATGGATAGAAGAAAAATCATTCTATGGAATACATCCTACAACAACCAAATGGAATACGACGCTTTAGAGACTTTGTCGTTAAATCGAGTGACGTTACATGGAGTTTATACTGTTTTAAAATTAACAATACAGAGGTAACAAGCTTTAGTCAACAAAAATATATAACGAAACTGTTGTTTAAAAAGCTCACTTCCTCAAGTATCGATGTTTACAATGAAAATGAGCTTTTATGAATAATTGCACCGATTTTCACATACACCATGGTTGCACCTCAATTATTTTAAACACATTTTAACAATCCACGTTTTGTGCGAAAGTTGATCTTGCCTTTATATAAATAAAATCCTTATTCAAATGATTTGTCTCGCAAACGTTTTTTAAGTAATTTCGGTGAATGCCACATTGATATATTTAAGTATTTAATAGTATCATTGAAAGTGTTGGGACGACAACCGTGATGTTGTGTGATATAGCATATATGTATGTAACATATATATAATAGCTTTGATGCACCAGTATGTTGTGACTGTTCACTATTAATTATTGTGTTTAATTTTGTGTCCTATGGTTAGTGTTTTAAGATGTGAATCATAATATTTTTCATTTTTTAAATATTATTAAGTTATTAGTATTAAAGCCTCGATGAAAATGAGTGCTGTCGCCATTAGGCTAATCTGACCACGGCCAGGCCACTGAGCAAGATCCACACAGCACCCTTATTAATTTAATTAACCCTTATTAATTTTAACTTTGTGTTTATGTTAATTGTTATAGTTGCCTGAAAGATATCGCTGATAAGGCTGTCAGTTACGCTCTTAATTTTGTATAATGTGTATTTTAAATTATAGCAACAAAGTATTAATAATTAACATAAATTTATCTTTCTTTCATGTTTTTCCAAACGCACTATTCATATAAAGGAAATCTTAAACCCAAAAATCGAGATGTGTCAAGCATAGCCTAGTATATGAATGTAAAATCAACACTCAAATCTAAGGCCACCCTTACAGCGATCTCTTCTGTCGTTATAATTATAACCTAGATATATATATTGCTAACTCGCAAAATGTTTATTTGCTAAATGTTACAAAAATCGTGATGGAAAAATAGGTTTTCATCGTAGAAAAGTGAAAAATTTAGAGTTATATTAGTTTTTTATAATAATAATAAATAGAATAACTGTAAAACTAACGAAATGCATGTAAATTCGAATTGAATTAAAAACAAATTAAATTAAGGGGAAAATCTATTACATTTAGGGGTAAGAAATATTAATGTTAGCCGATTCTCACACCACCTATATTCATGAGAATTTGTTGAATTGTATCAGGAGATTTTTATATATCACAATGACAATAAAAATAATATATATCTACAACTATAAACAATACAGTAGTTTAGTTTGATCATTTTTAAAAATACTTGTATAGTATTAAAGTTTCAAAAAGCTCTTTATTAAACTGCAATTTTTTTATTTAATAAACCGTTTTACCCTAACAACTTGGAAATGATCATTAGCAGAATGTCTCCATCAAGAATGCTATCGTGCCCTAATCCGGTATCCATATAAACCAGAAAATGTATAGAACCAGTTACTGTAGAAACTGTAATAGCAATCCAATTTAATATAACCCTTATTTAGTATACCTTAAGGTTGTCAGTAGATGGCGGTTGTGATCTTTACGGACTGAAGTTCAACTATAGAATGTGACTAAGTGCAATTATCACAATTGGCCTGTTGGCCTCAAATCAGCTCATAATCTCCATTGCTCACCGCCTTACTTAAAGTAGCAATCAAATTTTATTAACATTTTCACCAATTACGATATTAATTTTACACGTGTTAATCGTCACACATTACGATTATTTTAACACTTACGCTTACATTTTGTTTTTTTTTTTTAAATGGAAAGTGAATAAAAAATTGAATCACACAAATTTAACGCGCTTAAATGTTATACATTCAAGGTTTGTATATCGGAGGCCTAAATGTCCTGTATATCCCAGAAAAAAAATGTCAGAGATACTAAACTTATTTTGTAGGTATACACATACCTAGTGAGAAATGGTAGGTATGTTGGGAATCAACTGGACACTCGCGGTCTGATGTCACCATCTCTGTCAGTTAAGACGTACGTGTTTTGTTTATACCGGTAAAATATACAAACCACTGTGAGGGGTGCGTTGAAACTAATCGTGGTGGGTTGGCAGAGACCCTGATGCAGGTAAACACACTGGCATCACTCTCCTATCCTACCACTGTACTTGCAACACAAAGCAGTTTTTAAAAGGCATCTATTTAAGACTACGTGGGGATAACGTGGGGTGTCCTCTCACTTGTGATTTGGGTTTGAGGGTGTACCTAATGGAATGAGTGAATCACGGCATGGGCACACCGTTGCGCGGTTTAAATGCCGGGTAAAATAAGATGTATGCTAATTTGGTTTGTTAAATTTGAAAATAAATTTAAAAAAAAACCTTGAGCAGTTGTGCACTTAAAATGGATGTACAAAATTGTTTATTCTCAATGAAGAACAAGAGATTCCGAATGTAAGGCAACGTAAGTTTTTAATTATTGTAACCAAAAGTAATCTAATAATTAAAAAGGCTTCTAATATATCCGGTAAGCCTCTGAAACTAATAGATCACTTGACATTTTATTGGCTTGCGTGTGACCTCCCAAAATGTGTGTTAACCCCGCCTAAAGTTCATTTAACTGATAATTGGATTTGAAAACTGAAAGCGATTAACTTATATAATTAGTTAAATATTTGATCCTTCACGTGTTGCCTGGATGAAATCGATAAGTATTATCGTATTTAATGTTTTTATTTGTCTTGTTTTATGTGTGCAACGAAAATAATTTTGAAATTAATGAACCGACCAAAATATCCAAATATCCCTAAAACGATTAAACTGATACGTTGTTTGTAAAATATATATGTACGTAACGGCACATGTGGTCTTCATCAGTCGATTGTATTCATCATGGCTGCCGAGCTATCGTGGGTAGGCGGGTAAAGAGAATTAAAACCACGCGTTGAAGATAATCAACAATGTACGATTATTATTTTCACAAATATGAACAGAATTATGATCAGCACTTTATAATTAATTGGGACACAGTGACACTCCACCGCAACACGTCTTGCTTGCGTCGCTACGAACGGATCCAGATCCTCCGATGATCGCCAAGAGAGCCCGGAGTTGCGTCAGATTGAAGAAACGTCAACCCGCCATTGTCACTCTTGACGTTTCTTGACACTCTCAAAACATGGTAGCGCCTTCATATGTAATTATTGTTTCTATTACCAAACTACACACGCTACAGCGTGATTTTCAAATAAGTGAAAAAATAATTTTCTCAAATCGCTGTCTAATGTAAAATCGATTATTTTTCATCAATTTAAGTAAGCTGTCATTGTTTAGCTGTTAGCATATGATCGCAATAATTGTTCTTCACAATGTAAGAAATATCCTCGCAATAAACAGACAAAGTCACAAACGATAGTTGTTTTAGAGCCTCAGTGTGTATTATAATAATTACATAAAAAACAAAAGAGAAGCTTTAACACGCAAGCTCGGACACCAGATACTGTAATTCTAGAGGGCGACTCGACGCACCGTGTTACGCATTAAAAACACAGACTTCAAAATCTCATTATTTATTAATTCAAAAACCTAATTGCCTTGATTGTTTAACACAAAAAGAACCTATTTTACTCTGAATTCGTCAGTAGTCTGCCATTAAAATTGACAGTAGGATGCGTTTTCATTTGCCAGAATGTTCCCTTAAATTTGTCAGTTGTTTACTATTACGTTTGTCAGTAGTTAGCCACTACATTTGTCAGTAGTTTGGCACTTCATTTGTCAGTAGTATGCCGTTACATCCGTCAGTAGTTTGCCACTTCATTTTTCAGTAGTTTGCAACTACATTTGTGAGTAGTTTACAAAAGTGTTTTCTATTCACTACTCCTAATTGCGTTACAAGCCTACCTTAAAAGTTGACTTAGGCTTAATCTTTTTAGGACAAACCACAAGCTTATTTTAGGTACTACACCAATTAATTATGTAATTACATACTTTTAGAGATGTAACAATGTATGTGAACTTTCATGTCTGCTAGTATTTTTGCGTTAAATCTATAATAAAAACGATATTTGAAGTGTTATTTTGTTGTAACATGTGTTAGAGACGATCTTAGGTCCCATACAGCATATGATATATGTAAATATTTTTTTATAATTATCTAAGATACAGTTATACACTTTGTACAGATAATCACCGATTGTGTGTGTTTCGTCACAATGTAATGTACAATTAGAGTTGAATAATTACATTTAATTGGGCAGTTTTGAACTGACAATTGACTTTTGTTGTCGCGAGAAAGGGTGCACTTAGCAAGAAGTTATGAATGCGCAGTTACCAAGATTTCGTGATCGCTCCCGGCGCATAAAGTGGATTTTAACTTCTTATACAAAATCGCTTCTAAGGTTGCCGCTTTCAAATTTTTTACCGCGATAGTTTCCGTAATATTTTAATAAAATATCATCAGATTCCAAAGGGGACCTACATACGTAGTCGATTTTTAAGTCTAAGCGAAAGTCAAAATATACAGCAAATACAGAGGACCATTTGTAATAGTCTTAAATCTTAATGCCTCTACGCCTGTCCATATGCGACTAATGTGAGAAGAAGCAGGCAAGAAAGCTCTGTTTCTTTGTGTGATGAACCTAATACATTATCTTTGGAGCAAAGCCACGCTGGCAAGCAACACCTTTTTATCATAGCAAGAATCAGGTAACTTAAACTCCTTCTAAAAGCTTCTGTTAAGATTTTTAAGATTAAGAGAACAAATTCCTTAGCTTGCTGTAGAGGCACATTGCACTTTTAACGAACTACCTACTTAATAGAGTTAGCAGAGGGTATGGCAGTATATGAGATGAAAGAGACTAATTGCAACTGAACATGGACAGTTAAATTGAATAAAACCGTAGTAACACTAGTTAAACTAATCGAAAAATAATTATTTCATTATCAGCAACTGGTAATTAAAAAAATGCTTCATTTGGTACTTTGACTATGATATTTAATACATAATTGTGTATATTATATTTAGCACATGCTAGGTTTACCTTCAGAAATTAGTCGTTCGCGAATCTCCCACGCGAAGATGGTAGGATTTTCTCGCTTGTATTGTTCGATTTTTGAAACAACTGCGGGTGTGGCCACTTTCGGCTTGCTACCGCCTATCAGGCCTGGCGGTCGTAGCGTACCTGTTGAGAATTTCTATTATCAATATTTGATTTTTATTACTAGTTTAATTAAATTAAATATAATAAGCCTTTATTAAAAATATATTAATGCTGTTTTAGATTACATCAGCAGGCGATCTGTATCTGGTCATCCTCTTGTTCGCTTTACCTCTCTGTTGTACCACTCTGTCATGTCCCTGGCCCACCTTCCTACCGTGCAGATGATGTGATAAGCCCATTCCAGTTTAATTTTATCTTTGTTCTTTCCTGCAATATACTTTTCTACATGTTGTTGGTATATCTCTAATTATTTAATGTGTTTGTTTGTGAATGACAATCGTATGTCATCTGTTAAATTTTATTTTTAAAGTTAAATGTATCAAAATACAAATAAAACCTTTACTTATAATCCTTTACATAACATATCTTCGGCATAGCATTAGTGAGATTCGTGATATTTAATTATGTTTTGAAAATAATTATCTTACAACGACTCTTGTTAAATACTATTGTTGGTCCAAAGATGGCGCCACACGCTATTAGATGTCACGACGCGTAAAGGTATCAATGTTAAGTTAAGGACGTCTGACCTCAATTTTACATAATTACATAATTAAAGTAGATTTGTTGATACAATATGTATTTACAGTATATTTTTAATAGTCTTTGGTTCATTATATGTGTACTCACACATTGAAACTATTTTTTATAATTTATTCCATAAATGTTAGTTTAACTATATTTTTTTTCTAAAATATACAATAAAATTATTTAATTAAAGATGCAGTATTGTGTATATCATAACTATCAGACGATTATAATCATTTGTTTAACTCTTCATAAACAAACAAAAGAGCATCCTAAAGCATCAAATTGGCTATTTATCAGAACGTTTCCAATTCCAAATTCAAAATAGATCTCAGATGCTTTCTACTCTTCAAAAAAAAACCTTTAAATATCGATTATCAGTTGTAACAAGCTTTTTTTTCAACAACACGATTTTATGAATACATAATTAATCATTAATTCGTTTCAATTGCATTCATTGTGAGCTTCCGCCAGAGATTTCAGTCACAATCGACATAGAAAAAACCGAGAATCGAGTGCTGTGCGTAAAAAAATGGAAAATCGAATTAAAGTCTATTATAAAAATACCAATAATAACGACTGATGCAATTTCATTGACTGTCAAACGTGAGTACACGCTGATTGCTTGTCGCAATGTCGTAAGCGATTTTAATACTTAATACTACAGTGATAAGGTCTACATTTCACATGTATTGCTAACAAAAGGTGGAGGTTTGTATGAAAAAAAGTATAATCGTGCGGAATAACAATGGAAACAGCAAATTAGTATTAATTAAGAATCATTCACATTGGTAAAAGAGATCGAGATGTGAATTTTTAATTGTGTTCGCTAAATACAGTGAACTCTTTATAACGACAGTGAAGGGACTGTGCATTTTATGGAGAGAAGACAATTAGAATGGAATACAAGCTAAACCGACCAGAGCCAATTGATTTCGACGCTTTAGAGAGTTTGTTGTCAAATCGAGTGACGTTACGTGGTGTAGAGGCTGTTGTGACATAACTTTATATCTTTTGCAACACTATTGTAACAGATAAAAAAACTAATTAAAATAATACTTATGATACGGACTCATAACAACTATCAGAGAGAGACTGAAATTATTATGAGCCTTATCGCTAATATGCGATCTCTTCCAGGCAAACCACTTGTTTATGAAACAAGAGGTTGTTATAAATAATTTTAAAAATTTGTATTCAAGTTCACGACATAAACCAAAAGAGAAAAAAAATAAGTCTTTGCTGAACGAATGTTTAGGTGTATTGATTTTATTAACCCTAAAAGTCAATTTAATTACGTAGCGAATAATAAAAATCATTTGATGCAAATGAGTCAATTTTACGATATTGATTACTTTAGAAACCTCAATCAAACAAATAATATTTACGGTATACAATTAAAAATTGATTTATTACTTTTAAAAATAAATTCAATTACAGAAGTTAAAACAAATTGTTTGATCGATCGTCATATTTTAAATAATTAGCGGTGAACGCGTTAAACTTTAATGTACTGCGTCCTTAATTAAATATTAATTAATCTATTTGCTTGGAGTGTTGTAGATTTTGTTCTGTAATTAGTGATTTTTGTATTTATAATTATTTATTACTTTATGAATATTTATTATGTAATATAATGTAACACTTTAAATTAAATGGGGACTTATTTACGTGTAAATCAGCAGGTGGATCACTCTTGACCGCCGCCGTTCCCAGCTACAACCTCCCTGCTTGGAAAGGTATTTCAAAGGGAAGAGATGGTATGAAAGGTAGGGAAAGGATTAATAAGGGATAGGGAGACAAGGTATGGGAAAAGCAGTAAAATAGTGGGCAGAGAAGGTATCAAGAGAGAGGAAGGATTATAAATATAAGGGAAGGAAAAGTATGTGAAATGAAGGGGAGGGATTTAGAGGGAAGGTATTTAAAAATAAGGGGAAAGATTTTATTATTTAAATCTTGAAGAAGGAGGGTATGAAAAGGAGGGGAAGGAGGTTCTCCAGGTAAACTTGCATTACACAGATGGTTCTTCTATGTTAGCGTGCTATTTCTACGAATTTCAACACCTCATTTATAAATACAATCGATTGTATCGTCTCGTATTTTTTTAAATAAAGTGCTAACTCCCAAATACCTCACGACTTCACATACTATTCATAATACCAATAAGTGAAAATACTTAAAAAACAAACAAACACAAAAAAGTAGTGTTGGCTTATAATTTGAAGCTCGTGAGAAGAAGGCTGCGTATTTTAAATTCACAATAAATTATTGTGGCTAGATAAAAAATGATTGGATTCCGTAATTCCTAAATCAGTTAGATAATGGATGTGAGCGTGCTCCGAAACAATTACATAAAAAGGCACCAGCATTCTCCGACCGGAGTCGCCTCCAGTTTTTACAATACCATACGGCTCACGCTGAATTATTCATTATTATTTATACAATCATTTTTGTCAACGCCATTCAAGATTAATTCATACAAGTCTTTATGTCTTGATAAAAGTTAAGCTTACCGAAATGGTTTATAAAAAGCTTAGCCTTATATGGGATCATTACATCCAATACGGACACTTTGCTATTGTGGCAAAAAGTATTGGTGAATATTTTGTGTTTATTAAGTACTGGTAGCTTTTGGCCGCGGCTTTGTCCGCGTGGTTTGAATACAAAAGGAACGTGGAAAATAATATAAATTACAGAGTTCTGGTAATTACTTTCAAACCCTATTTTAATTCCTTCAAACTAAGTTGGAACCTATGTCTTTCTACATACCAAATTCGTCGAAATCAGTTCAGTAGTTTAAGTGTGAAAGCATTACATACATACAGACAGAGTTTCTTTCGCATTTATAATATTAGTATGTATGTATGGATGATTTATAATGATTTATTTAAGTTTGTATCTCACATTCACAACGCAAAAATTGTGGCAAATGTATAAGAAACTGTGACATATTAAATTATAAAAAACCTCTTCCTTCAATTTGAACTTAAATATATTTCATTTTTTTATTTGATAAAATAAAACTTACAGGCTGCGCTATTCAAACGAACTTATGTAGTGAAAATAGTCGCATGATTCCGCTTAGCGTACAATCACTATGGGATGACAAACTACAGAGACTCAATACGAAACAAATATAATAATATATAACCAATATTATGTTATAAAAGGAGACTTATGCAGAAAAAAAGATAAGCTTATAAGACAATATATATGCCAAATGATCTACCGATACGTCTAATTGAGATGACGTTATAGACTTAGTAAGCAATCTAAGGAAATTGTACGTGACAGGAGTATTGCGAAGCCCTCCAGCGCATTTTCCAAGATCGTGATCAGCGTTCACATGATTGAAAGCCTATATTTGATTGATAGGTAAATTACTGAGGCCGGCACACTGATCATTTCGCGGTAATTAAATCTACTAGAAACTAAATCGCATGACCAAAGTCAATTACCTAACAACTAGGCGATTGTGCGTTGTGGCCACCATTCTACTACAGGTTACACAGTAGATTTAAAACAGTATTAAATATTCTTGTGAGCTATATATATGACATAGTCAATCTTAGTTTTTAAAACCTTATTGTTTATAAGTGTATTGAACCTTCACATTTTATTCAAATATGGAACGAATTTCTTTAAGGATAAAAATTCTTGGAAGAAATAATACTTGGTGACATGGTTTCATATTAGTTTTAGTATAAGTGTCTGGCATTTTAGAGGGGAGAAGTAAGTATTGTTGTGAAGATATATAAGAATAATAGATATAATTATAATTCACCTAACACGTTTGGGTAAATCTACTGTAATTTCAGTAAGTGCGTGCAACTAAAATTACCAACATTGAGTGAAATGCACGATCATAATTGTTACTTTTACAGTAGGCTTCAGTGCGCTCTAATTTGTGAGATTGCAAAAGTGTTATGTAAATAATTCATAAGAAGCTGTAGGATGATTATTGTTAATTGTTTACAGTTTTTATTGCAGTTGTTTGTGACCGCAGAGAAAGTGTTCAAAACGTTAGCGCCTGATTAAAATACTAAATATTTGCTTGAAGTATCCCCTAACGGCAACTTAAAGTAGTGGCGGAGAGTTTCTCGCCAGTTCTACTCGTTCACTCTACGACCTTGACTTTTAAACAGGCAGTAAATGAAAATGTGATTTTTTTTGCTAAGTGAATAAAGACCTATGTGAATAAAGATATTGAACAAAATATATCAGTAACTATAACAATTAACTAAAATAAGTTTATTTTAATACTTATAAGTTAATAAGGGGTTAAAATGTAATGCTCAATGTATAAAGAAATCAGATACAGAACAGAGGTTTAAATTCTACGTTATGTTTTTTTTTACGTGAGAGGAGGCAAACGAGCAGGCGGGTCACTTCGAGTGATGTGCCAACCGCCGCCCATGGACACCTGCAACGCCAGGAGGCTTACAAGTGAGTTGCCGGCCTTTAAGGAAGAGGAACGCTCTTTTTTTGAAGGTCCCCAAGTCGTAGCGGATCGGGAATACCTGCGCTGGCAGTTGGTTCCACAAAGAGGTGGTGCGCGGCAGCAGTGCCTTAAAAATCGCACAGTTACAATTGTGTTTGTTTTAATTAAATTATGAAAAATATTTAAGACTATTATTTATATATTTCATATCACGAAAGGTCGAATTGTGTCTTAATATATTAAATCAATGGATTGTCTTCAATGTAAACGTAAAAATTATTAACCAATATATAACATAAATAAAACAATTAATCACTAATGAGTGAACAGCACAATACATCACCCAAAACATTAATAATATTCCATACAACAGTCATTTATGGGCGTTTATGGTCATTATACATCACAAAGGAAAACAAGATTCTGAAGGCTCGAGTTCTGATTAAATTTATATGAAAAAGCTTTATGGTTGGCGCTAAGAGAACCGCTGTGTCATGTAGTTAATAGATCTAATGCAAAGTGGATAGCGCTTGCATGCGTTAACGATTATTTGGTGATTGATCACCGTTTTTTTTTTTGCCTTTAACCGCTTCTTCAGAAGCTTGTTAACAATGAATAAATGGTATATGTTTCGGTTAACCAAAATACGAAAACCAATTAAAAGAATGGTTGAATATATCTAGTAAAACTTTTATTTCAAAGCTTTATTTTGTAATGGAAGCTTTTTCGCAACTTAACCAACTAAATTGACTTGAAATGATATACATGCGTAATTTTGTAAAAAAATAGTTGAATAATATTTATTGATTTTTAATAATGACAGATAGTGATTTTTGTCTGTAAAACGTGTGGACATATTTTTTTTATATTTCTGTGCTTTATGTAACGATGAAAGAGATATATAAGACAGGCGATCCTAGTGTTGGTGTCAATTGTATATATTTTGTAAAAAAATAAATTATTATTTTATATACCTACCACAGATTACATGTTAAATATAAAAATGGGAAAAAGGGTTAAAACATAAAATTTATTATTTTTAAATTGTAATTACCTAAATATATTAGTAATACAAATTAAAATTCAGCCTTAAACAGCTTAAAGGTATTAAAATTACCTTTAAAAAATCACTACTGTCACACACAAACGAATATTAAATATACGTGTTAAAGGATAGCAACCTATCATTACTAGAGAACTCGACGTTTTAAAAATTCAAATTAACTCGGGAATTGGAGCAGAAAAAGAAAACTATAGTAAGAATGTCACTGGATAATTCAATTTTGATTACAGGTGAACTTAAATATAGCTTCATTACGTGCAGCGACCCGCGGACAATCATCTTGTGTTGGTTATTATCTTCCGAAAATACATTAAATTACCAGTTTATTTTCGTATTAAACAGATATTTTAAATTTTGTGTAATTAGTTGACAAATGATAATTTTTATTACATCATTATTATTGGGTGTATTTGGTTATTTAAATCATACACGTTGTATTGTACTAATTTTTATCGCAATGTTTTTTTCCATGACGATATAATTCGTCTAATATATTGTGTAAACAAGGTCCTTAATAATAATAAAAAACCCATTTAGGTACCTAGAAGAGGGGGCAAGAGCATAAGGCCCACCATAAGGGCGAAGTCGCGGACCATAGACACTCACGTGGCTAGGATCTCGAGAGACCTTTACTAACTTTATCATTTAATACTCTGTTAGTTTCCATAAGAATCTATTGTGCAATTAATATATAGATTCATCGTTCTCAGAGCTGTATATAACATTATGTAGGAATTAAATAAGGAAATCTTAAATACTAATATTCATTGAATACATAGGAACATGTTTAATAGTTGTTTGCCAGAAAAAAACTGTTGTTTTAAGACATCACTTTACAGCGATAAGGTCGTCGTTGAACTTTCATATTTTTGTTACAGAAATGTGAAATACACTTGTTTGTTTGCACTTATGAATATCACTTTAATAAAATTTATCTGAGTTATGAGAGAACCTATCGGCTAGATTTATGCGTGCTTCGGGAGAGTTATTTGAGCTAGATAATGACTTTTGAACTAAAGCTATGTGCCCGTTAAATACATAAGTGGTATAACATGACGGCCCTGGGCGGATCATAGCCAGGCTTCCGTGGGAAACTGACATATGACGTTACGAAAGTACCACGGGCGAAAATTGATTGACAACGTACCGCACGTATAATTTCGAATCGATAGGTGACAGGCTTGTTTATATTGAGTGAAATGTAGCATTAAATGTCGATGTGAAATTACAGAATAGTTTACAGTTAATTGTTTTATGTGTTCTAGATTTTTCGACGTACATAGAACAAAGGAACACCTTGCCGTTCCAGTTTATGCAATGCTGCTGATAGCCATCATTCGTAGGATCAAGTAATGACTCTTCACCACCGTGATTGTTATAACTTACTGGATGAAAAGCTTTTCTATTATTTAAGTACTTATTTACAAAATATTTTAGCTACCAATGTGTTGGCTAAATTGATTTTACCTAGAACCTTGTACTTTTCCCTTAATACATTTCAAGCCTACAATTATATGTGAAGAAACCGCACAATGACCATTCAGTGTGTGTAGAATTAAATATATAGTAAAGAATAAACGCACCAATGCGTTTGGAATCGTTTCACGACTCTTGCGTAAACACAAAGTGGGCATATCCTAATTGTATGCTATTCCAGTACACAATGATGTTCACATTAACAATACACCTGCTCTTATGTCGGTTTTATTAATACCTGGTAGTGAAGAGTGATATCAGGATGTTAATTAGCTACCAAGATATAGAAAGCTTTCTTAAACACACACACAATTTCACACTACATTTACTGGTAGTTGTTTAGTTTTGTTTTATGGAAGAGGAGGCAAACGAGCAGGCAGGTCACTTACAGTGATGTGCCAATGACCGCCTATGGACACCTGCAACGCGAGGAGGCTTACACGTGAGTTGCCGGCCTTTGAGGAAGAGAAACGCTCTTTTTTTGAAGGCCCCCAAGTCGTAGTGGCTCGGGAATACATGCGCTGGCAGTTGGTTTCACAAATAGGTTTTGGTTTTATTTATTTCGTTGTTTTATTTTTCATGTATTTTTTTAAGATTGACAAGAGAGAGCGTGTTCTTCAATAACAAATAGATTATTAATTAAATGGTGGCACTATCCCGGTATTGTCAAAACGAACTAAAAAACAATAAATATATATTATTGTTCTAGAAAGCCTGCATGCCACCCATGGACTAGTAATTAACGCTTGGGAGAGAGTAAGCTTTTATTTTGACCCAAAGTCTTATTAATTGGAGGTTTTTGGTTTGAAAGTATATCGTCATAGACTACAATATATATAAATATAAATGTCGTTTTATTTATTGTTCAGACCCATACAGCATATTAGAAAAGTTTACACAATAAATAGAAGATAAAAAAAATGAAAAAACAAGAAATTAAATCTAAGATCAAACACAGCAATAATAAAAAAAATACGGACAAAAAATGGATATATGCAACAAGTTAAGTATATCAAGTGAGGAACGAGCATTTAAGTGTGTGAGTGTATTAGTGTGCGATGGTGTTGCTGTGTGAGTAAGGCACCTTTAAATATGTTAAACGTTAATAGCAGATACAAGTATATATTTTATCACAACCCATATGGTTGTGATTTTGTGTTTAAGCTATCGCTTAATTATTTTTCCGCTAATGTATGACATCGTTCTAAATGAGAACTATGGACTCACTAGTCTGAGTATACATGACTAGTACAGACTAAAGACTAAAACCTTGTTTTGTATATGTACGTATGTCTGTTGTGTTTGTATTAATAGCTCTGTATCATCATATATTCCAATACTATATTTTTACGTTTTAACTGATCAAACAATGGTATTATAAACACGATACAACCAATGCTTTAAAATAACCGATATGATATCGAATTGATTGGAATCAAACGCCCGCGGCGGCCGAACGCAATGCAGTGGCTTATAATTAACACGCTCCAAGTCTTATAAACGGATTGTGATCTAAGCTTTCGTCAATGGCAGCCCCTCAGCTGATTGCTTATCGTTGATTAATTGCAATTGAGAGTTTCGCATTGGACCTATCATTAGGACTAAACATAGAGTGGATTCCGACAAATCACCAATGTGTTTAGCACTAAGCTTCATCTGGATTTATATTTGTTAATTGTAGGGTTTATCGCGGGATTGTATGTTCCAATAACAGTGGTATGAATCGATGCTTGATTATACAATAGATAGAGAATCTTGATTATCGATTTGAATGTGTTTATAGATTGATTGTTTGCGGGTTGTTCTCACTATAACGTTATTGTGTGCTCCTATTTCGCTATGCCTACCGATGATAGTAAAGGTTATAACTTATATGATATAGTAATGACCCATTTGCATGGTAATGGTTGTACTGTGAAACATGCTGGGCGATTTAAAGGAGTTGCGGAGAGTTTCTTGCCAGTTCTTCTTCGTTATACGCCCTTGAGGAACTGGCAGTAAATGTAGAGTCAAATAATATAAATATGTTTTTGTGACGTTCCATAAGTGTATGATGTGAGTAAAGATATTTTTGATTTGATTTACAGTTATATTTGATCGCATCGATGATTTTTATTTGATTCGATTGAAATAATGCCAAATCCACCTGATTTTTTATGTATATCAAAATATATTTAGTTATTTTAGTGTATTTCCTAAAGAAACCTAAAATTTAAGAAAAATATTGAAAATCATCTTGAGTGATCATCACAAATGACTTGGTTGCAATCTAAAAGCAATAACACCAAAGTTGAATGAATCAATAGAAAGCTATAATTATTACAGTAGAAACGATATATGGTGAACTAGTCAATAATTATTGTCTTCGAGACTTACTTTATATTAATAAAACTTTGCATACATAGTTAAATAGTACAGAGAAGTTAATCTATACTTGATATTTAAAATATTTTTTTTATGCTGGGTTCAATTCTTTACGGCAATTCCGTTAATGGTGTATGTAAATTTTGTAATTTTCTACTCGTACTATGATTAGTACGGGTATTAAGTATCTTTTTGTACTAGAAGTTATAAAAAATTAGTCCTTTTTTTTTAAGAGAGGGCGAACGAACTGGATGCACACCATAAAGGTAAAGTCGCCGTCCATTGACACTCACATGGCTGGGAGATCGTGAGTGCGTTGCCGGCCTTTCACGGAGTGGTACGCTTTTTTCTTGAAGCAAGCTTAAGTCGTAATTTCGTAATGGTTCGGAAATACCATTTTATATTTTTATTTTATTTGGTAACATTTATCCGTGTAAATATTTAAATTTAATATAGTCGTTATATTTTAATCAAGTACCTATATTATACTGCCTACGAATTAGTATATTACATTGTAGGTTGGCAAATTATAGCAAAACAAAATATGAAAAACTAGTGAAAAACCTATAAAGTATATATCGAAAATATATCGACGCTAATTTTTTTTATTACTAGGTAAAAAAGCTTACCAAGAAGCTTGGTAACAGCACCTTGCTGGGAAAGCACATGATGTGCAATATCGTAATGCCGCAGGCCGAAACGCGACAACTCCAATAGCCTCTGTTGCGATAGAAGAGAAGAGAGGGGATGTGATGCTCCACCTGGATACAATGATGAGCTGCCTCCTGATGATGATGGTGAAACTGGAACTGAATTCAAATAGGTTAAGAAACAGTTTAAGCCCAATGTGACTGTGTTTTTTAAAAATAGAGAGCCACGTCTTTATCGATTATGGGTCAATAAATGTTGAAATAAAGTGCCTGCTTTTATGTCTGTTCCTTAAAGAAACAATGAAAAACCACGGCTAAAGTCAGTATATGAAATGAAAGAGATATTGAGCAACAATTTTTTTTTTGTTTTGCCATAAAATACTAAAAAAATAGGTGTTGGTGATAAAGGGTAGAAAATGTCTCTAAAAAGATGTTGGCGAATCTCAAAGCTACACAATATGCTCACAAATTTTCATGAGAATCTAGTCGTTTCGGAGGAGTACGGGAACGAACATTTCACGAGAATTTCATTTATTACATTATTTTTATTATATATTTCAATAAACATTCGTATGTTTTGAGTATGATTTTGACGGTATGCGATGTTACTGGTTGCATACATTTTGTTCTATCAAATAAAAAATAATTTGCCAGATGTCAAGTACCAACCTTAGGCATAGTGAGTTAAGCGGAAGCGGATCCAATAAAATATAAACTATATGTGTGAACAATTTTTTTTATTTAATACCGTTAATTAGTTACCTTAGGATCATTGACCTCTCAGAGGTCGCGAACTCATAACTTTACCTATATATAAGCTCTTAATAAGATTTATCGATTTTAATATGATTTACAATAAATAATAACATATTTAAAGTTCTTTATGTTTGGCCAAATAACCTTTTACAACTATAACACACACTTATTTAGTAATTTAGCCCACATCTAACAATTCCCTTACATATTTCCACTATCATTTACTCTGTCATAAAGATGACACATTTCTGAGTAAGCAAAGTATTAACAGTGTAATCCCACCGTTTCATATTTTTCACTGTTATTTCTACTTATTGATTCACTGTGCGTTCTACTTTCAAATTTGAAAAAGCCAATTTGTGACAAGTAGAAAATTTAAATTTGGAATATCGACTTCTTGCCAGTTCTCGCGAAAGAGTTATGTAGGCAGTAAGACAGTTGCCTTCCGAACCGAACCTACTTGAATAAATATATTTGGAGTTTGATTAAATTTTCTGTATAGAGTAACTCTTAACTGTTTATCCCATAATATAAGTACTTCACGGTCTCCTGGTTAATACAAAAGTCATATAACACAATAAATGAAGCTATTAAATTAATACGGCATAATTTGTTTATCGGGTTGAGCATCGAAATTAATGCAAGTAGCATAACTTGTTCATAACTTAACATTTTTTATTAGCGGATCCATGAGACGATTCCGTCCAGAAGGGTATTAAAAACTGTGACAATTTGACAATGTAAAAACGACTTTATCCCATTCGGACACGGCTTACAATCCCATGACGCGATTAATCAAGCACTTAGGACTGTGCGACGTATAATTTCTGGTGTAATCGCTTTAATAATGGGAGAAAAAAGTGATATTATCTGCCCACGGTCAATAAATTAACACCGTTTAGGGCGAAGTAGTGTTTGTCGATACTATAAATAAGGTTTTGACTGTACTCTTTTTGAAAAAGGATGTATTTTATTGTGTGACGATTTATATGCATTTTTCACAAGAGTGTTATTCATGAAGCTCGATTTTGTTAACTATTTAAAGTCTAGTAGTAAGTAGTCTTTCGTCTTTATCGATCATATTGTGTTTATGCTGTGACAAAAAGAGACATCAATAATGTATGGACTTATTAGCGATTATATAGATAGCATACTATATACGAGTATCGCTTATCCTTAATTTTTCCTACACGAATATTGGTTCGGAAATACCTAACTGGGATACCGTACCATAGATTCCATAACGTGGTACTTTATTAAAAATCCCTTTCAGACAAGACTTGAAACTAAAAAAAGAACTGATGAATCTAGTTAACTAAAACTAGTTAGTTTTTATTGTGTATTGTGTATTTATAATTAGTATATATACCGATGCCTAGCAAATTATTGTAAGAATCGCTAATAAAAATTCATTCCCTAAATCATTACACAAGTTAAAGATATTTAAAGAGCTGCTAACTAGTTCAAATACAATCTATAATTATACCTAAGTTGTAACGGCCTGTTTATTCAAACATGTTCAAATGTATCTACTAAGCCTTTATAAGACTTTTATTGCGCTATTCATCTAAAATTTATTAGTTAATATGTTTAATAGACACAAACAGTCCATACTGATATTACAAATGCGAAAGTATCTGTCTGTATGTATGTATGTATGTTACGCTTTTACACTTAAACTACTGACCCGATTTGGTATGGAGATAGACTAAACTTTAAGGACATACATTCGCGAAAAAGGGTTGAAGGGATTGAAAGTTCACAAAACCGATTTCACACATTCCTTTTGTATTTAAACCACTCGGACAAAGTCGCGGGCAAAAGTTACCAGTTAACTATATCTCCATACACAGTCGATACGATGACGTCATGCAATACTATCGTACTAAACGAGTCGGTGCGTGGTTTTATTTTGGTGCAGTGGGGCCTTATTAAAATATTTCGAGTGGAAACTGGACCGACCACTTAGTGCTGATGTGTTTAACGCCTGAGCTGATACAACATCAACGACAAGATATGTGCACTTGGGTCTAATATATCAATGATTGGAATACCCGCGGCACTTTTAAACGTTTACACTGTGTAATGGTACGATTCATTAATTAATAGGCTAATATTCAATAGTATGTTAGTACTTACGAGCTGCCAGGATATTCAATTTTTTTTAATTCTTTTTTAAGGTAATTGTAGCTACTAACACTTATTGAGTCTTGGTTACTTAATAAATGAATATTATTTCTATTAGTAAATGCACCGTTAATTCATTGTAGATACTTAGATATAGCTATGTAGACAAATCTCTATTGCGTTTATGGGGACAGTTGGAGGAATTAAGTTGAATGCGACGGGATGACGTGGGATAGCCGGAGTGTCCTCTCATTTAAAGTATAAGTAGATCGAATAACCGCGGCATAAGCAAACCGTTGCAAGCTTTAAAAGCCTGCAAAAACAGGCGGAAAGATCATTTGAAAATAAATTAAAAAATCTGGGTTTAGTTATAAAAAAATCAAAAATATCTTTTCACACATAGGTATGATACACTTATGAATTGTCAAAAAGGAAAAAGTTATAAACAATTTCAAGTCTATATTTACTGCCAGTTCCCAGAAAGGGGCGTAGAGTGGACGAGGAGAACTGGCAAGAAACTCTCTCTCTAAAACGAAAAGCATGTTTCACAGTACGGTTATAAAGATCTGCAACCATTACACTAAGCGAATTCGTTAATATATATTAAATAATAACAATAAAAATAACCTTTACTCGGCAACTTTAACCTTAGCATCGGTGGGCATAGCGAAATAGGAGCACACATTTACGTTATAGTGAGAACAACCCGGTTACTACCAGGTTAACAGTTGTAAGCTCATTTTTAGAATTAAAACTTAGTACGAACAACAGGTGTCTTGACGGATAGTATTATTTAATCTATTTAACCATAAACATTTATTTGACGTAAAAGTTTCACTTAATAAGATGCGTTGCTGGCCTATAAAGAGGAGTATGAGTTGGTATTTTTGATGTTTAAAACTACGTAAATTATTTGACTCAATTCTTTTAAGTCATTATTTGTACAGTATGGGTAATGATTTAATTAATTTTAATAGTTTTTCAAATTAACAAAAAGTATTTTTATTAATCAAATTGATAAGTAAATAAATTGTTGTATTATATTTCACAGTCATTTGTATTCAAACAAGGAAATATAGTTCGATGAATTTAGAAAAAGGAGTATTGTTTTTTTAAACATTTTCTCAAACTTTTTTTTATTGCTGTCACCATTTTACTTACATTTTATAACAATATTTGCAAGTTGTGTTTATGACATAAGATTCCATATTTAAATTTCGCCCGATTACAGTGGCTACGCGGCGTGAAATTACCCTCTGAATGCGGGTTTTAAAAAACAATCACATCAAATATGCAGTTCAGTAAAAATTCATACGTATTATCGAGATGAGCAAAAGTACACACCAGACGAAATTTGCATTTATTTCATATAATTTGTATTAAATTGACTGTAAAATGACTTTTGTGAAGAAGTCTATGGTGTCAGACCACCTTTTGTTAAGGAATTTCTTTAATGGTTTTAAGTGGTGAGAAGAAACAGAACTTAAGAACAGAACCAGAACATTTCATTATCGGACCATAAACATGCAGGTGCTCGGGAATCAAGGAATGGCAGAGAGTTCTTCTCGTCCGTCGGGTAGACGTCAGGGTAGACCCTGGCAATAAATGTAGAGTCAATTTTTTTGTTTTTTTTTTGTCGTTTTATAAGTGTACCTATGTGAATAAAGATTTTTTTTATAAATGTTCATAAAATTAGATTAAATCGATAAGCTCATTTAATAATAGTTTACGATTTAAAATTTGATCCAGATCATGTGGAAAGTGTGCCTCAATTTAAATATTTAAATATCAACCAATCAGCGGTTTAAATGTCAGAATAATTGGAAGGCGATGTAAAAACGGTCGCTAATAAATTTCAATATGGTAAGTGAACTGTGGTAGGCAAGCCTGATTTATATTGGCAATGCTTACTTCCGTTGTAAGTCTATTGTTTTAAGGATTCTGAATGTAATTAGTGATGTCAGTAAGAAACTTAAAAACTAGTTAAAAAGAAGCTTTTTATTGATGATGAAAAATTTTTGGAATGAAATTGCTCCAGCTAAGCCTTGCTTCAGTTTACGGATTATTACGAAAAAAACTCAACCAATCCGAGTTTCCTGCTTCTTCTCAGCTTAGTCGAGTAGGAACAGATGTAGAGTGACATTTGAGATATTTCATAATAGTCCTGTGTACTTTACTGAATAAAGAGATTTTGATTTTTAATTAAAATTAATTTCTTTAATCCTTGTTTTAAGAAATTAAGATATATCTTTTAAAAATTTAGGTCAGTAATTTGGAGATGATAGAAGTGGATCTAAGTGAAGGGTTTTGAGGATTAAAACAATGAAAACTCGTCTGATCCTCCTCCTGAGTCCTCTAGAAAGGAGATTTATTAATATGTTTTTTTTTATAAAATACGTAAAAGTATTTCTAAAAGTTTTCTTCAACAAATAAGAAAAATCCAGGTTGATATATACTTAATTATAAAGACAATTACTAATGATATAGCTACTGTAGAGCAGCTATCGAGTTTCTTGCCGGTACTCGGTAAATAACTGAATTCCGAAGCGGTGGTAGTGTAACAATTGACGATTCAAAAGTGACTTCATTAAGACCAACTTGAATAAAGACATTTGTGAGTTTGTGAATGTGACATACTAAATTCAAATAAGTATCTAGAGTGACTACCGTCACACAAGTGTGTCAAAGTATGGGAAAAGCTTGACTTTAAATTGATTGTTTAAAATGAAAATTAAATAATACGCCGCGACACTATAACATTGAGTGACGACATTCCATGAAAAAAGAAATGCCGTAGAAATGATGTGTGAACAAGTGGTACTTTCAAGTAGTCTTTGTCTACTAATTAACCGGCGGCGTGTTTAATATTATACGTGTTCAGTATTTAAATGGTAATCAGTCAATTTCACCTGATCAAATGTTGCGCTGGGTTTTTTTGATGAGGCAACTTATTTTGACGTCTAACAAACTGTGTAAAACAACTCGATACGTATATATATTTAACATTTATATGATTTTATATGATTTTTTTTTAATATAAGAGGGATCAAACGAGCAGAAGGCACACAATGAAAGAGAAGTCGTCGCCCATAGACACTCTCATGGCTCAATTAAGCTCACCAACAAGCCCGAGCTGCAAATACCCCTAAAGGCTAACAGCGTGATTCAACTTCTGAAATAAACACTCTTACGTGGCTGGGAGCTCGGGAGTGCGTTGCCAGCCCTTTAAGGAAGTAGTATGCTCTTTCTTTGGAGGACCCTAAGTCGTATTGGTTCGATAATACTGGGGTGGACGGCTGGCAAGACAATTTAATAAAAAGACAATTCAGAGTAAGTCCAAAAAGTGGGAAACTTGTTAAAAGCTATAAAACATGACAAAGCACACTAGACTTAATATTTACATTTAAAAACCAAAGTTTCTTTCAACATAAATAAAAGGCTTTTCCCCAGATAGCTTTACAGCCCCGAGACACACGTCGGGAAAAGACTATTAGGAAAAAATCTAATGTAAAGCTACAAAAATAATAACAATTATACTGAGTTAGAAAGAGACAAAGGGTGGTCCCTACACCTCTACCTTTCTAGGATTATCACATTTATTTATTAATAAATAATCAATTTCTTCTGAGACAGACAAGTAGCAGCCATTAAGGGAGGCCTATGTGGACGGACAAGCTAACAAAATGAATAAATCAGTATTACTGTGGAATCTATATTTAAAACAAGGCAACAGATATTTAAATTTTAGTTTTAATTTAAGTTCAATTTAACTTGTGTGTATTTTACTTATTAATATACTTTTGGTCAGCGATTGAAAGCTTTTTAATGAATAAAGCCGAGAAGAAAAGATTTTATATTATTAAAGATACTTTTTATACAAAAATAAATGAATAAATAATAAAGCAGAATTGTCGAGTTTTAACGAACTAATATAGGCTCAACTTCTTAACGACTTTTCTTTCTTTTTCTTTAATTTTCTTGAACAAAAACGCTGTGCTGCAGTTTATTCGTATATTTAATATCGTTGTATAAGAATTAGTAAGTTGGTTTTTTACCAAATTTTTCTTTATTATTGCCAGCCGCTAAGGTAAACTTGGGGAATATATGGGAAACGAAGGGGAAGCAATAAAATATACATATACTCTACAAGCGTTGCGATGTTATTATGGTTATAACTGTTCAAAAATACACCGTAAACAGACAATCTAACACAAACAAAATAAATTCGCAGTAACCTTAACGACTTCATCAAATTCAGCTTCACTATGGGCCTATTAAATGCGATTAATTTCAGTGCCTATATCACTATCAGCATCACTTATAATAATTATATGTAATGACATATCGGCTTTGTCATTGTTTTGTACACTTAATGACATTATTAGGTCAATCAAAGGCATAGAGCCATTTCAATTAAACATGCAACTCGGTAATTTCCTTTGCGGAAATGTTCAGTAAAACGCATAAATTGCAATGTTAATAAATAATTAAGGGATCTTCGATTTAATACGCTTGTTAAGTGATTCGTCATCTATATATGTGGTAATATACAAGTGGTAATGTACAAGAGGTAATATACAAGTGGTAATGTACAAGTGGTAATATAACAAACGGTAATATATTACAGGTGGTGTTTTTTTTTTAAATTCGTGGTGGTAATTTTTATTACCACTTGGTTTCAAAAGAGTGTTTCATACAATATGTTTAAAAAATTTTTTATTAGTTATACCGTTAGCAATAAGCTTTAAATTATCTTGGGGCTAAATTACTGAAAAAAACGCGTTCTTAAATTTATATTTTTTTATACCGGAATGTCTTAGACTAAAAGTTTAATATCACAGGTTATTAATGATCTTAGGGCTAAATTATTTATATTACGTGTCTCAAACACTCCAGTATATCAAAATTAACCTAGGTTATACTGGGACATGGTTTTGAATAATTCGCTTTTATTTAAAGTCGAAGAATATATAAGTGTTTACTTACTTTAGTTGATTAAAATCGATCATATATTTAAAGTATATCAGTTTTTTAAATTTAACAGTTAAGTTTATCAAGCAAACATTTATAGGCCTATTATCTGATATACAACAAAATCATTTTGTATTCATAAGTAAAAAAATGTATGTGGAGAAACCCAAATAAATTCATTTTTATAACCCAATTAACATTAAAATATTATCAAGAGTTGGTTAGTAACATTTAAATCATTGCAGTTGCAAAGTAGTTCTTGCATAATTTGAAGGAAATCAGATTTAATTTTGATTGATACTTCTATTACTTGGTTTTTTTAAGAGAAGCAGGAGACAAAGGTACCAGACACTAAGCCTGAAAGCTCATTAGAAGCCTGTCTTATAAGAATTGGTACGCTACATACTATATATATTTATGTATAACTACCTACATAGTACCTTCTGAATTTAAAAACATTTTGTCACAAAGCTCGATAGGACTAGAGTTTTTAAGTATAACCAGTAATTGTAAAATTAATTTATATATAGATATATATATTCTCATATAACTCTTCCGTTCTATTTGACGTAAATACGTCTTTAAAATGTCAGCCACATGCAGCAAAATTGGGGTTTGAAAATACGGTATCGAATCTTTAGCAGGCTGTAGAACATACTTGGCGTGACGAAGGGTTTCTTGCCAGTTCTTCACGTCCACTCAACGCCCTTGATTTGTGAACTGGCAGTAATTGTAAGTAAGTTACCTATGTGTATAGAGATATTTTTCATTTTGAATCATAATTTCTATTTAATTACTGGATATGCGAGTACTGAAAAATGGATTGCATAAAAAATATCATCAGGAATACAGTGACGAACGATTTATTTAGACACATTTAGTTTTATTATACTTCTTTTCAAAATATATTATGTATACACATACTATACCAATTATTAATTAGAATAGAAAAATAGGTGTACAGACGCTTATTAAATAATTAAGTAGGCGCCTGGTAGTCAGTCGTACCGGTGACCCAAGAGCTGGTGTTTTTTCTCGTTCAGAAACAGCGAGGAATTACCAGCATTATTGGTACTTTGCCACAAGGACTAAATTAAGCTAGACTAGACTAAGCTTTCAGATGAAATTTAGTGTTTAAGTTTAATTTGTTTATTTTAGTATTGAATTTAATATACATTTATTTATTTAACACTTTATCGCACTTAAACACTAGAAGCAAATGACATTAACAGATGTTAGAACATATAAGAGCAACGGGCGGCCTTATCGCTAATAAGCGATCTCTTCCAGACAACAAGTTTCATACAATTTAGTTTTTTATTTTAAATTAAATAAATTGCAATAGTCAAATTAGTTGTAATCATCTTATTGGAGCTGTGTTTTATAAATAAGAGTTTAATTCATCAGTTTAATATCATTGTTAAAAAGTTAAGTTCGCTGTTAAGTTCCAAATATGAAATTGCATTTGAATGTAATATTTAAACAATGCCTTAAGTTCTAAAGGCTTCGCCGCAATTCATTAATCAAAACATATCAGTCGTATATCATATTAAACATTCACCGGAAACGCTACCGGACAATCTAGATCTTAAGATTAATTATTTAATACAATGTTGACAATGTATTCTATGTGCCGCCGTGATTCGCCAACTCATCGGTCAGCTGCCCGTGACATAACATAAGCTATTGTATCATTGTTTTGTAATATTTTTCTTAATTCAAGTCGATATCGGTTAGCTTTTTTTTAAATATATAAAAACCAGTTATGTTAGTTCAAATCAAATTTAAAAAAAGCATTATCTACTCAATAATTTAACTGTGCCGAAGTTACTGACACATTCCAATTTGTCCTCTAAATATTTTTTTTAACTGTATACTTTAATGACAAGAATTCTTTATAAGCGTTTTATTCATTTAGGTTTGTCGATAACTTGTTTGTGAGCATTTGTGCACGTAGCTTATGTGTGTGTGGTTTCCGGATGTCTATTTTTTAATTTTCACTGTTGGGTAAGCACTAGTTTCCGCCAAGGAGGCGTTCGTTTCGGAGGTTCAATTGCGAAATAGCCTCCTTCAGTAAAGCCACTTGCGCATGATCTAATAACCGTTTTCTTGACTGCAACAGAATGTGACTTTTTTGACAGCTTTAGCAACGATAGCAGATGAATATACGTAAGCTATTCTTAGATGTTAGTCTTGTGAACAATTTAAGTGTTTTGTGTGTTGTTTTTTGGCTACTGATATGAATAAATCAACTAGCATAAAGATCTCGATGAAAGAATGCAAACATGCAAGCTGGATGTATTAAGGACATGCGTCGGACCCAAAAGGACCTAGGAATATGGCATACATTTATTTTTATAATATAAGATGTTAATACAGTAATGAGCTTTTATCATCCAATTTATAAGACATTAGATTTATTGGAGCTTTATGATTATGAAAAGTCATTTACTTTATGAAAACAATGCTTTTGTGAAAATAAGTTATATTTTAATTAAGCCCCTTTGAATGGCCATCTTTCAAGTTTGAAGTAAATATACTAAAAGTCCATAGACTGTTTTAGTTATGTTAGAAATATATTATTTTTTAAACCAGTCGCTTTATTATTGAGTTTATTTTATCAAATATAATTTTAGTTTTGATTTATTGCATCGTCTATTTCACGTAGTTAGCGCTATGTGCATTTTTATAAAGCGGGTGCGACACCGGCTTTTTATTGGAACTTCACGATGACCCTTTGAGACTTTAATCTTTGAATATAACTTATCATTAGGTTACAAATATTAATATCTTTATTACAATGAAGTATTTAAGGATGTATTAAATACGACATTTTGACATTTGTATTCTTATTGGACTGATTAACATTTTTTATTGCGTATGTATTAAAACTATGTTTTATGTGTTATGTATTCTTAATGAAAACCTCTTTGAACGTCAATAAAGCAATTTCTTGCCGTCGGGAAATAAATGTCTGATATAATTACTAAAGACATTGTTTAAGTAGGTTTCATATTCATCATTACATTCATTACTAGATTTATTTCAACTATGTAGAAATAATACAGGTTATTAGATACTATACAATAATTGTATATATATAGATAACCGTTTTTTTCTAGAATCTTTTCTATTTTCCTATCACTGTTAAAACTAAACTTTATGAAGAGGCAGTTTCTACTTTAGTTGCTGGTGAGGTCATAAGTCGTATGGGGATAATATTTGTATCTATCTATCAGATGTTTTCATATAGACTTACCATTTGGTGATATATTAAGTGGCTGTGCTGGCGCTGGGGCCGGCTCCATTTTCCACGACGCGCAACAAGAGGCCGGCGAGAAGTCAGTTGGGCCAGAGCCCGCCGATATCAACATTGTCAAACCGCTTGCATAAGAAAATATTCTATCGCACTAAGCGCACAGTTCACGAACTAAGTCCACCAAAACACGACGCAGTCACGCGCTCACACGAAGCTCAGCCAGAACACTGAAGTGCGCGCTTGCCAGGCGCGCCCACTCGCGCCTACCGCATTATGACGCCTTAAAAAAATCTCCGCCAAACAATAACAAAAAAAAAAGCAACCTCCGTCCTCTCGCTCTAACGCTGTTAATTCGATTTCCGAACGCGTCAAATCCACGGCAACGTTCGATTCATTTACAGCCTTCCGTTCTAATCTATGCTTGATAACAACCTTATCGCGTTCTTATAGAGCTTAGTTATGTATATCAAATAATAGTGTGTTAAGACCTTACGAAGCGGAGTGGGGATCAAACTACTCCTACTCACACTCGTTTGATTCAGCTTAAGCATGAACTGTATGAAAGGGACAGGTGCTTTACCGCTCGGTGGCAGAATTACAGTAGTGAGCACAGTTGATCTTTTACGATTTCTACAGAAGGTGTTAATGTATACCTCTCTCGCTCTCCTTTAAGGTGTTCGGCTAATGCGTAACGAAACGACAGTATAGGAAGGCCGTTCGTTAATTAGAAGTCTACTTAACCATGCTTAGCATTCTAATGGAACGGGAATCATTTTGATTAGGGTTGTATGTACCCCATTTTGTCGTCTGAAAGTATTTTGTGAGTCGCTGTACAGGCAAAAATTAAATCTGGATCTATAATTACAGACAGGATATGTATTCTCTTTTATCGAGTGTTAAACGGCCGATCAATGCGAGGTTTATTTATGACAACCTGGCGTCCTCGGCTTCGTCCATAAATATTTTCAAGCGAAAAATTACCTCAACAACTAAAATTAATTCGTAACTAATTGATTTATCTTGTACTCTATAAATTTCCCCAATCAATAATTTAAAAAAGACCACATTCGGTTTAAAAGCTCAAGTTTTCCTTAATTTTAAAACAACACACAACTAAATGGTCTGTCTATAAAATCAATAATTTTCTCTTAACCTTTATAAAAACAGACTTTATAAAGAGGATCGTTTATATTTATAATTAGCGGAATTGCCGGAAGGTAGCGTAATGCAACTGCTATTTTAAAGTTAAATACAGTTTCTTTGGCCCCTTCAATTTGTAGCAATCTCAGTTCACGGCGGTTTCCGTTTGCGGGTTAATATTTAACTGATAAATGCAATCAATGCAATTTGAAACTCTTTTGTATACTAACATAAAAGGAATTTAATTATAAGGCAGGCCTATTTGAACTGTTTCAGGCTTTTTATATGTGCCTTCTAACAAATAGAAAGCACACCGTAAACACTATATTTCTATAGAATGTGCGATAAATTATTTATGTTGTTGTATTAAATCCATCTGTTGGAGTCAACAATTTAGTCAGTCAGCTTTCTTTCTATCTCGAACTAACTACTTATAGACTTACTATCACATACTGGACTTAAGCGTATCGCATTAGAGTCTTAAACAAGTCACCAAAAAACTATTAAGTGAAACATTACCGTGAATCTTTTATACACAATAAAATTTTCAAATTAAATCAAATCAAAAATATCTTTATTCACATAGGTACACTAGCGAACCGTCAAAAAAAAACAAAAATCATTACAATTTGTCTCTACATTTACTGCAAGTTCAAGAACAAATCAAGGGCGTAGAGCGGACGAGAAGAACTGGAGAGAAACTCTTTGCTACTCCTTTAAATAGCATGTTTCACAGCACGGTTGTAAAGATCTGCAACTATTACACCATCAGCGAATGGGTCTATATTATATAAACACAATTAGATATAAGCTTTTCTATCATCGGTGGCCATAGCGAAATAGGAGCACATATTTACGTTATAGTGAGAACATGTAAAATTACATTTTGAATTAAACAGGCTTCGAAAAGCGATCTCTTCCAGGCGACACGTCCATAGAGCGCGTGCGTTGCAAAATTATAAAGATATAAAAATGAATGGATTGAAAAAAGCGCTTTTTAGAATTAAACCAAACCAGCAAACGTTCCTTTATATAAATTAGATGTAATATTAATTGAGTCAATGTTGACTTTTTCTCTAGATATCCGCTGGATTTAGTGGCGAGATAATGTGTGGGTGTCATTGAATATATATTTCGTTCGCGTCGGCATTTATCTGACGCCGGACAGCCTCCTATCAGAACCGTTGTACTTATACGTAATAACACTTTATTTCTAATAGTGATTTAAGCACTCCGATATTAATGTTTATATTTGAATTGTTGTAATCAATTAACTAATACATCAACTAAGTTTTTTTTTTATAGAAGAGGGGGCAAACGAGCAGGAGGCCCACCATAAAGGTGAAGTCGCCGCCCATGGACACTCATGTGGCTGGGAACTCATGAGCGCGTTGCCGGCCTTTTAGGGATTTGTACGCTTTTTTCTTGAAGGACCCTAAGTCGTAGTGGTTCGGAAATACCGTGGCGGGCAGCTTGTTTCATAACGTGGTGGTGCGTGGTAAGAAATGTCTTAAAAAACGCGCAGTGGTGGAAGGACAGGCATCAAGGTTGTTCATATTTTGAATCTAATAAGAATGTATTTAATTTTTAATTATGTAATTTATATACTTCGTTGTTTATCAGTTATATCTTTAAACGTATAAAACTTAAATTAACTAAAACACTAAAATAAATGTGTTGGGTTGTCTGGAAGAGATAGCTTATTAGCTATAAGGCCGCCCGTTGCTCTAATATGTACTAACATCTATTAACGTCATTTACTTCTACTGTTTAAGTGCATTAAAGTGTAAATAAATAAAAAATGGTCCTTGGTAGCGTCCACATTATATGCTTATTCGTTGAGCGAGATACGCACCTGCAGGTACTGTTTTTAAGGCACCTACTTAATTCTTATCGAGCGTCTGTGCACTTGTACCCCAAGTCCATAAATGTCTCCTCCAATGGAAAGAAAATTTGGAGGAAAAATGTACTTTGACCTTTTTATTTTTCCGACTGTTCTGCAGCCGCGCCAGCTTTTGTGCTTGTCAGAGATTAATTGTTTTTATTTTTATTTTATTATTCTAAAGCTACAGTTGACTTCCCTGGTTTTTATGCAACCATTTTCTTACCAAACGTTAGATAAGATTTTTGTGGTATTTGAGAATTTGGGTTATTACAGTAGCACGTCTCCCAGTGGGTTTCCTGTAGTTTTTTTAAAACACCTCAAGGTATCCAGTGACCAGATCAGAGGCGGACTGATCTTTTTTTTGTTTTCATCAGAGTCTTGACTTAAGAAAAGCATTCTAATGAAATTCAAATCATATACTTACATAACGTAGTTAACGTTAAACCTCTTATCATTTACACAGAAATATACAAAACGAAAAATTAACTTTAAATTTAACATTTGTTTTCTAAATTTTTTGAAGGAATACTATTTCGAGTCACCAAAGATTTAGCCAGGGCTATATATACCAATGAGTAGGTAATAAACGCCACTAGTTAAGCTTGTATACTGTTAGAAGGTTGTACTTTCGAAGGTTTTGTAATTATTACATATGGAGAATAAATAACCTTTTTTTAAATATGCATTTAAAAAACCACTCGTAAAAAACAGCATTTAACACACACACAAGTTTGTTAGCAATATGATCATATTATTATATATATTCTAAATCCATAATACCCCAAGCCTTCTGACTGAATCATGCCATTCCTTTAAACAATTTATATACAAGAAGGGCACCATACTGTTAAGTGGCGCCCCACGATGGTTTTTTTCAAAAAACTATCACGGCCTCATGATTATAAAATAAAACCTAAATTAAAAACCCATTTTAACTTGTTTAGTATTTAAAAAAATTAAGTATTTATTGCAAAAGATCAGAAACTTAAGCCTAGGTTAAATGGATTCATATTAGATTCATATTATTATTATATATTACCATGAACTAGGTCATGTTAAATAAGAATATGTTAGTTCTTTACATACAAGAAACCGCCTTAAGATGTATTCATACAAGTAATGAAACAAGGAAAAATTAGTTTGCTGTGTAAGATATGATCATATATATAATATTTTCGTGTCACAATGTTCGATCCCGTACATACACCTCCGAAACGGATTGACCGATTCTCATGAAATTTGGTGAACATATTGATTAGGTCTGAGAATAGGCCAACATCTATTTTGATAGACATTTTGTTATTGTCGCATTAAAAAATATATACAACCCTAAATGTTTACAATTTTATCACCAACCCCTATTTTATTGTAACTTTATGGCAAAACAACGTTTGCCTGGACAGCTAGTATAATATATTACATACCTTTAATTTTTAACTAATAATAATATATGAGTAAAAAAGATCATCAACCCACCGGGCACAAACCGGTAATAAACAAACAAATAACAATATATATATATATATATTTAAATACTTTACAAAATCTACAACTACATATATTTACCTTCTATATCTCACTTGACATTCTTAATAAACTAACTAATATAACTTAAAATCAAACAAAAAGCAAAACTAAAACCAATTTAAAAAGTTTGGTCCTTGTGGCAGAGTACCCATAATGCTGGCATTTCCTCGCTGTATCGCGATTTTTATACGCTGATAAAAACATCAGCTCTTGGATCATCTGTAAATTTATTAATGTTTATTGTAAGACTACGATATTTTTCTAATGCCAGTGTGAACGTTGCAAAAAAATTATAACATATTCATAACTCGACTTGAATAAGAATAGAGGTGTCAACAATGACCAACTTACGCCCCACTTATTCAACCAATATAACATGACCTCGAAGTATATTTACTATATGAATAAAACTTATTGACTTGTACACACTGTGAATAATTTAAAATATATACCATAATTATAAATATGTAATGTATACACGCATATAATAAATGAACTGCTTTGAACAAATTATATAAGTTTGATTGGATTGATCATTCAACATCCAAAATGAAAGACTCATTTAGATTTATTTTTTAAAATAAATGATTTTGACTTAAAACTGATTCGGTATTATTCATACTGTATCTCAAAACAGAGACTCCTTTATTTATTACAGATAACACTTGATTAATTAAAATATTTTTAACTCCACTCCATCAGCAGTAGTTAATTATATAATCAAAACACTAAATTAATTAAATAATCCAAAATGCGCTCCTCCAACAGACATATCCTCGAAATTCCACACTCCACCACTCCTCCTTTTACGGAAACTCGTTCACAGTGTCCGATATAAAGCTTTGGAACTCACTTCCCGATCCAATCCGACCAGCCTCCTCACTATCATCTTTTAAATCACTTCTTCGTAAACATTTCTCGTCTACAATGTAATTATTTATAATTCTACATTTAAATTAGCATATCTTTCCGGTTTTACTTATTTTAATGTATGTTGTGTTTTGTCTTAGTATTTTTTTTTTGTATACTTCGCACCTTTTGCACCAGCCTAATTGTATTTTAAGTATTATTTTATTGTGTGGCTTGTCTGGAAGAGATCGCTTATTAGCGATAAGGCCGCCCGTTGCACTTATACGTACTGACATCTATTAACGTCATTTGCTTCTAGTGTTTAAGTGCAATAAATAAATTTCACTTCACTTCTAATAAGAAGTGTTTATGTACCTACATCTTATGTCGTGTTGTCAACCACGTACCAATAAAGAATGGTCGTGAAACATTCGTCGTGGTGCCAACAAAGCCTGCGCCGACATCAGACCTATTTCCATTATAATGCGTCCAAAATATTTGTGCCATATATCATAGACCACCCAGACGTCAGTAGACACACGATCTGACATCTACCTGCTGGAGAGTATTCTTTTACATTTAATTGTTAAAAAAAGCTTTTCGATCGAGCGATTCGTTCTGAATTTGAATGTTTGAATACTGTAGCAAAGCACAGTAAAACAAGTAGGCGCAAATAGGTTGGCCACTTTTCATTACCAAAACCTTTCAGTTATTGATACTTGAAAAGGCAGGCAATTGAATGATTTGTAAATAATTTGAACCGAGCGCTAGTGTACTAGCTATAACGTATAGTTTGTTGATTTTGAGCTTTGCGATCCTTCTAATATTTCAAATATGGTCATGAATCAATATTATTGTTTTTATTAAGAGAACATTCTTCTGTATTAAAATTCATCAGTATAATGTCTGCAGTTGTAATCAGTGAAATATATAGTCACATACAAGATTACATGGTTTGTTTATAAGTGTCACATAATCAGGACTTTTGCTCCCCTTTAGGATTGCTGGTTTTTTTTAACTCTCCGAATTGTTTTAGGTTTATGGAAGTTTTTGAGTCAAAAATCACACTTGAATTGTCAATAGCTGTGTCTACTTATTGAGCTTTATTCAAGCTCAATAACAAAATTAGTGCAAAGGTGTAGACTATCCAACGCTCTGCAAAGAGATAGGAAGGAGATAAGAGGAGATTAAAGGTATTTTTTGAGACAATCTTGTGAAATTTTGATCAGCCGGTGAAAATTATCGGCGACCACATACATGGATACCTTTTCTTTAATACATACAATATATATCTTATACATATACGATTCTATCTCGTGTCGTTTATGTCACAATTGTCACATTATTGTGTATTACGTGAGCTCGGTTAAATAAATAATAATTTACCTACATCGAATTATACATAATCATAATCTACATTTTATTGACGGGATTATTTTGACAGCTGTGTTTGCTATTGAACGTTCTTTTATACGTCATTCTAAATAATATTAAGTAATAACTTCGATTAATTAAATAAAAACTAAAGCACTAAAATAAATTTAAAAAGTTGTTTTTGTGACATAATGCCTGTCATTTATGTATGTATAGCGTTACTTATACGTTAATTAGCACCACTTTGGATCACCGCTTCTTAATTCTTGAATAAGCGCCTGTGCAATTGTAACCCAAGGACCATAAGTCTCAACTCCAATGGGAACAAATTCAAAGTTTGCGGTAAATCTCTAGTACCTTTTGATTTCTACCAACCAGCATTTGCGCTTGTGCTGAGGAATGGGACGGGGCTAAATTGTTCGCACAATTGGCATCCCAAACCAAAGCATACTCTAAGGGATCAAAGTCATCCCAACTGAGATTACATATGTTTAATCATGTTTTATACTAATCAGTTGGTAATTTAAACTTGTGTAATAACACAATTTCACTCGTTATATTAACAGTTATATTTTACAGTCGATATTTTAATAGCTTATGCTGATTGGTAAACTCTGTGCTAAGTGAACCCTTCTCAACAAAGACTATTATTTTCTTTACATTTTCGCGCTTTTCACGTTCGTTTTTTTATTCAATTAAAACTTCATGGCACATTCACCTCTCACTTAACTATATCTGTCACGCAATTGAGTAAGGGTCAGACACATTTCTAAAGAATTATGTAAATATAAACACCTATAAACATGAAACAATCGGGTAAGTCGTAAATTTAAAAAATATGTTTTTCTAAACTAATAAAATTTCACCTAGTTTGGGTAGGTAGTGTAACAGGACAATAGTAGTTGTATATATTAATGTATCAATTGATTTTAACAATGTCTGATAGAGCATTATAGTGTTAGTGAGAGGGCGTGGCCATGGGCGGGGCCGGCACTGCCGCGCCTCTTACAGTAAGCTGGCGCACCGCATCCTAACCGTATTACCATTCCAAATTCAAAATAAGAAAAAGCTTATAAGACTTTTTAAATAACCTCAAATCGTTATTAAACTAAGAGACATATGACGACGCGAAAGTATTGAATCAAATTGTATTCGTGTATGGAATATTTATTAACCACTAAAACAAATATTCAACTAGTCAAACTTAAACTAACTTAAATCCAGGATAAAATATACTGTTTCATTCCTTTCTTTAAACCATTTTTGTGGGTTCTTGTCATCTGCGCAGTGCACCCATGCAAACTTAGCTTTATTACTACAAGTAATTGCTTGACTCCCGAGCTTTTTATTTACGATCACACGTACTGATAAACTTTCTCATTTATAACCAATCAAACCATTCTACAGTGCTATTGATACTTAACTACAATAAACCATAATTTATCAAATGTTTGTAAAACTTAAACTAAATAGATTTACGAAGCTTGCGAACTTGCGAAGCTTTTCTCGGAACTCAAAGCAGGACTTCACACGCAATTGAACAAACCACGATCCTAAACCGAACAGAATTTAAGTTTTTTTTTTGGTATACAGACCTAAAATCCTTCTTTTGTTTTACTTATATTAATGTATCCTTCGCGACTCTAAAATTTATCGAATGAATATTATTCTTTCATTTGCGGCCTGGAAAAGATTATCAGTGATAAGGCCGTCCGTTGATATGATGTGTCGTAGCTCTAGATATAAGACAAGTTTTGACGTAGGATCGCTTTAAAATGAAACAGCTATAAATAAATAAATAACTATTTGTGTAATAAAATGTGAATAAATATTCTATTTGCGATTACCTTAATAGTACCTAAACTTAATACAAATCCTTGCAGGCGTATTTCACATTTACATTTTTTTTATACACACATTTCAAAGTACTAACATCGGTTATATAATCATATATACTACATATATAGATATACCATAAATAATACAGAACATCATAACTACACCGTTAAACAGTGCATACTCTATACAGGTCTATTCATACACCCAATACTAGTTAATAGTGATATTGGTATGCATCAAAAGATACCCAAGATCTATATTAATAATTCAAAGGTTTCAAATGAATATATAGCACATCTTTTGATGCAACTCGCATTAATATAGTCAATATAGCCTTGATATACCTACAGTACCTTTAAATATGAAATATGATATTTAATAAACTACCAAAATTACAACGACAAGCACTTAAAATTACTACCGTCAGTCAAATGTTTACTCAGTAAGAGAAATGTTATAACTGTCATATTTAACTTTCATGCCATATTGGTTGGTCGATTTTTTGATAGCAGGAGACCATATAAAGGTAAAGTCGCCGCCCATAGACACTCACGTGACTGGGAGTGCGTTGCCGGCCTTTTATTAATTGGTACACTCTTGAAGAACCCCAAGTATTGCTCCGAAGATATTTCAATCCAACTCTTACCACAATCAAGATAAAACGAGATAATATCTATATGAAATTAACATTAATTTGAGCCACGTTTCCCCTAAATACAGTAACAGCACACAAAAAGGACAAAATATTATTAATACAAATGCAATTTGAATATCTTCCCTACTAACATATGGCGTCTGTAAGGAAGGGGCTGCACTTGCCTAGTATTAACTCCACTAATTACTTCCCATGTACGTATTTATATTTTTTAAAAGTAGCAACTGACGCGCCCTACTATGTAAATACGGTTACATACCCGCACGAATGGTAGCATTAGGGCGGAACCGCTCCCAGACCACGCAAATTCTCAATTCAAAAATCAATTCTAATTACGTTGATATGAATACGAGTACGCTTGTCGAGTTGAGTGGGAGTGCCATGCTGTTACTTAGGGCTTCAGCCGAATGGGCAGGCACGGCCGGAGAAATACCACTCTCTCACAGAAAACTGGCGTAAAGTGATGCAATTGGACTTTGTTAATTTTGTACTCGCGTTTCGTTCGGTGAGTGAGATATTCCGGTGCCCATAATTTCCCCTACCCCTCCATTTCCCAATTTTCCTTTAAAGACCGTCAACACATTCACGAGCTCCCAGCCGCGTGAGTATCTATGAGCGGCGACTTCACCTTTATGGTGGGCCTCCTGCTCGTTTGCCTCCTCTTCTATAGAAAAAAGGGGTGTGTGTACACATTTAGTGTAAGCAAAAGAGTTTGTGTGTGCACATATACAAACTAGTAATTTAGTTTTTACTCACATACTTTAACTCATAGTTAAAACGTAGATCTAATAGGTATTCATTTAGTTTGTTTTATTATTAGCAAATTTAAATGCCAATTCACAAAGTTTGGTCCTGGTGGGAGTTACCTATAACTTATTTCCTCACTGTATCGCGACACATAAGCGTTGAGCGAGAAATTTAATAATTATATTATACACTAGCTTTCCGCCCGCGGCTTCGCCCACGTGTCATTTGGTTAAGTATATAGCGATTTTTAATGATCTCGAAAGGGCTTTCTTTCACGGGCTAAAATCTTGTTACATTTGGAATTATATATAGCCTGTGTTACTCAGGGATGATGTGGCTTTGCAGGATCGGATGATTCGGGGAAATCAAGGGCAACTTTCAAATTAACGCACAGGCAATTAATATTCTGAAAATTTTATAGTCATCTTCTTATGTGGATGAGCTGATGATGAAAGGTGAAACTCCTCAGCGGTTAAGAGTTGAAAGAAAATTCTTACGAAGTTATGAGTACGAAATACGTACTTGTGAGCTTATTACTTATTAGCTTGACCAAATAATAAAACGTAAGCCTCATTAACGTTAAGGATGTAGGTGGAAAAATGGATGCGGACAAACGATATACGTCTCTTCACTCGTTTCCTTTTACTTGTTTGTATAGGTAGTGTTCACTCAAAATAATCATAGGGTAAAAAGTTAATGAAAGTTTGAAGTGCATGGTAGTCATTACACAATGGAGCATCTTAATACCGCGATGGATATATTTGGCCTAAGTAGAAGTTCTTTAAAAAAAAACTAAGACTTAACCTCGCACACTCACTCACACAGCAACACCATTGCACACACTGATACACACACACACACTAAAATGTTCGTACTACACATAGTTCCACTAGTTCATGTGTATATATATTTTTATTTATTCTTTTCTGTTCGTGTTTTTTTTTGTTATTCTTTTTTCTGATCTTAGATTCTATTTCCGGTTCTATATTTTAACCGTATTTTGGCTTTATTTTTAATCTATTTTTATTGTGTAAACTGTTTTTGATAAGCTGTATAGGTTTAAGAAATAAAAAAATAAAATTAATCTAGGTTGATGACGAATTTTATCAACGCCATCTATCGAGCACATTGTTCAACACTTCAACCGCGCCCGCGCGCACTGCGTTATTTGTTATTTTTGTTACCTCTCATAAGTTTTAATATTAAGATTAACTTATATTAGAACATATTTATCAATAAAAAAATTTTGAAGCAGTGGTTGAAGTAAATTTTCAATTGACCATAACTTCTCTTTCTCTTAACCGATTTTGACAAAATAAACTTTTGGCAACGCTCCCAATTATATTTAATCCAACCGTTCAAATCCGTTCAGTAGTTTTCAAGTTATAACGTACCAGACAGACAGACAGACAGACAGACAAGAATTCCAAAAATTGTTTTTTTGGTTTCTATGACTCTTCTTTAATTGCCTCCTTTCGGTTTTTTGGAAAAATATTTAATGTACAGATTTTCGATTTTTACTGTCTTATTATTAGTATAGATAAATGCAAATTTCTGACTTTGACTCCAATCGTCTAAATTAAAAACTCCTTTTGAATTTAAAATTTTATTTGAATAGAATAATTTTCAATTCAAAGACATTCTCTAATTGTTAGAATCGAACAGTTTCCATAAGAGTATGTGACAATACTTTTTAATATTAAATGCCGATAGTAATTTCCCTATAATTATGCTCTTACGGCCATTGTAAGTTTTTCGGTTCTCACCACGATTTAATTAATACGTAATTAGCGGTTTGTGAATTGAAAGGATAATAACTAACGTAATAATAGGTATGTAACGTTATAAACGACGTTGAAATTTTAATTTAAATCGATTTGCCTGTTGGGCCTTTGAATTGACAATATATTCTGATATATAAGTCGTTTTGAATGTAGTATGTAAATAAATATGTCAAATAATGTTGGGAGTCGGAAATAACAATGAGCCCTTTTTTCATTTAAGTTTTAAGTGTATCTTAGTGTTATTTTTAATATGTTAAATTACTTAAACATTGTTAAAACTTTTAAAAAAACTTAGTTTGTAGGTAAGTAGGCGCCGGGTAGTCAGTTTTGGTAGGCAGCATGTTTGCATGTATGTTTTGTAGTAGTCTATTATTTATAGTTACTTGACTTGTCTATGATATATTATTTTTGTCCTCATCTCTTATTTTAGGTGTGTTTCTTTTTTGTTTTGTTTCTATTTGTAAAACCGTTTGTGGTTAAGTCAATTTACAAAAAAAACATAATTTGTCACTAACTTTATACGTATAAGACTTAGCGTACCACTTCCTTATAGCCAGGAACGCACTCACGAGCTCTCAGTCACGTGTCTATAAGCGACGTCATCTTTATGGCCTCCTGCTCGCCCCCTCTCCCTTATAGGCCGGCAACTCACTTGTAAGCCTCTGGTGTCCATTGGCGACGTTAGCACTTCAGTTGAAATGACCCGAATGCTTACCTTCTTTTACATAAAAAAGATATATATGTCTATGCACCTTTGGAACGACGAAGATGCATCTTCTACCGCATTTATGATGGGGAGTGCTCTAATGAATTGTTCGGACCTGCAGCGGAATTTCATCACCATACGTCTGGCGCTCCACCACTGTGCGATTTTTAAGGCAGTTTCTGCCGCGCACCACCTCTTTGTGGAACCAACTGCCAGCGCAGGTATTCCCGAACCACTTGGGGACCTTCAAACAAAGAGTGTTCCTCTTCCTTAAAGGCCGGCAACTCACGTGTAAGCCTCCTGGCGTTGCAGTAGTCCTTGGCACATCACTCGAAGTGACCCGCCTACTCGTTTGCCTCCTCTTACATAAAAGAATCTTGTAACAATAATTTTCAGTCTTTTCACATAACGGTAATGCCCTATCATTGCCCCGTTGTATGCAAGTTGTTCAAACAATAGCTACTTATCTCACATCAAACAAAGGTACTTAATCGCCATTTCACATACGGTTTCTCTCGTCTTAAACGAAGCCAGATTCAGATCTAGAGTGTTTATAATGGCTTGTACTTTATCAGTTTAGTAACGGGAAAATCTAATGATATATTTGAACATCAAACTTTGGTGACCTGTTCATTGTAAAGGCGAACATAAAGATATTATTTTTAACTATCAAGTTTCACTTGTTGGCAACATTCTAAATTCAAATATTTAGACAAATAGGAATACCTTACAATTGACTTTTATTTTTACTCATTTAACGCAACCCTAAATTCATGTGGGACTCAACTCACTAACCAGGAAACCAGACCAGACAGAACCAGAGTACGCAGTGTACCGGGTGAGCCATACCCAATAAAATACTCCACGGATGTAACTCACGAGTCCGCATAAGAAGACTGCATGCATTTAACCAGAGTACCTTACAATTATTAAACACATCACGACGATTTGCAATACCTTCAAAACACCAATGGTAGTTAATTTTCTGTAACACAATATTTATTTTTTAATTAACCGCCGTTCATAGGCCAATCTTAATCAAGATACTTCGAATTCGTGTGAATGGCCTATAGTTGCCTCACGCATTGGCCAACTAAGCGATTATATGCAAATTAGATGTCATAATAGTGAATAATTACATGAAACCACGAGGCTTATGGAAGTAATGTCAGCATATAAGGAATGTTTATGCAACCAACCGCCAGGTCAGGTGTTCCTGAGCCGGTACCTACTTGGGGACCTTCAAAGAAAGGGCGTACCTCTCCTTTAAAGGCCGGCAACTCGCTTGCAACCTCCTGGCGTTTCAGGTTTCCCTGGGCGGATAGAACTTCACTCGAAGTGACCCGCTTGCTCGTTTGCCTCCTATTACATAAAAAAAATGTTTTTTTTTATATTGCGTATATTCTGTACTTTATCTTCCTGAATTTCCATTTCAATTTCAATGCCGTGATAAAAGTGATGTAATGTTTTTGCTAACAGTACCACAGCTAACGTGACCCGGCATGGAGATTTTTGGTTAATTCCTCTGTTCCACAAAACGAATTAATTAGTGTATACAATGTTGTATTTTGATAAGAAGTATATGGACAAAATTAAAAAGAGTACTAGAGAAGTTGAAATAAACTCAACACCACTCTTTTTACGCCAAGGATGTTCTTCATACGATCGTAAAGACCAACCATGCTCCAACAAAGTCGTCACAAATATCAAATAAAAAGATCTTTATAATAATACTCGCGTTTACAGTCATATAAACAAAGAACATCTTTTTGTATGTTCATACACATATATATATATATACCTAGATTACATATTTATATCTTTTCCACATAGAATAGTATCAGCCTTTGCATACGTAAATAATTTCAATTCAATCCAAAAGTTGTTTCTCTTCTATGCCTGACACATTTAAAATACAGAAAGATACGGAGTACCTAATACGCATCTGCACCCATTTTACCAAAAAATATGCTGAAAGTACAATGAGCTCATAATTTATTTAACCCCATCTATTGTAATGTATGGCATGAATTTGCAACTAACGTCAGGGGGCAGCGTGACCAAGCATGTTGCGTTAACTTGCCCTGGTCGTTATGCTAATAGGCCTTTGGCGTCAAGAAGCTTTGTACATAAATAAATTGCCAACCAAATATTGAACCTTATCCCAATTGAATAAAACCTATTATCAATCGACATATAAAATTATGCTAAACCATACGGAAGTAGTATGCGTGTCGGTTGCCCGCAATCGCAAGGAAATGGCTGGCTACGTTTATGTCTAAGACCCCCGAGATTTACAACTTATGAATTGTACACGATAGTAGGCTTTAATAAAACTTATACTGTCACAATTTTGGTTTCATAAATTTGTTATTGTCGCTAATAATTTCACATTCTCTCGAGTACGCGGTTATATTGTACGTAAGGAAAGTAGGCTAAAGCTCTAGAGAGCGTACCTATTATTAATAGGCAACACACAGCCTTCTGGCTGACCAAGAGCTTCTCCTATTATAAAACCAGGGATCGAACTAAGGATTTTTGAAGCACAGCTTTAGAGCTTTTATGCATAATGGATTATTATTTCTAAATACTTTCTAAAAACGTTACTTGTTTATTTTATGATACAGAACGCTGTATATAAGTTTTGATAGTACCTTAAATAATTGCATTAACATTAACAAATCTCTCTCTCTCTAATTAGAACAAGAAACGTTAATAGGATTTTTAAAACATATTGTTTTTAGGTATCAAATCCAGTTTCTGTAAGGAATAAAAAGATTGTAATGCCACATACCACATGAATATAATTACGCTTTATTTTTCATGTTTTTCAAAGGACGTTCAATATAAAATAATAACAATATTGACAAAATATTTTCACTGGACCAATGGTTTGTATCACCACAGACTACAAACCTTTCTGAACACCACTCTAGTATAGTATTAAAGACAGGTAGGCTCCAATTTAATGAAATTTAAATTTTAATAAATATTTATTTTAATAAAACTGTTAATAAAACCATTTTAAAAACATGCTATAAAGCTTCATTAAAATTACATTACGCGACTTATTAGGGTGTTAGCTTCCCTTACAATTCCCTTACGTTACGTTACTATTATATAGACATATTTTACTGTGTTCTTGTGTCTGTTTTGTTTACGTAAAATAAAAATGCTATTATATCTAAAGAAACCCCTAGAAACGACACAGCTAACACCTTATTACGTTGGAATTAAAAGGAAAAAGTGCCTTTCATAAATCGTTCTTTGAGTTAAAAATTTAAATCACCACGGAAACATTTGCGGCTTTGTGGTTTAGGCATAACACAATGAAGGTCGACAATCAATGTTTATTTGTATAGACGCCAGATGGCGGGAGCTATGTGAAATTAAAAGTATTGAACCCTTTATTAACCTTACAAGAGAGGTTTTGTTATTTAAATAAAAAAGTATGAATAACATTTTAAAAGTAAACTAACTTTTATATTAGTGAAATGCTTCATGCAGTACTCCCTTAAAGGCTGGCAAATCACTTGTAAGCCTCCAGGCGTTGCAGGTGTCCGTGGGCAGTTAGCACTCAAAGTACCTGCTCGTTTTCCTCCTGTTACATAGCAAATAATATTTTATGTATTTAATGATATTATTTCAAAAAACATTGTACCATACGACCCTACAATTAATTAAAAATTCGTTATAAAGGACGGCAACGTACACGTTGGAAGTCACCCGTATCTATTAGCTTTAGGTCCATGGTCTATCTTGAGAGTTAGTATCGAGTGAGCGAACAATAAAGTTATATTTTTATATATATATTTGATGTTATAAACCTTAAATCTTATTATATTATTTAACTAGCTTTCCGCCCGCGGCTTCGCCCACGTGTAATTTGGTTAAGTATATAGCGTTTTTAATGATCTCGACATGGCTTTCTTTCACGGGCTAAAATCTTGTTACAATTGGATTTATATATAGCCTGTGTTAATGAGGGATGATGTAGCTTTACAGGATCGGATGATTCAGGGAAATCGAGGGCAACTTTCAAATTAACGTACAGGCAATTACTATTCTGACAATTTTATATTCTGATAGTCATCTTCTTATGTGGAGGTAAACCTCATTAACGTTAAGGACGTAGGTGGAAAAATGGATGCGGACAAACGTTAAACGTCTCTTCACTCGTTTCCTTTTACTTGTTTGTATAGGTAGTGTTCACTCAAAATAATCATAAAGTAAAACGTTAATGAAAGTTTGAAGTCCATGGTAGTCATTACACAATGAAGCATCTTAATACCGCGATGGATATATTTGGCCTAAGTAGAAGTTCTTTAAAAAAAACTAAGATTCAACCTCGCACATTCACTCACACAGCAACACCATTGCACACACTGATACACACACACACACTAAAATGTTCGTACTTCACATAGTTCCACTTGTTCATGTGTATATATATTTTTACTTATTTTTTTCTGTTCGTGTTTTTTTCTGTTATTCTATTTTCTGATCTTAGATTCTATTTCCGGTTCTATATTTTAACCTTATTTTGGCTTTATTTTTAATCTATTTTTATTGTGTATACTGTTTTTGATAAGCTGTATAGGTTTAAGAAATAAAAGAATAAAATAAATCTAGGTTGATGACGAATTTTATCAACGCCATCTATCGAGCACATTGTTCAACACTTCAACCGCGCCCGCGTGCAATGCGTTATTTGTTATTTTTGTTACCTCTCATAAGTTTTAATATTAAGATCAACTTATATTAGAACATATTTAACAATATATAACTAATCAATCAATATGTGTTTAAAAATTTTGAAGCAGTGGTTGAAGTAAATTTTCAATTGACCATAACTTCTTTTTCTCTTAACCGATTTTGACAAAATAAACTTTTGACAACGCTGCCAATTATATGTAATCCAACTGTGAAAACTGCGTTCAAATCCGTTCAGTAGTTTTCAAGTTATAACGTACCAGACAGACAGACAGACAAGAATTCCAAAAATTGTTTTTTTGGTTTCTATGACTCTTCTTTAATTGCCTCCTTTCAGTTTTTTGGAAAAATATTTAATGTACAGATTTTCGATGTTTACTGTCTTATTATTAGTATAGATAACACATATCATTCACATATTAAGAAGTTTAATCCAAAGAACCCGACTTTCTCATATTCCGACACAAAAGATCTTATTGCGGTAGATTTTTGATTGTCATCAATAATTAGGTAACGATCGATACTTGACACTTGAGTCATTATCTAATTATTAGCTGCTATAGCAAAGACATTCTATTCTTTATTAGTTTTTGTTAGAGATCAATCAATCAATCAAAAATATCCTTATTCATATAGGTCACCAAGGTACACTTGGGAACCGTCAACAAAATAAGTTTGAAATTTTCGATTCTACATTTACTGCCAGTTCCCAAATCAAGGGCGATACAGCGGATGAGAAGAACTGGCAAGAAACTCTCTGCCACACCGTTAAATCGCCAAGAATGTTTCACAGCACGGTTGTAAAGATCTGCAACCATCACACCATGCAGCAGCGAATGCGTCTGAATCTATATTAAATTGAGAGGCGTAACGCATCGCGTAACAGCATTACCGAACCATTATGAATTAGGCGTATCATTTCCTTAAAGGCCGGCAACTTACCCACGAGCTCCCAGCGACGTGTGTGTTTATGGGCGGGGCCTTAACCTTTACGGAGTAGCACCTTCCCCCTCTTCTATAAACAAAAAATCTGGAATATACATCTTGTTTCATATATAATACAGGGTAACTATACAAACATCACATAATCATCACAACAGGATGACGGAAGTAAGGCAAGGAACTGTCTTGAGTAAGAACTGCCAATTTGAAGAGTGAATTCTTCTCGTCCGCTCTACGCCCTTGATTTGGGGATCGGCAGTAGATGTAGAGACAATTTCTTTATAAGTTTTAGTTTTTTTTGACAATTCATAATTGTATCGTAGTTATCTATTAGATTTGAACTACTACTGCTGCTACAATGCTGATTTCAAGATCTTGCCTTCTTGAACGAATTCATCTATTACAAAAGTCTGTTAGCTATTGCACGGTTTAAGAATTGAATCCCTAATTCACAACACTACTGTACCCCATTTGAACCCCATTTATTCACTGCTAAAGGCTGTTTTCAAATCTCTTAAAATTAAAATAATGGACACCTGTCTATCAACCCTTTAATATAAGCCTTTTAAAATTCTAAGCGCCAGACAAAATATCGCAAGGTGCGCGTTAGAATATGATTAGCAGCTTGTCAAAATTCGTGGGTAGTTATAAATAATTAAATGCAGTTCTGTTTAGTTATGTTTACGGAACATCTTTGTAATTGCATACTTTTAAATTAATTTATTACGAATATATGAAGATTTTATTCGTTTTAAGTATTCGTTATAACTTGCTATCCAATACTTGGAAACTATTTGAGAAAGCTTTTTATGATAATTCATTTATTATTTTAATACCTGTAGTAAGATGATTGTAAAAGCGGACGACCTCACTGAGTTTCTTGTGGGTTCTGAGGGCGCACATTCAATCCACGTAAACCTAGTTTTAGTGATATTCCAAAGTTGTAAATATACTATTTAAAATAAACAACTTCAACTTTGATAAAGCTCGAGTCCAGAACTTTGGGAGCTTTCAATTTTACTACTCCTCTAATTATATGCTTTAAGCCGTATTTAATCAAATAATTTCATATATGTACAATCTACTAAATTCATTCAAACTTAAATTATAATTAACGACAACCCGTAAAATCATACTTAAACATCGTAAATCATTACCATACAGTTAATAGGCTATTATTTAACGTAATTAAAACAAAGTAGCCGATTAAAACTTATAAATATTCTGACGATATGTTCGATGATAATATTACGTTGATCGAGTTGATATCGATATTCCCCTAACAAATTCCGATACGCCAGGGGTGCTTAATCGCCCAAACAACAAAAAAAAATATTCACATGCATAATTGTATATGTAAACGATCATGTTTAATTAATTGCTATTAAAATTTGCGATAGCGTCCCCTATTACTGTTTTACGCATTTTTTGCGTTTCACGTCATGAATATTACGTTGATACTCAACCTCTTTTTATTAAAGAGTCAATGAGTAGCGCGTGACGTTTGTGTTTAGTCTGTGGACTGCCTCTAGGCGCCACTCGCGATTTGGTGTTTCCCGCCAACTCCGCTAATGTGAACGATTATAATATATATGGATAACTATATATATATATATATGTATATATCTCCTTATTATTTATTGTGAAGTGGACATATAGTGTATAAATAAGGGTGCGTGAATAGACGCTTGTAATTATTTCATTCTCTACGAGTCTAACTTTGAATTTGTTCCCATTGGAGTAGAGACTTTTGGAACTTGGGGTACAAATGTGCATATTAAAAATTAAGTAGCCTGGTAGTCAATGCCGCGGAGCTGGTTATTTTCTCGCTCAGCGTTATGCGATATGCCAGGATTATGGGTACTTTGCCACAAGGATCAAACTGTTCCAATTTATTATAGTGTTTTAGTTTGTTATTCTATTCGTATAATTAATTATATTTTAATTAAGTTAAAAACATATCCACAGATTAATAATATATAATCTAAAATACATTTTTGATCATAGACAAGAAGTTGATCAGCTTTGAGTAGGCTAACAATGCATTTCTAATTTGATGTGAAGTAACATAATCGTATTAAATACTAATATTTATTTCAAAAGAGCAGCTAACTATTTTCTCACCAGTTCTTCTGGTCAGTCTTCCGAGCCGGTATAAGAATTATTTAAAAGTGTATTTTTATCTTGAGTAAAGATGTATTTGAATAAATATCTTAAATATTGTACAGCCCATCTGTTGCCTCGTTAAAATAATGATATTAAATGTCTATGCCGTCCAACAACGATATGCAAATGGCGAACGGCATACAAAAAGCTCGAACGCGGTGGCAGCGACTAAATCAATCGATCAACGCCGGAAACACTGGTTGGTATACGTCTTCATTGTGTTTATTAGTGTCGTCGGGGAAGTACCACACCTGCCTTAAGAATATGTCCGGTATTTTATGAATTTGACAGTCCTATTCGGATATACATTTAACGGTTAGCATAAATAAATAAATCGCATTTTGTCGTATCAAATACTATTCTTGACTAAATATAATTTTACAAAATGTAGGATACTATATTTTGTTACGCGGTACTGATATTATCCAGTCATACACGCGTCTTATTTTCTATCCAAACCTCTCGTCATATAAGAGAAGAGACCTTATTAGTCATAAGTCGTCAACAGTCTTATTTTTCACCGCACCATACATTTCAGCAATATACAAGATTTTATGTGTTTCACTCCTTTTTTTTTTTCAAATCTAACAAAATAATTATCATACACCTTATTTTATTCGGCATTAAAACCGCGCAACGGTTTGCCAATGCCGTGGTTCACTCATTCCTGTTGGTACACCCTCAAACCCAAATCACAAGCGAGAGGACACCCACGCTATCCCGCGTCATACCCACGTAGCCTTAAATAGATGCCTTTTAAAAGCTGCTTTGTGTTGCCGGGTGCAGACAATAGTTTTGTGTGAGTCTAATTTATTTAAGTACATCCTAATTTGTTTCATATTTTATCCTCTTTGCTTCAAATAGTTCATCCGAGAGTAATAAAAAATAGTAACGACATCACAATTTGCATACTCATTAAATCAATCATTTTGATAAATATTTGGTCAAATAAAACACACAGTAACTAGAGTACAAGTATATACTATAGTTAAATTTCTCATATAAAAGATATATATAGTGATTATGCATAATATAAAGCATAAAGTGTGACGATCGCGGCGATCTGTTAATTACTTATTCCATTACTTCACGGCTATTTAATATTCATTCTTATACACAAAAACGTCTCGCTTGGTAACTGCACCGAACTCTTCTTAATGAAGGAAACGTATATAGCATCACTTATTTAAGCATTTCTTTATATTTATATATGATTTTTTAGTTGTTTTTTTAAAAATTGTATACCTGTATTGCATCCCTATAATTTATGCACATACATGCCTTGTGTGTTTTTTTTCGTAACTTTGTTCGCTTTATGTTTGTATGTGTGTTGTTGGTGTGCCTTATTAAATAAATAAATATTTAAATACAGCCAATCCCTAATAACGTTTAGGCAGTATTGCCGCTTGATCCAGAATCAAAAATAGGTGTGGTGGTATCTACTTGCCAAATTAAACTTGTAAACTTGCCAGAACCAATATAGGGTTTCGTACGTTGATACATAAAATGTGCTCTGCCTTGAATTGACACCCCTGCATCGACATGTTATCGCACTTCTGTGCAGCTTCATTTAAGAGCTGAGACAGCAGTTGATCTTTCAACCTGTTTGTCATTCCTGTAGCTATTCATTCTGTCAGTGAAACTTAGTCTACATATTAACTTTTAACATACTCTTATAAATTGTATTTTTTATTTGTATGTATATATGTTTCATTAGTAAACTAAACATACGGGATGTTATATACAATTTTACGTTACACATAATGTCAATTAAATAATACAGTTATTTTAATTTGAAAGAAATGCGATCGAAATATTGTGATAACCGAACGGCCATTGTTTTGTAACAGCATGTGAAAATTTGTTTCATTATTCAACAAATTGTATTTAATTCGTTTTTAATTGTTTAACGTTTCTTTTAAACGCTCTAATTAAAGGTACATACAATAATCGATGTATGATTATTAAAAGAAATGTGTTAACGGATCGTTTTTTTTATTATTTCTTGAGACATATTATAGTGCTAGAGAGGCACTAGGTTGGCAATCATCTTCCCGGTGGCCTCTCATCAGTTCTTGAGACATCACAGGAATTCAATCTAGTCGTAAATATATTCCTGTGTGTGTAAATATACATAATTACAAATAAATATGTATGTAAAACACTTAGAGTACTTTGTCACTTAAACACTTGAGGAGCTTGTCACTGTTAAGTTAAACCATTGTAATTAAACCTTAAAGGGGGGAGGTGTTACATACTCACTTTAGATTTAAGCATAATTATAATTAGATTGAGTCTTTATTGTTTATTCCCGACAGACAACCCCTACCACAAACTCCTTAAAATACGTCATCCTTTCCACTCAACAAGCATTCCTGATCCAACTTCCAAACACATACGATGTAACATACTTTTAAGTACAAACAAAATAAAGTGTTTTTTTCTAAAAGCTCACTGCCCGTAACAAATTTGGCCTAACTACCAAAAAGCTCTCATTAATGCGCAAATTAAACTTAATTTAATTAGATATGTATTATTCCCAAAGTCCATTCAATTGTTTAAGCACTCTTAATTATTATTTTAAAATAAAAAGGTTACCTAATGTTTTAAGGGTAAACGATTATTTAGAGGACAGAGATCCCTTTAATGTGTCGGCAATTGGCTCAGCATCGGGACAGTTCAATTCTTGAGTAGCATTACAATGCTTTGTTATTTTAATTGTCAGTAGCACAATTTTGTAATAATTGTTTATTTTAAAAGAGCAGCTATCGAGTTTCTTGCCGGTTCTTCTTGGTATATAACAGCCTTCCGAACCGGTGGTAGTATAAAAATTGACGATTCAAAAGTATCTTTATAAAGACCTACTTGAATAAAGATATTTTGAGTTTGAGTTTATTATATAATCTATTGCAAAAAGCTTTATAGTAACCAATGGGAGAGGCAATAAAAATTTAATTGTGTTGTAAAAGGGGAATGCTCACCAATGACTGAGCATTAGGGTCGTGTTATAAACAGGCATCAGTACATAATTGCTAGCTTCCGGCCGCTGTTTGTATGTAATATTTGGATTAGAATATATTTAAGTACATATAGTTACATATTGTCATGTGTTTTAGCGACGATCATTTAACCACTTTGTAATATCATAAATTTATTTTAGTAAACTAGTATAAGTATATAAGTTTACTAGCTGACCCCGACAAACGACGTTTTGCCATAAGAAATGTCTCTGGAAATAGATGTTGGCTGATTCTCAGGCCTACTCAATATGCTCAGAAAATTTCAGGAGAATCGGTCAACCCGTTTCAGAGGAGTAAGGGAACGAAAACTGTGACACGAGAATTTTATATATTAGATTTATATCATTTCAATCAATGTATACATATTTGTATTTAACCGCTTCTAACAAAATATCTACAACTATCATTCCTATCAAATATATGTCACATTCAAGGAAAAAAGTCAGATGAGTTAATGCGTGTGTAGTTTGTATGTGTGAATAAATAAGATTATAATTTATGATTTGAGAAAGAGACAAATTTCCAATTGTCACTTTTACCAAGACTTTCTCCGATTAACCGTAATTAAGAGTCACTACCACCACAGACATGGTGTCACACAGTCATTATAAACTATATATATCTAGATAGAAAATTAAAAGCTTTAAATAATACTCCTATTTCCAGGTTAATATCTTATGTTACCTACATTTGTAAATAAATTCCATTCCAAACTACATTCAACTCAATCAGGTCAAAATGTGAAACTCATTCGAAAGAACTCGCGGCGTCTCAAACAAATTTAATATATGTTAATTGTTTACCGTGGCTTGTGCGCTTCTAGGGTATATTATCCTCAAATGGGTATACCATAGACGAACGAATAAACATAGAAACATTCAGGAACAACAGTTAAAACAATTGAGCAAATTGTGCATATCAGTTATAAAAATAATACTTGTATTCCTAAAACAAGGTTTAGTTTTTATTTTTTTTAACAGAGAAGGCAAACGAGCATAAGGCACACCATAAAGGAGATGTTGCCGCCCATAGACAGCTAACTCGTACGTACATTTTATACACTCTTGACATAATGGTCGTATTTATGGGATGGGTCTCCATCGTCGCTGTGTTCTGAAACTGCGGTCTGTGCATAAGTGGACCTGGTCATGACCCTAATTAGGTCGGTCCAAAGCCACACGGACGACAAGTCTTCTAAGAACAGTTAACCAATAGTTAAAAAATTGTCATTTCATATCTATTAGTTTTCAAATCCTTGACACGGAAGCCTGCTACTGTGCGACTCTATTGTTACTTCACACTACACAAAATCTATCACACTTATTTGTAACGGTGGTGCCTAAAGGCACCGCCACCTTTTGTCTCATAGACAAAAAGATTGTATTCTTTCGTTAATTTCACTTATAACGGCCAAGGGTTTATAGCATAGATGTAAATGTTTCTCGTTATTCAATATTTACTATATAGTATATGAACTAAAGATTCTTGTTAGATTTTATTTGACTAATAAGGATTTCAGAGATTTATAACCAATAGCACGATAAAACATATTAATGAGAAAAATAAGAACAGGGCCAAAAAAGCGTTAAACAGAATATAAAAGTAAGCAATACAGGAACAGAAAGGTTGTTTAAGTTAAGTCCAGGTATTGGAAGCTTTCTCGGTTCCAGTATTCACGCTGGTCTTAAATGGTACTTCTTTCGATCTCCAGCTGAGAGCATTAACCTGAAACACTAATGATGAAGAGAATACTGATATGTGTTCGTCATGTTTGTTATTATGTTCACACAACTATAATTTTTCTATTTTTAAAATTTAAATAAAAAATAAATAGTTTTTTTTTGTGTAAAAAAAAAAGTTCTATCACTTTCAATGTATTACATCGGAATTCGTATAAATCACCCAAATCCCACATCAAACACTAAATTATTTACGACTTCCAAAAAAACCATAAACAATACAGAGCAATGTGTCAAAATATGGTTACAATACGATATGATGAGCATTGAAAAATGTAACAATGAACGCTACTCAACCGAGACTCGACCAACATCGTTTTACAGCGGGAATATACTTTACCGATAAATGTCCATACAAATATAGACTTTAATACAATGGTATAAGGACATTTTTATCATCTACATCAGGACGTCGCCTCAAATTAGTATCACGTAGAAAAAAGTCGTCGCATTGTCCAAAATGAACTTCTGTTATAAACAACAATAGGATCCGAGGTGGTACGCGAGGTGTGAATTTGAATAACAAAGGTTATTAAAATGATTTTTAAAACTTTTATAAGGTGGACAAACGCAGAGAGAAAGACAATTATTTCACGGGTGCGTTGCCGGTCTGTATGGAGCTTTTTATTCAAATCAAAAATATCTTGAATGAACCGTCAACAAAATAAGTTTGAAATTTTCGTTATTCATGTAATGCATTCGGTGATAGTCTCCATTCGCAAGATGATGCAGAGCATGGAGACTTTATTCTATAACAAAAAGCGGTTGTAGCTATATATTACCAACGCTATAAAAAGCAAAAAAATTAAGCTTATTCAAAGCTCGCGTTGTAAACGGTGACTCGATGCCTATTGATCGTGTGTGTATAATCAATATCATTCAACAGATAATAAAGAAATACAACTAATATTAATAAATGGCTTGAAATATATTAATGTCAGTTGTTAGTGTGGAGGTAGCTTATTAATAGTCGTATCAAATATTGCCGAGTATTCTACTAGTTCGGAGCTTAATGGAAAATATACTACAAGATATACCAATTAAAGCTATGACGCTTATGACTCAATATATTACCTTACTTAATATAATAAAAGTAAGTAAGTATATATGTTACGCTTTCACGCTTAAACTACCGAACAGATTTCGATGAAATTTAGTATGGAGATACTCTAAACATAGGGAAGGACATAGACTTTACTTTTTATTACGAAAAAAAGGGTTATGGGTTATAAAAGGGGATGGAAGTCTGTTTAAAATTTTACCAGAATCTAACGATATTCCGAATTCCTATTGTATTTAAACCACGCTGACGAAGTCACGGACATAAACTACTAGTTATATAGGTATAACACCTTCGTTAATTATTCACAGAACTCTACGAGTTGGTACTTTAAAGATCATTGCATTTTCCTAATTTTCATAGGCCAAGGTGTAAAGTCTACATCTACATCTACAATTATATTATAATCACTTTTTATAAATTATACAAGTAACACAAATCTTAAGACCAATCTAAGGCTATAGTACCACTAGTATTGCGATATAGATGAAAAAGCTTTAAAAAGAATCTCTTCCACACTCACGCGCCGAATTGTTATAACAAGTGCGCCTAACTAGCGCGCGCTTTCCTTCGCTAAGCTTAATTTATAAACTTAATCACTCATCACTTCAAATAGATTGTATTGAATACACCATTTATGATTTGTTATGATTTCATCTGAATGTCAAAAGTATAGAAGATATTTACAAAGGTTTTAGTGCCGGGTATATTTTTAATATTTAGACATAGAATTTAGTTCATAGTGTATGATTACGGTCATTGATATGTTGTTCTATAACAGTTTTTAAGGGTTGGGAACGATAGTGGAAAAATACCTTATTTACATGTTAAGAACGAATATTGTGTACCTATATATATATAGACTTAAAATATATAATAAACAAATTCAAAAAGTTTGGTCCTAGTGGCAGAGTACCGATAATGCTGGCTTTTTTTCACTGTATTGCGATGCTTATACGCTGAGCGAGAAAAGCACCAGCTCTAGGTACTGACTACTTACTACTTAATTCTTTAATAAGCGCATGGACACTTGTATCATAAGGTCCAAAAGACTCTACTCCAAACAAGAGAGAAATGTAAATCAAAATAATGAAATATAATACAAAAACTTAAGCTTGTCGCTTTGGTCGTAAATAATGCGACACATAAGTCATCTTAGAAGAGTCACGATGATTTCGTCGACGTGATAGTCAGTGTGCTGGATAGCTGAACAGAAATTACCGGGTTCGATTCCCTGTTATGCGAGAAACATGTGGTGTTCTAATATTACAAATCTCTAATGTTTCCTTAATGTAGCTGCAATGTACTTAGTTTTTTCTCTGATATTTCAATTAACAATTACAAACCCTTTTACGAAGCTTTTGTTATTAAATCAGCACTATTTTCTCATTTATTCATAAGTTACATTACAGTCAACTGTTTGTGTGAAAATGCAAATAAAAAGCATTAACATTTTCCTAGTTCAATACCTACAATAATTTTATCCAGAAAGCTTCTAACACGGCGTGAATGCAGTCTCGCATTTCAACGTAATCATAAGTTATAGCAATCAAGTGGAATTTAGGGATATTTATCAGAGAGCCGCAACGAGAGTTACAGGCTTGAACTTTCCAACGACACGAGTGAGGCATTATACATGACAGTAAATAGCAAATGGTCTTCGTGCGCACGAGTACTGACAAGATAATAAGCTTCGCAGGAAGCTTATCATCCAGTGCGGTTAGGGACTTGGCGCCTTGGGTTTGGAAATTTGAACTTCTTCTCGCCTCTGCAACTATTGAAGGTTGGCAGTCTTCTCTATCGTTACTCATGTGGTGTTCTGCACGAGTTTTTAAATATGCCAACTTTCCTTATACCTGGAAATTAATTAAACTGAATGTATAATCATTATAAGGCTGTCAGCCTCAAGTGGGTGGAGGCTCGTCGATGGACCTTGGGGAACTAATACACATACACTTATTAAGGAATAAAGGAGGTGTCTGGTAGTCAGTACCGGTGACGCAAGAGCTGGTGTTTTTCACGCTCAGCGTATAAGCATCGCGATACAGCGAGAAAATGCCAGTAAATGGGTACTCTGCCACAGGTAGCAAACTTTTTGAATTTATTCTACTGTTGTCCTTTTTTTTTATTACACATTAATATTCAAATAGGTTACCAGTTAAACAAAATATACATTTTGAAATACAACATTCGCTCAGAACAAATCTATAATGTTGACGTGTCGAGTTCAAGAGTCAACAACTCCCATCGACACCTATTATGCGTCATATAACTCATACTATGTCATATATATAATAATATTATTGTAAAGAATTATTGTTAGTCTCGCACCTATTGCACTAGTATAATTGTATTATAAGTATTCCTTCATTTTTGTGGGTTGCCTGTAAGAGAACGCTTATAAGCAATAAGGCTACCTGTTACTAACTTCTACTTCCACTGTTTCAATGCAATAAAGTGTGAATAAATAAAGAAATAAAATATAAATACGAATAGCTAAGTATGTATCCCTATTACTTAGATACTTATTATTGTTATTTTCGTTTATTTAGTTTGCTTCTGTTGATCCAAACTTCCTTTAGAAAGTTAATTAGGAGCTTTTAGGTTTATGATAATTTTGATGTAAGGTTATTAAAAAATGTGTTTTTTTGCTTGTGAACTGGATTTGTAATTAATAGTATTATAATTTGTTTTGTGTTTAAGACGTTACTGTATGGTTTAAGAACAATTCTTTAAATCTAATTTTTTAGAGTTAATAATTTTTCACAAATGATTTTAGTTTTAAACCGTTTATTTTATTATTAATAATATCGTGTTCACGATTAACTCTATTACGTATTTTAAGTTTTTATTTTTTTTTTTTTTATAGAAGAGGGGGCAAACGAGCAGGAGGCCCACCATAAAGGTGAAGCCGCCGCCCATAGACACTCATGCGGCTGGGAACTCGTGAGTGCGTTGCCAGCCCTTAAAGGAAAATTTAGAAATGTGGGGTAGGGGAAGAGGACGGGAAGGGGAAAAGGATGGGCACCGGAAGATCTCACTCACCGAACGAAACGCGAGTACAAAATGAACAAAGTCCAATTGCATCACTTTACGCCGGTTTTCTGTGAGAGTATTTCTCCGACCGTGCCTGCCCATTCGGCTGAAACTCTAAGTAACAGCATGGCACTCCCACTCCTACAAAAGTCATATCAAAATTGCAAATTGCTTGTTTATTATTCGTTATTTCATATAAACGCACCTTTGAGAAAAAAAACAACGTATACATTGAAAAATTAGGCCCTAATATGCCCAATAAATCATACATAAGTGAATTACGGTAAGTGCGAGCAAGCTGACTTAACGCGGCTTAGCCTCCAGTTATCATGGCTTTTAGCTTTAAAAGTTCACTTTTAATAAGGATCATTAGAATACAGTGTAATACTTATATAGAGATATTCATGAGAAATTTGTACCATGACACTTTCAATTCTATTAAAATGTGTATACATGAACATATAAGAATTACCATACTGTTAACATCATTAAAATAGCTTACAAGGTTACTTTTGCAATTAAAATATACATGCCTTGATGTCTTCATCCTACCTTCATTTCTCTAGTTATATTATTCTGCCATAAATTTCTCCAAATTCAAAACCTCCGAATTCAACGTTCAACCTCTATTCTAAAAAGTTTACAAAAAATAGAACCTACCTTCATTTCACTGCTATTCATTTCTCCAAATTAAACTCAGGATCTCCAAAATTAACTAACAACATCTATTCTTAAAAGTATGAAAAGTTTTCATACTACCCTCATTTCCTTAGCTAGTTTACTCTGCTATAAAATTCTCCGAATTAAGCTAACGACCTCCACCGCAAAAAGATTCCATCCTACCTTCATTTCTCTAGCAAGATTACTCTGCATAGAATTTAAATTAAAGTCAGGACCTGAACAAAACATTTGAATAAAAATATCTCTATACATGTATGTATTGCAAATGATTGATGTAGAATTCGCGGCACCGCTCGCGGCGAAACTCAAATTTATCACTACATCCGTTCTATATCACGTGGGACCGTCTTGAATAATAATGCCATAGAATTTGCTTCAGTAATAGGCCACAATTATTATAAATCACTGATTAAATTATAAGTATCGGCTGTTTTTAAATATCATGTAAAAACGTAGGGTTTCTTTCAAATAGGACATTTTTCTGTATGTGATATTACGAACTTGACAAAAAAAGGAAATAGATCCAAAGAACGAGGAAAATACGTACGTACGTAAAAAAGAAATTAACTTAATTTCTTTTTTCATACACGTATTACTCAGAAACCTGCCACCTATTGACCTGCAAGGCTTAGTTAAATAAATTATATCATACCAAAAACATACAATACAATACATTATGTTACATACAACTATTTATTATTTAGGATTTAAAATTGTGTAATCTTTCCGAAACAAATAAATCGATAAACACCACAATGCCCAAACAGTGCAATTATGAATAATTTATTGGCTTCATACCTGTGATATTTGAAACCTTTAACAGCCGACGGTTAAACAAAGAACAGGTGAAAGTAGATTTTTGTATTATTGTCTCAAAGGCAACTAACACCAGCAGTAATTAGTAACGATTAATTATATTTTATCTTGATCGTTTGATAGTAATTGCTTACAATGTGTTCGGTTGCCTTAATATTTTAAGTTTAAAGTTGTTATTAAACACGCCTTGTAATTTGTCGGCTATCTAGGATTGTAAGGCAGGTAGATACAGTTTTGAGTGGCGGATAGACAAGATCAATACACATTTAGAGGCTGTATTAGAAGCTGAAAACTGTTCATAGAGCTTGGAAATTTGAAAAATGAATTTGCTTATTTATTTATTCACACTTTATTGCACTTAAACAGTAGAAGTTCATAATGTTAATACATGTTAGTACATATAAGAGCAACGGACGGCCTTATTGTTAATCTTCAAGGCAATCCATAAAATTAAAGAACACTTATTAGTTCAAGAGGTGCCAAGAATAGAATAACAAAACACAACATGCACTAAATTAAGTAAAACAGCAAAAAATAGCTAATTACATTACGGACAATTAAAGCTTTCGAATAAGAGATTTGAATAGATGATAGTGAGGAGGCTGATCGGATGGAATTAGGAGGTGAGTTTCTAAGCTTTAACGCGGTCACTCTAATTTCCGTAAAAGGAGGAGTGGTGGAATCTGGTAGTCTATCTACAATGGATCTGGTAGTCATTGGGTCCCCTTAATTTAAAATTAAAGTAAGCTTACAAATTATTTGCTACTAACCTCTTGCGTCGCTGGCGTCTGCTGATGACTTGTCGTTTGAAACGATCCTGCATTTTTAAAAGGCCGGTAACGCACGAGCCATGTGAATGATGATCTTTAAACAGCCTCTCTAGTTTTTATTCTTGATGATAACGGATCGTAAATACAATTAATTGTTTGTTTTGTCTCTTCAATCGAAACCTCTTCAACCACAAACATATTTAACTTTCTTTTTGGTCTCATATGATATGTATAAATAAGCCTACGATAATTATTTTCTTTACATATTTCCGTAATATATTTACACATTCACTCTAGATTGTTGTTTATGTTTGTGGCACAAATGTTATCTGCGAATACCTCTTTTATATTATTTATTTATTTACGGCCAAAAAACACACAAAAAAATCAACCTTAAATTCTTCTTAAATGTTCTTCTTCTTATATTCATCCACTATCATGTCTAACCCTGTCATAAAAATATCACATTCTGGTGAAGAAATGAATAAGGGTGATCATACGCGGAATGAAGCTATGCTGGCGGTTTGTTCGTAAGCGAACATCACCCATCTCATTATCTCTTTTTTTTCAAATAAATGCTCTATACCGATCTGTCTAATCCTATACTATAACATCGAAACTTATATATAAGGGTTAAAGATCATGAGCAAAGATAGGCTTCAAAATCAATTTGTTGGAATATGGCAGGAGTCGAGTCATAAGAGTTGTTTATCTCGAATCGAGTGGTGTCGGCATTTCGCATGCGCGGAATTCGCGCGTGTGACGTGCCCTTAGGGCTGTCACAGGTATGCGCATCTAGAAGCAAACAATAAATAAATACATTGTAATAAAACTAAAACACTAAAGTAAATTTAGAATGTACTGTCCTTGTGACAGAGTACCCTGCTGGCGTTTATTAATAAAATATATTCTATCAATCTATTAAAAAAAAGTTTCATCCAGTGGTCAAGAATTATATGAGCATATTTTGGCTGTATTATATACACATTATAGAAGTACATATATGAAGTTTATCAATTTAAACTAGTCAGTACCGGTGACCCATGAGCTAAGGCTTTTCTCGTTCATCGCGATGTAGCGAGGGAATGCCAGCACATTATCCCACTCTGCCACAAGGACCAAACATATCATAATTATTAGTTTTAGGGGTTTACCATTTTATCCTTATATTGTTAAGTAAGTAAATTAATTGTTAATTAAGGCGTGCCGAATGTGTTTGAAGTGCCCTGGCTTTAACATAATTTCACCGTTTGTACTTAAAAGTAGGGGGAGAAGCAACGTCCACGACTTTAACATTTAAAAACCTTTATAAATGTAAAACTTTTGGACAACCCTACGCCCACGAAGCAGCATGGAACAGGCTTCTTCGAACTGCAACCAGCATGGCCCGTACACTGTCAATCACTCGCGATACACGATTGAAGTAAAATACATCGATAAAATAATAAGTGAAAAAAAAAAATATTTAAAACAAGATTCTTCCCGTGTAAACTTCTAATGTAAAAATATTTTCAATAACCTATTGTTAAGCACATCCCTAGCGTGTACCAAACTTCATTGTTACTATGTATGCCCGCGTAGAAAATCCGACAAACCCCGGATAATCCCGGATACAACCAAAACATTAACTGGCAGAGTGCGGATATCAAGCAATTCCTTATGAACCTATATATATAAATAAAGAATTTTCCTAGATACAGATCCAATTAACAGTGGTGGTACTACTATACAAGCCCAAATATATAAAATGTATTAAAAAAAAGTATTGTAAAAAGCAAAATAAACATATTTGTAAGCGTAGCGTTACATTTATTTGTAAGACGCAAAGTATCTGTGATATTACGAGATAAGTGTTTTCACCCCTTTATCCAAGATGGCGGGCCGGGTGACAAGGGTGGCGACCCTACAAACTTGCAATTAAGCTTCTATACACCCCCTAAACACATCCCACAAATAAAATTGCTGTCTTTTAAACTCAATTCAGCTCTATTAACATTTCCAATAGCGCTATTATGGTACCACACATGCCAAAAGCCGGCGGTAATCCACCACTGCCAATACAAAGGTTGAAATGATTTAATATTTTTAAACCCTATATAAATCAACCCAGCAATCAAGCCAGTGCATCGCTTGTCCATTAGACGCAAATATTACACGACGCAGCGAGCAGCTATTGACTTTGACATAATAATTACACACACACACATTGACACAAGATTATTTGCACAAATGTGTGTAAGACACACACATATACTCATCCCTAGGGTTATGATAATATTTATATTTAAAGGATTGTATGAAATATTTCGTTATGAAAAGAGTGTACTTCCTGAAAGGCCGGCAACGCACCGACATGCTTCCAGCCACGTGAGTGTCCTCTGTGCTCGTTTACCCCATCTTAAACACTCGTCTTAGTTACAACGACGACCTTGAAATATACTAAAAATTAAGCTATCATGTTCACAAGCCGACAAGACTACTCACAAAATGACGATTATTCAGAATTCCTGTCGTAATTTGTATAAAACAAAACAATGCGATTGATGACTAATAACGACATTTCCTTATGGAATAGGAGAACTGCTTCTTATAATATAATTCATGCAATATTTTTAAATACTTGCGCCGAATGATTGGGTGTCCATACAGCGTTTCTTGGTAGGCCGTAGGCTGTTGGTCTTATCTTATACCCGAGGCAAAGCAGAGACGAGGTACAGTAAAATTATATTCACGCACACTACTTGCTTATTTAAACAACAAATGAACAAATAACATACCTGTTAAAATCTAATTTATTTCATTGCATTTCCTATACCTAATGTTTGGAAGTGTATGAAATAAGCCAGTTAGTTTTCAAATTGTGATAAATTGACTTTCACACTACGGTGATTAGAACTCAGTTAATTAAATCAATAATACGGCCTGAGATAAATATACTTAAATGCATTTCATACAAAAAACAAAGATTTAATCAATCATTATATGTTAATCATATTCAAACACAATTATGAATTTAAGGATCCAGCAAAGCGAGAGGGCCATCGATCAAAATTCAAAAATGTTGAACGCGGATAGCATCGCAGGTGCCACGGGTTAAAATACTAATTTATGGTAATGCTACTACATCTGAGAACTTCGATTACAATTCAACAATAAAAACAATGTTAATTAACAATATAAGAGCTGGTTCTTACGTTAGTGTAAGCATCGCGAGTTTTTATTTTAAGTGGTTTGTGTACAAAATGTAAAAAAAAAATTGGTCCTTGCAACGAAACCGTAATGTTGGCGGCATTCTTCTTTCTTTTCTTTGCTATACGCTGACCGAGAAAAACACCAGCTTTTCAATTAAATTGTGTTCATTGACAGCCTTTTTTTGATACTTTGTATATGTATGCGAAGTTCTATTGTACCTTAATGTAATGATTTTTACCATAATATACGTGTTAACAAGATTTAATATCTAGTTAAATTTTTCGTTTTTATATGTTAATTTGTTTTCTTTATTGGCAAGTACGCGATTAACCTTCTGCCTTAACCGTTGGAGCGATAAGTCCTCCAAAGAGTAATGACTTACTCTTACTCTACAACTTATTCTTTTAAACTTTATTATGTTGACAATTAATAAGTGTACCTTAGTTACCTATATGAATAAAGACAATTTTCATTTGGATTAAAAGTTCAATTTTTACGCTTCTTTATAGAAGCTTTTGTTAGCGATATCCATTTTGTTGACTTAGTCGGTAAATAAATTTAAAAAAGACGTAAAACAGAAGCTTTAAAAAGCTTCATATAATATCGGATTATTGTTATCGAAATGTAAGCCATATTAATCTCTAATATTAAGATAATTTAATATATATTAGTATAATTTATAAAAATCTCATACCATAATGTTTTATTACAGTAGAATTACAGTATTTTTATTTTTTTCTTATTAGACACTAAAACTATTGTTTTAGTTTGTAGTTATTTTTAAATTTCTGGATGAGACATTACAGAAAATAATAATGTGTAATCTAGTTTAATTATATCAATATTTAAACATAAGTATCCAAAAACTCTATAAATAGAATCACACTTTAATTAAGTGCAGAGTAATTTATAGCTATCGGATACAAATAAGCGGATAAGGGTTCAACCCCTAAACTTCTTGTAAAATGTGTTAATTAAATACCAATATAGATAAGGATGCGAGAATTTTATAGGCAATATAAATCGATCACTCAATTCCTGGTTACAATGTCATTTTAATGATCCTAGTGTCAATAGTACTGAATATTTATAGAGTTATAAAACACTTTGGTTTAATTATATTCCATTTTCAAATTTGACGTTTATTTCAAATATTCCAGTAAGTTTTTATAAAGACCTAAGAATCGTTTGGCACTACCACCGATTCGCAAGGTTGTCTAACGAGAGGATCCGCAAGAAACCCGATAGCTGATCTTTTATAACATAATATATTGTGCAGTTAATACGCGAACCCGTGGGCTTAGCACGAACGTTTTATGACGTCAGTAATACACCAGTTCTTGACAGTTTACCAACTTATTTACAACCAGCGAATTCTAATCGCCCTGGTATTATTAATCTGGTGCCGTCTATTTGTTGCGTGTCTGCCCCAATTATGGAGTTCTTATAATTTAATCAATAGGCCTTATGGTTACTCTAGTCCAGTTAATATACAACTAAATGTTAAGTACGAGTGTAATGTATTTTTTGAATTTTGGTTCAGTTGTTTCAATTCATAGTTTATTAAACGTGACGAGACTAGTCAAATATTATAAACGTTGAGAGTTTCTAGTTCAGGATTAAATACTTAAACAAATGGATTGGAATAAATCCTAACATATAGAAGAATCTTCGTACAGCTTGTTTTTAACAGTTCAGTGGTAGCTTATATTGAAGTTTTTAGTGGGAGTGCCATGCTATTACTTAGAGTTTCAGCCGAATGGGCAGGCACGGCCGGAGAAAACCGGCGTAACGTGATACAATTGGACTTAGTTCATTTTGTACTCGCGTTTCGATCGATGAGTGAGATCTTGCGGTGCCCATCATTTCCCCTCCCCCGTCCTCTTCCCCTACCCCTCCATTCCAAAATTTTCCTTTATGGGCCGGCAACGCACTCACGAGCTCCCAGCCGCGTGAGTGTCGACTCGGTCGGCGTCAGTCGGTGACTTCACCTTTATGGTGGGCCTCCTGCTCGTTTGCTTCTATAAAAAGAAAAGTCTAAAGTCAATAGAAAAATTGTAAACAATGTGCAATTCAAAATATTTCAAATAAGAATTTCCACAGTCCTGATCCACCCATCACGTCTCCATATTTTGGTGGCACATGACACTTGCGGTTATTTCGCGGTTTGCGGATATATCTTTAAAGTGATAATTAAACTTCAAATAAGTTGTCAATCCAACTGACAGATAGGACGCAAAAGACCTCAATATTGTTGTGGAAGTTTAGCTGCAAACAATACAAGACACACAACATTCAAAACTATAACGGAACCACAGAAAATTGTCTTCACATATGAATACTATACATGTACTCATACGACAAAAAATGTGTAAGGTAATACTTAGGTATTAAATTCACAATAACCATACGAATCGTTCAACCAAATCACGGGTCAGTGAACTGTATAATTTCGCTAATAGCGACGCGATTATAAACGAACCATTTTAAATATACAAACTTATTTTACAATAAGAAAATATTTATTTATTCATGCAGACTTTGTTGCACTGAAACAGTAGAAGTTGATAATTGTAATAGATGTTAGTACATATAAGAGCAGCGGGCGTCCTTGTCGCTAATAAGCGACCTCTTCCAGGCAACCCAAAATACAAGAATATCTATAATACAATTGGACTCGTGCAAGAGGTGCGAAGAATACAAAAAACAAAACACAACATACTTTATATTAAATAAAACAGAAAAGAAGCTAATTTATATATAAAAATATATACATAATTAATTACATTACTATTAATATCTGAAAGAATATATTTAAAATATACTATTGCATTATATTATTAAAACAGTTGTCTAAAAACTGCTTAAGACTCATATAATGTTTACACGATTAATTATTGGAATATAAAAGTAATGAGTGCATACTTATAAGAAATTTATTATTATTAATATTGTGAGAGAGTGTACCCCAGAGTGGGAACACAGGGTCGGCAGGTGTATAGGTCTCGGAGAGGCCTATGCTGTTAAGAAACAACAGCATTCCCGAACCGCTACCACTTGGGGACATTCAAGAGAAGAGCATACCTTTAAAGGCCGGTAACTCACTTGTAAGCCTGGCAAAGGGCCACCCGCCTGCTCGTTTGCCTCCTCTTACATAAAAAATCGAATACCAACTACTGTATTGTATTACCTAAATTCTAATATAAAAAAAAGTAATATAAATCAGTAACACACACCCATTTGGAATGTAAACAGATAAGTGCCAAGTCGAAATTAACACTGCGATCACAAATTTTACATATGATTATACGCGTTATTGCATTGATGGAATTCGGTTTGTAACTATGAGTTTTTTTTTTAAGGTTGCCCGCGGTAGGTAGCCAGCGAACCATCGGTAGCCCATAAAGCTACCTTAGTTTAAACAAATCGTATGCTGTCACGTCAAATTAAATCAATTTGATTGACAAACTCTGATTTCATTTCTTTAAGATCTCACCGTTGTTATTCAAATTTCATTTAAACTTTCACTCGTGGATATGAGCTTTGGTAATGCAAATTGCAGACTAAGTATCGGAATGGATATTCTAGATTCCTTCAAGCTAAGGCTTTGAAATTGATTGATGTACCATTTATATTATCATTAATAGTAGACTCTATCATAAAGGCAGTGTTGTTTAAATTATGTAATTGTGCCTGTCACCAAGGAGGTTCGTTAATTCTATGGATTAAAAAAACCCACCTTTACCGGTAAGTATTTGACTGAAGAAAACGTCAGATACAGAAGGCTTTCTGTGTGTCTATAGAGGTAGGGGAATTATTATCATATTTATAATTTTGCTGGTCTGTCAAACTGACAGCCACAAAAACTAGTCGATGCTTTTAATCGTAATTCTCCTCCAAAAGTTACAATGAAGTTATAACAAAATATTAATTGCCATCTAAAAACATTAAACTCGGCTACCGATTAAAACAATTTCGGTCTGGTTAAGTTTTGTATTTTTTTTTTGTGAGAGGCGAACGTATCGTGTTACCACAAAGTCATCCGAGCGACTATTATCGTCCTGTTTTGTTTTATGTGATGACACACCTCAATCAATATTAATCTTTAATGTATTGTAATAAAATTGTTTTTTATATTGACAAAATGTTGTGTTAGATTTATCAAGCTCGTCCCGTGAGATGCCCAGTAGCCTAGGTAACTTAATATTGTGGCAGTATTCGGCGTACTAAGATGAAATAATTTTTATATTTTCACTCAACTCTCGGTAGCGAAAGCTTACGAGCAATGCCCTCGGAGATATTATACACTAAACGTTTTAAATTTTTGTAAATTACATTTGAAAAACAATATTGTCTTGATATACGGACAGGGCTTCTCTTTTGACTTATTCGGTAAATTAACTCAGTATATATATCTTATAGGATCTTTGTCCTCCAAATATTTTTTCTAACTCAAACTCAAACTCAAAATATCTTTATTCAAGTAGGTCTTTATAAAGACAATTTTGAATCGTTAATTTTTACACTACCACCGGTTCGGAAGGCAGTCATCTACCGAGAAGAAGTTTAACTGTACAGTTTTTCAACCAGAATCCTAAGAATTATTAATTTGTTGAAAGTTACTTTGTATAGAGTAAATATCTGTTAATTCTGTATTTTAACTAGCGCTGATACACCAAAAGCTTAGATATTTCTCCACGACAGAGCCTTACAACAGCATTTGAAGAGTTTATTTAATTTTCTTTTATCCTATTTGAAGTAACTTAACCCTGATACTAAACAATAAAATATTAAAAAAACCATGCAACTTTTGTGAATTCTAGCATTAGACAATAGAATATATCGGTCTTCATCTCGAGAAAATGCCTATTGTCATATTTATAGGGTTTTAGGGGTTCTATCTATATCTCTCTAGAGTTCTTACCCGGGTATATTTCAATAAGTTTGTAGTTTTAAAAAAAATGGATGTAACTAGTAGTTAACACCATATGTCGTTATGCAACGGTTTTTAAGTTTTCCCACAAAAAATACACCCTTTTCGGTAAATTCAGTAGCTTCACACATGACTGAATGTTGTATCAATATTTCTAATGTGTTTTGGTCGTTATTTCTTTAAATATTTTTTTGCCAGAGTCGGTTATTTTCATTTCCTGCAAATAAAATTAAAAATATCTTCATTCAGTAAGGTACATAGGACCATTTTGTAGCGTCATAAATCTATGTGATTCTACGCTTGTACGTATGCGACCTATTTAATTAATATTTGGTATATCTATAATTAATGCAGATATATAGATAGTACCTTTTTAAAGCTTTGTTTTAGAGTGTATTATGTGTTGGTGTGCGAAATAATAGAATTTTAATATAATTTAATAATTTATTATGATATGTGTTATAGCCATAAGCGTCTACAAGAACTATATATATAGACTTATTTTTTTTAGTGTTTAAGTTCAATTTGTCTATTTAGGTTAAATACATTGTCAACTCCATTATCATCTCGGTTTAACAACACTCGGTTTTCACACTCTCTAAAGCGTCGAAAACAATTGGCTTTAGTTAGTTTATATTCCAATCTGATTTTTCTCCATTTAACGACAACTCTCTTAAAAGCAAAGTCACTTCAGTGTCGTTATATAGAGTTTCAGTCTGTTATTTCAATTTAATACGTATTGTAAATGTAACCATTTAACTTCATAACAAAAATCACATCTTTTTCTCAATAACATAGTACCATTCCAAGAAGTGATCTATAATAATCACAATCAATCAAATCCTTCCAATGTCTCGCATCAAAAAGATTCCCACCTATCGAGATCACGACACGTAACAAAATACACGATAATACTGTAGGTTACCGTACGTTTATTTTAATTTGATCTGTCAGACAAAAAAGTCATGGGCTACTGCAGCAGGCGCCCGGTAACACGATCTGATTAAAATTTTTTAATTACAACAGGTACCCATCGGCACAATGCTTGATTGGATTACTTTACAATTTATCTACAAGTTGCAATGAATTCACAATTCACCCAAAAACTATTGATTGATTCGAGTGGCTAAAGGAGGATAATGTAATCACTGGTTGTAGAGGGTTTTTTTATAATTTTATATGTATTCGCTAGAGTAATGGTGCCCTGGTTGCCCTTTACAACCGTACTGTGGAGCGTTGGTGATTTGAAATGAGTGGCGGAGAGTTTCTTGACAGTTCTCGTCCGTTCTACGCCCTTGGTTTGGGAACTGGCAGTTAACGTAATTGTGTATTCATTTATGATATAGGAAAACAAATGAGTGTTGCAAGACACAACCTAACTTAAAGTAGCACTCTATTATATAGCCTTTTAATTGTTTGTTATTAGTAGTACCTAATATACAGAGTTTTTGATCATAATATCTTTGTGTCTTATTATCAACACACTCGGTAAATATCGAAAATTGGCTTATTTTAATGTTGTGAACTACTGTGTACATTAGTGAGTTTAAATTAATGTTAAGTGTAACCGTATACATGAGGGTACTTCGGTCAAGTTTCGCAAAGAGCGCGCGACTGCACAATTTTATTATCGAACTTTCATTTTACATTGTAAAAAGCACAGTAAAAACAACTTGGCGCCTCTATCGGTATCTGATCCGCCCGAGTAATTGCATCAAAAGCTTTAGCAAATATTGATGCTTTTAAGATTAGTTGAAATCGTAAAAAATGAAAGTGTTGGCACTGGCGCGCTTAGGATTACGTTAGGGCAAACCCCAAATTTGAACTAGCCTCATTCAACTTAATTTTAAACAAAAGTTACTGCTATTTAACATATCTGTCTTTTTCGTTAATTAATTTGAGCTTAAAGCGAATAAAGATTTATAATTTTACTCCTTGGTAGGGCAAGCCAGGCTTATACGGTAGTACTGCTGAGGGTTATATGTGTTATTTTTTTAATACAAATATATAAGCTACAACTACCTTCACCTAAAACGCAAATATTTCAATTATTTATTGTTGATTTATTTACAGTACTATATAATACTATATAATTTCTACCGACTCAGGAGGCATCCATTGCTGGCTGTGGTACGGTTTCGAACAATAATCCGCCGGCAAAGCCCAATTCCGCGTATGAACGCCCTAAGGAATCGTTTCATTAGCTCTGCACCAGTAAATAAATAAATAAATAAATAATTTTGACTAGGCTTCGTTATATACAGGCAAAGTCATTTGGATTTAAGACGATTCAAAATGGTCCTATCTTATTGAATTAATAAATTTTGACTTTGACTTTTATATGTAATAATCGGTTTAATATTGTGTACTCGGGGCACAGTCCTCATCACGGACCGGCTCCAGACTCTTATTTGCTCATGCTTGGCTATTTGAGTACAATGCCTCTTGGCGAGCTTTGCATTCGTTATAGTACTTATTTAATAGAATATTAGACGTTTTTAAATATGAGTAAACTAGACTAAACTTATATGATTAAATAGTGTGAATTAAATTTTCAAGATATTTTTTAAAGATTTAATAGACATAATACATGCATTAAGGTATATTAATGCGATTTCTTATTATTTAGTTTAAAACAAGTTTAAATATATAGAACAAAGGAGCCGTGGCAATTACATTTAACTAGAGTTAGAAACTAAATTGTAAACTATTAGAAACTAGAACTAGAACTATTAGCAGAAACTTGTATATTAGTATGTTTGGTCTTAGTATTTGATATATTATTTAAACCTTTAATTCCTATCATCCAATACAATTGTAAGCGTTAATTTATTTTTAATTTAACTTAATTTTCATAGCCACCAGTGAAAATCAATTTCCATACAAATGCAAAGAAGTTTTCCGTGTGGTGCACCCACGATCCAGTACAATCATATATTTATGTTGATAATTTCCAACATACATATATGTATAATTTTTATAACCCATAATTTTTTCTGTTACGTGTTGTGTTGATATTAACCGTGTTTGCTGATAAACTAAAACTCAAAAATCTCGACTGCGATTTCAATTAACGAGCTGTACATTACAAGCAATAAAAGTGCACAATGAGAGATCGTCTATGCTTCCGCATATAGCCTAGCGTCGCTATATACTATATTTATTGTAAGTGGTTTTTATGTGCTGTTTTAATTGAAGTAATAATAAATATACGTAAAGACCCGTGTTCGCTATGTGTCAAACTCAAACTCAAAATATCTTTATTCAAGTAGGTCTTTATAAAGACACTTTTGAATCGTCAATTTTTACACTACCACCGGTTCGGAAAGCAGTCATCTATCGAGAAGAACCGGCAAGAAACTCGATAGCTGCTCTTTTAAAATAAACAATTAATACAAAATTGTGTTACTCACAATTAAAATAACAAAGCATTGTAAGGCTACTCAAGAATTGAACTGTCCCGATGCTGAGCCAATTGCCGACACAATAAAGGGTTCTAGGGAATAAATGTGCTTTCAGTAAGTTAAAAGCTGTTCCAGTGGAAAAAAACTTTAAAGTATTCATATATATATGTTTATATACGCTTAAAAACAAAGAGAAGAGGAAATCTTTAAAAAAAAATCGCATTCTATTTTACTCTATTTTTGCCCATGCAAATTAAGTTCATTGAAACACTTTTTTTACAATCTTAATTTGTAACCGTTCACTTAATATTACAATAGGTAAGATAATAGGACCCCAACCTTTTCATAGCTACCACATTTCAAACGTGGCGTATAATTTATAAAATTGTATTCCGGTAGTCCAGTGACCAGTTACGCTCTTTTTTGTCGAGAAATATTGTAACACAAAAAAATTGTATGCACGCGACACGCGATCCCAAATAAAATGAATATCTAATAATCATCAGACGAAGCTATAAATTATAAAAATAAACGCCGCGGGCAAAAACGTTTACCTATAGATCACAATTTATCGGTTTGACCACTAATATGGGTGTGTGTCTATTTAAGAGCAAATTAAGCAGTAGAGATAATTTTTTATTTTGTTTCGGGAACGTTATTGTGTTGTTGTTACACTTGGAGATAAAAAATATTCGGCTTAAATAATATTTATAATGAATGATGTGTTATTAGTTTTAACTTATTAAATTTCATTGGCTTTAAGGTTGTGGCGACATCTATTATCACAGCTGTAAACGAAGTTATTACTTATAACAGTTTTATGTAAAACAAAAAAAAACAGAGGCCTTAAAATACGATTTAATTCGTAACATTAATAAATATAAATATTAAGTTAGGTTAGGTAATTATGCTTGATTAAACCTATAATTAATAATCAAATGATAAGTTTTACGTTTCACTAAAAATATCTTTAAAATTAGTTAAACTTTAACTATTGATCCATAGTATAATCGAAAAGCGTTAACTTATTGGTTAGAGCAATAAGGGACCCATGATTCCTTTTTTTATCTTAACGAGTCTTAATGGAACTAAAGTGAAAAATTAGTGAATTAACCTTCAATTTCACTACATATGAACGTCTTCATTTAAATACCACAAAATTCTTGCTTGATAAAGAATCTGTGGACAGTTCAATATTTACAAATGTCCATCTAAACTTTTATAAACACACCCTTATATGCATATACAAGATATTATATGTCGACTTGACATAATCCCAGATATTAACAATTTAATAAGGCATTCGTGCTGAATCGTATAATTTGCGAGATTGGCGGGAAAAACCAAAACTCAAATGGCCACAGACTAAATATTTCAAAGCGTCGCACGCTACAGTAAACATTTTTTGAAAATTATTTAAATATGATACAATACACTTTTAGTGTAAGTGTCTCCATCTATAAACTCTTGCAGCACCATTGTGTTGCTTTCAACGCCATCTATTGTTTCACTTTTGAACTGTTTACGACGTACAATACAAGCTTTTTCAATCGTTAACATACACGTTTCATAGATGGCGTCAAACACAAGTATATTGCTAATACATTTAGAAATATATTTTTGTTGGGTATTAATTCGGAGGAGCTGGTCGTCGTGATGGTCACCCTTTTTATAGGAGGGGAACACTGTTTGAGCTAGCCTCGGACGCGTCGGTTATATATTCTTCACTGATAGTTTGATTATTGATAATTTGAATCTCTCGCTTCTGATTTCTAAGAATTTTTTATTAAATATGCAAGCTAATAATTTAATTTTAAACCTATCATTATTTATGGTGATGTTTTTGAGTGGGAGTGCCATGTTGTTACTTACTAAAGTTTCAGCCGAATGGGCAGGCACGGCCGGAGAAATACCACTCTCTCACAGAAAACTGGCGTGAAGTGATACAATCGGACTTTGTTCATTTTGTACTCGCGTTTCGTTCGGTGAGTGAGATCTTCCGGTGCCCATCCTTTCACCTCCCCGTCCTCTTCCCCTACCTCTCCATTTCCTTTAAAGGCCGGCAACGCACTCACGAGCTCCCAGCCACGTGAGTGTCTATGGGCGGCGGCTTCACCTTTATGGTGGGCCACCTGCTCGTTTGCCCCCTATTCTATAAAAAAGAAAAAATGTTAAATTATTTAGTAGTATAGTTCTATAGTATACCTTCGTACCTGTAAGTTTTTTTGTGGCGCCACTGGTACTTGTGACTACTGACTTGGTTTCTTAGCTAAGTTAGTCACCACAAAGTATCAAACTTGAATACAAGCTGTAGTTGCTTTCTGGCTTCCTCTAGTTAATACTAAAATGTAATATAATTAAACTTATGCTTCACATGTTGGATACGTTGTTATTGAAAATGCGTAATTTCCCGCGTACTTTCGCAGTATTTTTTTAACAAACATTTTCACATGCCAGTAGATAATTCGCAAAATACAGGCAAACAGGTAGACATATATAATAAAATAAGTATTTTAAACCAAGTATTTTAAATAAAAATCAAGTTAGAACCCGAGGAAATCTTGAGGGGTCAAAAAAATATGTCAGGCCTCGTCAGATTTAACAACCCCATTGTGTTATTAATTTTAACGAATTTCAATAATGTTTTTTTTTTACTTTAAGCAATTCATTTAAAATTCTAAATAACGATTACGGTAGCATAGATTTTATCGTGAAAATGCCAAACAGCCCATAATTAAAAATTTCAATATTTAAACACGATTGATAGCCGAACAATGCGTAACCTAAAAGGCCGGCAACGCACTCGCGAAGTTGCCGCCCATAGACGAGTGTGTTGGCGGCCTTTAAAGGAAAATTGGGTAATGGAGGGGTAAGGGAAGAGGACTCACCGAACGAAACGCGAGTACAAAATGAACAAAGTCCAATTGCATCACTTTACGCCGGTTTTCTGTGAGAGAGTGGTATTTCTCCGGCCGTGCCTGCCCATTCGGCTGAAACTCTACGTAACAGAATTGCACTCCCACTCAAAAATTGGTGACGAAAAGATCCTTAATCAAATGCTGAGCCATTTTTTAGCTGCGTACTTTGATGTCCACTAGCTGTTGGCTCGCGATGTACAGAGCCGGACTTGCATATGGCTCGAGTCAACCTGTCTTTTAATATGCGAAGATATCTTCTACATATATATGTAAAAAAAAAAACAAATGATTTGTATCACAATTTAATGGACAAAACTGGTAATGCATAATTAGCAACACTTGACAATATTAAAAGTGCATAAGTTCACACATTTTATTACATATATGGCACAATTTAATTGGTCTTGTGCCTAATGTGGGCCATAGACAATAGAGTTCATTATTACAACAGATTTCGTAATACACAAAAATTCACAATAATCGGTCGGTAATAATTATCCAGCTTCTGAGGACCATCGTTCAAAGTGTACCAATCTTCTGGTACGACGAATCATTAAACACTAAGATTATCAAAGCTAAAAAATATATAATTTAACTTATAGATAAAAAGTTACGTATGTGTGAAACATGTGATTGTTTAAATAATATACATAAGAGATTAATGTCTTGTGTTAACAACTGATACACATATTAAAACACCAAGACATAGCCAAAAAAATATGTCTGTTGTATAAACTTATATAAGTATAAGCTTGTTTCGCCAATAGACTCCAATTTAGGAACGTTAATTTTTTGTTTTATTTCTGTGTGTAGAGTTTTTTTTTTTGTTTTATATATGATTGTTTAGTTGTTTTTTAATATTGTTTATTGTTATGCTGTGCATCCCTATAATTTATGCACTCACATGCCTTGTGTGTTTTTTTTTGTAATTTTGTGTGGGTTATGTTTGTATGTGTGTTGTTGGTGTGCCTTATTAAATAAATAAATAAACCGTACCGGGGATCGAAAACAGCACCCTTTATTTGGCATTATGTAATGACCTTAAGGTACTGCCTCATGTTCGTTAGCAGCGACCGCATCTGGTCACTCTGAAACATTCTATTGCATGAGGCTGTATCTTTACGTTCAACCTTGGTCTTTTGCCCATCGTTGTCATGACAACTGTGTACTCTCTTGCGGCGAGACATAGCCGGAGAGAGTGTACATGCTTCGGCCGAGACTTGTAAGGACCATTTAGGATCATTTAAAGGTGTGGCGAAGAGTTTGTTGCTAGTTCTTTTCGTCCGTTCCACGCCTTGATTTAGAAACTGGCAGTAAATGTAGAGTCAATATTCTTTATAGGTTTGTATATTCATAAGTGTACCATAGTTATCTATGTAAATAAAGATATTTACGATTTCAATTTGTAAGGGAAGAGTTTCTTATTCGTGTTGTCTCGTTAAGTGCACAGCCAGTCATTATACATTTGAATTGGCGCTCAATAAGTACGCTTTAATTTGACATTCAGAAACTGTATTTAATTCGATTTAGATTGCTTCAAACGCCCCTTTATACTATGGCCCACGTTATTACTATACACCAAAGATATTTATATATACAGCTAAAAAAAAACTTATCGTATAATATAATATTAAAGTATATCGAACTAAGATAATACTCAAGACTGTGTTTACGTCAATAATTGTTTTGATCGTCTTTTTATAACGCCTGTAAAGTCGAAATATTAAACACTGCTCTGTTGTGTTAGTCTATGCTTGTGCATATAGAACACACAAACAAGGAAACACACATAATATACATATATAAAGAAATTGTTATCACGTGGTATTTAAAATCTGATGGACATTTTGATTCGATAAATTAGCTAATTTATATGATTATTTCTAACATAATATACATATTAAGCATATATATATAATAAACCAGAAAATGCATACTTTGAAAGTATACTATATAAATATCTTTGGCATACATCTTACATCTATAATATCAAGGCGAGAATTTTAAAGTGCATAGAAAACCCTTAAGTGGATAAAACATAGTTTATGCTATAAAAATAAATTTTTGCTTATAAAGAGACAAAAATAGTGCTTTGTTTTTTTAAAAAAAAACCGATATTTCATTTTAAGGCTTTTCAGACAAGCCTACTGTTCTGTTACATCCTCAATGTTATCCTCATATATAAATGATTTTATTTTATAACAGGAGGTAAACGAGATGACGGGTCACTTAGAGTGATGTGCTAACCACCGCTCATGGACACCTGCAACGCCAGGCTTACGAGTGAGTTGCCGACCTTTAAAATACCATAAAAGAAACAAAGTACAACACCAGTAATCCGAACCACATACGGGATAATTGGATGTTACTACAAACCAGCATGTATTTTAAAGAGAGCTTATACAGCATTATAATTAGTAGAGCCTTCTTCTTCTGGTTATCCGGCTCGAAGGACCATATTACGGATGGTTGAATAAAACTCGAAGCGGTATTAATTAACACATTCCCTTTTTATTTATCAAACGTTAGTGGGTGCCATACAGATTACACCAGCTGATTCACTAACGTCCGTACGGCTGCGTAAATCTATCTCTCTTTATATAATTCAAAACTTAAAACTACAAAAATGGTACATAAAATACCATGCTCGCTATCCGTAACAATAATTTCAATAATAAGTATATGAAAATAATTGGTGACTTCATCTTCCAAGCATCGGGAAACCAAACAATGAAGGGACGGCCGGATTCGGTTGATCTGTTGTTCGGATAATTGGGCTCTACTGTGCTTAATAGCGCCGAAAGACAGAAATTCATCGATGTATTTACTTTTGAGTGCATAACCCAGTTATTATTTACAATTATGACCCGGGAGTGATTTGAATTTTAGATTTCACCTTTTTAGAATTTTAGAAAGGTCATCATTTTACGCATGATCCGCCCTAACATCAGTTATACATTATACATATATATATATATATATATATATATATATATATATATATATATGGTTATATTAATTGTATACATATATATATATATATATATATATATATATGTGTATGTATACAATTAATACAACCTTTTTTACAGGGACCAAACTTTTTAAATTTCTTTTAGTTTTGTGTTTTGTTTTATTTTAAGTTAATTACATTAGTTAGGTTAATATAAAGAATATATTAAATGATTGTATATATTAATATGAAATATATCTTTAAAAATTATACAACCTTATATTTGTTACATTATTTTGATGAAGTCATTCTTCAACAGGAGGTAAACGAGTAGGCGGGTTGGAGTAAGGCTTTCCAGACAAGCCTACTGTTCTGTACATCCTCAATGTTATCCTCATATATAAATGATTTTTTTTCTTTTATTTTTATATAACAGGAGGTAAACGAGATGACGGATCACTTCGAGTGAAGTGCTAACCACCGCCCATGGACACCTGCAACGCCAGGAGGCTTGCAAGTGTGTTGACGGCCTTTGAGGGAGAGGTACGGTCTTTTTTTATTAGTAATTGTTTGACGTTCTGGTGGAAATCAATACTGTTACTACGGTCCTAATTAAAACATTTTTGTTATATTAACCAAAAAGTTTTTTCCTAAATGTAGATATGGTTGGAATAGACTTGGATCTAAGGTTACAAGTGCCCATGCGTTTATAAAGGAATAAAGGAGGTGACTGGTAGTCAGTACCGGTGATCCAAGAGCTGGTGCTGTTCTCGCTCAGCGTATAAGCATCGCGATAAAGCGAGGAAGTGCCAGCATTATGGGTACTCTGCCACAGGGACCAAACTTTTTTAAATTTGTTTTACTTTTGTGGTTTAGTTTAATTTTTTAAAGTGTAATAGTAAATAAAGTTATGTAATACTAATATTTGAGTAGAGAGCACTTATGACGCGATTTAAAAAAGTCTCTTTATAAACAAATGGTTTGTAAATTATTCTAGATCTATTAATATATAGTTTTACTAATTAATTATAATAGTGATATTTTTTTTATTAAGATTAATTATATATAAAATAAATATACACATACCAATTGATATAAATCGTTTTCCAAAAAATAAAGGAAATCCGTAAAACCGTCATCTTGATTGACTTTCGAATCTCTATCGACTCTTGCTTCTCTTTTCAACTCGAAACAAATGCTGAATTCACTCTATTTTTCGGAACGTTTTGAAAATATTCTTGTTCCCATACGCTTTACAAAAATATTTTTTTTTTGTAATAAAAATACAAATTCAATTAAATTGACTAGTTTTATCTACACTTGGCACCGATAGTCGAAACAAAACGTGTGTCTAACATCAAATAATCTCAAAATGCAAGCCTTGTTCGATGACACGCGAAGGCTCTATCAAATGCAAGTAACTATAATATATAGTATAACCGTACGAGAAAGTCCATTATCTAAATACTACTTACATAAAATATTAATATAACCCATAAAGTGACAATTGTCTATTTGGATCGTTCGTGATGCTGCGGTGTAAAAAGGGGAAGTTATTATCTCGGAAAGTTTCTAAAGAGTGATGCTGCCCGTTTGTATTTATTTTTAATTATTTGCAAAAATCTTGAAAAAGCAAGTTTAAATGCTTGCAAATATAATATTTTATTAAGTACCTGAAATACCGTGAAATCATCCACAAACAATCCCGGTCGCAAACATTTAACTGTGATTATATTTCTCCAAGTCGTGAATACATATTAAATAGGTGATAAATCTATAGCAGAGTGAGATCTTTAGCCGAGTGAAATCTAAAGCCGAGTGAAATCTAAGGCCGAGTGAGATTTATAGCCGAGTGAAATCTATAGTCGAGTGAAATCTAAAGCCGAGTGAGATTTATAGCCGAGTGAAATCTAAAGCCGAGTGAGATTTATAGCGGAGTGAAATCTATAGCTGAGTGAAATCTATAGCCGAGTGAAATCTATAGCCGAGTGAAATCTATAGCCGAGTGAGATCTATAGCCGAGTGAAATCTATAGCCGAGTGAAATCTAAAGCCGAGTGAGATCTATAGCCGAGTGAAATCTAAAGCCGAGTGAGATCTTTAGCCGAGTGAGATCTATAGCCGAGTGAAACCTAAAGCCGAGTGAGATCTATAGTTTAGTGGTCTCGTTCAAATATCGCTCTCTAAGAGGCCGGGCCGCCGATCAATCAGCGCAATTTCCTCCGGCTCCCTCGAACTACACCCGAACTGTCCATTCTTGAAGTCATCGCTCATCTCCAGCAGTTCGACCTCAACGCCAGTCTCATCTTTATCGACCGCTGTCCTGCTCGGATAGCGGTCCAGCTCCTGTCAGGTGGCCTGTATCTCCTCCAGCTGGTGTTCCTCCTCGTGCAGGTTCTTGTCAGCCAGTCTGAAGCTCTCGAGGAACTCGTTGAGATCTACCAGGCCATCTTTATTGATGTCCATCAATCGGCAGATGTCAACCAACTGCTCTTGTGTTAGCGGATTGGGCATGTATTTACCGATCAATTGGCACGCCTCGGAAAACTCTTCGAGCGTTATGTATCCTGTCCGTGAGCAAAAAATATAACCAAAAATCAAGTAAAAACCAACTTGTGTTATGACGGAGGTGTGTGGTATAAACATTTATAAAAAAAATTATCTAATGTAATCACATTTGCATACTGAAACATTCAGGTAAAAAAAGAAAATAAACCCCTGAGATGGCGCATTATTAAATCCCGGAACTTAATTTGCGTCAAGTCAGCAATAAATCGACAAAAAAACGCTCAACTCAATACTGTTTTTTCACGTATTCAGAGATTTCGTCCTTAATTTTTAAAGCTTCTCTGAATGAAATATACAAAGATTGCAATGGAAGACATTTTTTTAATGAATTCAAAACAAAAGACGATCACTGATTGTGTATGAATTATATGTTTTATCGATAATATGTTGGGTATAATATCAATAAAAAATGTATTGTGTCTGTTACATGTGAAATATTAGAACGTACCCGAGTTGTCTTTGTCCAAAATCTTAAATATCGTTTCCAGACTCTGTTTGTTCTTATAAAGGGTTTCAGCCACCGTTTGGGTGTCAGATTTACGCCCGAATTTCTGTAAAAAATATCCTCTTACTCAATAATATAATATAAAAGTTCTATGCCAGTAACAGTAACAGTTTAGTTTGATTCAGTGTAAGGTAGGACACTGAATTCATTCTATAAAACTTAACGGAGCTTTTATGTAAAAGTGACCAAAAGAAACATCGCACGTTATCAAAATAGAAAATTAAATTTGCCTTACGTCAGTTCAAATTCTTAAATTAATTCCTGCATAGGAAAAATTACAGAGGCCTCATTATTAACATGAATAATTTTACGGTCAAAAAAGTCAACAAAATTGTTGGGCACACCTCTGTGTGTGTACATGTATGTATGTATGTATACAACTTTTTTTTAATATTCCAGGATGTGGTCTGATATACGGGAACTATCCTAGTCCACGCATCCACCTGTTATATGTATATTTAGATTAATTTTTATTTTAATTGTGAGTAACACAATTTTGTATTAATTGTTTATTTTAAAAGAGCAGCTATCGAGTTTCTTGTCGGTTCTTCTTGATAGATGACTGCCTTCCGAACCGGTGGTAGAGTTTATGACGAATCAAAAGTGTCTTTATAAAGACCTACTTGAATAAAGATATTTTGAGTTTGAATATACATATAACATTTAGAATATGGATGATTTTAAAGACTTACATTGAAAAAATAAATATTTTTCATTGCTATTGAAAATCATAGCTTTTTTATACTAGTTTGATATAATATCATACGAGAAATTACATTACATCACAAGAAAATATACATATTTTAACCTTACGTTAATAAAAATAGCTAAACAGACACGAAGATACTTGTGTGATATTTCATGTTTCTATGAGTGTCAAAAATGCAGTAGATTTAGGAACTTTTTAAAACTTTTATTAAGCCATTAAGCCTTGATAATGTACCAAAATCTGTTATCCTGTTGCTTACATCTGAGGTATCGTGGCTACACGTGAGTACAGTGATTTTCCCCAACTATTGGGGAGCTTCTGTCATAGTTTTTAAGCATAATTATACTTACATTAGCGGACAAATCGAATGTGTCCATGTATCTAACTCTCCTCGTCTCCGGATCCGTCCGCACCAGCTTATCTTTCAACATCCGCCACGGAAGTCCTAAATGCGTTGTCTCCTCCATTGCTGTGCACCAGTCACTTATTGATATAAAACCTTGAAAAATATTGATTTAAGATGTTACTCACGTTAAACGGTCATATGTAACTTGAGTTGACTGACCAAATATCGTTTCAAATGAAATTTAGGATCAAAAATAAAATGTTACAATTAAAAATATAAAAAATACTGCCAGTTCTATAAATCAAAGACTACCAATCAATAGCGTAGTGAGGACGAAATAAACTTTCCAAGCAAGCAAGTGTTGAATAAGAGATGTGTAAGCACGACAACATAAATCCAAGTCTTTGAAATAAAGTGTTCATACTATTTTATTCAATTACTAAACTATTTGTGAATTCTCTATGTACAGTCTCTACGTATGTTTATTTCCAATTCACGGTTTAACTATTGAATTCATTCATATTTTAATTTTACCTTAAAACAAAGCAAGAACAATGTATAATCATTGTCTTTGTTGTTTTTAATTCTTTTGTATAAAAGTATCAAAGAGATGTACTGTATCTCTTTTGGAATTAAAGTCAAAGATACCTTGCACAATGAAAACATAATTCGTTTCGTAGTTTGCTACAATTGAGTCCCAGTTCCAGTTTTCAATGTGTCAGAGGAAATATATTAAACCACAATTATTTGGGAAATTGAAAAATTATAAGACACGAGCCTCCTTTAACGTATTTTTTTAATTTTTAATAAAGCTTTAACGGATACTATAAAAAGTAAATGCGTTACAACTCCTTTGATAATATATATATTTTTTGTGGACAATCAATTAAAAAAAAAGACTAAAGAGACCAAAAGCTTTCTTGAACTCAGAATCATTAATAATATTCATGGATAGTCTTTCAAATGAAAGCGATCCTTTGTCCCAAAGTACAGATAAATGTTTCAGAAAATTTCTTTAATAAGTTACGCGTGGGAGTGACAATTCAGATAGCCCTCATCACTGACGCTTATTCCAAATTCAAAAGACCCACTTAGCGTTGACTTATACCATTTGAATACGATGAATTTGTAATGTGAGGTCATAGAATTTACTTCACTTGATTTTTAGCTTTATTTTTACAGATTTGATCAAAATAAACTTTAAAAGGCAAAAAATGATTAAGAAAAGTGTACTGCACATTAATTATTATAAGGTTTTATATAGTGCAAGATATCAGTAAACAAGGATACTTTTATTTGCAATTGACAATAATGAATCGGTCGTTAAATGAAACATAAAAAAGCTCAGTATGATAAAAATAACAACAATGCTGCTTGGTAATGAATTTTAGTAATGAATTGTTCTGGTCAGTTTGTTAATGACTGCAATAAGATTGTATTAAGTACAGAAAAAGATTGAGTTTCTTGTGGGTTCTTCTCAGCTTAGGGCAATGAAGCAAAACTAAGTTTTAGTGACGCTCAAAAATGTTGCAACGAATCCTAATTGAATAAGAGTTTTTGTCACACTAAGTTATAATCTATGAATAAAACCTTACCACAGTTCTCCGGGTCCACACTTCGAAAGGTACCCTCCAACTGGCGTCGTGCCAGCACAATGTGACTATGCAGCTCCCTCATGGCTGACGATTCAACAAGGCCAACTCTCTGTCTGAACGTCAAACGACGTGTGCGCGATACAGCCGCAGTGTACTGTACGAATTGACGCTCCAAAGCGTTACCACATAGCTTCAAATATGCACCCTTGTTTGAACCAAGCTCGTAGTAGTTGGATGCCGAAAATATTGTTATCACCTGAAAATCAACACATTTTTTTTATGCATTTGTTTTTATTTATTTATTTTACGGACACAAAACAGACACATCGCAAAAAATACAATAACAGAAAGAGATATATGACAAAAATACAGAGGCATCCTGAAACATGTTTCACAGATAAAATATGTTATATACACAGTCACAAGTACAGAAACAACAAAACGCCACGGAAAGAAAAGCAAAAACAAAAAATAAAAAATTCTATAAATTAAAAGTTGCATACCTTATTACAAACACCAAAGGAGAAGTAAAATATAAGATATATTGTTAATACTATATAATACACATACATTTTCTATAACAGTGATTTCATTTTGATTCTATATTACGCCTGAACGCATAAGACGGGCACGAAAAAATGTCTATATCAAGAAAGTTATCGTTAAACGTTTTAAATAGTCTGTGTAATGGCACACGAAAACCGAAGTTTTTAGACGAGATTAGAAAAGTATTGAACAAAGTTTCAGAGCATAATATTAGTCAGTAACAATTTAAATTTTGGTGTTATTTTACTTACAACATAATTTAAAGGTATATTATATAGAAATATGCATCCTAACACGTTTCACAGATACGATAAAAAAAACAAGTTATATACAATCGCAATGCATATTCACGGATAAATAAATCGTACAAAAGAGGTAATATATGACGGCGAGTTTGAATAGCGAACGAGGTGTTGTCAACTGTCACTGTTGACGCAGTTCGCTCTGACACAACACCACGACATAGTATTGTAAAGCCGAGTATCGACTTCTCGCGGCAAACCAACGAACATTAGCTCTCGCGGCGCCCGCGCAATATGGGTACTGCGTCGGCGCGCGCGGCAACTCGAACGCGACGTACCACTTTGTGTCAGCTTTTGACGGCGCGGCAAAGGGGTGTCATTGCGTTGTTCTCGCGCAATTGTGACGGACCTGACGCATTTTTAGTGGATATGCGCGTCAAAGACGTGGATAACAAGAAGTGTCGTACTTTAATTAGATTATATGACACAAAACAATTCTATTAATAATTCTTTATTGTTTCATAAATAGCTTCGTATCTCAAGTCTTCTATTAGTCTGATACTACTATGTAGCTTCTGTTCATATATAGATATTTTTTTCATCTACCATCGAGCTTAATAATATGTTAATTAATGAATAATAATAAAAGCAGCAGCGGCACGTCGCCGACGTGATACGTCCATGGTTGCCGCGCACAAAATGAATGCCCGTTCACGGATTGGCTGCCACGCTTTAATGAAATTGTGCGCAAAAAATGGCTCACGAACCAGTACACAGATCTGCCGCGGTCAAACAATGCTCGCGCGGCCGCCGCGCGAAGTCGATACGCGGCTTAAGACTTAATCGGTTCCCATGATGACAGTGCGTTAAATGTTTGGTGTAGTGTCTTTTAAATTAGCGTCTCAGATTATAAAACTTGTGATTATATTTCGTGAATTATTGGAACCTAAGCCATGTGCTAATGTCTCCTCACCAGAATTTATATACTTGTCTGAACCTTCTTGTTTCTTTATATATATGAACAGAAAAATAATAAAACAAACTTAACTACAGTACATTTTCAGAGAAGCGTGAATTTAATTTTCCAAATCATACCTGAACGCACCAGGGGTCATGAAAACAGGTCTAACTCAACAAAACAAATAAAAAGCTTTATATTTTAAGCTTTAAATGCGATTCCTGTATCTATTATTATATTCCTTTTAGGACTTTTGCAACATTTGTAACATGATATGTTATGAGCCTGATTATGTTACTAAATATGTGTGTATGAACTACCACAGTTTAAAAAAATGTTTTACTCAGTTAACCATTACAATTGTGTTACCCGGGCTCACATGAAGATACCTAGCTATTAAAGAAAAATCAATTCTTTAAAAAAAATCCTAAAACCAGCTAACGTACGGATATACTGACACAACCACAACGCCTTTTATCAAAAAAATCTATAGATTTTCATAAACTCATTAAATATATTTGGAATTGAGCTGTTTAAACAAACACAATATTTAATCGACAATCCCGAGAATAAAAACTGCAACCCGACACACGTACATCATTTCGTACTTGACTTGTCCGAAACTTTTGCCCCTTCTGACCTTCCTATTTAACTTAAGCTCGGAAGCTAAAGTTCACCCTTCTTTTGTTTGTCTATCAAAGCTAACCGTATTACTAAAAGACAAAATGTAAATATGGGTGATCTTTTAACAATATGTTTGGGATGAATAATTCTTAAATAAATAATGTTGTAAATAATAACCATGATGCTTATCTGTGGTATTATTGATATGCGACACAAAACACACCATACTGACAAAACCAAATTTACTTTTATCTCATTACTTACTGAATGAAATTACTTGTATGACGTCTAAATACGGAATTTCTTTTATCGCTTATGATACAGGCTTGGCCTAGTTCATATGTTAATATACGAATACAGTGTAAACTCTATATAACACTGAATGCATTTCATGTCGTTATAGACAATGGTCGTTAAATGGATACTTTTATCTTATTACTTAAATTTAATGTAAATAATTAAATTAGTTGTATGAGTACGTCTTAATACGTAGTATTTCTTTCATAAAACAACTAAAGGTACAAACTCGGCCTATTTTATATGTTAATATACAAATACAGTGTACTCTCTATATAACGTCACTGATGGCATTTCATGGCGTTGTATAATGGTCGTTAAATAGAAAAAAAAGTCATTGTATGGAATACAAGCTAAACCAACAATTGTGTCATTTTATCGACTGACGTTACATGCAGTTTACACTGTAACAATATTAATAAGATAAGCTTAACTTTGTGTATCATTTCTAGATCCATTTAAAAAATATATACCCACATTTCCATCGTGAAGTAACTCGTATCCTCCAGGCTTGCACTCATGGCTCCGGACGATAAAGCTCAATTTATTCTTCTGCAGGAAACTGACAGTAACATCCGGGCCAAAGTATGTTCCAGCACCACGCAGAGCATTGGCGACGCAACCACCAGTCGTTTGAGGATCCGACCACAATATGTCAAATACCTGACAAAAAAAAATTTAATATTTACCTATGCATTTAATATGACCTATAGCCCGACATTAAGACTCGGTAGGCGAAATATTATATCATCATGATTTAAGTAAAAGTTTTAAAACTCACGAATTAAACAAATGAAGAAACTGGATATCTAACAAAACAGCGAGTGAATGAAAGTTATATTTGACGCAATTGTTTTTTTTTTTAAACAGATAGTTAATATCGTACCATTAAAAACTGTGTACCTTGCATTTACAACCACCTCCCAGTTTTAAGTAGAAAACTTTCATCTATATTTCAAGGTAAGTTTAGTATAAAAAAAGTTAACAAAACATCTTATGTAATTGAATGAGTAACAGTACCTATACATAACAATTGAAGGTCTTTCAATGAGATAATTTAATTACAGGCTATTATGTATTAATATAATGGATTACACAAATGTATATAACACTGAGTTGCGTATTGTCCATGTGATTGTATACAATTAAATTCATATTATATTAAGAGTTGAATTATTACAATGCTTACACTGCTAAGTTATTTTAATTGTCAGTAACACAATTTTTGTATTAATTGTTTATTTTAAAAGAGCAACTATCGAGTTTCTTGCCGGTCCTTCTCGGTAGATGACTTCCGAACCGGTGGTAGTGTTTATGACGAATCAAAAGTGTTTAATAAAGATATTTTGAGTTTGAGTTTGAATTAATCTTTGCTGACAACTAATATTAAAACATTTTCGTTTTATCAATTCTAAAATCAACATCGTTAGCCGCATATTATAGTCAGCCAGGATTATTCGAGAAGGTTTTATTGTAAACTTTTAAAAGTTCCAACCAGGATTAGATTACGGTTTGTACGCCTGAATTGATTATCCAATATATAAAATTCTCGTGTCACAATGTTTGTTCCTTTACTCCTCCGAAACGGCTTGAACGATTCTCATAAAATTTTGTGAGCTTATTGAGTAGGTCTGAAAATCGGCCAACATTTATTTTACATCGGCTAGTTATGTATCATATTATATAATCACCCATGTTAATGTGAGATATATATACATAGAATATACGCCCGCGGTAGTTAAATAATACTACTAAGCGGATCATAATGTTCATATCAAAGATCTCTTGCGTCGTTCACTTTATTCACGCTATAAACGAAAGTTTTTTTTTTTCATTCCAGTAATGGCCGTTATCAGAGTTTTTATGGTTGAGTTAGCATTAAAGCCAATCGTATCACACATATTTCATATGAGAGAGAAATTCAATGATTCTACGAAAATAAACCACATACTTTCATGGTTCATATGCTACGCAATCAACTTTATTGCTTTTTTATTAAGAGAATAAAGAGATAGAGAAATAGTTAAAAAAGAAATTGCTTTTGCTACATTACATAGCTTGAATGTAACTTCTACGATTCTCGTAGAGCGCTGCGGTATTCGTAGCGTCGTAGCAGCGCTACGAGTCTTCTATAAGACCTTACGTATCAAACATTGATAAAACTTTTCTCGCAGTCTTGCCTTGTTCCAGGTCCCTCATGCAAGAACAAGCTACGGCCAAAACTCAGTCTTGTGTCGCGCAGCCAGAACTTACAATGAGTCCTATCTGTCCTTGGATATATTTGGTCTAAGAAGAAATTCTTAAAAAAAAAAACTAAGATTCAACCTCGCACACTCACTCACACAGCAACACCATTGCACACACTAATACACACACCCACTTAAACGCTCCTCACTTGATATACTCCACTTGTTCATATGTATATATATTTTTTTATTATTCTTGTTTCTGATCTTAGATTTAATTTCTGGTTCTATGTTTTAAACTTATATTGGCTTTGCTTTTTATCTATTCTTTATTGTGCAAACTTTTTTGATATGATGTATGGGTTTAAGAAATAAAGTAAAAAAATAAAGAATCCACGAGAAACGGTGGTCAGCGGTGTCATTCTCTGGTGTTAGTTTTTTTACAATTATCTTACTGTGATAACCATCAATTAGTAAAAATAACAATATCGCAATTTTCTGTCATCGATCCTCACAGCTGTAATACATTTGATACGCACACTATGCCACAGAATGATTGTAATAATATGACAACATATTTATTTATTTACACTTTATTGCACTTTAACAATACAAGTAAATGAAGTTAATAGATGTTAGAACATATAAGAGCAACGGGCGGCCTTATCGCTAATAAGCGATCTCTTCCAGACTATAGAGCATTAGTAGGGCTCTATAATTAATATTACGGTGATCTGTGGCAAAGGTCACTCAACCGTTTGTGGATCGTGGATAAAAACTTAGATGTACGCCATTTTTATTGCAACGCAATAATCATTAAATGGTATATGGCGAGGAGGCTGACATGTCATGACCGAAACATAGTAAATATATATAGGAGACTGGTATAAGATGCCAATACTCATATAGATTTAACGTCAGTAGATTATTATATGAAGTGTTAACAATATCTATGGATTGTCTATGTTGTGTTTATTTTATCCTTGTAGTTATCAAGTGTACGTCATGAGAGTGTCTGAAGAGTGCAATTTAAGGTATCAAAGTGTGCACTCCAGGGTACAATTTTCTTCTTATAGCTAAGGCTACGAGGATTCCAAAGTACATCGTATTTACTTTTATATCTTGTCAGTGTTCGTTTTTATTATTGACAATAAAGACTATATTTTTAATTTTTATTTGTTTTAATAGAAGAGGGGGCAAACGAGCAGGAGGCCCACCATAAAGGTGAAGTCGTTATTGTTACAGTTCCAATTATATTTCACTATATAAATAAATTGCTGTATGATTATTATATGTACGACCATAATATACATTCATCTGTTCACTGATCGAAAGGTAAAATGAAAATAAAAAAATGGATATGATTATTATAAACATTTATAAAGAGTTATATATACATTATAATAATGTGTATAAACGAAGCTTGTAAAATATATATAAAGCCTCATATTCATTGTTTCGCTTAATAAAACCATTGCATATCAGAGTTTTGTATCTAAAAAGTTTATTATACGTGCCTCATAGTAAGCAAACAAACCCCGATAAAATACTCATACAATTTTACACTGAGAACGAATGAGGTGGAAAATATTAATGTGTACACAAGTGTCAATTTTCCGCATTATAATAACTGTATTAAACGAGTAATTATCCTCGATCAAGGAGCTGACATTGTGCCCTACTTTCTAGAGACCTCTATTAAAATTAATATTTATTATTATTTAATGGTGTCACACATTCGATATCAATGTTAAGTATTTACACGAACGTGTTTAACCTTAGTTGCAAGTTCTCAAACAAGATTTGTTTATAAAATTAACGAAGCCATTACTAAAAAAGTTTTACTTATATGTGGAAATACTTTTAATTGTACGTTTTAAAATGAAATAATAACAAATAAAATGGAACGCGGATGAGTGAAAAGGATGTATGTGCGACGAGAGGAGCGAAAGAGATGGAGTTACGGTGATAAGTAGTGGAACATGTTATACAGTAGCAAATAGATATTTCATTTTATGACACTATCCCATATCCCATTTCTATCCCTATTTTATTTATTATGTAGTTTATAAATATAAAGGCTTTCCTCTATAAGTAGGCATAGAGAGCACATAATAACTCTATATATAAGAAAAACACACCAGAATTGCAGGCGTTGTCTCATATTATCCCGTTTGACACCTTACTTTTGTACCCTAAATTTATATAAGAAAACCTTTTATAAATCCAATAAAACTTTTACCATAGAGCACTGATCGTAGAATTTTTTAAACTTAAAGCTTTTCTAGGCTTTCTATATATTTAAATTAATGATTTCAAAAAATTCAATATTTAATATACAACCACGCCATTTATTGCGTATCACCCAGATATATTCAATCTCTATATATATATAAAACTCTTCCTTTACTCAGTGACTGACAGACAACGCACAGCCGAAACTACTGGCAGTAAAAAGCTGACATTTGGCATGTAGGTTCCTTGAGATGTGTGATGGAGCACTAAGAAAGGATTTTTAGAAATTCAACCCCTAAAGGGGAAAAAAGAAGCAAAATCGTTTCTAAGAAATTTTTTTATTCCTTGGGTTTATTTACTTGAAATTTGTAACTAACACGTACATAGGCAAAAAAATAAGGTTGTCATTATATTTTTTTTTAAACTACCCCCTTGGGGGTTGGAAAGGGGCAAAAACGTTACTATGAATAATCTTATTCCTTGGTTATAATAAATAGTAATTACTAACAAAATAAACAAAGCTAAACTTAAAAAAAACAACTTTTAATACTATCACGCGTGCAAAACAATGAATCACCAAGCGATTAGCTATTACAAAACGCCTTTATCGTGTCCCAAGAGTCTACAGGTTTCAACTGTATTATTCATGGAATTGTTGTTTGCCCTAGAAAAGTTGTTTCTCTAGCCGCGTATGAAAAATTACTTTGTATAATTAAAAACCGTTGGAGCAACATTAAGTGACCCATATATAGTGCTGTGGCTGACTTGTACCCACTTTAGTCGGGCCCGATATGTTATCAATGCTTTTTCATTGTATTGTATTATTTTATTTTATTTCTTAAACCTATACAGCTTATTCCAAAAAGCTTACACAATAAAAATAGATCAACAACAAAGCCAAAACAAGACTTAGAATTACTATCGAATATAGAATCCAAGATCAGAAAAAAATAATACAACAAAAAAAAATATAAATATAAAATATATACATATGAACAAGTGCAGTATATTATGTAAAGAACGAGCATTTAAGTGTGTGTGTGTGTGTGTGGGTGTGTGTGTGTATTAGTGTATTACGAAAGTATTTTTAGGTCCCAAGTCATGCATGTAGGTTAGAGTGTTTTTTGGCTCCATAATAAAGTAGTATGCTTTATCACATGTTTAAGAGCACATAGTGGTATAACAACGCAGGAGCGTTTCGTCCTTCACGACGATAGCTCACTTCTTACTTCAGGTGGACAAAAGCATTCTCTTTTATAGCATCGGTTTCATGCAGGTGCCAGCGTAGTTGCGTCTTGGGTTCTTTAGAATAAATCATCTTGTTTACCAACCGCACGTGTCCCCTGTTACTAGGCGCCGACATGTACGTTTCTTTTTTGTTGTCCTTGTTTTGAAATTTTTTTTATTATGTATAATGTTTAGGGACATTATTTTTTATTTTATTACAAGACCGCGCGGCAGATATCTCACCCACTGTGGACCAGATCAGGTCCGCAGAGGGAGGGCCGGGCATTTAAGTGTTAACGAATGTCGGCGAGCCGGGAAGGATAACGGGCGAAAGTGATGATGACATCATGATTATCACGACCGCTCTGACAAGAGCGTAACGAAGGAGAAGAAGACAAGAATTTTATTTTATAAAAAAAAGATAAAACAGTAACACACTTCACCCACATACAAATCAATTACAAATACAAAACATTAGAAACATATAATCTTCAAATAGTTAAAATTAAAAGACAAAGAATACATGGAAAGTATACTAAACTAGCATAAAATGAAAGTTCGTTAAAACTGTAATACTAAACTGTCATTTAAATTCTTAGTGCATATTTACCCTTAAATAACTAACATAAAGTATAGAACTAAGTAACTCGGATCACGAATTGTATTCAGAAACCGCGACTCTGTGACAAGCTTTTCACCTGCCAAAGACATTTTGATAATAAACGAGAGGTAATGTTGACCTGCTTTCGTAAGTGCGACGTGAAAAATAAGCTTTGCAACATAGAAAAGCTCCCAAGTTGAGAATGAACCAGAGTTTTCTCTGTTACACAAACCGTATCTCTTCAAAATATCTCTGTTAAGGGTAAACCATAAATTTTGTTATCATACATTTGGTATGTTGTATATAAATGTATACATACCACTAAGTTTTCAAGTCACCGTCTGGATCAAAAAACAATATCATTACACAAAATTACGATCTTGTGCCTTCTCCGTAGGATCAATTATTAAGTTGAAAGCTTGAACCACTTCGCGAAAGCTTTTTAGCACCCTTTGAACAAGTCATGTGTTACAGATCAAAATAATTGTTGCCTTGTCTGCCACAACCTTCAATTAGCTTTAAATTAATATTGATATTTTTCCTCAAACTAATATACTATTGATTAAAATCAACCATAATTTGGTGTAATATAATTACTGTAATGCGAGTTACCTACCTAGTTTTGACTTGCAAATAATTATGACTAGAGAAAAGTTTAAAATATGACATAAAAGGCGATTCTTATATAAACGGATAAAGTTTTAAGCTTCAAAATGTATTTACAAAATGACTTTGAAAGCTTTCAGTTAAGAGTATCATTTACTTTAATTAAGTGTTACCGAATGTGGTACTTTAAATTCATGTTGTATTTCTCGACAACATGTTGCGAGATAAGGTCCTTCAAGAAATGAGCGTATCATTTACTAAAAGGCCGGCAACGCACTTACGTACTCCCAGCCACCCAAGTGTCTATGGGCAGCGACTTCCCTTCACCCCCGTTTGCTTCTATAAAATTGTGGGGGTTAAATATAAATCGAAGCAGAGGTTAATACATTTAATTCTTATTTATCAGACGTTAGGGTGCCATACAAATTACACCAGCTTATTCACTGACATCCGTCCGGAACGGCTGCGTAAATATATCTTTAAAAAAAAACTAATGCTAATCTATAGCTAATCAATGATGCAGCGACCCGCCGAGACCGTACCCCGGTCAAACTCAAACTCAAAATATCAATATATGAATCGTCAATTTTTACACAGCTACCGGTTCGGAAGGCAGTCATCTAACGAGAAGAACAGGTAAGAAACTCGATAGCTGCTTAGTTTCAGCAACATCCGGTTGCCAGCTTCGCCTATGCCTTCTCTAAAAGACCACGCTCGATATCATCAAAAAGTATAAAACAAAAATGATTTTGAAGCAATATAGTTATCCGCTTGGTTGGTAATAATGTTACTGTCACACTTTGTGAACACGTCCTAACTCAATTGTACGCGTTAAGATCGACATAAATTGGTCGAGTTGGGTAAAGCGAGATATGTTTGGTTATCGGCTTCAGTGAACCTATACGCATATAAATACAATTTTATTAGGGATCAATTGTTCTTGCGTAGTTAGGCAAGAACAATTGAACGCAGTTGCGTTATAATTATGATGTTAATAAACGGTGGATAATTGGGTTTATAATTTAATAATCACTTTGACATTATTATCATTTTTTTCCAACCAGTGTTTAAAACCTATTCGTCACTCTTCAAAAAAGATGCCAAAAAATAGAAAGGCGTTTGACTGGAAACTAGATGCATTATGCCTTGTCGAAGGGAGATAGGATCTTAACATAGCTTAACATATCTTTTTCAATTCAAACCAATTAAATCAAAGCATTTAAAATCAAAATTGTTTTGTTTAATATGAATTTCGAATCTCGTTTTAATTTTATTTATTTACCAACAACAAGACGGCGTAGGATTAAACAATCTCTCTATCTCTATCTATCTATACCTATATATCTATCTATCTATCTATCTATCTCTATCTCTCTATCTATCTATCTATCTATCTACCTATATCTATTTCTCTCTCTATCTAGCTATCTACCTATCTCTATCCATCTCTCTATCTATCTATATCTATATCTATCTACGTATCTCTATCTCCGTACCTATCTATCTCTCTATCTATCTTTCTATCTCTATCTATCTCTATCTATCTTTCTATCTATCTATCTATCTATCTTTCTATATATCTATTTTTCTATCTATCTTTCTATCTCTCTATCTCTATCTATCTATCTATCTCTCTCTATCTGTTTATCTCCCTTTCTCTATATACCTATCTCTATCTCCCTATCTATCTATCTCTCTATCTCTATCTCCCTTTCTCTATATACCTATCTCTATCTCCCTATCTATCTCTCTATCTCTATCTCTATCTCCCTATCTATCTATCTCCCTATCTATCTATCTCTCTATCTATCTATCTCTCTATCTATATATCTATATCTGTCTCTATATCTATGTCTCTATCTACCTATCTCTATCTATCTTTCTATCTATCTATCTATCTATCTACCTATCTATCTCTCTCTATCTGTTTATCTATCTATCTATCTATCTACCTATCTCTCTCTATCTGTTTATCTACCTTTCTCTATATACCTATCTCTATATCTCTCTATCTATCTCTATCTCTCTATCTCTATCCATATCTCTATCTATCTATCTATATCTATCTACCTATCTCTATCTCCGTACCTATCTATCTCTCTCTATCTGTTTATCTCCCTTTCTCTATATTCCTATCTCTATCTCTCTATCTCTATCTCCCTATATATCTATCTCTCTATCTCTATCTACATATATCTATCTATCTCTCTATCTCTATATACCTATCTCTATCTCTCTATCTCTATCTCCCTATATATCTATCTCTCTATCTCTATCTACATATATCTATCTATCTCTCTATCTCTATCTCCCTATCTATCTATCTATCTATCTCTGTATCTATATATCTATATCTCCCTATCTATCTATCTCCCTATCTATCTATCTCTCTATCTATCTATCTCCCTATCTATCTATCTCTCTATCTACCTATCTCTATCTATCTTTCTATCTATCTATCTATCTATCTATCTACCTATCTATCTCTCTCTATCTGTTTATCTATCTATCTATCTATCTACCTATCTCTCTCTATCTGTTTATCTACCTTTCTCTATATACCTATCTCTATATCTCTCTATCTATCTCTATCTCTCTATCTCTATCCATCTCTCTATCTACCTATCTATCTCTCTCTATCTGTTTATCTCCCTTTCTCTATATACCTATCTCTATCTCTCTATCTCTATCTACATATATCTATCTATCTCTCTATCTCTATCTCCCTATCTATCTATCTCTCTATCTCTATCTACATATATCTATCTATCTCTCTATCTCTATCTCCCTATCTATCTATCTCCCTATCTATCTATCTCTCTATCTATATATCTATATCTGTCTCTATATCTATGTCTCTATCTACCTATCTCTGTCTATCTTTCTATCTCTATCTATCTCTATCTATCTTTCTATCTTTCTATCTATCTATCTATCTATCTTTCTATATATCTATTTTTCTATCTATCTTTCTATCTCTCTATCTCTATCTATCTATCTATCTCTCTCTATCTGTTTATCTCCCTTTCTCTATATACCTATCTCTATCTCCCTATCTATCTATCTTTCTATCTCTATCTATCTCTGTATCTATATATCTATATCTCCCTATCTATCTATCTCCCTATCTATCTATCTCTCTATCTATCTATCTCCCTATCTATCTATCTCTCTATCTATCTATCTCCCTATCTATCTATCTCTCTATCTATCTATCTCCCTATCTATCTATCTCTCTATCTATCTATCTCTCTATCTATATATCTATATCTGTCTCTATATCTATGTCTCTATCTACCTATCTCTATCTATCTTTCTATCTATCTATCTATCTATCTACCTATCTATCTCTCTCTATCTGTTTATCTATCTATCTATCTATCTACCTATCTCTCTCTATCTGTTTATCTACCTTTCTCTATATACCTATCTCTATATCTCTCTATCTATCTCTATCTCTCTATCTCTATCCATATCTCTATCTATCTATCTATATCTATCTACCTATCTCTATCTCCGTACCTATCTATCTCTCTCTATCTGTTTATCTCCCTTTCTCTATATACCTATCTCTATCTCTCTATCTCTATCTCCCTATATATCTATCTCTCTATCTCTATCTACATATATCTATCTATCTCTCTATCTCTATCTCCCTATCTATCTATCTATCTATCTCTGTATCTATATATATCTATATATGTCTCTATATCTATGTCTCTATCTACCTATCTCTATCTATCTTTCTATCTATCTATCTATCTATCTCTCTATCTCTATCTCTCTATCTCTATCTCTCTATCTCTATCTCTCTATCTCTATCTCCCTATCTATCTATCTCCCTATCTATCTATCTCTCTATCTATCTATCTCCCTATCTATCTATCTCTCTATCTACCTATCTCTATCTATCTTTCTATCTATCTATCTATCTATCTACCTATCTATCTCTCTCTATCTGTTTATCTATCTATCTACCTATCTCTCTCTATCTGTTTATCTACCTTTCTCTATATACCTATCTCTATATCTCTCTATCTATCTCTATCTCTCTATCTCTATCCATCTCTCTATCTACCTATCTATCTCTCTCTATCTGTTTATCTCCCTTTCTCTATATACCTATCTCTATCTCTCTATCTCCCTATATATCTATCTCTCTATCTCTATCTACATATATCTATCTATCTCTCTATCTCTATCTCCCTATCTATCTATCTCTCTATCTCTAATTACATATATCTATCTATCTCTCTATCTCTATCTCCCTATCTATCTATCTCCCTATCTATCTATCTCTCTATCTATATATCTATATCTGTCTCTATATCTATGTCTCTATCTACCTATCTCTATCTATCTTTCTATCTATCTATCTATCTATCTATCTACCTATCTATCTCTCTCTATCTGTTTATCTATCTATCTATCTATCTACCTATCTGTCTCTATCTGTTTATCTACCTTTCTCTATATACCTATCTCTATATCTCTCTATCTATCTCTATCTCTCTATCTCTATCCATCTCTCTATCTATCTATCTATATCTATCTACCTATCTCTATCTCCGTACCTATCTATCTCTCTATCTCTATCTATCTACCTATCTATCTCTCTCTATCTGTTTATCTCCCTTTCTCTATATACCTATCTCTATCTCTCTATCTCTATCTCCCTATCTATCTATCTCTCTATCTCTGAAAAAAACCCTCTATTTCTGTCAAAGTCAAAATCATTTTATTCAGTAAGTTGCATAGTACCATTTTAAAACGTCTTAAATCTCAATGATTCTACGCCTGTTCGTGCGCGACCAAACGGAGAAGGAGCAGACAAGAAACTCGGCTTGAATGACTTTTTGGTAATGATCCCAGTACACTTTTTGAAGCATGGTTAAGCTGAAGCAAATTCATTCCCAAACTGTCTTTCAAATTAAATTCCCTCGTCTATGTCTGTCAAATAGTGTATTTTTTAAATTAAGAATAAGTATTCTTCAATGAGATTATATGTATCAAGTAGCCGACATGAAATACAGTTAACCGTGTTTACGACACAAGAGCTCTGGATGAGAAATTACTTTCTCAGAAAATGTTGGAGAGCACTTATTAGGGGTTCAGTGGAAAGGATGCTTTCAAGTATCTCGATTATATTGTTAATATTAAATTGTATGTGAAATTGCGACCTGAATAAATGACCTACAATGCCTGAATAATACTAAAATTAACTTTATAAACATTACAATTGAATATTATTAAGAAATACTTAGTTTTCGCATTTATGCTTATTATGGTCGCCTTAAAAAGATCGCTGAAAGCGATAAGGCCGCCAATCTACATCCTAATTTATTTCACTTGCGTGTATATTAAATTACACCAATATTAATTAATAGTAATAAATATATATAGCGATGGAATTTTAATAAAAAAATACAATCTTATATAAAATAACATATACAAAATGTCGTGTACTATATTCTATTACACGTATATAATAGCTGTTCCCACAAACGCGTTCGCGTGGTTTATTTCATATGTTAATACAATATATAATTATAGATAGTATTCCAAGCTACACACCATAAATATTTATCTTCAACCGCGTTGTTAAAGACACCGCGCGACTTCAAAATACATAAAATTTATAATCAAAATTGTTTTGTTTATATGTTTTTCGAATCTCGTTTCAATTTTATTTATTTACCAACAAGTATTATATTATATCAACGAGAAGCCAAGCACGGCGTAGGAATTAACAATCTCTCTATCTATCTATATCTATCTATCACTATCTTTATCTATCTTTCTATCTCTATCTATCTAACTATCTCTATCTCCCTATCTCTATCTATCTATCACTATCTTTCTAACTCTATCTCCCTATCTATCTATCTCTATCTATCTATGTCTCTATCTATCTATCTATCTCGTTAAGTCAAGGAATTCCTTAAGCTTCGCTTCTCTTCTTTTTAATTATACAAATACTTTTACTCACGAACTATTATTAACTAGCTATTTATATCACTACATTTGAATTAACGTAAAAGAAACCGCATTCAAAGTAAAAAAAACCCTCTATTTCTGTTAAAGTCAAAATCATTTTATTCAGTAAGTCTCAATGATTCTACGTCTGTTCGTGCGCGACCAAACGGAAAAGGAGCAGACAAGAAACTCGGCTTGAATGACTTTTTGGTAATGATCCCAGTTTTTATTATGCACAACCTCCTTACAATTGTATTATAAGTAAACTATGATAATGTCAAAAAGTGTGACATATTTGAGCTGTCAAAATTGTCTTGACGAAGAATATGACGCTTGTGCCTCTACGTTGGCATGCAAACACACATACATTCATACGAATACACTTTTTTATTATTTATTTATTTTTAGTATAATTAAAACGGCACCACTTACAATAATTATAGACGAAACACACAGAACTTCAAGCATACACATACTTAGTCTGGCCATAAATACTGTTACTATTCAAAAAAAGAAAATATTACGTTTGAATTTGGAATCTGTCATTTTTATATGATTGCTTGATGTGTTTTCTTATTTTCGCGCCATTATATTGTTAAATATTTTGTTATATTAAAATGGAGTGGGGTGATAAAGAGAACCGAATCGCTGTGATTGCCTTACATAAAGTAGGTATGGAGAAAAGTGCAATTTTTAAAACCCTCCACCCGCTTGGTATTAGTCAAATGTTTGTTTACCGGGCTATTGATAGGTACAATGATACCTCCTCGGTTTGTGACAGAAAAAGATCTGGCCGTCCACGTACCGTTCGTGTGAAAAAGGTGATTAAAGCAGTTAGGGAAAGAATTCGAAGAAATCCTGTCCGTAAGCAAAAGATTTTATCTCGGGAGATGAAGATAGCTCCTAGAACCATGTCGCGTATATTAAAAGATGACTTAGGACTTGCAGCCTATAAGAGACGTACTGGTCACTTCTTAACTGATAATTTAAAGAAGAATAGGGTGGTAAAATCCAAACAACTACTTAAGCGGTACGCAAAGGGAAGTCACAAAAAAATTTTGTTTACGGATGAGAAAATTTTTACAATTGAGCAGTATTTTAATAAACAAAAGCTCTAAAGAAGCTTCGCAATTAGTAAACAGAGTGCAACGTGGGCATTATCCCACTTCAGTGATGGTTTGGTGGGGTGTTAGCTATGAAGGGGTGACTGAGCCATATTTTTGTGAAAAAGGTATTAAAACGTCGGCACAAGTTTATCAAAATACCATTCTTGAGACGGTAGTTAAGCCTTTAACTAACACCATGTTCAATAACAAAGAATGGTGCTTTCAACAAGACTCGGCACCGGGTCATAGAGCTCGATCCACCCAATCTTGGTTGAAAACTAACGTTCCGGACTTTATCAGCACTGAAAACTGGCCGTCGTCAAGTCCTGACCTAAATCCATTGGATTATGATTTATGATCAGTTTTAGAGAGTAAGGCTTGCTCTAAACGCCATGATAATTTGGAGTCCCTAAAACGATCCATTCGGTTGGCAGTGAAGAATTTTCCTCTAGAAAGAGTTCGTGCTGCTATTGATAACTTGCCTCAACGTTTAAAAGACTGTATTGCAGCCAATGGAGACCACTTCGAATAAACATTGTATATTTTTAATAGTTATATATTGATGTATTAAACTAACTCACTATGAAAGGAATAAATGTTACGTATAAAAAAAAATCGTGCTTTTCTTTATAACAATATTTATGGCAAGACTAAGTATAATAGTCTGCCATCCATGCTTAAACAGATCGCACTCAAGGTACGTTTTCAGAAGAGTATTAAACGCGGTCAGAACCCGGGCAAGTGGGCTCTTGCTACGCTATTACGCTTGTCATGTTTGGAGTAATAATGTAGGCGTGATAAGAATAATACGATAACATTAAACACAATTATAAAATAAATCTCACGTAATCCAAGTTAATTTGAATGAAATAAAGGCCGTCGCCTATCTGTGACACAATTGCAAATTCAAAAGACCCTTGTGGTTTCTTAATTATTTATATTCCTATGGCCCCTCTCGCGTATTTTCCGGATTTAAATAAAAGCTTAAGCCTCCGTCGAGTTTATTAAAGCCTTAATAAAATACTAAACTTCAGTCTTATTGAACGTCTTTCGATAATCGATAATATATTATGTACTTGTGAATAAATCTAATAAAATGCTGATTAGGGCCTTAACAAAAGCACCACTGTGCTATCAAACTCAAAATATCTTTATCTTCTTTTATATTCTTTATCAACATTTTTGTGTCGTCGACATAGTTCGTTTGTGCTCCTAAAAAGCTCTTCATAACTATAGGTATAAAAATGGTATACCATTCGATAATTCTAATTTACGTAAATAGGCTCGTTACCATAGATAGCCTTTTTTGTAATCGAGCAGGCGGTTCACTTCAAGTGAAGTGCTAACCGCCCATGGACACCAACAACGCCCGGAGGCTTACAAGTGTGTTGCCGCCCTTTAAAAGAGGGAACCCTCTTGAGAGCCCCCAAGTCGTAGCGGTTCGGGTATATAAAAAATAATAGTTAGATTAACAATCATTGTATGAATATTTATTAGAGTTATCAGTTTAGTATTATTATGAAAAAAACTAGGTATTAATCGGGTTTTTAACGACTTTAAAGACCATCCATGCAGTTATTCTCCAACTATACACTGTATCACGTTACTCATCGGAAGTTGACTAACGAAGTTGGTTTTGTATCAAACGCGTGTAAACTTCATTAAAACAGGGCAAACCTCGAGTTGCTTTTTTTTCTACAGTATTCACCTCACTCATTAAATCTCACATATCACACACACAAAAAATCTCATTCATCATCCGATATACATTTTACATTTGTCATACTCTTAATAATTTTTCCCTCTCCTATATAATTAAATTTATATGTTCTAACTCTCAGCCGTTAATTTATATTTATATCATCTGTCACTATGTTGTAAAAATACAATAAAAATATATTTTTAAAAAGAAAATTGTACTTTTATGAGCTTTTATTAAAGGCAAATCGAAATAAGGATTCTTACAAACGAGTACTCAATTTAGAAAAAAAATTAGGTTGAATACATACCTGTTTCCATTCCACCTTATCGATGGTTTCGGTACCTGGTGCAGCACCTTCAGCCATCGGGGGGCGTAGCAATGAGGCATACTGTAAAGATGACATAATTAAAGTTGCCTTAGATATTCACACCTCTTGCATACAACGACATAAGATCTATTTCAAACGACACAAAAAGGTTGAGAATTACCAATTATGAAGTTGATAATTTTACATATCAGAAACCTTTTTTTCATTACAAATAACCCGTTGAATTAACGTCATAATTTGTAGTAAATTGTATTGCCTACAAATATGTGTGCCTAAAATGAAAATTAAAGTAGTTATAAGTAAAAAAGTAAGATGTTTTTTCTACAAATTTATTAATATGTAAATTTAAGTATTTATAACTACATTTTATATATATATCAAACATAAGTACTTATAAAACACACTGCTATAGGAAATTTCGTTCACACAATTCTCAAGTGTATAAATTATGAGTAATCTAATAATAAAATCTCGCTGGAACGGGAATACTTTAACAGAAACGACAAAGTTTTAATCACATTTATTGAAAACTATTAAACATGCAAATACTTCTCTCGGTCATATTTAAACTTGTATAACAAAGTTTTATTGACATTTAATACGTTATTTACGATACAAAACAAATGTTTGATGGCGTTAAACTTATGTTTTTTTTTTGCACATTCCACGACACAGGAAACCCTAGTGTATAGGCTAGTGGCCTATTATAAAGTAAATTAAATGATTAAAAATATTAATAAAAAACATTGATAGAAGTAGTCACTACAATTTATTTTCTTTATAAAAACAAAACTCCAAATAAAAATATCTTTATTCAAGTAGGTCCTTATAAAGACACTTGGATTCATCATTCACACTACCAACTCGATAGCTGATCTTTTAATATAAACAATTCCATATAAAATTATCTTATTACATGACCAATTCAAATAACTAAAGCATTGTAAGGCTACTCAAATATTAACTGTCCTGTGTATATCCTGGATGAATCCTATTTTATGGAGGTCAAAAAGCGGAAGGCATACACTTACATAGTCGGTGGAACGTGAGTGCGTCGCCGGCCTTTACATACTTCTTTTTAAGTTAATAGTATACCGCACCTATATTTCGTTTTCTAACCCTATATAACAGACAGTAAAGAAGACTGTACAATTAAATATATTTTAGCACATTTCTTTATTCAGTAAGGTACATAGGACCATTCTTGACCGTATTAAATGGCTCTACGCCTGTTTGTACGCGACAAAGCTGACAAGAAGCATGCAAGAAGCTCAGCTTCTTTTCCTTTGATAGAACACTACAATTGGAGCAAGGAAACGTAGTGTGTTGTAGTCTCGGTCTACTTAAGAGGAATATAGTTTGTCTTCTTGTATATATACTTTTATCTCTTATTTGAGGCGTGCGTGTTTTGTTTTTTTTTTTTATAACATCACTTGTATTTGTCTAGTTTGTGTGTGTCAACTAACTTTGTGGTTAAATAATTTACATACAGAAGGTGTTTATATTCTTTAAATACAATTCATATATACAATCCTAGTTTGACATACACGCAAGAAAACGTAAGTTTTAAATTTTTCCTCCAAAGTTTTAAGTAATAGTTTGAGATATTCACGTCCTATAAACTTTTGATGCCAAACTTACTTTTCTATAAGCGCGATCCATGTTCGTATTAGATTGTTAAAAATACATCCTCGCATTATTTTCTGAGTGTTTCAAATTGAATTTACTTAAGCTTTTACGATACCGTTTCCTCTGTCTACCCTCCGCATTGATTTTTTATTTATTTCCTTTATCCTATTTTAACAGTAACTTGTTAGTCAACGATTACCCATGAATTTGGGCAGGCGAATTGAAATTGTGTTAATATAAGATTATTTATTTACACCGGCAGTCATCTATATAAGGAACATTACCGAACCAAATAAAATATAGAAAAAAAACTGAGACTTCATAATTTAAAAGAAACAAAATAATATTTAATCCATTACCAACTAAACCATTTCATAAGATTTTACCAATACAACTATTGTAAATTCCATCCGTGAACAAGAAAATCTCGTGTTTATACTTTGGTCCACTTAACCTAAAGACGTACGAGGCCAACCAGCAAAACCTTATCTACGAGCTTTTGATGACAAAAGTTAAGGTTTAAAACCATTTAACAATACATCGCATGTTATCGGACTGCGATCCCATCTCACAAAACATTCTAGTCAAAGAACAAACTTTAGGCTAACCTCCACTGAAACTGTTCACACAAGCTATTAAACACACCTATATTACGGATTCGGTATACGAGTACGTGCTCTTTTCAGGCATCCGGGGTTTTGGACAATAAAAAACTATTAAGATTTTAGTAAAATACCATGACACAGCACATGAAAAACACTCAAGAGTGGTGTTATCTGCAGTCTACTCTCAGCAGGCAAAATATACTTAAGTCTTTATAATATACTAGCTGACCCGTCAAACGTTATTTCGCATAAATAATTTCTAGCGCAGACAAAAAATAACTGGCAGGGACAACTAATTAAATGACGATTGATCAGTTATTGACCGGGCATGAAAAATGATTGAATTAATAAAATAGGGGTTGGTGATAAAAGGGTAAAAATGTAGGGTTGTATGCATTTTTTAATGCGAAATAACAATAAAAAACCTAAAATACATGTGAAGGTTGGACAACCCTTAACACTAAGGATTTTTAAACATAGATTTTGGCCAATTCTAAGACCTACTCAATATGCTCACAAAATTTCATGAGAATCTCAGTCAGTCAAGCCATTACGGAGGAGTACGGGAAGGAACATTGCGACACAAGAATTTCATATATTAGATTAAACTAATTTGTTTTGGATCCTTAAAATTAAAAACACATTTTTTTTTAAAAACTAGTTAGTAATAAAGATAATAATAATATCCTCCTTTTCCACTACATTCCTTACGATTCCCTTAGGTCAAAACCATGTACTTCCCTACTTGTCCAGGGCCATGGGCGGCAAAAATACTATATTTTATCAGACAAGCATGCACCATTGCAACATCGCTCTGATTCCTACCTTATTCCGCATACATCGTTTTTTTAATTAAAAATTGTGCAGCCAATATTCCTTTTAATTAAAAATAAATCCACCATTAACATACAAATACATACACTCAAAAGTTAAAAATCCCTTTATTCAGTAAGGTACATAGGACCCTTTTGATACGTCTTAAATCTCTTAACTCTACGCATGTACGAACGCGACCAAGCTGACAAGATGCAAGAAACTCGGCTTGTTTATTTTTTGGGTATGATCCCAATACACCTTTTAAAGCACGGAAATAATAAACTATCACAAGTATACTCTGGCACACAACAGATCTTAAATTAATTTTTTAGTTGGTGGTATTATTATATAGTTTTCATATATTAGTACATATTATACTTGTGTATGTATTTAAAGGACCACTCAATTTAAATATATTTTAGTTTGTCATACTAAATAGGAGTAATATATTAATTCAACCTATTACATATATATTGAAATACACCGAACTTAATCCTTTCACAAACTAAAGTGGATTCTGGGCCTGACATATGCCAGTTACATCACAATCGATTCGCCGTTGTGAATTATATACGATTGACATTCTGACAATACAATAAATTAAATGCACTTTGGGTGCCTTCAAAGAACTACTACTCTTAAAACAATTCTAAGCCCTTGCAGGCTCGTTTTAAAGCCTAAACTTTTAAAGCATCATAACAAAAGTACATACCTTATCTCGTTCGAGGCTCTTCACCATATCCAAATCGGTTGTGTCTGAAATCCCACCATGGACAACAAAAACACGATTGTTGATTATTGTTCCCAGAGGTAGCCAGCGGTAAACATTCTCAATCAGCTTGAGGAGACGCTCGGCGTTGTGCTGTGTATAAATATTGTATTACTGAATTGAAAGAAAACACGATTATTTGGACACACGGCAAATATAACACAATAGATCAATAAAAAATATTAGAAAAGTGAGAATATATACATAAATATATTATTAATATAGTAATATTTTAAAAGATAAACTAAATAAACATATTTCTATTGTTGGCCGGGGGTGTGTGCCTATTGGGGTGCTGCTCAGGATTTGTGTGGAAAATACATTCCACACCACTGATTTGCAGCAGCTCTCAGTCGTCGCACCCCAGACACCGCTGCGCGGTGTCTATTGCTCTACAATTGGTAGACCCCTATTTATTGTAGCGGTAATATTCCAGTTACTTCATAGTTATAAACTGAAGAAAAAATCGATTTTTTACCATATGTTCCCGAGTTCCTATGAACCTTTGTTTGGTTAACATCCTAATCACATTCCCTTTCTCAAAAAATGTCGGCAATTTTAATAGCAACACTCGCACTAGTTGATCTTAAATTCTATGAAATATTCTATATGAAATGTAAACATTAAAAACCTTATATTCTCCAATCACTCGAATTTTACCCGCGCTTTTAAATTCTGGGATGATAATCTCCAAGAATAATAAGGTTAAAATCCTAATTCCAACCACGTGAAACTAATTCTACGAACGTACAATTTCAAACTCGTAATAAGCTCTGGAAAGTTGAACAAAGCGTGAACTTTGAACAATTAGCAATAGGTGGGTAACAAATCCGACATCTAATGTGAACTTTCCGATCGGAAAGCATTTTAAAGCTTCAAGAAAATCGATTAAGAACCTTACATCGATTACTTTGAGGATATAATAATAAAACAATTGTCATCAAACGAACAACCAAAGCATTTTTAATACATAAAACTATAATTGCCTTAAATTTTAAAGTTTTTTAAATTAAAACGTTAGCATAATAATTTTCACTTGAAACCACAAATGACTTTTACAGATATTTTAATTGCAACTACGCTTTATACTCATTAACGAGCATTTTTAACATTTTTTTTCTCGTTAAATGAAAATTTTGTAAAAATATTAAATAAAAATTGTACAAAATATTAAATTTTGACCTAGTCACATAGCCTTATATTTATTGTGTGTATGTTGATTATGTACACTTCGTTGCAATACATAAGTAAAACTTGAATGAGGAAAGCAAACCTCTTTCAGGCAATAGGGAGAAATTATATTCGGATACGGTGCAAGAAGTGCGAAAACCACTAGAAATCAAAATAAAATTTAAGACTTATATGTTCAACATAGAAAAAAACCTCCAAAAGATACGGAAGCCTATGATCTGAAAGATGTGAAATTGAAATTAACATAATAAAAAATTTCGAGGAAATTAAGAATTGTAAAGAATATACTGGTTGGAAATGTATACCATACAGTTAAATGAATTAAGAGAACAATGATCCATGGAATGTGTCAGCAATAGCTCAGCACTGGGACAGTTTAATTCTTGAGTAGCCAATGCATCATTTAATTTTAAGTAACATAATTGAAATATTTATTTTTAAAGAGCAGTTATTGTGTTTATGGCTCTTCTTAGTAGATTAGCCTTTTGAACCGGTTGTAATATAAAAAAATATGATTCAAAAGTGTCATAATAAAGACCTACTTGAAGGTATTTTGGGGCTAAAAGACGAGAAGTTGTATACGAAACACATTCGACATAACTTCGATAGCGCAATGCAGGATCGATGCAGGTCGCTACTAATATGATTTAATTTGAATAAAACTTAACAATAAGGACAAAACTATAAACTCCATATATATTGATAAATATTATGCCTGGATGAGATCGCTCATTTACGTCTTTGCTACGTAATTTTCATTTCTTTGCAGCGAAACTCATGAATATTAGTTAGACTATATTAGTTAAATAATAAAGAAAATATGTTAAATAATTGAAACAATTACCTTATATTTCTGATGAACTTCTCTTATGAAGCCATATCTGTGTACAAAACAATATATTTGAAATAATTTTAATAAAAGTTTATTCACATTTTTATCCTAAAAAGGGAAATAAACCGCTTCGGTGAGAGCCCTAGAACAAGAATCAAAATTAGTTAACGAAATTCGTTTTGACAAAAAAAGCTCATAATATAAGCTCGTAATCACTAAAACAATAGATAGTTTTATTCAATAGATCAATACAAATTGGTTGCCAAGGCTTACTAGAAGGTAATCAAAAGTCACCTGCGATGGGAATGCCTCGCTATTTATTTAAAACTAGTAGCTTAAGCCCGCGACTTCGCCCAAGTGGTTTAAAATGAATTTTGAAAATGGGTTTATGGGGCAGAGTTCTGGTGAAAACTTCATCCCCTACAACCCGTTTGTCGCCAAATCCGAACGCTATAAAAATTAAAGTTTTTTTTATCTCTATACCAAATTTCATCGATAATAAAATAATAAAGTTTAGTAGTTTAAGCGTGAAAGCGTAATATTCATACAGAGTTGCATTCATAATATTAGTTTGGATGTATGCTAATCAAAAAAAATAAAAATTCGTCTTTTTTACACTTTGTATTAGATTATTCAAGTTTGAGTAAGCATCGCGATTTTTTTTGAAAATGTAACATATCCTATGTCGGGAATAGTGCCTGGTGAAAGAATTTTTGAAATCGGTCCAGTAGTTTCAGAGCCAAACAAACAAACAAAAAATCAAATCTTTCCTCTTTATAATATTACGTGTTTAGATTAACATCCCTATCATTTTATTTTCTTATTGTAACAAGAATAAAACTACTTGCAACTTATTTTTTCAATGCCAAACATAAAACGGAACTATTCAAATATCAAAAACTTCTCACAGTTATATTAATATAATCTAATTAAAACAACAATTCCATTAACTATGGTTAATTAAAAAATGCGTTAAATAAGCAGATTAAAAAAAAATAAGATTGCTGATCGATTCTACATATAACGTAATCAATTCACGCTCAAATATATGTTTTATCACTTAAAATACTAGTTCAAAATACAAAGTGCTATCCTTATATAAGTTTTAATGGACAATATTCATATATTAAAACTTAGCAAATTAACTTAATTACTCATTAGTCTTAATTAAGGCTTTATTTAAATGGCTTGTCAGAAAGTTATATTAACAAGTACAAATACATACCTAGCGTTCATAATGAGATCCTCATGATTACCACGGTTGAGATAAACACCACCAGGAAATGCCAACATGCAGGATAGAAGAAGGAGTAACACTTCCAAACTCTTCTTTCCTCTATCCACAAAGTCACCGTTGAATATGTATGGATTCTCTGGTGACGGTAGACCATTCTGGAAAAGAAAGAGATGCGCTCGTTCAGCTAATCCAATTAATTTAAAAGAATCGTTGTCCAGACCTATTGGTCATAATATAAATGTTACCAGGGTTCTCCGAAAAGAGATCATCGAGAATACCATCATCGCTAAGTAGGCGCTTGGAATCGTCAAGGTAAGCGGTGCTGGTGATGAACTGGAAACGAAGAGAGCCAAAAAGACGTGGAGCGATAAAATAAAAATAGCGGAAATAACGCGATGACTGTAGATCGCACATCGAGGAGACATAGTTCATACCATAGTGATAAAGTTATAACATCAATCAACTGAAGGCCTGTGGAGACCTGTATATTAGAAAATCTGTCTGCCAGGTGGACAGCAATCCTGACTTTAATAAGAGTGTGTGTTATAATTGGATGACGTATAAGTAAAAACTCAAGGTAGAAGGGAAAATTTTATGATGGCGACAAAGCCATTGAATAAGGTTTTACGACGTTACAGAAACAATACGTCCAATACGAATCCTTAGAGATGCGACCCTGACTTCAAAAGATCGATAACCGTATAAGACTTGACCGTGACCACAACAACGAACGAATAAGTCTGCTATTAGCAATCAGTTACCAACAATAACTAGGAACTAGTGAATTAAAATATGGAAGATTCTACTGGGGTTCGTATCCACACTGAAAAGGCATATTAAGGCCAGCAAAGCCCCATTCCGCGTATGATCACCCTAATTAATCGTTTAAACTCTGCAGCAGAACGTGACGTTTTAATGACAGGATTAGGAATGATAGTGGACGAATATTATTATAGATTTAAGAATTATTTAAGTTCTATATTTTATGTTTGTGTTTTTTTGGTTTCGGTCCTAAATAAAAAAAATATTTAAAAAAATTAACTATCAGTGTCGAGAGTAAGTTTGCCAGAGTGTTGCATCAAGAGATTAGAATTTTCTAATAAATGAGTGGCATTTTTGAATGAAACCACAGAATTGAATCTGTAATAATTAATTTCGCGTTTCAGTTTACATTATTGGTGCAAATGGTCTTTAGTGCTTCCCATGCATCATTCCCAATAGAAATGTAATGTGACCACATGAAAAACAGAAACCAAACGTTTCATTAATAGCATGAGCCCAGTGAGACGTTTAGAACGAAACCGTTTGAACTAGCTATGTTTATTTAGCTAGTTTAGTATAACTGTGCGTGTTAAATGCTAAATAAGTTAGTTAAAAGAACACAATTCAGAGTGTTCTACTTAATAGAAACTGTACGTAGTATTAAAGACTTAGTTGACTTAAATTACTTATCAGTCTTAAGAAAATAGGCTAAAATTAAACTTGCATATATAAATACACAATTTTCTCATTTATATGATACGATAGTTTCACTCGCTTTGAATTAGTAAATTCTACAAAACTAAAACATAACGACGACAATACATTGAAAAAAGCTCTGAAGTTCTTAATACACATAAGCCTGTTAAATCCAAAACTTATGTGTGATTTAGATAACAAATTGGCTTTACATGACATGGCTTATCGTGGCAGATAAAGCTCCGCCAATCACAAGGGTTCCGAATTCACAGTGAAAAGGATCAGCGTGGTTTGGATGTAAAACGATAAATGGGAGTTATCGTTTCGTTCAAATACTTTCAACGTTATCAGATCGATTGGTTAAACTGTCAAGAAAACAACCACAAAATACAAAATTAAATATTTTTTTAAAGCATTCTTTTTGAGACGTAGTGTCTCAAAAATAAGTGTCTCGTAGTGTTTCAATATACTGTTTACAGATAACATTTTTTTCAACATTACACAAATGTCTCAAAAAATAACTTTGGGACTTTATACGTGGACTCTATACTTAATGAAAGTTTCCAAATCAAGGGCGAATAGCGGACGAGAAGAACTGGCAACACTCTGCCAATCCTTTAACTGACTCAGTATGCTTAACCGAACACACCACAAATATCTCAAATATCTATCTTCTAAGCCTCTAGAGCTTCTAGGCTATATCTTCAGGCCAATTAAAGTGAGTTTTGCTCTTATGCCATTGTTAAAGTCAAAATATCTTCATTCACATGGTACATAGAACCATTTTAAATATCTATGTGATTCTACGCCTGTTCGTACGCGACCAAGCTGAGAAGAAGCAGGCATGAATCTCGGCTTGGTTGATTGATTTGGTAATGACACTTTATGAAGCAAGGCTAGAGCTCATTCACACACTTTTACATCATCAAAATAATCAGATAATTTAAAATGTTTTTTTTCTGTTTAACCAGCTTCTGTTTAACCACTTCTTTAAATTACTGACAGAGTCAAAAAGTTTTTTGGGATTTTGTTATAAACATAGCCCTTTAATGTTATATATAGCAGATTAGACGTTTGATTTGTTCTATTATTATTTGACATCACATTTTTAAAATACCATACATCAGCGTCAAAATCAATACGAAATCACAGAAGTCGGAACTGAGCCAAGATTTGGACGGGCGTAATCCAATCCATTGATCTAACTTTTGTTTAATGTGATGTGATCAAACGAGACTAATTCTGATTAGCTGACATTAATTACCCTGTCAAATCAATTACATACGATAATACTTCGTTTTAAATCCAGTTGTAGCGTATTTAACATATTGTTGTATGTTACTTTTTTTTTAATTTTACAAAAATCATTATAAAATATTTGAATTTTTTAAAATTTATAAAAAATGTAAATAACTAAACCGTAAAAAAGTAAATTATTGAACTCAATTAACAGAGTGTTAATCTATTTAAGTTGGGCTTTTCTAAGTGGACGTAATCTTACATACACTTTCGCGAAACAATTAGTGTTTTTAACTTTAGTGTTATAATTATTTTATAAATAGTTTCTACTTGACTGTTTGGAATGTAGTATTCTCCCCCCCCCCCCCTCGTCATTACCCTTGTGGGGGAGAATTATAGTTAAACAGGAACATGTAATTTATCGGTATTAAATACAGATCATTTAAAAAAGTCTCCATCGCAACTTTTTGTAAAAAAAACTCAACGCTCGTAAACTTTTATCACCCACGGTAAATTCTAAGTGTACACATAAAGTTTCCAATTCAATCGTGTTTAATTACCGTTTTAAAAATCACATATAAATTTCAAATAGCTAATTACATATTTTACGTCCCCTGTTCCTAGTTTGAACATAACAGTTTGTTCGAACTTCATACCGCCTACCAAAAATATCGTTGACAGATATTTTATTCGACTATTTCATTAGATCTAAAACAGAATGCTATAAAATACATGAATGAAAATAAAATACATTTTTTGCTTTTGAGTTCGTTTTGACAATATCAGGTTAGTACATCCATTTTAATAATTATATTAATCATACAAATTACAAAAAAAAACAATGAATTATACAAAAACCTCCCTACTCTAATCGTAGCTTTTTAAAAAAAAGGCTAAAATTTTCAATAATTCAATGCAATAAACAAAATTACCGTAACAGGATAAATGAGATATTGTATTCATCATATCTAATATCACATTTTAACACTTATCCAGACAGAAGTAAAAAAAGGCCAGCCGTTCTTGTGTTATAAACATTCTCAACTTGCCAATCGTGTGCGTTAAAACACTCGTCAAAGCAATAAAAACGATTGTTAAAATTACTCTGAACAAATATAGAATGAAGATCGCAATAAATATCGCTGCAAACTAATTGTTCACCATTCCCTGCTATTATTTATCATCGACGTCAGAATCGGTTGTAACTTTACTATGTAAGGTTAGCTTTTCTTTTTAATATACTCGGACGCAATGAGAGCCTTTAATGGAGGGTACCACTTGTACTGGCAACTCACTTGTAAGGTTCCGGTCGTTGCAGAGTGCATTGTAGTGGTTAGCAATTCGCTCGAAGTGACCCGTGTGAAATATTCTTAATACGTCGCTAGCCTTTGAAATAATACACTGTCTGTGTCAAATATAAGGCTCATACAGGATTGTTTAAATATATGGATAATACAAAAAATACGCCAGTCGAGAATGTTATTAGTCTTTACACAACTTGGAAGGGAGAATTTATCGGAAGGTCAAAGGTTTATGGCACGATTCCATTTGCTTGAATTGATATTTTGATTGTATTTCCTACATTCCGATCCTACATCTAAAATAAAATATATTTATTGATTTTTAGTTCGTTTTGACAATATCAGGATAGAGCCTCCATTAAAGCAAAAATCTACTTGTTTTTGGAGAACACACTCTCTCTTATTAATCTTAAAAAATACACAAATTTCAAAAACCAACAATGAATTATACAAAACAAAAAACAAATAAATACAAGTATTTATTTATTTTTTAACTTACAAAAAAGGTCGCATATTTTAACCAACCAACATAATATTAAATATATTTACATAAATTTACCATTCTCATGCAGACAATATTAAGTATGCATGGAAAACTATAACTTGGGATAAACTACATTTTGCCCAAATATACAGAGGATAATTGATTTATTTACACAGGTCATATCTGTACAATAAAAAAAAGTTATATTAATAAATATGTTCAGAGGTAAGATGTAGACAAAGTTTCACTGAAAAATCAAAGAAGCAACTACAGGTATGACAAACAGACAATAACATATTGAGTGAGCAACTGCCGTCTCTACCTTGGTGAAAACAGTTGCCTCAACTCTTTCACAAATTTAACTGCAGGGGAGGATGAAAACAAGTCGATGCAGTGGTTAATCCAACAAGGAACACATTCTATGGATCGGCGTACGAAACCTAATATTTATTCTGTCAGTGGTCCAGTTAAAAGTAGCTTGCGTAGGGGTGCATAAAGACCTTTTTGTATAATGCTCTTAAGCGTTAGTCATTTAAACATTCAGTTATACGTTACCGCCTCTTTCTCACGGTTACACACGTGTATGGCATAGCTATTTTGATTACTATAGTGAGTAAAGCTTTAAAGCTATATATATATGTCTTGGGGACTTTATTTCAAAATTTTTAGGGATTCACTTTTTTTTATATAGAAGAGGGGGCAAACGAGCAGGAGGCCAACCGTAAAGGTGAAGTCGCCGCGTCACTCACGCGGCTGGGAGCTCGTGGGTGCGTTGCCGGCCTTTAAAGGAAAATTCGGAAATGGAGAGGGACGGGAAGAGGACGGGGGAGGGAAAAGGGCACCGCAAGATCTCACTCACCGAACGAAACGCGACTACAAAATGAACAAAGTCCAATTGTATTACTTTACGCCGGTTTTGTGTGAGTGAAACTCCATATATCAATTTTCCAGTTATCTTGCTAATCCACTTATACGAGTATTAGTCATAGCCTAAAGTAATATAGCCTTTACATATATGTGAACTATTTAAAACAAATTAATTGTTCAATTCAAAACAGCGGTTCCAACATACATATTCTGTGTATAAAAATCATTTCGGTCCTCATCCTGTATTTTACTAGCTCCGATTAACAAGCCTTACGTAGAATTACACAGTTAACTTAAATATTACGACAGTCAAAATAAAATGCCAAACTACGTTATTACGCTGTATTTTACACAAGGTTCTACTATTGAATCCTTCACTTCACTGCGTATTCAAAAGACCACTTTAATTACTTGTCAATAAAATAGTATTTTGCTTACAAATACTCCAATGGCGTTGCTACCGATAATGGGCCTTGAATTTCCATTTCTTTGATCGTCCTTTGATTTAAACGCCTTCTATACCGGTAGATCGTAGATTTTGGGTCTTATACGGTCTCTTAATGTTTGCATTCACCGTGGGATAAAGGTTTAACAAGACCCGGTTGTTGTCATAGTTACCATGTACCAACAAACAGAAGGCCCCGGATTGAATCCCCAGTACGGTCAACAATTGTATGATGAATTTATATGTTGGCTGTATATGCAGTTTATAAGTTATTTGTACCCATAGCTCAAATCTATATTTTGACTTTCGACTCTAGTATTGTATAGTATCGCTTACATTAGAGCTAACTTGGACAACGGTCTTAAGATGTTCCCTCATATCCTATCCAATTATATCTACTTCCAGTCATATCCAAAAAGTGACAATTTCCTTTGACAAATCGCTTTATAAAATCCCTCTTTACACATAATCGAAGTGTCAAAAAGGAATGAGGTCATATGAAATATATTTTTGTCGGATTGTATATAACAATAGACGTTACACGGTGAAGAAGAGTCGTGCTGTAGTCGTGGGAAGTAAACTTATTAAATATGCTTTTAAATAAGTAATTGTTTTTCATCTAAAGTGCCTATCCAATTAGCGAAGCTGTTTATCTTCAATTATGCAGAACAGCTCCATTCTAGAATATTGCGTAACCACTTTTTACTTCTTTCAACCTTCCTTCTACAGGAACTTTGCCATCATTATAAATAAGATTGTAGCGTTCATACCGAAGAACTTGGCGCAAATGTGAGATCGCTGTTTACCTTCTGACAAAGATCCCTTTAATGTGTCGGCAATTGGCTCAGCATCGTGACAGTTCAATTCTTGAGTAGCCTTACAATGCTTTGTTATTTTAATTGTGAGTAACACAATTTTGTATTAATTGTTCCTTTTAAAAGAGCAGCTATCGAGTTTCTTGCCGGTTCTTCTCGGTAGATGACTGCCTTCCGAACTGGTGCTAGTCTCAAAATTGACGATTCAAAAGTGTCTTTATAAAGACCTACTTGAATAAAGATATTTTGAGTTTGAGTTTGACACATAGCGAACACGGGTCTTTACGTATATTTATTATTACTTCAATTAAAACGGCACATAAAAACCACTTACAATAAATATAGTATATAACGACGCTAGGCTATATGTGGAAGCATATACAAAGACGATCTCTCATTGTGCACTTTTATTGCTTGTAATGTACAGCTCGTTAATTGAAATCGCATGCGAGTCTATATATAATTGAAATGCAATGATGCTTCGCTATTAACATAGCATATGTATGTAACATAATAGCTATTGGTACAGAGATGAGTGTAGATTGATAATACCGGATGGAAAACTTTAAGAACATATTATCTTGTCAGAGAAAACGAAACATTTGAAATGAAAAACGATTTTGTTAAAAATATACACATATTCCCCAAAGAAGAAGCCATTAAGGGCCAGAGCCGTTGGGTCAGCGCTTTTTGTATTCCCCGACCCAACGGAAACCACAGCACCAGCTAAGAATGACGGAAATGTTGACGAACTAGGATTTTACGTCGAAGTTCAAGCCCCATAAAGGATCTAGCACCATGGATGGACCCATATTATATATACTATCGAACATAAATCGAAAAATGCTAACCAAACTTTTTAAATTTATTTTATTTTAAGTTACTTAATTTAGTTAGGTTAATATTAATAATATTTTGTGTTTATATAAATTAAAATAAAACTAATGTTTTCATTCATAATAAAATTATTTAAAATTGTTGTCTGGCTTTATGCTTATAATAGCCTTAGATTTCTTTTATATAAACATTATTTCTAATACATTTTTTATGTTAAATGAGGCAAACGCCATGAAGCTTACAAGTGAGTTATCACGTTAAGTTGTTATTATTTTAAAGGTGTTTTAAAAAGCTTTATTACCTTATGAAATATCACCAGCAAGTCATCCAGCTTTCCATGTAAATCGCCACATATTGTAATCTGGCTGGATATTGAGGTGGTAGCAATGTTGATGTTAGGAAACCTTTTCAATGTCTGAGCGGCTTCTTTTAATATCTGCGCAACGTGCTTCGGATGTAAACGATGCTGTAAATAACAAAAACAATAATATTAGTATGATATAATATATTTATTTATATTTAATACAAATTAAATAGTGTGTTCCCTACATCGGTTCTCTTTCCAGAGAGATGGTATTGTTTTTTAAATAGCTTAATATAACGCGATACGGATTGCATGTAATGGATTCTTGTTCCCAATTTTAAAATTACATTTATCATTAAATAATTAATGAAACGGTCAATCCATTATACATCATTAAATCACATTTAAAAATGAAAATCCAAAATAACTTCATTCATAGGTTCGTTACATTCATGAATCCTCGAAGTTATAAAACACTCGACTGTACAATTATATTAACTGCCAGTTCTCAGATCAAGGGCGCAGGTGTGTATCATTTTAAACTCTTATTTATGCCAAGCAAAAGATCCGCAATCCACACAAAAATATCCGATACTATAATTATTTGTCCGATTTAGTTAACATTTATATTGGTTCAGAAATTACGCGACGGGCGTGGTAAGAAATTTCTTACGGAAAACCTTTGCTTAAAATTCGATTAGATTGTTATGTACAATCCAAAAAAACAGCTGTTAACAGATACACTGCCTACGACTGAGCAGAGGGGGCAGCAGGAGGCTCACCATAAAGGTGAATTCACCGCCTGTACTCAACGTGGCTGGGAGTGATTGGTAAGCTTTTGTCTTGAGGGACCCAAAGCCGTAATGGTAAGAAATTACACCGACCTTTTTCTTACGAAACGCTTCAATCAGCAAGTCGACATCTTTCCTCTTCAATGGGAATTCGATATCAGGCCCATGGGCCGATTTCGGTGGCGCAGTCTCGTCAACGCCACCACCCTCGTCCGACTCTTCAGAGAATACTTGTTCCACTAGAATTATTAAAACAATTGTCATATACAAATCGATAAGTTTATACCAATTAGTTATCCCAGTGAATCATATGGCAGAGAGTATCTTGCCAGATCTCGTCCGCTCTTAATTTAGTGCTGTAAACGAATTGTAGGTAGTCAAGAATTTTTGATATAATTCAAACCTGTTTCAAACTGAAAATATCTTCAATCAAGTAGGTCTTTATAAAGACACTTTTGAATCGTCAACTTTTACACTACCACCGGTTCCGAAGGCAGTCATCTACCGAGAAGAACCAGCAAGAAACTCGATAGCTGCTCTTTTAAAATAAACAATTAATACAAAATTGTGCTACTGACACTTAAAATAACAAAGCATTGTAAGGCTACTCAAGAATTGAACTGTCCCGATGCTGAACCAATTGCCGACACATTAAAGGGATCTCTGTCCCCTAAATATTCGTTTTATTTTCAACGAAAATAACCTTTACGCGCGTTTTAAATTTGTTAGAAGTCTATTTGGTTATAAGTTCTGGGACTTTGTTATAAAAACGTATGCTCATACCTCATACAAACGATTTATGAACTTTACTAAGGCGAGAATGCAGACTAGACTAATGTCTAGTCTGAATGCTTGCGGCTTGTATTAACCTTGCACTCTTTTTTAATTTATAATCTATCTCATTGAAAATTAAATCATCTTTTTAAAGTGTATGTATTAATAAATGAAAACCCGTTTACACACAAGCCAACACAACACAGCAAAAAGCTAAAGAGCTTAATTAAATAATACTTATTTAAATGCGCTTTTCTGTCTTAAAAAGTAACATATTCAAATAAATTCATATGTAACATTATTATATTCGTCATAAATTTTATTGAAATCGTTCCTTTTCTTTTGTCTTGACGCCGCGATCTACTCTATTTACATTATTCATACATGGATTTGCGTTCGCACAGAGTATACGGAGATATTTATCATGGTCCCAAGCGAGGATAATCCGTTACGCAATAAAGACATCTCATATGTAATATTTAGTTTGTACATTATTATTTATCAATAATATATATTATTATTTAATTAGACCAATACCAAATAGAAACTTAGCTTGGGATCATTACCAAAATAATCAACCAGGCCGAGTTTCTTGACTGCTTCTCAGCTTGGTCGCGTATGAACAAGTTTAGTATCACTTCGATTTAAAACGTTTCTAAATGGTCTATGGACCATTGCAAGGTTATAACTAATAAAGAGATTTTGACCAAAGTAAAAAATATATATTGACCGATCGATTATATATCTACACTTAAAAAGGTTCACTATTGTATAATTAAAACAATTGAACATTTAAGATTAGATCTATAAATGGGTGTTATTTACACGTCAATCCTACAGAATCTGGTTACTAAAGGTGGTATAAGTTGTAATTAAAATCCGACACATTAAAGATCTCTTCAATGTGTCGGCTATTGGCTCAGCATCACGACAGTTCAATTCTTGACTAGCCTTACAATGCTTTGTTATTTTAATTGTGAGTAACACAATTTTGTATTAATTGTTTATTTTAAAAGAGCAGCTATCGAATTTATTGACGATTCTTCTCGGTGACTGCCTTCCGCACCGGTGGTAGTGTTTATGACGAATCAAAAGTGTCTTTATAAAGACCTACTTGATTGAAGATATTTTGAGTTTGATTACAAGTGTACATTGTCGAACTTGACAGTATAGACAAAAGTTCTGCCGAACTTTTTCTTAATACACTCAATCCCCGATTCGTGGAATAAAGACTTGTCAAGGCTTGTTTATCATTACTGATATTGATATAGATCAGGAAAATCATAATTTATATGACAATTCATTTAATTGTGTACATTGTATGTATATTATTATAAAGCTTTTAGGTAGCATGATTACGATATGAACAAAGGTTCCTATTAGAGATAAAAGCTCACAATAACCTTTACAAAAATAACAGTATAACTTTTAATGAAAATGTATGTTAATTGCTTAATTTCTTAGTGTTCACGTGAGGAGGTAACAATGAATAAATTTTAATACTGATCTAAACTTGGGCGCCGGGAGGGTACTGAGCTTTCGGTGGCCATCCATAATATCCTATTGACATTATAATCTAAGGACGTTACCAGAACGCCTCATAAATGGTATATGTCTCATTCTCTCCTACATTCAATACAATACATTTATATTTAGATTGTCGTTTTTTATAGAAGAGGGGGCAAACGAGCTGGAGGCCCACCATTAAGGTGAAGTCGCTGCCCATAGACACTCACATGGGTTATACGAATAAAAATAGAATGCTTAATGTTACTAAACATTTAATTAAAAGTTCATAATAAAAACATATAACAAATTCCTTAACTTTAGATGGATACTGTCCCAATCCCATTCATTTCAATCAATGAAACGGCCAATCAAGTGAATTCGTCTTAATATTAACTCGTTTCCAAATCGTACCGAAAATAGTCGAGACCTAGTTCTGTATATGAAATGTCAAAGGTAACGAACGTCGGACGTTAAACTACATAATTAAAGTTACGATGAACCTTATAAAATTTTGTAGCATTTCCAGTTAGTTGTTCAATAGTTATACCATATTATATTATATTATACATTTATTTATTTATTTACAATTTATTGCACTTAATCAATACGAGTTAATGACGTTAATAGATGTTAGTACATTCAAGAGCAACTGGCGGCCTTTTCGCTAATAAGCGATCTCTTCCCGACAACCCATATAGGAACGCAATAAAAAACGTTTACTAATATAGTATAACACCCTATAACGACAATCGATTAAAGACAATCTGTCTAAAGCGTCGAAATCAATAGGCTTTGGCTTTTTTTACTTGCATTCTATACAATGATTTTTCTCCGGTCCATTTCTCCAGTATGACAAATTGAAGTATTTCAAATGATGAACGATCATTACTCTAGCACAGAATCAGTGAGGTAGATTATTTATAGAAATAGTGCAATGACTTCAGTGTCACTACGGACATACTGACACTGAAGAACTCTGCATTTAATGGCGATATATCGAGTGGTCGTTAAATGGAGAGAAGATAAATCATTGTATGGAATACCAGCTACACCAACCAAAGCCAATTGGTTACGACGCTTTAAGATATTAGACGTTACATCAAGTGATAACAGTTAAGAATTTAAGAACTGTATACAAACCTATTGTATACGGATGCATATATTTTAGAATGATACACTAATCATTAAATACACTGAAAACATTAATACATTTTATTACAATGATAAAATGTTTTTCCAAGAAAGCATTCAGTAATACAGAAGTAGGTCCCGACGCATTCATATTAGAGCCAAGCCTGTATTTTCCTTGCTACAATATTTCGTAAGTGGGTGTGTTTTATTGAAGGTACTTCGTCATAAAATTACAGTTAAACGAGTGTATTTGTAACAAATGTTTACACTGTGAAAGTCTAACATACTAAAAACATACGAGCTTGATGTATATTCTTATTAGTTTTGTATGTTTTGTGTTCTTTTATTGTATGATTTATTTTGTGTATGTATATTTAGAACTAATTTACTATTTTGTCTAATTAAAGGGACAATTTATATTATTATTCGATATTAACTTAGTAAACTAGGCTATACTTATTAGGCTTATACAGTCGACAATTAGAGAAAACCATTTATAAGCCGTGGTACACGTAAATTTATATTAAAAGCGCGCAAGAGTTTTCTCATACCGCGGTACACTCGAGAACAAAAATGCTTAAGATTTCCGATTCTATGTCAGTGTGGTGAGTGAATATTATGATAACTTACGAACAGATGCTGTGCGCGAAGTCCTCTCAGATGAAGGCCGCCCGGACGTATCTCGCATGTGAGTCAGCAACGCGTTGAAAAAGTTGTACAACTATTAAAAAAAAAACAAACCATACAATTCATAAACTGACAATTTTCTTATTTAAAGTTTTCACATTTAATGCGTTAAAAGAAGGTACTCAGTATTCAAATGCAGCAGACATTAAGTCAAATAGCTTGCATTAGAAAAATATTATATCAAGGATGCGATGTTAACCCCTGCAGGATTGGCTATCAAACAACCTTACTGAGTTTCTTGCGGGTTCTTCTTAGCTGAGGGCGCACAGTGAACCCATTTTAATCAAAATTAAAAATATGTTTATTCTTATATCTTACACTTATGCATCGTCAAAAAAACCTTTTGACTCTACATTTACTGCCAGTTTCCAAATCCAAGGGCGTAAAGCGGAAGAGAAAATTATCTTAAGAGTCCACCACTCACCTATTAGTAACAGTTAGTCCGATTTAGGTAACTATTAGGGCAATTGTATGTTAAGAAATTGTTTGGGGAGTCATTAGAATCTTAACTGTAAGTTTGTATTAAAAAATTGGAAATAATATCTTACATACTTAACTTATAACTTCTTTAATTTTCCCTTTAGGGCAAAAAGGTAAATATACACATTTGTAGGCAAAACAATTTGCTACAAATTATGACGTTACCATATTTTTGTAAGACGCACAGTTTCCGAGATATTTCGAAAAACATTTTTTCACCCCTTTTTCCAAGATGGCGGCCGGAACCAATCGTGGCGACCCCATAAACTTAAAATTAGCTTCTTTTGACCCCCCCCCCAAACATGACCCAAAAAAACGGCATCTTATAAAAAATTCAAAGCAAATATAACATTTCAATGCACAAAGTCTAGTTTTCCGTTACAGATTTCCATTACTCACACGACATATCAATTAGTACTCTGTGTATAGAGAAATCGATTAGCCTCTCATAAGAAAACTCATTACGTTGGTAATTATATCTAATAATGAATCGTAAATCCCCTAAGAAAAAGGTAAAGAAAATACTGTTATAATCAATCAAACTTCAGGCGTTCGATGAATGGGCAAATTTTTCATCTCAAGACAACGTACCGAATAAAAGAAAATACATTACAGTGTTTGAATTATATGAAAAAAGATTGAACGCAAAATACGTTTATTCTCACCACACATAAGAAATATACTGTGTTTTTATTTTGGATACTGTCATATAAAAAAATCTATGTTTTCATATGTTGCAATATCGTAGTGTGGGGTGCAGTGTCCGTTATATTATTACAATATTTATGTTTTTGGGAAATATTATGTTTGGTATTTTTTTAACATATAGTAGACGCAGACAAAAAGAGACGAAAGAGTAATATAAATGCAATAAGACTTACAATAATTATTCTTTCAATCAATCCCGATGCCTCATAAATTATAACCAGAATCACTCCGATAAAGATTTATCTATAACTCGGTAGAAACCTTTAAGAAAATTATATTTCAAAATTTTCTTACTAATCCAACTAACAAACTATAGCTTTTTTAATTTCATTTCTATGGTGCTATTTGCGTATAACTATTTAATTTATTAGATTAGAATAGAAACAATATACAAATATATGACTATATATATTATATGACTTTTTTTAGCAGAATAAAAAAAAAACTACCTAGTTAATTGACAGTTATTTTTTCCATTACAAATCTTACATTACGTCCAAACCATTACAAATAACCTTTTTAAGTTATTGAAAGCTATTCTATTGCAACAATTAGATTAACTTAGTTCGCATTTATTTCTATAATGTTTTAATTCGAAAACTGAATAAATTCTATAAATCCACACACATTTTGATAATTAAACGCCACAAACAGGTGGCCTAATAAATTATATTTTATGCGGTACTACGTGCTTAATTGAGCAATTCGGGGATAAAGAGAGACAGTGTATGTGGCACGTCTCAGTGGCTGATGATAGAATGAAAGGTATATAACGTATATAGAAAGAAACAATGCGGATTTAAGGTGGCCACTGACAACTGGTTTCATATGGCCCCATCTACTACAATACTTAACAAAAACATTCTTAATATTAACCTAATGTAAATATAACTGAAAATGAAACAAGACCAAAAATAAAACCTGTGGTACAGTACCCATAATGCCATTTCTTCGCTGTATCGCGATGCTTATACGCTGGGCGAGAAAAGCATTTTTTATAAGCAATTTTTATTCCTCGAAGATTATTTCATTTTTGTAATGAAACTTTGACGATATTAAATGTATGCACAACTTAATTTGTAGACTGGTTAACTTATTTTCGTGGCCTTGGAATCACGCTTGGACCAATAAACAGAATGCTAATATTATAAATGCGAAAATATATATGTTACGCTTTCACGCTTAAACTACTGAACCGATTACGATGAAATTTCGTATGGATATTACACTTTAGGGAAGGACATGGTTGTAATAGGGTATGAAAGTTGTTATAAACATTACACCAGAACTGGGCCATTTAAAAACTAATTTTCAAAATACCTTTGGTATTTAAAGCACGCGGCCGAAGTCGCGAATAAAAGCTACAAGTAATAAGAAATAAAAGAAAACATCCAGCGGTTTATCGTTGAACAATTATCAATCAGCCGTGAGCACACACGACAAGATAGTTAACATTCGAAAAGAAAATACAATTTCTATACGGACATCAAACAATAAACAATGTATTAACATTTTATGTATGAAATTACATGTAACATCTCTTGTAATGCTGAATTACAAACATGCCGTCAAGCTTTTTGCAAGCCCATGTAAGACTTTTACGTCACGCGATAGCTTGTTTACTGAGAAGCCTAAATAGGAAGAAATCTTTTGAACACCTACTCAAAGGCTAGAGAAAGCATCTAATTTGTCTCAAGTTCCCATATAATTGTTTTATGTGTAAACCTTTTGTCTCATAAGTTTAACCTAATTATCTCATAAGTTTATCGTTTTAAATATATTTAGCACATGAAGATGTTTGGGGACAGATATAATAAAATAAAATAATGTTCTTGCGGTACAAGAGCACTGATATTAAGTAGACGCCTGGTTTTTTTTTTATGTGAGAGGAGGCAAACGAGCAGGCGGGTCACTTCGAGTGATGTGCCAACCGCCGCCCATGGACACCTGCAACGCCAGGAGGCTTACAAGTGAGTTGCCGGCCTTTAAGGAAGAGGAACGCTCTTAGTCATTACCGTTGATCCAAGAGCTGGTGCTTTCGAAAACATCGCGATACGAGAAATTGCCAGCATTGTGGGTACTCTTCCACAAACACCAAACTTAACCAATTTCTTTTAGTCAGTAGTTAATGTTTAACTAAATGAAATTCATTCAATTAAGTTATCTAATATACTATATCCTAATAAACAAAACTAAAATAAAAAGCTCGGTCGCTGTGGCCTTGCTGTCTCACGCAGAATTCCCGACTATACGCTGAGCGTGAAAAGCACCAGCTCTTGTATCACCTCGACTACGAGGCGCTCTATTAATTCCTTAATAAGCGCCTGAATAGTGTAATAGTTAAGATAGAAAAATAATATATAGGTCTAAGTAGTGATAAGTACTGAATTTGATAAACAATTTTAGCACTTAAAATAAATTATCGCTTAATAAATACTGTAAGAAATGTTAATAGATACTATTATAATTTTAAAACTTAGCAAATTTAGATATAAATAACTCATTAGTATGTTTACGCATGTCATTTAAAAAAAAACAAACGAACCGAATGTTTGTTCGACCAAAGATTGTCGTCGACCACTCAATTGTTTCGTGAACGATTCAAGATTCACAATGTATCAACCCAAAAGGTCAATTTAATTGTAAAAGGCAGTAGTACTTCAGCCAATCAGCTTTGTAAGCAAATAGCCGTTCTGAATTCAAATCAGATTTACTCAATTCTATATAATTGTCCTTGTTTATTGCCTCTGTTAAATTCTACGTAATACTGTCAAAGTAACAAATTACATATGTTAAAAAAAAATACGCTCTCTCTTAGGTCGCAAATGTCTGAGCGTCATGGTAAGCCGGATAGAGTGTATTATCTCTGGTATCTGGTATTCCGTTCACGCCAGTCCTTCTCGTCCACTCTACGCCTTTGATTTGGGAACTGGCAGTAAATGTAGAGTCAAATTTTAAAAGTTTTAGATTTTTTAACGATTCACACATTGTATTGTCTCAATGTATCCATTTGGTTGGTGAACGGTTTGCTTGTGATAATATGTAGGCTGTATTATTTGAATAACCGCAACCACATTCTTCTGGATACAATCCATCATTTCCATTCCCACACAGACAGTAAAACTCTACCCATTTTGATTACGAATTGGTATTATGCAAACTCACATATAGTGTTAAAATGGTACTTAAATTTATCCGTAGAGATAAACTTTTATCACGTTCAATCCTTTACAATACGACTTGTTTTCGATATGTTAACAAATTGATTGAATGTACTTTGCAATGATACAGTTACAATTGAAATAATTGTTCCACTAAATCCTAAGAGAATCCTTCAGGAGCAAACTCAACAGAGAAACACACGCTCACATAAAACGCACGTTCTTCACTTTAAATACTTCACTTTGTCATATTCAAGCGATTATTTTATTCTTATGTATTTAGCTTGAGGTAATTTTCTATTTTACAATTTTATTTTGGCCCCGTATTATTTATTACAATAATATGTAATCTGTTTTATTGTGCTGTAATACTGCATATGGATATCTTTTTTTATAAAATCGTAGTATATTTAATCACTTCAATAACCCAACGTTAAAGTGGTACAGACAAGCGCTAAGCCCCTTCTCCCCACTATCAGGGAAGAAACGTGGAATAGGTGATAAAAACACAGCAATCGGTATATATATATATATGTTAAATAAGTTTGTGGGATACTAGCGTATACCACAACTAAGTTAGTTGCGTGACTGTTTTAAAAATATAGTGTTAACAATATATTCTGTTTGCCGTATAGTTTCCATAACTCGAACATCGCGTGATCAAATCCCGTACATAGACAACTCAACAAAATAATTCACCCATTAATATCTACAATATTGATACTTTGTTATTTCATATAAATTAAATCATAGTTATATATTACGATAAATTCATCATTTTGCCTTACAACACGCACTACGGCCCAAAAAAGGGGCACTTATCTTTATCCGTTTCCTTAAATATGGACTATTTTAGATGGTTTATTTTAACACAACGCTACCACTAAAAAATATAATAAAAAAGGCGGTCATATCGCTGCATAACTAACTCTTTCAGGCTTGTTGCTTTGTCACAACCAAATCAGTGATTGGTATGTTCTGTCTCGCTCTGTCAAATTAAAATTCGTACCTTCACTTGGTCCTGTTCCCCAGCATATTCAATACTCTGAAATATCGTCCAAGTGTATCGTCTTCTTACTTCCATACGTGCCAAATAGCGTCGATACCATTGCTGTATTAGTATCGCCGCTTTCATAGCTGTAAAGGAATATTAAATTAGTTTTTAAAAAATATAACAAAATAAATAATAATAATATTAAAAATATAACCTCTTTAATATCAAGAGTCATTTACAACCATTGTATATGTATTATTACTTCGCAATCTGCATATACACAGTGGAAAAAGAATGGATTTTAAATTAAAAAAGGTTTAGTCCTTGTGGCAGATCCTTGTGATGTAAAAATACTGGCTTGGTCATACTTTGCGCAGAGATCTATCCCCAAGGGTTTGGACTGGAACCCTAAGGGACGGCGCAAACTAGACCTACCCAAGCAGACCTGGCGACGATCCATCATTGTGGAAGCCAAAAACATTGCTCTGACTTGGAGTGAACTTAGGCACAAGACTTCAGAGAGAGAAGATTGAAGATGTCATAACTGTCCCCTGCCCCGATGTGAGCCTTAGGATAGTAGTAAGTAAGAATGTGACAGAGTGCCATACGTTGAGAAAAAAACACCAGCTTTAGACTTTGAGCTTTTTTTCTTACATCCTTTATTAATAACACTCATGCTTTAGTCAAAGTAACAATATTTTTTTAGCAAGCCGCATCCTAGTTAATACTATAATTCTGATTACTGTGTTAAATCATGTTCTTTCAGAGCTTCGCACAATTTTTAATCAAACAAAGAACCTTAAGACAATCTCATTTACGACGATCACTTTAACGTTAATCTTGATTTGATCCTTTAATCATACTTTCAAGGTATAACACGAGAGAATCCTTGTACAGAGAGACTTAATAGTTATTTCTAACTAGATACGGTCGTGAAACCATTTATCATACAAAGTTATTTATTATACTTCCCTGTTATCACTCCTTCGTTCCCAACAGTATTTATCGAGGTAATAAATTACACAAGCCTTTTTTAAATGCAATGATGGCTTTGAATTAACCGTAGGCTCAAAAGATCGATCTATATTTATCGTTAACAAATATTGACAATAGTATTTAGTTCATTGCTGATTGACAATTAAAATTGTCAATTTAATCAAACCAAACTCTACAATTATTCAAAACGTACTAGCTAAATTTATACATATAAAACTTATTTTAACATTACATATTTTGCATGTGGATTTTAGTAGTCAAATATCACACGAAGCCTTTTTTTAAATGGAAATAAGATCTGTCAGTATCGATAACTTTTTTTCCAAAAACTTCTTACACTACAGTAGTTTCCGAATAATGCGCGTTTAGAATAATATCCTTGAACGTCGATAACTTTTGTTTCTGGTAACTTATTACAATAAATTATATCCTATATTATGCCCCGGATAAAGGGAAATCTTTTGGTGAAAACTGCAAAAAAAATCAGTTCAGTAATTTTCAATTGAAGCGTGAACAAACAAACAAACAATTCTTTTTAATTACTATTTTTAGGACAATGTACAGACTCGACCTCGTTTCAATTTTATTATAATTGCCCCGAGCTATAGAAAAGGCCTAACCGATATACTTATCCAGAGATGGGTTAACAGCTGTGCTCCAATAATGTCTTGGAAATACCAATACTACAACCATACTACGAAATTATATGATTATTTCACGCATTGACAAGACAATATAGAGAACATCACTTCGTTTAAAATTTTGATTCTATGACCGTTTTTATTAAACTGTGCACATTCTTAATATGAAGATATTATGCGGTCAGCTAGTTTCTAAAAATCAATGAAGATTTACCGCAGTGCTTAATACAATACGCCACTATTTCTGCAACACGTTAAAGTTTTCTTATTCTGTAAGCGAAATTATATAATAAACTTGCTAGATTTTATACTCAATAAAATTACTATCATTCACAATCCAATAGTTTAAATAAACAAAATATATACGAATACGAACAGGATATATTTAAAAAGAATTACCTTTAATGAACCTTAATTTATCAGTTTATAAAGTGTATCAATATTAATAGGAAAACGATTGACATATTTCTGTATCTTTCCAGAATTTTAAAGTAACAATAACTACCTGAAGGTAGAATCCATACTAATATTTAAATGCGATGTACGTTACACTTTCACGCTTCAACTACTGAACCGATTTCGATGAAATTTGATATGGAGATCTTAAGACTAAACTTAAGGTAAGGACAAATGCTTTGAAGGAACTGATATAGGGGATGAAAGTTTGTATAAAAATTTCACCAGAACTCTGACATTTATAAACCTTGATGTCTTAGACGTTAGCCTTTTAATCTAATTATTCCTAGACAACCTCGATTATATAATGTTTGAGGTAATTTAATTATTGCAGTTACGTTACGTTGTAGGAAACGTATACCCCGTATTGAATAACTCCCGCTGTCACCCGGGATTTTGTCACACGGATGAAACAATGAATTCATAATACCGAAAGCGCTCAAATACATAATAAGGAGATTTCATTTTTCACGTTTGCTTTAGAACAAGTAACTGCAAAAATTGGCGGGGCGCATCATTTGTTAATTTTAAAAAGAAAAAGACATAGCTTTACAGTCTGAATTTCAATCTTTTAAAGATTTGCGCTTTAAGGCGAATATAATCTCGCTAACAAGACACCACCATATTAATTTTGACAGAGTCATCTTTATTTATTATTGTAATCTTAAACACAGCTATCAAAATATAAGACTTAGTAAATTAATTATGTCTTCAATCTGTATTGTCCTATCCATAAACGATGTCAACCGGTTTACATTTCTTTCAAGCGTATTTATAAATATTATTTATTAATTTACTACAATGCCGTCTTCATCTGTCATTTCGAAGAGCGTATTATTCTCGCCTAGTCCAATTGTGGACATAGACAATCGTGTCTCAGTCTTTCCATACAAATGTTTATTTAGTATATAAGCCGGCTTATCAAGTTCCTAAACTAGTTAAATCTACAAGACAATACTCCAAGCAGACGTTTATGGGGGTCGGTTATACATTTGATTGACTCGTTTGGTATTTTATCACTCCTTCCGTATAGACTATGAAAATATTCATTGTTCAAATAGAAAATTCATTGAAAAATCATCAATGTATAAAGGCGCTTCAATGTTTTGAGAGTGTCAAAAAACGTCAAGAATACCAATGGTAACTCCGGGCTCTCTTGGCGTGCAGCGTTAGAACGGAGAAGATCCACGATCATAGGAGGATTTAGATCCGTTCGCATCGCGCCCAAGCAAGACGTGTTCGGTGGAGTATCACTGTGTTTCAATCTCTCAAATCTATCAAAGTCAAAATCTCATTTTTTTGACATTTGACTCTTTACATTTCAAAGCGTCTTAAAACGAAATGATTCTACGCCTGTTCGCCTGACCAGGCCGAGAAGACGCATACATAAAACTTTGCTTGGTTGATATTTTTGGTAATGATCACACTTCTCGATACAAGGCCATATAATCGGTACCTCCTTTAATATTCAAACCACACAATAGGATCTTGTTAATTTAATATTAGCCACCTCTTATTAACTATGGGCTTAACTCTGATTACACGATATTATATTCCCGTAAACGTGTTCTCTTGACATTCATCTTTCTAATCCATTTCTAATTACGTCACACGCCTGGCAATTTCATCTCGAGAACACATTATCAGGCCACACCTTAGATTAGTCGCTCCCTATACAAAATATTTTACACACGAGGCAAATTATAGAGAATCGTACCGATTCGATAGAGCAGCTATCGAGCCGATTCTTCTCGGTAGATAACTGCCTTCCGAGCACGTGGTATAGTTAATGACGATTCAAAAGCATCTTTATAAACCTACTTAAATATTTTGATTTTGATTTATTCCAATCCATATTACAATTGGGTAAGTCAAATATATAAAAATAAACTATAAAATCTTACATAACACCACGTAAAGAATCACATAACATTATCATATACGTTATTTAATAAAATTTAAATCTTGTTAACTCGACACCCTAACATGTTTACTTATGTCTAAAGGATTTAACTGAAATCCAATTTACAGTACTCAAATATGGTAATGACGTTGGATCTCTCTCCTTGAGTTAATAGATTAAACTCCTTTAAACCTGTACATAATTTAATTTGATTTGCATTACTTAATTCAAACCGAGATTCTCCTACAAAACAAAAAAACGAACAAGTCTATGATAATTCCACACAGTTTTATCTATTTTAAGGCGATCTGTTTGAGTGAATAGTTCCATACTCAAAAACCTAACACTTTAAAAATTAATTAACTACTTGACACCTAATAAACTTACCGACTTATACATCACATTTTACCTACTTTAAGAAGTTTTGTTTTGTTGAAAAAAATGCGTATTTTATATCAACCTCACATATATCAATATGACATAATATATGTTGACCGGTACAGGGAAACAAACCTACTATTAGATCATAACTTAAACGACTAAAACTACTTCCTGTTAGTTAGAGTTCAGTTAACTAACAGTTATATAACAATTATTATTTAATATAATAATATCTGTCATATGCCCCGACGTGGGGCCTTAGGGCTCTAGTAAGTAAGTAAGTATTTGACTTACTTCTTTCCGCCTTGGTCATGCTGACTTCATCTCTCTTCCAAAACCTTAAAAACGGAGCGAGCGCCTTCATCGTACAATCACCGTTAAGTACACGTCTTGTCAGTTTCTTCGGCGAATCTTGTTCGATTTCTGAACTCCTGCAGGATGATGAGTCGTCTCCCATGGACCGTGTCCGACGCCCACCGAAGTTGACGCAACCACAGCCCTTGGTTAAAGAGAACATGACGGGACTCCTGTCCTCTCTATACTTCTTATCTCTTCTTTTCCGGGCACATCGTGGTGTTTTCTGACGTGATTTGGGAATTGTTACTAATTTTCTGTCAAAATGTAAAGAGCACGACAGTCATTGATCATGGATCTGGAACAAAGAATTGCTTAATTAATATTTAATGTAAATATAACTTGAAATAAAACAAATTTCAAAACTTTGGTCCTTATGGCAGAGTACCCATAAAGCTGGCATTTCCACGCTATATAGCGATGCTTATACGCTGAGCGAGAAAAGCACCAGCTCCTGGATCACCGGTACTGACTACATATTTTTATATTAGGTTATTAAGAATGTTTATGTTAAAATTAAGTATTGTGAATAAATAACTATTAGATATTTTTGCATACAATCTTTTACAATTGATTTATTCCAATTGAAATGTATTCGGTGAAGAATAATTAGGATTTGACGTCTATTCAATTCGTTTTATTACACTAATTTATGGGCGGGCGGTAAAATGTGAGACGTGACAATTAATAATCCATTAAAATAAAACCAGATTTGGACGCGATTTTTATTTATATCTATGCCATATTGAATCGTATCAGCGATCACTTGTACGTCAATATTTTTATATACAGAGTTACAGAGGTTCAAAAATAAACCGTTCTGACACACCCACAGCAAACTCGGCTGGTTAACTGTTCCGTCTGTAACTCGCCAAATTTATCTCAGTTTTTTAGCCTTTTATCAATTAAATACACTTGCTCAACATCTTTTCCTTGATAAAGTTTTTTCATTTAATGAAAGACAAATTGAAGTTAGTTTATTAAGAGTTAATTGAAAATTAATAAATTACTATTAAATATTTAATTAAGATAGATTTTGCGTAGGTCTGTTAAATAAGTTATGTGTCATACGCACAAACAGAAGTCGTAATACAGCAGTGTAATCTTAAAGATCTGTTTCTTTGTTTATATCTTACAGACAGAAAGGTATGTGAACAGCCTTCTATACCTGAAGCGTGTCTTTTAAGACAAGCCGGTTTCCACTTTTCTGGATTGGAGACTGATAAAAATCGATTAGAATCATTTGAAATTTCCGGGACATTGAAAATTCAAATGCTAGGCTTACAGTTTAAAGTTGCCACCGACACTGCTCTATTGATTTAACAATTCTTTTTGCATAAAAATATACTCAAACTCAAAATATCTTTATTCAAGTAGGTATTTATAAAATACACTTTTGAATCGTCAATTTTTACACTACCACCGGTTCGGAAGGCAGTCATCTACCGAAAAGAACCGGCAAGAAACTCGATAGCTGCTCTTTTAAAATAAACAATTAATACAAAATTGTGCTACTGACAATTAAAATAACAAAGCATTGTAAGGCTACTCAAGAATTGAACTTTCCCGATGCTGAGCCAATTGCCGACACATTAAAGGGATCTCTGTCTCCTAAATATTCGTTTACGGTATAGTATGCCTATACAAACTCAAACTTTCACTTTTCTTATTTAATTAGTGCTATAATTATTTTCTACTGTTTGCGGTGAAGACCGACTTATATATCACGTCGTCAAACGCTTATAAAAATAATACCATACTAATCATTTATATGGCGAAAAAAAAACTTAAGACTAGACAAGAATAATTGGTTTCCATTCATGTAACCATAGGATATATTCGTATATGAATATCAACAGGAATGAATATGACAATGATTTTGGCATTATTAAGGCTTCTATACACTAGTTGCAAAGTTAAATGATGTCACTTTGCCTCGCCACGGACGAGTTGGCCATTTGCCGTCGGTTTTTGCGGCCGAGTCAAAAGCTCAACGCGAAGTTGAACTAAGTTCGGACCTCAAAGTTTCTAGAGTACATCGCCGAGTAACTTCGTGAGTAGTGCAGAGCCTTTAAGTTTACTAAATTTCTCTCCTACAGTTACTATTTTCAAATTGCTGTTATTCAAAAATGAATGGAATGTTTATTTAAAAAAAATAGGTTCTTCATAGTTATATGTTTGTGTAATTATAAATTAGGTTTTAACTCAAAATAAAAGTGTCGAAAAGTTAGGTTGGCGAAGGAAGGTTGGCTACTCAGGAACTCGGCAAGTCAAAACCACTGTCGAAGGCCCAAGTGGCTAAGTTCAAGTAGTTGAAAAGCAGTCGAGGGTACTTAGTTACCACGATTAAGGACAGATGATTATCGTAATGATTGCTGGGGGTCACAGATGTTAATTCTAGATATACAGACTTAAAACAGTTCATATTAACGGTGTGAACTCCTCATTAAGTATGAAACCTAACAAAAAGTATACAAAAAACTTTATATAAAAGGCCGGCAACGCATTCACGAGCTCGTGAGTGTCTATGGGCGGCGACTTCACCTTTATGGTGGCCCTCCTGCTCGTTTGCCCTTCTACTATAAAAAAATATATCAACAATTAATATCGTTAATTATTTTTAAAAATATTTTTAAATTTTATTATTTGCATTTACATTCCCTTAAACGTTATTCTTACCATAGATATTTAGATATTTTTCAGATTCATACACAACCTTTATTATATTTTTTTTTCTAGATTCCTATTTCTTCGGTTGCCTTTCGTAGGTCGCTCTTTAGCGATATGACCGCCTGATGTCCTCTGTTTTTTTAATTTTAGATTCTTATATATGAGATCTTTAAAATGTGTTTATTACTATATTTTAAGTACAACAAAATGTTTTATATTAAACACCGATCAACTCTTCAAAGTTCTTGACGGACCCTAGGGGCAAACTCTACGGGCCGTATGATGCCGTTAGAGAATGATAGAACTCCTTGATTGTAACAATGGGTAGTCGTAAAAATATAGTCCCAGGAGTTCTTGTTAGGCTGTTTGCACGACCCTGGGAACACGTACGCCATCATTGACATAGGTTATTTGGTCTTGAGTTCTGTTTAAAAACCAGTATTTTATTTATTTATTTATGGCTACGGCTATAAAATTATTAAATCTAACATCTAACATCATTTTATAGAAGAGGCGGCAAACGAGAAGCAGGCCCACCATATAGGTGAAGTCGCCGCCCATAGTCACTCACGCGGCTGGTAGCTCGTGAGTGCGTTACCGGCCATTATAGGAAAATTAGGAAGTGGGGGGAGGTATGGAAAGAGGACGGGGGAGGGGAAAGGATGGGCCCCGGAAGATCTCACTCACCGAACGAAACGCGAGTACAAAATGAACATAGTCCAATTGCATCACTTTACGCCGGTTTTCTGTGAGAGAGTGGTATTTCTCCGGCCGTGTCTGCCCATTCGGCTGACACTCTAAGTAACAGCATGGCACTCCCACTCAAGAATTAAGTAATTAATTAGGATGATCATAAGCGGAATAGGGCCTTTGCTGGCGGAGGCTTCGGTAACGAACCTCAACCAGCTATTGATGCCTCCTGAGCCGGGAATATACGTAAATACCGTATATTATTAAAAAAAACCAGCCAAAACGAACACGAGAACTCCACGTGCAGCCAATAAAAAATAAATTACTGTGGATAACGGTCAATAATGTTTACTTAGAGAAATGCTCGACCTATATATATATCGAATATTTTATAGTTATTACTCTGTTAACCTAGAATATATTTGTTTAATTGACTCTTTGCATGCCATATTGGTCGTGGTGTTTGTTTACTTTTAAACTCAAACATCAATCAAGGCAAATAGAGATCAACAACGTTCTATCTTTGTCAGTTCTTCTCGTCCGCTCTACTTCCTTGAATTGGGAACTGGCAGTAAATTACATTTCATATTTATGACAGATTCATGATATTTTTGATTGGATTTGTATTCACAAAAGCGTTACACGCACCAACCTTCTAACGTGGACGTATTTGGAACAAACCTTAAACAACCTTAAATCTTAGTTCAAACAGTACATCAAAATGAAACCGTGAAGCGACCGTTATATTCGATAATCGCACGTGAAAATTAAAAAAAAAACAAATAAATTACATTCTCAATCCGCAGGTATTACCTATTTCGTTTTTCTTTACGTATAATTAATCTTTGAAAGAAACGTAACGATATATCGCAGTGAAATTTGACACGCACTTGGCCAATATTCGTGAGACGTGACTAAGGTTAAGTTTTTAATGTGACACGTGTTCGCATTGTCCCCAATCTTGGCCTCTGTAAGACGGGCTAAGCCGATAATAAGCCAAGTTGGCCGACGGAATTTTTTTGTAATGCCTACACAGAGACAAATATAAATATATTTAGCTAAAAATCTATTATTTTTAGCTCTTTGCTGTAAGTGCCTAATATGTCTTTCATTTTTGACTTACTGTATAGCACACACAAAGAAAAATAGTGTATTTCTATTTCCGGTTCTATGTCTTAACCTTATTTTGGCTTTATTCTTGCCTTATTCTTCTTTATTCTCTTGTGCAAACATTTTGTGATAAGCTGTATAGGTTTAAGAAATAAAAAATAAATAAGTAATATATAAGAAATATAGAATAATAATATTATTATTTATATATATACATAATATATATAAATAATAATATTTATATATAATAACCCGATCCTATTCGATCAGCCTCCTCACTATCATCTTTCAAATCACTTCTTCGTAAACATTTCTTGTCTTCAATATAATTATTTGTTATTCTAGATTTAAATTAGCATATTTTTCGCTTTTCTTATTTTAATGTATGTTGTGTTCTGTTTAATTATTATTATTATTATTTTTTGTATACTTCGCACCCTTTGCACCTGTCTTATTATATTTTAAGTATTCTTTTATCGTGTGGGTTGTCTGGAAGAGATCGCTTATTAGCGATAAGGCCGCCCGTTGCTCTTATATGTTCTTACATCTGTTAATGTCATTTGCTTCTAGTGTTTAAGTGCGATAAAGTGTTAAATAATTAAATAAATAAATAATATACACAGCGAAAATATAACGAAAGAACACGCCTGAGAGCACGCGCAAACTTGACGTCTTCAACGCAAAGAAACGAAAAATTATTCGTAAAATTTCTCAAACACGGTGAGACTACGAAGGGGTTTTCTAAAATATATTCTGTCGCAACTATCAAATCTAATAAAAATCCTCAGCAATTACGAATATAGGTATTAACCTGAAGCCATATGACTGCAGCTCGTGAACTCGATTTACTTCATTACCCAAGAGCCTGGTGTATTTTGCAGTAAAATGTAACGCTAACGAACCCTAGCGTAAAGTATTTCTCACAGAAATAACTAAACATTTTACTAGCGACGCCAAAAAAGCAAACCCATTCAAAAAGCATGACTTTTGGAGCAATTAGCGGAGTTATTTTTATATAAACGGGTTAATACATATAAAAAGATTACAGTATAAGCCAATATTTTTTGTTTTTGTTTCTATAATTAAGACGCAATACCTGAATAAAATAGGTACAAAATGTAGCAAGCTATGAAACACCAGTTTCCACAAGACAGGACCCATTCACGTCCTAAAAGTGCAGGATTATTTCGTATTGGCTAAAATTTACGAACGCTGATTCTCGTTAAAACTCAACTCAAAGAATAATTCAAAACAGTACGGTCTCCACTCTCTTATCGTTAACTCATCATTAGTAGAGTACAAGGTAAAATCCAAAGTTTTCATAACATTTCAAGCGATATTTCTATTTCGTCTTTAAATAATCTATTCATTTAATACTAAAGAGTTTGTTTATTCGCATGCTCTGAAGCAGGGCTTCTTAAACTATGGCTCGCGACCCCAAATGGGTTCGCGTAGTAAAATTCTGGGGTCGAGAGATTTTAATGTCAAATACTCTTTGATGTTTCAAAACGAATTCTTAAACTATATATTTTCATATGTATATGCACCAAATAAATAAATCATCAAGAGATATTAATTTATATCTTCTTTTGGGGTCGTGTATGATAAAAAGTTTAAAAAGCTCTAAAGAATTAGTACGATTTATTGCACCGTCAACACGACAAACAAACATAGTTATAAAATGTTGCGGGCAAATACGTTCACAACGTTCATAGGTTAATGCGGGTTAAACCGCACGTTCTAACGTCACATACAAAATTCAACAGATTCTAGCTATTGCGAGGCTACATCCGGCCATTGAAAGGATATCCATCGATTGACTGTTCATCAAAATAATTCAAACGCGTGCAAATTGCTATATTAAATTATATTAAGCCTACTTATACGTAGGCTTTTATTATGTCCATCGTTCAGCGCTTTCATGGCCTCATCCAACATCTCCACTATTCTGCAGTGGTGGCCAGCAATTTTTTTTTTATGTGAGAGGAGGCAAACGAGCAGGCGGGTCACTTCGAGTGATGTGCCAACCGCCGCCCATGGGCACCTGCAACGCCAGGAGGCTTACAAGTGAGTTGCCGGCCTTTAAGGAAGAGGAAAAGCAATTAATTAACGTCTCCAATCGTGGACTGCCGTTCTCTGGACTACCGAAATCCTTTGATCACATTTATATTGGGATCACGATTTATATGCCACTCGAAAACCAAAAAAATGTTAGCTACAGCTGTGAAATTTACATACAAATGCGAAAGTATGTTACGCTTTCACGTCTAAACCACTGAACCGATTTTGGTATAGTTATAATCACAAAAAAGGGCTTTGAATGGGCGATGAAACTTTATACAGTAATTTCACCAGAGCTCTGCCATTTATAAACCGATTTACCAAATTCCTTTTCTATTTAAACCACGCGGACGAAGTCGCGGGCAAAAGCTACTACTACACCCATAAGCTTTTGTGAAAATACAATTATCGTCGTTCGAACCGTCATAAATCATACGATTTGTTTCACATATAGCATATGAAAAAGGTTTTCCGTGCCATTAAAATATGCCGTCATATTATTTACATACGCAATAATGAACACATGACAGTCAACATAATAAAACCTTAACGGGTTTAATAACACATTTACACCGACTACTGTCAAACAGATGTTATAATATTATTATTATTTAATTATACTATTGTGTCATATAAAAGTTTATTATGTATAAATTAAAAATATTCACAGTTAGATTATTATTGACGTTTATCTTATCTAACATTCTAATATAAAACTGTTTCGTCACATAGATCGAATCTAGGAACTCGTGCTAAATAACAACACATGAATAAAAAAAAGAATTTAAAAAAAAAATCTGTTAATCAGCATAACTAGTCTGAATAACTGGCTAGTGTACTTAGCAACGCTTATAAACACTACAACTATATTAATTAAACTTCGTATCAAATGTGTCTGTCAGTCTGAATATCCAAAAATACTTTATCAATCAGGATTGTTAACAACAACTTTCGTTTCATGTTCCCATTTAATTGTTTTGTGTGTTTACCTTGTTTTATTATGTTATAAGTTTATTATTTTTTAAATATATTTAGCACATAATGTTTGAGGACAGATGTAATAAAATAAAAAACTTCTGAACGTCACAAAAGAAAGTTAAAATAAATATTTTCCATCCTTACAAAACTATCATCCGATATCTCAATAGACATTTAGCGACCTTGACGGCACCGATGTGAATATCAAAAACTGTATCATCGCTATATTTATTTGTGTTTTTACGATGAACGAAGAGCCGTTTCATTTAAGAGTCATACGTACAACATCTGGAATACCATTTTTCCAACTTTATGCGAATGTAAAAATAGGTCATAGGACATCTCGTATCAAGAGCACTGTACTTTCAATTTTATTTTTATACACATCCAATGTATGTTCTTATTTCTCTTTATTTATTTATTTATTGCACTTAAACACTAGAAGCAAATAACGTTAATAGATGTTAATACATATAAGAGCAACGGGCGGCCTTGTCGCTAATAAGCGATCTCTTCCAGACAACCCACACATAAGAAGAATACTTAAAATACAATTAGACTGGTGCAAAGGGTGCGAAGTATATAAAAAAATTATAATAATACAAAGACAAAACACACAATACATTAAAATAAGTAAAATCGGAAAGATATCCTAAATTAAGAATTAAAAATAATTATATTGTAGACAAGAAATGCTTACGAAGAAGTGATTTAAAAGATGATAGTGATGTAAAAGATGATGGCTGATCGGATAGGATCTTTAACACGTATCCCATCCCTTCTTTCCCCTCTATTTCCTATACCTCTCTTCCCTGCTTTAAGTTCGACTTATGTTTTCGTTACCAAATCAATTCCCAAAACCAAAAATGTCCCTTCCTTAATGTTTTCTTTTTGTTTCTATCGAGTCACGGTTCCTCAAATAACATTACTTTAATCACATTAATCTTGCAAAGTAGACAAGAAACACCTAACATCATAAATCGCACGTTGTTTACGAGACACCGTAATTTGTTTGCGAAACACGACAAATGACAGCCTATGGTATGTTCGTTTATGTTTATCCTGGTTCACAAACCTGGATTATAAACAGAATAAAGTTATAGTATAGAGGCTAGGCCATGATGTAATTGCCTGGCTAGACCAAATGCCAAACCGTCCGGCAGAAGTATGAGAGTGTACTCTTGGCTTGTATATATATGTAGTGTGATAGTTGTGAAACCTGGAGATAACCGACAGGGGCTTAACCTATAGTGCAGGGTTACTTATTTAGAGGACAAAGATCCCTTTAATGTGTCGGCAATTGGCACAGCATCGGGAGAGTTCAATTCTTGAGTAGCCTTACAATGCTTTGTTATTATAATTGTCAGTAACACAATTTTGTACGAATTGTTTATTTTAAAAGAGCAGCTATCGAGTTTCTTGCCGGTTCTTTTCGGTAGATAACAGCCTTCCGGACCGGTGGTAGTGCAAAAATTGACGATTCTAAAGTGTCTTTATAAAGACCTATTTGAATAAAGATATTTTGAGTTTGAGTTTTGAGTTTACTACAGCAAAGTTAATAGTGGGGGGTATAGGCCTAAAGGGCGCCTGGGTTTCAATTGCAAGTAGTGGAGGTCGAATTTAATAGCCCAAAATTGTCTATTGTATTGTAGGTACGTACGTAACGTAGACAGTTATTTCTATGTTTTTTTAAAATTATTTTTATAAAGAATACTCTTAACATTTTTAAATTAAAAGGGGAATAATTATCGCATGTTCGCCTAGGTGTCATTTAGTTATATTTCTATATGTTTAAACATGTTAACAGTATAAATACATATAACAATACAATATAAAAACAGCCTCATTCCATTCGTCAGGCTCCATCACATGCGTCTTTCAAAGCTATGTTTCTTTATCTATTTTATTGTGTTTAATTATATATTAATAGGAACATATTGTATCTTAGTAGATAGTACTTAGTACGTATGGTATATTAGTATATACCATACGTACTATATTTAATTAAACAACATAAATCTAGCAAGCGCAAATCCGCGAAAATTATCTATTTTGGGCAGAAGTATTACTGGCTCCTACTACCTGAATGAGACTCATTAGCATTAAGTCCGGCCGTTGTATATATTATTAAAAAAATAAATGAATCTCTAAAATCATTATTGCATATATTTCTTAATTACTAGGACAAAACTTTAAAAAATAAACTTATTGAAAACAATGTCAGAATCGTTATAGTCAAATCCATTGAAGGGTGAAAGCATCGAAGCCACAAAACAATCTGTCCACAGATTACGTCCAAACGATTTGGCAACACTTTCACGACTAAATTTAAATTGTAATCCACCTGTGTCAACGCTCTCAGCTAACACTTCAAATAAACGAAAACCGAACGCATTTTATAATAAACCATTTACGGCCCTTAAATAGGCTTTATATTAAAATATTTAATAATTATTAAATACAAAATTGTTTAGTACATTTAAAGTGTCTATGGGCGGCGGCAAGTTGTAACTTTATGGTGTGCCTCCTGCTCGTTTGCCCAATCCGATTATGGTTATAAATTAATATATCGTTGTTCCCAACAGTGATTTGTACCCAATTGTATTTAAACATTTAAATTAAAAAGAGAGCGTGCTCTCCAAAAAAAGGTAGATCATTATGTAAATGGAAACACTATCCTGGTATTATCAAAACAAAATAAAAAGCAATAAATATTTTTTTTAATTAAATTTTTCTTATATGTAATTTCGCAGTTAAAAAGCAGTGTCTTTTGTATTGTATTTATATAAACAAATATCGTAAATACAGTGCTACTCGAAGTAGTATAAAATTTAAAGAAAATATCAAATAACTGTATGTTTTATTATTAATTCGATTTAATTCTTGGCAAATTTCTGGACTAACAATATTTATAGGTGGAACTTCTGGCGAATTTAATATGGAAAAAAAAATATTGCTTTATCAACTTTAAATCAATTAGGTGAAGAAATAAAAAACGATGTGTGTTGTCGGGATGAGATCGCTTATTCGCGATAAGGCCCGCCCGTTGACGATTAACGTCATTTACTTCTACTGTTCAAGTGCAATAAACTGTAAATAAATAAATCAATTGAATTGAATAATTTAGCATTTATCAACCTCTTTCTCACCCTCATCAAAATCAAATGGAGACAGATTTTCTCAATTGTATCATAAGCAATACTATGAGCAAACCCCCAATACTATATAATATTAATTACACAAAATGCATTTAATATAACGGAACGTTCACTCACCATTCTGGCAACGATTCAATTATTTTCACTTTTCACTTACGATAACCGTTTATTTGTGTCCATCGATTTGTGTTGCGTTAATTTTAACCTAATAGCCTATATTAACTTTTTTTTTATAGAAGAGGGGGCAAACGAGCAGGAGCCCCACCATGAAGGTGAAGTCGCCGCCCATCGACACTCATGTGGCTGGGAGCTCATGAATGCGTTGCCGGCCTTTTAGGGATTTGTACGCTTTTTTCTTGAAGGACCCTAAGTCATAGTGGTTCGGAAATACCGTGGCGGGCAGCTTGTTCCATAACGTGGTGGTGCGTGGTAAAAAATGTCTTCAAAAACGCGCAGTGGTGGAACGACAGGCATCAAGGTGATACGGGTGGAATTTCGCATTCTGCTTTGATGTCCGAAGATGAAATTTAGCTGCAGGTATTAATCCGAACAACTCCTCCGAACACACCCCATGGTAAACGTTTAATATAAATTTTTTGTTAATAATTATTGGGTGGTAATTAAACCTTCTTTTCACACGCCCCTTTATACGCCTTTAAATATACCAAGTTAAAATAACTGTTCAACTAGACGCTTTTTTGGAAGATATCCTATTTTACGGTGATTAATTAAAAAAAAAGTTTATTTGCCAAAAAAATCACTCTACGGATTTACTTATAGTTTGTCATAATTATTCAAAGTATCTTACGGTAAAAGTAGTAACTCCTTCGCTACTGTGTAGGTATGGTGTGTTGCAACTAAAATAAGACATAGGCAATGACTGATGATTACTTATAAGGAAGAGGAGAGTTTCTTTTAATAAAAATAATATAAAAAGTAACAAAGTCCAAAGCCTTCCAATGTTTTACTTGATATTAATATATATATATATGTTGGTGGGCCCGATTGAATGTAGGATGTGCGATGAGCACATTTGTTGGCTGTGGCCTGGATACAAAATATATGAACACTTTGACTATATAAAAATTAAATTAAATTAATTTAAATTTCACCCGTATCACCTTGATGACTGTCGTTCCACCACTGCACGTTTCGTAAGACATTTCTTACCACGCACCACCACGTTATGGAACAAGCTGCCCGCCACGATATTTCTGAACCACTACGACTTAGGGTCCTTCAAGAAAAAAGCGTAAAAATCCCTAAAAGGCCGGCAACGCACTCACGAGCTGCCAGCCACATGAGTGTCCATGAGCGGCGACTTCACCTTTGTGGTGGGCCTCCAGCTCGTTTGCCCCCTCATCTATAAAAAAAAAAATATAGGAGTGACATAGAGCTGTTGCCCAGGTCTTCTCGTCCGCTCTACGCCCTTGATTTAGGAACTGGCTGTAAATGTTATTGTATAGTTTTTTTCTATGATATTTCCACGTTTCTTATGTGAAGTTACCAATATCAAAACAAAGTTATTTCACGTGCTGAAAGTGCAAATCGTTTATACTAACAGTTCTATTAGCAATAATACAAGCCGTAAATTGCTTGCCTTGGGGCTAATCGATTATATTATCGTATTATATTGATAAATTATATTAGAAATAAATACATATAATTTGAGAGTATGAATTAAATATATTGCAAACTAAATATACGTTAAAAAATCTAAATTATTTTTTTGTTTATACAACGTACACTACCACAAAGGCCGATAACTCATCTGTGACCCTACCGATTTGGCAATAGGCGGCGGCTAGCACTTGCCAAAAAGCCTGCCTTGTAAAAAAGAAATCGGTCGCAATACTGTTCCAAAACGGAACGTACATTGTTTTTACATAGACTTTATCAAAATGGGTCAAGTCTTATCTGTTTGGGGTATATGGGGACTTTTCCATGGTAATTTGGATGTTAATCGTCCCATATTTTAATTAAATTTGCATATTAAATTGTGTCGCAATAGCTATTGCATAAATAGTTCTGTGTACTATAGTCCCCGTCAAATTGTACTGTAAGTAAAAGGATTTTTATTTTGGCGGTTGCCTGGAAGAGATCGCTTAATTGCAATCAGGCTCGTTGCTCTTATATATATTAACATCTACTAACATCATCTACATCTACTATTTATGTACAATAAAGTGTTAATACATAAATAAATAAATAAAGTACTGTATATTGATCACTTAAAATATATTTTATAATTCCACGTTTGCATTCGATAAGGCATTGTCATTTAAACCGAGCTGTTTGCTGTTTTTCCGGGTTAATTAAGACATATCTATGGCCGTATCAAGGGTGGGCACGGGGTGGCGGCCCACCCAGGACGTTCGATACAATTTTTTTAACTCAATAACTGGCTGACGACTCATATAGGCTACGGTTTACGAAAGACATAAACCGCTCTTTGGAAGTTCCTTACAGTACAGTGCCCACGGGGATACATAAACGCTCAAGAAGTAACTTATTTATTACATTTTTATTGCATAGTAGCGAGTTTATAGCCTAAACATACATTTTAGTGTACATATAAAAGATCTTTGCTGATCTGCATTCAGAGCGTCAGTAATTATGTATCTCGTCAAAGACGATTCTGACACGTTATAGTGTAAAGAAATGAGAAAGTGTCAGAATTTGTTTATGACTACGGCCGCACTCCCATTTCGATATTCAAAATGTTATATACAATCTGTGGCATTCGCGAGATTAAATTCCAAATTTAAAAAGTCACACATGTGACACGACATTAAACATAACCACAATTAGTTCGACACTCGAACGAACAAGGCGCCTTGTAATTTATCTCCGACACATTTCTCGCTCTGCGACGAAACTATTAATCAATTAATTCTCGATCAATTAATAAAACGAGAGTAATTGTAACTGTAAGTGATGAATCTCACGTAGGCATCAAATTCAAGAGATCGTGCTGAATACGGAGGGTAACATTATGAGGCTAGTTAATATTCCGAAGATCAAAGAAACAGATGCCGATCGTGCGAATAATATGAGTTTGAACTCTGACAGGTGATTCATGCAAGAAAAAATATAACGGTACCTTAAATAACTGAGAAAAGGTTAACGTGGTGGCGTTATGTGATAAAAAGTTTATTATCGGGGAACATCATATGTTATGCGCGTTACAAATATCTTTTAGGATTATATTGTACATATGTATGTATGCATGTAACTTTCAAAAGTACTAATCATTTAAATAAACTTAAATAAACTCCATGATTCGAAATATGAAGCAAACACTCTTTAAATCAGCCATTAAATTACGTAAATAAGTTAAAATTGTTTTTTTAATACAAGCAATAATGACACGACTTCCAACGTACGGTTTCAAACTTGAGAATGAAGAATAGAATGTTCACAAAAATAATTGTTTCATTGGCTACAAATACTAAGTGTTTGTCATTTCATTAATACCAGGCCAAAGAACAGTCTCAAGTGTCATCAGCTTTAACTCGATTATGAAGACACTTCTCGAATATTCTCAATTTAATAAAAAAAAACATAAATAATAATTAATTCATGAATGCGTTTTATCAGTCCATTAATGATTCGTAATTGGCATTAATATCATCTATAAATATAGAGCTTTTATTTATAAATAGAACACACTAATCATAGAGAAAATAGAACCGTCACAATAAACTATAGTCATAACTGGTATTTGACAATAGAAAGTTTACTATCGGTATTAAAAAGTTTGACAGATGCAAAAATAATATTCTCATAGACTACATAAATAAATTCTATGGCGGACATAAACGTGAATTTATTACATTATTTACATAACTCGACGTTTCGAGTCCAATAGCGGTCAGCGAATGTAGTGTGACCTAATAATACAAATAAACCATTTTTCTTGTTAAATTGCATATATGAATGATTCAAAAAAAGTGGCACGACAAATGGAATGCATGTGATTTTTTTTTTACAAATTATCGTCATATTTTAAAATCTAAATTAAAAACGATACTCACGTTATCCCCAAATTCGAGAAAACAAATAATATAAATTTAAAAAAAACTCACTTCACACGTCACACACATCACTGTAAGTTAGGAATTTTGCGGTTAAAAGCAAACGGAGCTTTAAATCGTTACGCCACTTATGACGTTCCGCGAACGACTGCCGTCTGAACTCTGACGTCTCAACTGTGCCTGAAACAGAATTCTCGCTTCAGAACTCAGTAGGACATGACATTACATTTATACTGAAAAGGTACGTTAACAAATAGCAAAAATAATTAGTCGATTCTACTACAATTAAAATAGCTTACTCATCAATGCATAATAAAAAAATATTATAAAAAGTATGTGTATAGTAAATGTCTCAATCATCAGAGATCGACCAAGTTATTTTTATAAAACGTTACTGATTGTCAAAAAGTAATAAGGTCGATAATCCAATAAAAAAAGAACGTTCGTTCAATCAGAAGTGCAAAACGCAAGAAATGTACAATTTAATTTACGATATTAATAGTTAAAAGTTATGTGTGCCCCAAATAGTAATAAGAAAAGTAGTATTAGATTTTTAAGTGTTTGGGTCGTATGTAGCGACATAAGCCTTTGGTTGATAGTATTATACTGCGAGATATATTCTTTCGACTTTTGTAATGATATAAATATAATAATCTTTAATTTGCCTGCCATTACTTCCCTCATAAAGAGCGGCTCAAAGAAGTGTCATGTAAGTTGTTAGTCATTATACAAAATGATCAGCGGCTGGGAGAATGTAAGCGTCATTTAATTGTCTTATAATAAGTATAGATGTCGCTAAACGACTATCGAATTAATCGACGCAAAAACTAAAATTAAATTAAGGAAACCAAAGCAACATCTTGCTTCGACTATATATAATAATATAAGTTTAAAAGCTTACATCATACAAAATTATTTTTTTACGAATCGCATCTGTTCTAGCATATATTGTCATCTGTGGTAGTCACTGGCTTGACGTTTCATGTTAACCATAAGAACAGAGACATTTTCAATGACGTCAATGTGACATGCGTGTGCCTGTGGTAGTCTGTTTGAATGTTTTGGCTTCTTAGTAATAATTATTGTTTTCGCAACTTCTTTATAAAAATTACAAGTGTTCATAGTTTCTTAATCATTTTAATTGTAAATTGAATATATATGTTCCATAGCATTCACGCATAGGTCCTTTGATTATTAAAAATCGTGACGAAGTAAAACAGAAAAAAATCTCTATTCAGCAAGAAAACGACAAATTTTTGAAGGCTAGTTTCGTAACTACTTAGCCTTTAATTAGAATAATAAAAATATACATTTAATTCTAGCCTAACTAACGAAAAGATTTCCTTTTAGATGCCTGCAGCGAGCTTTGGGGCACTTTCACAACTACCTGGAGCAGGGGACTTTGGCATTAAAGATGTATGGAACCACAACTTACATGAAGAGTTTCAAATAATACGACAAGTAAGGTTGTGTTGAATGTTGTAAAAGGGTAAATCAGTACCAGGAAAATAAGAGAACTTAGGAAAGTTTAAATTATATATTTTAAGATTTAAAGCATGAGTAATCTATTATATTTTATGTCTTACAGATTGTAAAAAAATTCCATTGGGTTGCTATGGACACTGAGTTTCCTGGTGTTGTTGCCAGACCGGTTGGTGAATTTAGATCCACTGCAGATTACCAGTACCAGTTATTAAGGTATATGTTAATTATTGTTAGTTATAAAAATTTATGTAAAGTGTATATGAACAAAGTAACTCATTATATATTAAGATATATATAGACAATTACTTTTTTTTAGATGTAATGTTGATTTGCTGAGAATTATCCAACTTGGCCTTACTTTTATGGATGAGAATGGCAAAACTCCACCTGGCTACACAACATGGCAGTTTAATTTTAAGTTCAATTTACAGTAAGTATTTTGTTAAAAATAAAACAAAGCTCGTCACTAGTTTGTGGAATACCTAATTTCACAATAATCCATTCCGAGGTTTATACATTAATTATACATAATTTGCTATAGAGATACTAATATTAGAAAATACAGCTAACAGCTAACCTACTTCACTTCCGATTGTTTTATCTGTACCAGTTGAATTAATCTTATGACTACTCAAAAACTGTTGTGTAAAAATTAGTGTCATTTGACACATGTAAAAATTTAAGTATATGTGCCACAACTAGGGTTGCTTTAAACTATAGATATATGTGTACCCTTAAGATATATAATTACTTGGGCATTCAATACCAATTATTTACATAAATTATATTTTATGTTAACACAATTACTTTAAAAAAATCTTAGTGTGCAGAGGCTTCAAATACCTTTTATTATAATATTAAATTTGTATAGCTTTCTTGAAAGGATTATATATACAAATAAATGCGAACCAAATAAAAATAGTGCCAATGTACCCAACCCATTGACAGTCAGCCTAATGGACCCACAAAGAAAACAAGGGTCAACAAAAATACAGCAAAACCTTGACTAAATAAGGGTTAAAGGCTTTGCCAATGAAATTCACCCATACATACACGTCTGCTTCAAAAACACCTATTGCCGAATGTTGAGAAAAAAAAGTATCTTATGCCTTTATGAGCAGCTTGCAGGCTGGTTAGTCTTATTTTATAAAAAAAAACTATTAACTCAGACCATTATGTATTACTAATTACCCATATATTAAGACTCGATTTAACATTTTCATATTATATAACGAAAGTAGGACGACACTTCTCTAATATTTGACAGGTTCTATTTTCACAATTAGCTGTTGTGCAGTTACAATTGTTAGGTTTAAAATCTGAATACCGAATTATTTTAATAACAATATTTGAATGTTGGTAACTATTGTTTATGGTATTCTATTAAGTTGTCGTTTTGATGCAAAAATTGTATTTAGTATTTCCGTCACCGGTGATAACCAATCAGAGGGGTTTTTGGGGAATGTGGAGTTTCCGGTTTTGGAAAACGGATAGAAAATCACTTTGTAAAATTAGAAAAAGAAGTTATTATTTGGTTTGCAATAATACGTTTCAAATTATAGTCACTACAGCGGTTACAATTTATCAATGTTAAAGTAATCTCATTTTATAAAACACGTCTATTGATATTATTAACCTCCTGAATGGTCCGCGTCGACCATGATGAATGGGAAGTCGAGACGCGGGAAAGATGTAAAAAACAAGATGGCGACGTTGAGAAAAAGGTAGTTAGCGGGTTTTTGTGTTTTGACGAGATATATTGATTGAATTCGAGAATAAGTTTATTTATAGCTTATTCAGTATTTGTAACAGTGAGAGTACAATAGATAATATATATTGTAAGCTATCGTTTTATTTGGAATAACTTAGAGGCTTATACAATGCATCCATCTTTTATAATAATGACATACATGTCCACACTTGGTTTTCTTTTACAGACTACGTTTTGAAATAATAAGGATGACATTTCATAGCGTAATAAAATTTGAAGTATTCAACTTATGTGTTTAAACTTATTAGGACAATTAATTGATGCCTGAACTGAATTATTTTAATACTAATTGTTGTAGTTGCGCCGATAAATATGAGCCTATTGATTTGTACAATGTATTATTTTTATTTTCAGGGAAGACATGTACGCTCAGGATTCTATTGATTTACTTCAAAATTCAGGTCTTCAGTTTAGAAAACATGAGGAAGATGGTATTGAGCCATTAGAGTTTGCTGAACTACTTATGACATCAGGTAATCTAGTTCATCTCTTTTTCGCATAATTTCTATTTGTTCGATTTTACCAAACACAGCAATTTTCAATAGAAATTTCAGTTTAAAGTAGGCAGTTTGATTCAAAAAGTTATATTGTGCGGCGTGTTAGTTTTTGGTGTGTTTTTTGTCGCGGAAAAGTAGTTTTTTTTTAAAAGTTGTTGTGTTGTTTTCCAAGAAAATATGGTATTATTATAAAGATGGATAATTTCCCGAACATTGTGGATAAAATTAAAGCTCTAATACGGTGGAAAAAAACCAAAACAATCGAACAGAAAACTGCAGAAATTCGAGTGGTTTTTAATAGTTTTGATCGTTCATAATATTGAATTAATTTTTTTAAACGTATTTTTAATTCAATTAATTAGAAATGTGGCTAGTGCAGCAAAATGTGCCCGATTTAATAGTATTTTTGAATAGCCCTATATTGTATCATATTGCTGGGCCAAACGCCCCAAAATAATGATGATAAGTAATTAAAAAAAATATTTATTTTATTTATTTATTTACGGCCGAAGCCAAAAAACACACACAATTTTTAACTAAAATCTAACAACCTCTTATATTCGTCCACTATCATTCCTAACCCTGTCATAAAAATGTCACATTCTGGTCCAGAACTAAAAAAACGATTAATTTGGGCGATCATCACAAGTTCACAATTTCTGGATTTTGGCCGTCAATGGACATTACCGATTTTAAAACTATACCCGTTATATATAGTCATTATATATAATGTAGTTAGTACCTTTTGAAAGGCGAAGCGTCAGCATTGCATTCAGCGCCAACAAAAACACCTAACTGATATTTTGCACGATTACATTTCACTATTTGAAGAGAGGTCCGTTCCGTACAACGGCCTGAGCGCGACTGTGCGGTTTTTTTTTTTTTTTTTTGGAGTGGGATCTCGCTGTTGGCCAGGACGCTTTTACAGCTCAGCTCGAGCTGGTTGGTGAGCTTAGCGGTCACAATTGCGTCCGTATTTATATTGCTCAAGCACTTGTTTACATAGACTACATATTGAAATAAGAAGGATGATATTTTACAGCGTACCTAATAAACTTTGAGTATTCAACATTTGATTTTAAACTTATTGTAGGACAATTAAATGATGCCCGAACTTAATTGCGCCGTTAAATAACAGTCATTATCATCATACTATTTTGCCTATTTCTTATTTGTTGTTGATAAAATGAAAGGCAGAAGGTATATACTTGGATAGTGATTGCATACCAAACACAATGATTTATCAACTTAATATCGATCAATTTCTAGGTGTTTACATATGCTTATATTAATCTATACTAATAATAAGACAGTAAAAATCGAAAATCTGTACATAAAATATTTTTCCAAAAAACTGAAAGGAGGCAATTAAAGAAGAGTCATAGAAACCAAAAAAACAATTTTTGGAATTCTTGTCTGTCTGTCTGTCTGGTACATTATAACTTGAAAACTACTAAAAGCTAGTAACATAATATGTAGGCACACTATAGTGACCTGAATAAATATCACTTACTTTAAAAATATGTGTAGCTTACATTTAAATATGTATTATGTCACTTCAAATCACACCGGCATGTTATTTAAAGTCAATGCATATTTTTATTAATTTCTTTAAAATGTATATTTGAAATTTGTAATGCCAACCAAACAGCTACACACTATCTGATGGGTAGTGTCTTAAGACTCACTAAATGTATTAATATCTCAATGTTTTTTTTTTTAAAGGTCTTGTGCTAATGGATAACATCAAATGGCTCAGCTTTCACTCGGGATACGATTTTGGATATTTGCTGAAATTACTCACAGATCAACCGTTGCCACTCGATGAAAATGACTTTTTTGAGAGGCTAAGATTATATTTTCCAACGGTGTATGATGTTAAAGTGAGTTTGCATATTAGAACCTTCTTTTTTTAAGTCAGTTTATACAAAATAAAATATATCAAATTGTGTACATTGCAATACAAATCAAATGTCTGTAACTGCATGTGAATAATAATAATTGAAGCGCCTTATTAGTACACAGTATTTAAAATCCAAAGTACTATGAATCTTAATAAAATACTATTATAAGAGCATAAGTATATTGAAAATGACTGAGAATCGGCCAATTTTTTAGAGACTTTTTTTTTCAAAGAAACTTTTATCGGTATCAGTAGCATTTACTACTACTAGCTACTAGATGTTGCCCGATTCTCAGTCCTTCTCAATATGCTCACAAAATTTCATGTGAATCGGTCAAGCCGTTTTGGTGGAGTAAGGGAACAAATATTGTGACACGAGGATTTTATATATTAGATATATAGTATTATATATATATTTGTTTTTTTTTTAATTCGATGTATGTATGGTTTTGTAATCGGCCAGTTTTGAACAGTGTATGTAATCGATCTCCTTTGTGCTGGTTACCTCAAAATTTAATACAATATGAAAAAATATATATTTTCAGTACTTGATGAAATTGTGCAAAAACTTGAAAGGGGGCTTACAAGAAGTGGCTGATCAGTTGGAGTTACGAAGGGTCGGTCCGCAGCATCAGGCCGGATCCGATTCGCATTTAACTGGAATGGCATTCTTCAAAATAAAAGAAGTGAGTTGATATTTATTAATTTGATTTTTAATTAAATTTTATATACTTGTTATTTGAACTCGTGTCGAGGGAGGTAGGCGTGACGTCATTGTAATGTGAATCACAGGTGACGCTCGTTTTTAGTCTTTTATAATATTAATTTGATAATTATTTTAGAACAATCGTTTATTAAGTTTTAACTGAACTAAATGTAATTCTTAAGTAAATAAAGTAATTGTTGAAATATATGTCTGTGAATATAATATATAATAAAAAGTAAAAAGTTGTATGGAAAACTCCTCATTTCTTCAGATATTCTTCGATGACAACATTGAGAGTTCCAGCGGCCACTTGTACGGCTTAGGAGCACCGTTCTCAGTGAATTCCAACAATTTCCAAGACAACGGCGAAAATGGAAACTCCTCTTGATCCGGAGATTCACTAACAAATGTAACACCTCAACCCAATGTGTTCCACCTTACAGAGTAACAAAGGGTATACATCAACAATAGCAGAGATCTGTGCAACCTTCTTGGCGCCATAGCCAATACACACTCTGTGGTCGACTAACGTCAAATGAATGTCACGTGATCAATTCGATTTTCAAAATTTCTTTCACACACGCCAGTCGTCCGATCATTGGCTGGCCACAAGTTACAGAACGGTTTAAGCGCATCGGACGTATCCAGACTAAAAATCAGTCGGGTGTGATTTCTGTCATTATTGATGTAGTTTAAGATTTGGAATCGAAATTTTCATATATCAAAAATGGCATGTGACATTTCGTAGTCCTACTTAATGTTTAACTTTAATAAATTGACGATAAACAACAGTACAGTGTGATCTATTATCTTTGGTTTTAGCACGCACGTAAGATTTAGACATAGCTTATTTCAAATGTAAAAAAAAATGCGTTAAGTAATAATTTTTATTAAGCTTTACATGATATTTTATATTCACTGTATATTATTGAAGTTGGATATAATATGGAATTTATATATATCCAATAATTGTAATTACACATTTTCAAAATGTATCCATTTAAAAATTGTACAAAAATGTAATTCAATATATTTAGTATACTATTCATTGGCCACTCAAATGGTAAGGAAACATAGGGGAATATTAAATAATAGGCAAAAATGTGTCTCTTTTTTTTAATAATTTAACAGACCTGGCTCTTCGCTGCAAAAGCAGAACATTATAATCTGTTATTATCACATTCTGTGGTAAACTTAATTGAGTGTTAGTGTTGCCACATGCAAAAACTTGTTTTAATCAAACACTTATATGGTCTATTAACAATTAGATTCAAATTCCATATTAATAAATGTAATTATATTAGTCTAAAAGTATTGTTGCCTATTGTTATCTTGATTTGGCTTCATTAATAATTTTATTGATATATTCCCGTTTCTCTTCAAGATTACATTTTGTATAGATAGTCCAGCACACCTGAAAAAAAATACTTTTACCATTTGTGGCTTAGCACATAATATGTCATAGAGTTGTGTTTGCTTATAAGCACTGATAGATGAAGCCATATTTAAAGTAAATAAATTCCTATTTAAAAGGAAATCAGTTTATAATTTTGAATGTTTAATGAAACGTTTAAAATAGATCTGTGCTTCTGAAAATAATCATAGTTTATATTGTTGGTACACCAACATTATGTCTAACAGTGTGTTAAATTAGTAGCAATTAAAAGTTAATACTTACTGGTGCGGCTTTGTACCCTATAGCATTGAGTTCTCTTATTTTAGATGTCAAATGACCGCACGGCTTATCAGAATTGTGGAGCATCACATTACGGCCAGCTATAACCAACACTATCCACATATTGCCATCGGTGGGTGCAGGACAAATTTTACCAAATTTAAATGTGTCTGTAACTTCAACGGGTTTGCCATCTTGAGAATCACATATTATTATATCTGAAAAGGTGTTCTGTTGAAATCAATTCCAAAGACAAAGAAATAGGTAAACTTTAGGAAATAAATACCTCCGCGTTGGTGATGGGTAATGAGATGTTCGCCAGTAACATACTTTGGTCCTCTGACAGATTCAACAATCTTTCTAACATCTATATACATTCTTTCAGTAACATTATACTGCTTAGAATAGGTTTCATCAGGTATATAATCGGTATATCGTTTAGCTAGTGTGACCGCTTCCTTTTCAGTGATAGCCTCCACATTCTTTTCTTTGTGAAATATTTTTACTAAGTTATATATGGTTAATATTTCTCTACCATATGCAAGACAGTATGTTCCATAGGTTTTCTCTAAAAATTCTTTATTCAGCACTCGTTCCATAAGGTCAATAGGATAATATCCCAATAACCCCAAATATGCCACACAACATGCAAACGATCGACCATGCATTCGTGTTTCTTTCTCCCTCTCTGGTTTCCTAAGTTCTTCGATTATTCTTTCAATAAAATTTTCTTTAGTGTTTGGTATCATGTTAAATGTTCCAAACGTAAGCACCAACCGTTCCATATCTTTAATACGTGTGCCTGACATGTTTGACAAAACAGTATTGGCAATGTTGAGAAAACAACCTTCGTGCACTGTGAGACTGCTGCTTGCAAGTAACGCTATATGAACATTACACATTATAGATAGCCTCGGAACTTGGTGTTGTAACTTGTCAAGGAATATACATATTTTATCATCTAGAGGAAATTTCCGTGAAAACCGAATAACTTTTAGTAATGCAGCAAGGGTTACTTCGTTTATTGTTGTCGCATTCTGAAGAATTTTATCAATAATGTTGGATACTAAGGGCACACTTCTAATAGGAACTTTACTCTTGAAAAAACCCATAGCCACAATGGCTAATTCGTCTATACTCAGCTCTTCAAAATAATTTTCCACAGCAAGTTCCATGCCATGCATATCATTTGGTGAAAACCTCATTGCAGCAGTAAAAAATAAAGTTTGTACTAATTGCGACTTAGTCAACTTACTTGCTTTATAAGTTAATTTTTGAATACCTTTATAACAGAAATCAGATGCTTTAGTTGCACTTAACATATAAAACAATGAACAGAAAGAGAGAACTTCATCATAAGACAAATCTCCGAATCGGTTTAAGCAGGCAGTATCCAATGCCGCCCATATCTCTACAAAATTTCTTGTTCTTATCGATGCTGTTTCTGGAAATGCCGATAGGGTAAAAAAATGTGATTTTAATTCTTCGTTTGTACTTTTCTCAATATTATCTGTAAGGCAATCAATATAATTGTCAAACATTGTATTAGATATGCATATATTATTTTTAGTGCAATACGAAGCTATAAATGGAAATACTTTGAAAATCTCTGAGGTAGACTCTTTTGACCAATCTTTGTGTATGAAATTTTCTAAATCATAATTTTTTATCAACAAACTGCTCAACGATGTGTCGATATTAAGTTCCATCGCGTATCCACATTTCTCCATTATCTCATATGCATATTTATTTTCTTTTTCCATAAACATTTTCACCAAGTTTTTGGAGCTTGTAAAGAGGTTATTTCTGTGAATTATGCTATTAAATAGCAAAGGTTGGTGCAATGGGCATTTTAGTAGTGTAGGAGGTTTAGAGCACTTTTGTAAGACGTAATATTTCATTAAATTTCTGTAAAAAGCCATGATAATGATTTGTCTTCAAAAATTTTAGCAATTCTTTAGAATATGTGCTTAATTAATATTTAAGATTTCACTATTGAATGGAAGAATAATATTTAATGTTTGTTTAAGTCATGTAACAATTTAAAAAATCTAATTTACTATGAAAAAATGTAACTTGTTTACGATTCATATCTTATTTCTCATTTCTTACATGTGACATAAGTAACGCATTAGTAAATTTAACTTGGCCAACTGTCAAATCTCAGGTTTTTTGTAGACTTGACATAATCGAGTAAAAAGCAGTTAGTACTTATTTATTTTGACAAAATTCAATAATCCGAACATAATTAACATGTATTTGAAGTATTTATTTTAAAAAGAAGCTATCAAGTTTCTTGCCTTGATAACTGCCTTGCGAGCCGGTGATAATGTAAAAGATCAATGTCCAACACAGATCGAGTAACTCCATATTTTTTTATGGAATGTGGACTAATCGAGCAAGTGGGTTCTCTCACTCTTTCACGTACGAAAATTCAGGTATTGTAAGTCTGTGACATAATTTAATGATAGCTAATGGATATTTTAAGCTATGGTCCACTACTGTCATCCAAGTGACATTAGGCAATATGAAAATTATTTTTAACCACAGAATACTCAATACCTATTTAAAAAAATCAGATTTTATAGGTACTCGAGCTCGACTTGTAGCCCAAATCGCGCTTCTCTCCTCGGTGCGCTTGTCGACCCTTGTCGCTTAGCGTTTAGAAATAAAATATCGTTGAGTTACGGTTACGTTTATAATCAATTATAGTAAAGTGGGTCTTGGCAAATAGTACTTATGTCTTAATTCAAATCACAATATATTGTTATTATCTCCATACCTTTATACTAGCTAGCGTTAGTTGAACACTGTAGTAAACATGTCCCAGACCGAAGAACCCATGGAAACTGCGGATGTTGGCGAAAACTCTGTAAGTATTATGGCATTTTCTTCAGTTTTCTCTACATTGAATAATAGAACTGCTCTAGTTTTAAATTCTGTTTAAATTTACAGAATGGCTCGTCTAGCGATACAACATCGTCCAGAGGCAAAGAGGGTGATTTTGAGAGTAAAATTGAAACGGATCGCTCAAAAAGATTTGATTTTTTACTTAAGCAAACAGAGATCTTTTCTCATTTTATGAGTAACACCAAAACTAGTACTAGTAGCCCTCCTAAAGCTAAAGCTGGCAGGCCCAGAAAAAACAAAGAAATTGAAGCGAGTCCAGGAGAGTAAGTAGCTTTTTAGGTATTAAATATGACTCTGTTTGTGTAAATTATTCGAATTAAATTATACTTTTCTAATTACAGCAACCGTCACCGAAAAACAGAACAAGAAGAAGATGAAGAGTTGCTTGCAGAAACCAATACTAAACAAAAGAGCATATTTAGATTTGAAGCCTCACCACCATACATTAAAAATGGTGAAATGAGAGATTATCAAGTGAGAGGTCTTAATTGGATGATTTCATTGTATGAAAATGGTATTAATGGTATATTAGCTGACGAGATGGGACTGGGAAAGACTCTGCAAACTATCTCCTTGCTTGGCTATATGAAAAGTTTCAAGTGAGTAATATCAGTATTAAATGAAATAATATTTTGTTATGTTAACTATATTTTAATACATATTTTTGTTACATTGCTGATTAATATTACTGTGTTTTATTAAGAAATGCGGCTGGACCCCACATTGTCATTGTGCCAAAGTCAACACTTACAAACTGGATGAATGAATTTAAAAAATGGTGTCCATCAATAAAAGCTGTGTGCCTCATTGGTGATCAAGAAACAAGGGTAAGACATTTTTCTCCTTATTAAATACCAAGGGACCTATGTGATGATATTGTATATCATGAACTCGGCAGCTAACTTCAGCTCACATCACTCAAAGTGACCCATCTGCTGGTTTGACTCTTAGATAAAAAAAAGCTTACTTAGCAATTTCAATTGTTACTAGCTAAGTAGATAAAAATACTTATACACCTCTATTTTTGTTTTATTTACACTTCTGTAAAGATATTCAAAAATCAATAATTAGTCATAAAACAATTGTTTATAAAAGAAAATGAGGCAAAACCGTCTTAAACATAATCACTCACTCCTTAATAAAATTTCAGTACATAATATGTATCCTTTACAGAATATTTTTATACGCGAAACCCTTATGCCGGGAAACTGGGATGTATGCATAACGTCATATGAGATGATAATAAGAGAAAAATCAGTATTTAAGAAATTCAACTGGAGGTATATGGTTATTGACGAAGCCCACAGAATTAAGAATGAAAAGTCTAAATTGTCGGAATTACTGAGAGAGTTTAAAAGTATGAACCGACTGTTGCTCACTGGTACTCCGTTACAGAACAATTTGCATGAACTATGGGCGTTGCTCAACTTTCTTCTGCCCGATGTTTTTAATAGTTCTGATGTAAGTACTTTGTATTATTTTTTTTCTTCCATTAATTACTATTGTATTGGATAACAAGACATTATATAAACATAATCTATTTTATAAATTTACTATTTTAGATAAATGTAAATAAAACTTAAGATGCCATAGTCTAGTTCAAAAAAAAAAATTTAAGGATTATTAATATTGTTTCAAGTTCACATATAATTGTTTAATGTGTATACCTTGTTTTATTATCTTAAAGGTTTATTGTTTTTTTTAAATATATTTAGAACATAAGATGTTTGGGGACAGATGTTATAAAATAAAATATGTTATATTCTCTAAGAGATAACTATTAATTAGTTTCCCATACTTTGTTTTTGTTTTGCATTGTAACTGCTTTGTTTTATTTGTCTCTTTCTCATTTTTTGTCTCTTTGTATATATGTAATTCTTTAGATCCTTTTTATTACTAATAAAGTAAAAAAAAAGCTGTTAAATAATAAATGCTAATGAATGGTTAATACACCATAAGACATGCTAAAAGGAAGACTATATTAACTATTTAAGTTTGGTATTTTATCAATGAAAAATATTAAATAGATGCCAGATCTACCATTTCAGAGATTCTTGTTATGTTTAGTTAAATGTTTAATTAATTTTGCAGGATTTTGATGCATGGTTCAACACAAATGCAGCACTCGGTGACAATCAACTGGTCTCACGGTTACATGCTGTCCTTCGGCCATTCTTATTGAGGCGTCTGAAGGCAGAAGTCGAGAAGAAGCTGAAACCAAAGAAGGAACTCAAAGTCTACATAGGCTTGAGTAAGATGCAACGGGAATGGTACACAAAGGTTTTGATGAAGGACATTGATGTTGGTAAGTAGTTAAAAAAAAATATGGCTTAGAGTTAATGGAAGCATTTTGTCAAGAGTTGAGCTGAGATTGCTCTGGCCATACTGTTGCTTGCTGAAGGGAAACCACAACCAGGGAAATTTATTCTCTCACAGAAAATATGCAATAGGTCTGCATGATGTATGTGATATACCCAACACTTAGAAGATCCTCATTCCCCATCTCTTTTAACTCAGGAGCCCCTTAATCTTTTTTAAAGCTTTCCATAAACTGTTGGCTGGAATGAATAAACTTCAAAACTGTATATTTGTACTATTTGTGAGCTATCAAATACACTTTTCAGTAAACGGAGCTGGTAAAGTTGAGAAGATGCGTCTGCAAAACATTTTGATGCAACTTCGTAAATGCTGCAACCACCCATACCTGTTCGACGGAGCCGAGCCGGGCCCACCTTACACCACCGAGGAGCATTTGGTATACAATTGTGGGAAATTGGCGATATTGGACAAGCTCCTGCCAAAGCTGCAAGAGCAGGATTCGAGGGTGCTCATCTTCTCACAAATGACGAGGATGCTGGACATTCTAGAGGACTATTGCCTTTGGAGGCAGTTTAAGGTGAATTTTTTTTTTTGAGGGTACTCATATATATCAGGATCACACATTGTCGGTAACCAAGCAAAAAAATTATACCAGACACGTCCGTTCGGTACGAGCTCTTAACAGTGAATGCCTCCGCTTAGAGGTGTGACTAATATAATCGTAATAGGTACACGTAATACTCAATTTATATCATATTATATTATTCAAAAATAAAGTAACAGGTATTAGTCAAATATTAGGTATTATCGAAATATTATCTATTCTACGCCACAGAGCATACTACAAAGCGAATATAAATATAATCGGTTTCATATCGCGAGAACGGGACAACATTTGAAAAGAGATGGCTAGAGTCGTGAATTTGTAAGCACATCACAATAATTGTGACGGGTGGTTGAATAAAACTCGAAGCGGTATTAATTAACACGTTCCCTTTTTATTTATCAAACGTGAGTGGATGCCATACTTATTCACTAACACAAGCTTATTCATAAACACAAGCTTATTCAGTAACACAAGCTTATTCAGTAACACAAGCTTATTCATTAACACAAGCTTATTCAGTAACACAAGCTTATTCATTAACACAAGCTTATTCAGTAACACAAGCTTATTCACTAACACAAACTTATTCACTTACACAAGCTTATTCATTAACACAAGCTTATTCAGTAACACAAGCTTATTCACTAACACAAACTTATTCACTAACACAAGCTTATTCATAAACACAAGCTTATTCAGTAACACAAGCTTATTCAGTAACACAAGCTTATTCATTAACACAAGCTTATTCAGTAACACAAGCTTATTCACTAACACAAACTTATTCACTTACACAAGCTTATTCATTAACACAAGCTTATTCAGTAACACAAGCTTATTCATTAACACAAGCTTATTCAGTAACACAAGCTTATTCAGTAACACAAGCTTATTCACTAACACAAACTTATTTACTAACACAAGATTATTCACTAACACAATCTTATTCACTAACGTCCGTCCAGAACGGCTGCATACCTTGAAGATTGAGGACGACCAAGGACATTTTAATAACCCTTGTGATTGGTGGAGGAATCATCAATTCGTATACCCAAACTTGGCGCATTAAAATCATATCATTTACGTACATACAGTGACATGCGAACGTATATTTTCAAAGTCTGTGTATTAAAGGCTTTGTTCAGAAAAAAGTGAAACAAATAATGTTTTTATATGTAAATATGAAAACTGTATGTTACTCGTTTATCTGTGTAGATTTTTATTTTTCTACATAACGAAACAATTTGATTCTAAATTTTCGATCGATAACACCTCTACCTCCGCTCGGTAGGAGCTCCAGTATTTATATGCTCTGCCCCAACGGCCGTATCCAAGCTGGAGTCATCGATGACGTCACGCTTTTCCGATTTCCCGGACATTTTCCATTTGTAATAGCGTCATAATGGATACAAATGTCCAATCTCTCGACTATTTTAAATCTATATTTCCATTTCTGCCAATTCCAGTACTGCCGTTTGGATGGTCAAACGCCACACGAGGACAGGAACAGGCAAATTGAGGAGTACAACTCGGAGGGAAGTGACAAATTCATTTTCATGTTATCAACTCGAGCCGGTGGTTTGGGCATTAACCTTACTTCAGCTGATGTTGTCATCATATATGACTCCGACTGGAACCCGCAGATGGATTTGCAGGCCATGGACAGGGCTCATCGGATTGGGCAGATGAAACAGGTATGACCTTGGGTACAAAAGGAATAAACAAAACTTTAATTCAATAGGTTAGTTTCATATAAAAAGAGAATAGTGTTTTAATAGGAGATAGAGTTAGGAGGAGAGAGAGATTTTTTATCTATGATATAATTATGCATTTTGGAAATGCGAAATGAACTATCTGTATGTGTGTTACAGACAGTGACAGCGCTTTCGCGCTTAAACTACTAAACCGATTTAGAGGAAATTTGGTATAGAGATAGACTTAACTTTTTGTACCACCTTACCAAAATTGAAAAAGTCTTAGACTTAAAAATCAAACAACAGATTTCTAGAACTTTGCATATATCTAAACACATAGTAAAGAGTCATATCAAATTTTTCAAAAGTACTCTCTTCTAGGTCCGTGTCTTCCGTCTGATAACAGACAACACCGTAGAAGAGAAGATTGTGGAGCGAGCTGAAGTCAAATTAAGACTCGATAAATTGGTGATTCAATCAGGTATTTCGGTAATTTTGTTGATATTTTTTTTTTCTGTGCAATATTTTAATAATTAATTTAAAGGTCGTCTCGTGGATACGAAGAACCAGCTCAACAAGGACGAGATGCTGAATATGATCAGACATGGAGCCAACCATGTGTTTTCCTCCAAAGACTCGGAGATCACTGATGATGACATTGACTCCATACTTGCGAAGGGAGAGACTAAGGTAAAAAAAGCCCATCCAAACTAATTTTTAAGAGTTTTTTTATGAGAAAAATTATACGGTATGCCAAATAAGGCATGATTTCTCTACTACTATATATGCCCAAAAGTGATAGTACGAAATAATTTGGAGTGAAAAGTAGTCGCCTGAGGGGAGAATAGAATTAAACTGGGGGTAAATAGAAGCGCATGAGGTGATTAGAATTGGTATCCAGGGCTGGCGAACTTTCACATATGTTTATATTAGTATTAAAAAGGTCGGCTTTTTTATAACTCTGTTCTGAATATATGCAAAACTAAACTTAGCAGTGATTTAGTTTTTACTCAATGCCACTTAACATTGAATAGTCTAAATCAGTTAGAGGTTTTAATACCCGACTCTATATCATAGATAATATAAATTGCAGACTGAAGAGCTGAAACATAAACTGGAGAGTTTGGGGGAGTCGTCGCTTCGCGCGTTCTCTATGGACACGCCGGGAGCTACCACAGACTCTGTATACCAATTTGAAGGTTAGATTGACAATTGACATAGAATGTTGCATGTTTTATCGCTTCTGTGTTCATTTCACGAAATACATAACTTTAATTATTTTAGTGTTAGGAAGTGTCATTATAGCTTTAAGTTTGGACAATGATTGAAAGAGATAGCTGAGTATTGATAGTAGTTTTCTCTCTTTCTAACTACTTTGTAGCTTCATCTGTGTCTATTTATAATATATATTTAAATAAACTTGGTAAAAACACCCTATATATGCAATAGGTCTGTCATGTCGTACTCGCTTAAGAGAAAGAAGATCCTCATTCCTCATCTCTTTCAACTCAGGACCTCCCTAATCTTTTTTAAAGCTTTCCATACCGTCCATCTCGTAAATCTCCCCTAAAAGGTCGACAACACACTCGCGAGCACGCAAACACGTAACATATGGCACACAATGCGCTAGATGCACCTTTATTAAATTATGTTAATTATTAAAGCGCTTCATTAAGGATCAAATACATTAAATTCAACGCATTGTCAATTGTTATAATAATTGAGCGAGTCTTCTGTATTTTTTTATATCATTTAACGTATGGATAAAAATGTGTGCTAAATAGTTGTGAAAATAACACTTCAGGTGAAGACTACAGGGAGAAACAGAAGATCGTCCCAATCGGCAACTGGATTGAGCCGCCAAAGCGCGAGCGTAAAGCGAATTACGCCGTCGACGCTTATTTCAGGGAAGCTCTTCGCGTCTCCGAACCGAAAGCTCCGAAAGTTCAGGTACGATTGGGGCCAACGAAAAGGCAATTCTAGTGCAATAAAATTAAAATTGCATTTTCATACGTTTTCCGATATTTTTCATCACAAGTCTTGTATATACGCTCTTGCAGCCAATCTCTAACTAAAATCACACACATATCAAAAACACCACAATAATTAATCAACAATTGTCTCAAGTTCCCATTTAATTGTCTTATGTGTTATCTCATAAGTTTATTGTTTATATTTAGCACATAAGATGTCTGGGCACAGATATAATAAAATAAAACACAAATTAAAAAGAAAAAAAACAAATATTTTTTTACGCGCCAAAATTAGTTTTTCTATCAATAAACCACAGACGGCATACAGTTAACATTTGTCGTCGTTCGAAATTCGAATAAAACCTTTTTTTTCGATTGCCTCCTTGGTCGTTTGGAACGATCGTTCCATTTTCAAATTGCACCTCGTACGATCGCCGGTCGTTCGATATTTGAAAGGGTGTCAATAATTTCAGGCGCCGCGACCTCCCAAGCAGCCGATCGTACAGGACTTCCAGTTCTTCCCGCCGCGTCTCTTTGAACTCCTGGACCAGGAAATCTATCACTACAGAAAGACTTTGGGGTGAGATATTTAGTTAGTAGAGTCCGGTTATGGCGACATTCTACTACTATGTCGTAATAACCGGATGACGTACAAAACGGACGAATATAATGCGATACGAAATTTAAGTTATAATTCTACTGATTTTAAATAGTTGGATTGTGTGTTTAGGACAATTTGTATTTCGCAATGTATTTTATATATACAGTGTACACTCCATGTAACGTCACTCGATTTAACGACAAACTCCAATTTCTTATGGCGACATAATAAAATGTCTAAAAGTGAAGGGTGGACAACCCTCATCACAAAGGGGTATACTCAATATGCTCACAAAATTTCATTAGAAGCGGTCAAGCCGCTTTGGAGGAGTGCGGAGACGAACATTGTGACACGAGAATTTCTTATATGATATTATTACAGGTACAAAGTGCCGAGGAATCCCGAATTGGGTCCGGATGCTGCGAAAATACAACGAGAGGAACAGAAAAAGATCGACGAGGCTGAAGCTCTCTCTGAGGAGGAAGCTCAAGAGAAGGAGCAGCTTTTGACTCAAGGTAACTTTCAAAAATCTTTTCACATATGTAACTATGGTACACGTATGAATCGTCAAAAAACTAAAAGTATTAAAAAAACACGAAAATCATATTTTATGTATATATATATCTATATTTTGTATCTATGTATTTATATATAAGAGTTTGCATCTTGGACCAGCTCTTTAATGTCGTCTTGTAGGTCTACCTTGACTAATAGAGGATTAAAGAATAAATATTTTGAGATATATTGTCTTTTAAAGGATTCACGACCTGGACGAAGAGAGATTTCAACCAGTTCATCAAAGCCAATGAGAAGTACGGAAGGGATGACATCGATAACATCGCTAAGGACGTGGAGGGGAAGACGCCGGAGGAGGTAGGCTTTTCCATTTTCCACACAGAACCAGCCAAAGGAAATGTGTATTCTTAGATATAAGAAATGGAGGGTACACAAGGTTCCCAAGTACCGGACTGAGGTACCCACAAACGCACTTTTTTGTGTTTGTGAATAAATTATAAATGTTTAGATAATATGGATTTTTATGACTATTTGTCTATTTTTTTTTAATTCCAGGTCATGGAGTACTCGGCCGTGTTCTGGGAAAGGTGTCACGAGCTGCAGGACATCGACAGGATAATGGGGCAAATCGAGAGGGGGGAAGCGAAGATACAGAGGAGGGCCTCCATCAAGAAGGCTTTGGACGCGAAAATGGCGCGCTACAGGGCGCCCTTCCACCAACTGAGAATCTCGTACGGGACCAATAAGGGCAAGAATTATGTCGAGGAGGAGGATAGGTTAGCCTTCATCATGTATATATATATATAACGAGGGGAGAGATCCTCTATAGGGCTACCGTCAACCTCACTACTTTGTAGGGTTATTTTTGAAAGGCGTAGGTAGCATCACGATTGAGTCGGTCATAATAACCACTTATTTAAAGAAACACTTCACTGATAGTTTCCAAGATTTATATTTCACTATTTGAAGAGAGGTCCGTTCCGTTCAACGGCCTGAGCGCGACTGTGTCGTGCGGCTACAATGCGACCCTATTTATAGTTATCATGCACTTGTTTACAAAGGCGTCGTATTGAAATAATAAAGATGACATTTCACAGAGTAACAAACTTAAAGTATTCAACTTATGTGTTTAAACTTATTTTAGGACAATTAAATGATGTTGAACTTAATTATTCTAGTTAATTTAAGACTAATTGTTGTAGTTGCGCCGATATATAAATATACATATATTTCATTATATTTGTACAGTGTTCCAAAGTTCTACAATCTATGACTTTTTGTGTCATAATGTATGTGATGGGGAGAGTATTTAAAGTCCGTTGCCATGGTTACAGTTAAGGGTTTTAATAACTCACACTTTGTTGCACTAAAACAGTAGAAGTCGGTAATGTTAATAGACGTTAGCAGCGGGCTGTCTCATCGCGAAGCGATCTCTTCCAGGCAAGGTTTTTGTTGTTAAAATATCGTAATCTGGTGTTGGCTTTCAGATTCCTCGTGTGCATGCTTCACAAGCTGGGCTTCGACAAGGAGAACGTGTACGAGGAGCTGCGCGCGTCCGTACACACCGCTTCGCAGTTCCGCTTCGACTGGTTCCTCAAGTCCAGGACTGCCGTTGAGCTGCAGCGGAGGTGAGGGTCCAATTCCATTTTAAACATTCGCAATCTCTCTCTTTTTTTGGTTTATATATTTACATGTTTATTCAGATGCAACACGCTCATCACTCTGATCGAGCGTGAGAATCAGGAGCTGGAGGAGAAGGAGCGAGCCGAGAAGAAGAAGAAAAGCGGCAACGTCAACCAGAACACTCCAAGTAACGGCGGTAAGAGCGCCAACGCCGGCAAGCGGAAGACCGACAGCGCCCCCGACAGCGCGCAGAAGAACAAAAAGAAGAAGAAATGAGGTCCGGTGAATATGCTGTGTAGGAAGATGGGCGTGTTTCGCAGAAAACATTAGTCGTCACTTATGTCAAATCTGTTCCATGGTGTTTGTGATAAATGGCCCCAATGGCCCACGTCTGGACAAAGGACTCGATCGACAGACAACACTGTTGGCCATGTCCCGAGTATTTAATCTAATTAATAGTAATATGTGAAATGAAGGTAATCATTATTAATCTGAGATTGTGTTTGACAATTGACAACGTCGATGACGTCATCGGGCGTACGTTTTCGAAATTCGGTCAAAGTTTTGACTTAATTAAGAGTGATTTGTGTTTGTCCAATTATGTCTAATGTCTAGTGTTTAATTAGCATTCTGCGTGTTTTAAATAAATCGGCTAGTTTTAATGTACTCTCAGTAAACATTGTTTTTTTATTTATTTCTATCATCCCAAAATTTATCAGTTCAATTGATATGTCTGTGATTCTTATTATGTTTACTACTTCCTCTGGACTGTCCCAGAGCCAAAAATAGATTAAAAATAAAGCCAAAATAAGGTTAAAATATATAACTGGAAATAGAATCTAAGATCAGAAAAAAGAATAACAAAAAAAAACACGAACAGAAAAAAATAAGTAAAAATATATATACACATGAACAAGTGGAAGTATGTGAAGTACGAACATTTTAGTGTGTGTGTGTGTGTATCAGTGTGTGCAATGGTGTTGCTGTGTGAGTGAGTGTGCGAGGTTGAGTCTTAGTTTTTTTTAAAGAACTTCTACTTAGGCCAAATATATCCATCGCGGTAATAAGATGCTCCATTGTGTAATGACTACCATGCAGTTCAAACTTTCATTAACGTTTTACCCTATGATTATTTTGAGTGAACACTACCTATACAAACAAGTAAAAGGAAACGAGTGAAGAGACGTTTATCGTTTGTCCGCATCAATTTTTCCACCTACGTCCTTAACGTCTCATTAACGTTACCGTTTACCTTTTATTATTTGGTTAAGCTAATAAGTAATAACCTCACAAGTACGTATTTCGTACTCATAACTTCGTAAGAATTTTCTTTCAACTCTTAACCGCTGAGGAGTTTTACCTTCCATCATCAGCTCATCCACATAAGAAGATCAGAATATAAAATTGTCAGAATCGTAATTGCCTGTAAGTTAATTTGAAAGTTGCCCTCGATTTCCCTGAATCATCGGATCCTGACTACGGGACCGGCTTGAAAGTACCGAACAAAAAAATAATCACGTAAATCGTAAATAAACATCAAGTCCACAGAAACAGAGTATGTTGATAACATTTGTACATGCAAAACTAAACCCTAAACTAAAACCCTGAGTAATACAGGCTTTATATAATTCCAATTGTAACAAGATTTTAGCCTGTGAAAGAAAGCCCTGTTCAGATCATTAAAAACGCTATATACTTAACCAAATTACACGTGGGCGAAGCCGCGGGCGGAAAGCTAGTTAGTAATAAAGTAATATCCAATAAAAATTTTAGTTATCGCCCTATAACAAAACAACGTATATGTAATTTTAAACAAAGTATTGCGTCTAAGATTGAAAAGATACCGGTACAAGTAGGGAATCCGTGTACCATCTATAGTAATTTGTTTAATGTACTACGTATTGAGTTTGAAAAAATCTGTAAACTAAAAGTATGCAATACAAGAACGAATCAACAGTTTAGTATTTGGGCTACATCAGGTATTCAAATATGTAGATATAAACTATATGAAATGTACGAATTGAAAAAAAATAATCCTAATTTAAATTATATTCATTATGTTAGTAAATATTCGAAAATATTTAAAAAAAAGTATGTCAGACAGCTAAATCAATTCATCTCCACAACAAAATTAGTCCAATGACAAAATTAAAACTACTTGGGATGTTATCAACAGTGAAACCGGGCGGACAACAAGGCGACAAAATAATAATATTGAATTAAAAGCAAACAGTGTGAGGGAGGTGAATAGTGAAGCAGTGGCAACCACTTTTGAAGAGTTTTTCTGTAGAATACCTAGGGATACAACAGAACATTTAAATTCCTGTCCATACCGCGCAAAATCGATCTTAAAAGAAAACGTGAATGAATGCGTTCAATCTTTTAATTTAAGACATATTAGCTCAAATGATATAATCAAAACGTTTAAGTCGTTAAACATGAAGAATACCTCGGACCTATGGGAAATGCCGGTTAATTTAGTTAACAATGTTATAGACAGCATCGCGAATTTTGAGTGTGAGTGCCATGCTGTTACTTAGAGTTTCAGCCGAATTGGCTGGCACGGCCGGAGAAATACCACTCTCTCACAGAAAACCGGCGTAAAGTGATACAATTGGACTTTGTTCATTTTGTACTCGCGTTTCGTTCGGTGAGTGAGATCTTCCGGTGCCCATCCTTTCCCCTCCCCCGTCCTCTTCCCCTACCCCCTTATTTCCTAATTTACCTTTAAAGACCGGCAACGCACTCACGAGCTACCGCGTGAGTGTCTATGGGCGGCGACTTCACCTTTATGGTGGGCCACGTGCTCGTTTGCCCCCTCTTCTATAAAAAAAAAAAAAGAATTACTTAGCAATTACTTTTAATGCATGTTGTGACAACGGCGTTTTTCCAGATCTACTTAAAAATAGTAAAATTATACCTTTGTTTAAGAGCGGAGATGAAGAAGATCCCAACAATTACCGACCGATTTCTATTTTGGCAACGTTAAGTAAGATATTTGAAAAGATAATTTTAAATCAACTTTTGAGCTTCTTCGTAGGAAAGAAATTACTACACGCGAATCAATTCGGTTTTACAAAAGGGCGGTCAACAGCTGATGCTGAAATAGCACTAATTCAGCATATTTTTAAGGCCTGGGAGAATGGACAAAACGCCATAGGTGTATTCTGAGACCTCTCCAAGGCATTCGACTGCGTAGAACATAAAACTTTATTAAGGAAGCTTCATTATTACGGGATCAGAAATAATGCTTACAAGCTTATAGAATCTTACTTGAAAAAAAAGTTCAAACGTCGTCAGGATCAGCAATGCAAATGTAGTTCCACAGGGATCTATTCTAGGGCCATTTTTATTTCTCATCTATATAAATGATTTGCCTTTTCACGTTGATAGAACTTGTGAGATAATATTGTTTGCGGATGATACATCCTTAATTTTTAAGGTTGACAAGCATAAGGAAAATATATATAATAGTACTAAATGCTAAAAAGATAAATAGAAAAGTTATTTTAAATGGTGAGAATTTAGATCTTGTGGATACCATGGTATTACGGATTAGACAAATTAAGGATTAGACACTTAACCGACTTTAACACGGCGAAAATAGTATACTTTAGCTATTTTCAAAGTATCATGTCTTACGGAATTATTCTTTGGGGAAAAACGGCGGACATAGATACTATATTTATTTTACAATTTTTATTTTAAAGGGCTATGCGTGGTTTATTTGGTTTAGGAGCCAGGGAATCTTTAAGGTCTCACTTTAAAACAGGCGGTCTTCTTACAGTAGCTTCACAATATATCTTATGCAATATATTATTCGTACATAAAAATAAACATTTTTTATCACTTAGTGGAGATAAACACGACCACAACACAAGAAATAGAGAAAAAATTGATTTTTTAGTAAAATTAGTAAAGTTCATAAATCGTTTGTAGGTATAACCATACGTTTTTATAACTAAGTCCCAGCACTTATAACCCAATTGACTTCCAACAAATTTAAAACGCGCGTGAAAAGGCATATATATATATATATATATATATATATAACGAAGAGAGAGAGTTCCTCTATAGGGCTACCGCCAACCTCACTACTCTGTAGGGTTATTTTTGAAAGGCGTAGGTAGCATCAGCATTGCCAATATAACGATTACGTCGGTCATAATAACCACTTATTTAAAGAAACACTTCACTGATAGTTTCCAAGATTTATATTTCACTATTTGAAGAAAGGTCCGTTCCGTACAACGGCCTGAGCGCGACTGTGTCGTGCGGTTACAATGCGACCCTATTTATAGTGATCTAGCACTTGTTTACAAAGACGTTGTATTGAAATAATAAAGATGACATTTCACAGAGTAACAAACTTAAAGTATTCAACTTATGTGTTTAAACTTATTTTAGGACAATTAAATGATGTTGAACTTAATTATTCTAGTTAATTTAAGACTAATTGTTGTAGTTGCGCCGATATATATATACCGTAAACGAATATTTAGTTTTATTTAGAGGACAAAGATCCCTTTAATGTGTCGGCAATTGGCTCAGCATCGGGAAAGTTCAATTCTTAAGTAGCTTTACAATGCTTTGTTATTTTAAGTGTCAGTAGCACAATTTTGTATTAATTGTTTATTTTAAAAGAGCAGCTATCGAGTTTCCTGCGGGTTCTTCTCGTTAGATGACTGCCTTCCGAACCGGTGGTAGTGTAAAAGTTGACGATTCAAAAGTGTCTTTATAAAGATCTTGAATAAAGATATTTTGAGTTTGAGTTTGTGAAGCGTAAACATACTGGAGCTCGTATGAGCGGAGGTATTCAGGCACTTTGGATCGATCGCCACCCAAGGTGCCACTTCTCAGGACCTGGACGAGCTTCCTAAGGGGTCGGAAGTGCAGCCCGATCCTTGCCTTCGGCGCCTTCAGAAGTACCAACCTGATATCCATATAATATTTCCGCGCCGGATGCTGAGTCGATTGCCGAACACTATGATTGTCACCATTGTGTCACCGCACCCCAAGACCTGAAGGATCCTGGGACTGACAAGACAGGAAACCACACAGAACCTAGCTGCGTCATTACCCGAGCGTGCTGATTTAATCGCCGCTCCATGCACCGCAGCAGGACCTGAGGGCAATTGGCCCGAACCAGCAACTGTCCTGCATCCACCGCCAGAGGGGGACTAACCCCCCCCCCCGGAAAGACCGAGCTAGATAATCAAGACGGCGGAGGTATTCAGTATTCAGATCTCGTGTCGAGCGGACGTGTCTAGTACCGTTGTACTTGTACCCACTTTGGAATATTAAACCCGAGTACTTAATAACACAGTATATTAAGTACTCAGGTTTAGGCCCGACATACACGAATACCCACCTACGCCCAATGGACCATGCGCCTCCGACATAATTTTCCTAATCTGACCATAATCAATGAAGAAATATATACCATTTATTTAATAACCTTTATTTCATACAGCCATAATAAATCACTTGTAAAGCAATAATACTTTAAACGTACACTTGAATTGCTTGAATTTATATAAATTATGACTAGAATGCCAAATATCACAACACTTAGATGTAAATATAACAAATATATGAGAATGAGCGTGTAATAGGAACTTTACTGAAGCCTACCCTCAGTTATCAGAATACACGTCAATTAAGGCATAAATAATAGACACACTTTGAATGACAAACTGTCTCATATTTTTTTAAGTCTACCTTCAGAAGAGAATAAATACTTTTGTGCATTCTATTACCTATTAAAGTTACCCAATCACATGCCATAAGACTGCGAGTAGACTTGCCTAACGTAACTTAAATGAGGGTATGTGTAAATTATTCCTACCCTCATAACTTGTTGTTATTAAAATTACATTAACTGCGATACTCTATTAACATAAAAAAGCAAGAGCACATTAAATATGACATTTAAACTATCAAGTGTTGCCATCTTGCAATATATTGAAATAACACTTGTCTAACAAGCGGTGCAGTCTTCGCTTCCACTCAGTCAGGAGCCGTTCTCGATATTCTCTTGGAAAGTGTTGGAATTGGTCGGAAAAGGTGCACCCAATCCATAAAGGTGTCCACTGGTGCTTTCAATGTTATCATCGAAGAAAATCTATAAATTCCATTTAATTCAATCTAAATTATTTTATAACAGAAAAGAAAATAAAAAATTTATAATAAAGTTATTTTTTTAAAGTTGTTACCTCTTTGATCTTGAAAAAAGCCATCCCAGTGAGTAGAGAGTCCGACCCGGCTTGATGCTGAGGCCCTACTCTCCGAAGCTCCAATTGATCTGCCACCTCCTGGAGGCCACCTTTTAAGTTCTTGCATAACTTCATTAGATACTGCAATCATAAACATTAAAAAAATGTACTCACTGATGTGACATTCACAGATTTTATAATTATTGAAACATAATTAAAAAACGCATCAAGTAACAATTTTAAGAATGTAGCGGGATACAGTATATTCCTGCAGAGTTCATTTCAAACAGCAAACTTGGAATTACTCAAATTGAACTATGAGGGTAGGACAGGCTACCCTACGACAACACATTTATTAATATTAGCATAAAAACACTTAACAGAACTGCTCTGTTCCCTAGTTAATAAACCTTATACCTATTACATAAAAAAAATACATGTTGAGTGCTTCTGTAATGAAAATCACTGCAAGGTTAGAGGCTCAAACTTAATTTAAAAAAAGTTGATGATTGGATGATGCCATATAAAATTTACTTTATTTAAGTTTAAAAAGCACCAATTACTCACTTTCACGTCATACACTGTTGGAAAATACAATCTTAAGCTTTCAAAAAAGTCATTTTCTTCATGAGGTAGGTTACGATCAGTCAGAAGTTTCAGTAAATAACCAAAGTCATAACCCGAATGAAAGCTCAACCATTTAATGTTATCCATAAGAACAATACCTAAAAACCATTTAACAAACAATATTTCATCTCCGTTTTATATACTAAATATGTATCCCGTAAATATGCTCTTATATGTATTAACATCTCCTACTGTTTAAGTGCAATACAGTGTAAATAAATAAATAAGAACTTATATAACTTTCTGTTAATGAATATTAAGTCAAAAGCTGGTAGATCTTAAACCTCAGAAAAATATCCCTATTGTCTATATTCTATAATAATGCCTACAATACACTCTGCCCATTCTATTATATCAAATCACCATTCTGTAAATGAGGGACTATAAATTATACTGAAATTACCTATTTGAATAAATTATCTATTTTATTTACCAATATTAAAAATGATATGTAACATCTTAATTAAGTGTTATCTAAGCCTATTGCATAGCAGTTATGTTATACCTGAAGACATGAGTAGTTCGGCAAACTCTAAGGGTTCAATACCATGTTCCTCGTGTTCTCTAAATTTGAGTCCAGAATTTTGTAATAAATCGATTGAGTCTTGGGCGTACACATCTTCCCTGGTAACAATAGATCTGTTAAAAGTTTATATATCATCTACGATGAAGACAATAAAACATACAACATAATAATAAACTTACTGCAGATTGAATTTAAAATTAAATTGCCAAGTCGAACATCCAGGTACCGTTTTACCATTTTCATCCATAAACGTTAGCCCTAATTGTATTATCCTCAAAAGGTCTACATTACATCTGTTAAAATAAATATTATTGGTATTGTCGAGATGCACATTAGTTATATCTGTATAGTTTTAAAGATTTGGCTTTAAAATATTAAAAAGGAATTTTGAAGAAATTCTTCATTTGAATATTTTTATTTGTTTGTTAATTTTGTTAAGTCGTATTTTGCAGGGTCTATAAATGTTTATTCTTTTACAGTTAGGAATGAAATGCATTGTTTTTAAAAATTAAAAAAACATTTATCTACTACTTACCTCAATAACTGATATTGATAATCCGCAGTGGATCTAAATTCCCCTAATGGTCGAGCCACAACACCAGGAAACTCAGTATCCATAGCCACCCAGTGATATTTTTGTACAATCTAGATTTAAAAAATATATGTTTCCCTTTCAAAAAAGTTTTATTTAAATACCATTTAAATGTAGATATTTACCTGCCGAATTACGTGAAATTCTTGATACAAGTTATAATTCCATACATTTTTTATTAATGTATCATCACGAGAACTTAACAAGCTAAAGTTCGCGGTAATTGGTGAGGACATGTTACTTTTTTAAATAAATAATCTCAACGCCAATATTAAGCCCTTCGTTGCATATTACTGTTCTCGTTAATAGGAAAACGATGAAAAACCCGATTTAATATTTTCAAATCACTTTTCCAGTTTGCGAAATTCAGTTTTCCAGTTGACGTTAGCGGCCAATGAATTCGAATTTTGTCCTAAACGCAAAATTGACATTTGACTTTTCAGTTTTCACCAATGACTTTGTCTTTGACCAAATGCAAGATGGCTGACAGCTGTATAAAATAGGTTTTGCTTACCTTTTAGAAAATGTTTAATAAGGTAAGAGTAATTTCAGGTACATAAGATTTATTACGAGACTTGAAAACTAACGGCCTTAACCAGAACATTTTGCGAGGGTATAAATAAAATGAAACAATCACTTTACATAATTTTTATTAAGACGTAAAATTAACAATATTTATGACTTAGGTTAAGATATTATTTGAAATATTTTAAGCCTACTTGACCGCTGTACACATTATTTAGATCATAGATTTATAGAATAAACAAAATTAACCATGACACTGCACCACAAGAGTACAAAAGAGCATTTTAAACAATTTAATAACGTCTATGCACCATTTACGTTGAAGTATATAATCTTCAAAGACATTCAGAATTAATTATTTAAGATAACCATAAATGGCTTCATAACAATTTAAAATTTTTCAATCAAACAAAACAAATAGATGAAACATATAAAAAATAATCCCTTTGTGTAGTCCAAAAATATTTCACAAAAAGAATAGTCCCGATAAACATAAAAACTTTTTTGTCAAATCACCCCTTAACCCAAGCACTCCATTGTCTGTGTATGTGTGTTTTATCTGTGATTAAAATATGGTGCTCAGGTGGAAACCATAGATGTTAAAATATTCTCAATCTATGGTAAAATGGATAGCAAATGAGAGAGGAGTTTCATGACTATTAAGAGTTTTTTTTGATAACAATTTCACACACAAATTACATATTTTATGCCACTTGTAATGTTTTCACTTCTAATTTGGCGATTTACGTTGATTATCGTCCGCCATCAACCTGCAAAGAAAAAAACATGTAATAATTTCTAAAAACAATTTAACCCCCACCGGTGAATGAGTGCATTATATTTTGACTGAATCGTGTGTCGTGCTCGTGCGAATAGAAATGATAAAAATGTACCGGTCTTTTGGTTAATACATGGAAAGCGTCGCCGATCAATGCTTTGCTTTGGACACTTTGGGTATCGTTACAGACGGTGGTAGCGGTAATAAATTGTGGCCATATCTGGCGTGAAAATTCTCGTCAAGCGAATCGATCGCAGTTAAATCTCTAATAATTTTACAATCCTGAAACAATTACTCGAGCGAATAAGCACAATATTGACAATTGACAATAAATGATGAAATAAAATATGTTGGTTTTTTTCTATACTGGCAATATATTTGTACTGGGATTAGTGTGAGAGAACATACCGTAGTTTCAGTCTTTTTGCGTAAATTCGATCGGGAAAGCGTGAGAGCCAACTCCGACTGCAGTCTACTTGAGAGGGACTCTTCCTCGAACTTCTTTTGGCTCTTCGGTTCCCCATTGAGGAACTCCAGTTTGGACGGCTCTCGTCTTCCATTCATATTATTGACGTATTCACCTATTGTGACGGACACCGGTCTGGAGTGTTTTTTCATTGTGGCCGTGCCGTTCGGTGCTTTTATGAAGTAATTGGAAGGTGGTCTTGGATTCACGTTTCCTGAGCTTTGAAGTTTGTACGATTCGAGGGAATCCACGTCCACTTCGTTTGAGCTCTTCGTTTTTGTGGGTAACGTCACTTTGTCGTTGTAGTCTGGCGTCGGCGTTCGGTTGATTGGATTTATTTTTTTTACGTTTGGCGTTTTCACAATATCCTCTATCTTTGGTGTCCGTCCGCCATTTATTTCACCGTTGTGATGACCATTTGTGGTTGGCATCTGAAAATGTGCATTAAGTATTTTTAACTTCTAGTCAAAATTATTATATGGTTAAAGAGCAGTTTAAACATGGAAGAAACATAGAACATATTATCATTGAATCAAATAAGAAACATTTTGTGAAGACATGTCTAGAGAGTTCATTCTGTGATACAACCATAACTTGAACTGAGTTTATAACCTCAGAGATACTAACTAACCCAAACTAACTAGACATAAAAGACAATATTTTAGCTAATTCTAATCTCATATAGTGTTTTTCATGTTGTCTATAAAATATATCTTACAGGGGGCGGAGGTGGCGGTTGTTTCTTATTAGAAACCAGCCTTTCTTGTCCATTTTCGATGTGCTCTGTCGACTCCTCAGCCGGTTTCCTCAGTCGTAAAGTGTGCTGTCGTTCCTAAAAAAACATTATAAATAAAATATCTAAATGAAACAGGTGTGCATTGTGTCTAGAGTGCCCATAAAAATTATATATATATTCTTCATGTACAGAAGAATATCATGCGTATATAATAGTACTCTTCTCTGTAGTCTGCGGCAAATATACACTCAAAAGGAATTAAAGCGAGGTTACATTTTTAAACCTAGTTTAAATATCGCTTTAAAGGCCGTGTACGTGAATATTTTTTTATGTTTAGCGTAGGTAAGAACAAATTTTGACAAGAAGCGACAAAACTCCTTTTACACGCACGAATTACATAAATCCAAAAACAAAATAAACTGTAATTATTGTAATATAGGTATACATGTAATACGATTAGGATTTGCATAACTTGATTAGGTATCCTCAATGGCTTTAAGTGGATTGAGCGTGAACGGGTTTGTACATAATTCTAGTACATAATAAACTAGGTCTTTATTTGTTTATTTAATTTGATTGTTGACTTAATTATATATACCAATTAGTGTGTGGTTCACGTTTATTACGTATATAAAAAAAAACCATATATCACAATTTATTTAAAATGTTAAACTCAAAATTCAAGTATGTTTTTAATAAAGACACTTTTGAATCGTCATTTTTTTACATTACCAGTTCGGAAGGCAGTTATCTACCGAGAAGAGCCCGCAAGAAACACGATAGCTGCTCTTTTAATATAAATAAATAATAATTCAAGTGTAACATATTTTAAACGATTAAACTTAAATAATAAAACAAATTTAAAAGGGTTGGTCCTATTGGCAGATTACCCATAATGCTGGCGGCATTGTCTCGCTGTATTGCGATACGAAAAGCACCAGCTTTTGGGCCACCAGTAGGCCGAGAGCATATTTTATTATTTAATAAGCGCTTGGTCAACGACTGACTGATAATATTATTTTGATTTCTAATAAAAATGTTATTTACAACGCTCCTTTGAAATCTGGATGTATTTTTATGAATTAAAGGTTTGATATGTCATAAATCTAAAAACAATAGATTGAAGAGCCCGTTTCCAAAGTATTTAAATCTTGAGCCAAATTGAATAAGATTTAAGATTTTACTTTACCTACTAACCAGTCGACGAACTACCAACAGAGCGACCTACATAGACATTGGGCTTATGGGCCTTAAAATGTAGAATGTACCAGAATTAAATTGCAATATGTAATACATACTAATACGATTAACAGCCTTTAACTTCGTACATGAATTTTACAAAGAGATAAGGTAAAACCAGTTTTCAATATCGCAAAGTTCATTCCCTTTCTGCGAAAACCTAAGGTGCATGTTTGCCTTCGCATTTTGTTACGGGCTGATTGACGCGATTTAGCAACTCGTATCCTTGTATTTATTTTACTAATCAGAGATATATATTGTTTAGTATGTGCTAAGATAGGACTATAGATACATATTGACATAAAAAAAACGTTCAAGTGGATGTATGTATTTATTAATTGTCGATGCAATAAAACGAAAATAAAGTTAACGCAATCCTAAATTATTTTAAGCTACTTATTAACAACGGCTTACCTTTAACTAAAATCCTAACCCTGTCATAAAATTATCTATTAAGAGTCAGATTTATACAATGGAATAAATAATATGAAAACCGGTAGAGGAACCCGTGTTTGATGTGTCAATATTTAAAATATATGTAGTTTATTATTTATTTATTTACATTTTATTGCACTTAAACAGTAGAATCAAATGACGATAATAGATGTTAGTACACATAAGGACGGCCTTATCGTTAAGAAGCAATCTCTTCCAGACAACCCGCATCTGTTGTGATAACACTTAAGTAGTATGTATGTTTATTATATAAAAAAATATAATAATACAAAATATAGAACTGTAAAGTTATAATGAATTTACAACAACGAACAAATAATTTTAGGATTAACAAATAAATAATAATTTTCAACTATACATAAATATTATGTTGAATATAATGTTTTCCGTTCTAGTGTACATAGAACAAGCGATGCCGTAATTTGAGCTCACGACTTTTAGTCGCTTAGAGTTGACTAGACTAAACATATTAAATATGTAACGGGTTCTTTATATTTAAATATGGATGTCCCGTTTTACAGCGACTCAACAGTTCAGTGTGCCGTCCTCTAGGGATGTTGTGTGCCTTGATTCCTCGAGTCGGAGGTACGCAGGTTAAAAACTTTTACATTGAAATCAATGTATCATAAGATATTTTGTTTATTAATTAATATTATAGAAGAAAAGAAAATAGTCTTTCCTCCAACTTTGGCGCTTTGGGTACAAAGTTGTCAGTACCGGTGACCCCAAGAGCTGATGCTTTTTTCTCTCAGCTTCGCAATACAGTGAAGGAATGCCGCTAGCGTTATGCGTAGGTACTCAGCCACAAAAGGACCGAACTTTTTGGATTTGTTTTAGTGTCACGATTTTTTTAATTATTAATATAATTGTAATTGACAGCAAGAGTCAGGCTAAGAGGCAAATATTTTAACATTTTAGTAAAATTTTGAAAGACAGCTAAAAAAAGCAAAATAGTTTTTGAATTACATATAATATTTACAGATTGTAAATTCTGTTGTGACCCCTATATTTTCAAGATCACGATGACGTCAATTAATGCGCCTCGGTGTAATGTCTAACTTTTTGCTACATGTATAAACTCATTATGACGTAATACAAGGTAAAATTGTTTAAAGAAAAAAAAAAAAACTATGAATATAATTCATATCGTCCGTTTTCATGTAAACCAAATGTAATTTTATTATTTCGCTTATAGCTAAACTTAAAATGGCGTTAATAATTAAGCCAGGGAGTTCTCTAATCTAGAACACATTAAAACATCATACCTCCTAACGTAAACCGTTCAACTTGATACGTAAATCAAAACCAAAAAGCATAGACTTGAATGGATTATATATAACCTCTTTATTCCATATTTATATAAAAATGCAATATTGATTTTATATGTATTATGTCAAATCAAATCCCGCCGAAAAAGAAATTCGCCATAAAATCATGAATTATACAAGCGAAATGGATTACCGCATATTCAACAGGAATACCATTTATGTTAGTTATTTATTAATATACATGAAATTGAATGTTGTAATTATAGAATAAGGATCAAAGTTGATTATAGATTCTTATAATGCTTACGTCCAACAGACGACTACTGGGTCAGGGAAAACCCTTTTTAAAAGCATATCTGAATTGACTTTTTTTTTAATAAGACGATAATGATTTCTGTGAAGTCCACAAAAATTGTTTTCTTTCAAACCATGGGGGGACCCCAATATTTGCTGTAATGATTAAGAGACTATGTAATTGCATGCAACAGGATTGACATGATTAGGTTTGAAGACATCTCTCAAATTCCATGTTGAATTTTAATATGACGCCAATTTGTTTGGCTTCATGACCGATAGTGTCTTATCAATAAATTCCTAAGCATATGTTGGATTTAATTCCCCTAATTTGTCCGATAAAAATATCAACAGTAAAAAACTCGTAACACGACTTACTTCGTAACATTGAATACTGAACATTGGCATGGATTTGTGACTTTTCTTCATATTTTCACTTTACACATTAGACACGTACACTAAACATTTCTCTAAATAGTTATTTAATGCGTGAAGGTCATTTATGATTTTCCGGTTGAGAAAAACACTATGCTTTGCGATTCGTTGGCGCGCATCGGATGCCGTGAAGTGACTGAGTGCCTTGCGGCCTGTCGTTATCAGTGCGCGGCATAATCATACAAAATCACTGTACTGTAAAGGTTTTACAACCCAGAAAATCGATAATTTATTACCGCTATACAAAATAAATTTAATACCATAAATAAATTTGCTCTGATTACAATACGCGTCGAATTGCAAAACGAAACCTCAATTCGAATGTCTGTTATAAATGTTTTGTCCAATTAACACTTAATTTTCTGTTAAAAATGGTCGCAAATTTACATTTGCGCTAAGATCTTTTGTATTTAGTTAGTACCTAAACAAAGCGCGGGAAATCGCTCGTAAATTATAGAACAATTATCTGTCACAAAAGTTAACGTTGACGTAAGCATTACATAATCTGTATACAATAAAAATATTGAAAAATTTAAAATTCGAACACAAATTTATCTATGAACCTCCGAACAGCCCACATCCAGCATAATCTGTATACAATTATTGAAAAATTTAAAATTCGAACACAAATTTATCTATGAAACTCCGAACAGCCCACATCCAGCATAATCTGTATACAATTATTGAAAAATTTAAAATTCGAACACAAATTTATCTATGACCCTCCGAACAGCCGAATCGCCTTGGATGTTTACCACAAATATGCAACGAGTGTTGCAATTGAAGATTTGCGATAAAATTGTTCTAACCTTTGCAATTGCGAAACGTTTCAATTAAAATCGTTACAGACATTATAAAATTTATTTACAGTTGTGTCCCAATTTAAATAAGAGCGTTTTAAGATCAGTATCATTATTATAATTTTAAAAACGCAAAGTTAAAAGTTAAAAAACGAATGTTTTTTTTTTTAATTTCTTAAAACATAATTATTTCTATTGACTGTTTACATATACGAGAATTAAATAGAGCGTATATAGAGATCAATCGTTTATTTATTTATCCCACATGGGTTATCATGCGAGTAAATATCGTTTACAATTTTAGGGCTCAAAAGCGTACGATTGTTTGCGGGTACATTAGTTGTCGTCAAGATGAAACAAACATAAAAAAATTAACTAACTTAAAATTAATTAACAGTTTAACCATAACTTAAATGAAAACTTGATAGTTTGCTGAAGCTGAGCGCACACCATAATGGTGAAGCCGGCCATAGATAAAATTGTTAATTTGGACGTATATATCCACAGGTTCGCGATCGGGAATCAAACCCTTGACCTGTTAATCTTAAGCCACACGGCATACTCGCAACAATTCATTTGCATTTTAAACAAGAAACATAAACTTCGCTAAAAGCTGTACGTAAGCCATTGTTAAGCTTCCCACTTCGAAAAGCTTATTGTTAAAAGAATCAGAGTGCCTAAAGAAAAGTTTTTATTTTATTATTTTTTGGATTCCTTTCTCAGTTCGATCAATATCATGACATGTGATAAGATAAGATGAAAACACTTCACACTTCTGTTATGATATCATTCCATGACAAATATGTTTCAATACTAAAACATAATTCCTAAAAACCACTATCTTTTTTTATCTTTTTAAATTTGTCAGTCATTGGATCTCTTTATATATGCCTATATATTCTATATAAACCATTAATAACCATAAATCAGTAATCGACTATACACTTACGTATGAAATTGAATCACTAATTATATTGCTAAAACTAATTGTATGACGACTCGGTAATGTCAAATTACCATGCGAGACTGTGGGTTCAGCCCGCGGTAATGTCAACAATTATGTACTCTGCCACGGGGACCAAACTTTTTAAATTTGTTTTAGTTCTGTGTTTTGTTTTATTTTAAGTTATATCAGTTAGGTTTAAAATTTTATATTTTATTTATTACTAACATATAATTAATCACAACAGAATAAAAATAATAATATATAGTATATCTTAACTTACTTAAGTATGCACAATTTGTTGATGCAAAGCGTAAAAATAAAAAAAAACCATAAAACATAGGTTAAAACATGGAATATAAGTTAGTTAAAATACACAAGAATAAAAGCAATAATGACAAGAATATGACAAAGTAAAAAATCAAAGCATATAAATATTATAAATGTGTGTAATGGGGTTGTTGAGTTTGCTCTTATATTATCTTTAATGATTTAATATGTCCGTGGACATAAATAATTTATCCTGGCTGCGCGAAACGAAACTGAGCTCTAGAAAAATATATTTTTGGCTCCATCAATTGCATTAGCACCCATAAGACAAGCCATACATCAAACTAGAAATATCTTTATTCAAGTAGGTCTTTATAAAGACACTTTTGAATCGACAATTTTTACACTACCACCGGTTCGGAAGGCCGTTATCTACCGGGAAGGACCGGCAAGAAACTCGATAGCTGCTCTTTTAAAATAAACAATTAATACGAAATCACGTTACATGGCCAATTCAAATAACATCGCTTACATATTTATTGATAAACTATCTAATATAACTTAAAATAAAACAAATTTAAAAAGTTTGGTTCCTGTGGCAGAGTATCCACAATGCTGGCGGCATTTCCTCGCTGTATCGCGAAGCTTATACGCTGAGCAAGGAAAGCACCAGCCTTGGATCACCGGTACTGACTACCAGGCGCCTACTTAATTCTTTGATAAGCACTTGTGCACTTGTACCCCAGGGTCCAAAAGTCTCAAAGGAAAAAAAAACATAGTTTGCGGAGAAGAGTTTTGTACTCGCTCCTGTTAAACCCTCAATCTCGTAGTCTATAGGGAAAAACCTAAGGATTTTACCTACCAGATTGTTGGATTTATAAACAGAAGAAAGAAAAGCTGGAAATTTTGCGGATTCCTATTGATTGAGGTCAGTTTATACGGACAATTAAAACGGCCAAATGCCAAAAAACAACTCAACGTTATTAAATTGCAAATCACGTACGTACCAATAATTATTTATGTCAAATCATTGAATGCACCAGTGCCCTTGTTATGTAAGGGCTATTTTATATCTTAGCACACATTTCATAGCATCACGTGACGTTAATATATATCTCGATTATTTATTATACACTAGCTGATCCGGAACATGTGGTTTTACCATAAAATTACTAAAAAAAAGTAGGGGTTGGTGTGAAAAGGGTTGTGTAAAAATGTCTCTAAAACTAGATGTTCGCAGTTACTCAGACGTAGTCAATATGCTCACAGAATTTCATGAGAATCGATCAAGCCGTTTCGGTGGAGTACAACGAACATGACATGAGAATTTTATAGATTACTTTATTATTAAAAAATCTAAAAAACTAACGGTTCTTATAATCTTTAGAGTGGCGGAGTGTTTCATGCCAGTTCTTCTCGTCCGCTCTACGTCCTTGATTTGGGAACTGGCAGTGAATGTAGTCAAAAAGATTTAGACGATTCATAAATGTAAGAAGAATGTGTGAAACGAAATAATTTTCGATTTTGATTTGATTTTGTGTAGATCGTATCAGCGTTCACTTGTGTCAAGAAATCAAAATGTCTCCAGTGTTTAACTTCCTTTATCTAAGGCGAGGGTTCTAAAATACCGGTCTCCCGGTTTCAAAATACAATTATCTCATTTAGAGTGAGGTTTTTTATTGTTTAAATAGTCTTTTAGCTATCAAAACTTCGGTCGGTATTGTTTGTATGTATCTTTTTTCATAATGATATCTTTAATTCGGCATATTTGCTACAAAAAGGTTTTCAAACTCAAAATATGTTTAACTTACTAAATAAACTTGTTTGTTTGGTTTAACATGTGTAATATTTTAAGGATTTACGTGACTTTTTATTTTAAATAAACTTTTAATATGTTCTATATTGTGTTGTTTTATAAAACTTTACATCTTTTTATGGTAAAAGATATATATTGATACTTAAATTGAAATATATAAGTTCTTTATGTCAATTCTTAATTAGTACTTTTTTTAGGAGATACAGACGTTAATTAATTATTATTCCTATTTAAAATGTATTGAAATTATAAGTGTCAACAATGTTCTCACATCAGGCTCGATGTATATCTCAGAAATGTATCTATTTAAAGAGGTCCTATTCACACAATGCAGCCTTCCCGTAAACGATTCAACTGAGGTTGATAAACATCGAACCAGAACAATCGAACTAAACTGTATTGTTGAGTAAGTTTTAGAATTTTTTTTTTTTAAATTATTTAATCATTGCTGGGTGAGATTTTTTTTTATGTAAGAGATGGCAAACGAGCTGGCGTGTCACTTCGAGTGATGTGCCAACCGACACCTGCAACGCAAGGCTTACAAGTGTGTTACCGGCCTTTAAGTTTTTCGCGAACTGGCATACGTCAGCCTCCCCCATGATCGCCCAAAATTAATCATTTACTTTTTTGTTAAGGATTAGTCTCGGTGTGTTTGCGGGTTTGTTCAAACACAAACTTAAAATATCTTTATTCATGTAGGTCTTTGTAAAGACACTTTTGAATCGTCAACATGGAGGTCAGTTATCTATTGAGAAGAACAGGCAATGAACTCGTGTGCTGCTCTTTTAAAATGAACATTTCATACAAAATTATGTTACATACAATTCAAACAATTAAATCATTTTAAGGGTACTATAAAGTAAATGTGTGCTCCTACTTCGCTATGACCCTGAATATATATATATATAGTAAAAGTTATTTTTCTATTGTTTTTATTTAATATAGATATTGACGCATACGCTGGTGCATAGTAAGCAGATCTTTACAACCATACTGAGCGATATAGAACCTGACGATTTAAAGGTGTGGAGGAGAGTTTCTTGCCAGTCCTTCTCGTCCGCTGGGAACTGGCATTAAACGTAGAGTCGAAATTTTTTTTATATTTTGTTTATTGACGATTCATAAGTGTACCATAGTTACTTATGTGGATAAAGTTATTTTTGATTTTGTTAGAAATGTGAAATTATATAGGATAGCGTCAGATGTAAGATTCAGAATTAATTAAGTCTGTGTATTTGTAGTCTATGCTTTTTGAATTTGGCCGTAAATAAATTTGGGCTATAAACACTTTGGCTTATAACGCTGGCTAATTTATTTTGTATTATCGTAAATAGTTCCCGAGTCATTGTTTTATCTATGTTATCATGTGTATGTTAAAAAATCGGTGCTGGTCAAATAAATGTGGTTCTCTTACCGAGTTCTCCGCGTCTTCGTTGTCTTCAGTAGCAGCATCTTGGTTGGCGAACATCTTCCGATGGACCTTTTTGAATTCGTTCATCAGTGCGTTGTGGTGTTTCTTCTTGTCGTCGTCTACTTTTGGGATATTCGTTTTCTTCGGGACGTTTGGTGGCTGCTTCTCCATCACTGGCTTCTACGAATCAAACTCAATGGAATATAAACATGGTAAGGGTTAATTTAAAAAAAAACATTGGTTTGATAAGATACCAGTATGGTATCCATTTAAGCAAAGAATAACTTGTGTTCAGAGAAAACTCTTTCTCTTATTTCATCTATTCAATATACCCAGCTTTTCTTGATCAGAGTAGTTCTGAAACAGGGGCAGGTCACATGAGATCTGTGGTCTGAAACCAACTGCTTTGCAACCATTTGAAAAAAAGCTTTTCAGAAACTGCTTTTCATTGAAGAAGAGACATTATAAACGTGACATCGCCGCCCATGGACACTCGCATGGCCGATATTATGGTTCTCGTAGGACCCTTCCAAACTAACTACAAAAACTATTTACTTAAACAGTGAACACCGGACACTCACCAATTTCCTCCTCTGGATCTCCTCAACGATGGCACTGGACAGAGTGGCTGCACTGGATATGCTCGTTGTGTCCGAGGCCATGTCCAGTTTGGGCGGTGCCGGGCAGTGGGCGTCCCCACTCCCTTGCCCATTGTGCACCTCCACCACGATCGTCTTCTCATTTGGACTCTTGTAGTTGGTGTTGGTGTCGTAGCTGCAGTGCAGCACTGTGGTTCCACCGTTCTCTGTCAGATTGATGATTGTCCTGTTCAAGTGCGGGGCTTTCGGCTCCGCTTTTGTTTGGTTGATCCTGTTCGTTTTGTTCTCGAAGGTGTGAGGGTTGTTCGGTATGCTGGGGCTGTCGTAGTCCGGCTCGATGTCCGACGGTGCGTCGAAGTTGTGTATGCTGTTCTTCCAGTCGAACTCCAGGTTGTCCCATGTTTTTCTTTTTATTCTGTTCGATGTGAGCCTGGTAATAGAAAATGGCATCGCATGACAAAGTTTACGAGTTTCTTTCTAATATTTTTCTATCTTTACAGTGGAAACTACTTAACTGATTAAATGCAAAGTCAAAGTATCTTTATTCATTAAGGACCATTTTGAATCGTCTTAAATCTAAGTGATTCTACGCCTGTTCGTACGCGACCAAACTGAGAAGAAGCAGGTAAGAAACTCGGCTAGATTATTTTTTTTTTGGAAATGATCCCAATACACTTTTTGAAAGCAAGACTCTGGAGCTAATTCATTCCCAAACTTTTTCATCATGAAAATAATCAGATATTTATAAAATGCTTTTTCTAAAAGCTTCTGTAACTGTAAAAGCAAACGAAGACGTTTGGCAAGCGCAACATCCAGAGATGTCCTGCCCCTTGGCACCATAAACGCTAGGGCTAAGAGCTAGGCCTTCGCCGCCGCGAATACTGGTTACATTGGCAGACTCTCATTGAACACGTGTTGTTAACGCTTACCCGCAAAACCTTGAGCAAGTAGCAAGCCAAATGGCGACGCCTTTTTTTATATAAAAGAGGAGGCAAACGAGCAGGAGGCCCACCATAAAGGTGAAGTCGCCGCCCATAGACACTCATGTAGCTGGGAGTGAGTTGCCGGCCTTTAAAGGAAAATTAGGAAATGGAGGGGTAAGGGAAGAGGACGGAGCAGAGGTAAGGATGGGCTCCGGTAGATCTCACTCACCGAACGAAAGGCGAGCACAAAATGAACAGAGTCCAATTGCATCACTTTACGCCTGTCTTCTGTGTTTTTATTATCACACCCCACCACCCCCAAGATATACAAGATATATATGCCATAGAATGACTAAAGGCTTGAAGATTAAGCGGAGCCATGAGACTACTGTCGGTTTCCACTTTTGTTAGACTATTACTGATAATTTTGTACCATTTGATCGAATGAATATTGGATTGTACGTTTAAAAAAAAATACAAAACTCTTATGTATTTTTGCGTGTTGATATAAAAACCGATGGGCATTGTCATTGTCAATTCGCTGAATGCGTGTTCCGTTAAAATTGGTGACGCAGGATCTCCGGTTTATGGGTCATTGGACTTGACTTAGAACAATACTCGGTTGCAAATATATATTATATATATATCGGCGCAACGACAACAATTAGTATTAAAAATAATTAGAATAATTAAGTTCTGGCATCATTTACGTATATATTAATAGAATTTAAGTTGATTTTTTTTTAATTTCACGTGTGAATCTTATATTTGACTGAACAGACCTATCCGCCCTCTCGGCCGCCTCCTCCGCGACGCTGGCGAGTCGTCTCCGAAGAACAGCTGGCGCCGGCAGAGGCATCAGTGGAGGTGCGGTGGCTGGACTCCTCTCACCGGCAGCCGAAGACGCGGAACTGTTGTATCCAGAACTCTCTGGCGAGACCAGTTCTCTACCAACGCCTTCACGAACAACTAACTCCAGTCGACCGCTCACTTTCATAGCGGAAACAGCCTGAAAAAAGAGGGATGATTTGAAGGTTCGCTGCTTGGTGTGGTGTGGTGGATCCGATGGAATAGGTTCAGAGACATTTTGTATATCTTCTCTTATCAATCATGATTGGCGATTTGGTGGAGTGGCGTAGAGTTTCATGCCAGTTCTTCTCTTCCGCTCTACGCCCTTGATTTGGGAACTGGCAGTAAACGTAGAGTCGACCAAGTTTTTTTTAAGGATGCACAAGTGTTTTAATTTTAGGTTTTTTTTTATATGACTATGTCCTTTTCTAGGTTTATTGTTTATATATTTCAATTTATTATGACACTCGCTTGTTGTTAAGATAACAATAGTAATAAAAAAAAGAAAATTTACATAGAAATTTGGTGACAAAGAATTAAAAAAATGGTTGACTCCACAATTCGCCAGGCAATAAAACTCTCCGCCACTTCTCCAAATCGCCACGTTTAACAGTTACACCATGTTCTAAAATGATCGAGAAATAGTATAATAGAAATATTGACGTATTAACGACAAGTGTTAAGAAAAAATCGGTAATTCAAGACTGAATTTCAAGGCTTAGATATTAAACCATGGAAGATCTTTATTAAAGCCACACGTACCTCATTAAATGGTATATTTGTGAAATCCAAGCCATTGCACGATAAAACTTGATCTCCGGGCCTCAAGCCAGCTTCCTTCGCGATTCCACCGTCACGCACAAACTGGACGTATATCCCGGGCTTCCATTCGGGCCCTTTGCAAATCCTGGAAAGATTTTATCCATTCTATAACTCTCATACATTCAATACACTTGAAGCGAAACAATCTGAGGGGATCCGTAGTGGGACTGAACCCAAAAGTATTATTTTATTTCTACAGCACAATAATACAAATGGCACACTTATATTATGAATGCAGATAGAGTTACTGTCTGTATGTTATGCTTAAACTACTGAACCGATTTCGATGAAATTTGGTATGGACTAAACCTTAGGGAGGGACGTAGGCTACTTTAAAAAAATCGGTTATATGGATGAAATAGGTTATAAAAGTTTATATAAACCATTTATAAACCGGTTGCCCAAATTCCTTTTCAATTTAAACCACGCGGACGAAGGCACATAAATTATAAACTTAATGAGCTAAATAAACACAGGGAGAAAAGAAGTTACAATTATTTAGCTTGCTCTTGAAAGATTCTCTTTTACAACTAAATAAGTCCAAAGACATTTTCATTACACGTATTCTTTCGATTGAAAGAAAGAAAATCTGTTTATTTGGACACATACACAACATCACAATAAATTAAAATATATAAGTATATTTAAAACTAACTAAAATAGACACATGGGACAATGGGGTGCTGCTCAGGATTTGTGTGGTAAATAATATTCCACACCAGTGATTTTCAGCAGCGCCCAGTTGTCGCAAACTGCTGCACGGCGTCAAATATTAAAGCATTTGGATGAAAACTAAAAGTAATAATTAAATAATAAAAACAAGGGAAAAAATAGTGGGATCAAGTTGGTGAAACAGGATAGGAACGGGACAAGGGAATTTGGATGTGCCTAGCTAGGCGCCAACGAAAATGATGGATCAATCTGCTGTGATACTGCTTTTTTAACCTGCTTCGGAAGGTTGGCACAGTGTCACAGTTCCACCACCAGCTTAAAATCCGTCACGTCCCGTGTCCGATACAATACGAAATGACATCTCAACATACCCACAACCCAATTTGGCTCTCGGAGGCACTAGGATTGAGAGCCGCAAGTCCGCTATGTGATCTGTGGTGTGGCAAAGGGTCGGCGATGAGGACACCTCTGATGCTGTTGACGCTCGCTCTGATACGAATTGCCAGGATAGAGCGTCGTACTCTTTTCTGACAAAAAAAATGATCATCTATAATATCTCTTGAATAGTGCACAGGAGTTTATTAAGCAGTTAAATTCGCCTGGTGGGTACTCTGCCACAAGGACCAAACTTTTTTAATTTGTTTTATTTATAAGGATATAGTTATAATTATATTTTATGAATTATTATATAGAAAATGTGAAATCGAACTATCAAAGATATTTTTAATTTTGTTTGTTTATATGAAATGAGTTTTAAATTTTATTCATTTTAAACTTATCCAATTAATTGAAGTTGTACTAGATACAAATCTTATTACATCTAATTTAGAGCGAAATAAGATAAATCGAGTAATTTATCTTATTGTAGCCTAAGTTGTAAGGATTCGTATTAATTCGATGTAGTAGGTGGCTTTTTTTATATAAGAAATGAATAGAAGCGAGCTGCAAAGAGAAACAACCCGCAAATTAACACTCAGTAATTAGCAGGTGCGTTGGCGGCCTTTAAGGAAGGGTTAGCGTGAATAGTCGTAAAAATATACTCACTCTCTGATCGGCAACATTCCAACATCTGAAACACAACGTTTTTAATATTATTTTCGGAATTTTAACTTTATAACACGAGATTTTTAGACAAAGACAAAAAATTAATATGAACAAAATCTTAACTCTTACTTGGGCCATCTTCGGCATGAACGGTACAGTATAATGAAGGTAAAGGTCACCGGTAGAAGGTTGGCAGAAGGAAGAAGACGTGGTTGCGTAATATTCGAGAATGGACCGGAATAGCTAGCGTAGCTTTTCGTAAGAACTAAAGGTAGAGAGGCTGCCGGCAAGCTGATTGCCAACCTTAACTTATTGGAACCACTCTTAGAAGAAGAAATCTTAATTAACATGACAAAATATAAAACCTGTATAATTCAGTTACTTTAATAGTTATACCTTCTAATAGTATAGAACAAATTAAATTAAAACATAGAGATAATATATCCCATAAAGACGAAAAATGAAAGTTCTTTATGTCCTATTATTTGTATCAATTAACATCATAAATACTAGAAAGTAATATCGTTGTTAAAATACAATACAATTATATGAATTTTCATACGAAACGATCCACACAAAATATATGTACCGTTCCAATGTAAATGATGATCCGTGTATGATAACCGGCGTATTTCATACCCAGTCACATCTGAATGATGAATGTGTTGACGGATAACGAACATTATATAATCTATGCATAATATTATCTATGGTAATCATATGGCTGTGGTAAAGCGAGATGTGACCGATGGCGGACTGTGGAATGTTTGACTTTGATAGCTTCGGTCACAATCTTGCAGACCTTATTGTGCTAATACTACACCGACCAGAAATACAACTGAACAAATAAAGACTTCTATGAGCAAGAGAAGAGATGTCTCGTTTAAAATATGTGTGGATGTAGGAAGGTATACATTTCCTAATTTGAAAAGTGAATCCGACAAGACAAAACCACTGTAATCGAGAAATTGTATTGTATTATTATTATTGCCCATCCTTTTCCCCTTCCCTCGACCCTCTCCCCTTTCCTTTAAAGGGCGGCAACGCACTCACGAGCTACCAGCCGCGTGAGTGTCTATGGGCGGCGGCTTCACCCTTATGGTGGGCCGCCTGCTCGTTTACCCCCCTCTTCTATAAAAAAAAAAAAAAAAACGCTCAAGTGAAGTTCGTTAGCGTGATATATTGACTGTTTGATATATACCTTTATATAGATATATATTATTAACATACTATATAATCCCGAGACCGAGATCCATCCAGTATTGTTACGTTACCATATTACTATGAAAAAACATTATGTCCGTTCATATATAAATAACTATATAAGTTATATATATTTATATAAGTTATATAAATAAGCTGAACCGGCAAACTTTGCTTTGCCATACAAATTATTTATATAACTATTTTAATGACGTTTGTTCAATTGTCGAGCAGGATGAAAAATGATTAAATAACTAAAACTACTATAAAAATTTAGGTATTTTTTAATGCCAAGTGTGGTTGGTTTTTATAGTGATTAAAAACATTTTTTTTAAGGGTGAATAACCCTTATCACTTAGGGGTATGAGAAATATATGTTGGCCGATTCTCATACGCATATAAAATTGGGTAAAAATCGGTCAAGCCGTTTCGGAGGAGTACGGTTACTAACACTGTGACAGGGAAAATTTATATATAAGATTTAATGACGAAGTATTCTGTGTTCCAACGCACACACGCACACTGTTTTGATAGATATGACTAGATTCAAACTCACTTAAATTGACTCGATATGAACACCTACATTGCTTACACAGTATGAACTTTATACCATAGCAATAAAGCTCAAATTGACTACGTTTTAGTTACAAATCATTTGTACAGGAAAAAGAAAAGGGCTATTTTTAGGGGTTTTCCAGCAATAATTCTAATTTTTCTCGCCGTAAAAACCACCCTTGGGCTTTAACGAACATTTAAAAAATTTTTTTAATAATTAGGCCAAATTGGTCGAGGCGTTGTTGAGTTATGCGCTTACCAACACATTTTGCGATTCATTTTTATATTATAAATTATGTACCTATAAAACGTAGTTCACAATCTTTAGCACCTAGGAGATTAATAATGTATTCCGAGTAACATCATGGGATGTATTAATAGTAACATTCCCAGGCTTAGTTTATACGTGACACACTTACGTCTAACTTTGATCTTGAGCCTGGATTGAGACGTGATGTAATGTACCAGCTCGGCGTGCACCGCGTCATCCACGCGGTAACCGTTAACACTCACCACCTGATCGCCAACCTGAAAGTTATATAAAACCTTTTTTTAGCCGATACTTTTTTAACACAAAAAGGTGACATATTATTGTTCATTATTAAGCTTAAGTTACAAGAACGACACGTTAATACATTTTGAGATACCGACAAATGTACAAGAATTTCGCTTTTACTAAGCTTTCCAATTTACCAATATAACATTCTGTCTTATACTATATGAGAAAAATATAATATTATGATGACACAATTTAGCTAGATATGAACTAACTTCAGTAATATTTGGTAATTGTAATAACGAACACGTGCTCATCATAGCATCTCGAATGACGTCACACAAGACAAATGACGAAAGCACTTTCTTTACGGTCATGTGGAAGCCGGACGGTTCGTTCGTGGCCCAGATATCTTAACTTTCGTTCAGACTTTCGTACCAACATTTTTAGGGTTCCCTATACGTGGTATTTCCTGTTTGGTGCATTTCCTATTTCACAAATTAAATAAATACTATAACATTTTAAAATTTTAATTAATATTCAATATATGCCATAGTATTTCATCAATACAGACCACCTAGGCTGGATGAAATAAAAAAAATACTGTATGTGGCATTCCTATTAGCGATATTTGAAAATCGATTTATTTATATATAAGTCATAGACAATGGAACGCACATATGAAACCATACAGTGTATGACACACTTATGGCCACTTTGTTTACATTTCAGAATTGAAATTAAAATAACATTCATAAATTGTGATTTTAGACAAAAAAAACTATTACGCTGTGTACGCCTGTAAAACTGTCACACTTTGACTTTGACATATGACATGTCTAACAATAACGATTTGACGCATTAGTATTGTTATTATCACGGCATCGAGGGTCAAGGTCATGATTTGTTTTTATCATTATTACATGAAGGTCCTTTGCTCTTTAGTAAATCTGTCCTTCATATTTTTGTGCTAGTAATGTCTTAAAACATTATATATAATATAGTAATAATATTAATAATATTGATTATTATTTTCCGAACACCCGGATGAACACTGACGGATTGCGAGCTTCCTTCTTTAAAACGGGAAGCCCACAAATTATGCCTTTGAACAAATTGTTATAATACAATAAATAATATGTGGAAACGTTAAAATTATTATAATAATTAGAATCCTTTGCGTGTGTGGAAAATGTAATGTTTAATTATTTGTTTCCTACGAATTGCAATTATTTGTTGCAACCCAACATATACGCTATGTAAATAGTTTACTGACATTATCGTTAAATAAATATCTTGCAATACAGGAGTTATAAATGGAGTAGCTTGAGTAAAATTTGTTGGGAGAGTTGTGTTTTTAGTTTGTTATTTTTTCTTACATCGTATGTATATTGTATGTTAGTTACGCTTTCACGTCTAAACTACTTCACCTATTTTAATGAAATTGGTATCGATATTGGTATGGAGATTGACTAAACTTTAAGGAAGGGTTGATGGGTTTTAATAGAGGATGAAAGTTTGTATAAAAAATTTACCAGAACTTCAACAATCACAAACCGATATTCCATAATCCTTGTGTATTTAATCCACGCGAACGAAGTCGCGGGTTAAGTTATGTTTAATTAGCACCGGTATAAGCCATTTATGCTATAGTGTTTATATTAAAAACAACATAAGTTTCTTAATTTTATTAAATCAAATCATTGTTTACGCATCGTTTTGATACAAAACAAGTTTTATCAACAAAATTGGGGCGTGGCTATGTGATGGATTTAATTTTTACATAAAATATTTCAATGTATACATACATTTAGGATAAGGAAACAAATTATTGTGTTAACATTAATTGATTGTCTCTGATATAAAAAGCCTTAAAATGCTTTAGTTATTTGAACTGTAACAAAATTTTTGTATTAAATGTTTATTTTAAAAGAGCAGCTATCGAGTTTCTTGCCGGTTCTTCTAGGTAGATAACTGCGTTTAGAACCGGTGGTAGTGTTAAGGACGATTCAAATGTGTCTTTATAAAGGCCTATTTGAATAAAGATATTTTGAGTTTGATACGAAAAAAACACAAATCAATACTAATTATTGCTAATCGTCAATCTATCATTTAGCTATCAAGTGGTACAATTTAATTTTGGATGTCGAGGGTAGAAAACACAGCACGAATTTTATTATCATATTTTTTTTTATTGTATAATCAAAAGTCAAGGTCAAAATCCCTTTATTCAGTGACCATTTTGAATCGTCTTAAATCAAAGTGATTATACGCCTGTACGTACGCGACTGAGAAGACGCAGGCATGTAACTTCGCTTGGTTGATATTTTTGTAATACCAAAAGAAAAATGTCTTTCTTCAAAAAATTAAATATACAAATGCACCTGAAAAAACATTTTGATACTATTTCAATATTCGTGATTCATTAACGCGTTGTTTTATTGAATAATTTGGAGGTCAGTGCCGGTTGAAATAAATTTCAATTGTGACATGCTATCGTATCAGATCTTGTACGCGTGATACAGATCGCTGGGAAATAAGTTTCTCTGGGAAAACGGAACATAATTTGGAAATATTAAGTATCTTTGGGAAATCTATACTTTTATCTATATTTAAATACTAAAAGAGTTAATGTAACTTAGTAACCCTTAACAAACACGGCTTATGCTTTTTTTATTTTCACTTCAGTACTATTTGTCTAACCCTTTAATTTATTCGGTATTAAGAACATGTAGAATAAAAAGCCTTATTTTTAAGAAGGAAATCCAAAAGTGCTATACCTCATATATAACTGGTATCTTCACACACTTTGACAAGTGATAGTTTTAAAATAGAAATGATTATATAAATTTTATATTAAAGACATGATTTTTGTTCAGATTCTCTAGAGTTATAGACAAGTAAGGTTTTATTACTTATAGACACAGAAACGTAATTGAATCACAATTTACACTTTACAATCTTTTTTACTCAAATGCTACAACTGTTCAGGTGTGAGAGTGAAACTATGGATCTCATATTGTTTTATGTACAGAAAAGTTTATTGGCATTAGTGTTATAAAATTCTAAAACATGACTGTCACGATGCGTCTGCCGTTCACAAACTGGTTTTAACTCAGTACTCCAACACCTGTTCGATTTTATTTGCTTTTCATACCTAAAAGAAAGTCAAACTTTAACCAAGAATCGTGGAAATTAACTTAAATTTTAATAAAAGAGGTTTTTATCTATGCCAAATCTATCGTCTATGTTATTCATGCCATAGATAATATATTGATAAAGTGCAGGTGACGAAGGTAATTGAAGTGTGAAATCTGTGGGGCAAATTAAAAAAAAATAGAGTTGATTTATGTTAGTGTGGCAACCAGTGTCATATTATCAGTGACTTAAATACTGTGAATTCGTACGGTCATATTTCAGTAAAATGATCCGCTTGAGCACTTATTAATTTATTATTATATTATTTCTACAACCCACACAGCAGAGTAGCAAGATTACAAATATTTATTCACAGTTTTTTGCACTTAAACAGTAGAAAATGCTGTTAATAAGAGAAACAGGCGACCTTATCGCTATGTAAATATAAATCGAAATAAATATCATATATAATGATATGCTAACATGTATTTATTTCAACGATTCACTTAAAAGAGGCGTTCGTATGTTTTTTTTTAAATAATCTGTTTAAGGTTATATGCTACTATGCTAAGGTAATTGGCATTTTCACAAAGTGATTTAAAAATAAATACGATAAAAAGAAATTCTTTGGCCGCTAGTCTTATATATATATCTCAAGATTATTTCTTTCATACTAACAGTAACTGTATGGTAACATAGTTTACCAGGAAAACAAGTTACTCCTAGACTATAATTAGGAACAGAAGTGGTTCCTTCGTTCACTATTCTAATTAAAATATAACAGGAAGTCTCATATCCGCACCATTAAACGCGTTGGCTAAGCTTCCCAAGATTTCGTGTCTCAATTCACGCCATTGTAATCTGCTAAAGAATATACGAAATTTCATAACTTCTTTTGTAAAGGAAGTTAACGTGTGAAAATTATACATTTTTTTATGTTAAAATGTTGATATGTAATAAGTTTCCTTTCAAATTAATTCGTGTTACATAAACGACATTGTTCAATATACGAAGTGTACTTAGCACTTGATTCTAGACCAGGGCTTCTTAAACTATGGTTCGCGATCCCAAATGGGGTCGCATACAACATTTTTAGGATCGAGAGATCTAGTCTTCGAATATTTATATATTTTAAAACAAATTCTAAAAGTATTTATTTTCGTATGTATATTGTTACCTAATAAATATTTTTATTTATTTTTTTCTGTTTGTGTTATTTTTTTGTTGTATTATTTTTTTTCTGATTAAGCTTAGCTTCTATTTCCGGTTCTATGTTTTAACCTTATTTTGGATTTATTTTTAATCTATTGTGTAAACTTTTTGTGATAAGCTGTATAGGTTTAAGAAATAAAAAAATAAAATAAATCTTTAAAAATATTTTAACTTTAATATTTGTATGGGGGTCGTCAAGAAACTCACAAACATAAATGGGATCGTTAATGACGAATTTAAGAAGCCCCGCTCTAGACTGATAATCTTTTATATTGCTTGTTCATTATATGGGATCATATGTACCTAATCAATAAGCATTTGCTTGAATCTAATAAGTAATAATTAAATATATATAAAAACTACGAAGTAAAGACCATATTAAATAGTTAATCTGTGTGTTAATGATCGCCACAAGTTGATTTACAAGTATTAATTGATGTTTCATAGCAAGTAGGTCTGCCTTCACACACATAGCCCTATATGTTATATTAGTTTGGGCCTTGCGATATTTTCCATCACCGTGCAAGCACTAGCAAATCACTCGATTATCACTGCTCTCATGAAGAGCTTTAATTTCGATAATTACATACAATTGTAACTGTGGCATGTGAACTTGTTGAAGATTACGCGTATTATCTAACACGCAAAAGCTTTGTGGCCTCAATAAAGCTTTCGTGAAACTTCAATGTTCTGTGTGCCATTTTAGAAAATATTATGAGTAGTTTTGTTTATTTGCTGTATAGATATTTTAAGTGGAATACAAAATTTGGTTACAACGTGGTAAGTTATGGCTACTTTGTCACAAGGACTTTGTTTTTTTTTTTAATTTTGTTTACAGAGTATATTTTTATTAATTACAATAACTTAATTAGTCACTGAGTAAATTCTGATGTTAATAACGATTATTACTATTATTCATACTAATATTATAAATGCGAAAGTATGTATGTTACGCTTTCCCGTTTAAACTACTTAACCGATTTCGATGAAATTTGGTATAGATACTAGACTTTTAATCGCAAAAAAGGATTAAAAGTTGTATAAAATTTGACCAGAACACTGCAAACTGTATACTGATTTTTTTAATTCTTTTTATATTTAAACCACGCGCGGACGAAGCCGCGGGCCAAAGCTACTAGTATGCAATAATTTGAAAAACGAAAACTTCTTTTGTTTAAAAATTGATTCTGTATTGTTTTATTGTTGAGCAAGTGTCGTAATTCACCAGTTCGCTGTATGATTTAAATCAATTTAGCTTGCCAGGGTCATACTTGGCCCGAGTATCAATTCAACTTGGATTTTAACAGGTGAATCTTTCTTAAATAGAATAAGACTGCATTGAAACCTCATACTACAGTGGTATTGATGTATATTAAAATTCTCATTAGAATGCCAAAGCAATGTTAGCTTATTTTATATTTTTAATTGTGTCATTGTTGTAGACACAACAATAAAAGAGAAAGAGAAGAAAAATACAATGTAATATTTATTTTTTAACCGCGCCAACAAGTCTACACAACATCTTAATAATTAAGTAAGCATACAATACAGCCTTTTTAATAGGCGAAGACGACGTGCAAAAAAAAAGTAATTAAAACTAAATAACAAACACAAAAGTATGCTTAATACGTTATTATAGCTATAGTTAATCTACAATACATTTCCTCCGGTTGCTTGTTAAATAACCACGCGATCAGCGACTGTACGTAAAAATGTCTGACATAATCGTTTCTGTTCGTTTTCGCACCAAAACTTTAAATTATGGGAGTGGTTAATACACAATGGTGTAATGAAGTGATTGTTCGTACGGCCTACAAAAACATAGGGACTGTTAATAACTGTGACAAAACTGAATTGAGCAAGCCTACACGTAACTGTGAATTTCATTGCCACCAAATTGCGTTGCGGCATAGTTATCGCTCTGATTGTGTTAAATCTTTTGATGAATGAAACTTTAATTTTACACTTAATATTGACATGACTCTCGAATACACGACTCATTTAAAAACTAACGCGCACCAACCCTTTGTGGGACTTTGTGGAACTAACTTAACTGCTGGGGCTGGTATTCCCTTTACGACTTGGTGGTCTTGAAGGAAAAGGTGTACCTCTCCCTTATAGACAGCACACTTGTAAGCCTACTGGCGTTGCAGGTGTCTATGGGCGGCGGTCAGCACTTAAATCAAAGTGTTCGTTTGTAAAAAAAAAGACGAAACGTAAAATACTTATTATATCATTCAAACTAAGTGAATGTTAAATAGACGAGAGTTATTTTGATTTGAAATCTGAAAAACATCTTGAGCTTGATGAGATCCATACGCAAGGTTCTGGATCAAATAAGTATATGCCGCGCGCTATTAAATGGTCTGCCCCAGCATATAACTAGGGATCTTAGTGTCAGATATAAAAAAAATACTTTTTTTCTTAAAGTAAATAAATAACTATTATTTGATCCTCGTTTGCTGTGTATTATGTTTATTTTTTTTATTTTTTATTTCTTAAACCTATACAGCTTATCACAAAAAAGTTTACACAATAAATTTTTTTTAAAAATAAAGCCAAAATAAGGTTAAAACATAGAACCGAAAATAGAATCTAAGATCAGAATAAAATAATACAACAAAAAAAACACGAACAGAAAAATAAATAAAAATATTTATATACATATGAAGTGGAGTATGTTATGTGAAGAACGAGCATTTAAGTGTGTGTGCAATGGTGTTTCTGTGTGAGTGAGTGTGCGAGGTTAAGTCTTAGTTTAGGAACGTATTTGTTAAATAAAAAAAAGTAAAAAAAATGCTTTGCTTTGCTTAGAACAAACTTTTTTTTTGGTATTGCATTACAACAGCTACTTTTTAGCTAGTAGTAGCCTCTCTTTGAATTAAATGAAATGTCAATAATATTGCAATTGTTTAACTCTTGCCAATATTTTACAATAGTGAATGTTGCTTTAACTACAACATGATTTTTACAGATAATAACCAACCAAGCATTTTTCTTTTCATTGCCATAACGAACATGCAATCGATTTGATCGTATAATTTATATATACATACACAATTTATGTAAAGTGAGAAGCAGTTTATTATATTTTACGTTCGTCATTTGCCGTTCAATGAGTTACCACCTAAATCGTGGTTTTCCATTGGCGAAATGCTGCCATCCCGATGGATACTCCCGCGTCCTTGTGGACGATGTTATAGTGACTATAATTTTTGTTTCTTACCTTCAGCCCTTGCAGGTGCGCCTCTGAGCTGTGTTCGACTTTTGATACGAAGAAGCCAGTTGCGTATTCCTTCCCACCTCGCAATGAGAAACCGAATGCTGGTGCGGCCTTGCGCGGGCGCAGTAATCTTATAACCCGAATACGCCTCTCCGCGACACCGGAGAGTTCACCTCGGGACCCAGATGTTGGCGTCGTCGATGTAGACGTTGCATACATTTCTCTGAAATATTTGGAAAATTCATTTTAATATTGAAAAGCCTTTTTTTCTATAGACTACAGTCACAATCGTCTGTTCAAACAATAAATGGAAAACGATTCAAATAAGTTTTTATATCTGTGTGCTCGATTTATTCGAGTTTAGAATAGATTATAGAATTAGTTAGTGAATTTTCCAGAGACCCAAACTCACCTAGCTGTCTTTAAAAAAGTGACTAAACTACCAAAGACCCATAGACCAACCAGCGAGATGTATTAAGTAGCAACAAAGACCCGGTTTTTTTTATACAACAACAGCAATAAAAAACGGTACTCTATAAATGTTTAAATACACTAAACTCTATGGTAAACGGTCGTATATCCGATATTAACCTTAAATCAGAAGCCATGCAACTGACCGACCCGTTACAATTTTCATTATAGTCTGTGAATTACTGTTAGTTTATTAAACTACTCAGTAACATAATCATAAAATAATTCATTCCTTTTAACATTAAATCACTTTAATAAAAAATAAGAAAACTTGTCTTTTTCCGCCCTTCTTTTTAAAATGAATACATATTTTAGAATGTGGTAAACAGTTTTATTGAGGTTAATGAAACCATAATCACCGCATGCCTTACTTTTAGTTTATTTTGAGTAATTTTTATGTATACTATCAATAAAATACTAGTTTACTGCCAGTTCCCAAATCAGAGGGGAGGATAAGAACTGGCAACACTCCGCCACTCTATTTAAGCATGTTTCACAGTACGGTTGTTAATATCTGCGACGATTACACCATGCTCCAGCGATTGCATCAATAGTTCAATATCTAGTTATATATCTCTTCTTATTTAATATATCTATAGAGATGATTATAATTTAATGTATAATTCATCTATGTTGGATACCGTTTCGTTATCTAAACACGTTCGCGGAAGGGTGCCCTAATAAGACGTATTACATAAGGATAAGTACCTAACTTGGTACACAGACGCACAACGGTTCAACGCGTCCTTTTTTCTTTGTCTTCCAAGACTGTGGTTGGAGATAGGACAACTCGCATTTCATAGTAATTGATGCAGATTATATCAAGGTTCATAAAGTATAGATTAAAAGGGAAATGTCAATCAAGCATCAACGTTTCCATGGTTACCGTTTTTACATGGATACCTCGTTGCCATGGTAACGAACGTTACATCTACTTCTCAATTCACAATATTTACGTGCAGCTGTCAAACTGTGTAAATATAGAGATTGTATACATTTTTGACAATATTTTTTTTGGTGCGGCAACAATGTAATGTTCACCCTGCTTCCTTGACATTACAGTAACCTATTGACAGGTTATTCGCTAAAGGTCACGTGAGCGACATTGTTCTCATGCTATGGTAATTAGATGTTTAAAGATAACTTTAAATTTTCTGTCAGAGTCCACAGAGAATAAGTTATGGTAAACCTATACAACCTTGGACCACATTGTCATTAGAAAAATACCGAGTTTTTGTTTTTATTGTTACAATGAATAGGTCTTTTTCTATTAGTTTAAATATTATTCTCAAATGCAAATAATTTACGACTAATCTTAAGTATCTTGTTATTATTAGTTATATGTAGGCTTTAAATTTATATTTAAATAAAATAAGATTGAAAAAGTAAAGCCTGAGGTCGAGAAGGTGACGTGTAGGGAGGAGAGAGGGCCAGAGTGCAGCTCCTCTGTGGATCAATGACCTGCGTCTGCGCAGGCCAACAGCTCGTTTCTGCGCTAATGTTTCTTGCATTGACACATTGTGAGGTATTTATAGTCTATTGATCATTATCTACGTTAGCTATTTACTAGATAATTACCGCATTTTATGCACTATTACAAATATTTCAACAATAAAGTTAAATAATTATATAAAACTAACACTGAACACTGGATGTCATAATATATTAATTACCAACTGTTAATATCTCTAAATATTCAAATTTATAAAAAAAAATCATTTTTACGATTTGCAACAATTGCCGGTCGAGTTGTAGAATGAAAGTCAAAAAATGGACTTACGAGAGTTCTTTCGAGGGGATCAAAATAAATATTTAAATAAGCAAATAAATTGTATTATATAGAACCAGCGTGATAACCGAAAAATTGTTAATCTAACCTTGTCGTTCGTGAGATAAAATCGAAAACATCTAATATAAATATGTTAAGATAATATATGTCACTCGCTGATCCCGACAAACGTTTTGCCAAAAAAAAAAAAATAAAAATGTCTCTAAAAATAGATGTCGCCCGATTCTTAGACCTACTCAATATGCTCAGAAAATTTCAGGAGAATCGGTCAACCCGTTTCGGAGGAGTAAGGGAACGAAAACTGTGACACGAGATTTTTATATATTAGATATATTACTGTGGACTTGTATTTCATGAACAAAAAAACATTATTAATTCAGATTTTAAAATCTATGAATTTTCGAATAGTAAAAAAGACATATCTCTACAATTACATTCACTATCAGTTTCAAGGGCGTAGAGCAAGAAGAACTGGCAAGAAATTCCCCGCCACTCCTTCAAATCGCCAATGGTAGAAAAAGCTGGTCAATATTTTAAATCCATTACAAATATTTATTTATTCCCACTTTGTTCAACAGTTGAAATACATAATGTAAAAATATGTTAGTACATATAAAAGCAACTGGTGTCTTTATCGTTAATAAGCGATCTCTTACAGGCAACACCCAATACATAAAAAAACCTTTACTACCATAGTGAAGATCACACATCTACGTTATAGTGAGAACAACCCGCAAACATTCAGTACATCAATCGAACAATTGAATTGTTTTCATAATCAAAAACGAGCTGAAATCTTATAAATTAATCAAAAAAATGTTCCGTTATAATTTTGGCATAAACTTAGAATGTCAAGTGTAGTCGTGTCTTATCAACAACTCTTGAGGCACGTTCCACTTTATTGTTCAAATCGCATAGCGACAGATACCAAGCAAAAGTCACTGGATAATCAAAATATACACGATTGGAATTTTGTCTATTAAAATATTTATTGATTTTTAGTTTGTTTTGACAATACCAGGACAGTCAATTTATGTAATGATCTACTTGTGTTTGGACACCCTCTTTCGCTTATTAAATCTTAACAATACAAAATATAAAAAAGCGATAAACAAACATATACGATACACTAATTATAACGGAGTAAAGAGAGATGGAGTTGAGTATGAAAATATGTCAATAATTAGTAGCTTTTAACTACGACTTCATCTTCGTGGTCTAAATACAAAAGGAATTTGGAAAAAACGGTTTATAAGTGGCAGTAGGTATATTTTTTATACAAACTTTCACTCTTTCTTCCAATGGGTCGAGTTTCTTACCTTATCTTCTTCTCGGTAGATAAAAATTGGCCATTCAAGTGTCTCTATAAAGATCAACTTGAACAAAGATATTTTGTGTTTAAGTTTATGTCCTTCACGAAAGATAAGTCCATACAAAATTTCAATTAAATCGGTTTAGTAGTGTAAGCGTAACATACATACATACTTACTTTCGCATTTATAATATTTGTATGGATAATGAAAAACTGTTATCAATAAACAGAAGTTAAAGAGTGTGAGCTAGACATTTGGTTCTAGCTGTAGTTTATATTTTACATTCCTGATGCCTAGACAATTGTTAAAATAATAGGAGCTAGAGGCGGTCTAACGAGTTTAAATCACCTTGGATTCCAATACAGTGGTCTGCCCACTGGTGATATTTTCAATATTGCTCAATTCATACAAATGACTTAAATAATTTACCAACGATTACGTTTTGTCCAAAACCTTTTATTCTTACACTAAAACTGTACATAAAATGAAAAATGGCGTTATTTATCGCCTCGTTTTAGACACAATATTTTTTCATCTATTTCAAACACAACATTAATTACAATAAAATACAATATTAAAAAAAAAACTACATATTATACAATATTTAAAGTATTGTTTGAAAAACATTGTACTGTCCTAATTTTAACATGGCCCGCCAAGTATATGAAATAAATGTAATTCCAATAAATATTACATAATTTCCTCGACGTTAGAAGTGGTTGCAATCGTGGATGAAGAGGAGATTAAGAATAATATTTTTTCGGTTAGAATTATGTTCATTTAAGTTTTACATAATGTACATTTCGGTCCGTATTAAGAGTCGTGATGAAAATAAATTATTTACTTAATAAGGCACACCAACAACACACATATAAACATAATCCGAACAAAATTACAAAAAAAAACACACAAGGCATGTATGTGGATAAATTATAGGGATGCACAGCATTACAGGTGTACAATAAACAATTTAAAAAAAAAAACAGAAATAAAACAAAAATGAACGTTCTCAAATTGGAATCTAAATATTAACGTTCATAAAAATCGTACATCGATGCTTCATAAGACGTCAATATTATTACAACATTCACTTTTTTAATGTAATTAAAACGTACGTATTAAATAACAATCAAAGTTTATTCGGAATTTAGAAAGAGAAAGTGCAGAAATATTTGATTTTTATCGACACGCAAAGTATAAAACCGCATGCTATAACTTTATAATCTGTATTCATACGTATCATTGTGATGGGATCTGTCCTTTGACCAATGCCTGAGTGACATTGACAATTACCATTTTTAAATTGGCAACCCATATAAGGGGTAGGTTGATCGTGTAATCTGTGGTTTGGATATATCGTTCATTATTACATACTTTTTTTGCATTTTGATTAAACTATTTGATTTTATTTATTTATGTATTTATTCATACACTATTACCCTTAATGTTAATAGATGTTAGCTCATATAAAAGCAACGAGCTAATAAGCGATCTTTACCAGCAACCCACAAAATAAAAGGATACGTATAATACAATCTATGTCATAGAAATTAGCGATTATTTTTAAAGTCTACATAAGACTTCACATAGGTTAGTTACAAGGAAAATGTTGCTCCATCGTTTCATAATATCCATTGAATACAAAGCTTTGCATAGTAGACGCAACACTATCTCGGGATTTCTGAGGTCGGACGCGGTTAATTGTCGAGGAGGCCTCCCCGCGCACACCCCGTTTGCCCACCGGTTATATTATGGCGTCTCTAGTTGACTTGGCTTTTTTGCGTTTGAAAATTGTTTAACAATAAAATTAAATGCAAATGAATTCGCTTAACACATTAAATACTATATCGAATGATTTTAAAGTTCCGTTAATAATTTAATTAATTAGAAATATTTAGGGTTTATGGAAAAGCTAATTAAAATAAAGTCACTGACCCTGTAATATGATGCACGGGTTTCGGTGTCATGATACCACAGTATTAGGCGGAAATTAGGAATCCCTTCAATGTTCCCTCTGTTTACGTTTCGTATCCTAGCAGCATTGATCGATTTCCCTAAGGATTGTTTAGTTTAACTATAGTTTAACTTGTTAAAGTTAGTTATTACCGTTTTGAGCCCGCTGGAGAGTTTGGTTTTCTTATACGTAATCCTAATTGGTAATATGTTTGAAACGAAATTTCCCAATCAATGCCTTCCGGGAGAGCGTAAGAGTTTTCAAAAGGCCGACAACGCACTCACTATATTCCTCCTTAATACCTGGTGTCCGACATGTTCGTTTGTACCCTCTTCTTAAAAAATCCGTTTAAGGCACTTCACAAGAACGGAATAAACGAAGCCTCATAATAAGTAGATTTTTAGTAATAATGAAATTGCGTTCGTGTTCTAAGTTAAAACTAAGGTAAAAACTTAACCTGCTGATGCGGACAGGGGATTCACGGTTGAGCAACCTTGCCATACAACACCTGCGCTTGCGCTTTACTGTTGGCTTTTATCTAACGAACTTTTATCCTTACATAAAGCTTTGTACTAATAATACAACTATAATTAAATCTTGTTAAATTACTAACCCTTTAACACTTAAATGTATTAGTTATTAAGAACTTGTTGTGCCAAAAATATAAAAAAATATTTAAATAAATGACAATGTCGGCATATACAATAATAATTATATATTTGCTATGAATAACGCTATGGTGTATGATAAATGTTACTTAGTTACAAAATACAACCATGTCTTACATTATTGGACTTTATAATACCAACAAATCAGATACCAATAGAGCAGATTTAGTATAACTATCCTTTTTCTTATCGAACGAATAAAAGAGAGGTAATGTATGATTGAGGCCAATATTACATGGAATATAAAACCGTGTGTACCATTTTAAAATCATCACTAATTCAAAAAGAAAATTAAACTTAATATAAACGACATATATTCTTGCGAGCAATTGTATTCCGCGTACATTATTCGCGGTTGAATACGATATGAAAATTTCAATTATATAGATCGTTAACTACGTTTTGTAACCGCGGTTCGTGAGTTCAAATGTTCATCTGTGCACCTGAGCAATGTCTGTTCCTTTGTCTGATTCACTTCTCGGTCTGTATAAATTTCGTACGAAATAACTGTATTAAATATTAGGTGTTTTTTTTTTTCACATATACGTACCTGAATACATGTTATCATTAACAAAACAAGGACAAAAGATTGATACTGGTAATCAATGAATAATAAGGGATACGAAACAAAAGCAAAGTATTGTAATACTTATTAGACTGTAAAGTAGCCAGCACCAGCTGACAAAATCTTGACTGGGGGTCAAAATATCAAAATACATATAATATAAATATAAATGTATGAAATGACCTATCTATTTTCGCAAATGTAAAGAAATTTAGTAAGACGAAAATAAGATAACCATGTTTTAATAAATAATGTTTTTAATAATTAAATATTTAATTTTTTGGCGCACTATTCTCACGCTTAAGACATTTTTAAGAATAAACATCGTTGCGATAGTCACACTAAGCAAAGCTGAAAATCAATTTTATAACAATTACTTAAAAGTTAATCCATGTCTTAATAACGGCAAATTTAACTGCCCAGTACTTAAATAAGTGAAGTTAAAATTAAAATGGTGTTATTATTCAATCCTTTAACCAGTCACTGTGTGTGGACGATTTATTTCCTTTTATAACCCATAATTAAATTAGATTTAACGGTTAACCGAATTAGGTCAAAATTGTAATTTAACATTAAAAGATATGGTTGTCTGGAAGATATCACTAAAAGCACACAAGCCCGATATTACTCTCCTCATTTAAGTTTTTTTGTTTTAATAACTTATAAATCAGTTGGCTTGTGCTGAATGTGTGTCTGGGGTTTGAATATAATTCTTTTATATACAATTGTTAAGAGAATATGTGAGAATAAAATGATGTGTGTTCGCCTTTACAATACTTGTTACAAAATAAGTAATTGCATATCGAATTGTGTAATCGTGTCCTTCCGTTTGTTTAAAAAAAGACAGCTTCCTTTACGTATTATATAATGTGACAAATTTCGTGACGATATTTCCTGTATCCTAATAAAATGACATACTTAATAAGCATGCTTAAAACTATGACCACAATCAGATTTTAATTATACTTTATAACAGAAGGTAATTTCGTTATTAAATAAAATATTAGTAATAAAATAAGTGTTCGAAAATATAACTGGCTTGTTCTTAGGTTACGAGACGTCGACACTTGCTAGAACGAGTTCTTCCTTGAAGGACTCGTAAGTTATTCACTCGGTAGGGCTGCGAAGGGCGGATCAACATCCCTGAATCTTACCTGGACCTGTTAGCCTTAGTTAGACCTTAGTTCTAGATTATCAAGGTCATTTAACAAGACTGATGAATATATGATATGAATATACAACGCGTAACTAATAGTAGTAAAATTAATATCATAACTTCTATGTTCTAAGAGTTATTAAATGCAACAAATACTCTTAATATTAAACTAAAGTTTACTTTAACATAACCGAGTGGGTTTAATGTGCACATCGTATATTTGACAGACGATAGGTTAAAACTTAGTTTCTCTTTCCGTTTTCAGAGTTAATAATGACAGTGTTAAAATACAGCTACTATTGTGATGTGTCTAAAATTGTATGAATGAGTGATTATATTTTAAGTAGTTGGAGATGAGCAAGAGAAGCCATTTGGCGAGCGGATGACAATCTTGCGGATATCTTAAATAAGCACAGGAAACAAGTTCTATACTAAGGGAGAATCATACAATAATGAAACTAGACAAGATTTTTATAGCTGAGAAGTGAAAGACCAATATGAAAGCTGCATATAGTCTTAAGAAAGAAATCGCTTGAAAAAGCTGATGATGCCATGAATGGTTGGAAAGTGAGATGCCGAGCAATGTATAGTAGTTTCTGTTCACACGGCGCAAGTAAATTATTGTTTAATTAATGAATATCAATACCGTCATATCCTCGGAGGACCGGCCACGATTATTATTTAAATAATATGTTACAAATTAGCATAATTTACATTTCTTAAAAATGTACTTTTTATAGTTCAGCCAGCTCTACGGATTTAATTTTGGACATACAGTTAATGTTATTAAGAGACATATAGACAATAACATTTTTGACGTAAATAAAGTGTCTACATTTCACGTGTATAGGTATACTTTTTGACATTCAGACAGCTGACAACTGTAAGGATAAGTGGATAGTTTGAATCTGTGTCAATTGTAACCATTGCTTTATGGTGCGTTGAATTTTAATAGATTGAAGAGGCTATTTATGTACCTGAAGGGAATAATTATCTAAAAGCAAAATATAAAAAACTAAACACCAAGTCACGAGAAATTCAATAGTAACGATTACCACAGACTATTATCAATGAATTGACAATCGTGACCTTGATTTAATTGTTTAATAGAACGAAAACCTCTTTATAAGAGATTAAAACCTTTTTGGTGATTAAAGAATCCCCTTTTCTCGTTTCACCAATCCCGTTTGTTAGTTAGGTTGTTTGTCGCATGGCCACGATTTTTGGGTCAATGTCACTGTGGTTTCCAGACGATGTTTGCCGTCACCGTAAGAGCAATTACTTGCGAACAAATCTATTGCAATCTTGACGAAATGACCTAACGGTTGAGAGTTGCAAACTTAAGTAGGTAACACTGCTCTTAAAAAGCAGTTTATATCTATATTAAATAATTTGAGCATACATAAGTTACGACTTGTAACTTTTTTTTCAAATTCAAGTATTAATTAATACATAATTATTACATTACAATGCAATGTAATCTTACGGAAATTATATAATGCATAAGTCATAATCGATAATCGCTTATAACTGTTAATTTTAATAAAAAGCATAAAAAGCAGAAAACTGCACTAATTATAAAAGAAAATTCATAAATTGTTCAAGCAAAACATATATACTGATTTTATGATTTCGTTTATTGTTACTTCAGAGTGTTAACCATAATGAAAGCATGTTTTTAAGTCTTACGAAGTAAATCGTAATGGCTGCTGACATTTTTCCATTCATACACTATATAACTATTTCGATCAGGGAATATTATTGAAGTATTAGAATGTCATCCAACAACAGAGCATATTATTATTACATCAGTATAGAACGAACTTAATTATTAAGTCATAAGCAAGCGAAGTCGTTTTCGCGTTGAACTGCGAACAAATCCAAAGCCAAATCTTGTCTTTTACATCATATAATTAATAGAATTTATGCCAAGATATAAAAATTATTAATGATCCATTTCATATCGCATGCATTGTCTATTCCTAAAAAATCTCGTAATACAAATATATGATAAATAGTTTATTGTTTTCGATTTTCAAGGCGAAATATTTATTGAAATACACTCACTTCTACCACTTCTACCTTCTAAAATAACTTCTACCTTCTTAGGAAATAAGGTAAACGACGCACTAACTGGAATAACGTTAAATTAATACACGATATAAATTAAGTATTATCTTAACAGATAAAAGACAAAAATACGTTTCGCGCGTTTTTACTGTTACACGTTTTGACGTTGTTATTTTTAATGTGGCCACAGCACTCGTTTCGAGATCGGACCTCTTTTGTGAAACTTTTAGGGACATTCAAACTGAAAAGGACTTCGCTTTTTTATTATTGAGATAATGGTGTATTATTCGCAATTCGCTTATAATTACGTAATAATCAATAGAAGATATAAGGTTAAAAAGAATTGTTTATATTTTAGCTAGCCTCGTACTTACCCGAAAAAAAAAATGGTAATACTTTTGATATATAGTAGGTGTCTTGTTATTACGTGATGGTTACATGTTATATTAAGATCACTTTATATTAAGATTACTTTTAAATTTAAATTATTACCGCAATTAATTACCTAATTTTAAATAAGTTTTCTAAATTCGAAAAACCCAGTTAAATTTATACCTTTCGAACAAATAATAGTACTACTACCCTCACCCAACAAGTTTGTAAAGTTTTATTAGTAGTTTAATTGTAAATATCATTAAACATAGCTTTCCATAAACACGCAAAAAGGTCTCGATTCAATATAGAACCGATCATGAATGGAGTTAAAGAAAAACAATTTAGCTCAAAGATAAATATAAAAATATGATATCTTGGATCCATAGTTATTCCTGTAAGCAATCCTTTGTGTGCAGACATCATGTTTGTATTGCTCAATTAGGAGCAAAGGATTCTTATCAATAACTGAATGTCCCTATTTTCAATATCAGCATAATTCGAGTCATTGAATTTAGTGAAATTCTGTATCGGGACCGTTATTATCTAACACTATTCAAACAATGCACTTCACACCTATACCGAAAGAAGTGAAACCTCTTTACATAATTAAAAAAACAAACCTTATTTCTGATGTTCCCAGTGACGATAACCAACGACCATTATCAAAATGGCATTTCACTGATTTTATTCACTCTTTCACTATTAAGTTCACGTGTGTTACGGATTGGAGAACAGTCACGGTTGAAGAGAATGACCGGCTGAGAAAACGGTCAACGGACCACGTCACCAGCGAGGCGTGCGCTCCGCACGACACATCGACACGAATGGCAATTTTAGCCTGTGGAAGAAAGTTCGACGTCACGAAAAAGTATTTACTGATTTAATTTGAAACTGATATATCATGTTGGACATGTAGCTACGGATTTATGTCAATAACGCGTCCTTGTTTTAATTTATAGAAAGTGCTGTCAAATTATTTTAAGTTTTTAATATTGAATTGGCGACACACACATGGTGGTTATAAGTCACCAAATATATAATTGTTTGAGTATTGTATTGGAAACATACATACTATTTTAATTGAAAATTTCGCTTGCCCCCAAAAACCAGTGGAATGCGGCTCCGTACGAAACGAACGAACCATGGAAATGTTTATGAACACTTTGTCAGGCGTTTGTGTGCGAAATTTTTCGATAATGAAACGATCTTCGGTTTTAGAGGATTTGCTCCATCACAAAAAAAACGGTATTTTTTTCGAATAGTCATTAATTGTCTTATTAATTTTGTTTTCATTTTTGAATTGTTTTATCAATCAAACAAAATATCAGTTAATTTAAACATATTTTATTAATAGCACAACAACTCTAGAACTAAATGCATATTTATCACATCATTTCTAAATAATTATTTGCCCGTTCCATCCGCATGTCATATAATGTTATCAAAGATATGCTGACCATAAAATATCACCCAAAAATACAGCCATCTATAACACTCAGAGCTTCCTTGGCTTCATCAAAATTATATACTATATTTACAATAAACATCTATATAACATCGATTAATTCAATAATTCTCTAAAATACATCAATTTAACAACAATATCTAATATTAGGCATATAAATTTGTGTGAAACTGTACGTATGTCAAACGGTCGTTTCTCTGTATAAGTTTCATTTGGCGCCTAAAATCTACATTTGAAACAAAACACGGGAGGATTGTTAAGTATGTTGACATAAACGTATTCACAATTTTTTTTAAAACAAAAGTTGAAAAACCACGTTTCACGACGGTCTCTTGAACCAGTAAAATATTGATGACAATTGACAACATTCCAATGGATTATCTCAATCCTAATTATTGTATTTAACTCAAAATTTTTAATCCAGTTGCATTATCAGAATGTGTAACAATAGGAGATCGTGAATGAAATTAATATCGAGAAAATATAAGTTACTATTTCTTATAAATTCCACAAAAGGAAATGTTGTCAATCAAATGAACATCCATAAATCTATATCACAAAATAAATGCGTCAAAAATGTCGAAAATTATGTGTTATCCTTATAAAAACTATAACAAATGAATGTTGTAAACATTGGTATAAAACGTAACGGGGTAAATGATTTTATCAAAATAAATACATCTAAATAAAATGGAATACTTACAATCTCTTACTACAGTCTAAAAAAATTGTAACATCTAAACACGTCTAGTTTCTAAATCGAGTTTTATATTGGATATGGTATACATCTACCTCTTTAGATGTTATTAAGTACTAGTTCACTTAATTACTAAATAGCTTCATGATTCAGTCATTGTTTTTGAAGCTATTCCGAAATTACAATGTCATGACAAATCATACACTGGAAACATCAAATGGGTGCGCGGGAAAATTTAACAATTGACAGCTACAACTTTTATCGACTTTTTAATTCCACCACTTTGGCCATGGAGCACTAATGGACAACGCGTCAAAGCCTTAGGACTTATGTTGATAGTATCTAATGCCTTTTTTCACACATCATACGTTAGTACGCCTTGTCTCAGCACTTAGACTAATCTAACGTTTTTTTTTTTCGCTATTAAATTCGACAATAGTAAAAGAAATGGTCATCATTTACCCGCCATAGATTTTGACAAGTGACAACAGACAAACAAAATCAAATATTTTTGTTAATAGATGTGTGCAAAACTATGTTTTTATTTCTTAACACGGCTTACTTATTATCTATTCATTCATAAATAACACACAATCGAACAGTAAATACATCAATAATTTGTATACGAACATTTTATGCGAAAGATTAAGCTCAACTATAAAATTAAAGTTTTCCTACATATAATGGCATCTACCGCCAAGAGTTAGGCTAGAAGAAATTTGAAAGTTCTATTCTGAAGTCTAATTTTCACATACTAAACTAAATTTTAACAGGACTACATACACAATTATTATTTTATGTTCGTATTCCCTACACTTTACACCGATGGTTTGCAGTGGTTACATTTTTTTTTTAAATTAATCTTTCTTAAAATTAAACGCATAGGAACGTAAAATATTAATAATATTGTCTTCGTTAAATTTATATCATGATATAATATTAAAGGCTATTTTTATTTAACTCTGAAAAAAATAAAACGTTCCGTGTATAGAAAATAGAGTATAGAATTGTATTTATTGACCATTTCAGTCGAGAAACTTTTTTGAATTATAGAAAAAATATTGGATTGTCTATGATAACATTGTTGTATAAAAATAATCACAGATTAAAAATATAGTTATGAGCAAAGGGTTTAAATATTTTTTTATATTGTATTTTATGAATAAATTGAGCCACATTCAATCCGTTTAATTACTGATAAAAGAACGCCTATTAAAAGGCAATGTAAATGTTTTGTTAACCTCAGATAGTTTTGAAATTTTCAATAGTTGTATAAAATATAAAAAAAACAGTAACGATTTTATAAAGTAATATGTTTTTCTGTTTAAATTTAAAAATATCAATAGAAAAGTATATTAAATTAACATATCAAAAACATTTCTCATTTCATATAATCTGTATCTACCCTGCGTTCTTTATTCTCTCATTCTCGTACGTGACATTTGACATTTGAATTGTGTTAAACGATTACAATTGACAGTGTCCGAGACGACTCATCCCCTACAAAATTGATGATAGCAATTCAATATTGTCTATGAAAATATTTAGCACCGCTAAAACGTCAAAATGGCTACTTACTTTTTAAGTATTACCAAATAGCAGCAACTTAGTTACTCTTACAATAATAATTATTAGATAATAATTTACACTCAATTCCTTTATAATTACCTAAGTGAGCAAATAATATAAGGTGGACTTTTCAAATAAAACCGAAAAAATATATTATTTAAACTGACTTAGATGCGAATTCTAATTTAGCTAATTTGACCTGTCAAATTTATGTTTATTGCATCTATTAAATACAATGTACTAGTAAATTAAATATATGCCATCTATTAAAATCCAGAAAGTTATCAAAAGCACGTTAAATAAGAATTAGCATCTATTATAATAAAACCAGTTGGTTTGCACCGTTTTTAACTATCAATCTAACATTAAGTTAAAATTAACAAATTTATGATTTCGGTGGATTCTGCGCATCTGACTTACCTTTTGGGTCTGGCTTACTCAGTGAAGTGGTAACAGATCTACTGGAATCGTCCCCTGGTTTAATATTTGTACCTATTTTCGTTTTTGACGTAGCCACAATGTATGGCGGTACTTTAGTCTTTGAATTAATTGGAACGTCACTACTGGAACCGGCTTTCGCTTTATTCCCAACTGTTGGACTCGTCAGTTGTGTTGGAGACTTCAATTTGTCAGCTTTTACCGAATTTATTGGAGTTTTTGCTGTTGGCAATCCCTTTCCTTTGTTTTCCTTTGTTGCTTTTTGTGTTGAAATGGGTTTTACCATAGAATCATGTTTTGTTATTGGCGATTTAGTTTCTGTTAATGTATTTGGTGCTGTTTTAAGCGCGCTTCCAGGTTTTGCCACAGATGATAAAGGGTCCTGTTTTATTGGTTTGGTTGAAGCTTCTTTTGTGTCTGTGTTTTGTAATGTTTTTGGCGTACTTTTATTTATAACTGCTGGTTTAGAAGTCAGTTTAGCTTCTGTATAGGCAGTGGCCATTTTATGCGTAGAGGTGGGTATAGCAGATATCTTTGGCTCCGGTTTTGAAGTGTTACAATTTGTCTTCAACTGTTTTTCCAATTCTTGTTTTGAAGCGACAGACGTTTTCACTGCATTTGCAGATGTTTGTACAGAGGTAGAGGCAGAGGACGCAAAAGATTTGTCTTTTGGTTCTGTGGACGTGTTAATAGTACTTGTTTTTTGCGTTGTAGCAGTTCCAGGTTTTGCGATAGAGGACAATGTCTCAACTTTTGGAGTCACAATTTTAACTTCTGCGCCTGTGTTATTGGAGCTAATTGATTTTGGCGTTGTACTGTTGAGCTTTGTTGCAATTGATGTCGTAACTTTGGACGAGACAATAGATTTAGTTAAATCTTTCGGTTCAGTACCGGTAGTTATTGCTTTTTGCGTAATCGTACTTAGAGGCTTTGTTGGAATAGATGTCTGGCTCCCAATTTTCGATATACCAATAGATTTAATCGCATCTTTAGCATCTGTGTTTGTGCTGATAGGAGATATAGCCTGTGTCATCGTAGGTTTTACAGCAGATGTTGGTAGTATTGACGTAGCTGCCGGCAATTTGGCTTTAGCTTCAATTGAGTTATTGGTTAGTATTTTTTGTGCTGAAGTTGATTTTGGTACCGCAAAATCTTGTTTTAAAACGACAGGCGATTTTATAGTTTCATACCCATCTGTTGTTGCATTAAAAGTTTTGGATGGCATTGTTTTGTTTGTTCCATCTGTTGAGTTGTTGTGTATGTCTGTAACTTTGACGTCGCCTTGCTTTGCTTCATCCGATTTTATATTATCCGGATCTGTTAAATCTGTAGTAACAAGGTTCTGAGGTACATTTGCGTCTTCCGTATGTTTTTGACGTTGTAATTTCTTTATGCTGTTCGTGCTATCGGGTTTAGTTTTAGATAACACTGTATTACTGATTACGATCGATTGACTGTTTGTAGTTTTGGTATCGTATTTAGTTGTGTGCGACGGATACGTGACAGCCGCCACACATGTCTTAACTTGATCCGCGAACTTGTTTAAAGATTTCGACAATTGATTCGCATCAGATTCACATTGATTAACATCTTTGTCTTGTTCAAACGTAGCTCTGAATTTTGCACCATCAATACTTCCGCTTAATATATTCGTTCTGTCGTATATTTCAGATTTAACTAGATTCCCATCGATGGTGGACAATATCGGCACGGGCGTAAGTGGATCAGCGGTTTTCATTTTGTCCGCGTGTGTCTTTGCCGTTGTAAAAATTAATGGCGTATTGGATCCCGATTTCTTTTCATTGATCTCCACGAGGACCGATGTCTTTGGTGTTTCCGTAATCATATTCCCGAACACATTTGTGTTCATATGATTTTGAAGCGAACAAACGACAATGGAGTTGTCGTGTGTGGGCTTCGTCAACATACCTCTCTCTATATCAACGCTTCGTATATCTTTCTCACCTAACGAATCAGTCTTTGTCTTTGGCAATGCGAATTTCGTTTCGCGTTCATTTTTCTCGTCCGATTGTAATAATGGCACCAGAGCCGCGACATCGGTTTCCCCGCTGAAGTTCTGAGCTTTTTTCTTGATTGAATTTCTCTGTTTCTCAACTTTCCTCACGTCGTCCACTCCACTGTTAACAGACATCGAATCGCCGGCATCCTTGGACGTCTGAAAATTAAACAGAAATCATATGATTGGGTCACTTAATGAAAAGATCACGGTCTTCCGAGTCTACTGTATGACTTTCACTTGCATTCAAAAATACACAATGCATTTGGGGCGCTGGTGGGGCTGCATCAGGGATGTTCGCAAAGATGTGCGTCCCTGGCGAGCAGAGGGTGGGGCAGCTCCAATAGTGTCCAACATGGTAGCAGATAGATATGACTGTGTGTACATGAGACGCTGTTGGGTCGTGTCGCATGGGATGTAAGAAGATTTGTGTTTAATGTAACGAAAAAGTAAAGTTATTTGTATCTTCTAACATTTATGAGTGATAGTAATTTGAATCAATATACAGCGTAAACTCTATATAACGACACTGTAGGGACTGTGCATTGTTTTACGTTATAGAGATTAGTTGCTAAATGGAAAGAAGAAACCTATCGATTTCGTTGCTTTAGAGAGTTTGTCGTTATATCGACGTTACATAGAGTTATCTTCATCCAATGTTAATGTCTGAAATATACAATATTTTTGTCTGTGGCTTATGTTTCTTGATGTTGTTTGTTTGTCATACCTTACGCATGACAGCGAGCGGGAACCCGTGCGAGGGTCAAGCGCCGCGTTCCCGCAGCACGTGTCTGCCGTGCATCAGCAGCACGGGCGGAGACAGCTCCGACTCCAGGGGAACCGAGCTGAGCTGTGCCCGCTGGGCGGGGCCCCAGTCCTCCGTTGGTTGAGACAGGAAGCGCGCTTTCTGCATGATCATGGGGAGGGGTCAAAGACAGTCTTATTGAGGATTCTGATGTAAAGATTATTATTAATGAACGATTATAAGGTTGATTTTATGGCTCTATGGTCAAGCTCAAAATCTCTTCTTTATCTTTATTGAAGTAGGTCTTTACAAAGAAGGCGATTCTGTTATCTACCGAGAAGAACCGGCAAGACTTTGAAAATAACTATTTCATATATATATATTTAAAACTATGACAGTAAAAAGCAAAACGAATTAATAAAACAAAGAATCCAGTTAGTTCCTCTCTTTCCCACGCATATAGTGTTATATACCCATCCTTGTTTACCTGCATAATTGTGAGATCGTCGGGGCCAGTACATATTTTATCGATGGCCATCAGCACGACGACCAATATAGGCAGCATTCCGATAATCCATCCGACAGCATCAGCCCACATCGGGTAGACGTAGTGCCCATACGTCGCCGGCTTATATTCGATCCAGTTGAAGGCGAGTATGAACTGGAATGTACATTTAAAGACACTGACGAAAAATCTGCTTTTAACTACTCCTTATACATCAGTAGTTTTTGCCCGCGACTTCGTCCGAGTGGTTTGAATACAAAAGGCATTTGGATAATTCTAAATGACATAGTTCTGGTGATAATTTTATATAAAACCCATGTCTTTAAAGTTTAGTCGATTTGCATACTAAATTTCATCGAAATCGGTTCAGTAGTTTAAGCATGAAGGCGTAACATACATACTTTCGCATTTATAATATTAGCATGGATTAAACAATTTTGTATTTTATGTCTGGATGACCACAGTTAGTATGTAAACACTCACAATTAGGGCTGCGGGTGTGACGCCCCGCCACATGGTACTCCAAAAGACCAGCCAGGCCTTCGACTGGCGTCCAATCATACGCTCGATGTCATGACAGAACTTCTCAGCTCCATAGATCCAGGCGATCAGAATACATTCGCCAATCGCAATGATCAAAACCGACCAATTTGCTGCATATTTATCCATCAGTTGTAACCAGTACATTCCACTCTGGAATATGGCGACACATGGAATGGAATGGAATAGAATTCTATACAACGAGACTGGAAATAACTGGTTCAAGGCTTAAAACTTGCCAGGAGTTAAAAGTAGCAGATCTGAGACCCATCAGACGCAGAGTTCATTTACTTAGGAACAAATAAAGGGAAATCAAAAACTAAGACCCATCTATTGTCTGTCATTATTTAAGAGATAGATTTTTCTCTCTGTTCAATAGCCACGGAAGTCCTTACTTGCATTAAAAAAGCTCAATACATTGGATTAATTTAAGGATATTTCATTCGACTTTTTCATCTAGCGTAGCTTAATAAAGCCTTTTGGTTTACTTCTCGTTCGATTAATAAAAAAAAATTAAATAATTACCAAATCAGAATAGTAGATTAGTAGAATACTTACATTGGTCGTGAAAATAAGACCACCGAGATAACCAAACACGGCAACCGTCAGAACAACCCAAATTTTCTTCTCCCTGAAATTTGGGAATCTATCCAAAATGGCCGTCGTCACAGTTTCCATGAGCGCGAACTGAAATTTCATTTACACCATCAATTTATTGAAATCTATAAATATTTCACAACTAAAAAAACATTGTTTTGAATAACTATCTTATTTAGTCAAAGCATTGTAATCAATGAAAATGAATATTTTATTCGTTTCCTAATAGGCCAGCAACGCACTCAAGACTTAACTCTCCCCTTTATGTTGCACCCTTATGGTGTGCCACCTGCTCTTCTCCAATCATTTATATAAAAAAAGAAAAAGCTTATTAAAATAAGCCTTTAAATAATGCGTTAATAATATCTTGACGATTAGCGGATCCATCTATTAATTAACAAACTGATTTTTTAACTTCGCCAAAGGACGCTTCGCAACATACCTGCGAGTCCAGTCCAAGAGTCAAGAGCATGAAGAAGAATAGGATCGACCAGAGCGGTGACAGCGGTAGTCTGGTGACGACTTCCGGGTAAACGATAAAGGCCAACCCGGCACCCTGGTCCACCACACGGTCCACGCTCACGTGGAGCTCATGCGCCAGGAACCCGATCACCGAGAAGATAACTAGACCGGCGAAGAAGGACGTCGCTATGTTAGACACGGCGACTATCAATGAGTCTCTGAAAGTACATAATTAAGCAGGAATTTAAAAGGCCCACCATGAAGGCATCCAGGTATTTCCAGGTGACAGAGAAATTTGGATTAGAACCATTCTAGCAATTTTGGGATAAATTAATTGGTTGGTTCAGAGAGCAAGCCATTCGACTTCTCACTATGTTAATAGTTATTTATTTATCAAGGAAACATAAACAGATATATAACAATAAAAAATACAAGTTATATGTAAGATGACTTACACCCCTTAACATTATAGAGTAACACTAATTTTAATTGAATTAAATAGAAGTTCAACTACTTTAAAGATACTACCAGTCTACTGGAAACACAAAAGCATCGGAACTGAAAGGAACACTTACAAATAGCAGTTGTTTGAGAATTTGTTATAAGAAGACAGCGTGATTAAGCCACCCCAAGCTGGACTCAGAGCGAAGAATATCTGCACCGCCGCATCACCCCACACCTGGAAACATCAATCAAAACTACTATATAACTATATAATATAATAAACTAAATAACTTCTAATCTCCTTTGGACGAAGCTGTCAAGTTCATAATCCTAGACTAGTCGAAACCATTGTCAGGACCGAAGGACCAAAAGACTAAAGTCGAGAGAACTTCACGATTGGCAATCGACCCCGATAACAGCAGGTCGTCAAATAATTTTGTATTATTTATTAACACGAAAAAAAAACCGTCTGCTTAAAAGTGATGTATTATAAAACAAAACGATAGCCTAATACAAGTGAACCAGCTCAATACTGTATTTATAAACATACATACAACATATTTGTGGGTTGTCTGGAAGAGATCGCTTATTAGCGATAAGGCCGCCCGTTGCTCCTATATGTTCTTACATCTGTTAATGTCATTTGCTTCTAGTGTTTAAGTGTGATAAAGTGTTAAATAAATAAATAATAAATATTTATGGCGTAGAGCTGTCACTTACCTTAAGTTCGGCTGGTACTTAACATTACAATAAAAAAAGATTTTAACAGTACATATGTTAAGCGGTACCTATGTTACCTAAGTTTCACAGATAAAACAAATAACTCCACAAAACCTAACCTTAAAATGATTCACGGATATTTTATCTACTTGTGAAGAACACTTACTTGGGCATTGGCCAGTTGGCTGAAGTCCGGTGTCAAATAGAATATGATGCCCGTCGAAGCCCCGGGCAATGTCACGCCGCGGAAAAACAGAATCACCAACACGACATATGGAAATAGGGCTGTGAAATACACCACCTGAAAATTTATCGACATTCAATTAACAACCCTCCACTCTGGTACATCTAGTAGATATATAAAGCAAACAATTGTAATGTCTTAGATCTAATACAACACGAACAGAAGACTGATCACCTCGTGTTAGTTGCCACAGTCCACCGAAACGGATTGACCGATTTTCATTAAAATTACCCAAGTGTCTTCAGAAGGTGGTTAACTATGTCTTTACTACGTAGAATCGTATCAGCGATCACTTGTACGTCAATAATTTTCATATATACAGCTACGTAGGTTTATTTTTTTATTTCTTAAACCTATACAGCTTATCACAAAAAGCTTACACAACAAGATTAGAACAAAAACAAAGCCAAAACAAGGTCGAAACATACAATCGAAAATAGAATCCAAGATCAGAAAAAAATAATACAACAAAAAAAAACACGAACAGAAAAAATATATATATATATACATATGAACAAGTACAGTATATTATGTAAAGAACGAGCATTTAAGTGTGTGTGTGTGTGTGTGTGTATTAGTGTGTGCAATGGTGTTGCTGTGTGAGGTTGAGTCTTAGTTTTTTTTTAAAAGAATTTCTACTTAGGCCAAATATATCTAAGGACACATAAGACCCATTATGGGTTCTTGCTGCGCGACACAAGACTGAGTTTTGTCCGTAGCTTGTTCTTGCATGAATTTCAAAATAAACCGTTCTGAGCAGAGACACTAAACAAACTCAGCTAACTATAATATTTGAAGCGTTATCTCTGTTTTACAAATGTCTCAGCTCAACAAGCTTTTATCGTTTTAATTGTCTTTTACACTATAAAATAGATGCACTCCTTCAAAAAAAATTACTTCATTTTTGTATATTTAATTTTGTATGAAAAAAATAATAATTTGGAAGTATATTTTGAACCTGTGATGAAGTAGTTAAGTGATACGGTTGGCACATTTTAATGTTTTATTTTTAAATCGATTTTGCATTAAATACATACAATCTCACTCAACCGAGTAACACCTATTTTAAATAGATTTTCTACTGTTAGCAGTTCTTTCGGTTATATCCACCAGGTCTGACAATAAGCTTTCTCTGTTATGCTTTACAGTTTTCGGCAGAACATCTGGTACAGCTATTTAAGATGAAGAATGATCTGAGACCAAAACCCAGCTAGGTTGTATCAAATATAATTACATTACCTTCCCCGAAGACTGGACACCTTTGCATAAGCATAGGAAGACGATGACCCACGCGGCGAACAGACATGCGGCCAGGCTCCATCGTATACCACCAATCTCTTGTATGCCCGAAGATAAACCCAGCACGTGGTTCCTTAAATGTGGAAAAAACAAATGAAAAACAAAGAACAGTATTTTGTTTCTTGATTGTATCATTTGGTATATTTTTGTATATTTCATTACTATCGTTTCGTATTAGATATAATAACGCGAGACCTGATTATATCTCTGTATATTAAGTGTAATAATAAATAAACACAAAATATTCTTAATATTAACCTAACTAATATAAGTAACTTAAAATAAAACAAAACACAAAACCAAATCCAAATTTTAAAAGTTTGGTCCCTGTGTCAGAGTACCCACAACGCTGGCGGCATTCCCTCGCTGTATCGCGATGCTTATACGCTGAGCAAGGAAAGCACAAGATCTTGGATCACGGGTGATGACTACAATTATTTATTTATTTTCATTACTTAATTATTTTGTTTTTATAAACAAACCTGAGCCTGAGTTAAAACTTACAAATTCGAACAAAATGTTAATCGGAGCAGTTAAGTGCTCTGGTTTTTTTATAACTGGGCTTTGAAAAATACACTATTCAATTTTATTTAAATAAATAATTTAAAACAATACTTTGGGATAAGTAGTCCTGAGAGATTTCACATGGCACATATCATTACCTACCACTACCGTCTATTAAAGATAGAAAAATGTCAGTTCAGTCAAAAACTTTATATACCAAGCATAATTTTGACAAAACTTTGGATCAATATAATATAAGAACGTATAAGTAATCAAACCAGATTCAAGCATAAAACTCAACTCGTATAGTCAAAAAACCAAAACTGTAGAAACATATATTTTATAACTAAAACCATATCGCATTCAATATTTATTGTGTTAATACATTTTTTTTTAATAATGCGTCAGTTTTAGCGGAACAATATATTAACATATTATCATAAGTAACAGTATTAAAAGGCTATTCAATAATAAATAATAATATACATTTGTAAAAAAGCACAGCTGAAAAGCGTTGTATTTGAACAAAAAAGCACTCACGAAAAGTACTCTTCAGCCGGAGGCCGCCTTAACGTGACGTTCGCGAGGGCGGTTATATTATGTAGCGCAGCTTGTGTTTGATTAAAGCATTGCCGTAAGTAATACGTGCCATTGTTAGCCTCGCACTCGTCGGCCGCCTCGTACGAGTAACAATCTGGAAATAATTGTCTTTGAGTCTACGCGGTTGTTTGTGGTAACGGTTTTTTTAAATATCGAACGCAATATTGGATTGGAGTATTCAAATATTATCTGTTGTTACAAATTGGATCTGTTACTATAAATATTATCTGTTGTTACAAATTGAATCTGCTATTACAAATTTTATCTGTTGTTACAAATTGGATCTGTTACTATAAATATTATCTGTTGTTACAAATTGAATCTGCTATTACAAATTTTATCTGTTGTTACAAATTGGATCTGTTACTATAAATATTATCTGTTGTTACAAATTGAATCTGCTATTACAAATTTTATCTGTTGTTACAAATTGGATCTGTTACTATAAATATTATCTGTTGTTACAAATTGAATCTGCTATTACAAATTTTATCTGTTGTTACAAATTGGATCTGTTACTATAAATATTATCTGTTGTTACAAATTGAATCTGCTATTACAAATTTTATCTGTTGTTACAAATTGAATCTGTTACTATTAATATTATCTGTTGTTATAAAGTTATTACAATTTTTATTTGTTGGTAATTTTTTTATCCGTATTATGCGATTTTCTAATAACACATTTCGCACAAATGAAACGTCTAACACGTTTTTAAAAAAAAATCTATAAATCATATTCGCCACAACCATACAAATCTATACGAGGTGTGTTCAAAAAGTATCGCGAATTTTGTGTTTTTTTTTTTCAAAAATTATTTATTTATTCATAATATCTATTTTGTCCCCTTCAAAGTAATCTCCATGAGATATAATACACTTGTGCCAATGGTTTTTCCAATCTTCGAAGCACTTCAAAAGATCATTTTTTTTATCTTGTTCAGCTCCTCCTTCGATACCGTCTTTATCTCGTCAAGCGTAGCGTAATGTCGTCCTCTCATGGGCCTCTTCAGTTTAGGGAACAAGAAAAAGTCACTGGGGGCCAGATCTGGGGAATACGGTGGCTGCGGCATCATAAGTGTGTTGTTTTTGGCCAAAAAGTCCAAAATTCGCGATACTTTTAAAACACACCTCGTACATTGATATCACCATTAGCAAGGTTGTAAATTAGTTTTTCGGGTACAGCAGTCACACTGACAACTAAACGGCACCTGAACGTAAATCCATTCAAAGAGATGTATATTACATTGTTTTTAAAACCACTTACACTGCGTACTCCAATCAGCGTCACAATTCTGCCACGGCAATTGATAGAAAATGCTCACAAACGACACATATATATAATAGAAGGTCCAAGCAATTATGAGATTGTAATAGAGCATTACTATAGATGAAACAATGACCATCCCGTAGCCGAGGCCGCGGAACAAAGGGCAGAATCTATTGTAGACGGCTACTGGGCCAAGGGCTGCATACTGGCCGAAAGATAGTTCCATAAACATCAATGGTAGACCAGCTATTATAAGCATTACCGTGAATGGTATGAGGAAGGCACCTGAAAATTTAATACATTTAATCTAGAAAGTCCAATTATGTCTGCAACCTTATTCACAGTAAACATTTTGTCAATAGCCCACCGAATTAAATGTTGGACTAATCAGCCGATCGAGTTCAATATTTTGTGTTCAGTGTACCTTCAATTTGTGTTATTGCAACTATGATTTCAACATTCGCAATATACTGCATAAAATATGAGAAACATTTTAGAGCATCCTCAGCAATACTGATAATTAATTGTTCTCCCAATGCCGTACGACATTTACAGAACAGGTTCTGGCTAAATCGCGGAGACTTTGTTAGAAAAGCGGAGGCGCGGGTTACAACCGAGGTTTTTTAGTGGGTATTGCTCACCCGGTACTCTGAGTAGAGGATGCCCGGTGTAAAAAGGTACTCGTAAGTGCGATATAATGAAATAATTATGACAGACACGCTAACAAGTTGTGAAGGTGTTAACGATCTGTCGATGGTCATAGTTAATTAAAAAAAAATAGAATGATCCAGTTACTATTAAAGACAAATGAGAATACTCAGTGTTGCCATATTAATCAAATTTGAAATACTATATTGTAGTAGGTTAAAAAATTGTTATGGTCCTTGTTGCAAAGTACCCGTAACTGGCAGCTCTATCATATAAATTATAAATGTAATAAAAATTTAAACGTCCATGGGCGGCGACCTCACCTTTATGGTGGGCCTCCTGCTCGTTTGCCCCCTCTTCTATATAAAAAAAAGATTAAAATCTTTTTATTTTAACTTTTTAAATATCTACAACTTAATTAAAACAGAGAAAGCACACTAATCCCATATTTACACGAATTATAAGCATTTTATTAAAATGACAATTCAAATATACAAAAAAAACTTCGGCTGATTCAAACAAACACAACGATTAAGTTAAGTGCTTCCCGCTTACGTGTTCTCATAAGCACTAGCATTTTCTCGGAATTAAAAATCGTGAAATAACAAAGACAGTGTTTAAATATTTTTTGCAATTTATAAAGATGCTGTATTTCTTAAAGATTTAAATCCTGTTCAGCGTAGTTAAGTTAAATGTAATTTGTGTATGAAGGTAACATATGTAGTTAACTTTTAAGTATCATTAGTGAAAATAATTCAGTATGAAATGTTCCGTCACAACAGGGTATTAAATGATTTTATGCAATCTAGACTTACCCCCTCCATTATTATAGCATAGATAAGGAAATCTCCAAACATTTCCCAAACCAACGCTGTATCCCAATAACGATAGGAGAAAATCAAATCGTCCAGTCCAGTTGCCCCTCTCCGGTTCCGTCTCTTCTGGGATCTGCTCTCGGAGCATCACTTCCCGGCACTGAAAATCACTTAACGTTAAAACTATACGTGTATTATTTATATTTTCATAGGAACGTATTATCACTTGTGTACGTCAATCATTTTCTTACATTTAATTTTCCTAAACGGATAAGTGTTGTGGATTTTCCCCGAGAAAAAAAACTAACAATTTTTTTTTGTGCTATGGTTTGTTTTATTTTAAGTTACATTTGGTTGATATTAAGAATGTTTATATTAATTTGTTAAGTACTTTAATGTACTACATAATAAAAAATATATTTTCTCAGTTATTAACATAAACAATAATGTTTAATAATCTTACATAAAGCAATATGGAGACGCAATTCCAAGCCTGTTACGCCTTAAACAAAAATACTTATATCCATGAAAACTATATGAAAAATGTTACAGATTTCAAGTATTTAACCTTTTTACAAGGATCCTAAGCCAGAGTTATTATATATCATCTGACGCCGATAACACTCACATTATTTCAAAAATCATCGAATACCAAAAATGCCCAACCCTAATAATAAAAATTTTCATTAAAAAAAAAATTAACAGTACTTATATTTTTTTATTAAACTCCTTTTCACAGCATATATTGAATAATAGATTATCATACTAATTTAAATATTAAATAATATATAAAATAACATCAAAAAATTACATAACAGACACTTACATCGTTCGTATCCATTTCAATATTTTTCATGACAGACGAGACTGTCTTAGTCCGGCTCCGCGTATCCATGTTCGCTATACCATTATCACAACTCAATTATCCCACTCAACACATAATCTCACATTATTTTACAGTGTATTAGAAATAAATTGAAAAATACGAAACGCCCAGATGTCATTCGCATCGACCGAACTCTGAATGAACAACTAGGTCAATATCAAATCCCCCCGCGCCCCTGGACCGACAGACTCCCAAGCAGCCGTTTACCATGTGAGAAGCCTCCAGCGTGCCTTCATCGTTATGCGAAAACACACACGGAAAAATAACAATAGCATTGATACTGAGCTATTAAATTCAATGCCCGATTTAACAGCTTCGACCTCTTGTGTCTGTGGTAATCTCTGAGTGACTAATCGTTACTCTTAGTAGATGACGTTGGATGCTAATGTACGCAGTTAAAATATCCTGTGATACACATAAGTATTAAATGTTGATTAACTTTATATTTTACAGAAATGTCGAATTTTCGTTTAATTTATACAAAAAGATTATTGTTAACGAACACATTCAGCACGGTTATTTGTAAGACAAATTGACTGTCATAATTAAATCAATTATTATTAATATCTACTATGAAATAGAAGCCGAATTTAATCGTGCTTTAAAAAAACAATACTTATTTGTAGTCTTGGGACAAGCGTGGTTGTAACGTAAAAATGTGTGATTTTAATTTGGCGTAGATGTGCATTTTTTACATATATTATATAATTGTTGTAATCTATTTTATAGTATATAAATTGTCATATTAGGAAATTTATGTTTACGTTAATTTCGCTGTGCTTGTGAATTTTATTTTTAAACGTGTGCATTATTTAAATATGCCAAGGGCGTTTGCATAAATTAAGGTTTCAAGATGCATGGTGAGGACGCAAGGTAAGGTAGGTCGGTGAAGTAGAACAGTATTGATTGGAGGGACGTGCGCGATACTTATAACGAGTGGGCGTTTGGCTGTTCCTTGAACATTATCCGACGCAGGTTTGATTTGAGCGGAATAAAAATCTTTAATAGTACTTTACTACAAACTATAATTTATGAAGAATTAAATCGGAAGTATAGTTTTAACATAGAATAAATAGGTCGACAGGCTGTGGTATAGTCCCATAAAAACTTATTTAAGTTTTTTTTAATATACTTTATAGATATTATGTACTTACAAATTATGTGAGTAAGTACTACATAAACACGCGTTCAGTTGCTATTGCCGACTTAGTGTGTCGAGGATAAATAAAAAAGATTTTTGCCGCCTAAAACGTAAGCTAAGAAAAATGTGAGAAATGTTGTACATTTGACGAGTCTCGACATATTTTGGTCGTGTTTGATGTATTGTCAAATTCATACAATGCAACAAGAATTTGTTATCCCAAAAAGCACAGCTATGAATTTACACAACTGCCAGTAAGCATTATTTTTTATCAATTCCACTTTTATGAAACACGTTTCGCGCCAAAACTGCGGTTACTAACTCGCACGTGCGTAATCCGCGCACCACAGATAACTGACTGTGTCATAAACACTGTATTCTATGCGGATGCGATCCAATAAATAAAATATTATTGTGCTTAAATTAATATAAACATATTTTTTTTGACTCACTTTTTCAACTTATTCTTTTAAATTGAAATATAATTGTGAGAAAATTGGTCGTTGCAAATAAAAAAGCACACACAAATAATCAATTATTTATTAACATTACCAAATATATATTATAGAACAACAGGAATGTAAAAAAAAAATTGGGCCCTCCATTTTCACCTATCACCTTACACGTAAAAATGCAAATAAAAATCCGGAAAATCACTTCTTAGCAAGCATTCCCTTGATGAGCGTTTCCAGTTTTCTCGTGTCTGCGGCGAATTTTCTAATTCCATCCGACAATTTGTCAGTTGCCATTTGATCCTCGTTCAGATGCCAACGGAACTGGGCTTCAGATAATGATACTTTCTCCAGATCGCTTTCCACCGCCACCTTCTGATCGAGCACCTGAAAAACAAATGTCAATGTCAAACTATGACAGACATATGTCACTCAGGCTGAATTACGAGGAATACAGTTATCGGAGACAGAGTAAAGAGAAATAGTCTCTGGCAGAAGATTGATGATGGCATCGTATTGTTTCCACCTGATCATAGATGTCGGTTTACGGGCATTACTATGAACTTTAAGTGATATTCAATTCAAAATACAGTGTATACTCTATCATAGAATTTATACGTTACGTTATATACACACTGCGTATTCTATGGCGTTATAGAGAGTAGTCGTTAAATCGGATGAAGAAAAACCAACCAAAGGCAATTGATTTCGACGCTTTAGAGAGTATGTCGTTAAATCGACGTTACATTAGAGTTTGCACTGAATAAATTTTAAATGATCAAATAGGTAAAAGTCACATCAATTTATTTTACAAAGCAAAGCGCTTCACGCGGTCCACGTCCACTTTGATAGCTCATATCCCATTGGGCTCTTGACTTTACATGTCAAAAATTTACACAAATAATCAATTCATAGAAAACACAGCAATATTAATAAATATTCAAATCATGCGTAAGTTTTGGGACACCCTTTATATTACGTATTTTTTTTTAAATATACCTTTTTAATGGGCTGTTCGCTATTAGCCAACTCCTGCAACAGTTTGGGGCTGATGGTGAGAAGATCGCACCCGGATAACTCGGTTATCTCGCCCGTGTTGCGGAAAGACGCGCCCATCACTTGGGTCTTGTAGCCAAACTTCTTGTAATAGTTGAAGACCCGGGTCACGGACAACACGCCGGGGTCTTCTTTCGCCACGTACGTCTTCTTCGTGTGGTCCACATACCTAAGTTTCAATATTTCCTTTCTTTTAAATTACCAAATTTAATCAAAATATATTATTTTTCAAATCCTATGTTGTGCTATACAATATACACAATTGTATGTAATAACATAATCATTAATTAAATATATTCTTTTTATATATTTAATGTATTACCAAAATCAAAAAAATAATGACAAACAGAATATTTTAAATCATCTATTTTTTTTAAAACAGATAAAACTACTATTCAAATGAACTTCTTACTTCTACAAAAATGGCATACTATTAAACTCATTTTTCACACAGGAATGAAAAAATAATAAGAAAAGGTAAGAGAAAGGCAAGGAAATACACGAAATATAGCTAATATATATATATACATATAGTTCAAACTTGCCAATCCAGAATTCTGCCAACAAAAGGTGAGATGAGGGTAACGTTGGCCTCGGCACATGCGATGGCTTGGTGTATGGAAAACAGAAGTGTCAAATTGCAATGGATACCGTGCTTCTTCTCAAGCTCCCTTAAAAAGTATTATTCTTTAATAAACATTCATCCAACATACTTTATTTAATTAATAATATATTTCTATATGCACATACTTAGCGGCTTGAATTCCCTCCCAGGTAGACGCTAGTTTAATGAGAATTCTTTCCTTTTTTATACCCTGCTCAGCAAACATTGAAATAAACTTGATAGCCTTAGCCATACTTGCATCCTTGTCGAAAGATAATCTGAAATGATAAAAATCTTTTATATTTAACATTAACATGTTTTGTCGATTAAAATCTACAATACACTAATTGTTTTATAATTATTTATTTTTTATTTCTTAAACCTATACAGCTTATTCCAAAAAGCTTACAAAAATAGATCAACAACAAAGCCAAAACAAGGTCAAAACATACAATCGCAAAATAGACAACAAAAAAAAAAACACAAACAGAAACAAATAAATAAAAATATATATATACATATGAACAAGTGCAGTATATTATGTAAAGAATGAGCATTTAAGTGTGTGTGTGTGTGTATTAGTGTGTGCAATGGTGTTTCTGTGTGAGATTATTATTATATGTAATAATTAAATAGCATTTGATAATGTTACCTCGCATCAACTTCAACAGAAACGCGTCCAGGGATAATTTTTAGTATTTCACAACCAAACAATACACTGAGCATATCCAGTGTTTCGGCCAACTGCTCTTCAATTGTCCTTGAACAAAACATACCATCAAATGTTTTCCCACTTTAATAACTATTTTAAATATATTTACAATAAATACATATTGAAAACTGTTAATCATTCATGTCATTTTACGCATTTTTCTTCTCTGTAATGCTGTATAGCATACAAACATTTTCAATAAGTCCAAGACCAAAATGTATTATATATGTGAACTTTTTATCAATTTCACATTAGCGTGTTTAATCAACGAAACATATCAGCTTTTTATTTGTGAATGAAACATAAAACTAGTTGTATGTTTAAAAAACAAATATAAAGACCTGTGATTTTATTTAGTTTATAACAAAAATCATAATATTAATAATGCCACCTCATCTGTACTAATAAAATCACTTTTTTAAATGAACAGGTTGCGAGGACTATTAAATTAATATTTTATAATACAATTGAAATATGTGTTAGGTATATATATTTTTAATGTTTTTAGTTGCGAGTCATGCTGATTTACATATTTTATAAATAAATTTTCCTTCTCTAGAAAATTTGATGTTATTAGGATTCTGATAATTGTTATCTATAAAAAATTATACAGTTTTGCTATATTATTTTAATTATTTAATGTACGAAAATTTGAAAAAATAATACCAAACTAAATACATACCCTCCACAATCTTTACCATATTTGATTGCTTTATCTAGTAAATGTTGATATTGGTCCATTCCAGCCGCTGATAAAATTAAACTTGGATTTGTTGTAGCATCGGTGGGTTTGTATGCTTTCATTGCTAAAAAGAATAACATAATATTAATCAAAAATTTGCATTTCATATAAACAGCATACTAAAAAACAAAGTCAGTAACTCAAATTTTGCGTACTCTTTTTATACACATAATTCGTAAAGATTAATTTTAATCAAAGGTTACCAAGAACTGAAGAAAAAGCATCTTAAATATTTCGTAATTGTATACGAGTAATTAAGAAATTACTAACCTTCAAAATCACCGGTATCTGCCACTACTGTGGAATATTGCTTTAATTGATCCAAGGAACTCATTTTCGTACGCTTTGCTTGAGGTTCACCACTCATACTGAAAAGTAATAAAAACTTGCAAGATTTCTTAGCTAAAAGAAACTTATTAGAGCACGAATAGTTTAGTGTATAGGTTCTTGATTGGCTAACGGTTACTGCGTGAAGGTGACCCCGGCAACCTGCAATAAGGTAAATTATATTAATTCCACCACAAAGTACTGATTCGTATCTTCCAATCGCCGCTCGAAGCGTTATGAAATTTGTCGTGCGTAAGTAGTCAGGCGATAACCTTTTTACGTAAATATACTTCTACTGTTTATTCAAATTATGACAATAAGTAGTGAAATCTCAACACATACCTTGAAAACAGCACAAAGTTAAAAATTCAAATATTAATAAAATCTAATAGGAATTTGAAAATATTTAAATAAATATCTATTTAAATAATACAACTTGGAAAGTTAAGTTGATATAAACTTCAAACTTCAGAGTTCAGAAGTAAGGTAATTTTTGTATCGATGATGGTAACAATTTTGTAGTTTTGACGACAGACTACTAAAGCATTGTAAAAACTACAAAATGTATTAACTAATTATTCCCCTTAATTCTACTTCTTCCAAGTATAGAATAATCAGTAATCACTCTTCTGTTAAGACTGTAAAAGAAGAAATTTGTGCCTTCATAACCGAAATGTGCCTATCAATTGTTATTTTTAATCTGTAGTTCTAGAAATTTCGGGATCTAAATGGAACAAGTCAAACTGTCAAAAGCATATAGCGAGAACCGAAGAATCATAATTTTGGTCAGTTTTCTCAAGTGAAGTGAAGAAGTGTTCTCTGTGAAACCGGCGTTTCTTTCGCGAACTAATTGTCAGCCTAAAACAACGTGTTTTTTTAACGTCTCCTAGAAGATTTCAGCATTTGTAATTGCATTAATCCAATTGTTATTAATATAAAATGGCTGCAATGTCAGTTATAGGTATTGATTTCGGTAATGAATCTTGTTACATTGCTGTAGCAAAAGCAGGTGGCATTGAGACAATAGCAAATGATTACAGCCTACGAGGTACTCCGTAAGTAGAATTTTCTATATTTAAGAAAATAGTTTCGATCGCCAATATTATAGTTAATCACTCTAATCATTTGCATAAGTTTTAAATAGGAAGAATAAGCGTCTAGTTAAGTTATGAAAGAAGATAAAAAAGCGATATTACATGTTCGTCTACTACAAGCAATGACATGACACATTTATTGGTTCATTATATTAGATTCAGGATTATTCAATAAATTATTTTTAAAAATCTCAACTGGAATGTACGTCTATATAAATCTTGTTTCAGATCATGTGTGGCCTTTTCGTCAAAGAACCGTATATTAGGTGTAGCTGCCAAAAATCAAATGGTAACAAACATGAAAAACACTGTGTTTGGGTTCAAAAGACTATTAGGAAGAAAATTTTCAGACCCTTATGTTCAAAAAGAGTTGAAACACTTCCCATTTAAGGTTGAACCAAGGTCGGATGGGGGAATTGGCATAAGGGTCAATTTTTTAGGTGATGATAATGTGTTCAGCCCGGAACAGGTATGCTTCAAATCCTTTAATTATATAAATTTATTTAAATGCACAAATGTTGGTTACTAATAAACTAGATACAATCTCATAATAACTCAGATATTAATCAAGTAACTTATTACAATCTGAACCAGTGGTAGTGTAAAAATTGACAATTCAAAAGTGTCTTTACAATGACCTACTTGAATGAAGAATGTTTGAGTTTGAAATAGTCATTCTGTGTATATGGATACATGTTCAATAAATAAAATAACATTAATTTACAGTTGACTGCTATGCTGTTCACTAAACTGAAAGAGTCTGCTGCAATTGCCTTACAAACTCCAATAAATGACTGTGTGATATCTGTTCCTAGTTATTTTACAAATGCCGAGAGGAATGCTCTGTTTGACGCTGCTGCTATTGCAGGTATGTTTACAGATAATCTTTTAAGATCAAATATTATATTTATCTAAATTATAACATTAAATAAATACACAAATTTTATTTAGTTAAGATGACAGGATCCATGATTGCTAAAACGTTTTATATTTTGTTAAGGTGTGTGATTAGCAGGTATGGCTATAAAATGTTTACTAAGTTTTACAATTATAGTTTTTGAGTGTGTTGGGATGAAATTTAGAGATGTTTTGGTGTTGATTCATAAATATTAATTGTAAGAACTATTTCTATGCCATAACAGTTGGGAACACATGGTTATAGCACATTAATAGTGATGTCATATTCTGTAACGGACCATATATGACTTATCAACCATATGATTTCTGTAAATGGTAACAATCAAAAAAAGTTGTTGCCCTTGCAGCTCTGTACTTATAATGGATTAACCTTGACCCCACTACAATTATAGTGAATATTTTACTTCAATCAATAATTGTAACAGATGTTATATATCTTACAAATAGTTTGTGATAATTTAAATATAGTTAATTATATGTCAACACAGTGTGTTGGCCCTGCATTATTTTTGTTGGTTTTATTGATTTTCTACACCACATAAGTGACGAGTACAAAACTATAAAGCTGAAAAATTTATTTGCTGGTATGTTAATATTTTGATACAATTATGTTATCAATATAAATGAAATAGAAGTATTATGAAAACAAAATTATATTTATATTTTGTAACAACTGAATGGACTTTTCTAATTGGAATGCCCATGGCAGTATCCATTTGCCACACCGATTAACTTAGTGTTTTTTAAAAAATCAGCTCGCAATTAATAAACATTCCCTTACAGAACTGAATGTTTTGCGTCTTATGAACGAGACCACTGCCACCGCGTTGGCGTATGGTATCTACAAACAGGATTTGCCAGCTCCGGAAGAAAAGTCAAGGAATGTAGTGTTTGTCGACTTTGGGCATGCTTCCCTGCAGGTGTGCATACAATTATATATTGTTATGACTAATCAATTATGACCCTTGCAAATATAACGACTAACCGGTTTTAGCGACTATAATATTTAAGTTTGGTTGCGTATCACATTATATTCACATATAATCCATCCGTTTGGTATGTCACCCGGTTATTATTATTCTACAATTTAAATTTATGTTTGATTCAAGTTATGAAACCAGATAAAAGGCTTTTTTCTATATTAGAGTTGTGATTTTCAGTAATACTCCTGAGTTTTGGAGATAATTTCTTATCGTGACACCACCAAACCACACATTTCCTGGGTCAAGGACAATGTTAGTTGATTCCCATAGATTGACAATTTTTTTTCCATTAAAGGTGGCCGCTTGTGCATTTAACAAGGGCAAACTGCGAATACTCGCGACGTCCAGCGATGCGTCTTGTGGTGGTCGTGACATCGACAGCGCCCTGGCTGAACATTTCTGCCAAGATTTTATCACCAGATACAAATTGGATCCTAAGAAAAACCAGAGGTATGCATTTTCATTGTAATTTTTTCACCTGTAATGATCATCGGAAACGCCATGAACATACTGCTGGAGACCTCTCCAGTATGTTGCCGGCCTTTTCATTATTTACAGTGTTTGTAACAGGGACTTATTGATTAAACATTTTCTATTTATTTATTTATATAACAAAATACCACAAAATTAAAACTTATAAGTATACATTTTGTCACATTTGATGTTATCTTGCAGAAGATCGGTCTTACATACCCACAACAACCTCAGCTGGTTTCCTAACATTATTCTACCTCAGCATATTGGGTGATTCATATGTTTCAATAGTGCTTTAACAAAGTGAGGATGGTGAAATGTTGGGTTTTTGGTAATTAAAGCAGTGTTTGAAGAGGTTTTTGAGAGGAAAAATATAGGTACCATTTGTTATATTTCAGGGCATACCTCCGTCTCTTGCAAGAAGTTGAGAAGCTGAAGAAGCAAATGTCAGCGAACAGCACCAAACTGCCATTGAACATTGAGTGCTTCATGGAGGAGCGGGATGTGACCGGTGACATCCAGAGGTCACAGATGGAGCAGATTTGTGCCGACACCTTCTCACGGATTGAACGGACTTTGAAGAATATACTGCACAATGCCAGTAAGTTTACACTTAAATAGATTTTTAAGATTCTTTATCAAGTTTATAGCTAATATTTCTTTTTATGTAATAAAAGGTTTTCGTATAAAATACACCAAATTTTACAGAGTTGCGGCCTGAAGACATCTGCTCCGTGGAGATAGTTGGTGGTTCGACCAGAATTCCCGCTGTCAAGGCTCTCATCGAACAGGTGTTTGGCAAAGTCCCATCCACCACCCTCAACCAGGTAAAACTTTATACAGATAACTTGAGGTGGATGTTTTTCTTTTTTGTTAACACAATGTTTCTTCCGTAGGATGAGGCGGTGTCCCGCGGTTGCGCCCTGCAGTGCGCGATGCTGAGCCCCGCAGTGCGTGTCCGCGAATTCAACGTCACGGACGTTCAGCCGTACGCCGTTCGCCTCGCGTGGGACGCGGCCCGCGACGAAGATGGCGACATGGAGGTGAACATTCAATTCCATATCTTGGCTGATTGAGAATTTGCTCCATTTTTCAAGTCGGCTAAAGTGGTAATCTGTGTAGAACACCAATCTGCGCTGAGAAGAAGCAAGCAAGAAATTCGGCATGGTGGAGCAAAGTCTTTTCTAAAGTTTTTTATCTTTAAAATAAAAAAAAAAACGCTTTTTCTAAAAGTTTCTGTTGGATGGGGCATGGGATGAATTAAAGTTTGTAATGTGTTACCGAATCTCATGTTGTGTCCTCGCCAGGTGTTCCCCGCCTTCCATGCAGCGCCGTTCTCGAAAATGTTGACCTTCTACAGAAAGGAACCGTTCTCTGTTAGCGCGTACTATTCGGACGAAGTGCCCTATCCTGACACGTTCATTGGTGAGTTTTCCTGCCCATTTTTCAATGTGAAAATGTTGCTAAAACTTTGAGGAAATGATTGTGTAAAGCGACATCTGGTTTGATTTTGTGGAAACGCAGGTCAGTGGAACATCAAAGACGTGCAGCCGACGCCGGAGGGCGAGTCCCAAAAGGTGAAGCTCAAAGTGCGCGTCAGCATCCACGGAATAATAATGGTGGCCTCCGCCTCCCTGGTCGAGAAGAAACAGGACGCCGCTGAGAATGTGGAAATGGAGAATTCCAATGAGGGCGCTCAGCCTGCGGATCTGCCCATGGACACCAACCAGGAGAAACAGGAAAATGGACCCGATGAGGTGAGAGAGGAGCTGAAACAATCGTGGACACAGAGAGTGGGAAACTGGTTTAGCGGGGTACGTGTCAGCCGTTGTGGTCTTGTGGTGTCTGACGACAGGCACCACAAAAGCCTCACCCCCACCATTGGCCCCATTTGCACTTTGTTTTCTAGGTGTGTCTCTGTGTCCACGCATGCTTTTCTTTTCTTTAACAGCTCTGATGGTGTCGGTGCAAATGTGGTGAAGGGTGGGGGTGGTGTGTCTTTGTGGTATGAAGCGTTTGCTCATTTCAGGAGGGCGATGACAAAAAGGACAAGAAAGACAAGAAGAAGGTGGTGGTGAAGACCATCGAGTTGCCCATCGATTCCAAGACTCATGGCTACACACAAACGGAGCTGAACAGCTACTTGGAGCAAGAGGTATATAATGACCACGTGATAATGCTAATTCTTGGCACATAATTTATGTTTAAACTCGTAAAGGTGTTTAATTGTAACCATTTTTGTTCTGATTATTTAAAAAAAAATATATACTTATTGTATAAATATTCGTATATAAAAATATACGTACAAAGTAAATATTAGAATATTATTATTGCCTTTAAACTGTTTTATTATTTTAAAAAAAGGTCATATATTACAATTTATTTTAATTGGCGACTCCCAAGGCAGCCTCGTAAATATCTTTTTGTTAATGTCAGGGCAAGATGCAGGCCCAAGACCGCCAGGAGAAGGAGCGCGCGGACGCCCGCAACGCGCTGGAGGAGTACGTGTACGAGCTGAGGGGGAAGCTCTCCGAGGGGGAGACCCTGCACGACTTCATCGCGGAGGAGCCGAGGGCGCGGCTGCTGGAGAAGCTGGACTCCCTCGAGCAGTGGCTGTACGAGGAGGGCGAGGACGAGAAGAGACAGGTATAAAACCGGTACTGCGGGTATCGGTAAAAAGTTTATTTTTTAAAATCTAGAATATTTAATATCGACTCTTTTTTTTGTTGCTTCTCTGGTTTGGAAGTGTCAAAGTCACCGGCCAGCCAGAATATTAAGAATCTTTCTTTTTCATGATTCATGAGTTATTTTAACTTAAAATAACATTTTACAGGTGTACAGTGACAAATTAGCTGAACTCCGAACGGAGGGAGAGCCGATGAAGCAGAGACGTCTGGAGTTCGAGCTTCGCCCCGGTGCCTTGGACGACTTCGCTCTCGCCGTTCAGCTCACGAACAAGGCTGTCGACCAGTACAGGTAAATTCGTGAAAAGAGCGTACCACTGCCTAAAAGGCCGGCAACACACTCTAGAGTAATTTTAAACTGCGACTTGTTTTGTTTCAGATCTGGTGAAGCCAGATACGCCCACCTCACGGAGGCGGAGATCGCCAAGGTGTGCGAGGCGAGTAAGAACGCCTTCAATTGGCTGGAGACCGCGAGGCAGACGCTGGCCCGCGCGCCCCTTTATCAGGCGCCGCCTTACACCACTCACCAGATCCGGCAGGAGAGACAGGTGAGCACCCAACCCTGGCTGCAATGATGTGCATACATTGTACCAAATATGTATCATTTGGTAGAATCAAACATCTTTTTTAACTGTCAGTTTGACTGCTACTTGCATATGGGAGATAAATGAGCTTGAATACAAGATTAGGTTATGATTGAAATTGCCTGATTAATTGTATTATTATTTCAAAGAATAATTTTCTATATTTATCAACTCCTTACCACAAACGATTTGTATTTTCCAGAGTTTGGAGAACATCGTGAACCCAATCCTGAACAAGCCGAAGCCCAAAGAGAAGACCCCTCCGCCGAGCAACACCTCCGGGGATGGTCAGGCGGAGCAGACCTCGCAGGAGAACATGGACGTGGATTGAGACGACGACGACGGGGGGGGGGGGTGCAGTTACCTTATAACGGGGGGGAAATCATTTCAAAGAGGCTGTGTAACTAACATTTCGTGTTCATACTAGATGGCGCTGTGTGCAATTATGTTTTTAGTATATTCCAGCGAAATTAGCCTTTTCCCTATCATTTAATCATTACATACATTTTTTTTTTAAATTTCCATAAATAAAAGAATGTTAACTTTAACCAATTATAGTAACTGGAAACCGATTATAAATTAATATAGCGCTGGACGCCTTCACTCATTAAATTCGTCATTGACATTTTACACACATGACAGGTTAGTTACACAGTTGACCACGCCCATCCGCATAAGCCAATTGCACCCCGTCAAGCCTCAAATTCCAAGACCTTACTCAACAAGTCGGTTTCGGAATATGGGCCTTTTTGGGTTTGGGCCGTATTTATCACCCATAGGTTTATCAAATCGCAACTCTAATGTTTCATTAATTGACCTCACGGCGCCCACATTCACCCGGTTATTATGAAAGATCCGTTTGCCTCCAAATGTTTAAATGAAATCGCTCGTCATGACATGTGTCAATGTATGCGGCGGTCAACTGTCAAAGTCGCCCAAAGGTGTTTGCCGCCAACTGTATCGCTTCTGACATTTGTCAGTTGAATGTCAAGTGTCATTTGTGGAGGCCTCAATTTCGTCTACCACACTCGAGTATAGCGCATTTTAATTCAAAGTATTATATATTTTTTGTGTACGCATGTACCATTCAGTTTATGATAATACATTGTGCGGGTATTTAGCTAATGAACTTGTTGCTTATATAATAAATGTATGGAATTAGCGAAAAAATTGAACTAATTGAATTTGTGTGGCCCCCGTCTATGTAATTTTAAAAAGGTTCTCACTAAGATATTTCACTCGCGCAGAGGCCGAGACAGATAAGCTCGGAACAGTAATAACATTCCACATAAAAACTGTCGAAACACTTTGCTGATCATTTCATCACCCGATTGTACATTATAGGATAATTCAATTCAATGTTACACGTGCATTCTTATAGCTTAGTAAAGAAATTAACAAGAATTGTTTTTTATTTACCCCCCCCCCCCAACTTCTCCTTCGTTAGGCACTTGGCGGAGCGGTTGTGATCATCATAAAGTCTCGGCGGACTGGGCAGCTCTAAGTTTTTGGAAGGTAGTTGTAGTGGTTTCCCGTTGTCTTTTGCATCAGACTTTTCTGGGGTTATTTAACCTCAAGACTGCTGAGACCTCGCCTACCGGTTTCGGTAAGGTGTGTGGTTAAACCGCCACAGTTCTGTGGCCAGTGCCTCGTCAATTATTTAGCAGAGGGAACACGGTAGCATTTGGACTTCCGCCACAACTTGACTAACGCGCGTGCAGACGAGGATCACAATTGGGGTCGGAATTATGTTTTTTTCCGTTATTCCCCCTTACCCCATGTATACATAAAGATGAACCCTGGTTGGCTCTTAAATTGAATTGAGCTCTAGGTATTCTAACGTAAATAAGTGATCGATGATACGATTCTATGTTGAAATTATTCGTAACCTTTGCGTGGTCCTTCGATTTAATTATTACCACGTGACTAACTATCCTTCAACCTAAAGAAATATATGCCCTGACTACTTTATAAGTAATATCATAGTTTCTTTGAAAAAAAAGATATAGGTATCTGAGACGAAGTCCAAATTCGTTATGCGCTCGACATATTTGAGAGCGTATTGGTTTAAAAATTCCTATTTAACGTATATTTATTAATTTAAACAGCATAATTTACTTCAACAAGATATTTTTATTAAGTCATACAAATGGACAAAGGCTTATTCCAGAAAAAAACGACCTTCAAATTCTGTTTAGTACTTATTGGGGAAGCTGTAATGTTTTGCTCGTTGAGAATAGTCATTGTATGCGATAATTTTCCATTGAAAATAATTCAAATGGAAGAAACCTTGGAAATACAAAAGGCATGTTAAGTTTTTACGTAAACGCAATTTCGTTCGAACAAAAGTGCTTCGCCAACCTTCTACAAGGCCGCACATAAAGAACTTTATTTTTCCTTATACTTTAAGGATAAAAAGTAGGCTATTTACTTTTTAATGAAAACTTTAGCATAAAAATATACAACATTTTCCACAATCGTAACTTAACTCCATTTAAAATTCGTGGCAGTCGTAGTTAAGTCACTAACAACAATGAAATAATCTTTAATCCTGTACTTTAAGCAAATCGTTTTTCTGATGACAAGATTATCAAAAAAAAAAATTACAATATAGACTGAGTACGGGAAAAAGTCTACAATGACCAAGAACATAGGTAGAGGCCAAACTTTAGTCTATCAGATCTGTAGCGTAATAGCGCGGCAAAAAACAATGCCATTAAAAGTTGGCGATCATACTTTTGCATTAAATGTGTTTCCAGCGGTTCGTTTAAATATTATACGCGACTGTAGAAGGAACTGCTACCTGTCAATTAAGCTGTATAATAACCTTCTCGGAAGCTAAAGATCATTGGACATTGCTATTAAGTCAAGGGGAAGGCTTTTTTGAGGTTGCCGTGTCCTTATAGAAAAATTTTAACATACAAATTCAATAAGAGGCTCATCGGGCAATATGTCAATGTGTTTCGTCAAATATGGCCATGGGCTATGGCCCATGGCATCAATATGTTGTTTATTTCTCCATTACTGAACACTAACCAAATGTCGCAATATATAAGAATTGATTTATTTTAATAATAAGCATAACACAGTCGAATTTATACTATTTAGTTAGTACCTATTAGGAATGCTAACACCGAGAAATATGATTATCACACTGTTGACTCTCAATTTCTTAAACCTTTAGGTTGAAAATTCAAATTATGTTTGTCTAGAAAACATTATTCACATTTTTTTTTTATCTCTGTTGTATCGTCATGGGGCATTTCGGTCAACGGGGGATTCGGGTCAACTTCATTGATAAAATCATTTGGGTTTTTCTTTTGTCCAGCTTTGTACGCCGCTTCCACGGAATAATACGTGCAAATGCCAATCAAAAACACTATGAACATACAAATTGTTATAACCAGGGAATGAAATTACACTTTTTCAATAAAAAAAATGTTGCCCACCTCGTAAAAATATCGTTAATTTGATATGGATAATTATAACCATGGTTGTAATAAATCAAACAAACAAAATATATTCAGACACTACAAGAAGACAGCCATATTTATAGTACGTATTGCTTTTATTTAATTTGTTTTATTAAATTTTACTGCTCTTAAGGATTTATAACTCTTACCTGGCGCCCAAGTCCATGCGGTTTGCCTAACTCTTACAAACATGTTAGGTATCCCGTCTTTGAATGCACCCGCGAACGGTTTTTGTTCGTGGGGAGATAGCGAATAATAAATTATTCCCCTAATGAATGCTAAATCTCCAAAATGTTTGCCCATTTTCTGATAAACACAACGCTTTACTTTTGACAGACAGACTAATAGTAATTGTTTTATCTATAGGTTATGGTTTTTTTTGCGAAGTTTGTATCACTTCAAGTAGATCAAATGTCATGGCTATTTAGCCTACTACATTTAGAAAAAAATACAGATTAAAAAATTATAAATCTGTGTTGCCATTGGCCGAATTAAATGAAGACCTCTAATAAAATTTATACGATGAAGTAAATAAAATAAAATAAATGTTGCTGTATTTATTAATAAAATAATATAATATAATTACAATTTAATAAAATTAAGGTACAAAAATGTCTTGTACTCTGAATATAAATCGGTCATTTGTTCAAATCAAAGTCATTGTATCTTTCAGTTCAAAGTATCTGCCCAGACGAATGTCGGCGTATCTGTAAATAATAAAAAAATAACTAGCTGTTGGCTGCGGCTTTACTCGAGTTTTTATTTTAAAAATGTTAATACATCATTGTAATGTAAGTAATAAAAAAAATGATAAATATTATCTTGAATTAAGGAAACTTTAAATTTTTCAGTTCATCAAAATCGTGCTAATACAACTGTGTTAAAAACACCAAACCTGTCAAGATAACCTTTCAGAAATTATTATCGTTTCAAAATTGTTTGCATACCGTTTGACATAAAGTTCTTATGACACACTCACCTGCCAAAATCGAAGGAAATATTGGAATGCTCAAATTGTACCAGCGCCCAAATGCCCCACATAAAATGCGACGCCAACGATAACTTTTGAACCTCTTCATATATCTCTATGGCTTTTGATTTTATTTCATGATCGTTGTTTGTCTGTAAATATTCTTTCAAATACGTCTCGATCCAAAACATTTGAAACTCTCTGTTCGGATATCTGTCATTGTCAATATCATCCAAAGACAATCCTGCAATTGGGCAGAGTTTATTCTGTGGTTGAATCTTACAGAGAGTATTATGTAGATTATAAAATGATGTTTGTACTGTTAATTACTTATTTATCATAATGCTCAAACCCATACAGCACAATAACACAGTATACATATTTATGATAAGATAAAAAAACAATGCCAAAATAGGGTTAAAACATAGAATATATAGGTTAGCCAATATATATAAGAATAAAAACAATAATATGACCAAGTGAAGTATTTTAGTACCTAAGGTTTAATGTGAGTGTGTAATGGTGTTGATGTGTGAGTGAGTAGGTGAGGTGGACTCTTTGATGAGTTTGTTCTTAAAAGATTTTCTTTTTAGACTAAATGTGCCCAAGCAGAATGTTAATTGACAATTAACTTTAATAAATAAAGCAATGTTCAAGCATTTAATTTTTCAATATTGCAAACTATTATAATTCTTTGAGATAACGACTTTTTTTAAATTATTGATTGTCTTACGAACATGACAAAGTTTTTTTTATTTTTTATTCATTTATTTTCGATTCTTCCATTAACGAATGTTGTGTTTTTACATAAGCACTGAATATATGATATATATAATTCATCTTTGTATACATTGAATGTTCAGAAAATAGACGTAAATAGAAGTTTAAAAAATACATTATTTGGTGAAAAGACAGTGTAAACTCTACATAACGACACTGAAGTGGCTGTGCATTAGGCAACAAGCACTAAATCAAAAGATAAGAAAAATCATCTATACAATGATTTTTACAAATAAATTGATTACGACGCTTTAGAGAGTATCTCGTTGAATTGAGCGACGTTACACGGAGTGTACACTGTGTAAAATGTATTAAGATATATACATACCAACAAACTCGTTGAAATGATTTGCTATATCAAACGCTTGATAATTATACGCGGCATATTCATAGTCTATGAACGATACAGTCCCATTACATTCATTGTAGATCACGTTTCCTAGAAGCAAATCATTGTGAGCAAAGACTATCGGGCTCTCAGTTCTTATTAATTGTGATTTTAGTCTTTCGAACTCTATCCGCAGTCTTGTTATCGTTCCGAAACTATTCGCAAATCTACAACACGGATAAACTGTTACTTATTTATGGTAGTTTTACGATGTGAAATGAACATGGCAACACCACAATTTGACATGTGTCGTGTGATGTTTAAATTGAATTTACATGACAATTATGCTGTCATGTCGGAAGAGTTATCAATTGATGGAATTGCGTTGATAACTCTACATTGAAATAGCATGCTTAACTGTATGAAAGTAATGTAAGGTCAGATGTCAATTGAAAATATATGTTACACATAGAATCGTATCAGCGATTACGCTCCTGAAGATTTCAATACAAGGTATGTAAGAACTACTGAGTTCAATGTTCTTATAGCAGAGGCTGAGTTGGTTACAAAGTAGACCGGTTTAAAGATACCCACATGCAACAAACTAGTTACCTATAATTGTTTTATGGTTTATATGCAAAATTGTGTTAAACTCAAATAACACTGCTGTAATGTACACGTTTCTATAATGTCCGGACGACTCGGACTCACACGTGTTAACATGCGTTGACACGTGTCAATGCGTGGGACAAGATGCTGTCGACCAATCAGAACGATGTCGTCTGTTGTTTTGCATACATCTCTCCTTTTGCATAACAGATTTACCTAATTCATTGTTTATTAATAAATAACGTTTTTTTTTGTGAAATACCGTTAAGTTAATACTAATATAAAATTATTATAATATGCAACGTCGTAAATATTTTCATGCAACGACGCATACATGAATATTGGCTGGCAGAAAGACCTAGAAATTATAATTACCAATTGACTTGGATATAGGTGTACATTCTTACACTTATGAATCGACAATAAATATATTAAAATTCGACTCTAAAAATAAATAACTCAAATGTATTATTATTAACAGTTTAGAATCTCTGTCTTATTATATTTTAAGTATTCTTTTATCGTGTGGGTTGTCTGGAAGAGATCGCTTATTAGCGATAAGGCCGCCCGTTGCTCTTATATGTTCTTACATCTGTTAATGTCATTTGCTTCTAGTGTTTAAGTGCGATAAAGTGTTAAATAAATAAATAAATCTCTCACGTAAATGACCAAATAGCCAACGACTCATATTGAATTGTTTTGCTTTTTGCTCACACCAATTATTTCAAACGTAGCAATTTAGGTTTAACGACGTCGTTAAATAAATTATATTTGTTATAATTATTATTAAAATCCATATATTGTGTTGTGTTTAATTATCTTAAGTAAGCGATTAGTGTGAATATTAAATCATAACACGAATATTTCCGAGTCGTACGCTGCCACACGAGCGGTATAAATGAATGAGACGACGACACCACGCGATGTCTATTAAATAACAAAAATATTTTTTCGTCTCGCTCTATCCGCTATTGAATAGTAAATACGTTAAGATAAAAAGAGACGTAAGATTATTTTAAACAAACGCTCATAAAATACGTTATTTGCTAACATTATATTCTGTGTGAAAACGGTTACCATGGTAACAAGCAGTACTAGTTACCATACTAATTTGAGAATGTAGATAATGAAACGTTGCGGATTTGTGTATTACCGAGATGGTGTTGCCAGGGAGATAAGACTAATCACGTTTAAAGACATAGTAACACTATCGTGGATTAGTGTTAACTGTATAGCCACGAGTCGATAATATATGAAACTAACAAAAAGAACAAAACATGTCTAAAAATGTGTACATACATGCTATACTTATCAAATGCGTATATTGTGTAAAGAAGATAAACCCGTATATCCATAAACAAGCTCTATATTCTTTATTGTTTTTATATAATATAGATATTGACGCATTCGCTGGTGTATGGTGTAATGGTTGCAGATCTTTACAACCGTATTGTGAAACATGCTTAGCGATTTAAAGAAGTGGCGGAGAGTTTCATGCCAGTTCTTCTCGTCCGGTCTACGCCCTTGATTTGGGAACTGGCAGTAAATGTAGAGTCAATATTTTTTTTTTGTTTTTTACGCATTCATAAGGGTACCATAGTTACCTAAGTGACTAAAGATATTTTTAATTGTAATTTATTGTAAATGACAAAACAGCTTGAGTATAAATGGACTTAAATGAGATAAGGTGAGGTTTTCGTCACAATAAGGTCATGTCTGTGAAACGGTGAACACGTGTGAAAAATACGTGTGTCCGTTAGCCCTTCTCATACCGGTCACATTTGGATCCCTCATAACCATAGTTTTAAGAAATATTAAAGCCTGGAGCCCTTTGATAGCTCATATCAAATAGAACTGTAACGATCGGCGTAGGAGAAGTCCTGATACGATTCTATGTGAAATGAATAATTTTTAACAGTAATAGTATTTCGCTCAGCTATCATGAAAAGCAGTAATTAAAAATATATTTGTTTGTAAAGTTGTTATCATTAAGTACTCTTATCAGCGACGTTCAAATAACACCATCTTCAATTGACATGAGATAAGCAATATAGAATTACGTTTAGAGAAAAACCGGCATTTGGGTGAGCAAAACAATACATTCTACAACGAGGATATATTTCATGACAGCAAAAAATAATCATGAAACCACCCGACCAATCGGTAATGCTTTGTGGTAATCGATTAATACATACGTCAAACAATTTTTATTACCGGTTAATTCAATACCGGACAAATCTTCACATTACATTTACATAGGATTAGTCACAAATGTCAAAATTGCGCACGCTATTAATGAACAAACGCGTAATAATTTAATTATAGCATTAATATGTGTATTAATTTAAAATTATACTTTCAATATATAGCTACTAAAGATATTTCAAATTTGAAACCGGCACGTATGTTATCTTTTGTGCGATTATAATGACAATTCCGTTTGAATAAATTGTTCGCGTCTCAACTTTCGTAAATCGATTTAACCTCAGCCCACTTACCTCATTTGTTTTGTAGGATCCGTAAACGGCTCTGGTACTAAACACAGAAATTGTTCGATTTTGTCCCATATCATTGGTACTTTTTCAATCTGTAAATTTATAATTCAATTGTAATAACACACCTAACGATAATAACAATATTCAGTTCGAATGCAAAACGATAGACAAATTCGGGATATAGTTTTAAAAACCACAATGTTCTTGACAATTGGCAAACATCAGAAATTATGATGACGTCGCGTAGCATTACTTATTTATTAAGGTGTCGGTGTTTTTTTTTGGGAAATAGGTCGCTTACATTTTGCATCATATTAGTTTATTTTGAATATTTTACAAAAGTATAAAAAGCAAAAATGTGATGGACATTGCTGGTTTTGTTAAGACCAAGCATGCCGTAATAATTACCACGTCGCTATTAATTGTAGTATTTAAAAACCACTCAAATATCTCATGTTTTCTGATCCTTTGTTTTGGATTTCTTCGTCGTGTTAGAGCTTTAATTTTATCCACAACGATCCGGAATATATCCATCTTTATAATAATATTACATTTACTTGGAAAACAACACAACAACCTCTAAAAAAACTACTTTTCCGCGACGAAAGACACACCAAAAACTAACACGCCGACATATAAGTTTAGTTCAAAATGGTGGCTTACTATTGGCCAGTCGGGACATTGCGGTTTTTGAATCAAACTGCTTACCTTAAACTAAAATTACCATTGAAAATTGCTGTGTTTGGTAAATTCAGATAAATAGAAATTATGCGAAAAAAGATAGAGTTACTAATGTAATAAAAATATAGCTTCATGCAAAAAAATATATAACAAATCAGAAGATTTCGTTGAAAAATATAAGAATGTATTATTAAAGTGAGATTATTTTTGTGATTACTTTTTCGAATCTCAAATATACGCCATACATAACCCAAAAATTAAAACTACAAATTATTCACTGTTCTGTGAACTTAAGACCTCAGAGTATCTGATACGAAATAAGTACCATATATGACTAATGCATCTTTACTTGAACCAAGACAGCTCATCTTGATTCCAAATTATAAACCCAATAGTGCGTTGAGCGTGAGTGGTTCAAAGTTAGTATCACATGGTGAACGAATAATTTCTAACACGATAGCCTTTGTACTTAAGATAATTTCATATACTTTGACAATATAATTTATTATGTATACTAGAGCTAGAGCTATTTACACCATCTTTCATTTTATATGCTGAATAAAATTCGATTTTATTTTTATATTACATACTAAGATGCTGACAATAAATTAATATTGCAACTAAAATAAGTAACTTACTAAACAAAATTGTAGCTAATTTAAAATTGCCTTGGTTCTATAAATTTAATGAAACATATGATTATAAATCTCATACAATTCATACCAGGATACAAATCATTATGTTTAATAAAAATATAATGTGACCTAGTTGCATAGTACTAGACATCAATAAAATACAAAGTATGTTCATACAGATTTAAATTGGTAGGATATTCAATAGTATTAAGGTCTTACCTAATACTCATATGTAGATCGACAAATGTATTATAAAAATAAACTGTTATTATATTATGGTATGATATTGCTCGTAGTTTATCACCTAAGCTGTGTGATTCAGACAGACTTTTTATTCAAAGTTTTATTTAAAATACAAAAAGGTCCATGAACAAGAAAGATGTTTTAAGCCAAAAAAAATTATTCCTATCTATATTAATAACCAGCTTTTTTATAACTAATTAACTGCATTGACTTGCTATGTACTTATTTTTATTATTATATTAAAATGTTTACTGTGTGATTAGGATGTAACAAATACTTACATCTATATTTAATTCAACTTTATGCATTTTGGCCATTTGTTTAGCAACCATGGCTGCAATTTTCACATTTATAACACTATCAACTGTCAAGGTAACTCCAGGATAATATTGATAAGCGAGACCATTTTTAAACACACCATAAATCTCTGGTGCTAAGTTAAGCGAATGAAGCTTTGTAATATTTCTGAAAATAATTGATTACATGTAACAAAGTTTACAATTAATAATTAAATATTTATAATACTAGTTTGTGAAAATTATATTTTAATCATTATATGTAAATTATAAGGGGCGATATGTACCTTACTTCAGCAGTTCGATCAATTATTAAATCTGTTTTGTTTCCATAAATGCGAACTAAAACAATAGTGTCACTTTTGTCTGGTTTATCACGTACTTCGCATGCTACTAATTTATTAGTAATTCCGTCCGTAAAGAGCTGTAAATAATATTTAATATTGAATGTGATTTTTCCGCAACAATTCTCTTTAAATAATAAACAAATACCTTAAAATTAATTTTGTCTTGTGGCCAATCCGGCCTGATTTCTTGCAAAATCCTAAGAACTCCAGGGTAAATATTATTTTCTTCTATTTCTATTGGAATAAATTTATGATCACCATCACGTCGGCACTGAGTAGTCATGGTTTTAGTAAATTTTGAATTAAAAAAATGTAAATATCATCAAAAATTTACACGCATATGAGGCCCATCAAATAAAACAGGAGACTACAGACGATATGTAAATATTTCTAACGAAAAATCAAAGCGTAAAATAAAATGACTACAAGTCCACCCACTACTGCAACAAATTGATTACTGAAATCTAAATTGAGAACTGAGAAGTTTGCTATCTAAACCACAGATCAAGAGAAATGTCAAATTTATTAGGCTATATGAAGACGTCATTGTGGAGATTTGTGAGCTGACGATGAAAATACAAAACAAAAAACATTTCTATCATCACAAAAGATTAAATGATCTTAAAATTACTAAAAGTTTTTTTTAATTAAAAGCAGTTCATGTATGTATAGTCAAACAACCCCAATATGTTTTAATACTTTTGTGTAAATATAAAATTAATTTGTTTGTTAGATTTACACTTAGATATAAAAGTTTGAACATTTTTTGTCACTCCAGTTATACAGATTTTATGGGTATTGTAGTATATTTAAATATGCGACTTCTGAAACGCGTCTTACTAATGACCAAAATTGAAATTCATAAAATGTCCGGGCTAATAGTGCCAAGAGTGTCGGGCTTGGAATACAGAAGAAATGAAACATTATTATTAGAAATTTTAAGATATCTGTATAGTGATATTGACATATCAAATGGAATTGACAGATCATATGACATTTGAACTAAAGTCTGAAGGCTGAAGTTGGAACATACACTTTTTGCATTAAAATTTGATATTACATAATTCCTTGAACCATTGTGTAAAGTTAATTTAGTTACTTCTTAAAATGGGTAAACATTTTGGAGAACTTGCTAAAATACGAGGTTTGATTAGTTATCGACTATCACCGTACGAACAGAGAGCTTATGCTGGAGCGATATCCAATGGCCTGCCCAACATCTTTCGCAGATTCCGTGAAAGTGTTTTCAGAGTAGCACCTCGTAAGTAATCTCGTCTTTAGTTGTCTTTCAGGTTATAATTATACTGCTATACAATACAATACAATATATAATAAACCTTAGTGAAAACCAATCGGAAAATTAATTTAAATTTTGCAATATACTTAAGAACCTTGCTTACATCATATATAGGAAGGTTCAAAAAATCACTAACTATTAAGACGACCCAAATAAATATTCAAAACCAGTATAATTCATATTAAATTTTCCTGTATGTAAGGATTTCTAAAATATAGTATACAATGTCAAAAATAAATGTGTGTAAATTTACCAAAGTTATTTGAATTTTTTATATTACCATTATTAATATTCCATTTAGTTCATGACATATTTATATTATTTTTAATTTCATTTTCATTAAGTTCTATGTAAAGTATTAAGAACAATATACCAGTTAATTATTTTATATTTAATAAAGGGAGTACAATTTTTTTCAGCATTTATTGTTGGATACTTAGTCTATGACTGGGCAGAGAGGGAACATCACAGGCTTTCCAGGAAGAACCCTGCCGATTTTGAAAATGATGTCTAAGAATGTTTATTCTTAATTATATTCATTTGATTGAGCTGTAGTGTAATTTAAGTTTAATAAATTATTTAAAATCTTTATTGAGTATTATTTCTATCTATTTTTATTCATCTAATACAACAAAATATTGATTTTGTTGTCAATATATAAAACTAAAAATATTTTCTTAAATTTCTTGTACTTTGATATATGGCATTAATACAATATTTGGTCTAGTAAAATAAAACACCTGAGCACATAGTACACCGTAATGTAATCAATAAATTATAAACATAAGATAAAATATAAAAAATGAGATAATGAAACAATTAAATGCAACATGCATGCAATGTCTGTCTAGTAGTAATGTGTGTTTGAACCCAAATTTTACAAAGATTCAATAATTGCGGTGTGCTAAAATTGAAATATTAGAACAAAAAATTTCACAGATTACAGTGTATATGTCTAAAGCATACAGGTCGAAAATAATTTATCTTTATTGAAAGGCAGTAACTACGAACCCAGTTTACCTTATACCTTGTCTCTGTAACTACTAACTATACTCCTGTAACTGTAACTTAATGCTATGTAGGAACCATATGTACCTGTAACCTATTGATGGTTACTAGAAATTTGAGCCCTTTCAATCCAAATAAAAGCATAGTTTACCATTGTTTTTTTTATATATCTCGTTAAAATACGTAGTTTTTGTAATATAAATTCTTTATTTTATTAAAAAGTTAAACGAAAGCGTTACAATTTTGATTTCTTAACTGCACAGTGCACTACACAGTACACACTGACATTAGCGCTCATAATTAAAGGAAAATTACCTATTCTAGTACAACAAAAATAAGTAACTCAATTTAAATTTCCCGTTTTTTAAGTTATATTATTTTTATTGACTATAATAATTTGATTGCCATTAATTCTTGTATAGCCCTAATGGGGCTCTGTGGTATAAGTAATCTGTTGATGCTATTTTCCTATTGGTGATTCCAGTTGCTTAATTTTTGTGTACGTCAACAACTTCTAATAAATCTTATTTTTCGCAATTGTCTTCTTAACTTAGGTTCGAGTACACAAGTACACATTTCTTATATATTACAAACTAAATTAGAACAAATGTACGGCTATAAAAAAAAACTATTTACAAATTACACTAAATAATTAAGTCGTACAGATTTATGAAATTTATGTAAAGAGATTTTACAATAATTTATAAATTAGTAAAATAATACTTATTAAATTACATATTAAACATTTTTCTTTTCTCAGGCAATAATCAAGACGTTCTATGAATTCGGCAAATGAAACCAAACAGCAGAATCAAGAAGCAGAAGACTTTGAATTGCATGCTGAAACTATAACTCAAGAAACACAACTAAACACAGAAGAGATGGACAGCGAAAGTAAAAAGGAAAAAATATATTCACAAAATAAACAAGCTAAATATGGTAAGTAAAAACCATTATCTTAGGATAATTGAGATTTTATCATTTTATAGCATTTTTATGTTAAAGATTACCAATTAATTTGATAAGGCTTAGTATTTCCTATTATATTTTACTATGTCAATAAAAATGGTTATTTCAGGATACATTAAGTATGTAAGTCTGGGAATACTTACGCTGCAAAATTCAGCTTTAGGCTTGAGTATGAGGTATGCTCGGACAAGAAATGTAGTATTATTTTCACCTACTGCAGGTATGTATAGTTTTGCTATATTTAATTTTCTTATGTTACTTACGAATGTGTCTATTTTATCTCTATATCTAGAACAATATACATTAACTTGTCATATTTTTATGAAGTGTGTGAATTTTAATAAATAAGTTAATAATAATATATTTTAATCCAGGTGCCATAAACGGGCAATATTCATAGCAAAATAGTTATGCTAAAAATTTGCATATTTTCTAGTCAATATATAAATGTATAGTAATCAAACAATTTTTTTAAATTGTGATATAGTTTCATCTTCTTTTCAGCTGTTTTAATGACAGAAATACTAAAACTTGCAATTTGTGTTGGTTTGGTAATTAATGAATCCGGCGGTATTAAAAAAGGAACACTGACATTGTACAGTACTGTGATATTGAACATAAGAGATACTTTACGAGTTGGGGTGCCATCATTTCTTTATGTCATTCAAAATAATTTACTGTATGTTTCCGCTTCAAATTTGGATGCTGCAACAAATCAGGTACAATAAATACAGCCAGTGATCTACATTTATAAATTGAATGTATTTGTGTTCCAAGTTGTAAACATATATCTTCTCAGCAAAGTTATTTCCAGAAATCAAGGTTAAAACAAGTAATTATATTTTTAAAGGCATCAAATCAAATTCCCCCTACATAAGTCTCATTATTTTGTTTTAAAATACTCTACAATATACTTTTATCTATAGAGGAAGTTACAGGATAGGCACACTGCTAATTGAATTTGAATTTTTTTTAGGTTACCTATCAATTGAAACTACTAACAACAGCCTTCTTTGCCGTATTAGTTTTAAAGAAAAGATTAAAACGTTGGCAATGGGGAGCTTTAGGATTGCTTGTTATTGGTGTCGCCTTGGTGCAACTGGCATCTACAGAGGCAAAGAGCAAAGCTAACGAATCTCAGTCTAAGGTTCTGGGCTTCTCAGCAGTATTAGCAGCTTGCTTTATATCTGGTTTTGCAGGAATATATTTTGAGAAAGTCTTAAAAGAATCTGATGTATCTGTAAGTATTCATGAATGTAACAAGTACACTAGTTTTTACGGTGAAGCATTGTGTGAAATGTAGAATGCACAAGAAGCTGATCACTGCAGTAGACAAGTATTTCTATAAACCAAAATGTCAAAGAAACGGATGCAATCTAAAGCCATCTAGGACTGGAGCACTACCGAATATCATTTATGTTAGTGGCTCCATACTAAAAGCAATTATTTTTTTCAGGTCTGGATGAGAAACGTCCAGTTAAGTTTATTGTCAATACCAATAGGTATTATTACATATCTAATAGATAGCAAAGGGGCCATTTCAGATTTGCTTAAAGGATTTGATGGTTTTGTTTGGTATCTGATAGTGTTGCAAGCAGCTGGAGGTTTGATTGTTGCTGTTGTTGTAAAATATGCAGATAATATATTAAAAGGTTTCGCCACCTCTGTAGCCATTATTATTTCATGTATCGCTTCTATGTTTCTACTTAATTTCCACCTGACAGTACAATTTACCGTTGGTGCTTTGATTGTCATCAGTTCAATATTTTTATATGGTTATGTTCCTAAGAAAAAAGAGCCCCGGAACCCTCTAAGTGTGTAGTTTTAGGAGACGTATTTGCCAGTATGTACTTATTGTATTTTACAAAATTAGTATTAAGTCAATTTTTTTTATATCACAATTACTAGTTATTACATTATATTTTATACAATTTTTATCATAAATGACAATATGTCACTATGGACGAAATATACTCTTTATATTTGTGAAATGTCTTTTGTTAAAAATCAAATATCAACCTTTTTTTCTAAAACTTTAAATCATTTACATTTATAAAACATCTCAATTTAGAAGATCGTAACAAAAAAACAAGTAATGAAATAAAATGCTGTTATTGTTTTTTTTATACTCTATACTCTCTTAATCTTAGGTTGGTTAAAATGAATTAATTATCTTCCGTTTTCTCATTTGTTCTATCCATTTGTCGAGTTGTTCTGGGGGCGTTAAGGGATTTCGCTTGTAATAATCAACAGGAGGTTTGCCTTCTTCTAGACGTACAAAATAATGAGAATATTGATAACGAACTTCACCCATTCTGCCTCTAGCATGTCTTCTTATGCCTTTAACTACAGCTCCTTTTCCACAAAATGATTCAGCTAGAATATTTAAAAGGATATTTAATTTAAAGTAAAAAATAAGTATTTTTTAACAAAAAATCACTTTATTGATAGATAAGAAACACATCAAATAATGCTTTTTTATGGCAATAACATTTTTTTTATTATTAATGTCACTATTCTATATTCTATTTATCTAACTATTATCATAAATAAATCTCAGATAAGTTTTTGTATCAAAATTGTGCAGACATAATTATTTATTTATTCACACTTAATTGCAGTTAAACAATAGATGATGTTAATACATATATGAGCAATGGGCGGCCTTATCACTAATAAGCAATCTCTTCCAGGCAACCCACATTTTTTATTATTGTTAACAAATTTTATTATTTATTTAGTATCAAATAGAGCATAATTCTTAACTAGTTTAAACATTTAATTTTGCTTACCAATCCACAAATTACTACGGAATTCCACATTATGTTGTGTTACAGCTAGCTCTTGTGCTTCCAGAATAGCTTCCTTAACTAAACCTGCTCCTTTTTTGTTAACAAAACTAAGTTGTTTCACAGCCTCATCTACTGTCATACCTCTAACAAAACTTGCAATGTACCATAGTTTTTCTGGACTATATTTAAAATTGGTTTTCTGATGACACACAAACTGGAAACATATAGAAACTTCTTTGAATGCAGTTATGGTGGGCGAAGACATCATTGACACAATTCAAAAAAACTTAATTTAAGGGTTAATTGTTTGTTTACGTTGAAAAGATGTCTGTCAGAGGCTTTAAGAATGTAGACTAAATAATATAAATATGTACATGAAAAAAGAGTTATGTACAGAACATGGTGTTGGAAACATAAAATTATATTTAATACTTACTGCTGGTCTTGGTTCCTCTGAAGGGTCCTGAGGCGGATAAATTTTCTTATTGTGTTTTAAAAATGATTTAGGCACGTCAGATTTAGCCCATGCTGCAGCAGGAGCTGAAGTATGCAGGTTATGGGATATATTAAGGCGAAAACTTGCCACACATAGTTGTTTAAATAACTGGTTCATATTTAAGGATTTTTGATAATAATGTAATAATCAAATCTTTTATAAAGTTAATTAGTAAATAACACAATCTTAATTACATATTAAAAAGCTTATTTATTTATAGATGTCATGTGTCAGTTTTCAGTTTATTATAATGTACGATTCCACAGAGTATACAATTTAATAGTTACTATTACTTTTGACCCACTTCTAACTCAGATGGGATCTTCGACCAAGTGATCTTGGCCAAAGGCCACTCACTCAAATCACAATCACTTGCTGGTGATGGTGATTTGATCACTTTGGAAAATTAAAAAAATTAATTGACATTTGTCTGTTAGTTTTACTGTACGTGATAGTTAAATAAGCTTTGATTGAAACGGAACCAATTCAGACATTAGAGACTCCTCAAGACCACTTGTTTTGTCGATATCAATGAATATAACTACTGAAATACTGTAAAGAAATAAACCAATTCCAACTTTGCAGATTTCTAGTGCTATACGGCATACACGTAGAAAACAACAGCTTAAGTAACACCTAGCCTCATACTCAGAGGTCTGACAGAGGGAACTCTCACTCCTCACTCCACAGAATAAGCATAGTAAGTAAGTTTTTAAGTCCTGTTATGTGCTCAGTCATGGCAAATATGTTCTACATATAAAAATTTCATTCAAATTTAAGATTTTTGAAATGTAATAGAAAAAAAAACAATGAATGATTAATATCATTTTATTTATCTTGACATTGCATATGAAAATGTAAATTCTTGGCAAAACTAAGTCAATATTTTTGAATACACCTTCAGCTAGACAGGAAATATCTTGTTTCATATCACATTCTTTAAAAATTGTCAAATAAATGTCAAAATGCAAAAAAAGATATCCTAATTATGTAAGTTTACAGAAATTTATGTCACAATATACTAAAACAACCCTAGTTTCAATTTAATGAATAAAATATTTTAACTATTTACAGAGCATGTTATAAATAATTTTATATTATTACATACTTTGTGAACAGACAGCATCAGCGAGTACAAACAGTTAATAGAACATAATACTATTTAATATAGGTCTAAGACATTTTGCTTCAAAATCATGCAATAGCTCATCAATATCATTGTCTAAATCATCACTATGCGACATGTTAGTAACCATATCACTAATAAGAAAGGCACCTATTGTAGCTTCTTCATGATTATCTTGAATATCAATATTTACTATATGGACAGGCTGGTTACATACAGATTTCCTGGATACAAACCATTCAATAACTTGGTCATAAACTCTTTCTTCACATGTAATAATAACATCAAAAATTTCATTGGAGTCTTGAAAACGCTCTGGACTTGGTTTAATTCTACGGTTTCTGTCAAGCATATGCAAAAGACCATTTTGTGTGTAATACGATTTATCTTTCTCCATTAAATCGTTATAGATATCATCATATGGTACACCAAATTCATAACAATTAGGTCGATCAGCCGAAGTACCTGGAAGTTTTACTTTCTCCCCAGTTCCAAAGGATTTAACTTTGAATCCTTTTTTTACAAGAAAAGCGTGTGCTTCCATGCTTCTGTTCATGTTTGATGAACACACTACAGCATAATATAATTCACTCATTTTTACCCCTTTCCAAATCCAATATGAATGAGATATTCTTTATCAAAAGTTGTTATTTAAATGTAATATTTGTGTCCATGCATGTTGGAAAGTAATGTCGATTACAATACCCTGAAATGAAGGAATATTAAGGCGAATCCTACAAATTTTGCCAAAAATACCCTGGCCTTTTGAACTGTGCTTCATTAACTAATAAGTAAATGTTTTATTAGAATTAACAATTTTTAAAAAATGATAGTTAAAATACCTCAAGGAGATGGCATTTATATTTTATAACCAGGTATGTATCGCAATTCGCAATTATTAATTGACATTAGCTAGTTTCTTTTGAGATATGACACTTAAATGAATAAAGTTTGTGGTGTGGTGAAACCACAGACAAAGAACGCAATAACTAAACAAAGAATTCGAGGAGACTGTATGTATTGAAACAAAAGCTTGATGATTAAGCAAATAGTACCTATAGTTTTACATAAGATCAAGCACACCAAACGTAATTGTAATATGCTCATTTAAAACAATTATATTATTTATTTAAACTATACGTCTATACAAGATTAAGTTAAATTAGAAACACTAATCTAGACTAGTCTACTTTTCATATGCTAGTAAGCTTGTTTCTTTGTTCTGTTGGTAATATTCCTTGTATATTCTATGTCGGCTCTTTTATATTTTCTTACGTTTACTCTTCGACTCAGTTATGATATGTCTAATTTATATTTTATTAGAATAGTATTATTTTTGTATTTAACAGGACCGTATATTTTAAAGTACATAATCTACGGCACAATAATCTATCATTTGAATTTTGACATATGTCATTTATATTATCTATAAATTAGTAAATATATCTGTGCTTTAGAGCGTAAAAAACTATTATCGTAATAAGAAAAAAATAATGAAGTGTCTATGTCTACTGTCTTGAAGTTTATATCATAGGAATTAGGACAGCATTTATTAGTTCGTTAATTAATAGTTATTTAAGAATATTTTCTATATACTTCGTGTTACTCGAATGAACTAAAATATAACTCAAAGATGTTCAGATCTCTAAGAAATAAGCTTTTAATTAAAATTCCACTTAACGTACCGAAAAATACTTTTCTAACCAATGAATACAAATGTGCGAACGCTTGGAACTCTCAAGTAAATTCTACAGCACTAACAAAAGTAAATCTTGGTGATTTTTATACCAATATCGATCAAAATTATTCATCGAAAGGCACCATTAGTGCTATTGATGTTGACATCTTTGCTAATGCCGTACGAGACGGCGTGTATTTAGAAGAGCTCAAAGATCTTTTGAACAAACTGAGATTATCAGGTGAAACGAGAAATACCTTGGAATCTACACACCATGCCACAGTCATAAATTTTATAGAATATGGGAATATACAAGAACTTGTGGAAATTTTAAAAAATCCACTTATTTACGGAATATTTCTTAATTACTATACTGCAAATCTTTTATTGGATAAGTTAATAAAATCTCAGGATTATGAGATGGCTACCAATGTTGCTGCACTCATTATGCTACAGGAAGACTATGGTAATGAGATTACTTGTTCCTTGTGTCAGTATGCTTGTTACAAATTTATCACAGAATATAAACCATCTAATCAAGAAGAGCCCAAAGAAATAGAGAAAAATAAAAAAGTGGAAGAGATAAAGATAAGAATTAAGTTTCTGCGCAATCCATACTTTGATGATCACTTTGACATTAGGGATATAAAGTTATTATCTGGAAAGACGTTAGCTTGGATATCTAAACGTTTTTCAGACAATGTCAGTAATAATTTACAGATTATGGGCTGGCTATACTACAAGAAATATGACCAATTGTCTGCTCTAATTAATAGATTGAGACAAAATGATTCTTTTAAAGTATATAATGAAGTTATTCAATTATTAAAATCGGAAACATCCGAAGAGTCACAAGAATGTGTTGAAAAATGCATAAATGTTTTAAGCAATGTTACAGTAGTTGAGGCTAGCTTGGAAGAATCTATTAAAGACTTAGTAGAAAATGCTATAAATAAATCTCAAAACAAAGATATATCCTTACAAGAAAAGGTACAAATGCAATATTATTGTAGTATTATCATTTATTTACAAGTTATTATTTTTTTAAATGCATTAGACCTTAATGCATTACCAGACTAAAATAGCTACAAACCACTTGAATCATTGATTTATGTACAACTGTAAGATGTATGTAATGTAATATATAATTTACTCTTATTATAACATTTCAGATGTTTAAAGATTGGGAAGTGATCCGAGAAGAAAAACTGCAAGACCAAATTAGACGTTTGGATAGAATAAAGCGTGTACAAGCAATAGAAGAAAAGCAAAAGCAACTACAAAGGGAAGAGCAAAAGTTGTGGTTCTTTGAAAATGAAGAGAAAATTGATCTTCAAATAGAAGAAAAGGAACAATTGGAAGATAAAAGTCAAATTAAACGAAAAGTTCAAGACAAAACTGATGAGGATTATATTCCGCCTGAAATTTTACCTAAAAGAAGGTAATTTTATAATTAGAAACAAATAAAATGTTTAGGTTATATTGGTTTTATTATGTATTGACAAAACACTAGCTACGACAGATTAATAAATTATTTCGTTATAAATGTGTATGAGTTGTTTCTCTGCAAGTGATATACATATATTGTTAATTTGATTCCTTTTGTAAATTGGCTAGATCCAATTGAATTTTTTTAAGTATATTTTCAGTTTGTTTAGATTTTTCAGTTTTTATATTATCTTCTAAATCCTCAATGTCCCTTGCTAGAGTTCCAGTTTCATTAACAAGCGAAACAATTGTATTGCATTCTGAATGCAATAGCGCTAGTAGTTTGTACGCTTTTTTTGCTTGATCATCCTTTTTAGCATCCTGGAATATAATTCATATCAGTAATAGTAATCTAGAAGAGTTGTAAAAATTCAATTTTCAGAAAATTAATCACTCCATTGTCGTAACATGAGCACCTAAATTCACTCTGAGGTGTTTAAAAAATGTTACACCATACCAGTGTTAACTAAGTGCATCAATTGGTGTATTTTTCTATAAAAAAAAAATATTAAAAAAAACTAGCAAATTTTTTGACCAAATTAACTGCTAGTTCTCAAATCAAGGGGGGAGAGCGGATAAGAAAAACGCAAGAAACACTCCTCTGCCTCTCCTTTTAATAAATGCAGAGACATTTTACTACAGACTAGAAAATGTAATATTTACCTTAAATAATGTTTCGTCTGCTATGGAGAAACATCTTCCCAGTTGGCCCTCAAGACTGTTGATTTCCTTTTGCAATTGTCGTGTATCTTCTAACACTTTTCTTATTTCGACATTTTGTTTGTCCACGTTACCAATTATTTCAAGAATTCTCTTTGTGTATATGTGTCTGTAATTTTGTTATTTAAAGATTAGAAAATTTTATAGGAAAATAAAAATGTTGATGAACAAATTTTTATAAAATTTCAACTTAAATGGAAACTCAAAAGCTTTTGAATATAATTTAAGTCCAGTTCGAGTACCTCTTTAATACAAGAGTGGAATAAGAATACATTATTTATTATAGTACAAAAAAACCAGCCACCTTTTATTACCGCCTTTCAGTTTTTCATATTTTGCTTTTAATTGAATTCTTAGCACTTCCTTTGCCTCGCATTCATCTTTTACACTTTTAGCTTTTTCTTTAAAATTTAAAAGAGTTTTCTTACAATTGTACCTCTCAGACTGTAATGTATAAAAATAATTTAATATTTAATAAAACAAAATAAACAAAAAAATTAAATCACAGAACGATTCTTACCACTTGGGAATGTTCTTTTTCACTCTTTAACTTTTCTAAAACTCCTTTCAATGAGAGATTTTTAGATGTTAACTCCTCGACTTTACAATGCATCCTGTTTATATTTTTATGAACAACATCCAAAAGGTTACCAACTGATGTTTCCGAGTCAATGTCAGTTATACCAACACTTTCCAGTACATTTTCTATGTTGTGCAAGTCTGATTCGACACGTTCACAACTTTTTTGAGCCTAGAAATATTCTAGATTAAAATTAACATTTAAAAGCATTGGTGCCATATCAGTCTGAGGTGGCCAGGTCCCAAGCATGTTGGTTTCCTCCTAATATATTTTATATATATTTATATTTTCCCATATATTTAGTAAATAAAGCGTATTTGTTAAAGAGCTGTAAATGGTTATTATCATAACATACCCATTAGTTTTTTTTAAATACAGTCCAAACTAAACAGTTTCTTTATGTTTTTATTATGTTTAATATAGTTTATGAAAAGATAATGCTGCCTCTATTGAGAGTTTATTATAAATTACCTGAGCAAATTCGACCGCCATTACATTCCTTTCACTTGTAAGTGTATCCAATTTTTGTTTCAAATTAATTGTTGTCTCTTGTAGACTTTTGAGACTTTCTTTAATCATTTCTTTTGTTTGAATTTCATTATTAAAGACGTCCTCCAGGTTACTTGTTTGGTCTAGCGGTGTTTTTACAATTTCCGTGTTTCGCAAACGTTTTAACTTTTCTATAATAACATTGTCATCCATCATTTTATCCATATTTTGACCTGTTCAGATGTACAAAATAGTTAGAAAAAAATTAATAAAATCATCATTTATTTCAATTATATAAAATTAATTTAATTGTTTGATATCATTACAGACTATAATCAAATATATTAAGACATTGTTCAACTAATTGAATTATATAAATAATATTAACAATATATTTAACTTTTGTTATGTTTTTAAATATGTATTTATTTTAAAATACTTATCTAGTTTAAAACTTTTATGGGCTTATATTGTATATAAGCGTGATTTATATTAATTACTACTAACATACCTTGATGGTAAATGTAGTCACCAAACGACATTTTTATAGGGTCCTTACAGCAAGGCGGAATCCATATAGTATTAAGTTCTTCAGCTATTTTTAAACTGATTTCTTGCAATAACTGTTGCTTTTTACTGGTAGGAATAACGTTTACACTAGGTTTACTATCTTCACTGGGTAGTTTTTCTATTAAGAACATAAACACCTGTCGCAGTTCAGTCTCATTGTAGTATAGGAATGTTTGATAGCCAACATCATTTTTGTACCCTAATTCCTATAAATAAAAATTATATTATGCATAAGATAGGATAGAATTTTTTTTAAGGTAATATTAAAGACCGTAATATATTTTTAACCAGTTTTACTATTAAAAGCTCATTTTTACCTTGCAAGAGGTTGCGATTTGTGTTGCTACCCCAATTCTCTGTGAAACACCTGATGGTAATTTTAATGGGACTTTAAGGTTTGGATCTATATTGGTTATGCACTGCGCAGCAGCTTCAATTATGGTTTCCACTGGTATATCACATAAATTTTTCACATCCTCATTAATATTACTAAAAATATATGTTACATATCGTTAACAAATACGTTAAAATATTGTTATGGTTAAATTTGGTTTAGTATTTTGATTTTACATATTTAACTGACGTAGAAAGTGTATAATAATAGAATCCACTTCTTCCATCCTTTATAAATTGTACTTAACTACCGAAATTACAAGTTATTTGGAACAAATTGAAAAGCAATAATACAAACAGTATTAGTACTTAGGCCGGTAGAAATCAATTAAGAGGTAGCACAGATTACCAGTTAGAGTTGACTAAAAATCTACAATCCTCAAATGACTGACAGACTGACAGATTTAATGGCAAAGAGCAATGATTGTCAGGTTTCCTTTGAAATACCTAATGGCTGATACTTTATATTTGACTATTAATTAATGTTGTTTTGAGGAATAAATCTGTTAGTGTAAAAACTATGTTACGATAACACATTACGATAAAAAGTTTTACGTAATACAAATCAATGTATTGATCAGGAAGTCAGAAGATCAATACATAAAACTAGTGCTACTAATTATATTTATTTTACATATTAAACTCGTAATTCTTTATTTTTGTAAATATGATACTACTGCTAAGCATTTATTCTACTTTAATATATCAGGCGGTACTGGTTTTTATTGTACTCCTTACTCTTTTAAGATAACCTCTCATTCACAATTTAATTTGTTTAAAATTGTAGGCCTGCCTTGATTATGATGGATGGCTCAATATCAAAGTCGAACATTCATTGAATTGTAATGGAGACAAATATTGCAGTCGGGGGACCATATTATTAAAGAGTATCAGAGCCGGAACTGCAATAATTGATCAAGCTGTGTTTAATAGCAAACATATTCAAGAATTACAGGTATGACATGAAAACTTTTTGTTTTCGATTTTAACATCAAAGGATGAAAATACTTCTGTCTGTCTATTAATGATTATTTTACTCTTTTAAGGAATTGGCTCAATTTGATGGATTTTATACAATAAGGACGTTAGTTACCACAGCGGATAGTAAAGAGACTGAATTTTTGTCATCGGTAAAAGCAAAAGCTTTCTTGGAGAATGAACTTTCAGATGTTATAAGTGCTTGGGTTTTACCAAATGGGGAAGTAATAGCAGTTACATTTCAAGTCATGAATGTAACCCAACCTAATCTATTAAAACAAAGTTCTGTATACCAAATAAATTCTAATTTCTACCTTCGGCATGTGGATCAGGCTCCTGTGTATGTATTTTCATTAATGCAAAGTTTTAGTGATCCTAAATGTTGGTTAATTTTTCAAATTTTCTTTTTGCAGACCCGATACTGCCTCCTACATTCAAAAGTTGGATAGAGAACGAGAAGCCAGAGAAAAGGGTGAATTGAAAGATAATAGATCATTCTTGGCCAAATATGTAAGTAAATTGTTAAATAAATTTTCTATATATTTGTAAGGTATAAAAATATCCTTTACCAGTACATATATAGGGTTTAAACTGCAAATTGATGAAATTACATCATTTCTCATGGCATAAGGTTGGCATGTATAGAAAATATATACATTGTTAATTCTAATTATGTAGGTTTTATATTATAATGTAATTGTTGATATATAAACTATTCTTTACAGTGGATGTACATAGTTCCGGTCGCAATCTTTGTTATGATCTCTGGTGCAGCAAATCCTGAAGGAGGTGCTCAACCATCACGCTGAAGATAGAAGTTGTTAGAATATAATGTAATTTATTTGATTAAATAAATGTTCAATAGGTTAATTTGGGTTCATTCAAAATTGTCTGGTTTGTGAGAAAATATTCTATAACTTAACACAGTTTCAAAAATTCTTTTAAAAGAATCTAAAAGCACTGTCATTATTATTGAGTGAATTAATAAAATGAGAAAAAAAATAATCAAGTTATTTGTAGAAATCTTTAATGTTTAGTGTTATGATACTGTGTTATTTAGTATTATGTACTTATAATAATAAGGTATAGTAAAAAAACACAATTTTCAGTTGTGCTTAATAACTAATCTAAAATAAGGATGCTTATGCGCCAATTTTTTCGATTTCTTCCGCATCTTCAATATCCAATAACTTAATCTTTTTACCAAAATGTGCTTCAATGTCTAAACAAATTTCCATGTCCTGTGATGACTCAATTAAGTTAATGGCTATTCCCGCTTTACCAAATCTCCCCGTGCGTCCAATTCTGTGCAGGTATGTTTCACAATCGGCCTTTCTATTGAGATCCATTGGCATATCAAAGTTCACAACTAGAGTGACCTGTTCAATATCAATACCACGAGATAATACATTTGTAGTAATTAACACTTTTTCCAGTCCCCCTCTAAATCTGTCTAGTACTGCAATTCTCTGTTCTACAGTAAGTTCACCAGACAGCACGGCTACAGAGTGTCCGTCTCTTGACATTTTTTCAGAGAGCCAACTTGCTGTTTTCCTTGTGTGACAGAATATAATAGCCTGGCCAATAGTTATAACACCATAAATATTGCAAATAGCTCTGTATTTGTCCTCTGGGCTCTTGCATCGAACAAAGTATTGTTTGATGTTGTCTAATGATTCCTCTTCTCGTAGTAGTCTTATTATAATGGGATTGGGAACTATTATTTCAGCAAATTCCATTACAGCACTATTATATGTAGCTGAGAAAAACATCATTTGACATGTTGAAGGAATACATTTATGAATGCGAACACATTGATCCCTGTGGCCTTGGCGATCTATCATAACATCGGCTTCATCCAATACAAATACTTTAATCTTAGTTAAGTCAAACATTTTAAATTTAAGTGCCCAATCCATCAACTTTCCAGGAGTTCCAATTAAGATGTGATCTGTTATTTTTGTATCTCTAGGTAATTCCTCACCTCTAACAGCATATTTTAGTTTAATTTCAGAGCAGAATTTAGCCATTCTCGCAGCAACTTCACCAGTTTGAATTGCCAATTCATAGGTTGGACTAAGACAGAGTACTTGCGGATAGTTTTTTGTTGCATCAACTCTACTTAACATGGCCAATACAAAAGCGGCAGTCTTACCTGTTCCTGATTGAGACTGCGCTATCATATTTTGTGGCGGATCTGCTAGTAATGTAGGAAGAGCAGTTTCTTGTATTTTAGAGGGAGCATTGAAGCCCATTTCATACACACCTTTAAGTAAGTTTGGCTTTAAGTGTAATGCTTCAAATGTCTTTACAGAATAAAGAGGAGAGTTTGGATCCTTTCTTTGAATTTCAATATCTTGTTTGGATTCAACAAGTCCTTGTCTTATAATTTTCATCAGCAGAGAAGCTTCTGCTGGATTAGCTGTATCAGGACTGTCATCCTCGGGTTTCTCAATTTTCTTGTTTAATCCTAAACCAGCAACTTTATTAGATATTTCTAGCTCTTCTGCTTTTTGCCCCCATTGTTTAGCCATATTGATCTAAAATAAAGACATATTTTTAAAAAGTGTGATAATAAGTTAAATACCAAAGAGCTATTATTATTAATTTTGATTAAATCTTAATACAATAATAAAAATAAAGATATTTAACTAGAAGATATTAAAGAACCGCGGTAAATTGTTATTCTAAATAATTTAACTTGAAATGTAACTAGTTTCAACATGTAGTTCAAACTTAACACGAATAAAATAACTGTTTTTCCTGTTCAAAAGAAAAAGTAAATCTCGTTTACTTTACAGAAACCTAACAATAAATTCTTGTAACCTTCAAATTCAAACCAAATCCTTAATATATAATTTTACTTGTTTTCGGTCAGGGAAGAATACCGTTTCACGTTGCAATATCCAATTAGTTTAATTTTTAATTCTATCATAGATGACTTACCTAGTATGTCATATACTGATATCAGTTACACACAGATTAACAATTAGTAGTATAGATTATGACGTTTAGGGTTCGACTAAGAGTATATTATAGAATATAGATTAAAGTAAGCAAGGTACGACCGCTTGACTTTTTTTTTGCTGTAACATTTTGAGTAGCGGGAAATTTAAAATGAGGTCACGTGACCAGATTGTCGCTGGAAACGCCCTTTAATAATATTAAATAAAATAGAGCAGACGAAGAAGAAGAAGTAAAGTTGTCAGTATAAACCGAAATTTGAAAAAGACCATTATGACATATGTGTGGTTGATGAAGTTGAAGCAAGTAATTTGAAATAAACTCCTTAAGATAATGCCTTTCATAGAATATAATAGTAGAGAAGTAAAAGTCAACCTAACCTACGAAAAGAAAATCTATAGATGAAAACATAAATTAAAAACGTGCGTTCTAGTTTTTTGTAAAATATTATTTTTTAACGATTCCTTATGTGACCTATATTATCTATCATGATTACAAATTTTAAAATAGAAATATTATAATACAAAATTGTAAAATACGTTAATAAAATGAATAAACACAATTGTTTTGTTCAAGGTAGTTAACTCACAGGTTTTGAAGGATTTCGATGTAAAAAAGCATCAGGTTGATTTACTATGGTAGTCTGGAATAGAATGGAAAAACCTCAGAGAAGTTTATTTAAAAGTTATTTATATTAATAAAGAATAGCATTACCACGATAATTATTCGTTTAATTTATATTATCTGGTTAGAGTTGAACCCTATTATGGGGATATTGTCTTCTAAAGAAATAATTCTTTAGGAATGTAAGATAAAAGAGTTTTTACGGGCTCTCGTTATATGGGCCGAAATTAAACATGAATACTTGCTTTTACCTCTGACGTGGAACATTCCGCTCCGATACATTCCCTTTGAACACGGAAAAAAGTACGCGAGGGTAATCATTTTAGTTATAGCCTATACTTTGTAATGAAACATAAGGGTATTATTAGATGTATACATTTTGCGTTAAGTAATTTATTTATTATTATGATAAATATATTTTTAATTATCTGTTATTTCTCAAATCAATTGATGATAACAATTCACTTTTCAAAAAGTTTTCATTACTTTAGGATATATGTTTTAAAAAGATGGCGCCAATTTTATTTTGCTTCAACGAACCTTTTTGACAGTTGTGTTTAGGATAATCAATTATGATATATTTTCACGTTATAAAATATTTGTATTATATAAAGTTATAAATTCTTATTCTACACAAGATGTAAACGGATAAACATTATCCCTTATCAAAATATTATGATGTTACTAATAAGAGGTTATCATTATTATTTACTGATAAACTAACTTATAAAGCTGCGAGTAGATTGTTTACTTTAGTCGATGTGTTCTTTGTACTAGGCAAAAGTTCTTCCATTATATTTCTCCCGGTTGGTTATACCATGGTTGTACTCTTCGCCAAGATCTAAAAGTAATAAGTGGAAATCACTGGACATCAAGGCAGAATACGAAATTCCGAGAACAACCTTGATGTCTAGCGGTCCACAACTGTGTGTTTTTAAGGCAGTTTTTGCCGCGCACCACTCATTTTGGCTACCAACTCATGACCGCCGGCCTTAACCACGACCCGCCCATAGACAATGCGTGGTGCTTGTGTTACCAGTTCATATCAGTTAAAGATTATTTATTCCGAATAAGTTTGGCGAAAGAATTCATAGCTACGTTCTACGCATTGTTAATAAATGTTTGCGTTTCAGGATATAAAAAAATGGCGACGAGAAAGTTTGCTGGCGCGTCACCTTATAAAGTGGCTAAAAAAACCCATCCAGAATCTGATTGGATTTTAACGGAGTAAATATACTTACATCTTAAACGTACAGCTAAACTTTGTTTTCAGCATTTCGTTTGTTTGAGGTTTATTTAATTCCTAATTTTGCCAGGTGAAATAAAAAAATATCTTTGACCTATTTTATATTTTCAGTTTCGTGAACAGAGTGCATATTCTGTCGGACAAACCAGTGAAGCCTCCAGTGGTGGCAGCTATTTTTGGTCTCGGACGAGCTGGTTCCATCCACCTGTGTAGTATCATCCGCAACCCACGGGTTATTCTGAAATACATAGTCGATGATCGAAGTGAGAGATTCGAGAAGGTCAGAGCATTCTGGGACCTCGGAACTGATGTGACATTCTTAACATCGAATGAAAGCGATCGTGTTTTCAAGGATAAATCGTAAGTCGGTTCTATATAAAAGAAAAAAAAGACCAGTAACTTTCTTAACGGCTCTGCTCGGTTCGTAATCGAATCGGTGGTAAAGATAAAACTATCTTTATACCAACTTGAATGAAGATATTGTGAGTTTGAAACTCAAGAACGGAACATTTTACCTAACACCTGACGTTAATAACAAAACATGAAACAATCTATGGGTAAGTGTCATATATAGAACGAATTTTGGCACATCAGCTATTTATTCAATAAATATACAGACATTGCTATGATTATATACTCCATGTAACGTTACTAGATTTAACAAAAATACTCTCTATAGCGTCGAAATCAATTGGCTTTGGATGGTTTAGCTTGTATCCTATACATACATTTCTTCTCTCCATTCAACCCTTATATAAAGTTTACTCTGATATTGTGTTTCCGAACCAATACTTAAGGTTAAGAAAAGTCAAGAAAAAGTATTTCTTAGTAAATGTTAGTTCATATGAGAGCAACGGGCTTGAGCGATCTGTTCCAGACAACGAAGAAAGGAAAATACTAAATTTGGTTGCGAGGATTACAAAAAAACAAAATATAGACGACGCGACGTCACGGGTTACGTGAAAGAGGATTTATTTGAAATATTCCTTGCAGTGTTACAACCGTTATCATAGCATCACCTACCTTCACACATCAGAATATCGTTGTGAACTCAATAGCAAACAATAAAGATGTGTTCTGTGAGAAACCGATTGGTGAAAGTATTGCCGAAACTAAAACATGCTACGATACAGCAAAAGCCAAAGGGCGCGTGCTGTTTGCTGCTTTCAACCGACGTTTCGATCCATCCTACTCCAGTCTGAAGAAGAAGGTCAGGGAGGGTACAGTTGGTCATGTTCAGGTATTGAAAGTCACTGCCAGGGATTCACCGTTACCGTCAATAGATTATTTGAAAACGTCAGGTATGTTTATAAAGCCGAATTTCATAATGTCCGAATCTATAAAGATTTGTATTGCTTTTGCCAGCGACTTAATCCGTGTGGTTTAAATACAAATGAAATTACAATAATCTAAATACCAAGTTACATCAATATCGATTCAGTAGTTTAATCGTGAAAGCGTTCAGACATAGTTACTTTGCCATTCATATACGGATTAACACAATTAAATTATTCATTAAACGCAAGTGTTAGGAGTTTTATGAATAATAATTGTTATTTTTTTGTGTAGTTTTTTGTGACTTTCGTTCGTCACGATTTGGTTATTAGCTGCTGCCGATATTAAAATAAATGCGATGGGTTAAATTATTTATTACCTGATAAATATTGACATATGAGATATAATGATGGAGAGCACTCGGGCTCTGCATTGAACAAATTAATTCAACAAATCACTGCTTGATAATTAATATTTTTATTAGGTTTTTTTTGACGATTCTTAAGTGTAAGATAAATACATATGTGAATAAAGGTAGTAAATAATGTATTCGATCGATTGTATCGATGAACGAATATTTAGTATACAAAGATCCCTTTAATGTGTCGGCAATTGGCTCAGCATCGGGACAGTTCAATTCTTGAGTAGCCTTACAATGTTTTGTTTTTTGAATTGTGAGTAACATAATTGGTTATCGAGTTTCTTGCCGGTTTTTCTCGGTAGATGACTGCCTTCCGAACCGGTGGTAGTGCAAAAATTGACGATTCAAAAGTGTCTTAATTAAGACCTACTAGAATAAAGATATTTTGAGTTTGAGTTTGAACACTTTCAATTGTTGAGTAAGACTTACAGACATTTTGTTGTCAAACAAAAGTCAAATTTGGTACTAAAGCCCAGATTTTTATTTATCCGTGTATTTTTAATATTGATTTTACTAGGAGATAATGAAAATAAAACAAATTATTCTAATTAACTTACTCAGTAACTACAGTTAAATTCATCTAGCCAAGGCTTTTGTTATCAATTTATCTTATTTATTTATATATTTCAATTTATCATTTATTTTTTATTTTTTTTACTTTTTATGTAAGAGGTGGCAAACGAGCACTCGGGTCACTTCGAGTGAAGTGACAACCGCCGCCCATGGACACCTGTAACGCTAGGAAGCTTACAAGTGAGTTGCCGGCCTTTAAGGAAGAGGAACGCTCTTTTTTTGAAGGTCCCCAAGTCGTAGCGGTTTGGGAATACCTGCGCTGGCAGTTGGTTCCACACAGAGGTGGTGCGCGGCAGAAACTGCCTTAAAAAACGCACACTTGTGGAGCGCCAGATTCCTCTTATTTTAAAAGAGCAGCTATCGAGTTTCTCGTTTCTCGGTAACTGCCCTCCGAACAGGTGGTAATTAAAAAAAATGACGATTCAAATCTTTATAAAGACCTACTTGCATAAAGATAGGTTTACAATCGAATGTATTTTTCATTTTCGTTTTTTTTCTTTGTGTTGTGTATTTGGTAATACATTTTAGGTGGTGTATTCCACGACTGTCTGGTGCATGACTTCGATATGGCATGTTGGGTGTTAGGTGAACTGCCAATCCGGGTTCAAGCGACGGCGACCGCACTTATCCCGGAAATAAAAGCCATAGATGACTTTGACAACATCGCTTTCCTTCTGACATTCCCATCAGGCGCGATCGCCATTGGTGACAACAGCCGCTACAGCCCCAATGGATACGATCAAAGACTAGAAGTTTTTGGAAACAAGGGTAGGCTCACAAATGTTATGGTCTGTGTAAAATTTTTTTTTCTTAATCTATGGTGTGTACTTTTTTAACATTCATTTATTTAAATGGTTTTTTATATACATTGTAAACTCTATATATATATTACTTATACGCTATATATATTATATACACTAAAAAAACGACGCTTTAGAGAGGCTGTCGTTAAAACGAGTGGCGTTTGGAGATTACACTGTATATATATATACATAAAACGGTGAGTCGTCGTCTAGGAACGAGGGAAGTTTAGCGCGGAGTGTCGACTGTCTTCTGCACTGTCCAATCCTCGAGTGTCCGCCCCAATCGTTCGATGTGACCGTCTTGTCTCCCCTGCCCCTCGATGCCCAGTGCTGCCATCACTCCACTCTAACCGTCCCCAAGTCATTACCTGACGTTACCAAATGTGCAACTGTCAAATCTAACTATCGGTCCACATGGTCCCTCTGATGAGGGACAGGTGGCTGATAGCTGCGCAATATGCATATCGGCGCTTCGACATATATATATATATATATATAGTCCTCAAATTTTATGTATGTAAGTTGTATAATATCCAGATGGCTTCCTTAACTGTACGAGTATCTAAAAAACTTTTTAACTTAGAAACCGTTCATTAAAATAACATTTGCGAATCCAGGTATGATAAAGGTGGACAACGAGAAGCCTTCAGCGTCAACAGACTACGTCATAGAGCAGGATGGCTGCACGTCTAATCCCATCTACTATTCCTTTCCATCGCGATATAAAGTTGCGTATGAACGAGAGATGGAACACTTCTTGGATGTTGTACAGTGTAAGCTTTTTAATAATGTAAACATAATTTTATCAGGTACGAATGAGATTATTTTTATTACATATCCCCAAACATCTTATAAGATAATAAAACAAGGTATACACACAAAACAATTATATGGGAACTTGAAACATTTAAGAGACACTATATATATATATTTTTTTTTTTTTATGGAAGAGGGGGCAAACGAGCAGGAGGCCCACCACAAAGGTGAAGCCGCCGCCCACAGACACCCACGCGGCCGAGAGCTCGCGAGTGCGTTGCCGGCCTTAAAAGGAAAATTGGGAAATGGAGGGGTAGGGGAAGAGGACGGGGGAGGGGAAGGGATGGGCCCCGGAAGATCTCACTCACCGAACGAAACGCGAGTACAAAATGAACAAAGTCCAATTGCACCACTTTACGCCGGTTTTCTGTGAGAGAGTGGTATTTCTCCGGCCGTGCCTGCCCATTCGGCTGAAACTCTAAGTAACAGCATGGCACTCCCACTCAATATAATAATACAAACAAGATACAACATACTTGCGAACACAATCAGGATTTAAAGGTTTGTTTTTAAGGTGTTTAAAAATGTAAATTAAATTGTGTTAACAAGTGCAGGCAATGTCTTACGATATTATTTATTTATTTTTATTTATTGAATAAGGCGCACCAACAACACACATACAAACATAACCCGAACTAAAAATTACAAAAAAAACACACAAGGCATGTATGTGCATAAATTATAGGGATGCACAGCATTACAGGTATACAAATAAAAAAAAAACAACTAAACAATCATTATTGGACATACTTAATTTTTAAATAATAAACAATAGACTTCTCTCTTCATTTTTAACAATTCACACACACACACATTCTGTATTTGTGTAAATGAGAACTGTCAGAGTCTAGCATTTTAAAATTTGCATTACTGTGTGTATATGGGTGTGTCTATCTTTCATATCCTTGCGAGTTAAAAAAATACACAATTTCACAAAATGTCTTATTAATATAATATTATCTTTGCGATTCTGACTTAAGGTGCGTATTATTTCTGTTTTTTTAATTTGTATTTTTTATGTACGTAACCATAATGAATAAAGTTGTATATTTTATTCCACAAATACGTATAGATTGGTACACTTTAATTGTCATAGAATTATGTTACAGATGGTATCACCCAAGAAGTGACCGCTTGGCAGACATTGGCTATAACGAAGATCGCAACCGCAGCTGAAGAGAGTGCGCGGAAGAATAAAACAATCGAAATTGATTGGAGTAAAGACGATATTCCAAATGTTTATTCATAATTAATAAACTTTTTTTAATGTTTGCTGTTTGTTCTTACGTGACGCGAACTATGCATAGTGTATCATATTAACGATCTCACAGTAGAGCAACGGTTTAAAGCTTTTAAGTTATTGCCCGCTCGTTTTCCTCCTGATGAATAAAAATAAAGAAAGCTTACTAAGATAAAAATTATTAGTTTAACTATTTTTATTTTACTAATCACGGCAGTGAGATAATTGAAAAAAACCACTACAAAGATTGGTCAACTACTTATGGGTTCTGGATAACGCGCAGTGAACTAAGTGAAGTTTAAGTGACTTATATGGTGGTTTGTCCCCTCTTCTATAAAAAGTTTAGGTTCTCAAGAAGGATGATAGATGGCGCTCTGACCTAAGAACGAGGTTTGTAATTCGCGGTGATGTTTGGTTTTATATAATGTTTATATATTCATTGTCACCAATATAATGAGAATAATAAATAATTTCCCTCTTGTCTCTGAAGCTTTTATTATTCAAGCGGGTCTTTTTGGGATTCGTACAGTGGCGTAGTGTTTCTCGCCAGTTATTCTCTTCTTCCTCGCCCCTGTTTTGGGAACTGTCGTTAAATGTAATCAATTTTTTTTTAAATTTTCGTTTCTTTGAGGATTTATACGAGTAAGTGTACCATAGTTACATATGTGAATAAGAAGTTTGCATTCCCCTTAATAAAACTAAATGTTATCTCGGTCAATTTATCAGTGAATAGGCTATCAGTACGCACTGTCTACATATATGCGCTATTGGGTAATCGAACATGTGCATCGCTAATGAAATTTTCCCTTCACGCGAGATTCTGATGTCCTGCCAATATACAGAGAAATTACGTTCGTGTTAAGTGAAATTCGGTTTACTGTGAATTATAATTATAATTGTGTCTCATCATTGCTATCGCCGGTAGAATGGGGTTGCATCAAATCAAAGGAAACTGACTTTATCCAAGGTTTCATAAACTTCACGGTAATTCTTATATGACTTAGTGTCCTTCAGGAAAAGAGCGTACTTAAAGGCTGACAACGCACTCACGAGATACCAGCCACGTTAGGGCCATCGCCTAGCACTTATATGGTGAGACTTGTCGTCAAAATCACAAAGATACACAATTTTTATTTTAACATCATTATTAGTACAAATAAATTGGCATTTTTATAATAATAACAAAAAAAATCATCTGTAAAATACTAGATCCATATATTATATATCGATATACCAACTTGTTAAAGCAAATACGTTCAGCATATAAGTTCAAACTAGAAAAATACAAAAACACTATATCATATATATAGTGTAAAAAATACTATAGTCTTCACTTGATTAATTTGATTATTGACAAAACTAAAATGTAAATTTCCCGAAACTTATAAATATATATTAAAAAATGATAAAAGGAGAGAGACAAATACGCGTGTTTTCAATAACAACTTTATTGAGATTTTTTAGTGAGACCCCGATTGCAGACATTGTGCCTTCACAATGGAACTGCGACGTATGTACGCCGCGAAGCCATCATGTGTGCCTCATTTGTACCCTTTGACACCTTGATCAACATTCAAGATGGATCGTCTAGTTTTCTAATAGAAACTTTTTGCTAAAAAAGTCATGAGCTCATTTTAAGAAGAAGGTTTTAATCAACGAGACCACAGACTACAGATCTGTCATCTATGATCATCGTATACATAATATACGAAACACGAATAATTGCACTGTTATTTTCAAAAAAAAATTCTTGTAAAGAGTATTCCGGTTGAAAGGCATACAGTTAACGAATATTTAGAGGAGAAACATCTTTTAATGTGTTCGCAATTACCTCGAGACATTTTAATTTTTGAGAAGCCTTACAATGCTTTTGTTATTTAAATATGAAATGTTTATATTAAAAAAGTAGCTATCGAGTTTCTTGTCGGTTCTTTTCGATAGATAACTGCCTTCCGAACCGGTGTTAGTATAAAAATGACGATTCAAACGTGTCTTTATAATGACCTACTTAAGTAAAGATATTTTGAATTTGTGTTAATTTCATGGTTTATTTAATTACTTTTTGTTTTACGATATAACAATAATGTCAAAGCTTCTATATATCTCCACAGTATATACTTTACCCAACTAACGGTACCGTCCTAAATTGATTCGGTGCACCGCGAAGCTTTTCATTAGCCGGATGATTTGACAAGAACAGAGTGATCAAGCCGAGTTCATTAAAAACAAATTATATCCTTACCTCTTCGTTGAACAACACAATTTGCGAAGGACAGATCGGATTTCAGGCATTCATTTTACAAACTTGCCATGAATATTAAAATTTGTTATTGCATTATTCCTTGCAGGTTAGCTTTTAATGTACATTCTTTTTGTCAATATAAGATGCATAATAATATGCGAAAGATTTTGTACCATCTATGAGTTATTGTTGTTAAAAAAATTCCTTAACGGATTTTACAAAATAAAGCTATAAAGCTTTGGAACTCACTTCCCGATCCTATTCGATCAGCGTCGTCACTATCATCTTTCAAATCACTTCTTCGTAAGCATTTCGTGTCTTCAATATAATTATTTACAATTCTAGATTTAAATTAGCATATTTTTCGGTTTTTCTTATTTTAATGTATGTTGTGTTCTGTTTATTTATTATTATTATTAATTTTTTTTTGTATACTTCGCACCCTTTGCACCTGTCTTATTATATTTTCAGTATTCTTTTATCGTGTGGGTTGTCTGGAAGAGATCGCTTATTAGCGATAAGGCCGCCCGTTGCTCTTATATGTTCTATCATCTGTTAATGTCATTTGCTTCTAGTGTTAAGTGCGATAAAGTGTTAAATAAATAAATATATAAATAAATAAAACTCACGTTACGTTAATAAAGTTTAATTTTTGTGCTACACTGTGTGGTATTTATGAGCAATTAAGCATAAACAATATTTATTTAATTACATAAAAATAGGTCTTATGCTTCCAGTGATATGTTGCAGGCAACCGTCTCAAGGAAAAAATAATACAGTCGAAGAGAATAACTGATAGTACCGCTCTTTATTACAATTAAATATTTTTATTAAAAACAAACAAGGTATTTATAAAATACATTTACATTAAAAAAAACTATTATTACGTACCTCCATAACAGTTAAATTTTACAAACATATTTTTAGACGTTGTACAAACATTAGTAAAAAATTTTTTTTTTTGTTGTCGATTCATAAGTGTACCTCTTAAGGTAACTATTACCTATATGAATAAGATATTTTTGATTTTGATTTTTTCATTCATGGCATGATCTCGTCTAGTGACTTTATTGTTACCGTTACATTTTATTAAAATAAACTTTAAGTATGTTCTCTGTTAACTTAGATTTAAAACTAAATTTGACTGACATTTATGTCAATTTGGTTGACATTATCGAGTTAAACGAATGACATTACTGAGTTTGTTGTGGGTAACTTTTTAGACCGGTTTAATTTGTAACCTACATAGCTCTTTATAACACACAAGTGATCGCTGATAGGGTTCTACGTGCAAAGAAAGAAATAGTTTAAAAAAACATTCGATCGAGCTTTTCATATAAAGAGAACTTTAATATTGACGCGCATCGGACCTGCAAAGAACGGGAGGCATTTAAAAGGTTAATCGTTCACATAAAACATGCTAACAATAAAGAACATTTCACCATTCATGAGGCTCACCGAGTCAGACATCTCGCGTTATTATAGTCGTAAAGTTCGCCCTTTTGCCTGCATAATGACATGACGAATTGCTTTCGCTATATTTTTGCTTCTTTATATGGCCAGGTCATTATCCACAGTTGCGAGTGGGGGGGGGGGGGGGTGAGGGGGGGGGGGTTGCTAATTCCATATTCGGAAATAGAGATTTATTCCACGCTCAAAAGTTCAGCAGTTATGTGACAAACTGAACGAGTGCGGGCGAGTTGTTTTTTCGTATGGGAAAAGTGTAAAATTTTAAGCTCACCGAGATAATGCCGAGCGTGAATTTTGCGTGTGGATGGCAAGCCTCGGTGAAAAAGCACTAAAGTTGGGTTATTATGCGTTTGGGGAAATTATTGTTTGTCAACTGAGTTATGTTTTATATATTATGGGAGATAAAGCTCTCGTAATGTATGTTTATGTGGTTTTGTTTAGGAACGTCAATGAGTAAGCGGGTCTTATTAATATAATTATAACCGGAGAACACACAAGCTTGTGAGTGTGTTGCCGGCCTCTAGTGGAATGATTGGGAAGGTATGGGAAAGGGGGGGGGGAAGGAGTCAAAAGGGACTACGGTTAAGGGAATCACACTTGTCTAATACAGTACAACAGGATCTTTCTACTCATTACAAAGTAGTGCGGGCGCAGGTACTATAAAAAAATCATTATTATTTTAATGAAGACTAATTAATTTATATGAAAATTGAAAATCAACTTTTAGTAATATTTTTAATGTTCTAATTCTCAGTTAATACAGTCATACATCTGTATTTAAATAAATGTTAGTAGAAATGAATTTTAGACCAAAAATATACGTATTCTGAAAAGTTTTCAATATGAAAATGGCACCTTCAAAAAGTTTCACCCATTCAATTCATAATTTTATTCCTCTAAAACTTAAATGCTAGTTAAGTGCTTAAAATAGTGAGCGCCTGCATTCATTCGCATTTTTATTATTAAGTTCAATCACGTTCGAACTTTTACTGATGTACTAAACGATATTTGACTACAGCGCTAATGGGCAGCATGAGAAATATTTATTACTTTTATATTAAAAAAAGTGAATGAAAAAATTGATACATCTTCCGCCCCCGTCATGATATCCGATAATTTATATTTGGTGTAGAGACTTTTGGACCATGGGGTGCAAGTGCACAGGCGCTTATTAAAGAATGAAATAGGCACCTGGTAGTCAGTACCGGTGATCCAAGAGCTGGTGCTTTCCTTGTTCAGCGTGTAAGCATCGCCATACAGCGAGGAAATGCCGCCAGCATTGTAGGTACTCTGCTACATGGACCAAACTTTTAAAATTTGTTTTAGTTTTATGTTTTGTTTTATTTAAGTTATATTAGTTAGGTTAATATTAAGAATGTTTATATTTATAGTTGTATTATTATATAATTTTCATTGTTTAGTTTCGTTTCTAAATTATGGTTATGCATGTATTTTTTGGTACTTGTTTTTTGGAACTTATTATAAAATAAATAAACCGTGAAATGTTTCATGGATTTTCAGCTTAAGGACATTCCGGGTGTGTCGCCTGCTGATACATTGGTCTATAATATGGTGTCGCTGTAAATTAAAATGTACCGGTCGGCAGCAACCATAAAATACTTGAAATTGAGTCATTGAGTTAAGGACTTTCATGTTGGCCTGATATATACCGGGATTTATTAATAGTATAAAAAAAGCTTTATAAAGTTACCACTTTGTTTCTCTAAATTAACCAAACGTCATCAAATATAAAAAGTCCACGATCAGGTATGTTATATTTAGGTTTATTGTGAATTCCTCTTTTTTATAAGATATTAACTAATCCCGACAAACGTTGTTTTACAAAAAAATGTCTCTAAAAATAGATGTTGGCCGATTCTTAGACCTACTCAATATGGCCACAAAATTTCAGGAGATTCGGTCAAGCCGTTTCGGAGGAGTAGGGGAATAAATATTGTGACACGAGAATTTTATATATTAGATAATAACAATAGTAATAATAATACGAGATCGGTAAGGCTTGCTATGATAATTTTAGATTTCCTTCCATAATATGTTCGCAAGTGTTATTAAATAAAACAACGTAGAAAAAGCCGCAGTTACCCAGTTACATATTACACTGATAACAATCTCACGATATTTAATGCGACAATGAAAGGGTGTCTTCAATAATTTCATAAAAATAAACGAGCAAATCCTCGTCACCGGAGTGCGAGATCGTGCCTTGAATAAATTTCTTCAAAGGATCGTTTTCAATTTCATGGCTCAATCTTCAGAATCTCACTGTGAATATGTAAAGGGGCATTTGTCAACACGATGTAATGAGCCCACTTAATACAGATACTTCTGTTTAAGTATTCATCAAAGGTACAGTCTGGTTGCATCTTTTTAAAGTACACCTTCGTTCTTTGTTCTCAATGCAATCGGACTGCTTAGAATCTAATAATTTCCACAGATGAAACAAACCGCTTCATCTGTGGCACTCAATCTTTGTTTATGTTAGTCTATTATTTATTGTACCACAGTATGCGTGTAAAATGTTTGCCTATATAAAAAATATATTAAATGAAATATAAACTAATTTATCCGTTGAATTTGACATTTATTACCAATTCAGCAAAAGATTCATCAAACGACACGTTCCGTTGGAAAGTTTGGTTTGGAATCTTAATTATCGCCAACGGCTGAATACAATATGAACGGTTTCATCGCTAGTTAACTCTACCTGCCTTTGAAATTAATTGGTGCTCTAATTATTCCATTTTATATTAAGATTACCCTTTTACGCTCTTACATTCGCTTTTTTGCCGCTTAATAAATACTGGTAAAAGCAATACAAATGTCAATTGTCATTTTTCCCGCCAAAACATAGTTTTACAATACAATTTACAAATATAACTTTTTGCATTAGTTCGAGTTTGTTTACAGTGTTATTTTATTATGTTGTAAAATATCAAATAATATATATTAAATAATAATATGAAACAATCATTTGTATACTTGACGTCAAGTAAGTAATATTTAAATTCATAAACAAAATATAACGAGTATAAAATTAACAAGTGGCCTTAGTATAAGCGTAAAAAACCGGTTTTTTTGTTTGATTGTATAAATCTAATAATTTGAGCTTGACAATTTACACCGCATTAATTACATAGATTAATAATATGTACAATGTTTTGATCTATTTATAATATTGTAATTGAACAAGAGAAGCCTTTACATTGTTAATAACAACATTAACGAGGTCAGGGAATAGGGCCTATGGCTTGAGACCTTTCCATAAATGAGGTTTTATCCTCAATTATATACATTATACAATAGCAACTTCGTTTAATTTAGACAATACAAATATAATTCAAAAGGTTCTCCAATGAATTGTCATTTTATATAAAAATTGTAAATTTATTTTTTTACTTTTCATAAATGTACACGCAGAACTAAATTATGCAAAAATAAAAACTTATCAATAAGAGTCATCACTAAAATTATTTTATATAAAACGAGGAAATAAACGATTTTATTACATTATTAACATAAAACTTCCGGCGCGAAACCCACAGACTGCATCATATCAATGTAAAAAACTTAACGTAGCTAGCTGTCACTATTATTTTTGTTAGTGCGAACTAATAAAGACATCGCGTACGTGTAAGATTTTTTCAATAGTAAACACAAACTCAAACTCAAAATATCTTTATTCAAGTAGGTCTTTATAAATACACTTTTGAATCGTCATTTTTTACACTACCACCGGTTCGGAAGGCAGTCATCTACCGAGAAGAACCGGCAAGAAACTCGATAAAGCTGCTCTTTTAAAATAAACAATTAATACAAAATTGTGCTACTGACAATTAAAATAACAAATCTTTGTAAGTCTCTAATCTAAGTAATCTTTGTCTTCTAGCTACGTATAAAGTATTATTGGGTTTAAATAAAAAAAGATTCTAAAATGTGACAAAGCGTATTCCCTTTGAAGCAGCAATAACGTTTGTTCAACAAATGTAAAAGGTGAAACTATCGCGGGACCAGCCGTTGTCACAAGAGCAATCGTTTTCGCGCGATTCTATATGTAGCGGAAGGCAAATAATTTTCATCCTTTAGCAATGGCCGCTCAACGATCAAATGGATAATCCACAAGGGAATGTAGAATGTATACATGACAACTATGATTTAATATATTAAGATTTAATTTTACTGTGTCGTTTGTGAAATCCATTTGGAAATTGGAAATGTAATAAAAAAAAAATACGTTAGTAATAAACAAACAACTGGACACTGGACTGTTCGGAGCTATTAGGAGCATTATACCAGTGCTTTTCATTCGTGCCTACCCAATTCTTGGTCCGATGGCATCAGCAACTTTAATACAAATAAATTTAAATACTTTAGTATAAATAAAAAAGTCTGTTTTTTTATTTATTTATTTACACTTTATTGCACTTAAACAGTAGAAGTAGAAGATGTTAATAACATACAAGAGCAACGGGCGGCCTTATCGGGCGATCTCTTCCAGGCAACCCAAAATTTCCCCCATTTTTTTGTTTATTTTAGAGAGGAACTCTGAATGCGTATAAAATAATTAAATAATAAAAGTAAATATTCTACTGTATGAATGATAGTTTTCAATGAATCTACTGTATTTTCAGTATAATTCAAGTGTCCAACCGTAAGATGGTTGATTTAAGAAATAAGATTTATATCAGCGGGTTGTTTTTGATGAGGCCTTGTTCGTGGGTGGGGTAAGATTGCGACCCTTCTGATTACACAATGTCGGCTTTCATCCCTTGTGCAAGTCGCGCACCGGATATCTTTTGTGATTCAACTTCAGTTATTGTATGGCATACTAATATGACGTGTTGAATTCAAACGTACAGTTTCAATTAAGGTGTGTTTATAAAATTGCGATTCTCTATGAACGCAGCAAGGTACAGAGAGAAAATGCAGCCAGTATTATGGGACATATACAAACTTTTTAGTCGTCTATATATAAAAGAAAGTCGGGTTTGTTCAACCGCTTATAACTCGAGATCGGCTTGACCAATTTTCATGGTATTTGATTCATTGGATTTATCTCCGTCCCTAATACCAGAATACAACTTATGTTTATCGTAAGTAAGACTCGATTAGTATCTTTTAGCTGAATTAAAAAAAGTATTTATTGCTAGAATATATAAATAGACAATTTATAAGAACTACGCGTTACAACTGTGTTATAATATAGTTGTTATACTGTTGTATTGAATTGTATAGTTACAAATAATATTGCTAAACGATAAAATTCTGACAAATCGTGAAGGTCTACACTCATTGAAAGTGTTCTTAAGTGTTGTCCTTTTATGTAGGCTCTATAAATGTTTGATAGGATCATCTCGGGAAATCTCTGCCTCCATTCGCTGAGGGTCTGCAGTCAAATAAAACGAAATCCCAAATATTATTCCGTGTCATTTTCCCTATTCCATGAATGTGAACTTTTATTTTTATGTTCGTATTCTTATCTGAAGAACACACTTGGAGTGAATCACTAACATACTGGTACAAATCTCGAAACTGATCCCTCTAGTAAATCTCGACTATTCTTTCCAAACTCCGCTTGAGTTATTTTATTGGTTTTTTCGTAGATTACAATTATCTTTGACTTAGGCTTAGAGTCCTTTGAGAAAAAAAGCGTACGACTCCCAAAAAGGCCGGCAACGCACTCACGAGCCAGCCACGTGTGCCACGGCGACTTCACCTTTATGTTGGGCCTCCTGATCCTTTGCCCGCTGTTCTGTAAAAAAATCTTGCTATTTTATTTAAAAAATGTAACGGTTTAAATTCAATTACAATCTAGAATAATTTGTACTGACGTTATATACAAGGTTCGGGGTTCGTTGAACTTCCGAGTCTTTTATTGAGTAAACAAATAATTATTTCAAATTTATTAAGACCACATTTATTATATACGATTATGTATGGTAAATTATAATAAATTATTTAGATAATTTAGAAGGTTGATCAAGGATACATTGGTAGGCACTTGGTAACATGCGCTAGGAAGATGAATGGCTTTTGAAATTTACCAAGGGCCTTTACCACAAAATTACACACAGACGAACTAGTTTAAGTTAATATATATAATATGTTAAAAAATCTGAATTAAATGACTTTAATAATTAAATAACAATCCAGTAGCGACAAGTATGTCTACCGGCTATCTATGTCGGTATTTATTAGATTTTTATGTGTAACACATGGCCAGACATGACGTGCCAGCAAGTGTTAATGTCTCACAAAAAAGTCCACGTATCACAAGTGTATGTTGTTTGTATTGGTATGAGTTGAAAATTATGCGTCCATTAAATCCCACGCTGAGTCGATGGAATGTCACGTGATAAATTGTTTATGCGTGAAAATATGAACGGAATAAAACATTTGACGATCGCATAAAATAGTCACACCCCCGCCGTAATATTTAACGTAACAAAGATCACGGGGAAAATCCATTTTCGGCCGATTCGCGCAAATAGTTATTCGATGTTTGAATTTCGCCCCGTGCAAATGTTATTACAGAACGCGAGCGGTGCACGTGAAACAACACGTATTTTTTCACAGCTTCCACACCTGCACACTGTCAGTCATGTATTACAGATAACCTTAACCTAATACAATATATATATATACTTGTTTTTTGGTTTTTTGAGTGGGAGTGCCATGCTGTTACTTAGAGTTTCAGCTGAATGGGCAGGCACGGCCGGAGAAATACCACTCTCTCACAGAAAACCGGCGTAAAGTGATGCAATTGGACTTTGTTCATTTTGTATTCGCGTTTCGTTCGGTGAGTGAGATCTTCCGGTGCCCATCCTTTTCCCCTTCCCTCGTCCCTCTCCCCTTTCCTTTAAAGGGCGGCAACGCACTCACGAGCTACCAGCCGCGTGAGTGTCTATGGGCGGCGGCTTCACCTTTATGGTGGGCCACCTGCTCGTTTGCCCCCTCTTCTATATAAAAAAAAAAAAAAAACAAATTATTACAACTTTAGACTCTATACCCCGAGCTATGGTCTGTGGGTGGCAAGCACACATACATGTGTGGGCGTGAGTGTGTGAGTGGTTGAGTTATTGTATGCCTGTGTGATAGACGATGAACATTAATTGCCAAAAATGTTCGTATTTAATAATAGTAGAAGCTTTCTGAATTAAATAAGTACCATGTACACATTTGAGGAAACAGATAAATTATGTCAGAAGATATAGAATCGTGTACGATTAAGGAAACTCGCTTTCAAGCTAAGAAGCTGACACTTGGGGCATAATCTAGTCAATGAATATCAATAAAATCAGATGCTCTGTTCAGCACTTACAATATCCTAATCAAATTTCAAATGTATTTTATGGCAGAGAATCAAAATAATATTGACAGATGACAGATAGTTTACAATTTAAATATGACTGTTGTGAACGCTGAGGGAATTCGATCTTTAATACAATATGAAGACGAAGAGTTTATTTAAAACACAAGGCTACACAATACTATAAAATGGTATATGTATAACTTGTTATAAACTTCAGCAAGCTCCGCCTAGATATAGGGTAATTAATAAACCCTGTATTTATCTATCCCTGTATCTTTTCATAGCCAATTAGTTTTTTTTAAATTTAATAGTTTATCGAGATATATTAAAGCTTGGAGTTATAAATTAAAAATAACAAAGATTAATTATATGTTACACGTATTCATGAAAAGATTTAAAATATCAGAAATCAAGACACCTGGGCCTTGCTTAACAAAATTTATTACAGAACTTTCTTGACTGAGACTGATGGACTATTTAATTCTACGTACAATATAACTTGATAACACCTCTGGTAAAATATTGCCTTTGATGAAAATGTAGCAAATAATTTTATAGTAGCGACATCACATAGGTAACTATGGTACACTTATGAAAAAAAAACAAAGGCTTATTAAACTCAAACTCAAAATATCTTTATTCATGTAGGTCTTTATAAAGACACTTTTGAATCGTCAATTTTGACACTAACACCGGATCGGAAGGCAGTCATCTACCGAGAAGAACCGGCAAGAAACTCGATAGCTGCTCTTTAAAAAAAAACAATTTATAGAAAACTGTGTTACGCACAATAAAAATAACAAAGCATTGTAAGGCTACTCAAGAATTGAACTGTCCCGATGCTGAGCCAATTGCCGACACATAAAAGGGATCTTTGTCCTCCTAAAAATTTGACTGTACATTTACTGCCTTTTCTTTACTCCGTAATAGAACGAATGAGAAGAACTGAGGAGAAACTCTCCGCCGCTCCTTTAAATAGCACAGTCAAGAATTAAAAAAGATATATCATATTATAACGAATCTCGACTTTATTTTGATGAATACACAGATGAACACGATCCGGAAATCGGAATACAAAGAAAAAAGTAATATGTTTTTTCATTCGTGGCCCCAAGGTGTGAGATAATCTCGGCTGGCTGTGATTATGATTAAGCGCCACCAGGTGAGAAAAAAGTGTTGCGAATTAAATTAAAATTACATTTTCTACGATCTCATTATACGCTTGGTGGATTATATTAAAATATTTATATATAATACGTATTTAAAATTTGTTTGCTCTGAACAAATTTCTAATGTACACCAATCAGTATATTAATATGTTTAAATGATCATATCTATACATGGATTTGTTAAAACCTCTTTTTATAAATACAATCATTAAAACCTCTTTTTGTCTAAATTGCATAGAGGCTTTTTTGAATAAGGTTAGATGGTTCTGTCATGTCTGTGGTAAGCGGCTGTTCTGTGTCCGATTGGCGAACAAGATAGACGTAAGTGTTGTTTCTTGATCATGCTTTTTTAAAATTATTTTAAGCGGCTAACTTTATTAAATATAATTATTACTGTGTTCTAGTTAATATTGCAAGTCACATATATGCCTGACAATAGATAATTAAACATAATATATGATGATGCAATGAGAAATAAGCGTAATCTATAGTTAATTTAATATAGAAAAGATTACAGCTATAGACCAAATATTTTCAACTATAGAAGACCTATCTTTTTTCATTGTTATATAATGAATGCATCTTAATTGATTGGCTATTTTCATATACCATCTGATAGAAACTGACCTTATATAGGTGTCATAAAAATATATTCTTAACATATATGTTATATATCTATCTATCTAGTGTGGAAGTTAACAAAATGTATGACTGTCGAGAATACCACTAATAACATAACTATATTATAAGCGAGGGTAATATTAATAAGAAAAATTATTGCTGCAATGTTCGTTTGTTTGTTGATAGGCTCTTTGGCAACTGACCGACCTGAAGTATGAGATGATGTATTAGTTTGAGGCTAGTAAAAGACTGTATTATATATCTCTCTTTCAGCCACAAAATAAACTCTATAATGACATTTACTGCCGGTTCCCAAAAGGCGTTGAGGGGAGAAGTAGTATCTGATGTGCACCACCCAGCAAACAACTGCCAGCACAGGTATTTCCTTCAAGCGCTTACAAGTTCCTCTGCCTGGCTGGCAACGTGTAAGCAACCTGGATGGTGTCCACGGCCGGCGGTTAGCATCACTTGAAGTGACCCGCTCGTTTGCCTCGTGTTATGTAAAAAAGAAGTGGCAAACAACTCTAGGCCTCTAAATCCAATGTTTCACAGTTGTGTAACCTAAAATATAATAATGTTATATAACACGTTGTAAATGTGCAGAGGAATATTGTTGCCAGGTGTTTTTAATTGAGATATTTGTCATCCGCGAACACCAAAATGTTATCATTTATCAAAATACAATTCCACGTGAATTTATGTTATTAATAATTAGTATCATGATAATATTATAGGTTAATTCTATTAAAATGACGATGAGTTTTCATTTTGTTAGACAAATCTGTATTTGTCTAACAAAATGAAAACTCATCTGTTGTGAACTCCATGTAACGTTACTCGATAACCACCACTCTGTATAACGCCGTAAGGTAAGGTTTTGTTAAATTTTTGAAAAACTGTAGGTTTCGTGTAAGATAATATAGTTATTGGGACTTTTTAAACACATATGTTTAGTTAATGACATACATTTTTGTTTTTGGAAAGCTTCCGAGGATACCCATAAAGTATATATATATTTTTTTTTTCTTACCCATACAGCATATTAAAATAGTTTACACAATAAAGAAAGGATTAAAAATAAGGTTAAAACATAGAACAAGAAATTAAACCTAAGATCAAAAACAACAATAATAAAAAAATTCATATATATATATATATATGAACAAGTGGAGTATATCAAGTGAGGAACGAGCATTTAAGGTGTGTGTATGTGTGCAATGGTGATGCTCTGTGAGTGAGTGTGCGAGGTTGAATCTTAGTTTTTTTTAAAGAATTTCTCCCTAGACCAAATATGTCCAAGGACAGATATATTACGTAGTAAATAAGAAAAGAACAAGTTAACATTCGATTACAATTGTGAAATAAACGTTACTGTAATTTTGTTTTATTTGGCCAAATCTATGGCATACTGGATTAAACAGGTAGCGGAGGTTCAAATTAAAAAATAATCTAAGATTACTTCTTCTATAACTCAGTATATCTCTCTTTTTATAATTTTTAATTTAGCCGTAAGTTAGCTTCAATATTGTTCTCATTGTTTTGTTGCATTTTACCTTGTCAGCAAATCTTTCTTCTTCTTTCTTTTCAATTATTATTCTTCTTATCAATAATTAGAATTCCTTTTCACTGCAGTACACGCACTAGTCTAAATCATACTTTTTACACGCCCACGTCTCGTCTATGCAAATCGTATAACGGTCCTGTAAACAGATTGTGTCGACTTTATAATAATATTGTGAATGTGGACGAGTCGGTTGATGTTTTTGCCGACTCCCTGCTTACCTTTCGTGGGGGTATTATAAATACCATAAAAAAAACAAACCTTTAAATCCTGATTGTGTTCGCATTTGTGTCTTATATGTTGTATCTTTTAAATGTTTCATGTTCCCATATAATTGTTTTGTGTGTATACCTTGCTTTATTGTCTTACAAGTTTATTGTTTGTTAATATATTTAGCACTTAAGATGTTTGGGGACAGATATAAATAATACCTTTATAAGCTGATTTAATAAACTTTATGTCATTTAAATGTAAACATTGTATTATTGTAGATTATATATATTAAAAGGTCGTCACCGTAGAATTCGACAGAATAAAAACAGTGTGCATGCCAGGTTTGTTCGAAGTTTTTATAAGGAGACTTCACATAACGAGCACCTGCTACCTCATCTACATAATGTGGATAAGTCAACTGTATTGGACACAATTTACTAATGTGTCTTTTATTTTTTTAAAACAATTAAAATAATCATTTCATACATGGCCAGTTGTGGTGTTCAGTATGGAATTTGAGTGTGCGGTGGGATTTTTTATTCTTCTTGATAAGGTGTATTGTTCATACTGTTACCAGGCAAGGCGCGTGAAGTATGAGTATATATCGCTGGCGACATCTTTTCTTGCCTAATTTTCATTTAAACTTGTTTTTGTATGTATGTGACTCTTTTATACCAATTTACACATAATTTTCACCACTGTTGTGGTTGGTATGATTGATTTTTATTTATTTCTCAAGAGATTTGTACATTTAGATATTTATTTGCCATGTATTTGATTTAGAAGGTATTTAAAAAAAATGATAATCTCTTAGAATACCTAATAGCTTCAACCTGTGATTTGATTTAAACCATTTAAAGATTTGATTAATGTTTAAAAGCAAAAAGTGAGTAAGAGTCACGCTACGCTTGTAGAAAAATTATCAAAAGTATGATTTATTTTTGAAGAAGCTTTAAGCACCACTGTCTGTGTTTGTACTAAAATGCCATTCACGAAATATTCTATATCGCATAAGGTTTTTACGTTTTTTACAGCCTGAAAAATATTAACTATTCTGTACTAACGTTATTAATATGCATAGTGGTGTCCACTTTGATAGCTTAATTTTCATTTTTATTCATGTTGTGTTGATTTTGATTCGATACAGTTTTCTAATTGGCAAAATTCAATAAGACCGTTTCGGAGGAGTACGGTAACTAACATGATATGAAAATGTTATATATTAGATAAGGTAAAAATGCTATTAATATACTGAAACACGCTAAACGTTCTGGACGAACAAAAAATATAAATGGCACATGAGAAACGGTTCGTGAAAAATAAGCGATACAAAAGCATTGCCTATCAAATAAGTGTCTATTCAAATATTGCCGTGATTTTCTTTTGTTTATAGAGTCGTTACTAAAATGTGTACGGAATGTTCACGGCTTTGCGTTCAAATAAAAGTTACACAGTACATCTTTATTGTGTTACTCGGTATAATCCTTTGATGGCCACGGTTGCTATACGAATATTATTTGTGTTTTGATATTTCTTTTTAGTTTCACACACTCAGCCAAGATGTGTGAGCAGCATTTGCAGAATCCATTTTTTTTTAAATTTATTCGAAGGCGCTTCAATAACAATGGTGGGTTGACGTTTCTTGACTCTGACGCAACTCCAGGCTCTCTTGGCGTGCAGCGTTGGAACGGAGAAGATCCACGATCATAGGAGGATTTAGATCCGTTCGCATCGCGCCCAAGCAAGACGTGTTGCGGTGGAGTGTCACTGTGTCCCAATTAATTATAAAGTGCTGATCATAATTCTGTTCATATTTGTGAAAATAATAATCGTACATTGTTATTTATCTTCAATGTGTGGCTTTAATTCTCCTCGCCCGCCTTCCCACGATAGCTCAGCACGATGAATACAAAATTGACTGATAACGACCACGTGCCGTTATATTTATTTTCATATTTTCTAATCCTGTTTACTTATGTAGTTTCCTTAAAATATAATTTTGTAATAAAATATTTCTACACGTGATGACGTGTTCCGAGGCTGAAGTTTCAAAACCACACTCTAACTCAAACCCTCATATATATAGGAAAAGGTGTATACTAGCCATTCACAACACAGAATTTCTATAGCGTGGGTGTTTGTACTAAAAACAGTGAGTTAAAAATAAGAGATTTTTCATTTTCAATAAATTAAATAACTTTATTAATAAAACTGAGATGTAACGAATTTAATAATATAAAATTTAAATATAAATTTAATACATAAATATAAATTGTGTTGGATTAACATAGATCAGGCAAAATTATTTATGTATTTGAATCTGTCTGACACACTAATATGTACAGATAAATAAGGACATCCTGTGATATTATTTAGCCACGCCACAGATGTATATATACATAAAATTATTTAATTAAATTATAGTTACATATATAGTTGTTATGTATTATGGCATTGTTTAAAGGCCAAACAAAACAATAATAAAATTAAAATAGGAACTTAATGAACATAATTAAAAAATCAACTCGATTTCGCGTTAAGTTCCTGAACACTGAGACTTAAGCAGCAAATTAAAAGAAAAATGTTACATTTGTTTTTCTGTTTTAAAAATGTTTTGATAAACAATGTGGCTTCAATTAGCCCGTTGTAATTACTAGGGTGAAGCTACGGACGCGGTCGACTCACCGACATTTGCTTCAACAAGATTGATTACTCCACTGAAGGCAATCGGAGACAATGTATTGATATTTCAATGAAATAGATGTTTATATTAAAATTAACGCTACTAAGCTATCGAACAACCTTTTTTGATAAATGAGAACTGATATATGATACTTAAATTTTCATCTATGATCATAAAATATGGATCCCATATTCAAGTCTCAAAGTCTTAAAAAAGGCTGTGCTGTTATAATGTGAGACGTGGCAGGTGACTTAATAAGTCGCCACGATTCTAAGTTAACCGCTGCCTACACCGGATTCTTGCTTCAAGAATCTTCAAGTTCTCAGTGCAAGTTTTGGTACGCTGTCCGGAAAACACTATTACCAAGTAATTTACTACCAAAGCGAATGTGGAACTGGATTGGCTATCTGAGAGTTACCAAGCAGACGCTTGGCTGAAATCCTCAAGGCTGGTGACGTATTGCAGAGGAGGCGAAGGGAGCCACTTAGACTTGGAGGTAATACGCGAAGCGTCATATGAAGCGCTATGGAATTTTGCTGTAGATGCACTCTACCTCATTAAAGGGACAAAGGATCTTAAGTTATGTTTCAATACTTAGGTGCGGTTTCGACTATATAACATTTATTCGAAAAGGTGTTAAGTACAATCGATATGTTTATCTAGTTGCTATTTTTACATATACAAATATATTGATATTATAAACTCTATTTACAATTTCGTTGTGCTTTAATATTTATGTACTTAATTTGAATATATATTCATATGTTAGTTTTATCACATTATTACAATTATACGAATGTTATACTTAAGCGTATTGTATACAATAGCAACGAATGACATATGACAATTTACATTTGACGGTTGACAGAATGTTTCTGGAGGGCTGAGTATGGCCAGCGAGTCGCGACAGCTAAAAACGCGGGAAATAGAATAAAAAGACAGACACTAAAGATGTTGTAATAAAACAGTTTTAGTATTTTTTTGAGCCTATTAAAAGACTAAAAAAATTAACAAGGTATTGTCTTCGAGCAAAATAATTACTTGATATTTTAATATTAACAAAAACTGTCCAACAAATTCTGTTTCTAGTCGTAGAACATATCCAACGAATTAATAAATAAAAACAATTAATGAGAGTGATGCCAGATTCACCATTCATAAAAAATCGACCCTGCAAAATATTGTTCAAAACAACCCTCAAGTGTAAATTGCGATTACTAAAACCGTCATCAACATGTTATTTAATGAAAACTTTTTTGAGGACTAACTTTAATTGCCAGATTTAAAAAAAACATACATAGTAATATTAAACTGGTTAGGAGTTAAGAATCACTTAATAGTTATTTGACATCCCTTAACTGGCTGTACCAGTTTAGAGACATAACTTTGTTCCTTTTTGTGTTAAATTAACATCATCGACACAACTCCTTATCCATTTCGTTCATAGAGCACGGTGCGTCTGGCGCTGCTAAAAACAATTTTCCAGATGTGCACGCGCACAGCTGATACACTTTCTTATTTCTTGACGGCTTTGGATCTTTTGCTAGTGTTGCCTCTTTAAGGTTTTCTATAATTATATTCGGCGCATCTAGTTTTACCTAAAATTAAAACATTTAAAAATAAATCGTATTATTAAACTAAGTTTAAAATAGTAGCAAAGATTAAACTAAGATGCTTTAAAAAATATAGTTAACAGCTGAGCTTGTTTTGGTTATCTGAGTTCGGTTTATTTTGAATTCGTCTTAGATATAAGAATATTTATACACAAGTGATAATATATAAATAAGTGTAAAATATATAAAAAAAGACAGCCAATAAATATGCTCATCACCGTTTGGGGATATACTGGGGATCGAACCCGGGATTCTCAGTTCGGCATGATCGCCAACCGAGATGTTTACTCATCGTTTACAGATCTCTAAAAATTACTTCCCACAACAAACTCAGCTCTTTAAGTATATACTTTAAGGCGTTATTGTATATATGACGGTGATTACAATTGCGTATTTAATTTATTTATTGTAAAATAATGAGTAAGTACTCAAATATAACTAATCCTTATAAATCTAAAGCTTTGGCAAATACTGATGACTTTTGGCTTATCACAGTTAGAATGTCGTTCATAAATTAACGAATACAAATTGATGTGTTCGCGGGCTGTCAATTATTATGACAACCTCGTTATTGTGTTTACAGGATGTGTTAACGATTATTTTTTGATTATACCGTTTGTGCGGTAGATTTATACTGCAGTGAACAGTATAAATCTACCGCTGTCTGTATAATACTTTGGGCAACCGTAGGTGCTAACTGAATACGCATGGCAACACGTTATTTGGTGCCCGATAAAAACAAAATAACCTTTGTTTGTACTGTAATTATTCTATAATTATAATAATCATTTACAAAAAATGTTGAGAAACTGCTTGCCTTGTGTGTGTTTGAGTGTGTGATATTCAGTCGTCACGTATGAAAGATGATTAAATATTATCAACATTATTATTGTTGGAATTTTTATGTGCAAGGTTAATAAACTAAATATACTTACAGCACCGACGACCGAAACCATTTTAATATCATTATGCGAGGTTATGTCGATACTGCCCACCCTACTCTCTAAATAAATAGAGTGTGGCGCTCGTAGGTCTAATTTCCTCGTTAAAGATTCTAATCTGTAACAGGGTAAGATTTATAATTAATTTAACTTACTTTTAAATTTATGTTTAGTCAACCTGTGAATTTACAAGAAAAATCTTACTGTAAATTGGATCCCGGCGGTGCACGTATGATCGGCGCTTGGAGGGCACCACGTACGCTTACGCCGCCCGCCCCATCCACCGCTAGGGCGTCTGCAAATACTCGCACTTCCTCCTTTGACGCGTAGAAAATGTGGTTATCCCTCGCGTCTTTCACTTCGAAAACACTTCCAGTACATTCAATGGAATCTCGTTCTGAAATTAGTGATATAGGTTAAGAAGTAACTTTCAACACTAGCGATTAATTCTCAAGATTTTTTATCGTTTAAATAGGCTCAACCATTTTTGTATAATACAATTATTGAATTTATTATGACTCATATCGTTTCCGGTATAGCGTAAATTTGGAAGATCGAGTAACAGTGAAAAAGTCTTACTCAAAATCAATTTTGATTGTTCTTTATGGTCATCAGAGACGAGGACTGTGAAATTTCGATGCGAGTGTACCGTAATGGGCTGTGCTGTTTGTGATGAAATTGTTGACGCTATTAACTCATCAGTAACCCATACTTTACCATCTAATGTAATACCATCTTTAACTATTGTTATTGGTCCGATGCCGTTCTGAAAATAAAGTAGTCTTAAGAATGTAATCTCTCCTAAAATTATCAAGGTTATTTTGTTTGAAGGCACTCTTTGGCAACTTACTTCGAACTAAATTTTTTTATTGAGAATTTAATTTAAATGACATTCCTTCCAAATATATTATTTAAGCATCACCTGAGGTCCTGGGTTCGTAAGCAAAAAGAACCTTTCAATAATTGTAAAATCAAAGAATGAGCCGCCCTAAATGCTGCGGATAAGGACTTTTGTGAGACAGTCACAAACATCACGCTTAAAATACTGATAGGCGTGTTTTTGCCTCGGGCGAGGCACTATCTTCTTGGCCGAGCATTCGCATGGCGTGTCAGGCCTGGCGATGCGGCTTGGTCATTCAATACGCGGCCATTCAACAGTTCTTAATTTAAATATAGAAAATGTCTTTGAATAGTGTCTTAAAGTTTATGAAAAAAAACACTTACCTTAGTAAGTCTCAACGTACTTATAATCCACAAAGACAGGGCGATATTTAAAAATATAAGTGCTATGAGAAATAATATTATGGCATATAGTGATATACGCCTCCATCCTTTGAGTACGAAGGGAAAGCTGGTGGAACTCTCTTGAGGTGGTGGTTGCTCGTCAGTTGGTGTACACTCCCAGCCACGAACGCCTTCAGTTCTCGTGTCTTCTATTTTCATGCTGTAAAAATGTATTCTAGTTGAGCAGATTTCTATAGACTTGGCGATTTAAAGGAATGGTGGAGATTTTCTTGCCAATTCTTCTCCTCCGCTGTATGCCCTTGGGAACTGACAATAAATGAAGAGTAAAAAAAAATGTTTTTTTAATATCCATAGTTACCTATGAATAAATTTTATTTTATTTTATTTATTTTCTATTTCTTAAACCTATACAGCTTATTCCAAAAAGCTTACACAACAAAAATAGATCAACAACAAAGCCAAAACAAGGTCAAAACATACAATCGAAAATAGACAAAAAAAACACAAACAGAAAAAAAAAATATATATATATATATACATATGAAAAGCGATATTTATAAAGATATTTTTCATTTTGATTTTATGATGAAGTTCCTTTGTTTAAAAGTACACACTCAATCTTACAAGTTTAATCGACTTATTGTGTGTAATCTCGCTCGATTTGTCGATTCACAATTCAATTAGAATCAAATGGAGAATCAATGTTAGGTGCGTAATGCGTGTTAATTTATTCAGCGATGTTTAACAAAACATACTGAGTGCGAATGCCATGCAGCTTTTAAGAGCCTTTTGTTCTTTATATTCAGCGCTTGGATCGGGACTTATGTGAAACCAATATCTTCAGGTCAAGATGGAAGTTTATAGATATAGACTAGAATTCCTTAAGGGTTAAAAACTGAGAATCGTGTCGATAAAAAGCTTATTTTGGTTAACATTACCAGTTTTCCTTTTTTTTATATTACTCTCAAAGTTTCTTTATTATACTACAGATATAGTGATGATAAATGGCATGTAACATCACTCGATTTAACGACAAAGTCTCTAAAGCGTCGAAATTAATTGTCTTGCGTTGGTTTAGCTTGTATACTATACAATGATATTTTTTCTCTCCATTTAACGACTGAATTTAAAAAGTTCCATAATGTATGTAATAGTGTGTGTATTGAATCTGTATGTGAAAACAAATTAGTGTTTAATACATTAATTGTCATTTTACCTTAGTTTGTGTAAGGCTAAGAATGTCACAGCTTAAACAAATGAGACATGACCGTGACCACAATTTCTGTATAAAATTAAATTCTCATAATAAATACAGTGTATTTTTTTTATTTCGTATCTTTACTACGATTGTTTCTTTAGAGATAGGTGATGCTTCTGATATTGTCACAAGTCCTCAAATATGGCCTTTGATGCCGGTTGTCTATGTTTACATAGCAAGAATACATGCATAAATTTAGAAAAATACATAAAAAAATATTTAAAGCGTTATTTTTTTGGTATCTTTAATTTTATATTTATTATTTTATATATTTTATTCAAATTAATTTTTATATGAGAATACGACGTAATAAACTATAATGAACAGTCTCGAACTTATGAACCGAATGATTATTTTTAAATAAGCCCTGGCATGGTGCTATGTATTTTTCTTGTATTCTATCTGGATTCAATTGTATTATATTATTTCACGGCTAAGAATATTTAATTTAAGTGAACTGATTACGTCATATGACCTAAGTCGTGGTTAGCAATAATTTTCACTGAAAAAATATTATTTATTGATTTTTTTCATTACCACGTACTTGCTTGCTGGCTTCATTGCCATAAAATATGACGTCGATAATTTACGCGGTAATGAGTGATTGAAATAACTGTGTCAACTGTCAGGCATTATAAAACTAAGAATAGTTTCAACGTCTTTATGGCTATTAATGAAGACCGGATGAGTTGAATGTTGAAATTGTGGCAACTGGGGCAAGACTTCTACATATATTTGAATAAAACTTATTGTAAATGTTTGATAAAAAATAAGTCAACTGATGTGTTACAGACATTCATATCGTGCTCATTATCTATTGAACCAACCTAAAACAATTGTGTACTAGATAATTAGAACATAGAGTTGTTTCAGTTTGCGTCACAGATAAGAAATGGTCAATTTGTTGTTTGATTTGACAGATCTAGAAACTTGCATTAGTTCAAGTCTGTGCCAACCTTAAATTTGGATAATCGCGAATACGCTACTAAACCACAGACGATAATAAATTTAAAAAAAAACTTGACAATTGTCATTGACACTGTTGTCGACTAAAATTAAGTTGTATTGACTGACATTGCACTGAGTAGAGCAACGATTTGCACTCTATTTCTATTTGCGGATTGATATTTTAGTTCACAGCAGGAAAAAATACAAACGTGAATAGGTGCTCAAACATTTTTTAAAATTATTATATTATTATTAATTGTTACATGTTATAATTATATTTGTAGTAGAAAGATTTTCATCAACTAAAATCTAATAAATTTGATAAATAAACGTAACAGACTATACGAATAAATATAACTCCAAAACTATTTATAAGTCAGATTTTTACTCTGTAGAGCTTTTAGCACGGAGCTTTGTCGGTAAAGCTTCCATGCCAATACAATAGCTTACATGTACATAAATAATATACAAATTTCTAGTCTTTGTACTCTATAGTCTTTTGTAGCAAGACAATCTTGAATAGCCTACATCTAAAACTACACTGTATAATAATTACTGAACCAATATTTATATATAATGTAAATGTAAATCCATACCGCCATTTTGGTTTAATGCTGAGTGCGTGAGTACAACATGTATATACAAACTCTTTGATAGAAAGTATATAATCTTTAAATTGTTAATGTAATATTAAATACTGTACCTGAATGTCTTACTTAATTGGAGTGCTCTCGCGGGATATGACGTATTATGTTATCACTGGCCGTTTATTAACGATGCAAGCGGCTGCACCGAGCGAGCCGTGTGACGTAGACTAGATAAACTCATAGGTGCTAGAAGGAACACTTGAATCGTGAAGTAAGGCGGGCGTGCTCCAGAATATAATATCAGCAGAGTGGCCCGGCGTAGTCGTCCATGCGCCGATACAAAATGTCCAAAATAGAACTGAACGTAAATAAAATACGAGTTGGCGCCTATGTCGTTCGTGTATTTCACTATTCAATAATTTTCCAATGTCGTTAGATAATTGTTGATTACACTTTTAACTGGATTTATCACTTGACTGTGCTGATGGTGGATTCGGACTGAAGTCAGCGAGTGCGCCAGCGACTCTGACGTCATGCCAACTCGTTCTGAAGTTGTGCATTTTTAAAGAGGCGCTGTCTCGCGAGGGACGTAATTCGGATATGTTCCAGATTTAACCTGTATTATGAATTCCAGTTAACGTTATCATTAACTGGCTCTGCTCGTGTTAATATGTAAAGGCGAAGGCGTGCATGTGTGAGCTTTTTAAAAGAGTTTTTTTTACGTTTTTTAATTGTAAGTCTGATAAGTATTATTTTATAAATAATTAATAATTTTTAATGACTTTTTTTATAGGCGTGGTGAGATTTTTTACCAGTACCAGTGAAAAAGGAATTGTTTATATGAACAATAAAACTGTTATTTATGACGACAGTAATTCTAAATATTGACACTCATTTTGAGAGATATCTAGACCGTTAGGCCATAAAGTATAGAGTGACCATATATCCTTCCATTAAATTCGATTTTCAAATTGAGCATAGACAACGCTTTTTGACAGGTACCTAAATAGTTTCTATGCAATATCGTTACGGTAAAATAACATGGCGACACGGGATAGCTCTCTAGTCTTTATGAATGAATAACGATTCCAGTTATATACGGCATGACAACCGTTGTTTGTTAATTATATTTTCAAAACTTCGTTATAGTACTGTTTTGACGTTGAATATATAATAAAGTTCATTTTTAACTATTATACGAGTCTGTCGTTTATGGAAATGTGTATTTGTCTGATATGTATTATATTTGAATAAGGTTGGGAGTACCATCAAATCAAGTTTAATAAGTTTTAGTAGAGAGTAGGAGAAAATAATAAAATGATGATTATTTTCTTGATTCAAATATTTTCATTTTGTTGTCTTCCACCATAGAGATCCAGAATAAAGGATTCTCGACCACTCTGTTCTACTGAATGGCCTGGAAGCTTGCTAAACCATCGTAAGCGTGATTCAGGATTGGTTTTTTATAAAAGAGCGGTCAGCAGAAGGCACACCACAACTCACGTGGCTGGGTACTTGTTAGTACGCTGCCGGCCTTTTAGAGAAGTGGTACACTCTTGAAGACAAGTCATAAGACGTGGTACTTTTGGTTTACAAAATTTTGAATTTATTTTACACTCTATTGCACTTAAACACTAGAAGCAAATGACATTAACAGATGTTAGTACATATAAGAGCAACGGACGGCCTTATCGCTAATAAGCGATCCCTTCCAGACAACCCACACGATAAAAGAATACTTAAAATATAATAAGGCAGGTGCAGAAGGTGCGAAGTATACAAATAATAATAATAATAATACATAAACAAAACACAACATACATTTAAATAAGAAAAAACGAAAAATATGCTAATTTAAATCTAGAATTAGATTTAGTGTCAGTAATGAAATCTGCGACCTCGTTGCACTAAGCTAACTGCTCCTAATAAAATAAAAGATTAACAAAATACATTTGAATGATGTCTACAGAGCGATTACAGGGATTTCTCCTTTGGTGCGCGGAGTTGGTTTCTTAAACATAAACTATTCCGCTCACCTCTCACATTTCTATATAGTTTTTGCTCACGTCAACCACATCCATATGAAATTGCGAATGTTTTAAAACTAATTAAACGTAAAAACAACAAATATATATATATATATATATATATATATATATATATATATATATATATTTATATATATATATATATATATAAGACTGAAGCGAATACCGGGATATCTTTGTATTGTGGTTGTTCTGTCTCTTAATGACGATTTGTCAATACGAATGTGTATAAACACACACATGTGTGTGTAATGTTATAAATTAATAATAAAAAGTATTTACTGCAAATTTAAATGATGCAAGAATTGATAAAATTTTGTATATTATCATCTAAACTAGGTCGAGTCTGTATCTTAGATGCAATTTATTTACATTGAACAAGACACCGTCTTAAGACAAGTGCTTTCATATTCAACTCAAAGTAAAACCTAAATGTAGTTCGCTAAGTAAGATATAATTTAATATACTCGTAAGTAACCTATAATATATTATTAAATAATACTAAAAAAAAATTGTAAAAGTTTAAAAATATAACAAAATCTACATCTATATATTTTATTTATTGTAAATTTTGGTTTTATTTAAAGACAACGAGTTTTCAATGCTCTCGAATATTTGTTTTAAGCTGTATTGTTAAAACTATCTTGTATTAATGTACTTAGTGGTTAAAAATTTATTTTAGTATAGACTGGGGAAGAAGAACAAAGTGGTGTCACTTTTCACACAAGTCATATGCAGTCAGTGTTATAATGCACTATGTTTATTTTTATTTTATTTTTTATGTAAGAGGAGGCAAACGAGCAGGCGGGTCATTTCGAGTGATATGTCAACCGCCGCCCATGGACACCTGCAACGCCAGGAGTTAATTATTTACATGAGGAACGCTCTTTTTTTGAAATATGTGCGTTTTCTACTTTTTCACACCTTTATAATCTTTTTTTTCAACGCATATAATTTAGCTGTAATTTTTCTCTCTCTTACAATAAAAAAGAGAGTACATAAGCGCCCGATAGAAAAATGAAAATACATATCGTTGATACATATAATATATGTCTATAGTGTATAATGGTTTTAATATATATTTGACATTATCTTAGTTACTACTAAAGTATAAGATACTTCTACTCTTCTACTCGACTCTACTACTATCGAATATCTTAGCTGATATAACTTATGAAATAATAACAAAATTATTAAAGGTATGAACTATGTAAAAACTAAAAATAAATTTCAAACAAAGGAACACGTGAAAGCTTTTTCGGTACATTTACGTGAAAATTCACGTAAATTCAATTCTCATATTGTCGACTGGACTGTGTCATATTTTTAATTATATACACACTTAAGTAAGCAAACTTTAATTCTATCTAAACAATGACATACTGTATGTACAGTTTGTATAATATATCTGTAAGGAAGTTTTAGCAAAAGCGTTTAGTATCAGAATATTTTGTTCCAGCTAAGCATGGCTTCAAAAAGCGTATTGGGATCATTACCAAAAATATCAACCAAGCCGAGGTTTTTGCTTCTTCTCAGTTTGGTCGCGTACGAACAGGCGTGGAATCACATAGATTTAAGACGATTCAAAATACACGGTGTAAGTTGAGGCTACACCTGATGAACTTATTGAGTTTATTGATTGAATATTCCGCAGTGGTAAAGGATACTGTAACCTTTAAAGAAAACAATATTATTAGAAATAAATAGAACCTTTGGAGTATGTTTGTTTATCACACAAAATAATACGTATATGTTATTTTAATTGTCAGTAGCACAATTTTGTATTAATTGTTTATTTTAAAAGCTATCGAGTTTCTTGCCGGTTCTTCTCGGTAGATAAGCCTTCCGAACCCGTGGTAGTGTAAAAATTGACGATTCAAAAGTGTCTTTATAAAGACCTACTTGAATAAAGATATTTTGAGTTTGAGTTTATAAATCTGCAGACTACTTTTATTAATGTTTATTTATCGTTTGGTTATTTAATGCTCGAAGAATGGTATTAAAATACTCAAACTATATAATTCAAATTCAATTCAAAATGTAATCACAATAAAAAAAACCATACATTTTGCATAAAAATTCTTGAATTTTATTTATTGTATAATAAATTAAAATCTGTACTGTTATATACAAACAGATATATACAGGATTTTTCTCATCCAGAATGCTGTTTACATTGAATAAAACCATTAAGTGTTATTATACAGTATGATGCACTTTAAAAGGTTTTTCTTAAATTGATGGGTTTAGTGGTATTTCTGTGAGACAAAAGCGAAATTATGCAGCATCACGCGGGGATCAAGGGGATTGTTTCCTAAAACAGGATCGAGTAGCGACACAGACTGAATTAAGCGGATGTATACTTATGTGTCTAGGTTCTTTACAATAATGGACTGGCTAATATCATGGCGTGACCGATTTAATTAAATATCACTACTAAAAGATTAACTTTTAAATCTTTAATTGTTAAGTTACAATTTTTACTAAGGTGACCAAAGATTTCTTCTTCTTCTCTTCTTCATTTTTTTCAACTGTACCAATAATACAAATGAAACGATATTTTTAAAGTTTAAATCTCATCAGTCTTTTTATTGTTGTTATAATAACAGATGTTATAAGTATGAATTTTTTTTTAATAGTCTCATTTTCCCTGTAATTCTATTTTACCATTGAATTGGTAATTGATTGATGCCCCACGGTTTTCGGACATTACTCTTTTGTACAATTTATTGAGACTAAAATCTAAATGAATCTCGTATTAAATATACTTAAAATTTGCTTACCCAATTCGATGTTACAGTGATAGGTTCAATAAACGTCCCATGTCCCTTCACTTATCTCAAAAGTGCCTGCACACGCTCCCCAGAGGCCTACATTTATCAGCTCTATAAAACTTCGATGGGAACATTTGGTGACATCCACTCGGATTTCATATTTGGACTAGTCGTAGCCTAGTCATATACTGTTTGAATTATGCTATTTTTTTCTGTTTATTTAAAGTTATTTTAACTCAATGTGTGTTTAGATTAAGATTTGTAATGTCGTTTAAAAAAAACCAGCGCGATTTGAAACATGTCAGCCTTAAAAACTTAACAGCGTACGCAACGGAAACTCTAAATTAAAAGATGTTTAATATTTGTGACGTAGCACTGTTAGCGATATGTTTCCTTAGCTGAAACCTTAATTACGCTTACGTTCTAGTGACGGCGGAATCCTAAAGATGATAGCGGCCAGGTCAGATTGCTACATCCAACATCACAGTTTTGAGGTAGCAATAGGAAGAAATTAATTATAGAAACGCTGTAATGGTTATAGTGACTAACAATAGTTAAAAACAATTGAATAACACACTTACAATCTGTGATGACTAATTGGTCTGAAATAAAAAGTTATTATTATTATTAATTGACAATAATTTAAGGTAGAAGACAAACATCTACTTGTCTTAATAAAACAAGTGCCAAATACTGGCCTCGGAATCCCAAACACACAGACACAACAACAAGATGGCGCATAGAACCCACACGAAACGCTAGCTGTACTCTGATTGGTTAATACGAATATACGTACTTTGTTTCTTCAATGTTTTTATAATTAAATAATCAAATAGAATTATGGGTATACTGGCACAATGACCAAATTTTTTGAATTTATTCTATTGTTGTAGTTTAATTTGTTATATTATATACATGTTGTTATTTAATAATATCAAATCTACTTGTTTAAAAATCGAAAGCAACTTAATCAATTAATATACAATTAATCCATCTATGCGACACATATATGAATTGTCTGGGATATCGTTTGTTAAAAGTGTAAACAGTGACTGGGAATGGTGCGTCCGAAGCCAAAGTTCTCCATCATACCTGCATCACTTTAAAATTGAAAAACTTTTGCAATGCCTTTCTTATGGAAATAGTTCTCGTTTACGTTCGAGTGAGTTGTCATTGTGAGGATTCAGCACTGCAGTTTCATTGAAATAATAGCGCAGTTTCTTAGTTATTAAGTGGATAGAGACTTATGTTGTCGAAGTATTATTAACTTACTTTAAAATTTATATTCAACTAATGCGATGCCAATTCACAACTCATCGTATATTAGCTAGGTTTAATATTAAGAATGATTATTATTAAAGAATTATGTAGGAGCCTGGTAGTCAGTACCGGTGATTCAAGAGCTGGTGCTTTCCTTGCTCAGCGTATAAGCATCACGATACAGCGAGGAAATGGCGCCAGCAGCTGTGGGTACTCTGCCACAGGGACCAAACTTTTTAAATTTGTTTTAGATTTGTGTTTTGTTTTATTTTAAGTTACTTATATTAGTTAGGTTAATATTAAGAATATTTTGTGTTTATTTAGTAATTAAACATTTTATATAATGTTACTTGTTTAGAATGTTTATGTTTTATTAAAATTAATAAAAAAAAATCGAATATATGGCATGAAATTTTCATCGTATTAGTTGTTAAATATGTCAATGATTATGCCGTTCTCAATCGTTTCTAGGAGAAACATCAGGAAACCACAGACCAGGAATCGATGATGTCTGACATTGGCGAAGGTTGACTATAAATTTATTTCGAGTGTTTTGTAATTTTTTACATGAGATACAAAAATTTATTTTTTCTTAAAAATGAATTATCATATATATTTGTGTATACATGTATCATATAATATAAAAGGTCCTTAAAGTAATAAGTAAGTTCATTACTAATTCTATACTTTTTACTAAAATGAATGTATGTTATTCTGGTCCTTGACTGATTTTTAATTAAATACATATTTAACACCATTTAAATGCCGGTTAATATATGTGATATTTTTTTGTGAACTTTGAAAAAAAAAACATTATAAACATTGTAAAGAAATATTTAGCAGTGTACTTTACCATTTGATAAAATCTTTTTTAAGTATAGAAATACTTGAACTTATCCTTAATAGCTTTAAAACCAAAAGGTTACATATTTTTTGTAAGCATCCTGTAATAAATGGAAGCTCAAGTCCTATGTTAGAGACGTCATAGATGGCGCGTAACTCTTTACGCGCGTTATAAATTTGTTCGAACTTATAACGCGCGTAAAGATTTGATTATACGTGCTGGTGGACACGTAGCTTCAACTTCGATCATTGACTCGTTTTTTGGACAGCAAAATTCAGAGTTCGCGATAGGTTGTGTAAATCTACATGAAATATTGATACAGTTTCGCGTAAACGTGTAACGAATGTGGTAATTTGAGGCACCTGCCGGGCGCCGCGCCATTGTGCATTTCGGAATACACCTTATGTTATTTGGCTTTTAAATTATTATTATAGCTAGTGAAATTACAGTGTACCTAAACTCCGATACACGGATAACGAACTCTTTAAAGCGACGAAATCCGTTTGGCTTTGGTTGGGGCATTCTGATTTTTCACTCCATTTAACGACCCGTCTTTATATATACAGTGATATTTAGTCTTACTTTATAACTATTTCACGATTAAAACTCTGGATTGTCAGATAATTTAAAGTCTTTTGTCAACTGTTATGTTATCTCGTTCGACCGATTGTTTTTACAATCAAATTGGTGTTGGTGTGCAATTTACATTTTCTACCTTAATCTTTCAGTAAATAAACTTTGGTGCCAATAATATCTGTGAAAAATAACATTCTTATACTTGTCAGCGGGTAATTATTACAAAAAATTGATTCTACATTTACATTTACTACCATTTCCTACAAAATGCACAGTGTGTTGTTATAAAGTGTACTCTGTATATGCAAATATCAATGCGTAATGAACATAAACCCACGCGTAAGAATGTTATGCAATTTTTTTAACACATAAATTCCATGGAAACTAACTCCTTATGAAAAACAGACTACTATTTATAGAAGTTGCTATCATTCTTCAACTTATAGCTTGTGGGGTAACATACAAGACAGCAAATTAAAATACGCATCACACAAATTTTAGTTAACCTTGTTTTGTTTTGTATAGATGAAGGGGCAAACGAGCAGGAGGCACACCATAAAGATGAAGTTGCCTTATAGGCAGTGGTTCGCTTGGATTTCCAGAATATTACTCATTGTGCCACCTGGTTTACAATCGATCGATATCCACTAGCCCTGCCCCTTACTTCATAAAAACCTGGTACTTTAAACACTGGATTTTCCTGTATTAACTAAAGTTGAATCATTTATTACAGTATATATATACTAATATAACTGTAGCATATATTTTTGTATGTTGAATTCATATTTCATTACACATTACCTCGATCGATTTAGGTGTCAGACTAACTAGCTCTCACTCTGATTTCCTGTTAGTTTGTTAAAAAAATTGTACACATTCATAAGTTGGGCAAACCAGTTCGATATATTATTCCAATTCTAACATATGTCATCGGATAGCTAAATGATCAATGTGAGGTCTGAAAAATATTTTAATTAAACCAGACCTAGACTACAACTCTATAATACATCAAACTGTATATGTTTGAATCCGAACAAAACATACAGGTATATGCAAATTGAAATAAACAAAACACTCATAACTATTCCGTTTGTATTGACTGTCAATTTAATATTTTCAACAGATGAAAAATATACGTGAACGACCTTGCTTTAAAACAAGATCAGATCTAAAGGAGTAATCTATTATTGAACACAGTTTTAAAGTTAGTGAATTTTTTTTATTTTGGATTGTATTCATGCGAATTTAAACAGTTGGGTATGAAGTTGATACGTTTTTATTATACATAACCCATAATAAGCCCGTGCTTTACTTAATTATACATCAGTGTGTTCCCATATTTGTTGATGACTTTGGTTTTGTATCGTGTCTGAATTCAATCTAGAGATAATTAAGATATTTTAGCTTCGCTGCATGGTGGTTGCTCTTTACAATCGAAACTTCTAGATACGACTGGTAGTGACGGTGAGTTTATCAGTTCTCCTTGCTTTGACAGGAACTGGTGTTAAATGTTAATATAGAATCAATTTTGTGTAATTACTTTCCGCTGACAAGTATAAGAATGTTATTTTTCACAGATATTATTGGCACCAAAGTTTATTTACCGAAAGACTAAGGTAGAAAATGTAAATTGCACACCAACTGTTGGCATACGTTGCGCCCATTTTGGCAAGATTTGATTGTAAAAAACAATCGGTCGAACGAGATAACATAACAGTTGACAAAAGACTTTAAATTATCTGACAATCCAGATTTTTAATCGTGAAATAGTTTTAAAGTAAAAGGCTTAATATCACTGTATATATAAGGATATAAACACGAAAAGCGTACAATCGAATTAGCTATATTAAATAACCTAAATATTTTTATAAGGAAGTGTAAGAAGTGTCCTAAATCAACACTAGCCAGGTGAAACATATGAAAATCGCAAATAAGTCAGAAACAAATAGATATTACATTTCAGTGGATTTATATATTTTTAGAAGCTGGCTAGTGATTTGCCACCTTTTCAAAAATAGTTCTCTTTTCTTGAGTTTAATAATTGCTCTGGAAATGTAGGAGTTTCGTAGGAATTCTTGCCAGTTCTTCTCGTCCGCTCTACGCCCTTTATTTGGGAACTGGCAGTAAATAAAGTGTTTTTTTTTTTTAACTTTTTTTTGACCTAAGTGAATAAAGATAATTATGATTTTGATACATATACGGACAGCAGGTATGAAACCTGCTGTCCGTCACTTAATGTTTTGAGGAATATATTTATTTATTTATTTACACTTTGTTGCACTAAAACAGTAGAAGCTGATTAGTCTTATCACTAATAAGCGTTCTCCTCTAGGCAACCCACGAAATAAAAGAATACTTATAATACAATTGGACTGGTGCAAGAGGTGAGAACATATATACATATATCATATTATGTATTTACTTATATGTAATTTGGAGAGTTTAAACTCTATATCAGAGTCGTTACCCTCAGAGAAGAGAAGTATAGAACGTATAGTAAATAGGGTAATCAGACAATATCTTTTTTATTAACAAATAGAACCTCTTTTTATATTTTATAGAAACAGTAGTATCCAGGAAACGAGTAAATATATACATAAGTAAATGTTAGTTTCAACTCAAATATCTATATAATAGATGGTCTTTTAAGCGTTTTTAAAAGATAGAGTAACAACACAAGTCCACGAGAGACACCGAAAGCGCAGTCTTATAACGGCTGCGTTATCGACCCTTTAATATATTGACAGTATACTTCAACCATTTTCAAGTACTAAAAGGCCGGCAACGCACTAGCTCCCAGCCACGGGTGTGTCACCTTAATGGTGTGCATCCTGCTCGTTTGCCACCTCACAGAGTAAATTTAAAAGACAAATACTAAACTTAGATTTTTAAATGTGTTCGTGTGTTCACAACCATTTAGAGGTTATGTGTACAATTATAGTCCTTACATTACAATCTTATCGTATCTAATAACCGCGGGACGTATAAAAAGCGTAGCAAAACTGCAATCATCTAATGAATGCTTCCGGGCAGATAGCCATCGATTAAATGGTCTCTTTATTGCTGGGAAAGGCGCTCCCTTTATGAGCACGAGATATCATTCAGATACAATAATGCCCATATAAACGATTGATTTGTTAATTTAATAATAATAATGTTTATTGTTCAAAAATAAGTTTACACACACTCTTTCATCTAACACATGTTAATATAGCTTAAGTAGAAGTATATACGAGTTGGTAAAGTCATTCGGGTAATTTGGTTTGCTATAGTAAGTTTAGATTTGATAAATGTATAAGTGTAGTTTTGAATAGTTGAAGGTTTAGGGGCTGGTACGGGTTTTTTAAAATATTTATGACGGCTTAATTAAAGCGTGTTATATACGATGATGTAAATGTCCCTATCTCAAAAATCGCTTTAAATTCATGGTCCCCTATGACTACAACCTGCGCGCTTCCATCAGACATATCCTCAAAATTCCACCCCACCACTCCTCCTTTGATCCTTCTTTAGCTTTGATTTGAATACAAAATCTTAGGATTAAGAGTCAGTTCCAACCAATAAACCTATTATAATTATTTTCTGGAATCGAAGCGATCAAAAAATCACAATTATTTGAAAATCTAGTGTATCATCATATATCTGATAAGCATTTATATTTTTATCTAAAACCTCCATATAGTCTATATAACATCTATAATTAATACCCAATACAGTTTAATAAGACAATGTTGAATTACATCCGGTAAACGAAGCTAGATGCTCAAGATAGGTACAATTTATCGCCTGCATATCCTTTCAGCGGGTAGATAATGACCGCAGTTAAACGTTTAAGCACGGTATAACTGCTGTCGGAGCCGTTACAGTATTATGAATGCCCCCGGCACACCTTTGTTGCTTCTTCGACGACTTGTTTTGAGTATACATAACGGTCTATGACATAGTGAAAACTATAGTTTCGTGTCCATGACCTGGACTCAAGAAAAAGACTGGCTACACAGATGAATACCACAAAAGCATATGACGCGAGTGAGTGTAGTCAAAATGTCATTTACATTAATTATGATAGAAAAAGTTTCTATTTGATCGAGGCCAGCAACGTGCCTAGTGTCTATGGGCATTACATTTTTGGTGAGACGAATGTTCGTTGGCCATCTATAAAAAAAAATCAATTACGATTGCGTGTTCCATTTTCAAATACGCCGAGATTCGTAATCGGTCGTATATCGCCACAGTACGATAACATTGAAGGTACAAAGCCACTCCTCTAATGAGTATAGCTGTATGTAGAAACGCTCATTAAATTAAGCGAATAATACCCACATTTAAGATACATATATATTTAGTTTCCTTGAAAGGCTTTTATGCGTCGAATGCGTGGCAGCGCGCCACGAGTAATTAGCAAGAATTTCCTTCCGTTTTCCCAGTCAGTGCGCCCCGCCCTTAGACCATGTGCGCATTTTCTTTGTACGGAACGTTATGAAATATTAAAAAGATTTCTCTCATAATTATATGTGAAATTATTTTATATGTGTATATTATAAATCAATGAGAGATGTTAAGCGAGTGTTGTGCTAAATACGATACTATATTCTGTTGCTAAAATTAATTAATTCATAAAATAAATAATAATTTCTAAATTTACAAAACCAAGTTATTAAAGCTGGAGATCGAGATTTTTTTATCTTGGAAAAATATTATAAAAGTGTACAAATATACGAACAAAGAATTTATTCCATAGACATTCGTAAATAACCTATGTTTTATGTCCAAAAACACGCCTATATTTCTCCCAAATTTTCAGAAAACATGTCACTTTCCCATGAAGAAGCGAGACAGCGGTAGATAATTTCAAGGTAGAATGGTAATAACAAAACGCCCAAACAAATGTTTTAAATTCGTAATATTCCTAATGATAGGGACCCATACATTATATTAAATCACGGATAGCGTAATAAAAACACTAATTCTATTAAGAATAATTCACTCTTTGTGAGTGAAATTGATCTAATTTAAAAAGGACGCCCTCAGTTCATATTCAAATCATTCTTTAAATTCCTCATAATCCATCCAATTCGGGATCGGGGGTACGAGTCGGAGTAATCGAGGCTTCAAGCGGATTTTATGTCTCATAGTGTCTTCAACTGGCTGATACACGTGGCTCTGTTTGAATATATCAAGTCAGCACTTAGAAACCAATTAAAATTACAATTTATTTCTCATGATAGATTCACATAACACAAATCCATTTCTTAGTATAATGTTATTACGTTAAATCAAAACTTAATTAATTAAAAAAAAAACTTTACTAGACACAACGCGTAGACAAATCGCTCATGATGGGCGCTCTGATATCCAGTAATGGCTTTCAAAAAATGGCTCACAAATGACAAGAATGGGCCTGTGAAAAACATCCCGGAGTGGCATTCCCAACAGCATTCTCAAAGCATAGAGGAGCACTTAAAAATCGATTTAAAAAGGCCCATAGACCGTTCGTGTATATGTTTTGATAGTACGCGTTATTTTAACCTCTTAACAACAAGCAAATCTACGATCCACAAAGATTTAAAGTTTTACATAACTTTACAAGCTACAATACAAATAACAAACAATATAAAAATTGAGAACCCGACGCGTTTTCAAGTATCTACGACAATTGATTTTTGTTGCACATACACATATTAAGTTTACAAACATAATCCCGCAGTCGACAGTGTAAATGTTTCCCGTTAAAAAAACTCATTACAGGCGTTAACTGCACCGCGGACGAGTGGCGTCTTTGAAGGCCCGCGCCGCTACGCCGTATTATGCCAGATTATACCAGCTTCCATACAAATGAAATCTCACTTAAACCACTGCAATTTCGGAACGAGAAAATAAGGCTCAAATGTTGTTTTACTCTCGCACTTTTGGGGTCTTTTCAATTTTCCGTTTAGTTTTGTTTTTTTAATATCTTAATTACACGAAAAATTCATATAATTGTAAATAAGAATTTCTTTATAAGTGAAAGCACAACCTTGATGGTTGGCCTCAGGACCTCGGATTTCCATGTTTTAAATCACGATCTGTTAGTTCCAAGACATGCCGGTTACCACAATGTAGCAAGTGAACCATTTAACACTGTTTTTAAATAAGATCTAATTTAATTATTTCAGTATCTCTGTAGAACTGTAGAAAAAAAGTAATACGTAAGGTTCTTGCTACGTAAGGTTTAGTGGTAAATGTGGGAATATTTGCTTTGCTTTGCCCTCGGAGATTACTCTTGCGGTTCGCCCTATTAGCGCTATTGAACTTCAAATCATGAAACTACATTATATGTGCATCAATTTCTATGTATATAATATTATATGTAGATGTTGTACATTATGTTTTTAACTAATGCATATTTAACTGAAAGATATGTTGATAAGAAATAATTGAGGCGAGATAATATACAATGATTAATAACTATAACATTAAAACTAAATACATACTTATATATATACTCGTATGTAAATGCTCGTTTCGCTGTACAAGGCCAAATGTCTTCTACGAGAAAAATAAAAAAAAAACTAATTTAACATAACAAAATAAATATATAATCGTAAAAATGACTATTTTTTTAGAAGCATTTCGTAAACAAAAAGCGCGTAAATATCCGCGAATTGCAATGACTTTTTAATCAAGATCTATGCGTTGTTGGTGCTCCACAACCGACTCGTATAGATGCAGATGAGGTAGCTATTTGTCTTGCCTGATCGGGGCTTGATTAAACAATGAAGCATTTAGTACTCTATCTTATGGATAATTGTATTTGGTTTGCATATATAAATAATATGTATAAAAAATACAATACGATATATTTAAAAATGTAGGCATTTTATAATTTATGATATACGAGAAAGAAAGACACACACACACGGGAGATACAACAACACAATAGGTCAATACAACATATTACAAAAATAAGAATACATACATAAATATAACAGTATTTTAAAATATAAACTTAAAAATACATATTACATTGTTGCAAAGGCCGCGGGTGAGCGCCAAATATTATATATGTTTGGGTACTTAACACCCAAACAAATTCATAACATATAAGTCGATTTGCAAATGGAAGTACCTGATTGATCGGTATGAAAACCATTGACCCAACTGAGTAGTCATACCCTTACGAGGACTACCAACGTATGGTAGATCTCTTTTTTCATATGATACAATGTTCAACTTTAAAGTTATTTTTTAATTTACGCAACCTTGACTTCTGGCGTTCCACAAATGTCCGTTTTTAAAGCAGTTTCTGCTGCGCACCACTCCTATGCCTCCTGGCGTTGCAAGTATCCATGGGTGGCAGTTAGCATCACTCAGTGACCCTGCTAGTTTGCCTCCTTATTAAAAAAAAGCCTTAGCCAACATACACATAAACACAAACTATACAAAAACATACAATATATTTTTAAATAAACTCCAAACACATATGTTATATATCCGTAAACACTTGTCCGGTAAAAGGTTGTCAGAAAAAATGCCACCTTCCGGTAAAAAGGCAAGAAAGCTGTTCATCTATCACACAAATCGAGTTCTATAGTGCTTAATTTAGTATTTTGACATTGACACTTCTTAGATGAAAGACATACTACGTAATTTATGCCATATTGATGTTCACAGTGATTAGGATAGATAAATGACGGACATTACTTATAATGAATGTTTAGGTGGTCGTAATCGCGCCGCGCAAAGTGTTGCCACCATTACTTGACAGCTGACGTTGCCCAGATTGCCATTTATCTATAACACGTCCAAAAAGTATTTAAGCTGGATTCGAGTAGTTCTTTTTTTGAATCATCCTTAATATTAACATTAATATATTGATATAATACGATACTAGAAGGCTTATGTTCTGTATAGAATCAAACTCAAACTCAAAATATCTTTATTCAAGTTGGTCTTTCTATAGACACTTTTGAATCGTGAATTTTTACAATTGTATCAACGATCATATATGTACGACAATAACGTACTTCTTAAAATATAATTTATTTTGAAATCGAAGGCAGAATTAAAAGGCATCCAATCTAAAATAGACAGGTCTGAGAAGACCCACAAGAAACTCTGTTTTGCAAATGACATTCCCAAGATTTTTATAGTTTTAATATTTTTATTATTTATTTTACACTTTATCGCACTTAAACACTAGAAGCAAATGACATTAACAGATGTTAGTACATATAAGAGCAACGGGCGGCCTTATCGCTAATAAGCGATCTCTTCCAGACAACCCACACGATAAAAGAATACTTAATATATAATAAGACAGGTGCAAAGGGTGCGAAGTATACAAAAAATAATACTTTTTTTACACTTAAAGTCTCGCTTTAATTTTTGCTATTGAATTGAATTAAATTTTTTTATTGAATTCATTGTTCAAAAAGCATTAAGTCTATATAAAACCACGCAGCGAAGTATTTCATATGTTTTTAAATATATTTTAAATATTCGAGAGATTCACAGTCGTTGGCATATTTTGATAGGTGTGCCTATGTAGGAGTCACAATTTCCTGCACTTAACAACACAGGAAGCAATTTTGACGACTCATCAACGATCGACACCCAATGCTGTCTCCAATAAATTTTACCTTTAATACATCGATGTTAATTTCCCTTATTAACATCAATCATTTTATAACTAAAAGCTTTTAGTTATAAAATATAGTCTGAATCTCTTCTTTTAAAGAACTTTCTTGTATAATAAACTAGCATAATCGCATAGAAGGGTAAACTATATGTCTAATATTATTTTAAGTATTACAAGTATTTATTTATAAGAGCCAGCCATGGAATTGTGGCTCTTTTGGTCGAGATGTTTACCGAAATGGTAAATGTAATGACGATTCAAAAGTGTCTTTATGACTTCCATGAATAGAGATATTTTTAGTTTGAATAATGTTTACCATTCATTAGACAGAGCGGTCGTGATCATGAAGTCTCAGCGGACTGGCAAGCTAAAATTACGCCTCACTGTGGCCTACCATGATTCTCGTCTCGCCGACAGCACTCGTACACCGGCCCACTGCGGACTTGATCTGGCCAGTCCAGCGTCTGCTAGATCTACAGCGCGATCTTTAGCCCTCCACTATCTCTTGGACTACTAGACGTTCAATAGGGTTACTGCCACGCCTGGAAATGTGTCCGAAGAAAGAGAGTATGCGAGATTTTTATAGTAGAATATGTTAATAAATAAAGTTTATTATACGAGTATGCACGACCGGGAATCGTACAGGTGACCTCTCGGGTTCCTCATGATGCTATATCATGAGAACTATCCAAAGGGATCGCGAACTTACATTTAACTTTGGTACGTCTTAATAATCTTACCAACAGCTTTTTAGTCCAGTTAAATACAAAATAGTGGGTTGGCTAAAAGTCATTATTAGAGATAAGTCCGTCCGTTGCTTTCATATGTACTAACAATTACTTACACCTAATATATGTGTAATGAAGTGTGTGTGTGTGAACTATGTATGTACTATTTTAAGATATGATAGTGCGCTATATTAGTTGTAATGGTAATAATTTCTGTACTAGCAACGTAACTTTAAATATTCAGCAAATTGTAAGCGCAAAGAATTTCAAGTGTAACTTGTAAAGTCTAAATCGTCGGTTCATTCCGAGATGCAACCGTTCGTCATCAAAGTTTCGGAATTGTGGCCATCTGCCGCCCGCCTCGCCGCTCTCAGATTACGGAGCTTCGTTTAATCGTTTCATTAATACGCAAATCGTTTTATTGCTTCGTCTCCTAATCACTTTGATTTTATTATCGAATTTAGTGTGTCTGTTCGCATATAGCCTGTGGTTGTCTATAAGCGTGAGTTACTCTCTTCGTCATATATAATAGGCCTAAAGTATGTTCACGATTGAGTTTTAAAAGGATGTGTATGCATTTCCGCCAACCGGAAATGGAGGATGCTCGGCCAGTCGAAACAGCTGACAGGCCGGCCCCAGTGGTTCGAGAAGACGGGCAGAGCTTCGTTATTCAGTATGACGATATTAATTGCAGTTGCAGATCGTAGATGTCGCTATTTTTAGTTTTTTTTACTTTAGTTGATTTATGATAAATGCTGTATTGTATGTGTAAACATTTTTTACTGATATATAAATAAAATATTATACGTTAAGTCTATTAAATGGATGGATTACGCTTTACGAAGCATAAATTATTATATTTACAAAATTGTTTCTTAATAAATGTGATATTATTTGTACTTAAACAGTTATTATTGGCCATAAATAGCCTCTTCATAACCTTCAAAGCTTATGGACACTACGTGTTCCTGAAAAACGCTTCATAAATCAACACGAAATTAACCATTGTATTTTTCCTTACCATAATAATAATTTATTCCTTAGTATGCCGTAAGATACTTCACCTTTTGGTATGCCAAAAATATCTTTATACACATATGTAACTATGGTACACTTATGCATCGTCAAAAAAAATAATAACTTAATTGTTTTTGACTCTACATTTACTGCCAGTTCCCAAATCAAGGGCGTAGACCGGACGAGAAGAACTGGCATGAAACTCTCCGCCACTTCTTTAAATCGCCAAGCATCTTTCAAAGTACGATTGTAAAGATCTACAACCATTACACCATGCACCAGCCAATGCGTCAATATCTATATTAGATAAAAACAATAAAAAAAACCTTTACTATAGCGAAATAGGAGCACACATTTACGTTATAATGAGAACGACCAGCAAACACACAGTACACCGTGACTCAACCGGGAAAAAATATTCGCTAAGGCATTGTATATTATTAACTTGCATAGTGATTTTAATATAGTATAAATGATATTTATGGTAATTAATTAGTATAATAAGTCCAGTTTGACCTTTCATATGCAAGATTGCTTAATTGTAAATTTTACATTAAACTGCAGGCTTTTTTCACCGAGACTTGCATTCGAAAATGATACTCGTGCCCAGTGCCATTCCTTCTGATTGGATTAGATTCGTAGAGCGGAGTCGACATCAAACGTGATACTACGTGACCACTTTCTGAATGTTACAATCGTGACATGATTGCATATTTTTATCTACTCACGAGATTGTAAGATAAGATGCATCATGTATGGTTTTTTTTTTATATTATCATGCCATCAGTCTCTCTAAGAGCGGATGCGCTTAAATGCAGTGTGAGATGATGTAGGAGCATCTTCCATATTTTTATTTACTCGTTCCCAGTCATTGGTAAAGCTAATGTCCTGCGTCACTTCAGTCAATGCATCATGTATAATAAGTAAATATACTTGCATTATGATAACAACCTCGCACTGTACAAAACTGACACTACCAGACAAATATTGGGTTTCTTGTAGTGAACGTGCTCTTCGTTGGGTTCATTCCTTGTTATCGCACTCCTCTGCAGCTTTATTTAAGAGCGACTATTGTTTTCACATGTGTTTGAGACAGTGGTGGCTCATCAACCTACTTCCTTGCTATTAATTTTCTGTTTGTCATTCATGTAGTTGCTTATTTTCTTGTGTTTTCAGTGACACTTATTATTTAACACCGAACGTACCTGAGACGACGAAGTAATTATTTCAAAGACGGGTTTATATATTGTAAAAACTTTTACAGCTTAAATATTACAATAGCATTTCTGTCGATTCGAGTCTAAAATCTAAAACGGTAATTATCGGCTAGTATTACCGAAAGAGTTTTTATTCAACTATATAAACTAAGTATTACAAAGACAAATACAAAAATATTTATAAAATATTGACTGTTATGCTATTATAAGAATCGTTGGAACACTGTGATCCTCTTACCTTGAAAGTCTCAATTTCCAATACTATCAACTTGTACAAGGTGAAATGAAATTCACTTAATTCAATGCAGCACTTAGCTGTTCCTAGAGTCTCCGAGTCTAAGATATTTTTCATTGTTAATAAAGGGGATATTGTTGTTGTATAGACTAGTCTCGTTTCAAACATACTAATATCAAAAATAACAAAGATCTGTCTCTACTGATGATAGTAAAGGTTATTTTTTAGGACTATATTTATTTATTGCACCTAAACACAAGAAGCAAATGACGTTAACAGATGTTAGTACATATAAGAGCAACGGGCGGCCTTATCGCTAATAAGCGATCTCTTCCAGACATCCCACAATATATAGTATAGTAAATGCGAAGCAAGCAGCAGAGGCCGCGGTGCCCACCCTGTATCAAGTCATCCGAATCTGCAGGGATGAGATCTGACTCGAACTGTCAAAGTCAGCGCGTGCTTCGTCCTCCCGTCTTATTTCTAAGCTTCAATATTATTATTCTATATAATACATTTTTATGTTATAAGAATAATGGATTGGCTGATAGTTTTGCCTGATCAAATAATAAATCGTGTGGGTCCTTTTGAAACTGCACTAATATCCACATCTCATTACACGTTACTTTGAAGAATTATGACTTGGCAAAGTCCCTTATTGGAAATACCTCCGGCCTGAAATATTGCTATGTCGTGAAGAGGTAAATTTTCTAATTAGAAATTCTTTAGTAAACTTTATTAAGTTTTTACTGCAACGTATCTAATGAAATACCATCGTTTGTGAGCGAAGGTTTTGGGACAGTGACGAACTATCTTTATTAAATATTCTTGCATTATTCAAGGTCTGACAGTATGCTTGATTACCTTGGTCTTAATAAATTACAGCTTTATTAACACATAACATACTAATTAATAAAATCATATTGTATTGACGATCCTTTGTATAAATTTAAAAAAAAAGCAAACGACGTAAATAAATATCGGATCGGAAATAGATTTTATACACACAATAAACACAAATAATTACCTAACGTACTATAAGTTAATAAACAAAACAAACCAAAAAACTAAAACAAAATTAAATAGTGTGGTCCTTGTGGCAGAGTACCCATAATGCTGGCATTTCCTCGCTGTATCACGATACTTATACGCTGAGCGAGAAAAGCACCAGCTCTTTTATCACCGGTACTGACTACCAGGCGCCTACTTAATTCTTTAATAATAAACATTCTTAATATTAACCTAGCTAATGCCTGATGAATTGTGAATTGGCATCGCAGTTTTGGTTGAAACAATGTGTTTCGTGTGGGTTCTTCATTGATCTTTTAAAAAGTTTTAGTGACGTTCAAAAATTGTTTTTAACAAACCTACTTGTAAAAGAATTTTCGACTTTTATGAACCTTTTAGATTAAGAGTATATAGTTTTACCTCAAGTTTTTTATTCAACTGACGTAGTCAACTGATGTCAGCTCACGTGTATTTAAAACAAAATATAACCTATAACTATTCTATATTTAATCCAGTATGAATTCTTATATTGTGGGACAATTTTCAGTTAGACTTTTATTACGATTACCTAAGTATTGAATTATAAAAACATCGTGATAGCGTTCGAAATATTGGGTTATGCAAGTTTTAATTGCAATATTTTTTGTATAAAGTGTATTAAAATTTATTATTACTATTGTTGTACAAGTTTCTTTCAGCTTTTAAAATGCTAATATCAAATCAAACATTATCTGTCACCTACAAACAATTAATCAATGATGAATAATTTCATAATAATTATCATTTTCTATACAATATAGGGTTACAACCTTGTGACCTCTATTGATGGTCTCATATACAAGACTATTCTGGTATTGGCCTAATTTATCTATTAAATCTGTCCCCAAACATCTCATGTGCTAAATATATTAACAAATAACTTATAAGATAATAAAGCAAGGTATACACACAAAACAATTATATGGAAATTTAAAACATTTAAGAGATAAAACATATAAGACATAAATGCGAACATTCAAGATTTTAAGGCTTTTTTGTTATTTAAAATGCCTCCACAAAAGGTAAGCAGGGACTCGGCAAAATCATCAACCGAGTCGCCCACATTCACAATACTATTGTAAAGTCGACTTTATAGATATAAAAATCAGCCTTAAGACCTAATTGCCTTTACAAGCAAGTGTTGATTGCGCATAAAAAGAAGGCTTTCTAACAGTGTTAATATATAAAATAAATAATTTATTTAATATAAAAGACAATAATTTTATTGTGTTCATATCTGTTAAATTTCTAAGTGGTATATGTTACTGATGTTCTAAAGTTAATTTGAGTTAGACAAAATATTGAAATTGATATTCCTTGAAATATACTTGTTTGTTCACCTCGTCGTGGAAGCCATTTCTTTATGAGTTATGGATAAGGTGGGACCGGGTCGTATTTGCTATTTTTGTTTGCATCTGCGGTATGAATAATATATCGTTTTACTGATATTATTAATACATCTACTTCACTGACTAATCAAATAAAGGTTTGTAAATTATAATTTTAACGCTCAGTTTAAAAAAGTATGAATATATATATGAATAATACTTAGTGACACTTTAGTGACTTATGTTTCAATGAAGGTGTATTATTCTGCTATATTTACCTGACTTAAATACAACCTTACTAAACTTAAAGGCCGGCAACTCACTTCTAAGCCTCCTGGCGTTGCATGTTTGTTTGCCGCCTGTTATATTAAAAATATACTATACAAGGACGTATTCTATACATACACGTGACGTAGCACTAACTAAAATAATTCAAGTTGGTCTTTATAAAGACACTTTTAAGTCGTCAATTATTACACTATCACCGGTCCGGATGACAATTATCTACTTAGTTGCTCTTTTAAAATAAATATTTCATACAAAATTTTTTGGAGGGAGGGCAAACGAGCAGAGGTGCGTTGCCGGCCTTTAAAGGAAAATTAGGAAATGGAGGCGTTGGAGAAGAGGACGGGGGAGAGGAAAGGATTGGCACCGGAAGATCTCACTCACCGAACGAAGCGCGAGTACAAAGTAATGAACAAAGTCCAATTGTATCACTTTATGCCGGTTTTCTGTGAGAGAGTGGTATTTCTCCGGCCGTGCCTGCCCATTCGGCTGAAACTCTATGTAACAGCGTGGGCACTCCCACTCAAAATGTTACTTACATGATGATATTTCGAGTTTGAGTTTCGGTCGAACCACAGATTTCAAGCCCACATTGATTACAATCATAGATGTCACCAATGAAATGTTCAAGACAATTAAATCGCATGCCCCGTTTGGCACTCCGCCGATTTTCATCAGCAAATTATGACGTTCAATTCCAATAGTTTTTAAGTAGGTACTAACTGCTGAATTGGTATACTTTAAAATAACTACTGTACGTTAAGGAAAATGATTTTAGTTCTCACACTTTATGTGTGAGAGTTGTTTGCATCGCTTTTTTATTAACCGTGGTTCACTCTACGTTCTCTCAAAGTAGCGAAGCCTTAAAGCCCGCAATTATCATTGTGTACCTGGCTGACAGCTTTGAGAAAATCCGACTAACTTAAACCTCTACATCCAACTCGTAGGATTCCTTAAGTCACTCCTAACTGAAATGGAAACGATAAAAATTAAAGAAAACTTGTGAAAGGAATGTGTTCGCATATGAACCTCGACACTTTACGCTTATACAATAGTTATATGCCAGTGACAGTAGTTATAAAGTAGTTAGTAGTTAAAACTAATCCTACAATACCAGCGAATTACAAAGTATTAATAACATAAAAATTGAAGATTATTTAAAATATATAATAGGAGAAAGTAAGGCACTAACAAGTTTTATCACCAAAAAGTATTTGTTGAAAAGTAACCATAAATTATAGAGCGAAAGATATTTAAAAATGGGACTTAATAGAAATCCTACGGAATCTATATACAATACCCTAATATGAAAGACGACGTTAAACGTTATACCGCATAAAATTGCAAAGCATTCAACTAAAATTTAATTAAACCTATTGAAAATGGCTTGTGATTAATATTGCCACTTTATTGGACGGAAGCTGCGTTGTATCTTCAACAAAGATATCTTAAAGAAACGAAATAATTTAGTTCTTTGTCTTTGCGCTATTGGGCGTGCCGGGAGCTACTGCATTAATCGGCACAAAGACGATTGTTAGTCTTGTTTTTAACTCTGAAGTTTAATTTATGTTATTACAGTTTCATATTGAAATATTTCTTATAACATATTGTGTATAGAACTGGTAACTTATTGTATGGGCTTAAAATATATTTACGCTATAGCGTGCGCTAGTCACGAAAGTGAACAGTTAAGGCTACGCTCTAAGGTAAGCTCTAAGCTAAGCACGTCAACAAGCAGTAAGGCCTCCCGGCCAAGAGGGAGGCCTATAAAACTTTAGATTATATACGGAACCCTCATGGTACCAATAAGTCCTTCAAGAAGAGAGCGTAGACATTCTAAAAAAGCCGCCAACGCACTCTCGAGCCTCCGATTAGTGTTAACGAATGGCAATTCTCTCATAAATGACATACAAAATAATAATAAATGTTTTTTTTTTGGATGTTTACTAAATACCGGTAATGTCTCTGCTAGAATGCAAACGCGACTCCAGTAGTCTCCATATACCGAATCGTGAGTTACACCCGACGAGTGTTTTCGTGGGTGTGGCTCACCGGACCTCTGAGTAGATTGAGATTTTAATTGGTCATACTCAAAGTCAAGTCAGTTTATTAGACGATGATTAAATAAAGTTCGGCTGCGTCTCCTAACTTAACAAACTCAGGTTTTGAAATTGAAACATATATATGATATATATTTATAAATATATTTGTAAAGAAAACTTAAAATTACAACTTAACGAATGTAAATCATTCTGTATGCGAGCAATCTTTCAAAACGGTTGCAGACGTCGCGCGCCAATAATGTGTACGCGTAGCGCATCACCCTATACTTATATATTACTCCAAATTCGTTACCCAGACAATTGAGGATACATCTGACAGTAATCTTCATAATAAACCTAAACTGTATCTAATTAAAAATGGATAATAATAATTAATACAATAATGAAAAATGTAATTCGATCGATTCCAAATTTGTTTTGCCGTTAGATGTTAAGTCTAGTTTGAGGCGGCCGGGGGACAAGTTGAAGTTAAGCTTTTATTGACCTCCACATATGTACCAAAATTAAAGTTCCAGTCTCTAATAAATACCTAAGCCTTAAACTGTAATACTTCAGTGGTCTAGTTTTAGAAAACATGGGATATGTGGCAGTAATATAATAATACTGTGTGGACGACAACGCGAAGTGCATACAACTGAAAGCTCTGAGTGAATCACATGAGATCTGTTCTATCTCATCCAGCGGACGAACAATTTCTGTTTCAAAGCACTTCAAGAAAATCTGTTTATAGTTTAAATTGCTTTGTTAGCACTATTTAACGTTGAGTAGGTTAAATTTCTGTTGAAATAATGTCAATGATTTTAATATATGTTTTTAGGTCAGAGATTATTTCAAAAACTTATATATAACATTTCCGTGTCACAATGTTAGTTAATGACTATGTTAGTGATTATTTTTACGAAGTTTTCAGTAACTCAAACTCAAAATATCTGTATTTTAATGTGCGCTGTTTTAACTACAGTGTACATATGTACATAATAGTCATAAAAATATTAAAATATATTATATTAATAAAGTGTTTCATCTTTCTGTCTAATGTTGTAACTGTAAATGAAATTATATCATACTACTATTTAAACAATGAAATTTAACAATGAATTTGTTTTTTTGGTGTATGAAGTCATCTTTTAAGTATTGAATACAAAAAATTTATAACATAAGCATTTAATGGATTACAATATGCTTATTTTCTATTCACAACATCATCGACTTCAATATAAACTAGTCAATGTTGGATTTGTTATCAGCCCCGTGAAATGTCACTGTATTGTGATGTTGCATTTCCAATAAAACCTCTTTTCTATAATCAGTAATTTTAATTATTTAATTTCATAATATAGTAAGATTCATTTTTAGAATTCAAACCCCGGTACAGAACACGCTCGCTCATTATCAATTGTCAATTGTCATTTGGTCAATTGTCATTCTGTCAATTGTCTTTGGGAAATAGAGGTCTACGCCACATCTTTGTAATCCCCTATAAAGAACGATTTAACCGTAAATGACAATTGTCGAATTGTGATCCGTGTGTCGGCATTTATTGCATAGCACGTCTGCAATTTGCATACGTTTGCATATTAAGTACCAACACTGTCAGTTTGAAGCCACTTTAATTGAATAGTTCGATTTATGCTTATTAGTTTATCTTTTTGGATCATTTATTTATTTGAAAATATTGCCTACACAGTATATAATCCGATAAACATCGCAAATAATTAAAGACATTCTGAAAAAGCTGAGCTATTTACCAGAAGTCACACTTCTAGATTTACCATAGATTCTGTAACAGTTGTTTTACAGTTAGTCATAGTGACAGTGCCGTGATGTCTGTCACGATCAGTGATTAAGCGCTTCTGCGCTTCTGCATTATTATGAATAATTTTGTAAACTGTGCATTCTAGCACTTACAACCAAGATTATTTAAATTTAGCTCAGTTTTATTCTAGTCAAAAATTATAGTTACACAATAATTTCGATATCAGTACGTCATAGTAGAACTAACGTTCGCGTGGAAGCCGCGTTAGTTTATTTTTATTGAGAAACTTGGGGCAAACAGTCTTGCATGGAGCCCAGAACTATAGCTACAACATTAAAGTGATTAAAACTAACATCTTTATCCCCATTTACTATAGAAGAGGAGGTAAACGAGCAAGAGCACACCATAAAGGTGAAGTCGCCGCTCATAGACACTCACGTGGCTTGGAGCTTGTATTATACCATATTTAAAAAATAAACATAACGGCTGCGTACGAAAAAATAGTTAAATGTGGAGGTGATCCTCATATTGTATATACTGAATATAAATCTTAAATTAAAAAATATAGTATAAAACATTACTACATTATGAACGATAAGCATGAGCGATTATTTCATAACACTGTGTGAAATATGGTGTCGTAAGGCTGAAATTGAATATGTTACTTAGTATGCATTGTACGGGCGAGACGTGTCCCGATCGGCCGACTTGGCTCACGTTCGCCCAATTGTTTTCTGACGACATGTATCATTCCTCAAATCAGATTTTACGATTTGTATGTGTCGTTATCGTAGACGAATGCGATTTCCTATGTAACAGGAGGCAAACGGTTTCGTCGAGTGAAGTGCCAACCGCCGCCCATGGACACCTGCAAGGCCATGCTTACAAGTGCGTTGCCGGCCTTTAAGGGAGAGGTTTTCTTGAAGGCACCCAAGTCGTAGCGGTGCGGAAATACGGTTATCTAGTTTAACAGCTGAGTAACCCATAGATTACGCTGACGTCGGGGCTAACTTACCGATATTTAAATTATACGTATGTTAAGTATTTATTAAGTATTTAATTTACTTAATTACAAACAATAAATATTTTTTTCCCTTATGGTAAGAGACAAAATAATTTGATAAACATTCATATTAAACGCATTGAGTTGAGACTCGGTTGAAAATATATTTATAACACACGTAGGTAAAATTAGTTATTTTGTCATCATGACGTATGATCAAAGGAGTTTTTTGTTTGAAATCCCCGCATCCGACTTCCGGTTGCCATAATAACCCTTCGCTGTAAACGCAGTGGGAACGATTTCGCGAATGACAATGTTCCGCGGATTGCGACTTTAGTATTCATGAGAATGGCTGAGACGGTGACATTTACAATTTTTGGTTCATTAAAATTTCATTTCGAGAGTGGGGAAGTTTTTTTTTGATACAACATTGAGATTAAATGTGTTATCTGGATAAAATATGAGTCTTGCTTTTCGTCAATCTGTATTGTTATGAAGTTGACAGGTTGACAATTGACACTGAATTATTATTGATAAACTTTAACTACTGTTTTTAAATAAATTGACGTTAGATTTGACAGAATAGTTAATTGAAACACTTAATAAAAAAGCTTTATCCAAAACCAAAGTAAAACCTAATAACTATCACTAACAATATATATTAATGTTACGGACAACGAGCATGGTAATTTGTAATAGGCAAAGGCGAAGACGGCAACCAGATGTTCAAGAAACTAATGGTCAGCGGGGTGCGGGCGCGACGGGTCACGGAACCATTTTGGAGTTTTAAGTTTTGAATTATAAAAAGATAGATAGATTTACACAGCCGTTCCGGACGGACGTTAGTGAATAAGCTTGTGTTAGTGAATCAGCTGGTGTAATCTGTATGGCACCCACTAACGTTTGATAAATAAAAAGGGAACGTGTTAATTAATACCGCTTCGAGTTTTATTGAACCATCCGTAATAATTAGAATAATAATCAAAAATAAAAACATAGTGTACCAAAGGCGGGTTATATATAGCAATATATACATATATAAATATAGTGCATCTATATAGAAAGTCCTATACATTGAATTCAGAACTGAGGTTTGTTATATACAATTATTTTGTTTCTAAGTAAACCGCAAATATATTGGAAAAGGCTTAACATATAATTAAGTTACCAATACATGATCGATAGTTACAAACTTTGTACCATCTGATACTGTGAAGGCATTCGACATTTAAATTGATGGATGACCATAAACTATAGTGTTTCAAAATTTTTTAAAACGTCTACCGTCATTACAACGATACGCTCTTTTTAAAAATCAATATGTTTTTATTACTAACGAAGTACTTAAATCTCAATTAAAGCTGAATAAATGTTGCAATAAATAACAATAATTATTCAATAAATTTAAATAACGGGGTTAATTAGAAAATTAATAAACAATGCTAAAAGCTCGCGAGTGCTTTTAAAAGTGCAAACTTATGAGCACAGACCTGTATGACTGAGAAGTATTGTGTTTTTACATTCCTGAGGTGGGGTCTGTGACTGATTGCATTTTAAAGAAGCTTAGCCTTAAAGTTGACATCTAACAAGAATCCTGTCTTAAATTATAGAGAAAAGGATTAAGCCTTAAAAACATACCCTGGGCTTCTTTAATAAAGTTTCAGTTTATTCATAAAATCTCATAATATATTATTAACTGCGCTGAATAATCCAGTAATTGAACTTTGTAGAAACACTTTGCACTACCTTTGTCTGATGACGACAGTTATTCAAGTTCCTCTAACAATATTATAGTGAATAATTACGTGATTACTGTTAACATAAAGGGATTAATCTAGTTGTTGACTGATATTTTATGTATTAAGCTTAAATGAAAAGCTTCACTTGTTATTAAGAAAAAAATATTGTTTGTTTGGACGTTGTTAAAATTGGAAATTAATAGAATGTATTGGTTCTTCTTATGAAGCATTAATGCAAGGAAAGCAATATAATATGTATCCAAGAAAGGATCGCAGAATGTTAGTGTTGATGGATTTTATGCAATTTTCAGTATCTATCACTTCCAGCAACCCCCGTCCGGAGGGATTAACTTCAATCTTTTCGCAATACTTACATAGGCTACGAGATTCGTAGCGACTTACCTCGTTCGAATTTACATTTGCTACGAATCGCAACACTACGATGGTAGTGAAGTTGATTTTGTAATTATTGAGAGTTTTATTTCTTCGAAAATCTATGTAATTAGTTTAAATTATACATAATCATATCAATACACTATATAATAAAAAATAAAGAGTACAATACAAGATATATCAATTATACACAATCATATAGACGAAGACGAAACCGAATATTTTTCCTCCCTGAAAGCAGAAGTGAGCTATCGTTGTGCAAGAAGAGATGCTCCTGCGTTGTTATTACGCTCTGAATTCTTATTTGAAATACACTTATAATATAAAATAGTCGATTTTATTATGGAGCCAGAGGGCGCGCTTACATATCTATATCTATATATATATATATATATATATATATAAATATTTTTGCGTATGTATATTGTTTTAGAGTTTTACCGAAATACAACGAAGCAGACATAAGAAAAAGGTTACTTTGATGCAAAAGATAAACAATCGGTGTTCAATCATTCTGTCTTCTAATGAATATATCAAACTTTAAAAAAAAATTAAAGCACTGTTTACCAAAGTTAGTTAAGTTTTGTTTTGTTATATTCTAGGGGTTTTTTGTATAGTTACCACAAATAGATAAAAAATAAGGTAAAAACATAGAACCGGAAATAGAATCTAAGATCAAAAAAACAATAACAACAAAAAAAAAACACGCACAGAAAAAAATATATATATACATATGAACAAGTGGAGTATATTATGTGAAGAACGAGCATCTAAGTGTGTGTGTGTGTATCAGTGTGTGCAATGGTGTTGCTGTGTGAGTGAGTGTGCGAGGTTGAGTCTTTATATTAGGGTTCCCTGAGATCGCGACAAATTATGATTAACTTCCACTCTAAGTTATATTATTACATTGATAACTCAAATGTATGTTATTATTTTATAACGTTTAAGTTTCTAGAAGAGGACTCCATGTAGTCTGTATGTTGTGATATTCGTGAAACGTGAATAGAATAAATTTTTGGTCATAGAAACGATTTTCAATTTCACGACTCAATCTTTGTGTGCTCGGGGTGAATATATAAAAGGGCATTCGTTGGTGTCAACAGAGTGTAATGGTTTCGTGTTGGCGTTTGATCTATGCGTTTCCAATCCACGTTGATTCGATTCAAATGTAATTAGTAAAATATGGGCCGTTTATCAAAATCTATTTATCTGTTTATTTACGGCCGAAGCCAAAAAACACATACATGTTTTTAACTTAAATCTAACAACCTCTCATATTCGTCCACTATCATTCCTAACGCTGTCATAAAAATGTCACATTCTGGTGCAGAGCAGATCAGACGCGGAATTGGGCTTTGCCGGCGGAGGCTTGTTCGAAGCCGTACCACAGCCAGCAATGGATGCCTCCTGAGCCGGTAAAAATTATCAGGGGCATGTAATCTTAGCAATGATTGCAGAATATTACTGCAATCATCTTCCAGGCAAACTTCACTAAGGCAATTTCCCTACGCCGGTTTAGGTCATTATACCCTAAAAAGCCTTATAAGAAAGCAGTCGGATAATAACTATAATTTCTTCGGTAAAAAATAGAAATTTCTTTTGTACCCTCTCCAGCATCTGGACATACTTCTGTTAAATCTGTTTATTGAGTAAGGTACATACATAGGACCATTTCGAAATGGCTTAAATCTAAGTGATTCTACGCTCGTAAGACCAAAGAAGCTTTTTTGTAGCAAGGCTTATGATACCTAATTCATTCCCAAACTTTTTCATCATCAAAATTATCAGATAATCGGACATATACAGACAATAATTAATATTCATATATACTTTCTCGATTTAGACAAATTTTTGAGTACCTCTTCTGCGTTCAGGTGTGATTTAGAATCTAAATTGAAATCACTGTTATTAGTTATTTCTGTGTAATATATAGAGTAGAAGTACTGAGTACAAGTCCAAAAGCCTATTTTGCCCAAATTATAACAATAAACAAAACGTCAACGACGAAATAGTCTTGTATGTTAGTACTATAGCTTAATAGTATATTACAGCGATTAATATGGGCCATTAAAAATGCGTTGGAAACAAATAAAATGTCAAAGAATGAATAAGTGGAGCGTTGCCGTACGGTTCGGGCGACTTTTGACAAATTATGAAAGGACGTGGTGTTAGGGGAACTCATTATTTGGATGATTGATGATTGATCGTTTTGATAACATACGATATGTTTTCTTATTCTTCCCTTTGCTGAGATTAAATCTTTTGAATGTTTTTTGTACTGTTATGTTGTTAAGAGTCAATGTTAATAACACTTTATTCAGTAAGGTACGGCTATTTGGACTTTGTTCAATTTGTACTCGCGTTTCGTTCGGTGAGTGAGATCTTCCGGTGCCCATCCTTTCCCCTCCCCCGTCCTCTTCCCCTACCCCCCCATTTCCTAATTTTCCTTTAAAGGCCGGCAACGCACTCACGAGCTCCCGGCCGCGTGAGTGTCTATGGGCGGCGACTTCACCTTTATGATGGGCCTCCTGAACGTTTGCCCCCTCTTCTATAAAAAAAAAGAAGCAGTCAAGAAACGCCTGTTTGCATTTATATATTCGATATCTTATTAAAGGGAATGAGTTCGTGTATTAACATTTTATTTAAGACGCTGGTGTGTTTTCTGAAATGCATTTTTACAAAAATCCAATATTATTAAAAAAAATGCTGCAAATTATTTAAAACTAGTATCAATTACATTTTATGATATAACTACCTGCGAGCGGGAAGCAATTAACATCTATAATTAATGTGTTTCCATAAAAATACAGGAAAGCATTTGTCAAAAGTATCACAAACTGTTATTAAACTCTCCTAATGTTTGTCGTAACTTTTAAATCGATTGTCCAAAATGTCCGATAATCATGATTGATATCTGAGCATTATTTAAAAACAAAGTTCATAATCGACACAATACACCTCTGAGTCCACTGTGAACATAAATAATGCACATCAACCTTTGGAAAGAGACAGAAGAGTTTTTGTACAGGGAGAGAACATATCAGTCTCGGCATACAGACAGAGACACCTTTATCTCTGTGTGAATTGTTCATGAGTCGAAACAAATGTACGAATTTCATTCTTATAATTCATTAATATTAAATCAAATCATTATGTGAATAAAGTTATTTTAGGTAAGTTAAATAGTTATAAAAAAATTTGACTCAAAGACATTTAGTGCCAGTTCCCAAAGGCGTAGAACACACGAGAAGAATTGGCAAGAAACTCTCCGCCACTCCTTTAAATCGCACGCATGTTCTACAGTAAGGTAGAAAAATTATTGATTGTCGATGACTATCCTGAAAATCCTTTTCACACATATAAATAAAGAAATTCCATCTCATCATCACATAGTTAGCAGACAAACCAATAGACTTATTTAGTTTTTTATGTAAATAGATTTATGACTTTTTGAACAAAAACCAAACACAGCAACGCCTCGAATCGAACTGTCTAACATTTAAACACCTTATAATATGAAAATTTGACGTGTTTAATAACTCATATAAGGGTTTTTTTAATCATAAAGGGGAAGTCGCCGCCCATAGACACTCACGTGGGTCAGCTCGTGAGTCCGTTGCCGGCCTTTAAGCGTAGTGGTACTCTTTTATCTTGAAGGACCCCAATTATAGGCTCTTTACCAACGTGGCAAGCTACTGCTTCCATTACATAGTTGTATGTTAAGAGATGTCTCACCAAACGCGCAATGGAACGTCGGACATCGAAGTGATACGGGTGAACTTTTTCTGTCTAGATGTCCAAAGATAAAATTCGGCTTATAATGCTCTTTAAAAGCATTTAACAATGCATACGTCTGCACGCCACAAATTGAAAACATTAAGCTATTTTTAGCGGTTGCAAAACGGTAATTTGCCGCATAGGATAAATGCTGTTTTGTAGTGAATAAGGCTGTAGCAATTAGCGAGGCAAATGCGACGCAGGTGACTTTTCTTTAACTACACTCGTAGTCCAATAATTTACAAGTTCAAATATACTTTGCGCGCTTTTAGTTTAAAGTATTACTATAATTACTTTGGTACGTTTAAAACATTTAATGCAATTTAATGAAATCGTGTTTATTTAAATGAAACACCATTTATAAATGGATCTGATGTGGTTTAAGGGTGGTTTTTTTGATGTGAAGTAACCGCAGACTATAAATGTGAGTTAAGTCATTGATGGTCAAACAAAGCAATGTGGATACGTCTTTATTAACTCTTGAATAATTTAAATATTCGTTTTTTCGATCACGTATAAAAATGAATATACAAAAAATCAACCTAACTCACAGTGAAATTAAATATAATAATAAATATACGTTATAAAAACACATTTCATTTGTATTTTTTTTTTTCAATAAATGTTTTCCCACGTTGAGTTTTCTTCAACCATCGATTATTGTATTCATTGATTGTTTGCCTGCATAGAACTAACGTTCGGGAAATCTCGTCACTCCCACGGGAAATCTACGTAACAATTACATCTCACAGGAAAACGTTGAGAAAAATATTACAATTAATTTCAACAACTATTATTATTTGTATTAACAGTAGGCACAATTTTGTGCAATGCATGTGTTAAATATTTTGTAAAGAAATGATTCTATTCACTATTGTATTAATATATGTTTACCGGATTAAAACGATTTACTGATAAGGACTTCTATTATGAATATTTAAACGTGAAATCCCCAAGGATTGAGCCCCTTTGAGCGTGAGGCTGTGAGTTTCAAAACAATATGATATTATCGCATCTTCCTAATAAGATTTACCTCAATGTTAATGTGCAACCGTCCATTATTTTGTGGTATTATTAAAGCCGTTCACATTTCATAGCTATGACGTATAAAAATAACAACACATATTTAAGGCCGAAGCCAAAAAACACACACAAAAAAAATATAATTAAATTAATCTTAAATCTAATCAACGGCGCACATTCTTCCCCTATCATTCTTATACAATACATAAATACCAAAAAATGTCACATTCTGGTGTATAGTTAAGAAATCGAATAATTGGGGTGATCTCGGAATGGGGCTTTGCTGGCGGAGGTTCGTGCGAGAGTGAACCTCAGCCAGAAATGGATGCATCTTGAGCCGGAAAAGAAATCACAGACTTGTTATCTTAACAATGACTGTGTTATATGTATATTAATATGGTACATATTAATATACTGATGTTCCATATAGTAAGACGATGTGATATAATGTATAATCATATCTTTAAATATGATTATACGTTAATTTGTTAAAACCTCTTTTGTGAAATAAATTCATTAGAACCTCTTTTTTGTTAAATGAATTGATTAGAAGCATTTTTGAATAATGTTCAATAGCTTTTGTTATTTCGGTGGTAAGTGGCCATTCTGGGTCCGATTGGCAAACGAGATAAACGTAAGTGTTATTCCTTGATTGTATTTTTGTAAAATTATTATTAAAAAGTTACTTTTAGTAAATATAACTGTTATGACAATGATTACTGTGTTTTGTTGATATTGCAAATTATATATGTATTATAATCCTGACAATAGATAATGAAGCATAATATATAATGATGCAATGACAAATACAAGTACTTAATAGTTAATTAATATAGACAATAGTACAACTATTAGACAAAATATATGTAACGCTAACAACTGCATTATTGCATTCAGTTTCGCCTCTGATATTTTTCCAGAGAGACTAGCATCCTGTACATATTCACGATTTCTATTTTGGTTGAAATACCGGATCTATATATGTCGATTCACTTATAAGTATGTTTTTTATGAATAGAGTTTTACAAGAATATTACCCCAATGTTATAACAATCGCGTTCTCTAACCTTTAGTGAAAAAAAATGATTAATTATTTCCATGCCCTCCTCAAAACACCGTCTTATCCAAAATACTTCCGTCATTTTCCAACTCGATGGCGATAAAAGAAATTCAACGAAAATGAATATTAATTATGGATAGAAAAGATTTAGTTATTGTTTTGTTAAAGGAGTTGTCTTGCGTTATATTTGAGGTGCACAAATGAATTAAAAGCGGTTCGGGCATTTACATTTTTTTTAAATAATTACCACAGGTAATTATACACTATAGATATATATGATAAGTTGATTCAATTCACTTAATGTAAACTCTTTGGTTGCGTGACCTTTGGGGTAACACTTTATTGCTGGCCGGTGGTAAATAAAAACAAATCATGGCCACAGATAATGTCCTTCAAATTAAATATTTAAAAATCGAATTCGGTGTACGTGTTTTAAAATGGTCAGTTAAAACAAGCATTCATTTAATGATTTTAAGTATTGCTGCTGGCTTTTTTTGCCAAATTGTTTAATTATATAAATATATTGAACATTATAATATATAAGTCATATCAGTTTAAGTGATATCTCTTGCTTCAAAACAAAAATCGTACAATCTAAACGAATTAATTAGTTTGGCTAGTATTTTTATACTAGTAAGTATACGCGTATGACACGTTTTTACTATCTAGTATATCATACATGCTATTGTGGTGCTGTGTAGGGCAGTGATTGAATCAACTCACGTGCTTTTAACAAGGCCACTAAAAGCGAAGCTATAAACGAGTATTAACGCCGAAACCTACAATGCACTTTCCTTTATGGTGTAAATAAAGTCTCGATACTGGATAGAAAAGCTAATAGAATATAGATAATAATAGTATGTATCTACAAGCCTTGTCCAGTAACAGTCATAGAATAAAAATAGTTTCAGGTAACTTTTACCTGTTTCATGTGATGTGGTATTTTACGTACGTTCATCAAAGGCCGGCAACGTATCACGAGCCATCTGTTAGTGCCATTTTTCTTCTATAGAAAATCGAACCTATTAGAAAAAGTTCTGATAATTAGCTGAACTATTCAACTTTATTATGTTATGTAAACAAGAAAATCAAACCAAATATGGTGCCTGGTCCAGAACTATTATAATTGCTTGTTTTCAAACATGGTGTTTGGAGGTTGTAGTAAAATTGAAGTGTCCCCGCTTGAAATGCGGCAAAAGGCGTCAAAGGCTCCATTCACATTCATCGGCACGTAACGCCATCAGCCGCCGTAAAATTTAAAAGGATTGCGTCCATGTAAGGGAATAAATAAATTTCTCTATTCGGCTTTGAAGTTGCCGGCTTTTGTTTAATAAAACTTTGTTTGGCTTCGACAGTGCAAGCTGTGTACATCCGTTTTTTTTTTTCAATTTAAATTTCTCCTGCCATTCGCAGGCTGGAAGAATCCACGAGAATTCACGCTGCAAGGTAGTTCCCACCCATCTCTGGGGACTGGAGTTTAAATGGACCTATTTTTACATATATTTTTAAAAATACGATAGGATATTTTATTGGGGTCAAAACACAGGTATCTTGTGAGAATTACCTTCTAAAAAGCAAAGGAATTGTAATATATGAAATGAATTGAATTAAAGATATTGCATAATTAGCCAGTTCCACAATAAAGGAGGAGCGGACAATAAGAACTGGCAATAAACTCTCCGCCAATCCTTTAAATGGCCAAGCATGTTCCGATAAATATCATAGTCAAAATCGAAATACATATTTTTTAAGAGACATGAGGCAAACGGATCACCACAGATTTTTTTTGTTGTATTGGTAAGCCTGTGGTGTGTGACTTTGACAATTTAGTCTGTGGCTCATGGCGTCAACCGCGTTTTGTTTTCCCGCCACTTCCACGAATCAGCTACAACAGGTTAATCATTTAAATTATAAATATGTATGTGTAAATATTAATCAAGAGTGTTATTATAAATGGTGCTCGTGCTCATATTTCATTATAAAATAAAATGTTTAAATATAATATTTATTTATTTTACACTTTATCGCACTTAAACACTAGAAGCAAAAACAGATGTTAGTACATATAAGAGCAACGGGCGGCCTTATCGCTAAAAAGCGGTCTCTTCCAGACAACCCACACGATAAAAGAATACTTAAAAATAATAAGACAGGTGCAAAGGGTGCGAAGTATACAAAATAATAATAATAATACAGAAACTAAACACAACATACATTAAAATAAGAAAAACCGAAAAATATGCTAATTTAAATCTAGAATTATAAATAATTATGTATATAATGGTTAAAGTTAATATTATATGTAAATGTAACTGCTGTTAGTGCAATTAAAAATCACGTTACGTTGAAAACAAAATGAAAAACGAATTACAAATTGATCGTAAATCGGATTCAACAATGTTCTATTGAAATTTATTACGAAAAGTTCGGACACCGCGAATCGCAACAGTCCTCAGAGAAAGCTTAAAGTTTCACTGAAGCTTTTACGTCCCCCTTTTGGCTGATCAACGTAAATTATTCCCGTAGAAGGAATCTCCAAGGGCCGGATGATAAGGGGCCGCTTAATGCTCGCATCACTCTTAAAAGTTAAACGGGAATGTTAATTTGGAAAAAATTGTCTAATACTAGTATATGCAGAGTTTATTATATAATAAAAGTATCTCCGTAGTGTATTTTGTAAGCCGTTACGTCAGCATTTCCGACTTCACGTTTACCAGTAATTGTAAAAACAACACTTCGCCGATATTTGCAAGGTTTTATTTTCAGCCATCATTCAGTTATAATGCATCCGTCTTTTTTATTGCTGGCAATATGTCCGCACCTGTTTTTCTTTCACGGACTAAGGATGACATTTCACAGCGTAATAAACTTGTAAGTATTCAACCTATGTTTTTAAACTTATAGTGGGACAATTAAATGATGCCTGAACTTAATTATTCCAGTTATTTTAGTACTAATTGTTGTAGTTGCGCCGATATATAAGACAGTTAAAAAAAATACTTATTTTGTATTCGATGTGCAGCAAAACGGTCTGGTATCATAGGAACGGTCTTAATAGAGGTTGGAAAGCGATATAAGTGCTTCAGCTTTCGCTCAGTAGAAGCAGATTCTAAGCAATTGAAGACGATATAGCAACACCATAGCAGTCCGAAGATAGATAATGTGTCTATCCAGAAATACTATGCCAAAAACAGATTGAAATCCTTCATTTGGAATCTTATCGAAAACTAAGAGAGGCTTACTGAACAAAATACTAACTATTTTTAAGTCAAGTGAGTCAAGACACATCATGTATTTCATACAAACCGTATAGTCTAGTGTAGATTATATAACATTCAATTTGTATTATTGTATCACATAATATAAAAGGTAGGTTAAATAACTGAGCGTTACGGAACTGCTTACAGACTAAATTGACTTTGTACGGGAGAGAAGTAAAATTAATCAAAAAATCAATTTAAAAAAAAAGCTAAAATATTGTATTATTCACGAATCACTGAAATATACTTTAAGTTTATATAAAACAATTTATTACAACATCTTAAAAACATAATATGTAAACACCAAATAAATATGTCTTCTATAGATATAATTTATTAAATTCAAATAAAGCTTAACATATCTGTAATATCACTCTCGATAACATCTGTGCAATTCATAAAAGCAACATTCTAATGCGATGGTGTCTTAAATCTTTTATTCTGCTTTAACTGTTTTATGGGAGTAATTTAGCGTTGAAAGGCGTTGTAAATGATAATTAAAACCCCGTTACTACAGCTGTTACCACGCTAATTTCATTTTACTATGAAAAACCAGTCAAATGAAACTTTGGAATTTATACTGATCTTCTTCTTTATAACTCCGTTTAACCATAACTAAAATATTAAAACATTTTAGACTAGGCAGGATTAAAACGGATTTTTTTTCAAGTGTAAAATTGTTTTAACAAATATTTGTTTTAAGCGAAGAACTCGCTTCGCAACTGGAGCAGCTGATACATCCTGTTTCATGCCTTGTTAATTGTCTTTACTAATGATAATATTTAAATTATTATTTTATATCTAGGAATCTAATGACTTAGGTATTACTAGTAGAATACATATTTTACGAAGCTTCTTGAATGTGGGTAAGAGAGATGTATGCTTTTATATATCTACTAGCAGCTAGCTGATCCCGACAAACGTTTAGCTAAAAAAAATATGTCTCTAAAAATATATGTTGGCCGATTCTCAGACCTACTCAACATGTCAAAAAAATCTCAGGAGAATCAATCAACCCGTTTCGGAGGTGTACGGGAACGAACATTGTGACACGACAATTGTATATATTAGATGAACCTAAATATTAATCTAGTTATTTTATTTATTTGCACAGGCAACCAATATTCCTTGTGACAGAGTACTCATAATGCTGCAGGCATTTACCCGCTGAATTATAATGCTTATACGCAGAGCGAGAAAAGCACCAGCCAATCCTCATATTGATTACACTTACTTCAAGTGTAAACTAAATTTGCATTAAAATCGCACTAACACGGCACCACTGAGATAAAAGCCGGGCAAATCCTCGCGAGCGAATTCTTCGAGCGATGGCGAGCCGTCTTTGCCCGGTAATATAAACGGCTTAAATAGGATTTTAACCGCGAGTTGGTTGCCTTAATTAAATTGGATTTGTGAAATATACGTGGAAATTACGTGTCGATACCATTAGGGTTTATTATAACTTAAGAGCATTCCATGTCGGTGTGTCTGGTATTTTTGTTTTTATAGAAGAGGGGGCAAACGAGCAGGCAGCCCACCATAAAGGTGAAGCCGCCGCCCACACTCACGCGGCTGGTAGCTCGTGAGTGCGTTGCCGGCCTTTAAAGAAAAGGGGAGAGGGACGAGGGAAGGGGAAAAGGATGGGCACCGGAAGATCTCACTCACCGAACGAAACGCGAGTACAGAATGAACAAACTCCAACTGTATCACTTTACGCCGGTTTTCTGTGAGAGAGTGGTATTTCTCCGGCCGTGCCTGCCCATTCGGCTGAAACTCTAAGTAACAGCATGGCACTCCCACTCCCACTCCCCCAATAACTTGTTGAGTGCTCCACCAACTGAAGAAGGTTGGTATAATTATGAGCTGCTCTTTAAAACTGTTATTGAAAAGAGTTATGTTACGCATCCTTTAAGTAATAATCCATTTAAAAATACTGTTACCTATATAATTACCATCAGATACTTATTTTGTATAATATATCACATGCATTATATTATTCTCTTATTGTGTTTGTATTATATATGTAAGTATTAATTTATCTGTGGAACATGTTATAATACTTCTGTACTTTTGTCACCTAATTCTTTTATTGTGTTTGTGATGTGTCTGTTTTGTCTCCGTTAAGTGAAATAAAAATTAAACATTTATTACTTGGTTTTAAGGGATCTTTTAAATATTATTAATTAAAATATTCCTAAAAGATCGGTAACGCGCTTGTCAGTATATTAATATATACCACATTAATATACTGATGTTACATATAGTAAGACGATGTTATATATATGATGATGTATAATCATATCTTTAGATATGTGAAATAAATTCACTAGAACCTCTTTTTGGTTAAATGAATTGATTAGAAGCATTTTTCAATAATGTTCGATAGCTTTTGTTATTTCGGTGGTAAGTGGCCATTCTGGGTCCGATTGGCAAACGAGATAAACGTAAGTGTTATTCCTTGATCGTACTTTTGTAAAATTATTATTAAACAGTTACTTTTAGTAAATATAACTGTTATGACAATGATTACTGTGTTTGGTTGATATTGCTTATTATATATGTATTATAATCCTGACAATAGATAATTAAGCATAATATATAATGATGCAATGAGAAATACAAGTACTAAATAGTTAATTAATATAGACAATAGTACAACTATTAGACAAAATATATGTACCGCTAACACGCTCAAGAACTCCCAGCCATTTGTTTGTCTGTTGGCGACTTTATGGTGTGCTTCCACTGACCGAGACCTTTCCCTCTCTTCTAGAAAGAAATCTATTTTCATCGCTTTCCATTTTTTATCGCAGAATAAAAAAAGTTGCGATTCTACAATCGATATTCTATTTTTTTGAACATCTCATTGACAAAACTGAACTTTAGTTGGACGAAAACTTTTACGGTTATTACCAATCTTACAATTAACATATGAAGATATGCTCAGCAAATCATTTGAATCTTTATCGTCAAGAAAAAACAACGGTTTTTTTTCTAATTGCGGAAAACTAATTACATTGAACTTGGCTCAGCCAACTTTACCTACACCTTATAAGCTCCTGAGGGATAAGTCTACCCGATGTTTATCCCTGATTCGGAAAAATCCATCTAATCCCACAACGATCGAATCCCTATTACTCAAACGACTTTATTAATGAAAAAATCCTACAAATACATATTATTATACACTTAATGTCAAAATGCCTTTTGACCCAAAAAGGCTTTACCTTTATCTATGTTTTAATCCCATTTTGGCCTTGTTTTTGTGTAATATATAATATATGTTATTGTGCTGTATGGATTTGAGAAATAAAATATTCTAGATAAGTTTGATCTGAGGGCTGGTTTTAAATCTTAATTATTAAGGGTCATTTTAAATCTTAATAACAAGGAAGCTTATTCAAAGTATTGCGTGTGTAACCGTGTAACATAGATTATCTTATATATATACTAGCTTTCCGCCCGCGGCTTCGCCCACGTGTGATTTGGTTAAGTATATAGCGTTTCTTAATGATCTCGACTTTCTTTCACGGGCTAAAACTTGTTACAATTAGAATTATATAAAATTATGTGTTACTCAGGGATGATGTAGCTTTACAGGATCCGATGATTCAGGGAAATCGAGATAAATTTCAAATTAACTTACAGGCAATTACTTTTCTGCAAATTTTATATTCTGATAGTGATCTTCTTATGTGGATGAGCTGACGATAGAAGGTAAAACTCCTCAGCGTTAAAAGAAAATTCTTACGAAGTTATGAGTACGACATACGTACTTGTAAGGTTATTAGTTTGAAATAATCATAGGGTAAAACGTTAATGAAAGTTTGAACTGCATGGTAGTCATTACATAATGGAGCATCGAAATACCGCGATCTATTGACTATATTTGGCCTAAGTAGAAATTCTTTTAAAAAAAACTAAGACTCAACCTCGCACACTCACTTACACACACTCACACTTAAATGCTCGTATATATATATATATTTTTTTTTTCTGTTCGTGTTTTTTTTTGTTATTGTTTATTCTGATCTTAGATTATATTTCCGGTTCTATGTTTAACCATATTTTGGCTTTATTTTTATTGTGTAAACTTTTTTAGGTTTAAGAAATAAAAAAATAAAATAAATCTAGGTTGATGACGAGTTTTAGCAACGCCATCTATGGAGCACATTGTACAACACCGCGCCCGTGCACACTGCGTTATTTGTTATTTTTGTTACCTCTCATAAGTTTTAATATTAAGATTAACTTATATTAGAACATATTTAACAATATATAACTAATCAATCAATATAAGTGTTTAAAAATTTTGAAGCAGTGCCTGAAGTAAATTTTCAATTGACCATAACTTCTTTTTCTCTTAACCGATTTTGACAACGCTCCCAATTATATGTAATCCAACTGTGAAAACCGCGTTCAAATCCGTTCTGTCATCTGTCTCCTGTTGGCTGTCACCTGTCACATGTCACCTGTCACCTGTCACCTGTCACCTGTCACCTGTCACCTGTCACCTGTCACCTGTCACCTGTCACCTGTCACCTGTCACCTGTCACCTGTCACCTGTCACCTGTCACCTGTCACCTGTCACCTGTCACCTGTCACCTGTCACCTGTCACCTGTCACCTGTCACCTGTCACCTGTCACCTGTCACCTGTCACCTGTCACCTGTCACCTGTCACCTGTCACCTGTCACCTGTCACCTGTCACCTGTCACCTGTCACCTGTCACCTGTCACCTGTCACCTGTCACCTGTCACCTGTCACCTGTCACCTGTCACCTGTCACCTGTCACCTGTCACCTGTCACCTGTCACCTGTCACCTGTCACCTGTCACCTGTCACCTGTCACCTGTCACCTGTCACCTGTCACCTGTCAACTGTCACCTGTCACCTGTCACCTGTCACCTGTCACCTGTCACCTGTCACCTGTCACCTGTCACCTGTCATCTGTCACCTGTCACCTGTCACCTGTCACCTGTCATCTGTCATCTGTCACCTGTCACCTGTCATCTGTCACCTGTCACCTGTCACATGTCACCTGTCATCTGTCACCTGTCATCTGTCACCTGTCACCTGTCACCTGTCACCTGTCACCTGTCACCTGTCATCTGTCATCTGTCACCTGTCACCTGTCACCTGTCACCTGTCACCTGTCACCTGTCACCTGTCACCTGTCACCTGTCACCTGTCACCTGTCACCTGTCACCTGTCATCTGTCACCTGTCACCTGTCACCTGTCACCTGTCACCTGTCACCTGTCACCTGTCACCTGTCACCTGTCACCTGTCATCTGTCACCTGTCACCTGTCACCTGTCACCTGTCATCTGTCACCTGTCATCTGTCACCTGTCACCTGTCACCTGTCACCTGTCACCTGTCACCTGTCATCTGTCATCTGTCACCTGTCACCTGTCACCTGTCATCTGTCACCTGTCATCTGTCATCTGTCATCTGTCATCTGTCATCTGTCATCTGTCATCTGTCATCTGTCATCTGTCATCTGTCATCTGTCATCTGTCATCTGTCATCTGTCATCTGTCATCTGTCACCTGTCATCTGTCACCTGTCACCTGTCACCTGTCACCTGTCACCTGTCACCTGTCATCTGTCATCTGTCACCTGTCACCTGTCACCTGTCACCTGTCACCTGTCACCTGTCACCTGTCACCTGTCACCTGTCACCTGTCACCTGTCACCTGTCATCTGTCACCTGTCACCTGTCACCTGTCACCTGTCACCTGTCACCTGTCACCTGTCACCTGTCACCTGTCATCTGTCATCTGTCATCTGTCATCTGTCATCTGTCTCTTGTAATAAGTTAAAGCGTTTCTAAGTCGGCTTAAGTTCATATAAAAACTTTGTTGCTTCTTAGCCATCGTATAGACTAATGTTGAAAAACGTTTCTTTTTTACAAAGATGTATTTTAATTACATAAAAAAGGAGGGATAATGACTATTTTTTTAGTCCCGTAGTCAGGATCCGATGATTCAGGGAAATCGAAGGCAACTTTAAAATTAACTTACAGGCAATTATTTTCCTGACAATTTTATATTCTGATAGTCATCTTCTTATGTGGATGAGCTGATGATAGAAGGTAAAACTCCTCAGCGTTAAAAGAAAATTCTTACGAAGTTATGAGTACGACATACGTACTTGTAAGGTTATTAGTTTGAAATAATCATAGGGTAAAACGTTAATGAAAGTTTGAACTGCATGGTAGTCATTACACAATGAAGCATCTTAATACCGCGATGGATATATTTGGCCTAAGTAGAAGTTCTTTAAAAAAAAACTAAAACTCAACCTCGCACACTCACTCACACAGCAACACCATTGCACAAACTGATACACACTCACACACTAAAATGTTCGTACTACACATAGTTCCACTTGTTCATGTGTATATATATTTTTATTTATTTTTTTCTGTTCGTGTTTTTTTTTGTTATTCTTTTATCTGATCTTAGATTCTATTTCCGGTTCTATATTTTAACCTTATTTTGGCTTTATTTTTAATCTATTTTTATTGTGTAAACTTTTTTTAATAAGCTGTATAGGTTTGAGAAATAAAAAAATTAAATAAATCTAGGTTGATGACGAACTTTATCAACGCCATCTATCGAGCACATTGTTCAACACTTCAACCGCGCCCGCGCGCACTGCGTTATTTGTTATTTTACCTCTCATAAGTTTTAATATTAAGATTAACTTATATTAGAACATATTTAACAATATATAACTAATCAATCAATATAAGTGTTTAAAAATTTTGAAGCAGTGGTTGGAGTAAATTTTCAATTGACCATAACTTCTTTTTCTCTTAACCGATTTTGACAAAATAAACTTTTGACAACGCTCCCAATTATATGTAATCCAACTGTGAAAACCGCGTTCAAATCCGTTCAGTAGTTTTCAAGTTATAACGTACCAGACAGACAGACAGACAGACAAGAATCCCAAAAATTGTTTTTTTGGTTTCTATGACTCTTCTTTAATTGCCTCCTTTCAGTTTTTTGGAAAAATATTTAATGTACAGATTTTCGATTTTTACTGTCTTATTATTAGTATAGATATAGATTACAGTAGCAAATATACATAAAACATACAGGAACATAAAAAAAAATATATAAAACAAAAGGCAATCAGTTTGTACGTATGTGATATTGTTGATACGTAGTTAAGTATAATAGTAATAAGACACAACTTAAAATATACACTAGACAACGCCTGTGGTCCTCTGCTTCTTAATTTTTGGTTTAATATTTATAATAATAAACCATAAAGTGTGGTTTATTCTGATTAAAAAAAATTAAAACCTTGGCCAATTTCTTCAATCAGAGTACCCATCATGGGTTCGCATTACCTCGTTGTATCGCGATACTTACATTGAGCGAGAAAAGCACCAGCTCTTGGGTCACCCGTACTCACTACCAGGCGCCTACCTTATGCCTTAATATCATCAATATAATACTTTGAGTTTGGTACGATTCATTAACGAACAAATCCATTTATTCATATATGATATTTATTCATAATAAGTAATAACATATTAAATTTTACGTATAAATTAACAATTACCTAATTGGACGTACACTTAAAGATTGTAACAAATTTTGAACTGCTTCCAAAGATGGTAATGACTCGAGAATGCATGCATAATTTACTCGCAAAAAGGTTGTAATGTTATTTCCTAATCTCGCCGGAAACAGCCAACATAACTTGCACCGCCTTAAATATTAAAATAATTCATTTCGCACGCCCAAAACACAGTGCTATTTAGTGCTTAATTAACCTACTTAATATCAACAATATAGATTCTGTTTTTTATCCTTCAATGTTTTTTTTTGTGGAATATCTACGGCTAACTGCGTAGGCGATGTGCAAGCAAATTATATAAATGAGAATTTATTATCATAATATGTATTTATCACCTTGAATTTCATAATATTCATAGCACAGAAAAACAAGGTACACATAAGACTTCTGTATTAACAATCACAAATATTTAGTATTTAGATTATTTTAGTGTTGTAGTTTAATTTGTTTATTTTTTTTTATGTATTCAACAAATTAATATTAATATAATGTAAATATAAATTATAATAAAACAAAACACAAAACTAAAACAAATTCAAAAAGTTTGGTCCTTGTGGCAGAGTACCCACAATGCTGGCATTTTCTCGCTGTATCCCGATGCTTATACGCTGAGCGAGAAAAGCACCAGCTCTTGGATCAACGGTACTGACTACCAGGCGTCTACTTAATATTCTTCCTTAATAAGCGCCTGTGCACACAGGGTTCAAAAGTCTCTACTGTTAATTAAGAAGTGCTTAATAAATTATTTACTAACATAGATTATCATAAAAAGTATTTAAATAGAAAAAAAAGTTTTGTTAACAATGTCTATTTGAAGTAGAATAAATACTAGATACTATTTCGTAAAAAAATCATAAAATCTCAACAGAGTATGTGGCAATTTAAATAGTTATGATTAATCGTTATTAAAATTTTATTATAAAGGGATCGTATTTCTTCAAGGACTTTGCAATGTTAATTTAATCCGAGTGCTTCGTTCAAGATGGTCATAAAATAAGGATGTACATAAAATGAAATGGGCGATTCATAATGTAATTGAATATTGTTGAGTGATAGTGAATAAGGAATTTGAATTGTATTTTTAACGATCACTATTACAAAAAATACACACAAATTTTCTTTCATACATACACATACACAGAATTAAACGTAAATCTATATTCCTGTCGCAAGTTTCCATCAACCTAAACTGATCGCCACTGTATTTCCGAGCCAATACGACTCAGGGTTCATCAAACGTCACTTCTTAAAAGGACGGCGACGCACTCACGAGCAGGAGCTCGTTGTGTATGGTGACTTCACCTTTACGTTGTGCCTCTTGCTCGTTTGCCCCCTCTTATATAAAAAAAAACTTAATTCTTGTAAAAGCCTACTTGTGTTGCTAAATTTAATGTTATTCATATATGCACTACTTTTCGAATTTCCTGTCTATTCACTTCCGTTATGTATTGAATAATAACCAATAAATTATTCTGTACATTAGTATCTGCTAAAATTAGTATCATAACGTCAGCATCATAAATTCTATTGGAAATCGAGCATCAAAAATCATGCTGGTGAACGCACACCACTCCACAGATTTTGCTGTTAATATAACTCTCTATAACGACATGTGTTTGTTCATACTCTGAGTATGTTTTTAGAAATCGTTAAAATGTTCAAGCTTCGGAAATCTTGTAAAAAACCTTTTACATGTTGGATTTAGAAGACGTTGAAGGTGCACGAACTACAATAGTTTAATCTTATTCAGATGTTTTTTGTGTTAGCTGTATTCTGCGCGTTCTCTTAATAATTTTGTTTTAAAGTTAAAAGAAGACCACTTACCGATAAACAGACGAAATATTATTTGTCATAATCACGCTTATTAAAGCTATTTACTTTCTGATATTCCAACGAAATATAATCTAATAAAAGCTGTTAGAAAGTCGTTGAATTGTAACAATGCTTAAATCTTGTGTAATGGATAAACGAAATACCTATAAATAATTAATTGTTTGTTAAGTGTTAGTAAACGGAATGATTTAGTACATCGGTACCGCATAAAGAGAATGGCGGATGTGTTAACATTTCCGAGAATGTCTGACTCGGGAACAAAGCTTAGTAGTTAGTATTTGAAGCACAGTGAAGAACAAGTGATTATATCTTTTTACAACTGATGTTCCAAATTTGTCCTATAATAAAAACGAAATCTTATAAAACAACAGTTCTTGAGCAAGTTAAGGAATCCTGGAGTGCTTCAATATCTCATGTCAAATTAAAAAAAAAAGGTCATGATAAATTTTGATATAAATATTCTTTTACATAATAAATAATTCTTTTGGTTGTTTGACTTTTGTGTTTGTCGGTTTTTCAGCGGAAGAAATAAATAAATAGCACAGACATTAAGTGTTTACGTACTTTATCCCAACCACATACAGGGTTTGTTATTAACGACCGAATTCAATTTTTCAAAACAAAAAAAAAACATTTTATCTGGCGGTGCTAACGATTGAACTTATGTAAGCCATACTAATATTATAAATTCGAATGTATGTTTGTTACGCTTTTACGCTTTAACTACTAAACCGATTTCGAAGAAATTTGTTATGGAGATAGATTAAACACACTAAGAGAGACTTAAGGATAATTTGGCGTTGAAGTTTATTACACCATAAATGCAGAATTCTGTTATTCCGACATATTTTTTTAAATTCCTTATGTATTTAAAATTTAAACCATACAGAAAGTCGCAGGGCAAAAGCTACACAATAAATACATAATCCACTTGATTGAATTGAAAATTATATAATTTTCCACTAATACGTATAAAATTCAACAAAGATTGAGACTGGCACGGAACCAAACTGGCTATTCTGACACGATTTACGCTTTTACTGGAATTGACTATATTGATGGGCCATTCAATTTTCAAGAGGCCATTGGTACAATTCCATAAGATCCGGTCAAATGCTCTTCGTAATACAATGCGTACATTGGAGTCCGAACAGCGCAATTTAATAGAACTCTATTCTCTTTTACGTGTTTTTCTATAGATCTTATAAAGGCTTAGGGATATTTGGAAGCCTCGTAGCCTATTATATAAGTTAGTCTTCATAGCATTGAGCTATTTACCTACTTTCTAGGCACAAAAAAAAAATATAACATCTTATATATCTTGGTTCCCGAATTCCTCAAAATCAGCTTGACTGATTCTCGTGTAATTTTGTGAGCATATTGAGTGAGGCCTGAGAAATGGCCAACATCTATAGTTAATAACCTTTAGTGATAAGAATTGTCCACCCTTCACACCCTTAATTTTTACCCTTTTAACACCAACCCCGATTTTTTTAGTAATTGAATAATTTTTCATCCCGTTCTATAACAGTTACTTTTTTGTCTACACTAGAAATTACTCAGAAATATGGCTGAACGTTTGACGGGTCAGCTAGTATTAATTTAAATTTCAAATGCGTAAATTTTTTCTATACAAAGTCCTTGGTGCGGTTTTTATGCATTGTCTCGTCTGCGTTCAAGAATTGATGAAGACAGAAGACTTAGGTCGTATTTAGACCTTAAACCATTGAATAGGGTTGTTATGCATCCATTGGATTATTTTTACATACATTAAATTTAGCCGAAAATGATACACAGATTTTGAGGGACTCTGGAGGGATAGATAGCTGCACTTAATATAACCTTTAATTAATAATAATAATAATAATGAGAGTTATAAATAATATTTCATTAACGATATATTGTGCAATAATATTTATAGTTTTTAAGTCTTTTAAGTTAGGTTAGTTAAGTGTATGTTTGTTTTATTTTGTCGTTTAATTTTAAATATTTTATTTAAAATTATATTATATAAATGATGTCAAGTGTGTATTAATCAGGCCTAATACACACTTGTTATGTGTACACACATGAATGCTAACAACAGCCAATGTAAATATTATATCTTGTAACACTTGCTCCACAGAGACATAATTATTCTTAATTCAAACCAACATCATAAATCAAGGCGTTGTTATTTCCAGCGTTACTTTAACCTTTCGAGTTGGTCTGTGCATCTGATGATCTATCCAAACATTTTTGTGTAACAATTTTTATTATTCAAAAGAGGTCTTATGTAAATATGATAATACAATGAATATGCAGGACGAGGCAACAAAAATATTACAATAAAGTAGCCTCATAAACAGTATTCTTAAAATAAAACCTTCAAAATTTAGTCAAAACAACGATACAGGAACAATTAATTTGACATGCGTGAACACTAACTTTGATTAGTCAGACTGACATTGACAGTTCAGAAACCGTTATAGACAAAACACTTTATTATATCTTCAACGTATTGACGCGTCTGTAATTCTCTTTTCTGTGGTACCGTACACCGATGACAATAAATATCGTGAGCGCCGAGCCGTGAAATCGAATAGGCTCTGTAAGCGCTTTACAATCAGCAGCCGACTGTCGCGCCCTCTACCACTACGCGATATAACTTACTGACTCTATCATGCATAACTTATTTCACTTTTATTACCCGTATTGGGAAATGGTTAAGCCGATCTTGAATTATACGTATTTAATAGTTAGTCTAGTATTCATTCCATTTATTCTGGTAAATATTAACAGCCTACTTATTTATATGTGATCATAGACGAGATGGTAATCAAGTCACGTGACTAAGATTTTGATATTCCCTCTTGTTTAAATATTGTCTGTGATACCTAATCACATTAAAACTTTTTTGAATCGCAATCGTAAAATTTGAAATAACCTTTTCCATATTATATATATAGACGAGGAAGGAGCCTTGATGGTGTTCACAAGATGTCATTCTTTGACTATGCGTAATAAATCGATTGCAATTTTCATGATGATGATTGATGCGATTATTGATCGTTAAAATGTAGAATCAACTCAATTAAATTACGAAATCTCTTAGCAAATAAATTAAAAATTACAGTGCGATTCTACAGAAGCGTGATGCGCGGGCGCCGTCTCAGTCAAGAAAAAATCGTACAAATGGCTGCCTTGACTATCAGCGACAACACAAAGCTACTCATAGCATCGCAGTAAACATAGCAATAATATTACTCGATTTAATATAAAATATCATATGCAGGTAACATTTTTAAACGATGATTTATTTTAAATAATTTTTGAGTGTCTATCATGTATTTCCATCAACGGATATCAAGGCCGAATATAAAATTACAACTGTACCACCTAGACGCTCCACAACAGTGCGTTTTTTCGGTACCACCTTTTTGTGGAACCTGCCAACGCAGGTATTCCCGCTACGAAAAGAGCTTACCTCTTTCTTAAAGGCTTCCAAGTCACTTATAAGCCTCCTGGCGTTGCATGGGCACGTCCATGGGCGGTGGTTAGCACTTCACTCGAGATGCCTGCTCGTTTGCCTCCCGTTGCATATAAAAGAGGAATGTATTTTCATATGTCATTAATTCAAAATTGAAATGTTAGCGATGCGGAAGTACATTTATAAAACAAATGTTTCCTTTTAATTGCGAAAGTCTTGGGGGGTGATATACGTGAGTCGAATGAACGCGAAAGAATGTGTTACGTGGATTTTCGTCCAAATTAACTAGAAATAGGGTTGAGAAGTTTTAATCTAGGGACTTTGTTACTTTCAAATATCGCTATGTTTTATGTGTGTGTATATTCGGTTAGGGAAACTATGTTTTTTAACCTATTTTAAGTGTATACCTGTGTGTGTTTATAATGGAATTTAATGCGTTCAAAATTACATGACGTGGTGTATTTGAAAGTGTTTTCACAAATTTTCAAATATATTTTTATTTTTAATTTATTTCTATTATTTTATTTCTATAATTAAGTGTCTCCTTATAATTAATTAATATCAGTAGAAGCAAGTATTTAAAAAAAAAACATGGATTTAACGGTGTTAAGTAAACATCGTAAGAAAACTTTAATCTCACGTTCTTCAGTACATTTAGTAACAACAAGCCTTAAGAAAACTCAATAAACATGTTAACTACTAAATCAGCTTAAAACAGACATGTAACCAGTACCACAGTTTCTAATTCGTACACGGACACCCAACTTAATACAGACATTTAGCAATTACAAATGGTGGCTGAATAATCGGGTGTGGAGTAATGAACACAAGCCCCGGGCCCAGGAGTTTAATTTTCCTCTTCCGCTGCTGTCCGCTCGAGCTCATTAATGACAACAATACCTCGCGCTACGCCATTTGCTTCGCGCTTTCGTCATAGTTCAACAGTTCAGTTAGAACAGCATTCTTACTTAACATTTTTTTAACGAATATGTGATTCTTCCAGAGCTCATTCCTTGGTGATTTAGGAGTGGCGGAGAGTTTCTTGCCAGTTCTTCTCGTCCTTGTTTTTGGAACTGGCAGTTAATGTAGAATCAAAATAAGTTTTTGTTTTTTTTTACAAAATCATAAGTGTACCATAGTTACCTATATGGTTAAAGATACTTTTTTAATTTTTTGCTGTGGAATACTAACAGAATTAATATTTTGTCGATAATGATAAACTAAATATCTATATAGATAGATAATATATCTAATATGAGTGACAATATGATTATTAGTAGCAAACACCAAATTCGTCTACCTTGTGACGGTTGTAAAGTTATAGAATATGAAAAAAAAGGCATTTATTTCCACCAATAAATACATATATTAATAATAAGACTTAAATAATCAAATTACTTAAAATCATAACAAAAAACTCTTAATGCATATAAATATTTGGTCCCTGACCAATTATCTAAACTTTGACAAAATCCAAACCTCCGAAATAATAACGATTCCATACTTAAAAAATAAGTTTGTCAGCTTATTTGTGTTAGCTGTGGCTATGTTATCCGCGCCTTCGCGCCTGCCGGTGCCATCGAACGCTAAACAATAGGTTTCTACATTTATAAATAATGAATGCTGTATTAAAATATTCCCTTGACATTCGCGTTTGTCAATGTTGGGAATTAATTTCTCAAATAGTTTCAATTCACCAATACATGTACGAAATAAACACAGTGTTTTGCACAATAGTTTAAAACTAATATAGTTAATGGTTATACATTGATTTGTAATAAATCATGTCAAACTCTATCCTTATTCAAGTAGGTCTTTATAAAGATACTTTACAATCGTGAATTTTTACATTACCACCGCTTGGGACTCAAGAATTAAACTCTCAGCCATTGCCGACAAGTTAAAATGATCTGTGTAATCTAAATATTTTCTAACTGTATAGTACTTATGTCTAAAGAATTTAATTTGGTTAATTTAGTTTTATCATCCTATTGACACTTCAAATATTATTTATTTATTTGATACGAAAATGTATAACAAGATTTTTTTTAAATCTAACATATAAAATTCTCTTGTCACAATGTTCGTTCCCGTACTAGTCCGAAACGGCTTGACCGATTCTCATGAAATTTTGTCAGCATATTGAGTAGGTCTATATCGATTATAATATCGAAGCCTTTGTGCGTTACATATATAAAAAATGAAGGCAAAAAAACTTTAATAAAAAGATACTAGATTACTATTACAGTTTTTTCAAAAAAAAAAAAATTTTTTGTGATAAACATTATTTCAAATGATTTAATAGTAATAAATCAACCGAATCCTACCAATAATAGTTTAAGAAGCACATTAGTCTCATGAATGAATCATTGCGATCTCGTCCCCAGACCCCGGTGGTCGTATTCGATTAGCACGAATAATTTTGAAAGGGAAATTGAAAAGCTAAAGCGATGCCCTGAGGACTTGCTCTTTCTGTTATTTGTGGTCGGTCCCGCTGCCGTACAGAATACAAAGCAAGATTTGTTCTAACGTTATGATTAGTTGCTTATAATGTGAGTAATGATTTATACTGCTACGAGTTTTGACTGCTACGACTTACCACCGCTACGATTTTGAACTGCTATGTTTTAGCTCTACGACTTACTGCTTTTACGATGTATAACTACTAGGATTTTGAACTGATATATTTTAGCCCTACGACTTATCTGCTACGACTTACTGCTTTTACGATGTATAACTACTAGGATTTTGAACTGATATATTTTAGCCCTACGACTTATCTGCTACGACTTACTGCTTTTACGATGTATAACTACTAGGATTTTGAACTGATATATTTTAGCCCTACGACTTATCTGCTACGACTTACTGATTTTACGATGTATAACTACTAGGATTTTGAACTGATATATTTTAGCCCTACGACTTATCTGCTACGACTTACAGCTTTTACGATGTATAACTACTAGGATTTTGAACTGATATATTTTAGCCCTACGACTTATCTGCTACGACTTACTGCTTTTACGATGTATAACTACTAGGATTTTGAACTGATATATTTTAGCCCTACGACTTATCTGCTACGACTTACTGATTTTACGATGTATAACTACTAGGATTTTGAACTGATATATTTTAGCCCTACGACTTATCTGCTACGACTTACAGCTTTTACGATGTATAACTACTAGGATTTTGAACTGATATATTTTAGCCCTACGACTTATCTGCTACGACTTACTGCTTTTACGATGTATAACTACTAGGATTTTGAACTGATATATTTTAGCCCTACGACTTATCTGCTACGACTTACTGCTTTTACGATGTATAACTACTAGGATTTTGAACTGATATATTTTAGCCCTACGACTTATCTTCTACGACTTACAGCTTTTACGATGTATAACTACTAGGATTTTGAACTGATATATTTTAGCCCTACGACTTATCTGCTACGACTTACTGCTTTTACGATTTATAACTACTACGATTTTGAAGTGTTACTGCTGCTTTTTAGTAGTCTTTTATTCGCTACGGGGTGCTACGTGATATTGATGAGTATAACTGTAATTTTTAAAAAGTACTAAATAATTTAATTAAATAGTGCATTAAAAATTTGATTAAATTTTAATTAATTCCTGTTATTAAAGACCAATCAAACAACAATTATAAATTGCTATATAACTTTGATACAGAGTAGTTTTCTGTTTCAAAAATTAAAACTTTCTATAGAAAGTAGTCTGATATAGTTTTTCTATTGGTGACACGGAGACTTGATTGATGGAACAAGTGAAAACGATAGATCTAATAGAAAATGTAATTTATTTGTAAATTATAGCTAAGCTTCTGTTCGAGCTACTACTTTGTCGTCGAACTCTGTAAACAGTGAATGGACACACTGGGGTCGACCAGTAATCCTCTGTTAATTAGCTGTAGGTCAACCGGCCATGACTACACACGGACTTAGCCAGCGTAATATTTTACCAACCTTTTTTTGTACTGAAAATTATGGAAATCGAAAAACTTGAAAAGCTCTATGGGAATGAATGTGTAACGCCACCTTTTTAAGTTTTATTTGTTACTCCCACAGATAATTTAATAATACATTATCTCTTGTCTTTCAAAATGATTTTAAATCAATTTTCGATTTGTCTTGTCGATCAATTTGTCATATTGTTGTATATTTTAGCTGTTATATTCAATTTTTAAACCCTATTTTGGCCTTAAGTTCATTTTTATATGTAATCTGTATTTAATTAATAAAATATAATTCTTGTGGTTAATTCTTAACGGATTTCAAAAGTTACGTCTAAGTGCCACAAGGAAGTAAAATTATCGTTAACATTGTGTGGTCGTTAATTGGGAATGTTATTAAAAAGCTCTAGTCTGTGTGTATCGGCAAAGCTTCAGTTGTTAACACAAGGCGTAGTGAGAATTCATAATTATGTTCTAACTGTGAGTAATTCTAATAGAGTTTCGGATCATTACATTTTATTTATACTGCTAGGTTTTGAAGGAATTAAAATGCGAGTTTTAATGAGAAACCGCTTGGTTTATGGAATTCTTTTACCATAAAATTAATCTTAATTATATTAACCGTTAAAAAAACAATTAAAATACCTTTTACGTATTATTGGTATAATTCAGGCATGCTTCATATCTATACCTTTATTATATAAATAATAAACAGATATAATCATTGCTTAAAGCGACAGGCTCTTGCTTTTTAATTTTAATAATACTTGTGTATTTTAAAACATAGTAACGAAGCGTTAATAAAATAAATATTATACAGCGATCTTTTGTCATCAGATATAATTTGTATCAAATTTACCAAGAAACTTGTATCACTATAAGGACGCCAAAGTAGACCGGTCTGAAAATACACGCTAATAGTATCTTTAGTATTGCTTTAATTCGTTTATTTTTATTTCTTAACAATGAAAAGCTTTCGAAGCAACGTAAGCCTTAGACCTAAGCCACGACATTGCTAATCCAGGACTAATTGGTGGTCTGAAGTCTATTAGACGTGAAACGGCAACCCCAATGCAATTATCACGACAAAGGCATTTGCCGTCTCCATAAATGGACAGCTATTATCCTAATTAATCCAAAAGAAAACAGTATCCGGAATCTATGTATACGGAAATTAACTTTAAATCGACTTTTAATGCTGTAGTAAGGAAGTTTCTTAACTGCATCTTCAAAGCTTGATCGCGTACGAACAGACGTACAATTAGATTTAAGACGATTCAAAATGGTCTTATGTACTCAATAAAACTTGACTATGTAGCGATAATTTCCCGCTCAATTTCAAGCTCTATCAATAAGCGTTAGCCCATCGAATTCTACATATAAAGTTATTACAAGAATTGGAAATAAATGAAGCTTTCACGAAGAAATGCCATCTTTGAGTTTGCGGGCAAACGATTTTGAATGTAGACCTCAATTCCAAATATAATCTGAAATCATCTACGACATAAAAGAAACATTCTTTAGGGAAATATTACTTTGCAATGGCTAAATTCTTCACTGAAACAACTCGGTAGGTACCGTTCGGTTTGACAAAAGCAATATTCCGCGCACAAAGGAATAGCAGCCGATATATTCAATGTAGTGACAAGAAACGGTACGGAGTAACAAAGCTGATATTGAAAGTTACAGCGGAGCGAATCGTTTGTCGATTTCGCGTTTTATACTACTTTAAAATTTATTAGTACTTAATGATTCACGTTTGTTCTCGTATTCGATTGATCTTTGATATAAAATCACTTGTAACTTGAGTTTAGACCTACGTTAAGACTCGTGTCTTCACTAAAACATAGTTGACAAAGCGATTAAACAACTCGATTTTGTATTGCGTGCGAGCTGATCCATATTGAATATTGGATAAAATTGTTATACGTAGGGAGTATATTTGAATACGGATCTTCAATTTGGTCTCCAAACTATATAATAAGAAAATGGAAAAAGTCCAAAGAAAATTTACTATGTTTAATTTCATTTAATTTTCAAAATTGTCACTATCAAATCACATCGTGAGCACTACGAGATATGTGTTAATTCATTATTACTGAGGAAATAACGTATTTTAAATAATATAACCAACTCATAACTTCTTTTAAAAGAGTGACTTTAAGTCGACATGAAATACTAACATGCGGTTTTAAGTGAAAGTTCATTTCATTATCATCAAAACAGTCTTCCCAGACAATACTTATCAAAAGAAGTTAGTTTGAAAATTTTCTGAAGACAAACGCATGCGCGTAATTTACGCACCACCCCTTAGACCACACGACCGCCTTCCTCACGCAAATATCACTTGGAAAGTGAACCTTAATCCAATCAACATAGAGTTCATCCAATAATGATAACAACATTAAAATCATAAATCATCAGCTAAATCAGTCATTATTGTGTTGGGAAATTAAATTTCGAATCATGCATGCGTCTTAAGCGCATAATAGTTTTTTTACATTCAAAATTGAACCAACTGTCATTGCGTTAGAGTGCATTTCTGTTTGTGTTCGCGCTGATGTATTTCCAGGATCACTGGCGACTCTTGTTCAGTCGGCGACGAGCCTTGCTACCGAACGTACCGGATCCCTCTTGCGTATCCAACGCGTAACTTATTTCGTGACGATGTTGCAAGTGTTATTTTGTAAGTAAATTTACAAGTGTTAAAGTAATAAATTTTGTTTTGTTGATTTATTATAACCATAATACATTTCAAATATTAATTGCCCGTTAATAAAACAATTATGGTTTTAAATTCAAGAAAACAAAATTAATTAAGTGAATTAAAACGAAGCTGCAAAAGGAAATTAATATTTTTTGCTTGCGATAGCAGTATTTTATTTTTTTAACGGTCCATTGAATGTGAAATTTGTGCACAATTCACCATGTCGTTACTGTATTTTGTTTATTGTATAATAAATTAACGCGAGCAAAATGTAAATCGTACTAGTTAGCTGGGGCGGGCGGGCGGCTGGGCGATCTCGGCATATTTGCAATTTTCTCGACATTCCCCTGTTAATTAAACCCATTTATACACTGTCTCAAATATAATTTACGAAATGAGAATTTTACTTAAATATTCATTAAATATGAAAGGTATTTGAGTTGCATTGCGCAGTTTTAGTTCAAGTATCATTTATGTCTGAAATGAGGCTATCGATAAACAACGACCTTTTCTCCACCTCTTTGTGGATCAAAATAAGCCCGCCTCAATCTTAAGCCCCGCCTACTGACAGAAGGTAAATAATATTATATACTAAGTATTGAAGACTTAGGTAAAGATTAGTATATATATACATGGAGCTGGCTGACGCTCACACATGTTGCACATAGGTATATTTCATTTATAAGAACATATTGTAAGAATTGTTTTAAGAGATAGTGATTAACCAGTCTTCAAAGCATTTGCAAGTCTCGCAGCAGTGCATAACTTTAACGGTATTCAAAAAAAATTGTATACATAAGTATTATTAACATAATTACTATCATAGAATAAAAGTCGAGTCAGTAATTCAATTCTGTTTTTGGTTTTACGATCCATTCAGCCAATACTTGCGATAGTGTGATAACGAATCAATTTTAGTTTTATATTTAACAATTTGAATTCCCTAGTGTAAAATTGCATTACATTTTACGAGTTAGAAACTTTGTAATTCACAATTGAAAGTGCCAAATGAGCAGTACGAAAACTTTTCCAGCCAAGAAGTGGAAACAGTGCATACAATGTTGAGACACTAACAAGCCAACCATCTGAAGTTGTTAACCGTTCCCGAGCGGCCAGCCGCGACGTATAATTCTGAATCTACTAACTTCACGCAGATACTCCGAAAGTGTTGAAGTCGCATGGACATTGTGAATCGTTAATTCAAATATGGAAACGCAGTCATTGGGACGCAACCGTCAAACACCCGCAGCAAGGAATCATATTGTCTACACAGATCACAAGGGACGAAAGTGAGTATTCACTATTAATTCTACGAAAATTATTACATATAAAATTAACCATTTATTTATTTTACGGACACATAACAGACACATCACAATAACACCTGAAAAAGATTTTCTTCCCTTGCAAATGTCCGTAATCACGACAATTGTAAAGGAAAAAAAATCTTTTAAACCAGTGCATTAAGACCGATTTAGTTTTTTTTTATTTTTTTATTTCTTAAACCTATCAGCTTATTCCAAAAAGCTTACACAACAAAAATAGATCAACAATAAAGCGAAAAGAAGGTCAAAACATACAATCGAAAATAGACAACAACAAAAAAAACACGAACAGAAAAAAAAATGAATAAAAATATATACATATATAAAAGTGCAGTATATTATGTAAAGAACGAACGTTTTTGTAACTAAATTAAGTTTTAACAAATTTTAAATCGCTCTTAAGTAATATTGTGGCTGTAAAAGTATACTATAGCTTGTAATTTATAAGACCAAGATCCTTATAGTGTGTCGACAATAGCTCATTGGGACAGTTTAATTCTTGAGTAGTCAACGCTTTTGTTATTTGAATTAGTCACGTAAGTAACATAATTTTATATAAAATATTCATTTTAAGAGAGCAACTATCAAATCACATCAAAAATATCTTTATTCATATAGGTAACTAAGGTACACTTTTGAATCGTCAACAAAATAAATTACTTTAGTATGATTTAGTAGGAGAAGAACCGGCTCTTCGCCACTCCTTTAAATCGTCAAGCATGTTTCACAGTACGGTTGTAAAGATCTGCAACCATTACACAATGCACCAGCGTATGCGTCAATATCTATATTAAATAAAAACAATAAAATATAAGCTTTACTTTCGTCGTTGGGCATAGCGAAATATGAGCACAGGAAAAAATATTAGCAACACAAATTCAAGTCCGACCAGTCACCACAAGTAGCATTCATATCGAGTTTTTAGTTTGTTTTTTTGGTAATTTTAATATTTGAAACCTCGATAGTCATAGTTAATTTTCCTCTTCCTTAAAGGCCGGCAACTCACTTGTAAGCCTCCTGGCGTTGCAGGTGTCCATGGGCGGCGGTTGGCACATCACTCGAAGTGACCCGCCTGCTCGTTTGCCTCCTCTCACATACAAAAAAATAAAAAAATATTAAGTAGGCGCCTGGTAGTCAGTACCGGTGATCCAAGAGCTGGTGCTTTCCTTGCTCAGCGTATAAGCATCGCCATACAGCGAGGAAATGCCGCCAGCATTGTAGGTACTCTGCCACATGGACCAAACTTTTTAAATTTGTTTTAGTTTTGTGTTTTATTTTATTTTAAGTTACTTATATTAGTTAGGTTAATATAATGTGTTGTTGTCTATATTCTGTTTACATTAAGATGTCATAATTGTTGATTATGATTTAATTGTTGGTATATGAATAATTATCACGGGATTCAGCACTCGGAGAATTTCAATCGTATATTCCCATAAAATGGGGAAATTAAACCTAATAAATGGTTGGAATTATTTCTCTCAATTGAGCCCTACAAGTGAGGTTTTCCAAAACGTGAAGCTCAATGTCCGTGAATTTGTAATCTTCATTAATTTTGCCCACAAATTTCCTTAAGTTCTCACTTTTACTTTTGATTTTCACATTCAATTAATTTAAGAAGCTAATATTGAGCCAAGATGTACTTAAATTTAGAACGGTCTAACATAGACGTACATTAGATTAGATACATATTATAAACAAATCATTCTACCTTTTATAGAATTTACTTTCTGCCGAGATATACTGAGATATATTTCTATAATATTTACATTTTAATTAAAATAATAGTGTATCTTTAGTATAGAGGCAAATAAACCATATCGGTTTCAAAATATATTAATGTTTATAAGTATTTAAGACTATGATGACCATTTTTTTGAAAAAGAAAATTGAATTAAAAACTAAAGTTTAAATTGCGGAAAGTTAAGTACTTTTTACATTTTTCTTCTTAAGTCTCAATACTTGACCGTTGTTTTTATATGTACTAACATCTTCGAACATTACCTACTTATACTGCGTTCGTGGAACAAAGAGTGATTAAATAAACCTTTTCTTCCCAAGCTTTAATTTTAATCATATATATTTGGTTTTCTTAATGTATACATTTGTTACTATATTTAAGAAGAATGAATAACGCAGTCCCTGCACCACATCCAGGAATTGTACGCAAGTATTTTTGCCTGTTTTTTTGCTTAGTTTGGCATACAAACAGGCGTTATTTAGATATAAAACGATAAATGATCCAAATTAGAAATTATATTTATCTTACATTTAGTAATATTTTATTCAGAAAGACAAATATATTCCCTAAGTCATCATAAGTATATAAAATAATATGCACTTGCAATGGGTTAACAGAGCCACATATTGAGGTATCTATAAAGCGTATATGAATAAGGTGAAAATGTGGAATGTATGTCACGACAGGACAGTCTACTTGTACAGTTTCCGTTAGTCACATTTTCCCAACAAGCTATTCACATTTCGAGTCTGGAAAGTTAGCGTTATCGCGTTTAAAATAGTACAACATTCGCATCTAACTTTGTGATGCAAAATGGACACTTCACTTTACATTGTATGGGAATGTTAATTAAATGATTTTCTTAATACAATTTTGACTCAAATAAACAATGTTTAATTACTGCCCAATCGGTCGTTATTGCAATTTAAACTTAATTAAGGCTTTATTCGTTTTCTTGATTTTCCTCATTATTATCGTTGCCTGGATGTTATCGCTGAAAGATCGAGATCTGTTTATTTCACTTATGTGTCTGTAGTTATATAAATATAATAATACCTATGATATATTGGTGATATAAACATAACGATTCATAAGTGTTTTTTATTGAATAAAAAATATACTTACTTGAATAAAGATATTTTGAGTTTAAAATGTAGCAACAAAGTGTTAATAAATCGAAAAAATAAAATACATTTTTCAGTTTGTGAACTTGATCGATTAACTGTTTCAACAATATGTTTAAAATATTTTATAAAAATATTGTAAAATACTCAGCTATTGTTCAAGATAAAAGCGTACCACTCCCTAAAAGGCCGGCAACTCACGAACTCCCAGCCACGTGAGTGTCTATGGGCGGCGACTTCACCTTTATGGTGAGCCTCCTGCTCGTTTGCCCTCTCTTCTATAAAAAAAATAATAAAACAAACGTAACTGAAAAATGCCTGAAAATCAGTATATCTTTTATAAATCGGCTTTTTGTTCTTATTTCCTCCTTGAAAATGGTAGATAAATATATCTCGAAATCCAACAAGGCGTCATATCATATGAGTAATTCGGTGGCTGTATTAAATAAATGCTTATTAATATATTAATACAAATATATATATATATATATATATATATATATATATATTATGTCTTATTATATTTTAAGTATTCTTTTATCGTGTGGGTTGTCTGGAAGAGATCGCTTATTAGCGATAAGGCCGCCCGTTGCTCTTATATGTTCTTACATCTGTTAATGTCATTTGCTTCTAGTGTTTAAGTGTGATAAAGTGTTAAATAAAAAATAAATAAATATATATATATTTTTTTTTTTTTTAATTTTTTTTTTCTGTTCGTGTTTTTTTTTTGTATTATTTTTTTCTGATCTTGGATTCTATTTTGCGATTGTATGTTTTGACCTTGTTTTGGCTTTGTTGTTGATCTATTTTTGTTGTGTAAGCTTTTTGGAATAAGCTGTATAGGTGTAAGAAATAAAAATAAATAAATAATAAGAAGTAAATGCCACCAGAATACTCAGCGAAGAATTATATATAGTTATAAGAAATAATTAAGTACAAACTACTCACGTATTCCTTTAAAACAAGTTCAATGTGGAAATTTTAACATACAACTCGCTCCGAGTGTAAGTGTACAAATTGATTTATTGAAGTTAAGGCGAGTTGCGAGTATTCTCAGGCCGTACAGATAAAGTGAGAATAAAAAAAGGAAACTTCACGAACAGAAATCCACTTGTCGCGAGATTTACGGACGGATAACAAGTTGTATGTAAATTTTATGTTTATTATTTTTTATTATGTTTCTATTCGGGTATTGGGTTTAATAAATATATGAAATTTGAAGCTTCGCGAGCTTAGCTGAAAATATCTTTACTCAAGTCTATAAAGACACTTTTGAATCATCATTAATATAACCAGCGGTTCGGAAGGCTATCTATCAAGAGCCAGAAACTCTTTAAAATAAATATTTACAAAATACAATTATGTTACTTACATGATTGCTGATTGCTGACACATTCCAAGGATCTTTGTCCTATAAATATAATTTAACTGTAGAGTATACTTTTCCAACCAGAGTACAGTATATATGTACTGTATATAAGCAATATAGCATGCTAACATTCTATATATGTTCAAAAAAAATTTCGTACAAAAAATACGAAAAAACAACTTGTCAAAAAGTTATTATTATTACGTCACAAGAGATATACTATAATGAAAATTATGCATATAATGTGGTCAGCTAAGTGGTAAGTTAAGCCAAAAACATTCACCATGTGAAAGTTAAACCTTAACTGTAGTTAGTATAAGTTTGTCATTAAATAAATTCAAAGGAAAGTCTTAGCATATAGAATAAATTCTAAAATGATTGAAATTGAATTCTGGAAGGTATTAAGGGCCATTTTGAATCGTCTTAAATTTAAGTTACAAAACGCCTTTTCATACCAAGCTTGAGTACTCTGTACTTTGTACAATAAATTCTAGTTCACTCCAGCAAACATATATTTATAAAGCATTTTTGTATTATTTAACTTACTAAAAAAAGCTCGCCATATTAAAAGGCTGAATGAACTTGCGAACCCGACTGTTTCAAGACTGTTCTGTGTTTGTAGTTTTTGACGTTTGAGTTTTTTTTTAATATAAGCCGGACGATACTTGATGGGGTTACCCTTATGGGGCCTTAAAAGTATTGATTTTATCGGATATAGGTTAATGGTAGTTAGCTCAACTACATTAGCGATCAATTTTGGACTAATATAATTTTAAAAGTTTTTGTTGAACTAACAATTTTCTATCGTTAGCCTCCGATAATTATGAAAAGCACGCAATTTTCCGGCCCATTTTCTTAAACTTACCGATGATATAAGAAATATATTATTTTTAACTAGCTGACCTATGAAAGTTTTTTTTCCGTAAAATTAGGAATTTATAGGCGTTGGTGATAGAAGAGTAAACATTTAAGGTTGTATGCAAAACAAAACATTTTACCAAGAACTTTAAAAAAAGTTTAAGAATGAACAACCATCATCACTTAGGGGTATATATATATATATATATATATATATATATATATATATATATATATATATATATACATATATATAGACGGGCCGATTCTCAGGCCGACAATTTTATACATTAGATGTTGTCCGAGAAAATTTACAATGTTGTAATTTTTTTTATATATATTTATACTTCAGTTGTTTTAAAGTATAGTTAATGACTTACTTGACTTATGATCCTATGTCACATCGATGGGGCATCATCACTTAGGGGTTTATATATATAATAGATAGTAGCCGGATCTCAGGCCTACTGAATACGCATATAAAATTTGGTAAAAATCGGTCAAGCCGTTTCGGAGGTGTACGGTAACTAACCTTGTCACACGAGAATTTTATATATTAGATGTTGTCCGAGAAAATTTACAATTAAGTAATTTCTTTTCTAACTTTACTTCTGTTGTTTTCAAAGTATAGTTAATGACTTATGATCCTATGTTCCACCGATGGGGCAGAGGGCTCCATCATAATACGAACTTAAATTGGCTTCAGTTGGGTGTTAATTAATCTTTAAATACATATTAATGCTATTAATTGAAAATGCATCACTAGTGTTGTCATCTGTGTTGTTATTCAAATTTCAAAATTATCGATAGTCCTAATCGAAAAGATTTTAAAGTTAAAGCCAAGTTAATGATTGATATCAGAAGTCAATCTAAAGTTCAAGCGAAAAAAAACTTGATGTGATGTTTGTAGTATCAACCAGTTGATCGATTGTTCTGCTTCAAATTGACATTTTATCACAGAGTGTGGTGTGTGAGGGACATCAAGCCATCTAAGATATACTATATTCATGACATACACAGAACAGAGTTTGTTAAGAAACGCGAGCTTGAAAGCTGCTAATAAAACAATATGTTAAATTTTTTGATTTAAGCGTTTCCCGCTCCTATTTGTCAATTAAAATATTTTGAATCACTGAAATCATTTCAATGGCGGTTAATTTGATTATTTGAAAACTAAATGCGTCCGAGGATTGATTTGATTTATATTGTTCTCTCTAAATGTTTAATGACATTATTAAATTGACTTGCTTTCATTAGTATCTATACAAATAGCATTCATGTAGGTTACTTAACTATGTATCGTCATATTATTAAAATGACCACCTACAACGGACGCGAAGAACAAGAAGCGCCACTCTTTTAAATTACAGGCAACATACAACTGTTAATGCCTACATCTGTCTATCCAACTCAAAAAAGCACAAATTTTATTTTTTATAGAAGAGAGGGTAAACGAGCAGGAGGCCCACCATAAAGGTGAAGTCACTGCCCATAGCCACTCACGTGGCTGGGAGCTCGTGAGTTCGATGCCGGAGAATTGACACCGAACCAGTAACTCAGAAAAAAAAATGTAAAAGTTTTCGATTTATCACGGTTCGCCATCTGAACCAACACACCACTGAGTAGGTACGTGTCATGCATGATGCAACATAAATTGCGAACAGGAGATGAAATCAACTGGCTGCCGACTGAATCGAATAATTTTATACCTCATCGACAGTTCGCTCATTAATTATTTTAGGCAACGCGATTCCTGTACAGAATTAATCGGAATATTTCACATCGCGTTTATTATGCATACAAAATGTGTTTGATTTAAAACAATTTAAACATTTGTACTCTTAAATCAAAATAACAAAAAAAAACTAATTAATATATTACAGCGATACAACCATAGCTTAGATAAGCGTCAATTTTATTTGGTGTTTGAAAGTTTGTCTTATGGGTCATTTTGTAAGAGACTTCTCTTCCTTATAGGAAGAGTCCTTATTAGTCAATAAGGCATTGTCTATATTTTATTATTTTCACCTTCGCTATGCGTACATAGTAGGTTTTTTGTTTGAACGCCACGCGTCACCTGTCAGATTGTCAACCGTCACTTTGACTACTCTGCACCCAAGTCGTGTCTATGGTTTTGGTACAGTCAATAGATGGATTGTCCCGCAGTCTGAACTTGGGTCATAAACTCGTCGGCATTCTCACATTAGGTTATATCGTAATTGCATTTTAAGTAAATTCTTAAAGGTAAATACTTAAAGGAAACACTAATTTAAGCTACATTATAAAAAATTAAAAAGTTTGGTCTATGTGGCAGAGTACCCATAATGCTGGCATTTCCTCACTGTATCGCGATGCTTACGTTGAGCGAGAATAGCACTAGCTCTTGGATCACCGGACTACCAGGGGCCTATTTAATTCCAAACAACAGCTTGTACACTTGCACCCCAAGGTCCAAAAGTATACTCCAAAGGGTAAATATCTAAATTGAAGGAAAATAAATAAATAGTAGTTATCTTTAGTTTTGTATTCATCTTGTGTTCTGTATACTTTATCAGTTTTCTTACTATTTCTCATTATTATGGTTGTATAAATCGTACAAATCCATAAAAGGCCGGCAACGCACTCATGAGCTCCCAGCCACATGAGTGTCCATGGGCGGCGAATTCACCTCTATGGTGGGCCTCCTGCTCGTTTGCCCCCTCTTCTATAAAAAAAAAGTATAGTAACTGTAATTTCGCAGTGCTTTATACAAGTATACTGTTCATATCATAAACATAACACAAGATATATATTGCTTAACCTAATGCTAAACTAATGTATGTCCCATATTTAATAAGTTAAATCAATCAAGATTATTCGAAGCTAGATTAAACTATCGTGTCCAAACTGTATATAGTTGGATGGGGACATTCATTTTAGTTCGTAGCGAGATAATATTTCACCTTATTTTTGTTACTCGTTTTTACTCTGTTATATATGAAACAGCCTAGCATTGTTCAGTATATTTGGACTCTATTCCGACCGTGGGTAATAACATCAATTGTGATGCAATTTAGCCTTTGGTTTTACGTCATTTTCGTTGCAGCCTTAATAGATAACAAAGCGGGGTCGTCACTTTGTTTGTTTTTGGTGACTTTTGTATTGTGCAATAATTTTTTTGGTCTATATAAAAACAATGCGATCGTCAGTTGTTTTTAACATAAAGATATCATCATAGTCTGTGAAAGTAAAGTTAGATTATGTTTATGAATCGTTCGATTGTTCTTCCTATGTTTCGGTTCTGATTATTTATAAAAATAGATTCTATGCGTTTAGTTAATTGAAAAATATCAATTATTATTATTATATATTTGTTTTGTAATTAAGTTTTGTTCAATTGAAGTATACTTACTAATTGATAGATGTTCAAATTAGAGTTTCACAAAAAAAATTAAATAAACTCTGTCGTATATAAAAATAAATATCTCAACTGTCTCAAACATTGAAAAAACTTTTTTATTTTCATGAAACTTGTCTATAAAAATGCCAATATTAAACACTTAAAAAAAACGAAGTAGATTTATCCAGCACAATCACAGATCAGATGTTAGTATTCCATTCGAAGCTCGCGGGAGCAACCTCCTACCGCCCGGTACAACCTGAATAATTTACACGCACCTACCCTGATCTCGCATTCTGGGCACTAGATGCATTATGTACATAGCTAACATTCTAAAAATCAACCTATATCTATTGTTATGTCATCTTTGTAGCTCTGAACACTTTATTCATGTTTGATTTTGAGAAATTTTTACTTACACATACAGTGTGCACTCCATGTAACGTCGATTTAACGGCAAACTATCTAAAGCTTGGAAATTGGCTTTGGTTAGTTTGGCTTATCCATTCTTATGAAACTCACCGTATCAGTCTCTATAACGCCATTAAATGCGTAGTCCCTTAACTGTCGTTATATAGAGTTTGGACTATAGTATTTAAAAAAAAAAATAATTTCAAAATCAAGTCACAATTTTTTTATCTTTTTTTTATTAAAATATATATCATATAAGATATTTTATGGTGCATGGTGTAATGGTTGTATAACCAAACTGTAAAATATACTTGGCCATTTATAGCTAGTCGCGGAGAGATTCTTGCCAGTTATTCTCGTATTCTCACACACTTGATTGGAACTAGCAGTAAATGTTTTCGCTTTGACCTCAGATTCTGTATGATCATATTTTTGATATTATTCATGGCTGGTCAGCCTTATTAGCCATACTAGGTAACGTTATTTTCATTCACCAATAAAAATGTGTATTTGGTACAATATTTAGAAAAGTTATAGTCGAATATAAAATAAATTTAAAATTCATTCAATTTCAAAGGGTCCACGAGACGAATCACGTAATAATTTGATTCAAACTCAAAAAAAACTTAAAGCTCACTCGGACATGCAAGTTTGGATGTTGCTGACTTTACGCCCCCGGGCGCGGTTAAGTTCAAAACAAACTTTAACTATAAGTAAAGCGTGTGGTGACATTACTTTGCACGATTTCCCGACATTTCCTTACAGATTTTCATCTGTATAAATTATATTCATGTACTTCTATATAGATATTATTTTTTTATCATGCCTTAAATTGAATTATTTGCATACTCAAACTCAAACTCAAAATATCTTTATTCAAGTAGGTCTTTATAAAGACACTTTTGAATCGTCAATTTTTACACTACCACCGGTTCGGAAGGCAGTCATCTACCGAGAAGAACCGGCAAGAAACTCGATAGCTGCTCTTTTAAAATAAACAATTAATACTACTACTCAAGAATTGAACTGTCCCGATGCTGAGCCAATTGCCGACACATTAAAGGGATCTTTGGCTCATATATGGCATTACCTCATTTTATCGTCTAAAATAGTCAAGACCGTTAGTCGTAACTGAATTATAAGTCGTTCATTAACCAGAAAGCCTAAGTGATGGTAAACTTGAAAGCTCTGAAATCCGTCGAGATAATATGAAATTTAATTATATAATAAACAAGTAAAAAAACTAAAACACTAAAAATAAAATCAAATAATGTTTCAAGTTCCCATATAATTGTTTTGTGTGTATACCTTGTTTAATTATCTTATAAGTTTATTGTTTGTTAATATATTTAGCACACAAGATGTTTGGGGACAGATTTAATAAAATAAGTATTAAACTTAAGTAAGAAATACTAATGGGTATACCACGCAAATATGATCTCACTTCCACTGTGCTTATGATTGGGCTTATGTTTTTTACATATGCTCATTAAAGAGATTACAAAAAATACATTAAATTGTGGAAAAATTAAAGTTTTAATGCAAATTTTGAGTCAGCTGTTACACTAAAGAGTAACTTTTTAAAATGAAAAATATTTTAAAACTTTCTAAAAATAGTATTTTTTTCATTCCCGACAAATACTGATTTACAGCTGGCAAAGTCACCAATGGACCGAACCCCCGGGTCCCGTATTCGATTATAAATGCAGATAAATAATAATTTAATTATAATTTAATGAAAAGTTTGTACCACACAACTCTTAACGAGTCGATACTTGAAATTTAAAAAAAACCTTTCATCTTAATATTATTGACATACGATTCAGTAGGAACATGCTGCTGAACAGAGGGTTCCGGGTTCGATCCCCGATACGGTCAACATTTGTTTATTAAAAAGTATATACGTAAGTATATTTATTCAAAATCAAACTCAAAATATCTTTATTCAAGTAGGTCTTTATAAAGACACTTTTGAATCGTCAATTTTTATTAACTACTGTTCGGATGGCAGTCATCTACCGAGAAGAACCGGCAAAAAACTCGATAGCTGCTCTTTTAAAATAAACAATTAATACAAAATTGTGCTACTGACAATTAAAATAACAAAGCATTGTAAGCCTACTCAAGAATTGAACTGTCCCGATGCTGAGCCAATTGCCGACACATTATTACAGCTAATAGCTGTTAGCTTCCTTAATTAGTAGCAATAGTTAACCAGCTGAGTTTATTGTACTGTGTCATCTTAGGTTAATTTAAATACCCTCGCAGCTCTGTATAATAAAATAATTGACGTACTAGTGATCACTAATACGATTTTATGTGTAAAATAAACAACTACCTACCTTGAGAGCTAGCCATATTTAAATTTATCTAAAGTATTAATAATAGTGCTGAGTAGGGAGGAGTTTTAAGCCAAAAAGGAAGGTACTAAATTAATTGTATAAATTCAAGCGTCAACTGGCGTTAATCGATTTAACAGGTCTCATTAATTTGCGCTGTACTTATATTTTTTACATGTCAGTGGTCGTTGAATTTAATTTGTGTTCCGTTTATAAAGACAACAAATTTATGAATATTTTAAATTTTTAAAACTGCATAAAAATATGCTAGACAGTCGAAATCATTCTTAAGCGCGTCTAACAACCGCTTATATTCTTCCACTGTCATTCCTAACCCTGTAAAATATGTTACATTCTGGTGCAGAGTTTAGAAAACGATTGATTTGGGAATTTCCTGACGTAGGCTAGTTCGTGATCGAACCACAGCCAGCAATTGATACCTTCCGGAAAATAACCTCAGCAATGCATACAGAATTACAGCAATGAATCCCAATCCTGACAAGGTTACAGGAACATTTTAAAGGGCAATGCCCCTACGCCGACTAAGGTAACATAAAATCCCCTTCCATGAGAAAATTATTTTGTACCATCTCAAACTTAAAATATCTTTCGTCATTTTTTACATTACCTCCCTAGCATCCACCTATATTTTCCCTCTTGCGGACACAAAACTACCAAGTTTCTTAAGGCAGTCTCTGCCACCCTTTTGTGACACCAACTACCAGCGCAGTTATTCCCGAACCGCTACGACTTGGGGACCTTCAAGAGCATACCTCTCCCTTAAAGGCCGGCAGCTCACTTGTGAACCTCGTTGCGTTGTCCATGGGCGGCGGTGAAAACATCACTCGATGTGACGCGCCTGCTCGTTTGCCTCCTGTTACATAAAAAAAACAAGTTTGATTTCAGACTTTGAACTAAGACCGTTACACGATTAACTTGTGGCATATCTCTCTTTTTATCATTCCGTATACATATTCCTTTATGAATTTCTAAAGTGTCTTCCTATATGGAAAAATATAGAAAAACATTTGTACCATTCCCTTAAGCTTTCCGGGGGTTAACACTTTCTTTTACTAGCTTGTTTTCCTCCTGTTCTATAAAAAGCTTTGAAATTGAATTACAGTCAGTCAATATAAATGTATAAGTTTGCATTATACGAAAATTTTAATGAAAATTAACAGAGAATAGGTTAAAAATGTATAAACGGATTGCATTTAATTAGGTATTAAAGTCAAGTGGTTCTTGACCGTAATTTTTAAACAGGAAACTAATACAGTTAATTTCATTGTTGCGATTATTTAATAATGAGACATAAATACGTAAATACAATATTTGTATCAACTTGAACTGAATTCCTTTCACATTTTCATTTCACAATTTAGCTTTCCATTCGGTTATGGCAAGACAAGTTTTGTAATAACAAATTTAAATATTGTTTACATTCTTTCAAATTATGAATTTATTGAGGTGATTCTTTAAAATATATTTTTTTTAATAATATTATTAAACATTGTACTGTTGTTCTATGTTTTAACACTATTTTGGATTTGTTTTTATCTTATCTTTATTATTAAATTATTGTATATATGATTATATTATATAATGCAATTGTTATAGTAAATTATTATTTATATATAAATTAACAATTAAGTTATATTTCCCATTGCATCGTCATATCTTTAATTATCTATTTTCAGGATTATATTATGTGACTTGCAATATTCAAAACACAGTTATAATAATTATAGTAATAGTATTGAAAAAAGTTAACAATAATTTTACAAAAGCATCATCAAGGAACAACACATACGTCTATTTTGTCCGCCAATCGGGTACCCAGATGAGCCGTTTACCACAGACACGACAGAAGCATCGAACATTATTCAAAAAAGCATCTAATAAGTTCAATTCAAAAAGAGGTTATAGTGAATTTATTTTTCAAAAGAGGTTTTAATGAATTTATTTCACAAAAGAGGTTTTAACAGATTAATATCATTTATAGATTTGATTATACGACATCGTCTTGGTCTATTTGTCATATTAATATAACAATTGGAGCAAATTGAATGATCGAACGTAGACGAGCGTATCCCTCCGAGATGTCAGCGTTGTTTTATGGTCGTCGGGACGCTAACAAACTTCGGCAACTGCTTTATGATCCTAATTTATAAGTGAGCGTGTATTTACGACTCTTTTTGGAGTCCCTCCCGCGAGTGCGTTCAGCTCCATCGCTTCAACTTGTAGTCGACTTTAATTTCTACATACATTTATATAATTGGTGTCATTTTGTCAGATATACAGTATGTTCATTACCAAAACGTGTTATTATAAGGTGTATTGATACACTAGGGTGGATCTACTACTACAATAATAGAGATATATACATTATTATTAATATGTCTTTGAATCTAGATTTAAATCTGAAATAGATCTGTGGAACACATTGATTTCAGCGATACAAACAGCTATCGAGTTTCTTTCCCGATCTTCTTGGTAGATAATTGCCTTCCGATGCGGTGGTAGTGAAAAAATTGACGATTCAAAAGTGACTTGAGTTGAGAAAGTGTTTTGTCCTCTGTTTTTTATTATTTACATTAAATTGTTTGTGTTTATTGACTTAAGTATTTATAATTGATCAAAATTATAACATAGATATAAATTAATAATTGTAAATGGAATCAATAAGCCAAAAAGGTTTTATATGACGAGGCAAAACAGCCGCAGATGTTATATTCTTACGATTGTGCGTAGAATTAAATGTATTTCGTCTGTGGCAGATTACATAATAAAAATGAAAACATGGCCAATGGTTAATAAATTAAATATATTAAACTAAATATACAAGAATGATAAGAAGCATATGACAAAGTGAGTTATTTCAAGTGTGTAATGGTGTAACTGTATGAGTGAATGAGTGAGGTGGATTCCTTCCTATCTTATTTGTGTCTCTGTTGATTTTAACTCGAAGACACCTTGATAAATTGTAAATACAAAGCGTCCAAGGGGAGTGATTTACAATTTGAGAGCTTTAAATTTTGCGGGCATAAATTAATTTTCAATTTGCCTTTGACGTTTCGCTGAGCCGGCCTAACATGTCTCTCAGGCGAGGTATTAACCCGAACATGTCTCCACCTATTGCACCATATCTCTCTATACAGGTATGCTTCATGTCATACACATGTTATGAGAAACTTAATTGGAATACGTCCCTTGTGCACAAATATTTTGCTCTTTTGTAACAACTTGATTGATTGGAATTTGTATTGTGTTTTCAATATTTCACAACTTAAAACTATTTTTATAAAATATTTTATTGGCTGTTTAGTACATTGTTTTTATATGGAATGCCTTGAAGTAATTATGGTTATTAGGGTTGCTTTTTTATTAAGTTTTATTTTATTTCTCTAACCCATATATCACAATATTACAGATTACATGAATGAATGAAAACAAGGCCAAAATAGAGTTAAAACATGGAGTATAAAAGCTAAAATATATAAGAATAAAGACAATAATCACAAGAATGTGACAACGTGAAGTATATCAAGTGAAAAACGAGCACTTAATGTGAGTTTGTATTAGTGTGTGTACACTGCTGTGGGAAAATATTTTTTGTGTATTTGGGGCATTCTTAAAGTGTCCAATAAATGACATATTCAGGAAAATCTATATTGAATAAGACCTTCTGTCTTTTATATTACACATTAAAGGTATCATTACCAAAAAAAATAACCAAGCCGAGTTTCTTGTCTGCTTCTTTCTCAGCTTGGTCGCGTACGAACAGGCGTAGAATCGTTTAGATTTAAGTTGATTCAAAATGGTCCTGTGTACCTTACTGAATAAAGAGATTTCGACTTTGACTTAACATAAGGTTAGTCACAGTTATCATAAAGTTCTGACTCTATTGGAAGCCTTGTTTTGTAATCTTTTAATGAATTGTAAAATGACAATTTTGTAAACAAAAGTTGGCAAAAATAATTTATCGTGTAAATACAATCTTTTTGTGATTACTAAGGAAAGAGGTATGATAATTACCAGACATAAAATTTCAAATGTAAACTGTGGCCTTAATCCAAATGCAATTTGCTAGAAACCGAGTTTAGCCGAGAAATGTTACGCAAATAAGTACATAACGAGATAAACTTGTTTCTTTCACAACTCTCACAATTTAAATTTAAAACTTTGCGTACTTTTGTTTTGGTGAAAATATCGTATACATATATGTTACATATAACATACTTATACATCTTAAACTGTATTGGGATAATATTAATATGAAAGCCAACCAAAAAAAATCAATCTAGCCGAGCTTCTTGTCTGCTTCTTTCTCAGCTTGGTCGCGTATGCACAGACGTAGAATCACTTACATTTAAGACATTTCAAAATAGTCCTATGTACTTTAGTAAATAAAGGTATTTTTACTTTGACTCAGTTTGACGCAGTTAATTAAATTAACACTCTTCTCATTCATTTACCCAAGTCCAATCGTCAAATATACCTGGGCTTAGTCAGGTGCAGGCTTTTATCTAACGTTCTGATCTAACGATTACGCTTGGACCGATCATTAGGACGTATCTTAGCTTCACTGTACGATCTTGGGCCTACTTAACATAGGTAGGAGGAGAATCGAAATGAAAATCCAATCCTTCAACATAAGTATATTTAAAACTTAATCATCCCACATATCCTAAACAGATGACACACGAACGTAATTAAGAAAGTACATTTTAACGTATTAAACGCAATAGATGAGAAAAAGTTAAATTAACAAAAACATTGTAAATTGCGTTAACAGAGAATGTTACAATGTAGCAAGCGTATCCTAATAACTGACCTACTCAACGGACAACTTAGAATCCACTGTAGGGAGTCGGAATTTGAACTATGAACAGTGAACTTTGAACTAAGTAGTTGCGTGACTTTTGAATTAAGAATAATAAATATAGTGAAAAAGTAACTAAAACTCAAAATATCTTTATTCAAGTAGGTCTTTATAAAGACACTTGTCAATCGTCAATTTTCAAAATGGTTTTATTAATTTTAAATAGATATTGAACTGATATTTATGTGCTCTATTTTAATACCATCAGGAGGTGACAAATGTTGTAGACTGTAAACTGTACAGGCCAAATTCGAGTTAGTAGACACCAATGTCCAAAGTTGACCTTGAGTAATGATGTGTGAATTATTGATGTCTTATAAATCCTCACTCAAAGAAACTCCAGATTTATATTATCTATTAAAAAGCCACTAGCGATTGTGGTTTTGAATCAATATACGTGACTGCGGTAGTAGCTCGTCACGAAGGAAGAAGGTTTCAATGTATTTGATTTATTGTTGACGTAATGGAGCGTTGTGTTGCATTCGCCTGCAATAACTCCATTTATAAGCTCGTTACACACCTATATATAGTTCTACTGACGAATATTTTGCATATAACTATGCTAAATTATTGTTAACGTCATGATTTTTTAGAAACTGAACGGGTCAGTTATGTATCGATTTAATAGCGTCCACGTGTGACCGATCTCTCTCCGAAGGCTCGACCACCTCTTTTATTAAAAAAAAACCTTTTTGAGTTTTTATTTATTTAATAGATAAGATTTTATAATAGATTGATATAATTTGTTAGTCTTACACAGATGGAGAGCAAACGGCCAAACATTAGTTTAACATAACCTCTGAAAGAGAGTATGCTAAAAGGTTCGTAACGAAGGCTTTCATTCTTACCTAGAATTCCTCTTCTTCTAGGAGTGCCTCTCCAACAAATGAAGGTCGGTAATCAGCTTTCCGGCAGCCTATCTATCCTTAGTTCTGCGGAATAGGTCTGCAGCTATTTCAGTCCACTCCCGAATATTCCGCAACCACGACTTCTTCCTACTGCCAGCCTTCCTTACATCCTTTTTACCAAAAAAGTGACATTATATTTTTTTTTATATATTTGGTCACCACTATACGTTTTTAAAAGTACAGCTGGCACTTATACAGTAATTGGATAACGATACAATGCGAAAATTTTTCTCCAAAATGTATACATACGTAAATCGGCGTTTTATTTTTATTTGCGCCTTTTTTAACTTTCAATATTTACAAAATGACAAATAAAAATCACGTATTGCGCTAGCAATTAAAACAACAGTGTCACAACAGAAGTGTCAATTTGTGAATAAGCAATATAAAAATCATCAGATATGTGTAACTGTGTGGAATAATGACTATTAAGTTCGTTAGTGGAATATTGTTAACGAGGCTGTACCGCTATTGGTAATTCTATAAAAAATAATTGCAATTTGTAGCTCCCTATCGATAAAAAAAGTTTAAAAGATTTAATAAGCTCATACATAGTTAAATAATAAAACAAATATATTGTATATTTGGATACAGTAGATAAAGCGATATATTTATGGAAAAAAGTTCCCAAACTTTTTATAACACGATTGAAGCCTCAAATTGATTGTGATGCCTTTGTCACTCTATCGTCTTTGGCTTGAAAAAGGTCGTTGAAATATTAATAATCCAGTGAAACTAAAACCATAAACCATTGGATTTGTTTTTATAACCTATATTAGATTCCTTTTCTGACGACTTTCAGAATCTCCAGTTAAAATATGTCTGTTTCATATACTTCATAAAGTCGCTGCATATATAAAAGGTTTCAGGGTTACTAAGCTACTAAAGTTACAGCCAATGCTGCTCAAAACTGTACTCTGTAGTTGAGTGAGAATACCTTTTAAGCCTTAATTTGGTTGTTCTATGGTGATGTGATGCGTGACATTGCGGCAGTGAGCAGGCAGCAGAACGGCCAATTAGCAAACTGCACTATAATTCACTTTTCATATACAAATTTTACGCTACGGCATTATTGTTGACCAATAACAAGAATTAAATTCTCTACCAAAGATGATAAAATCGCAGTTCATCAAAACCACTTGTTTTTACAAATATTTATCCATATATACATTCTAATTTTATATCATTGCTATAATTCAAAGAATAGTTACCATAAACAATAGAATCGAAATATAAATTCGTTGTAACACTATGAAAAATGAATCTGACAAAACGTTATTTTGGTAAAAGGAATAGCTTGTCCTATTAAAGCGTATCTGAGACCGGAGGAAGCTCAGAAGTCGAGGTTGCCGTGATGTAGATGATTAATATGCCTCATTTGCGGCACGCGCTCCCCTGCTACGAGGGGCTACGAGCTACGGGCTACGGGCTATCGGCTACGAGGCGATGCTACGTGCCTGAATACATCGTTTACGCTTTCGCGCGGAAAATTTATTGGATTCACCCTCATTTATACCTTTTATCTCAATTATATATGACGTGGGAAATACTTTTATAGCTGAATTTAAGCAGTCAACATTCTGTACACTGTACATGTAATTTTAATATCGATTCAATGCGACAAATCTTTATTTACAGAAATAAAAGTGCCGCAATCTTGTGGCGCATCACTCAATTCGATAGGAAAATGTAGTCTGTATGTATTTAAATATGTAAAAATATTCAGGGTTTAAATAAAGTCCCCTTATATTGTCAACTGTAAACAGTCCTTTTGCCAATCGGGAATCTATTAGAATGTCAATACCAATTGATAATTAAAACTTTTTATAAAAGCTTTATAAGTTAAGATTGAGGAAATTGAATTTAAAAGATGTGTGAGCGAAGTGTCGGTGTAATTGATTTCTAATGCCACACAAAACCCCCAAACGTGATGCAAGAGTGGACGCCGAGATAAACAGAACACCCCCAGCTCAAGTCCTGTCTTTATAAAGTTCTTTATTTTTAACCTTCTGTTTATTTAAGGCTTTCATGATATTAGTATGTATGTCCATTTGTAATTAAAAACACATTTGAGTGAGTGAGTTTAAATAATAAAAGATATCAGGTACATTATTTTTATATTGTTTCCTTTCTAAGATTAAATGTGTGTAAAGATCTCTTGTCTCAAAACCTCTTTTGTCACATAGTATACATTCTGTATTTGAACTTATAAGAAAATTTAACTTTTTAAATGCTAATTCATTAGAAATAAGCTGCTATTTAATGCCTATAAGTCTTGGCTAACATAATTTATTCTAACTATGTGTTAGAGCGTAAACATTATACTTTTTTAAATATAACATAAACTTTCCTGTCAACTTGAAATGTAAGCAAAGTGGACAATATCCTTGCATGTTGCGGTGAAATACAAGAATTTTTCACTGTACAGTACTCCTGTCGCTCCCCAATCCTTGAAAATTTATAGCTCCTGCTGACGCTACATACATTACATACGTGTCGTTTTAAATATAATAGTCTAGCTTTGAAATATTTTTAGTACCTTGGAATACGTGAAAGTACTGTATAAAATCGAAATGCGAACTTATTGGAGAACTGTTTCTTGCCAGTGCCCGACTGATGTATCCATTTGATTTAAAGGCATTATATGAATATATCCAGAAAGATCTATATAAGATGTCTTAGTATTAAACTTTTTTTCCCAACGGTTTTTATAGTCTTATATATATATATATATATTGTTATCTTAATTTATATATGAAGGTTGCTCCGCCGCCCGTTTCTCTTATATGTACTAACATATATTAACATTAGATAATTCTTCTATTTTAGTGTATCAAAGTGTAAATAAGTAAATAGAAATAAATATTATTTATAGTTTGTTGGTATACGAAGGCTAATTATCCAATCAAACGATTACCCCTTCACCACATTAAGGAATTGTTGGCAAGTTTCTTGCTTGATTCCTTTCGAGTTTGGTCGCTTACGAACAGGCGTTATTTAGATATAAATCTGTTCGAAACGATATATACCTAACCGAATTAAAAGATTTGACCGACACATCAGATATATAAATTATAATCCTCCCAAGTCATAGTACATAGTACTCGTCGGGGTAGTTTTAAATGTTAAAAAAATCGATTACATTTTTCTTTCAAAACTGACTGACTAATAAATGATAAATACACTATCCAAGAATGCATTTCTAATACATTTCTGTAGAGTATTGTTTGATTGCTGAGCCACGTTATTTTTTAATATTAATTAAGTCAGTTATTAGTAGCAATATTAAATTCCATCATGTTTAATTAAATTAAGTCAAGTGCATACTTAAAACAAAATGTATTGTATCAGAAATGATATAATTAATGTACTTAGATTTATAATTAGTAAATAATAGGGCTTTGAAAAAATTAACAATACATTAAAAAACGATGATCTCTTAAATATTCGTAGAAAACTCTTTTGAAATATACCTTTCAATGAACTCGGAACAAACCGAAAAGCAATAAATGTAGCATTCGATTCGAAATATTTTATAAAAAACATCGTTAAAATTCTGAATTAACAAGACTATAAAGTCAATCCATGAATATGGAAGTGCATTCGATATTCAATGCTTTAAACAGCTATTTAACTGCGGCGGATTTATACTGTTATATACAACCGTATGTATGTATTATTTGTGGTATACACAAACTTATGTGTCAACTAACTCATTAAGCTTTCGTACGATAATATCATATTTAAGATCGCGTACTGTAGACGAAAAATTTAACAAATTTTGTGTTTACGTAACGTTTATTCGTAAATTCAATCATTCGTTCATTCATTCCTTCGTTCTTTACTACGTTCGTTCGCGCATTTGTTCGTATATTACTTCGTTCGTACTGGTAGGAGTGGTAATTATTATATTAAGTCGTAATCATCAGACAGAAGTCAGAAGATATTTACAGTCATTACATAACTATTTAAAAATACATTTTTACATAAGCTTTGTTCGTTTATTCGTGCGTTATTTGTTAATTCATTCGATCATTACTTCATTCAGTAATTCATTCGTTCGTTCATTACAACGTTCGTTAATGCATACCTTCGTACATTAGCTCGTTCATTTCTTTGTTCATTCATTCGTTCGTACTGGTAGAAGCCCTTATTATTATATTAAGTTTTCACCATCAACAGACCGAAGTAGAAGATTTACAATCACTATATACTAACTATTTAAAACCGTTTGTAAATTTTTCATACGGCTTCGTTTATCGCGTGACTAAAGTATATTAGGCACGTAGCCCAACTGATGCCGTGGCTTGAAATAAAACCACAATTTTTATTCCTCTTTAACGGATCAGTGTTTTGCTATGTAAATTTTGTAACATAAATGCTTAGGATTATAGATTTGCAAAAAGTGCCACAAGGCTATTTTTAATGGCAGTGTTATATTGGTGCTTCGGCCTGCCAATTGCCGGGGAAATACTTTACGGCATATGAAGATGTGTACACATGTATGCGTTTTTATCATACCAAATCTGATTATTTTCATACATGTGAAGATGTTTTTAAAGAAATTTATGTGAAAATACGTTTAGAACTGTATATATAATAACTAAGATTTGTTTCAAACAATTTGTAGATATCAAATATCTATACTAAATAAACTTACGCTCTTCCGTCAGACATATCCTCGAAATACCACTCCTCCTTTTTCGGAAACTCTCTAAGAATGTCCGCTATAAAGCTTCGGAACTCACTTCCCGATCCTATCCGATCAGCCTCATTACTATCATCTTTTAAATCTCTCCTTCGAAAGTTGTCCATAAATTGTCGACAGTGTAATTATTTATAATTACCGATTTTTACTTAAGCATATTTTTACTTAATTTAATGTATGTTGTGTTTTGTTTTAGTATACTTCGCAACCTTTGCACCGGGCAAATTATATTTTAAGTATTCTTTTATTGTATGGATTGCCTGTAAGAGATCGCTTATTAGCGATAAGGCTTCCCGTTGTTCTTATATGTATTATCATCTATTAACATCATATACTTCTACTGTTTAAGTGCAATAAAGTTTGAGTTTAAATAAATAAATATTTTAGAATCTTACCGTATTAATGGGAAGCTTTTGGACAGACCACTTTTACTGTCGGGTGATTAGGTATAAATAGGTACAAATTAAAGTACACTTTTTTACATATGTATACTTTTCATATTAACTTATTACAAGAGATATTCATTTTCCTTGCTTGGTAACAATATTATTTCACTAAGGTACATTTGTAAGCCGGTATTCGCCGCTGTTGAGCTAAAGGAAATAAAGCTGTGATTTATGCAAGCGAGATGTGTTACAAAGAGCCTTCTCGTAGTTCAAAATAAATCAATTACAATACATATTGAGAGAGCTTTAAATATTGAAAGAGTTTATATTATAATAAATCTAGTGGACTATTTAAAGAGGCTTATACTAGAAATAGAGATTTGGTATGCCTGCTTCGTCTCAGTAAAGTACATAAATATTTTGTAGGGATGAGCATATGTTTATATAAAACCAACTTAACATCATTATTAATACGCTTATAAACAGTCCTTATATACAGTTAAAGAATATATCGAGGATGAAGATCCTAGGAATGTGTCAGGGTTAGCTCAACACCGGGACAGTTCAATTCTTGTTGCAATAAAATTTTGAAATTCAATTAGTCCATTTTCAACGTATACGTAACGTAACGTATACGTTTTGAAACGTAATATAAAAAAATACGTTTCAAAAGGCCAACTTGAATAAAGATATTGTGAGTTTGTGCTTTTAATTGAGTAATAATTAACAAGTCATCTGAATAAATAATATTTATTCATTAGCTATATTGATATATAAAGATCAAATTAATAATCTAAATCCGTAATGAAACGTAATGTAATAACAAGTTAGTAAAATCTTTAACGGCAAATCGTCGCAATTTCCATTTTATCCGGCCAATTGAAAAATAACCGCCAATAAGCAATATTTTGTTTGCAGAATCCCGTACGCCGACAAGATCACACCGGAGCCAATCCTCAACAACAATGCCGGCCGAGACACAAAAGCGGACTCGATCAGAAATAGTTATAATAGCCAATTCAAAGTTGGCATTTATGGTTGGCGAAAGAAATGTCTCTACATTCTTGTGATGACACTTATGTTCATGATGATTGTCAATCTCGCTTTGACACTGTGGGTTCTGAAAGTTTTAGATTTCAATTCGGTAAGCATCATATGTTTGGGATATTTTGAAATTCGAACTTTTAAAGTCTATTGCACAGGCGTTTATTAAGGAATTATGTTGCCTGTTAGTCTCTACCGGTGATCCAAGAGCTGGTGCTTTTCTCGCTCAGCGTATAAGCATCGCGATACAGCGAGGAAATGCTAAAGGACCAAACTTTTTAAATTTGTTTTAGTTTTGTTTTTTGTTTTATATTCGTTAATAGTAGGTTAATATTAAGAATGTTTATGTTTATTTGATAAGTACTGTAGGTACCCTATTCTCTATTCTTTTTTTGTTTAAAAAAAAAGGCACCTTAATTAAGATATACATCATAAAAAAACATTGAAATAGTGCGCAGTGTTAATATAGCTTCGCTCAATTCACTAACTAGGCTGAGATTATCCACTTGTCTAATATACACCTCAGAAGAGACTGGACACTTAAAACACAGGCATATCCTTGTGTGAAATTCAGCATCCGCTTTTTTAAACATGCATTGTGTGTATTAAATAGATATATTTTTTTAAATAAATAAAAATTACGGTATTTCCGAACCAATACGACTTGGCTCACGAGCTTCCAGCCACGTCAATGTCTATGGACAGCGATTTTATGTGATACTCCTGCTTGTTTGCTTCATCTTCTATAAAAATAAACTTACTGAACTTATAGTGCATTAAATAAATATCACTCAGTTTATTATTTTAAGATCACCTTGGTACTAATAACCCGACTAATCTTTAAAAGAACAGTATAATAATATTCGCAGTTTAATGGCAGTGAAAGGTTATAAATGTATTATTTTTACAGGATGGTATGGGTCAACTACGCATAGTACCGGGGGGACTGCAATTGTTGGGACAGGCTCTAGTGCTGGATTCACTATTCGCGTCAAGTATAAAGTCGCGACGAGGCCATCCGATATCCATAGAGTCGTCAAGGAATTTGACCATATCAACCCGGGATGCACATGGAATTGTACAGAGCAGGCTTTATTTAGGTAAATACAGCCTGATTGCATTGTTACCATAGACACAAGTTATGTGCCTAGTTAAATGAGCTTTAATTGTGTATTTATTAAGGCATATCACAATAAATATGCAAGTTATATGAATATATATGTTAAGCGTTAAATATCCTAAAGTAATCTAAGTAAGTGTACACTTTATATGAGAATAAAAATTCTTAATCAGCTGAATACATTGTGTTATTGAAAATTTAATATATTCAATAAAATTATACCACACATTACAAATAATAACCATATTTAGACACAAACACATAAAATATACAAAAAAAGTATTTATTGTAAATGATACATCACTTAAGCTTCCTGTGAAAAGATGTTATATATCTAATGTTAGTTTTTTTTATAATTATATACAGGTCACGATCGTTTAGAAGTAAACGTAGCCCGGTTGGAGATACGAGACGCTCGCGGTGGGCTGTTACTTGGCGCAGCCCAAGACTCGGTCACTATCGGTGCAGACAACTTATTCATTTCAAGCTCAGCGGGTGCTACATTCAACACCGCGGTACAAACTCCACTCGTTAAAGCACCACCCTCCAAACAACTTATGTAAGTTTTGATTTCCGTAGTGGTTATAGTGTCGAACTTATAATAAGTGGTTGCGAATTCAATTCATATTGTTTTCTCGTGATAGGATTATGTATATTAAAAGAAATTCATTATCCCCTGTATCAAACCCCTTTATGAAGAATTTAATTTAATTTTAATAATGAACAGTTCTTTAAAATGTCACTGACAATTATTTGATGTCAAAGATGAATTCGATATTTTAACATATTGGAGAAATGGCTATTTCGCTATCTGCTAGATTTCTAAAGGATTTATAATAATCGTGAACTTTAAAGAGGTGGCGGAGTTGTTCTTGCAAGATCTTCTCTTTCGCTCTACGCCCCTGATTTGGGAACAGGCAATAAATTTATTGTCACAAAAAATATTTACGATACGTAAGTGTACGATGGGTACCTATGGGAATAAACATATATTTTTAATATTTTACATAAAATTTTTGTAACTTTTTCACAGGTTAGAATCACCGACCCGTTCATTAGAAATGCACGCGGCCCAAACAATAGCCTTGGAGTCACGGGCTGGTGACATCAGCGCGAGCTGTTTAACCAACTTCAAGTTGCGCTCCACTGCTGGATCGGTATGAAACTAATTTACTTTTCCGTGACCAAACCTTTATATCATACTGCTGTATCAAGTCTCAGTAACCAAACCACATAACAGAGCGTCCAGGGTTCCCATCCCATTGCTGCCCATAGATACACCCTACCCTAGATACTTTTGACATCTCATCAAGTAACTCTTGTACCCTTGATAATACATACTGTGTATCCACGTCTGGAATTCTCTTCTTTTAGCTCCTATCTTCATTTAAATCAGAACTTTATAAATATTATAGTAAGCGAATATTTTCTAAAGGATGTTTAGTGCCTTTAAGTTTTGTATATTTATTATAATTATCGCACTTCATACACTTAACAGATTCCTTGTTATTTATTTTGGTTGTGTGGAAGACATCGCTTCAGCGATAGGGCCTCTAGTTGCTCTATTATACTTATGTTTGTATTTTAATATAGCAATTCCTAATTACTGGTATAGTCTAGAATTATTTGTTGTCCGGATGATATATTTGTGTACAATATAAACCTCATTCTTTTTTTTAACCAACCCAGTAAAGTAAAATGGACTTAAATTCAATATTCTTTGCAATTAATTAAGTATTAACAGATTCAACCAAAGAGCACATTTGTCAGTGACAACTGACAAGAGCTCTATAAAAAGGAATCCGTCAAATTGTAAGCCACAGATTATACAAGTCGATCTAGTCGTGTTTTGTAATTTAAACATATTATTTTGTATATAGCAAAATACACGCTGAGTGTGGGATTCTGGGGCACAGTATCAAACGTACATTACGGTAACAGTTGTTTCTTCGCGGATGCCATAAAAGTGATATACGACTCCTATTTGAAATTGGCGATTTTTGGTGTGTGTATATCGCACTAACCTTTCATGAAATGCTGATGAAAAACTATTTTTTAGTTAAATCCTGTAGTTGCTTATTTCTTCTTAGTTTACGATACATCTTACCTCTTAACATACTAATAAGTTGTATTTTTTTATTTGTGATGTATATGTTTCCTCAATAAATCTCTGCTCAAGTGAATATTATTACTTAAATGACTAAAATTAAATATTTTATTAAAATGAAATGTTTTATACGCGTATACAAATTTTGATAAATTTAAAGGACATAGGAATAACTGTAAACGCTGGTAGGCTCATAGGCTTCGTGAAATTGTTATTTCATTCTCGGGGAAATTGTATACGTATTTTCAATACATTCAAATATTTATTAAGCAAAAATTGTTGGGCAAGTACTATTATAGTATAAATGACTATTTGAACTATTAAAAAGCTTTTGATTTTGAAAGATTTTTTATAACAGTGGTCACGCTAACAAAAAATGATTAACCAGCTATGTTTTTTTCTTCACGGACCGGTTTATTGTAGAACCATTAGATATTATTAATATTTGTAAAATTGCATTACAATATTCCCTATATAAATTAAATTGAGTTGGAACAACATTCTCAAATCAAATTATTTGCACTTACTTGAAAACTTTTATCTCTTGTTGCAAATGGCCGGTAAATAACATTCGATTATTGCAGATAAGACTGGAAGCGCCAAGCATTTATATGCCAAAATTGAAGTCAGCCCTACCACTGCCGCCGCCTACAGCGCATACTCACGATCCACACCATCAAAACATATACCAATTGTGCGCGTGCGCGAATGGAAAACTATTTCTCGCACCGCCGCACGGCGTATGCGCAGCGCGTGAGGAAAGTCTCATTTGTCGATGATCAGACGTTCATAAATTAATAAATGTAGAAAAATATTGTATAAAAATTATTTTGAAAAATACTTACTACAGACGTAACGTTTGGATACAGTTTTAATTACCTAACCAGGCTTGTTGCCCAGTTGTGATATCTATTTTAAAAGGAATTCTTAAAATCAATTTTTCATTAAATTAAATATATAATATCTTTCTACATCAATTTACTGTATAATTGGATTAACAGTGTATAGGAAATTATAGAAATGCTTTAGGTGTGAGATGTTTTAACAGAACGACCACAGATAAAAAATATTCGTATAAATCCAATGTTTTTAAATTTTATTTAATTTACATTCTGTAGGAAATGTATTTTTATGAAATAATCTACGTATACAGCTGAAATTTCTTTTTTATAGTTTTTTTTTGCTTTCTTTTCATGTCAAGAGAAACAATATTACCCACACACACACAGATAAAATATGTGTCATAGAATAAAAATACATGAGTTCTAATTTGACATTTTGCAGTAGTATTTTTGTGACATTGACAGCCCCTCTACAAAGCGTAAAACAGACCACACTGACATTCCACAGACTGTGGCAATGCAAATCATACATCTCTATTCTCTTTGTCTGTTTCGAGCTTTGTTAGCTCGCCTTAAATGACCCGCAAATCAAGCCGGCAAGATGTGTCTATTGAACCCATAAATAATAAAAGAATATGTAAAATATGTTTAAGTAATACCATTTAATAGATTTCGTTTCCACAATATAACGAGTAAGTTTTAAATTAAATAAAAAACTTTTCATAAAATATTAAAAATAGTAAATCGAACAACGACAACCAATTATTATATGAACTAGTGCCTTTCCAATCGCAATTAAAAGTGGCTGAATACCAATTTTTTTTTAACATTAATAGAAGTTGTGATAGACATAAATGTTCGACATACATAGATATTATTTACGAACGGCAGATGACATTTTTGACAGCTCAAACATATCGAGTTTCCGCACAATTTGTAGTTTAAGTTCGCGCTTTAATCAGAGCGCTGTATCTGATGAAAGTTGTATTGTTAATTGTCTATTAGTTGTAAAATTGAAACGACTGTAATTACACATCCGACATTTCACAGACAAACGCACACATTCATATTGTTTCAGCCTGTCATTTTTGAACATACGTCACAATACAAATAAGGTCTCACTCCCTAGTTCATGCTTCAATATTAGCGGTCATTGACCTCGCATAGCGTTGTTCTAAGTTTCCTAAAAAGTTCGTATTTTCACGTAGAACGGTCGTAGGTGACACACAACCTGTATTTACTTAGAATGTAGTAATACAACCTATACATACACTTCTGTATGATACAGTATATAATAACAATGAACCAAAATCTCTTTATTTGCTTCTAAAGCATTGAATGTATGATAATATGTACCTTGAATGTTGAAAGTAAAAATTGTTAGTTGTACATATGTATCTATATGTGTAAAGAAAATGTTTATGATAATATAATATAATATCAAAAATGGCTTTTATTTTCTTATTACTTAGTTCATCTTCATAAGTCAAACAATAGCTTAGAACCAAAGCTCAAGGTTATCCAGAGGTGAAACTAGAAACCAATTCCTTTTGTACTCGGTATGTGTATCTTATGAACAGTATTAATAAGATATAGATAATCACTAATAAAGACTCTTGGAGATCAATACAGAAAAAAAACTCTTTTTTAGAGCCAAAAACTGAGGTCACCAAAGGTACAACCGAAACGGGAATCTAGAATAATAAAAATAGTAACTAAAACGATAAACAATCTGGGGAATATGATATGGAAATTTGTAAACTTAAACTCAAATTATCTTTATTCAAGTAGGTCTTTATAAAGACACTATTGAATCGTCATTAATACGGTCATAAGTTCGGAAGAAATCTACCGAGAAGAACCGGCAAGCAACTCGATAGCTGCTCTTTTAAAATAAATATTTCATATAGAACCCACGGAGGTCTAGATGTAAGGGAATTATTGACGTACACAAGTGATCACAATTTTACGTCAAATATGTGTATGTTACATCTGTTTCAGCGTATTCAGAAGTTGCCTGCTGAATACATTAGAAAATATGCCAAAATGTATATGAATAACTATTAATTGTACAATAGTCATCCCAGGAAATATTGTATCCCGGAGAATAATCGCAAGTTTCATAATTGAATCTTTCCGACTAACCGACAGAAGTATTTAATTGTGTTATAAACAAGCTCAGAATAACTGGAAAGTTGTTCGTTTAATTTTGGTTAAAGCACGTTTCCGTAAACAAACCAGACTTTAGCGCGACGAGTTTTTATTATTAGTTATAATCTTTCATAGATTAGGTAACAGGTTAAATTTTTGGTGAAATTATATTAACCCAAACGTTAATATTAAAATCTTTTTACAACAAATAATAAAACTATGTAATAAAAAAGGATGCGGAAAAGGTAATAAAAACTAGACTACATTCTTATAAAGAAGAGAAGAGACGATACTAATAATAAAAAAAAAATTACACATTTTTTTATTAGTTCTATCACAGGTAGATCCTGTGATACAAAAAGGATTATATAGTAACAGATATTACATACATTTTACATCAATTACATTAGAAACATAAAATTTAAGAAAGAAGACAAATAACAGCAAAGGTTGTACGGAATTTATACAAATAACACTGCAATTTAAAACTTCGTTCTTAAGGTTTTCCGATAAAATTCACAACATAATAAAATTGACTTGTCCTAGACAAGATCGCGGGCTAGTAATAAGTGTTCTTTTGGAGTATTAAATGCAAAGCCTTCCTGACGGTGAAAAGACCTGAAGTTTAATTAAACATTCGTGATTAATTATTGTTGGCATCTTTGTTCAAATGCTTACCTGATATTTTATGAAGTGAGCTTTTTTAAATTCCCTAAGGTTTTCCTAACAGACATTACCAACATAATAATAGTTCATAAAAAGCATGCACTTTACAAGACGTAGAATATATACAATATTTACAAGTACATATATAAAAATATGTTCCTGCCTCGTTGCTGTAAATGGAGAATTTTCTAAAGACTTTTCGCAACACCGTTACTCGAAGTTAAACGGACTTGAAATGAAATGAAAATTGTTAATTAAGAACGCATTTTAATGTTATTAAAAAGAAATATTTTATAAACAGTCGACTAGAGTATTCCAAGCAAGCATCTATTTTAGTTAATAATACAACACAAAGGTTTGTAAAGAGGACTTTCATACCACCTCGACGTCTGGCGCTCCCCAACTGAGCGTGTTTTGAAGGCAGTTACTGCCTCCACCCATTTGTGGAACCAACAGCCAGCTTTCAAGGAACAAACTTAAAATTGTTTTAGAAATAAGAATTGTAGTATGTAAGAAGATATATACAAAGTGCTTGGAAGAGAGCGCTTATGTTGAGATGTATGTATGATTATGATGAGGCCGCCCGTTGCTCGTATATGTACCATATTAACATTACTTCTGTTTTAGTGACAACAAAATGTGAATATATAAAAAAAATTAGTTTATTATGTTGGTCTTCACTATAAGCTCGTCGCAGATTAATATCAATCGCGTTTCAAACTCTCGAAAACTGACACGTGAATAAACTGAACAACGTACTGTAATCTACACATACATTTACTTTGAAAAGTTCGCGAAGCACTTCCAAATTAGGGGCACAAAAAAGTTATAGCCTTACAATTCCGTTTGTCACGTAAATACTCTAATATATATAAGAATACAATGTGTTGCTGTTACTCGTCCCAAATACCAATGATTTACACTTTTACAGTATTATGTACATATTTACACGCACGCACACATACACATACATACGACCACACACAAAATCACACTAAGGTAACTTATACTGGTGTTTGTTTTGTTTTTTGTGTATTTTTTAAGATTATTAAGAGCGTGTTCTCTTAAAATCGTATATTATTTAAATTTAGACACTATTCTGGTATTGCAATAACAAAGAAGCAATAAATATATATTTTGTTACTTTAAAAAGGCTTTTAGTTTTCATGTTCATTAAATAAATACGCAAACGCACGTCCAAATTTATTATAATGATTCTCCTTCTGGGTTGCCTGGAAGAGATCTTTCCAGGTAAAAAATGGTATAACAATGCATTTACTTCTTGCAATGGACTAGGTGTCTTTGAGAGCTTTAAGAGCTTTCCACTACACCACAACAAAGGAGTGCAAAATTAAATTAGGCGAAGATAGGGAACAGCGAGACGAATAATATTTCCAAGTTATTAAAGTAAAATATACGATTTTAATAAGAACTTATGTGTATAACAAGGGAAGGTTTTACAATTGACAGACAACTGTAATTATCATCTGTTAGCTTACCATGGTTGCAGGTGCTCATGGGCCTACTTGTGGTGACTGGACGGACTGGATTTATCTCGGTGTACTGTGTATTAAGTAGTGAAGACTTTTTGTTAATTACTTTATTTGATGGTCTACTACATTTGTTAGTATGTTGCATGTGGAACTTACTATGAAATAATTATTTATTTATTTATTTAATAAGGCACACCAACGACAGACATACAAACACAACCCGAACAAAATTACAAAAAAACACACAAGACATGTATGTGCATAAACTATAGGGATGCACAGCATTACAGATATACAATGCATACAATGAACAATTTTAAAAAACAACTAAACAATCATATATAAAACAAATAATAAAGAAAACTCTACACACAGAAATAAAACAAAAAGTGAACGTTCCCAAATTGGAGTCTATTGGCGAAACAAGATCCGCAAAAATTTGCGTCTGAAGACATGGAGACTATCACTAAATGGATCAGCGTCGCATGTCCTCAGAGCACAGTTCATCGATGACAGGCATCTAATGAGTGGACTGTTACAACCTACGTTTGTCCTCGCTATCTGGGTATAAAAAAAGATTAAATCGTTTTCTAGTGCTATTTATTAAAAAAATGACTTTTTCCAAAATACTTGGCATATCTATGGTACCGTTAATGAGTTTAAATACAAATAAAGAGTCCAACATGCGACGTCTACTGCGAAGAGTTTGCAGATGAAAGAAGTCCATTAAGAAGTAATTATATTCCAATTACAAAACTATATACATAGGTAAGTTATATGCAATAGTTGACTTTATAATTACATTTACTCCCAGTTTCCAAATCAAGGGCGTAGATCCGTCTAGAAGAACTGGCAAGAAACTATCCGCCACTCCATTAAATCGCCAAGCATGCTTTACGGTTGTATAGAACTGCAACTGAATGGGTCAATATAACTTATTTACATACTCTACCGTAAACGAATATTTAGAGGACAAAGATCCCTTTAATGTGTCGGCAATTGGCTCAGCATCGGGACAGTTCAATTCTTGAGTAGCCTTACAATGCTTTGTTATTTAAATTGTGAGTAACATAATTTTGTATTCATTGTTTATGTTAAAAGAGCAGCTATCGAGTTTCTTGCCGGTTCTTCTCGGTAGATAAGCCTTCCGAACCGGTGGTAGTGTAAAAATTGACGATTCAAAAGTGTCTTTATAAAGACCTACTTGAATTAAGATATTTTGAGTTTTGAGTTTACAAAAACAACATAAAATATATGTATAACTGTCACATACAATTGTGAAATGAAGTATAAAATATAACCCGAACTTAACAAAGCATGTGTTAAACTTATTAACCCGATGATTTATAAGTGATAGGTCATATTCACTTGGTCAATTTGACGTAGGCCGAGCGTGGCGTCGTCCGATTAGGCCGCTCAACCCAAACGGATTTAGTTACGACGGTCAGACGATTGTAGATTATATATATCAAACTACCGCTTTATCTCACCCATTTGAGTTTACACACTTGTCCCGTACGAAATACGTATCTTTCCAATACCAAAATCCTTCCAAAAATCAAAAATATCGTTATATACTTATGAACTTATCGAATTGTTAAAAAAAACTTTTTACAGTTTTCAAATCAAGATCGTACTTACAAAACTCTATGGTAGTTCAAAGTTCACCGGAGTCATTGGATAGTTCAAATCGTTGACCCTTAGAAGATACATTTGTAGGTGTATTTAAACTTTTATTTTTTGATATCAATTATTTATTATATACACCGTATATGTAGTCAAAAAAAGTTTTTTTTGAAGATTCTAATAAGCCTAATTAAGTGTAAATATATTTTTGATTTTGATTTTTTGACACAACTGAGCTAGACCACTTCTGAATGCTATTTGCGTAGCCTTGTATTATGGCGGTACAACTGACAATAGGGCTTGATTTGAAATTACGCAAAAATCATAGATTATCATAACTTCTCTTCTCTATGATTTATTCTACGAGCGGCGACCGCCGTCAAAATAGCCCGCGTCATAATGGGCACCTGTCAAAGTGTCACGCTGCCAGATAAAATTAGCAGGTACTAAATGCCTGTCAACAGAAACAAAAAAGACAGCGGTACACTTGGGTATACTGGTAATAAAATTTATATTCTATTATAGAAACTCTAAAGTTTATACATATTTTCTGTCACACTGACCCAAATGTATTTAGAAGAGTTTTAATAACTCTTGTATAATTTAGTTATATTCCTAACTCTTTAATAATTTAGTTATATTCCATGTTTTAAATCCATTTTGGCATTGTTTTTATTATTTATATTTAATATGTAATCTGATATAGTGTGCTGTAAGGTTTAAAAAAATAAAATAATGAAATCAATTTCGAATATTAATTAAACATTGTTACGTAGTTTTAGGTTTTAACAGTTAACAGTTATGTGTGTGTAATTAAAATTAGCTGTAGTCAATCTATTTTAACACTCCGATGTAATGACGACTCAATTCGACTCAACAGTGGTCGGCATGCCGGATATTTTATTAGTTTCAATTCAAAATGCATGCTCAATACACAAAAAACAAAACAGACGTCACTTACACACCACACACCAATTACATTAAAAACATAAATAAAAGACAAATAAAAACACAGAATATATGAAAAAAGAAAATGCTACTAAACTAAAATAACCTTATTAAAAGCATTTTGTAATGAAAGACTATTTAAATTATTGCAAAATATATATTTCGATATTATTATAATATCTCTTTATTATATTTAATTTATATAATCGCTAATTATAATCGCATATCTTTACTATATTTGATGGATATCATATAAAAAAAAGTAATTTATTAAGAAATTATTGTTACTGTTCAGTCACAAGACTAAAACCTTTTTATGTTTAACTTATTTTAATTTCTTTTTTTTCTTTTTGTCATACAACTATCTATTATTATCATTTTTCTGTTGTTACGTAATAATTAGATGTATAACTGTTGTAACAATTAAATATATAAAACAAATAAATGGAGTCAGATATATGCATTCCTAAAGGAAACAAATAATAACATAAATGTATGGACTTTTTGTGGTCTGAAATAAAGAAATTATTATAACATTACTAGCTGATCCCGACAAACGTTGTTTTGCAAAAAAAAAATGTCTCTAAAAATAAATGTAGGCCGATTATCGTTCCAACTCTATATGACCACAAAATTTCAGAAGAATCGGTTAACCCGTTTCGGAGCAGTAAAGGAACAAACATTGTGACACGAGAATTTAGTATATTAGACTAGCTAATCCCGACAAATGTCGTTTTGCCAAATAAATAAAAAAATGTCTCTAAAAATAGATATTGGCCGATTCTCAGACCTACTCAATATGCTCAGAAAATTTCAGGAGAATCGGTCAGCCCGTTTCGGAGGGGTAAGGGAACGAAAACTGTGCCACGAGAATTTTATAAATTAGATAATCCTGGCTTCGAATCCCGGTTCGATATAACAATGTTAACAATTAGTCTAACGTACATGTTAAAGCATTTATTAAAAGTACAAAACACAATGAATGATCACCTTTCACCTTGCACCTATCTGTCTTTATATTTGTTGTATTACGTAGTTCAATACAAAAACTATTTAATCACACAATTAAATTAAGTCCAAATCAATTATTTTTTGGTAGTTTTGAGTGAAATTAATACAAGTACATGTATTATATTAACAATGTTATCTCGTAGAAACAGTTACACTTCAATGCACTTCGGAATGCAGTGTTTAATGTTATGCAACTCACTGTGAACATTCGACAGTGGGTAGTGGATTCCGGGGAAGCATTTAGGCTCCATCATCTCGGACTATACATAGACTATAGACTTCGATACGTCTGTTAAGCTCAACGTCGTGAAAGCTGTATTAATTATAAGTCCTAAGCCTTTTGGCTAAATCTTAGAATACAATACTGTGGTGACTAATTAAATAATACATCGAAAACTAATTTGAGTAAAAGAGAATTTAGAAGAAAGCGAATCATATATTATTATTAATAAATAATATAATATTATAATAATTGTGATGTATTTTAAAGAGTAAATGTCACTTCAACAAAATAGTTAAAACCAAAGAGTTTTTATATGTTTTTAAATATCTCTATAGCTTAGTGATAGATGTACTCTGTGGTGTATTTTTAAATTATAATTAATTCGTGTGTATACTTATTCTGGTTATTCTTATTCTCTCATTAAGCTAAGACCAACGATTTAACAGTTATAAACACATAATCATAATTAACAGTTTATTTGAATTTAGTTAGGTGAATTTAGTTTTAATTGAATTTGTTTCTTTAAGTTTTATTCTTAACTTATAACTTTTAGCTAGTTATTCTTAGCTCCTCATTTGCTTATTTAAGTCTTATAATTATGTAGTTTTAATTTTTATACAGTCAAAAAAATAGCCACAGTATATTTGAAATTCTATATGATCCAAAATAATTACCTATATAATGCAAAATCATTATGTTGCCGCAATAATCCTGTGTGCGAGAGGGATGATCGTCAACTGTCAACAGGACTTAGCTGCACAGCCTCTGGCATCCGACTCTGTTATTAATGGGTAATCTTACTGCTTATATATCTGTGCTGATTTTGATAATCTGTGATACCAATTAGTGGGGTCAAATAATATTGAACGTAGTTTCAAAAAACGGGTAAAAACTTCCTGCGAAAAATAATTGACACTACTTAATAATATGTAACTCAGTTATGTAAACCCCATGTAACGTCACTCGATTAAACGTCAAACACTCTAAAGTGTTGAAATTACATACTGAAGGGTCAGTGTCGTTATATAGAGTTTATATTATTTGTATATTTATATTAATATCTTAGATAAGATTGGCTTATTTTGTTGCTTAGTCTTCATGATCACAAATAATATTGTATTAAGTTAATAAAGTACAAACTAAAAGTGTATTTTTATGAAGCTCTAAGTAAGCTGTATGTCCTCAGCAGTAAAAATATTATTAGAAATGTCACTTAAACGGGAATCGTGTCATTTTCACGCGTCAAAATAACGAGGATACATCCCTGTCGATGCGTTGCGAAGATGAACCAATTTAGTTTTACGCATTTAAATCGCATTAGAATTGCATTAAAACTATGTTATTGGAATAACTTGATACATCTTTTGAAGCATGTAAAAAGCTGATGTGGGATCTTCTCACCTGTGAACACATCTAAAGTTTAGATTGTAGTGAGTGTTGTAGTGATGTACGAAGTACTTGTTAACAATTAAAGTTTTACCGACCCAATTTAAAAATTAATAATATAAATATGTGCTACTTAGAGAAGGTTGATAGTAAAAGTTAACGTTTCATTCAAACTACAGTACAATTCACTTATAACGATTAACTTTTTTAGCGACTAAAATATTTACTCAAGTTTGGTTCTTTAATCGCATTATATTCATCACGGATTATATATCCGTCCGTTTTGTACGACAAGCGGTTAGTACGACATAGTATCTCAGGTCCATTGAGGTTCCAATGGCTTATCCAAATTGTAATGTACTTCCAAATTGACAGCAACACTTGTAAAGTGATGTGAATCGTTTTGAATAATCGAAATAAAAGGAAATGAATTCACTTTCAACTGTAGTCATAATTTGAACACTTCACGAATGTCATGTATAAGCAAATTAGTTTATTTCCTCTAAGCGACAATTTACTTACGATCTCGTCGCAAATTGTCGGCGATGGTAGACTATTAAGGAAATACAGCAATTCAAACGCCCTTTACCCTATATTATTGTACAATCTTACAATCTCAGTGTGTGACCACACTGCGGATTAAACGCCGAGTCTTTTTGATTGATTTGATTTGTTTTATGTAAGAGGAGGCAAACGAGCAGGCGAATCACTTCGAATGATGTGCTAACCGCCACCCATGGACATCTGCAACGACAGGAGGCTTACAAGTGAGTTGCCGGCCTTTAAGGAAGAGAAACGCTCTTTTTTTTAAGGTCCCCAAGTCGTAGCAGCTGGTGGTGCGTGGCAGAAACTGCCTTTAAAAACGCACAATCGGTGAGCGCATTATTTAATATGATGAACATTTATATTTTTCTTTTATAAATTTGGACATTATGTTAAGGAATTAATGAGTAGTGTAAAATTTTATTGGCTTCAATAATTAATTAATCCTAACGATATGAGGTAGATTAATTACAAACTATTCAAAAACTCAAATTAAAAAGAAACTTTTAGAAAAAGCGTTTTATAAATGATCTGAAAATTTTGTCCATTAAAATGTTTTGAAGTTGGGACCTAATCCATAACATTGTATTCATCACCAAAATAAAAAAACAAACAAGTTTTCTTGTAATTTCTCGAGTTTCTTGTAATGGACGTACGGTCAGAGTAATTTATTGATTTTGATATAATACGATTCAAAATGGTTATATGTACCATACTGAATAAAACGATTTGACTTTGAAATGTCTAATTAGTCGCCGTGATTTAGACCACAGTGCGTTCATGCCACCGTAGAATCTTACAGTGGAATTATAAGTTACACCTTATTTCGTGTCAGAAAGCAGTAACCAACACCTGAGGAAATTCCAAAGATATGAAGAGTTTAAGGGGTTCACGTATAGGACGCATTGTAGTAAACAGATATAAATAATTATTTAAATGAAGAAAACTATAGCCCCTTGAAAAACCTCGAAATAAAAGTATCTTTTGATTTAAGGTCTAACGCAAAAATAATTTTTCTATCAACATGATAAACAAGTATTTTTATAGAAATAGAAAATATTATATTTCGTTTGTTTAGTATTATTTAACACTAGCTTTCCACCCGCGGCTTCGCCCACGTGTAATTTGGTTAAGTATATAGCGTTGTATAATGATCTCGACAGAGCTTTCTTTCACGGGCTAAAATCTTGTTACAATTGGAATTATATATAGCCTGTGTTACTCAGGGATGATGTAGCTTTATAGGATCGGATGATTCAGGGAAATCGAGGGCAACTTTCAAATTAACGTTCAGGCTATTCTGACAATTTTATATTCTGATAGTCATCTTATGTGGATGAGCTGATGATGGAAGGTAAAACTCCTCAGCGGTTTAGAGTTGAAAGAAAATTCTTACGAAGTTATGAGTAAGAAATACGTACTTGTGAGGTTATTACTTATTAGCTTGACCAAATAATAAAAGGTAAACCTCATCAACGTTAAGGACGCAGGTGGAAAAATGGATGCGGACAAACGATAAACGTCTCTTCACTCGTTTCCTTTTACTTGTTTGTATAGGTAGTGTTCACTCAAAATAATCATAGGGTAAAACGTTAATGAAAGTTTGAACTGCATGGTAGTCATTACACAATGGAGCATCTTAATACCGCGATGGATATATTTGGCCTAAGTAGAAGTTCTTTAAAAAAAACTAAGACTCAACCTCGCACACTCACTCACACAGCAACACCATTGCACACGCTGATACACACACACACACACTAAAATGTTCGTACTTCACATAGTTCCACTTGTTCATGTGTATATATATTTTTATTTATTCTTTTCTGTTCGTGTTTTTTTTTGTTCTTTTTTCTGATCTTAGATTCTATTTCCGGTTCTATATTTTAACCTTATTTTGGCTTTATTTTTCTATTATATCTATTTTTATTGTGTAAACTGTTTTTGATAAGCTGTATAGGTTTAAGAAATAAAAAAATAAAATAAATCTACGAATTTTATCAACGCCATCTATCGAGCACATTGTTCAACACTTCAACCGCGCCTGCGCACACTGTTTATTTGTTATTATTGTTACCTCTCATAAGTTTTAATATTAAGATTAACTTATATTAGAACATATTTAACAATATATATGTTTAAAAATTTTGAAGCAGTGGTTGAAGTAAATTTTCAATTGACCATAACTTCTTTTTCTCTTAACCGATTTTGACAAAATAAACTTTTGACAACGCTCTCAAACCAAAAATTGTTTTTTTGGTTTCTATGACTCTTCTTTAATTGCCTCCTTTCAGTTTTTTGGAAAAATATTTAATGTACAGATTTTCGATTTTTACTGTCTTATTATTGGTATAGTAATACACCAGGATGTTAATAAATCACTTACAAAGTTTATAGGAATACTAAATAATTTGTAAAACACAAATTTTCATTTAAATTAATGTAATCAATACTAATATTATAAATGCGAGAGTAATTCTATCTGTATGTGTCTATGGTATGCTTAAACTGCTAAACTGATTACGATATAATTTGGTTTGGAGATTTTAGCGACGGATAAAATAGACTAGGGTTGAAGGGATTGAAATAGAGCAATAAAGCTTGTAGAACATTTACAAACCTATAATAAAAAAAAATTGTATTTAAACCACGCCAACGAAGGTAAATCCTTCCCATTAATCGATCAATATGGTCACACATTAAAGCAAAATGCAGTGACCTCAGTGTTAAGAAACTGAGAAATTTACAATTCCGTATGTGCACCGGACAAATGCTGAAACTCTTGTCCAAACTTGCTGTACTGAATTTAAATGTGAAACACGACATGCAGGTTTTGTTTACCGCTGTTTGGTTTTCAGTTTTTCGATAACAAAACACTACTTTGGATTCCTGTGTGTGAATTTATTAAATGTGTTTAATATCGAAAACACCAATTTACCACTGAACTAACAGAACAGAATAATGTTCTGTGGTTAATTGGTGTTTTAAAACTCAAAATATCTTTATTCAAGTAGGTTATAAAGACACTTTTGAATCGTCATTAATATTACCACCGGTTCGGTAGGCAGTTATCTAATGAGAAGAGCTGGGAGAAAACTCGATAGCTGCTCTTTTAAAATATACATTTCATTTATAATTTCGTCATTTGTATGACTAATTCAAATAACAAAAGCATTTTAAGGCCATTTTTGAATTTCAATTTCAATGCTGACCTATTAAAAGGATCTCGGACAAATCCTATTAATATTATATAACCGACCAGTATATATTGTTACTGTTCTGTTCGTTCTGTGGATACGCATTATCAACGACCCTCACGGTCAAATGTAAATAGCTAGATTTAAGTATTCCACGCCCGAGAAAGTCCTGCCTCAAAGTCAGATTGCAGTTTCATTTTCCGCTTTGGAATTGGCGTTAACTTTCAATAAATTATCTGACGTGCTGACATCACGTGTTTATATAATTGGTTTGGGATACCACAAATATACCCATAAATGTTATATACAAATTTGGTACATAAATTATTTATATCTTTTCCGCATAGCTACGGCTCCAATATATCAGTCTGAGAAGCCACAACAAACTCTTCTTACCTATCAGTATTGTAAGCGTTTTACGGACAGCAATCATAGTCTTTTAGAAAAGGCATACGCAAAGCTGGATACCAGATGTTGGTGGAACTGATAATCAGTGGGGTGCGGGCTTAGTGGGTCGCGGCATAATTGTTTAGTGTTTTAAGTTTTGAATTATATATGTTAGATAGATTTACGCAGCCGTTCCAGACGGACGTTAGTGAAAAGGCTGGTGTAATTTGTAAGGAACGTATTAACCCCTACTTCGAGTTTCATTCAACCCCCACAAAGCGTGATCACTATTTTACTAATGTCCATATCACATCAATGGCCACTCATTACCAAGCTATTTTATCGTTTAAATAGTCCTTTACACTATTATAGGACTAGCTCAATAATTGTTGCTTAATACAGTTTTAAGAGGAAAATTTGTAAAATCAGTGAGTTTATTGATAAAGCGTACATGGAGATTTTTTTTCATTCTATCCATGTTTTCACTTGCGTAGGACAAACATCAATTTTCCAACGAGACACCTGAATGAACGTTCCCACTGCAACAAAATTGATTTGTGCGACGTCAATCTCGCCCGCACTCCGATGTCTATCACACTTCACCATATTCAATTTACGTATGTATTTCATATTAATCATATCATATTAAAATTACAATCCTGATTTTCTTGTGGGTTTTTCTCAGCTGGAGTTTTCGTGTAATGCCAGCCATTACGCCAACCCAGCCTCTTGTAATTTAATATATGTTGAATAATACGTTTTAATTAATATTTTAAAATTTTCAAACATTCAATTCTTTCCATTTATATTTTAAGCCAGTTAGTAACGCCAATTCCTGTAGCATGTGTCCATTTTGGATAGTAATAAAAAATCAAAGCAAATCAAAACATATAGCTCCTTTTTACTTTTTAAAGCTTTAGATACACCACGTGGTATTTTCCAACTTAGGGTCCTTCAAAAGAGCGTACCAATTTTTAAATTATGTGGGTTCTTGGCCATGTGAGTGTCTATGGGTGGCAACTAAAACCTCCTTAATGCTTGACAGTCGCAGAGAAAAGTCTAAATTAACAACAACGATTTACAAGAGGCATAATTTTGCGGACTATTTTATCTTCACGTCCCAGCTCCGCAACCGTCTAGACTTCTTTATAATTGTATTCCGTTAATTATTAGTTGCTAAATACTGTCTATTTCATATGATTAAATTATTTCTATCTAGATTTTTGAGCACGGAATTATTTATTTATTTAACACTTTATCGCACTTAAACACTAGAAGCAAATGCCATTAACAGATGTTAGAACATATAAGAGCAACGGGCGGCCTTATCGCTAATAAGCGATCTCTTCCAGACAAACCACACGATAAAAGAATACTTAAAATATAATAAGACAGGTGCAAAGGGTGCGAAGTATACAAAAAAAAATTAATAAGAATACATAAACAAAACACAACATACATTAAAATAAGAAAAACCGAAAAATAAGCTAATTTAAATCTAGAATTAAAAATAATTATATTGAAGACAAGAAATGCTTACAAAGAAGTGATTTGAAAGATGATAGTGAGGAGGCTGATCAAATAGGATCGGGAAGTGAGTTCCAAAGCTGTGAAGGAGTTTCCGTAAAAGGAGGAGTGGTGGGGTGGAATTTCGAGGATATGTCTGTTGGAAGAGCGCAGATTGTAGTCGTAATTAACTAACGATTTCTCTCTATTTAAGCCTTTTTTTATTTATATATATAGATATCTGTATTCACGTGCTGCGTGTATTGTACAGTAACCACGTAATTAAATCAAAAGCTTACTAAATTTATAATCTATGGCGGAACCTTCTCGTGTCGCTGTTTCTTTAATTATGTAATTTTTATCGTCATATGTATTTGTATATTCTGTGTTGTAAGGTAAGAAATAAAATATTATATTAAAAACAGTTGAGTTTAATAACGTTTGATAGCATTTCGGTTGTATATAAAAAAATGTTTTCATAATGTTATTTAACAACAAGATTCTGTTCTACAAGCAATTAAGGCAGCTTTAACGGCGTAACAGAACCTTAAAAGATTTTATTAATTTTCGCATATTTCCTTCAATTTAACGCTTGTGTGGCGTTGCAATACTATAAAGTCAAAATCAAAATCTCTTTATTCAGTAAGGTGGGTAGGACCGTTTTAAATTAGGAATTCTTTTAAAAAAAAACTAAAACTCTACCTCGCACACTCACTCACACAGAAACACCATTGCACACACTAATACACACACACACTTAAATGCTCGTTCTTGACATAATATACTGCACTTTTATATATGTATATATATATATAGTTTTATTCATTTTTTTCTTTTCGTGTTTTTTTTTGTTGTCTATTTTCGATTGTATGTTTTGACCTTCTTATGGCTTTGTTGTTGATCTATTTTTGTTGTGTAAGCGTTTTGGAATAAGCTGTATAGGTTTAAGAAATAAAAATAAATAAATAAATAAATCGTCTTAATCTACGACCAAGCTGAGACACAAGCAAAAAAAACTCCGCTGTATAAAATTTATCAATATATAAAAGGTTATTGTGAAGTTAATGTACTGTAACTTTAGTTTGACTAATCGTTCCGAGTTTGGTAACATATCCGATGCCATGTTTTATGCATGAGAATTAACTTTCAGATAAGAACGGTATGTTTAGAAAAACAACAAGTTGCTTACGATTCGTGAGTTATCGGTGTTTGGATTTTTTTATTGTGAATATATCACAAGTTTCGACGTGTTCAAGATTAGTTCTGTCAGATAGCGGGGCTTAGGGGTGTTCGTTTGTTTATTTAGCCACTAACATGAGCGAGTAAAGATTGTATACAAGACTCTAGTGTTTGAACACACTAGTTACTTATAAGAAGGACATTGCCAGAAGGTACAACCAATAACTGAACAAACTCCAACTCAAAATATCTTTATTCAAGTAGGTCTTTATAAAGACACTTTTGAATCGTCAATTACACTACCACCGGTTCGGAAGTCAGTCATCTACCGAGAAGAACCCGCAAGAAACTCGATAGGTGCTCTTTTAAAATAAACAATTAATGCAAAATTGTGCTACTGACAATTAAAATAACAAAGCATTGTAAGGGAACATTATCGTCAAGACATAATTTAGTGTGTTAATTCTCGCAACCATTGTTAAAGTTAATTGAAACTTTTAATACACATGCGAACATTTTTTCTAGATAACTCCGCTGATTTTGTTGATGAAGCATACACGCACACATCAACACACATTTTTAATATGCACCTCGTAACTGGACACACAACACAGGAAATATCTTAGTGCAGGGTCCAGCGTTTACTTTATTTTTAATTAATAAAGTTAATAAAATATCTGTATTCCCATAACACTTGTAAATCGTCAACAAAAACACTTATATTTTTTGACTCTACTGTCACTACCAAATCAAGAGCGGACGAGGAGAACTGACAACAAACTCACCATTTAAATCAAACACCGTAAATATAAAACCGAAGTGTTATTTACCACTTCCAAAATAGAAAAGCAGTATTGTGACATCGTATCCCTTTATCTGAGTTACGCACGCTCTTACGGGACCGGAAATTTAACTTCGTTAAGAATGAAATATGTAACATCGTTATTCCACGGCTTGTTGCTAGAATACTTACATTTCCAACTCGCCTCTAGTTTTCTCATCAGAGCCAACGGAAATAATTTCAACCGAGACCTGAGTTATGACGAAACTCCAACGACATCGCAACCAAATGAGAATAGAGATATGCCTGAATTTACAACTGGTTTAGTGTCTTCTATAATGAATTCGTTATTTTTGCTTTGACATTTAACGAATACGCTTAAAAGGGTTTGTGGTGGGTATCTTCTCAGACCGGTTTATTATGAGCTATCGTGGCTATATACGAAAATTACATACATAAAAAAGGTGAACGATTATGCGTGAAAAAGAAATAAACTCACAACTTTCAATTAGAGGACATCAAATTAAAAGAATTTCAATTGGTAGATTTAAATAATACTGTATTGTTAACATTATCGTGAGAACTATAGAAACAGGTAAAGAAACTTTTTGGATTTTATTAAGTGTTGTAATTAATTTTGTTTGTAATGACATATTGTTTTTTTCTATATTCGTAATAGATTTGTTTATTTTTATTAAATCTGTACCCAAACATCTTATGTGCTAAATATATTAACAAAACAAGAAACTTATAAGATAATAAAACAAGGCATACACACAAAACATATATATATATATATATATATATATATAAAACATAATGTATACATAAAAAATAATAATATTAATTAATACTATTAGTATACAAACAATGTTTTGATCGTCGAATATTTAAGTAATCTAAGCGTAATACATGTGATTACAATACTCAATACAATACTAGTAAGAGATCGATGTTTTTTAAACAAGTATACCCTTCAAATTATACGTATATCAACTTGTTGTTAAGAAATATTTACAGCGATGGTAGTACGTTAAGGTAAAATAGTGGGTGGGAAGTATTTAATTAAATCAGGCGGTGGGGGACTCGCTTTGCATAGCCTCTACTAATCACAGGTAGGCTGTCTACACGTCCATTAAAACGCCGAAAGCCTCTTGCGAATAAGAAAAATTGTTTTTATGGGGCAATAGATTTCCTGGCACTTTGTTATTATTATAGAACGTGTTTTTAATCCAGGCTTATATGGATGTTCTAAATATACATAGGAAAACAGTAACTGTAGACTTTTATGTGCTGGAATATATTGTTGAGAGGATGCTTATAAATTCCTAAAAGGCCGGCAATACACTCACGAGCTCCCAGCCGTGTGACACTGCCTCCGGCTAGTGTGCCTCCACTCCTATAAAAAATGCTTATTATAATTCTTCATTACCGTTAATACTATAACATAGATTTCAGGATATCTCTACACGTTCCAACCATGCCACAGAATCGTAAAATTGACAAATCGTATTAATGTCAGTTATTATAAAAAAACTAAATTGACGTTATCAATTCCTGACGTTTCTATTCATTTAATATTGTTATTTTTGAAAACTTGTTAATTCGTTTTCTAAATTGTAAAATAATGGAATATAATATAATAAATACTAGATTGAACGATGAAAGAGTTAGCAGCACTTATGCTGAAATCTATTTGGACGATGATCATTGTGACGATAAGTTTATTAGCACGGAAGGTGAAACAGAAAATAGTTTAAAAAGAAGGAAGTCCATTAAGAAGGATGACGATATCAGTGATTGGGTTTCACCAAGTGATAATCTGATCGGCATCATAGAATTGGAGCCTCCGTTTACTTCTAAAATCAATCGCGGTAAAACTCACGAGGGATTATTACAAATAGCGAATACGGTACTTGAACGTGAACGTGCTAAGTTCCTTAAAGCTCTCTCTAGAAAGCTACATGAAAATGATACAGCGTGGCAGCACATACTTAAACTTGAGAAAGAAGCAGTTATTAAAAAAGTAAAACATATATATGATAATGTCTATAAACAAAAGAGTAAAATTATGTCCGAGGAAATTTTGAAGTTCTACGAAGAGACATTACGAGATCTAGAGGCTCATTTGAGGTATGAAATACAAGCGGTGTTGACAAGCACTCACGCTAATATTGTCTCAAGACTTAATAATGATATTAAAGAAAAACTCAACATACAAAAGAAACAACTTGAAGATGTCCTGAGAAAAAAGCTTTTAACTGAAGTTGAAAAAATTAAGAAATATTATAAGTATCTATTTCGCAATGAAGTCTTTCGAAATGAAACTATTATTAGTCATGCTCTTCATGAACGAAACAATGCGATAAAAGCTTTCTTACGGCAGGCAGAAGCTGAAAAGTTCACAAGCTCAATGTACGTGATGAGTTTAGAGCGTAAAAAGTGTAAAATTAAAAACATACTTTTAAAAAGTCATAACGATACTGAAACTATGGAAAAAATTACAAAACTTAAAGAAACACAGGATATAGTTGATTCCGTAAAGGAAAGAGAAATTAAATTTTTCGATATTAATGAAGAATGGGAAGAAAAGATAACGAAAGTACTGCAACTCTTTCTAAAATTTATCGGTTTCTCATTAAAACTATTACCTGAACAGGCTACTTTCTTGCTCGATTTGGAGAAAATGATGGTTTTACAATTGAATGAAATACAGAAGTGTCCTGAACATGCACAATCGATTCTAGTAGATGAAAATGATTTATTCAATTCATTTAAATTTCAAGAATGCGAACCAAAACCAACAACACGTGATACAGAGCCATTTATATTAATAGGTGACTTATCTGATCCCATACCACCATATTATGGAAGCAGAGAAACATTAAACTCTGATGTGGACTTGCCTTTTATTAGAGTACAGAGACAGTACATGTATGCAAGATGTCACGGATATGAAGACATAAAGACGTTCCTTAAATCCCAAAAATGCACATGTAATAAGTATCCGACGCCAACGGCCTCCGTCTCTGATGCTATCACCATAGATGCTAACACCACAGATGCTATTACAAGAGAAGCTAATCATGTTAACGATATTGATATACCAGTGGAAACTGATTCTTCAGAAGAGCTATTACTCTGTGAAGACTACCGACGAATATCTGATTGTCCAGCTGGAATATGTAATGAAATTGTTACAAATGACTCTTTCCCATTTTTACCATTGTATTTAGATTATACAGAAGAGAATTATAATCGCGTGACGGCTATCTTGGGTAAAACACCCGAGAGGGTTGTGTCACCAGAAATGTTTCAACCAAAGGAAGTCGTTTACAGAGAATTACCATTTTCTGTAACAAAAGAACAACATCACAATGTAGAAACACAATGCTCTAGTCAAGAAACAATCGATAAAGCTAAACTACCATGCACGTGTACGGGAAGTGATAAATCAAGCACATCGGAAATTTATTCTATAAATCAAGAGTCAAGTGAAATCATTATAGCATTAAAAAAGAGGAGAATCTCAATGCAACGATTGATGAGAGAGCATCCGAATCTATTACAGTTATTTACGGATGAATCTTACGATGTACAGGTATAAAAAGAAATTTGAACCTATATGAAAACCATGTTAAAACTAAATTTTACATTTAATTTCAAATAAGCTTATGATGCTTTAAAATATCCAATAGCAACTCAGCTTTAGGACGCAAACGACAAGAACTGGCAAGAAACTCCGCCACTAATTGAAATCTTCAAGTATGTTCTACAGCACGGTTGTAAAGAGCTGCAAAGATTACACGGTGATCCAGCAAATGCGTCAAAATCATTAATAAAATAATTCTGTTAGGCATTGTGACATATCATTTACTTTTTAGAACAACCCACAATAAAGACTTCACCGGGATGAATCTAGATGAATATGTTTGACACTGCAACAAAAATCATATATCACATTTAATTACTACAGTTTAAGAAGATACACGATTTTATTACATTCTTTTTTTTTAATACAAAATAACCAGTTTGTTACAACTCATACGTTTTATATTATTCTAAATACATCAAAAATAATATTGATGTTTGCAATGTTTTAGCACTGCATCGTTTACATCCATTTATTCCAGTTCATTAAGTCGTACACTGTATATATGGTAACACCCAAGTATTTAAATTAAACAGGTGTGGAATGGGAATGTGCTCGAGATCACAAATTGCTTGCAATACCTCGGAGGTCCTCATTTGTTCCCATTTGCTGGTAACACTGCTAAATACGAATTTTTTATACATATATTAACACTTAAATAAAAAATTTATATGAATTTCTAGTCGGTTATCGTCGGTTCCTTCCGAACCGGTGATGGTAGTGTTAAATGATGATTCAAAAGTGTCTTTAAAAATTCCTACTTGAGTAAAGATATTTTTTGTATACTCGAACGCAAAGCAGCTATAATGTCAAGGGTCTATTTTATTACTGTTAGGTTTTTAGTTTGCATGACTTTGTTAAGCCGATTCCTTTATTGAATGTAAATTTTTGGTTTTTAAAGAAACATGATTTAGTATTTATTTTTTCAAAATTCACACACGACCTCTAATCTTATTCCTGCAGGCATTTAAACCGTTCGCTGTTCGCTCATGACGCGGTTCAACTCGATGATGTAGTTCTAAATAAACTTATAATGAAAGGATTATAACGTTAAATAGCATACCGAGGCTGAAAAGCATTTCCGCATCCCCTGAAGAAGAGAGATGTGGCACCCACGCTGGTGTCTCTGCTTTTCAGAGACGAGGCGGATAACACTAAAGCCCACCTCGCACTCAACCAGGCAAAAACAGATAAATACCTGATTAAAAACCATTTTTTTTAATATTAAAGCATTCATATTTAAACTGACTTTGATAAGTGGTTTTAATTAAATGACTCCAAGCAATAAACGATTGCAGGAATTCTAAAGGTACATTAAACTGAGTTAAGATTAATGTTGGGAGCGTGTTAACCTTTATACAAATTATTAAGTCATCGTTTGTCTTTCGGGTGTTAATTACGGTTTATTACGGTATAAACAATCTACATGAAGTAAGTAATAAGTAAGTCGGGACTAGCAAGTAAGCATAATAAGTTAGCAAGTGCCAAAATACTAATACATAATGATTATTTGGAATACATATTTGTTATAAGATAAAATTCTCATGTCACAATGTTCGTTCCCTTACTCCTCCGAAAGTAAGTCCTCCTCCGAAAGTCTCATGAAATTTTGTGAGCATATTGACTAGGTCTTAGAATCAGCCAAAATCATATTAATACATATATTAATATATATATATATACATATATTAATATATATATATATATTATATGTATAATGAGCTACACCCAGTCATCCGTTTCGGGCCCTGTAGCTTCTACCATCACCCACGCTGGAGTTTCAGGTTGTATCTACCTTGGAAAACCTCCTTGCTGTTCATATATCGACAGTTCGCATAAATTTCTTGCAAAGCAAACAGTATTTCTAGACATTAAAATGGTGGGCATGGAAGTTTGAATAATTAAATCAAACTCAAGATAAATTTATTCAAAGTAGGTCTTTACTTTTGAATCGTCTATTTTATACCACCACTGATCATTTTACACTACAATTAAACCTGGAACTCTCATTTATGGTTAGGTTAGGTTAGCATTTAGCATTTAATCTTCCTTATTTATATCAAATAATTTATTTAAGTTACTTTAAGATCCGTATTAATTAAGGCGATCTTAAAATGTTTAAAATTCCTGAATTGTTTGTGTCAAATATTCATGAAAACGTGAAGTGATTCAGGAAATTCTGAACAATGTCAGACAGGAAAACTCAACGTTAATTGGTTAATAGATATAATATTCAGTTCTAATATTATGTGTTTTACTATTTGTTAATCTGAGAGTTTGTAGCAACAAGTGTTATCGTTTGAGTATAGACTGTGCCAATAGCTGTCATTTTTAAAAGTGACAGCAACATGGCGGACAATGGAGTCTGAGAGGAAGTGTGTTGACTCTTTTTAAAATCCCTGAACGCAGTACAAAGTGGTCAGTTCGTAGAACCCTATGAAGTGAGCCAAGTTTGAAAATTATTGTTAAATTGTGATAAAAGTGTTAAGTGTGTATTTATTAATCTAATGGAAAACCGTAAGTGATTTTATTTTTATTTCTTAAACCTATACAGCTTATCAAAAAAAGTTTACACGGTAAATATAGTTTAAAAATAAAGCCAAAATGAGGTTAAAACATAGAACCGGCAATAGAATCTAAGATCAGAAAAAACAATAAAAAAACACGAACAGAAAAAAATATATATACATATGAACAAGTGGAGTATATTATGTGAAGAACGAGCATTTGAGTGGGTGTGTGTGTATTAGTGTGTGCAAAAAGCATATTAGGTTAATGTATTTGAGGTTACTTATGTTTTAGAATAAGAATGTTAGTTATGATAAATACAAAAAATATTGCATAGAATAATGACTTTGGTTAATATACAATTTACAAAACTATGGCATCTTTTCTTATATAAGGTGTAATAAATGAATATTTTTTAACAATAAATTTAACGTTTTGTTTAACATATACATGAGAAAAGCGAGTGAGAGAACCTTTCATTAATTAAATCAGCCAGATATATCTAGACTGCTATGCGAATTTAATTAATAATTGCAGAACAAACTAATAATAAATAAGTATATAAATAAAAGATTTCCTTAATAATAATTTAACATACATATTTACAATGTAAATAAAAAAGAATTGAGATAAAAAAATGATGCAGTTTGCTGATAATACAAAATGTTATTGGAGACAATCAGAAATATTTCATATTACAATGTAACAATGAACGAATATAAATCATGCAAGAGTGACGTGTTCAGTTCCATAATATTGTGTTAAGCAACTGAAATCTGACACGAGTGCAGTCTGAATAAACTCACTAAAGTTTCCCTTGGCTTAGTACCGCGTAACCTTGTAATAATAATGGTGATACGGCCTGAACTTTACAATGTGTCATTTTATATGAATACCGGCTGACCCGGCAAATATTGTTTTGCCATATATTTCTAGTGTAGGTAAACAATAATTGGCGGGGATAACGCGCTCAGTTAAAACGCGCGTAAAGTGTATTTTAGTTGATAAGGCATAACGTAAACAAATATTAAAAGGACAAAGATCCCTTTAATGTGTCGGCAATTGGCTCAGTATCGGGACAGTTTAATTCTTGAGTAGCCTTACAATGCTTTGTTTTTTTAATTGTCAGTAACACAATGTTGTATTAATTGTTTATTTTAAAAGAGCAGCTATCGTGTTTCTTGCCGGTTCTTCTCGGTAGATGACTCCGAACCGGTGGTAGTGTAAAAATAGACAATTCAAAAGTGTCTTTATAAAGACCTACTTGAATAAAGATATTTTGAGTTGAGTTTGAATGAAATGACGATTCATCAGTTATCGACTGGGGATGAAGAATGATTGACTTAAAAATAGGGGTTGGTGATAGAAGAGTAAAAATTTAGGGTTGTATGTATTCTGTCTCTAAAAAGATGTTGGCCGATTCTCTAACCTACTCTAATATGGTCACAAGATTTCATGAGAATCGGTCAAGCCGTTTCAGAGGAGTGCGGGAACACACATTGTGACAAGAAAAATGTATATAATACATTTTAAACTTTTAATTTAGAAAATCAAATCTTTGGTGAATGTACGAGTTCCAATTCTGATTCGTTTACATATATAAGCATTATTTTTAAATTCAGTTTAGTACTTGCTACAAGTTTACAAAATTTGAAATTTTGAAGTGTTGAAATCCCTTGTCTGGTGTTGTGTATAACAGCTTTACTATATAAAAAATATAGTAAATATAAAAATGAAGACGAAACAAAGATGCAAGCGGGTCTTTAGTAAAGCTAGCCTAAGGTTTACAAGTGAGTTGCCGGCCTTTAAGGGAGAGGATCTTATACACCCCAACAACGATTCGGGAGACTTGCGTTGGTACTAAAGCCGTGATGCGAGAAAGAAGTTGCATTAAAAATCACCCAGTGGAACACCAACTCTCCGTTCTCTGGATAACGTTTACATTATTGACATAACCTGTATCGATGCCATCGCGATTACACAAACATTATTGATCAAACTGAAAACATGGCTACGTTAAGTTCGCAATGAGTTTAAGGAGGCCGAGGAAAATTTTGAATATAAAACCTTCTATATATGAGAGTGCTGAAGCGATACATACAAACAAAAAATATTGGAAACATGTGTTTGATGTAATTGATGAACGACGTAGAGAGCCGGTAAGAATAACTTTTATGAGTTTTTAATGGGTCAAATAACAATCGCTACGTTTACTGTATTTAAAAGGGTATTGTATTTTCGTAATAAGTTAACGTTATTTTCATAGACAAAATCTATCTCTTTTGAATAGATAGAAATGCTTTTTGTATTTTTAAAACACACCTCTGCTATACAGAAAGGTGAGACCTAAGAAAACCCATTTTTCTCCCCGTTTTCTGTGGGATTTTTTTTAGGTTTGAATTAATATCACTGGTTCAAATTGGACGTCAATGAATCAGCTAGGTGAGCCATTTTATTTCGAAAACCGTTATATTTTTTATAGAAAAGGGGACAAACGAGGGGGCACACCATAAAGGTAAAATCATCGCCCATAGACACTCGTGGGAGCTCGTGAGTGCGTTGCCGACGTATAGTAAATGGTGCGCTCTCTCTATACTGGACATTTTGTTAATTTTTAGATAAGCGAGCATGAACTTCGAGTGTTATCAGAAGCCTTACCTGCAAGCCTGTTTCAAAATGTATGCGGGATTCTTAATATCAACCTACCAAAAAGGGTTCTTGACATAGACATCAAAACAGAAGGTAAATAGTCAAAGATAACAGTAAATAAATCTTGTTTATTAAAAGTAACTGCCAAATTTATTAGGACGCCATCTATCGAAATAAACGTAAACTAATCATTCGCAATGTAACAAATTTCGCGATTTCAGGAGTTCATATATGGTTGCAAAGATGGTGTTAAACTAACATATTAATACGGGTTTTACTCTGTCCGTCTAGCTCTCATAACCAACTTCGGCTTTTTTTTCAAATTTTGAGTTACTAAAATAATTGAATTGCGTTTTCGGATTTTTTAATACGAATTACATCCAAACTTAAAACTTTGATGTGTAGCAGGCCATGAGTACCTTTAAAAAGCAGGTCATAGGAATACCTCCACTGAGATCCGATACAACGATCGAAGGCCGACATATTATGAAATAATTAAATAGAAAGATTTACACAATAATTAATTAAAATCTATTACAGATAGCCAACGGAGGATTAAACATGCATTTCTTTCCAAGCGTAAAACATTCAGCATTGATCGAGAGTTAAACTCTGATACTGACGTTGAAATATGCAGGTACAATATATTTTATTCTGTGGGTTGTCTGGAAGAGATCGCTTATTAACCAAAAGCCTTCTTATATGTCCTAACATCTATACTTCTACAGTTTTAGTGCCACAAAGTGTAAACAAATAAAATATAATGAGAGACGTTCTCTAGTTAAATACAATCATAACATAAATCTATGTAATTACTTGTTTTTATAAAGGATATGTTTTTTGTGACGCTCAGCGGTGCATATGGTATTGGTGACCTCAGTAGTTGAGTAGTTGATATTTCGCTATGCAATGATAGTAAGGGTATTTTTTTATTTAATAAAGATATTGACCCATTCCCTGGTACATGGTGTAATTGCAGATCTTTACAATCGTACTGTAAAACAAAACTTAGCGATATAAATCTGGAGGGATTCTTGCCAGTTCTTCTCGTCCGCTCCACGCACTTGATATGGGAACTGGCAGTATTCATAAGTGCCATCTGTTTCGTTTCGCTGACATTCGCAAGCACTATACCGCCTCGACCACCTAATCTATTCGGTCCCAACGGGCCTACCTACTTTACCTTGTAATACAAGACGTTAGACCAGTGGTTCCCAACGTGGGGCGTACGCCCCACTGGGGGGCAATTTGGCAATTGGAGGGGGGCATTTCGAATTTCTTTTTCAGTTAAATTACCTCTCTAGTTAAGGGGATTTCATATCTTTGCATGGGTTAGAGGGGGCATTTTCTTATTTTTGCATGGGTTAGGGGGGCATTTGCTTATTTTTGCACGTGTTAGGGGGGCATTTTCGATTTTAGAATCTCTAAAGTGAGGCGCGCACCTAAAAAGGTTGGGAACCACTGCGTTAGACTATATGTGAAGTGAAACGATTTAGGGTCCTTCAAGTAAAGACCACTCCCTAAAATCCGGCAACGCACGAGCTCCTAGCCACGTGAGTCACCTTCACCTTTATGGTGTGGCATAGTGTGTGTATAAAAAAACGTGTGATTCACCAATTGAATACGAAAAAAAAGACTTTTGTTTTAACTTTTTAACGGACTTCGGTGGTCAACGAACAACCAAGCTAATAAAACAATATTAATATTTTAAAGATAATTTTCAAACTCGTTTTTCTCATGTGAATAGTACGCTGGAGGATGATGGTGGAAACATTCATCAAGAGTTTCTGCGGAAGCCCATCCGTGAGCAGGTAACATGGGCAACACGGTACCTTCAACCTGAGCAGGAACATGAGAAGACACTGGTCAAAAAAGCTGACGATCTTACTAATAGAGTAATATACTTTTATTAAAAAAACATATTTTATTCGCGATATTTTCTTTACTCTGCAACAGAATATAACATATTTTTGACAGGGAAAAATTTGGAATGATAATCGAACAGCGAACTAACAATTTTTTTTTATGTAAGAGGAGGCGAATGAGCAGGCGGGTCACTTCGAGTGATGCGCCAACCGCCGTCCATGGACACCTGCAACGCCAGGAGGGTTACACGTGAGTTGCCGGCCTGTAAGGAAGAGGAACGCTCTTTTTTTGAATGTCCGCAAGTCGTAGAAATGTTTAAGAATTAATTGTACAATATATTACATATATTTTGTGATTTATCTTATAAATACAGAACGAGTACAATTCCCGGGCTTATTGGATGATTTAAATGATTTTCTTATTGTATTTAATACCGCCTGTTCATGGCAATTACTTCGTTCACGCCAAGTTCTAACGGACATAGAAAATGTCTCTAAATCGGCTTATATATAAATAAATTTTAGATTGCAAATCGATTTTGTGATTACATGAAGGACCTCGGTGGCGATCAGCAATCACAATTATTTACGCCTAAAACAATAAAGGAGTTATTTCAGGTAACTATTTCGATATTTTCGCGTTCACTCGGACAAAACAAAGCCGCTAAAGCAGCCATAATTCGATTTTAAAAGAGTGGTTTTAAAAGGATTTAAATGTATGTCACTAATAATAGGTTATGTCATTAGATTTGGCAACTTTTTTAGATTTCTTAACATAGATTTGTATAAAACAGATACATTTACGCAGCCGTTCCGGGTTGACGTTCGTCATTAAGCTTTGGTACCTTCTATATTTTATGTAGAGTTCAAAAAGTTACCTAAGAGAGTAACTTTGTATTATCGAGTGTTATGTCAATACAAATAATTTCAATTATATTAAACATATTGATTTCTATTAAAAGTCTATAAATAATTTAATTTCAAAACAATATGTCTATATTTTTCAATGGTTTTTCTTTGTCAGATTGAGTTTGACACGCACGCAGCGAGAAGTCTCAAAGTGGTACCAAAAGAACTGCCGTCCATAAATGAAAGAATCGCGAACGTCACTGGCAATAAAGAGGTAAAAAGACACACTTTAAAATAAATATCAATCAATCAGCTAAATTAACTATTTTGTAGAAATGTAGAGTAAAATAGATTAATTGCAAACAGAAATGGTACAAGACAATCTTATCTTAGCATTAAAACAAGGCCGAGCCTGTATCTTAGATGCTTGTTGAATAATCAAGCGTTCTGTCATTCAACTATTGAATGATATCTTCTGTGAAATTTTTATAAGCGAAAACACGTGTACATAATAAATACAATTTTTAATGTCATAGTGCTCTTTCTTCACTTGAAATAACTCATATTTTACTGCATATATTAGCTAACTGTTATATTTAATGTTTTAAACCTATTTTGGCTTTGTTTTTATTTTTAATATCTTATCTGTGGTATTGTGCTGTACGGGTTAAAGTTAAAATAAAATTATATATATATTTGTCGTTGTCGCCATAATATCAACATCATCATATGACATAGTGGGCGTATAATAATCTATCTATGAGGCAACGAATACACAATTCATTCATAATTACATTTAAATCACACCGTACGGAAGACAGAAAGAGTTAGCTTAGGAGAACTTATCGCGACGACGACCAAATGGTAACTGACGCTAGTTGAGGCGTCCTCCTACTAGCTAGGCTCCGTTGTACCACGAAATCTATAATATGGAGACAGTGCTGCCATGATCCGGAAATTCCGCATTCCGTTATCGGTCCGTATTAATAACTATTTCCGACATATTTTTCGGAGAATGGCATAATTATTGGTATATTAGTGGTCTATTATGGGTGAAATGCAAGCGAAAACAAGAAATAACAGCCTTTTGCACGAATACTTTATATATTTATTAAACCCATACAGCATATTAGAAAAGTTTACACAATAAAGAAAAGATAAAAAACAAAGCCAAAAAAAATATATATATATGAACTAGTGAAGTATACCAAGTAAGGAACGAGCATTTAAGTGAGTGTCTATTAGTGTGTGCAATGGTGTTGCTGTGTGAGTGTGCGAATGACTCTTAGTTTTTTTTTGAAAATAATTTCTCCTTAGGCCAAATATGTCCAAGGACAGATAAGATTCATTGAACTTGTTCATATGTAGCCAACTAAGGTCATTCAAGAAAAAAGGGTACCACTACCTAAAATGCCGGCAACGCACTCACGAGCTCCCAGTCACGTGGGTGTCTATAGGCGGCGTCTTCACCTATGGTGTGCCTCTTGCTCGTTTGCCCCCTCTTCTATAAAAAAATAAGCAGACTCTCGAGAGGCGAGTGTGTGGAGAATTTAAAACACAATATGCTCTCCTCGGACGTAACGTTCTTTTTAAAACAGACTACACCACGCCAACTTGCCTCAAATATATTTTAGATAATATATTTTTAGAAATCTAGATATGCAGCACTCGACCGAGAAATATCTAAGGACGTGAAAGCGGAGAGACGTGCTGATTACGTGAAATGTTTTCAACGATCAATACCACGACGTGATCAATGGCGTTCACCATTTAACCACACAAAAAACCAGTGGAAATCAGCACGCCATGTACCCAAGGATCTCGTCTCGTTGAAGGCTGTATGGGAGGGCATCACAAATTTGAGGTATTATGGTCAATTGTGTAAAGTTATGTAAAAGTGCAATTTTAATTTAAATCTTAAAAAACACACCCAAACAATAATGACTATATATTAACAATATTTTGTTGAGATATTTTAACTTCTTCTATTCGTTCGAGTCACATTATTTATTTTAGTTTATTTTACATATATGAGTAAGAATTAAGATATTTCCTTTTTTACAGAAGCGTGAAAGAATACTGCCGTTGGATGATTGAGCATCCCGAATATCGACGAGCGCCATATTTGAGCAGTCTTGGTATGTTCGATCAAGCAGTTCTTGATGCGAGATTAACTGTTGAATTGAAGGATACCAACATAGATACACCAGCTCCTATTGAACAAATTCGAAAGCGTCTCTCTAATATAATAGAGCCAAATCGAAAATAAAATTATAACCCAGAATTTTTTTTTAATTACTAATTTAATAATTTTCTGTGTAACTAGATGACGTAAGTTTATTTGTTAAGGACGATCATACATCGTTCGAAACATGTTGTCTAATCCATAGTAACATTATAAATGCGAAAGTATGTATGAACACGTTTAAAATACTAGACCGATTTCGATGAAATTTCGTATGGATAGAGATTAAACTTTAGGGATACTTTTTACGACCTTTATTCGCGAAAAAAGAACTTAGCCAATTGCATATTCCTTTTGCATTTAAACCACGCGGACGAAGTCACGTTCAAAAGCAACTAATACTCAAATCAAATTACATCAAAACAGGTCCATAAGGCTGCTTCTTATACCTTTTATTTGTTGATCTTCCTTCATTCGAACTTTGAATGACGAACGGTGTATAAAAATGAAGATCCAAATTCAACTGACAAAACTGAAAACAAGTTAGTCAGGGCGTTCGTTAACTCAGTCTGACGTTTGTAACTGTAGTGTTAACTCGTTCTCATACTTGTGTTAAGGAAAATGTGTTGTCAAATATGTATGTAACTCCATATATCTGTGAACGTTTAATATAATAACCTTGATTATATAAAACGAATAAGTTGTAAACCAGACGAGATATAACGATAAGGATTGATACTTTGTACCGACTATATTATACCAGTGGATATATAAGCAGATTTTCAAGATATCACATTGTTTTTGCATAGAAAATGTCACATAAAAAAGAAACAGAAACTCCGTCCGAATTCGAGGATATTCTGAATCGTGAATTGGGACAATTCGGCAGATTTCAACTGATCAATATAATACTGCTTGCGGTTCCGGCAATCGCTTCGGGTTTTTTGGCTGGCGACTACAATTTCACCGCAGCGAGGTTGCCCCTTCGATGCGCTATTCCCGAGTGTGATGGTGGATCGCCTGTATACGCACCGGATTGGATTCTCAACGCTGTACCGAAGACGGACACTGGATTCGCTGACTGCACCAGATACGCACCGTTAAATACAACAGTTACCTACAACGAGACGTGTCCCTCTCAACTATTTGATAAGGATAAAGTTGTGAATTGCGATGGGTTTGTCTATGGAAGAACAAATTCTGTTGTATATGATTTTGGCATCGAGTGCCAAGAATGGATACGCACTTTATCAATAACATTAAACAGTGTTGGTGCAATGGTCGCTCTGCCTCTAGCTGGTTTTGTGTCTGATTATTTCGGTAGGCGTATATCAATTGTTTTCTTTGCGTTTAACATAGTCGCCATTGGGATTATCAAAGCATTTTCCGTTAATTATGTCATGTACCTCGTCACTCAATTTGCGCACACTGCGTTCGGTGGTGGTATATTCAGTGCTGCTTACATCTTGGCTGCGGAAATTGTTGGGACAAAATATCGTGTAGCTGCTGGTTGTACGATGTCGTCTGTGTTTACTTTGGGTTTAGCATTGGTTGGTGCTATCGCGTCGCTAGTGGAGAACTGGCGTAATCTCACCTTGACATATTTCGTACCGGTGTCTGTGATATTTTCATACTATTGGATCGTTTGTGAGAGCCACCGATGGTTGCTGAGCAAGCATAAGACTGAAGAGGCACGAGTCTCATTGGAGCGTGCGGCTCGTCTTAACGGTCGTACGATAAACGATGAGTCAATGAAATTCTTACTAGCTGCGATACCGCGCAATACAAATGATTCAGAGAAACATAATCTAATAGTCCGTGTAATAAAATCACCGGTGATGCTTAGAAGGTGTTGCACTACTCCCATTTACTGGATCGCAACAACCTTTATATATTATGGTATGACAATTAACTCTGTGAGCCTATCTGGCAATGTATATTTGAACTATGTGTTAGTCGCATTGGTTGAAATACCAGGCTTTTGGACGGCATATTTCGTATTGGATAAGTTCGGTCGTAAATTGACATTGTTATTTGGATATATGTTATGTGCCGTGTGTTGTATTGCTTTTGCGTTTACACCTAAAACACACTATGTTTTATCATTATGTTTATATCTGTTAGGTAAATATTGTATAGGCCTTGTTATGACATCAGTTTATCTTTTCACATCAGAATTGTATCCGACAAGGCATAGGCACTCGTTCCTAGGTTTTTCGTCAATGTTGGGTCGTATTGGTACTGTCGTTGCATCATTAACACCACCCCTGATGGACTACTGGTCGGGTATACCATCAATTATGTTCGGTGTTATGAGTACATTGTCAGGTCTTTTAGTATTGACACAACCAGAAACGTATGGTAAAAAAGTTCCCGATACATTCGAGGATGCTGAGATGCTTTGAAAATTGATCTTCAGTTTATTATTGTAGGTATAGTGTAAAACCATATCGACACATAAGGGACTCAGCATTGTATGGCGTTATATGGGAGATAAATCATTGTATGAAAAACGATCTAAAGCAACCAGAGCCAATTGATTTCGTCGCTTAAGAGAGTTTATCGTTAAATAAAATGACGTTACATGGAGTTTATACTGTATTAATGATTTGCAGCAATTGGCCTATGTGATCAGATCATTAGCATATATAATAAGTATGTATAAAAAGCGCACATAATAATATAATTAAGTCAAGTTGGTGTTAACCTTTTTAAATCGGTCCATGTAATGGTTTTTGGTCTGTTTGAATGGATGTATAATAAAAAATATAACGATAATGTGAGTGTACAGATTTAAAATGATTGAATGTATGATATGTAATATCTGTACACCCACATCTAAAATTGTTTAATTAGCATTGTTTTTTGAATTTAGTTTAGTTGAGGGCAAAACCTTTATCTTGGTAATAAATTGACGGCATTTTACTTTAAGTAATTATTTTTAGTATATTTAAATGATTCTTTTTATCGAGAGACTGGTATTGATGTTAGTGTATTTATAGCAGTAATAAATATTGTTATTTAGTGTCAACATGTGGTGTTAGATAAGAAAAACGATATATTTATATAAGCCTAAAATAAATATATTGTCATCACGCTGACTCTTTGTTATTGAATGATCCGTATTATTAACTAGTAATGTAATTCATGGCGATAATAAAAAGGCGCTATAAGGTAATACGTAATTAATAATTTAATATTTTTATACGCAAACGTAATATGTTACTTATTTAAAAACTTATTTTAAAAATCAATAAAATAAAATTCTTAGTACAACCTTATTTTGATTTTAGCGCCATCTGTTTATTGTTATGCACACTGCATCTGTTAAACTTTGTCAGCTAGTATGAGTATGGTAACTTTAGTTTAACGATTCACCAATAGATGTCAGCTTACGAGAAAAATCTTAATTTCTTTGTTTATCTACTATGGTAAATAGTTCTGTCATATATTATAGTGTATCTATGGTAATAGTCTATCAACATTGTTGCTGATTTGAGTAATCTCTGTAGTAAGACAGTTGTAATTTTGTAATAATTTTATTTTGTTAAAATAAATGTGTTAATATTTAACTATGTCCTGTGGGAAACGGCCGCTTGTTAAAAAATGGGATAAACCCAAAAAGTTAAGAGTTATAACTCCATCAAAATATGAACAGAATGAGGCTTCTGTGAAAATTCATTGGAAGAATGTCATTCGCAATTTGGAACTCTCATATAAGGACGAGACGGTTATTTGATTCATTTTTAAATTTGAATAAGTTATTATTTATGGTTAGAAATAGAAGTACAATGTATTTAAAATATTTACGTTGCTTGAAACAGATATTAAATTATTACGAGAAACTTTTATACCATAGTGTCGGAATGATTTAATTATTTTCAATATGAATTTTAGCTAATCTAAATTATCATCACTTATATTAGACAAGTCGAGTTTCTAACTCGGACGCGTATTAAAGTATTCACTTACACATTATTGAACATAAAATATTCGCGAAGACCACCATCATCAGCATCAGTATTGCACCAGTTCAGAAATAGGTCGAAACACAAGCTATAGGGAAGTATCGGAAATTCTTTTATTTCTTTCTTACTTAGGTGAAAAGCTTTGTGTAGACGATGCAAAATGAGTGAAATTAGCACCAAGTTACATTTTGAAATGGCTACATTTCAGTGACTATTTACGAGTACTTATTTTACTCGTCCATATATTTTTTTAAATTTTTTAACGAAATAAAACAGTTGAAAGTTTTGGTTGCTTCATGAACGTTAATCATGTTCTATTTTATATTTGTCCGTCTATTTAACATTCTTACCTAGTCTTTAAAACGATTTATTATTATTGACGTATTCTTGTTAATAAAACTGTATTAAAATCATAACTCCAGTTTTGGGACTCACATTATCAAGACGTACGCAAGTTGTTGGGACCGGTTATATTTAAAAGAATAACGAAAATCTTTGAACTGCCGAGTGATGATAAACACTATGTTCCATTATCTGAATGTTCAACGCCACAAGCGTCTGAAGAGTTTTACAATGCATCAGCAGCTACGGCAGCGGAGGTAACAAAATAATTTAATTATTTTTTTTATAGAAGAGAGGGCAAACGAGCAGAAGCCCACCAGAAAGGTGAAATCGCCGGCCATAGACACTCACGTGGCTGAGAGCTCGTGAGTGCCTAAACGCACCCATTGTCGGCTGTCGGCGGGAACAAAATCGAATGTTTATTACGATTTTAAAATATAAGTTGAACTCGCTACAACTTATATTAGTAGGGTCGCTTGATAGATGCTATTTTTAAATAAATTTTTAATAGAACCTAGTAACTCTGTTTTGGTTTGAAGAGATCGCTTTTCGGCGATAAGGCCGCCTGTTGTCCTGGTTCTTAATTTTAGATAGACATTCCTAAGTTTTGTTACTCTTTTAATTTACGAAAGCAAACATTTGTTAAGCTTTTTTTTATTTTTCATAAAAAAATCAATCGATGTAAACTTGGAATATCGTATACTGTCAATTATTACTTAAAATCACTTTATAGATTAAGCTGACGATATTAAATTGTTATTTGAGTTAATAACACATCAAATTTCCATAGTTTAATTAAGCTTTTATTATAAGCATTAAGAAATAAATTATAATTACAGAGTCGAATGCAGGCAACGTTCTCGGTGATAGATTTTGACGATTCAATGTATGATGACGCTGAAGAGGAGTACATTGAGGAGCAGTCCGTTTGGACTGAGTCAACTGTATCCGCTGATCTGAAGAGAACATCCCGGTCCAAATCGATGAGTACAAGTAGAGCTCGGAAGTCAATGTCCAAATCGTTCTCACGGTCCATGTCCAAGAATGTCATGAGATCAACGTCGCGACACTCCAGGGCGAGATCCGAAGTGTCAGCTGATGATGAACCGGCTGATACACTGGACGACCTGATCGTTCACGCCAACTCGAAGGTTGCGAGGTATTGTAAAAAAAAATTATAACTATCTTTTTTAAATATGATTTTTTATAATTATTCATATGTCCAAAACCAAAAAAAATCGATAGCAAACAATTCTTGTAAATTTTGTTTATTTCTATCTTTTCCTCATAGAATCGTATCGGTGATCAGTTTCGTTATTAAGCAAAAACCAATTTAAGTTTAACTCATTACAAAGCTTTTTTACCGATCAAATATACAATACAATTTGCTGTAGTTTTTTTTAAATTTATCAGTACCAAATTTGGTACATAATTGGGGAGTTTATTGTAAGTGCGTATACACTTCTTTGATTACATGAATTATATTACCACTATAATACACATGGTAACGGTAGTGATAAAACGAAGACTTACGGAGGTCGTTTTTTTTTCAGTGAAACTTAGTTTATGATACATCTTATTCTTATAACTTGTATTTTTTTATTGTGACGTCTATGTTTTCTTAATACATAAATAGTAGCTTAGCGTTGGTAGGAAGTATACTGGAATCCAACTCGGTGGTTTGGTGTCCGTACGAACGGAAGTATGTCTAGATGCTGGAGAGGGTACAAAAAAAAAATTTCTATTTTTTACCGAAGAAATTATAGTTATTATCCGACTGCTTTCTTATTAGGCTTTTTAGGCTATAATGACCTAAACCGGCGTAGGGAAATTGCCTTAGTGAAGTTTGCCTGGAAGATAATCAGGGGCGGCATTGATTGCAGTAATATTCTGCAATCATTGCTAAGATTACATGCCCCTGATAATTTTTACCGGCTCAGGAGGCATCCATTGCTGGCTGAGGTACGGTTTCGAACAAGCCTCCGCCGGCAAAGCCCAATCGCCCTAAGGAATCGTTTCATTAGCTCTGAACCAGAATGTGACATTTTTATGACAGGGTTATGAATATTTTTTTTTTTTTTTTTTTTTTATAGAAGAGGGGGCAAACGAGCAGGAGGCCCACCATAAAGGTGAAGTCGCCGCCCATGGACACTCAAGTGGCTGGGAGCTCTTGAGTGCGTTGCCGGCCTTTTAGGGATTTATACGCTTTTTTCTTGAAGGACCCTAAGTCGTAGTGGTTCGGAAATACCGTGGCGGGCAGCTTGTTCCATAACGTGGTGGTGCGTGGTAAGAAGTGTCTTACGAAACGCGCAGTGGTGGAACGACAGACATCAAGGTGATACGGGTGGAATTTCGCATTCTGCCTTGATGTCCGAAGATGAAATTTAGCTGCAGGTATTAATCCGAACAACTCCTCCGAACACACCCCATGGTAAATGCGATAGAAGATGCTGAGAGATCCAACATCTCTACGCAGCGCCAAAGGATCAAGCCGGTCGGAGAGTGACTGGTCAGCGACTAATCGAACCGCTCTACGTTGAATGCGATCAAGAGGAAGGAGCTGGTACTGGGGGGCTCCCGCCCAGAGGTGAGAACAATATTCCATGTGGGGCCGAATTTGCGCTTTATAAAGTTGCAAGCGGTGGCCCGGAGTGAAGTATCGTCTCGCCCTACTGAGCACACCAAGCTTTTTAGAGGCAAGTTTAGCCTTTTCTTCCAGATGACCGCGAAACTGAACATTGTCCGATATGTCCACGCCCAGTATTCCGATGCTGGCTGAGGCTTTAAGGAGGGTGTCTTCAAAGAGAGGAGTAGCGACAAAGGGTGTTTTTTTAGTGGAAAACGCGCAAACTTGTGTCTTTTTGGGGTTGAATTGGACTAGGTTAAGTCGTCCCCAGTCCGAGGCTACACTTAGTTGGGTCTCGACTTCAGACACAAGTTTGTTCCGGAACTGATCGACATCAGCCCGAGAAATATTTGCGCGGCCTGTGTATAATGCATCTCCAGTACTATCGTCCGCATAGCAATGAATACTGCTATGCTGCAGCAGATCATTGATATGCAGAAGAAAGAGGGTTGGAGATAAGACACAGCCTTGTGGGACCCCGGCATTCACAGGTTTGAGGTCGGAACAAGCTCCGTCGATAACGACCTTAATGCTCCTATCAGCCAGGAAGCTGGAGATCCAATTGCACAATTTCTCGGGCAACCCATACGCAGGAAGCTTTGAAAGAAGTGCTCTATGCCACACCCGGTCAAAGGCTTTCGCTATGTCAAGACTAACTGCCAGTGCCTCCCCCTTGGACTCTATTGCCCCCGCCCATCTATGAGTTAGGTATACTAGAAGGTCACCCGCTGACCGACCACGCCGGAAGCCATACTGGCTATCGCTAATCAAGTGGTGGCCCTCTAGATACTTCAAGAGCTGGCAATTGATGCTGGATTCCATTATTTTGGAGAACAAGGAAGTTATGGCTATTGGGCGATAGTTTGACGGATCGGAGCGAACGCCTTTTTTAGGGATCGGGTGTACTGAAGCGATCTTCCATCCGTACGGGACGATGCCGAGTGAGTATGAGAACCGGAAAAGACGCGTTAGGACCGGAGCCAACTCAGGAGCACAAGTGCGCAGAACTATCGGAGGGATGCCATCAGGCCCGCTCGACTTATGGATGTCCAAGGAGAATAAAGCCTTGCGGACCGCTCGGATCCGGAATGCAATTTCCGGCATAGAAGTATCACACCGCGGGATTAACGGTGGTGGTTTACCATGGTCATCCAAAGTCGAGTTTGACGCAAAGAGGGTGCCTAAAAGATCAGCCTTCTCTTTCGCAGTATGGGCCAGCGAGTCACCCCTCCCACGCAAAGATGGAATGGACGGCTGACAGAAATTCCCTTGGACAGCTTTGGCCAGAGACCAGAACGCACGAGTCCCAGATGGAAGGCGAGCCAATCTCTCACCAAAACTGGCAATGTGCTCTGACTTTGACTTGGCAATCTCTCGTTTTAAAAACCTAGACGCTGAGTTATATGCTTTTTTAAGTTCGGCGGACTCTGAGCCGCGAGATGACACCGCGTCTGCCCAGGCTCGAAAGCATTCTCGTTTTCGACGTGAAGCCGCCATACAAGAGCGTTTAAACCAGGGCTGAGACTTGCCGCCGAGGTGGTGCTGCAAGGCATGGAACTCTTTATTCCATTCTCTGCAGTGCCGATCCAGATCCAGAGTCAGCAGTGACATCTGGAGAATCCGACGAAAAGCATAAAAGCCCCCAAGGGTAGGATGCATAGAAGGACCGCATCCCATCCCAATCTGCTGACTTGTAATGCCACACGCGACGACAGCCCGCAAAGCGAGGCCGTGGAGGGCGCGTGGTTGGCACTCTACTCCGGACCACGCAATGGTCCGACGAACCCAAAGGAGGGTCGATGGAGACTTGGTAGTTCTCCGGATGTGAAGTCAGCAGAAGGTCCAACAAAGAAGGTTTATGACCCTCCACATCTGGTATTCGCGTAATCGCAGGGACCATTTGTGTCAGATCATATGCCAAGGCTAAGTCGTGAAAGGATCTGCCCGCGTGATCGGTGGTTTCAGAGCCAAGCCACTCGGCATGGTGGGCATTGAAGTCGCCAAGTATCACGATTTCAGCGGTTGGAACCCTTTCGAGCAAGGAATCCGTCGCCATTTGAATGTGCTCGATGAGTCGGTCAGTTTCGGAATTTCCACTATGGGACCTATACAAGCAGGCATAGAAACGCGGATGGTCATCGCAGTCTACGCGTAACCATAGGCTAGATAGGTCCACGCCTTCAAGCGTCCCGAGGCGCCGAGAGCAGACATCCTCCCTGACGTACACGCAAACTCCCGCCCGCGGCACAAAGGAATGTTCCAATTTATACCCCGGGTAGGAGAGGTAGGAAGTATCAGCCGGAGAGGATATCTGGGTCTCAGTAAGGAAGAGCAAGGCCGGCTTCGCAGTCTCTAGGTGGTGGTGGACTGCGTTGATGTTGGAGTTGAGCCCCCTAATGTTTGAGAAATCCACAGTGAGTGAGATGGGGGACGCCTTGGAAATTTTGCCCTGTTTGCCCCGAGAACGGTGTTTTTTTTGTAGCGCAGAGTTGCCCCCCCCAGAGTACGAAGGGCAGAGGAATATGAGAGGTTGTTAGATTTAAGTTAAAAACTTTGAGTGTTTTTTGGCTTCGGCCGTAAATAAATATATAAAATACTAGTACAGGCTAAACGCACAGGAAATACTTATAAATAGCTCTGAATTATTTGTTTGGTTTGGTTGAATTTCGTGTTAAACACTCCATTTGTGAGATGAGAATTAATGCGTTCACATAACGGGAAATCATTTTCTACCCTAATTTATAGGTTATTTTAATAGTTACACGAAAAGCGAGGTAATGTAAAAATTGAAAATCTACATGAATAAAGATATTTTATTACGAATGAAAAGATCAAAAAACATTTATTTTACGTTTGGTATGTAACGCTTATAGTTCTATGATTACAGAAAAATGTCGTATCGAAAAATAATAAGGAATCCGCATTTTGATATGCTCTACTGTAATAAATCGGAAACGGACATGATTAAGTGGAAGTCCAAGTACAAACAGAAAGCCTTTGAAGTTTCCGCCTCGGACGAGTTTAGCAAGAAAGCTGAGATATTAACTAAAAAGGTAATTAAGGCTGTTTTACTATAAAAAAACAATTTTGTTTGCAAAATAATAACAAATAAACAGTTACATACACTAAAACAATTAAATAATAATATTTTCTATCTGCGTTGATTATTTAATTACAAGGAAAATTAATTTTTGACTATTTAAAATGTATAAGGATCATATTAGGATTATAATGTTTTATTTTTATTTTTATTTTTTTAGCTTAAACAGTAGTTTTTTCTATTAAAAAAGAAAAGTTCCAGGTGTCGAAAATAGACTATGTTTAATGTGGTGAATTCTAAAATAGAGAGTTAGCGTGAAAATTGAAATACGTTAAACGAAACGTAACGTGAATTGGACGTTGGGCTGTTGACACAATGGGAATTGAGCAATCCAAAACAAAACAAGGCGGAACGCCTTGTTTTTCTTTCTTGTTTGTTTTTCTTTTTTTTAATAGATCGCTAAAGAGTTCTACGACTGGTGGGTTGCTTTGGGCAATGTTGAGTTCAAGAGTGAAATCAAACGTCCCGAAGATATTGAAGACTTATTTCAAGTAAGCTTTATATTCAAAATTCGACTGAAATATATATTCATATTTATTTAAATCATAAAATATGTTATATCCCTGTGTTATGGTGTTTAAATACGTAGGTGTGCTTAAATCAATCACATTAGTTGTGTGTAAATCATTCATGAATATAATTCATAAATATCTGTGTTGGTTGTAACATTTTATTTATTAAGGCACACCAATAACACACATACACACAAAACTACTAGAACACACACGACATTAAGATTATTATTATATATATTACGCACTTATGAGCTCCCAGCCACATGAGTGTCCATGTGCGGCGACTTCACCTCTATGGTGGGCCTCCTGCTCCTTTGCCCCCCTTCTATAAAAAGAAATATATATATTCATTAAGGTAGATACTTCCGTTTATTGCTTGCCTGTAAACCAATTGCTATGATTGAGACGCGGAAAGCTTTTTAAATGTCATACTCTCCTTGAAACTTTGTCAGTTATATTAATAAATACGAATACATAATATGTGTTTAGATATATGTGTATATGTTATTACTTGTATTATATGCCAAAATAACATTGATAATGATAAGTCAATGTTATTTTATTACTGTCCACTCCTTATGACCGTTAAGGGGTTAAAAAAGTACTTATCAGTTGAAAAGTATGAATGACAACATTTTTTATACCCTGGAAGCGGTGGCTTTGTATCTTTATTCAAGTAGGTCTACACTTTTGTATCGTTATTAACAGTACCACCGGTTCGGAAGGTTGTCTATCGAGAAGAACGGGCAAGTAACACGATAACCTTTTTTAAAATAAACATTTTATACAATGCGTACAGTTCGACAATTTTCTTTCAGGTTTGGTTTGACGAACACGCTTCGAGGGGGCTTGTGCTGGATCCAAGGATTCTGCCGTGTGTACTGCAAAATGTCGCTGATTGCGTGGGTGTTAAAAAGGTTTGTGTATACTTTGAAAAGAAACAAAACACATTTATATGGCCAGACACGTTAAATCCATCAAAAAACAATAGGTCTATACAAATATTACAATTGTGATAATGTATACATAAATATATTATTCAAATATAAATATATATATATTTAAAAAAGATAAAGCAAATATACATATTACTAAGGCTTCTTCAATTCACAACTTAACGTATACAATATAAAGGTACATAGGAGTATTTTGAATCATATTAAATCTAAGTGATTCTACGCCTGTCCGTACGCGACCAAGCTGAGAAGAAGCAAGCAAGAAACTCAGTTTGGTTGATTTTTTTTTTTGGTAATATGAGTACACTTTTTGAAGGCTAAGCTGGAGTTAATTAAGAAACTCTTTCATTTTTGAAATAATCAGATTTATAAAATGCTTTTTCTAAAAGCAAGTTTTTGAAGTAATTGAGTATTTTGTTAATATGCAATCAGTCTTTCCGACTATAAGCACGTTTAATAATTTCAGGCTGGTTGTCCGGATGTTCTTAAACGTGAAATAGCCCACGACGTGCACGCTGAGACGAGCCCCGCGCACACGCTCGCGTTCGGCACCTGCCTGCCTCAGAAGTATAAGCACATACCGCCGAAGAATAACACTGAAGAAGTGTGGAACTCTGTCAAGATACCAGATGACCTGAAGTCCATGGCCGCTGTCTGGGATGACATACAACATCTTACGTAAGTATCTGATACTTTAGGAGGCAAACGAGGCAGGAGTTGCCGACCTTTAAGTCAGAGGTGTGCCCTTTTCTTGAAGTCCCAGTTCTTCGACAATGCTTGCGCTGGCTGTACAACGTCATAAAATTAATATGTCAAAACTCACGTGAACCAGAGACAATAAACGTTAAGGTTTTTTTTATTAAACACATTTAAACCTGTTATTTTTTGTGGGATTAATGGGGACCTTTTAAATGCGAAATTGGGATACTCAATATTAATAACGTGCCAAACGCTACCAATATATAGGAGGCTTATATAAAGTCATAGATTAATAACATACTCACAATTTCACACTACGGTAACTGGGACTGGTATTTGTTTTTTGTATTTTTTTTATACGATTTATTGATGTTTTGTGTATTTTAAAAGATGTATTAATCTCTCTCTTATTAGAGAGAGCGTGTTCTCCAAAAAAAAGTAGATTATTACGCAAAGCAACGAGGGTTAAAAATTATACAGGTCTGAGGAAACTATCAATAATTGTTTTCAGATCAACGAAGACATTCCACCAATGGCTTCGTAAGCGTCCACATCTGCCATTGCCACCATTCCTCAAGTCGCTTGAGAAGCCTGGGGAGAAGAAGCTGCCCTTCGTGGTGCCGTCCGACTTCGTTGTACGCGACAGGACCTCTGCATCCGCCCAGGAGTTGGCGCTACCTGTGTCGCAGTTTGACCTGGAGCTTAAAGATGTTTTGAGTAGACTACTCAATAAATAAATATATATATATATATCTATATATCTTATCTTATGAATATATCTTATTTAAATTTCAGTTTATGTATTGGGGCATTTGTTTATATGCTTGAAGGAAATTGAATAAAACTAATTGTTTTTTTTTGTATAAGATAGGCGTGCAGGTGGAAAATAATGGTGAAGTCGCCGCCCATAGACACTCACTCGGCTGAGAGCTGGTGAGTGTGTTGACGGCCTCTCATGGGAGTGGTACGCTCTTGGAGGACCCCAAGTATGGGTTCTGAAAGACCGTGGCCGGCAGTTGGTTCCTTAACGTGGTGGTGCGTGGTAAGATTTGTCTCATGAAACGAGGTGGTAGTAATATAATACTATGCCATTGATATCTTAAACTATAGACTATTTTCTCCTCCAACCTGCATTCTCGTCTTCCTCTTTGCCTTCTCTTTTCATAAAACAAAAGATTTAAATTAGCATATTTCTCCGGTTTTACTGAATTTAATTTTGTTTTTGTATACTACGCACCCTTTGCACCAGTCTAATTGTATTTTAAGTAATCTTTTATTGTGTGGGTTGTCTGGAAGAGATCGCTTATTAGCGATAAGGCAGCCCGTTGCTCTTATATGTACTAACATCTATTAACGTAATTTACTTGTACTGTTTAAGTGCAATAAAGTATAATTAAATAAATGATATTACAAATTATGAGCTATAGAACAATAAACTTAACGTCTCAGTCGCAAACCGAGAATACAAGAATATTAATTCAAGATAATAATTTGGCCTTAGTCTTTCAAAGAAACAAATTATCATATAAATTCGAATCTAGATTTGATAAACATTATCACATAATCGAATAGATATGGAAAATTCATATTTTATAGTGAAATGAATTTGTAACTCACGCATTTATTAATTATAGTCAAAGTCAAAAGTCAAAATATCTTTATTCACTAATGTACATAGGACCCTTTTGAATCGCCTTAAATCTAATTCTACGCCTGTTCGCACGCTACCAAACTGAGAAGAAGCAGGCAAGAAACTCGGCTTGGTTGGTTTTTTTTTGGAAATGATCCCAGTACACTTTTTAAGGCAAGAATGAGCAGGAGCTAATACATTCCCAAACTTTTTCATCATCAAAACAATCGGACAATTTTTAAAATACTTTTTCTAAAATATAACATACTATATATATAAAAAATATATATAAAAAATCTACGAGACATACAAAAGGCAGGCGGTTTGAGTGAAGTTGAATCACGTGGACACCTGCGACGCCAGGACAAATGTGTTGCCAGCCTTTTAGGTACGATATGAGTGACGAAGAAAACAACTGTAACATATAGTGGAGCTCTTTAGACATTTCTCCATTTGTACGTTCCTGTAGCTCATCAAAGTGAGCAGGATTCATCTTCTTATATCTCAGATTACGGAAGTCACTGCCGATTCCTTCACGTCCATTCTTTGAGCGTTTATATATATATATATAAATTTGTATATATATATATATATATACATACAAATTTTTATTGCGTATATATATATATATATATATATAAACGCTATAAAAATTTGAAAAGCTATGAGACTGCAAAGAGAACCTGCCACCTAAGCACAATTCTTCTTCGATTGGATCGCTAACTACTATTTATGTTTTATTAAAGCAAGTTTAGACGAATATTTTACAGATTCAAGAAAACATTTACAAAAATATTACGTAAAATAATACTGTTAATCCCGTTTAGTTAATGGACTTTACAATATGGGTTATGTTTGAACACTATAAACACGGGTGTTAGTATAGTAATTAAATACAATATTATGGTGGATACCCACGACCCAACTCGGTTGAACTGTACTGTACAATGGTTTTCCAATGACTGTCACTGCAAACAACAAGATGGCGCCCAGACCCCACTCGAATCGCTAACTCTGATTGGTCAATTCAACAAACGCACTTTTAAATTCTTAAGTGATTTTTAGTACTTAAGTAGCAGTCAAATAAAATTGTATTAAGATTTTAAACAAATCAACAGTGTTATAAGTTCAAGCAATTAAGCAACCCATCTATTGATAACATACAGTTGACCAGAGCTTGATTTTCTTAATTCTTGAAAAATATGAGTTAAAACTTTTGTATGGTTGTAAAAGTGGCGCTACAGCCTTATATATATTCCGTTGCTTTGATATTGTAAAGCAAAAGCGCAAAGCGCTTTTTGCCACACATCCATTCAGTTGATTTCCTTTGTCTTGCAAAAAAACCGAACCACACTGAAATAATGCTACAAATCTAAAACACTTTAAAAACACTTGAGGCTAGTACAGTTTGAATTTACTGAAAACACTATCTCGAGTACTGCACACGTTTAGGCCCGTACAGTATTAATGAAAGTTGAATTAATAATTATTTGATAAATACATACGACATGTGATAAGGATTTTAATACATTCGCATTTCAATCGGTAGTTTGGTTTGCAATGGCATTGTCTGGTGATGAATACATTTGTGACAAAGATACGGAGAAGATTTCAAATGATGAGTGTGATCCAGGGGTGAGTTTCACATCGTGTGTATATAAATAGTCATATATTAAAGGTTTTAATAATGAGTGTAATAAATTTGTATTTTCTTTGTCAAAAAGGACAGTGCCACAGAAAGTCAAAATAGGATTAAAACATATAATAAAGTAATTATTTATAATTTTTTCCTTTTTTGCTTAATTTAATGTATGTTGTGTTTTGTATTTACACCTGTTGCACCAGTCCATTTGTATTGTAAGTATTATTTTATTTTGTGTGTTGCTTTAGATGGCTTATGAGCGATAAGGACCGCCCGTTAATCTTATATTTCTAACTGTTTAAGTTCAATAAAGTGTGAATAAATAAATAATAACAAGAATATGACTAAGTGAAGTATGTTAAGTGATGAAGGTGTGCTGCTGCATTAAATGAGTGAGGTGGAATCTGATGAGTATGTTCTTGTTGTATGTTTGTTTATTCATATATTTTACCAAGATTCGTATCAGCGATCGCACTTGATTTCTAATAAGGCTTCGAGGGTTTCAAAATCCGTTATCAACATTCTCTTGTCTGATTCTTTATTAATTCAAGAAGATATAGCAATTAAATTTGAAATATACAATTCAATTCTTATATCATATGGGAAATCGTATTTTTACGATTCAATTGAATTTTTTATCAGTGTAAACATAAACTTGAATTATTTTTAGCCAACGATATGATATTTATTTTCCGCATTTATTATGCACACGATTTCGACACGTGTGTTTTTTTGGGTTGGGTATTTGTGAAATGTAAGAGATGCTTCTATAATCTATTGATCGAATCAGCGGAAAGTTACATTAAATATAAATTTTGGAACTTTTTTCATACGGACTTAAAAATATTCAGTACTATGGAAATTTATGTATTTTACTATATTTAAAACGGCATATAAGAACCATTTACAATAATTAAAGCTGCATACATACATTTCTCTCACATAACATAACAAGCATATAGATAATATAGTATGCCATCCGTCTGCAAACTAATCGCACTTAGGGTACCCGGGTTATGGGCGTATGGGTTCTTGCTACTTTTCGCGCCACCATTCAGTAGATAATTAAAATAGCTTTACCACTAAGTGTTTTTCATAGAAGTTTTGTTTCGAAGTATTTCTTAAATTATGACTTTGGCAGGTACATAACATACTAGTCGCGAGCCGAACTATGGAAGAACCTGCAGAACGTAGGAGGACTATGTCCCAACCAGGTCCTACATCGGGAAGTCTTCAGACCGCGTTAGCAGCACGTGCGAGGCGGAGATTACGCAGCGTCATGTATGCTGAAGACTTTGAGAGATCTGTAAGTCTAGATTTTATCGTTTATATAAAATTCATATTGGCCGCCATACTCCAAAAATCAAAATCGAAAATATCTTAATCGTTAACAAAATAAGTTATAAAAAATTTAGACTCTACATTTACTGCCAGTTCCCAAATCAAGGGCGTATAGCGGACGAGAAGAACTGGCAAGAAACTCTCCGCCACTCCTTTAAATCGCCAAGAATGTTTCACAGTACGGTTGTAAAGATCTACAACCATTACACCTACCCATACAAAACTGCTTGACCGGAATGAATTTTCATGAAATTTACCTGCGGAGAGCTCTATATTTTTATATAGATAATATATATATCAGAAAAAAATACATGTAAACCCTAAACTAATAATTCATTAAAATGAAAATCCATTAAACAATTAATCCAATTTTCATGTACATTTAAACCTTAATCTAGAATATTCTTTATCCCTAAGTATACACCTTCGATTAAAACCAACTTCATTATATAACAAAAATGGGTTGCCTGGAAGAGATCGCTTATTAGCGATAAGGCTTCCGTTGCTCTTATAAGTAATAACATCTTCTACTTCTACCGTTTAAGTGCAATTAAGTGCAAATAAATAAATAAAATCCCAAACAATTTATTGACTTTGTCAGTAAGGAAACTAAAAAAAGTAGTTAAACAGAAGGTTTTCGTTTTTTTCAATTTCATCTTCGGACATCAAGGCAGAATGCGAAATTCCACCCGTATCACCTTGATGGCTGTCGTTCCACCACTGCGCGTTTCGTAAGACATTTCTTTCCACGCACCACCACGTTATGGAACAAGCTGCCCGGCACGGTATTTCCGAACCACTACGACCTAGGGTCCTTCAAGAAAAAAGCGTACAAATCCCTAAAAGGCCGGCAACGCACTCATGAGCTCCCAGCCACATAAGTGTTCATGGGCGGAGACTTTACCTCTATGGTGGACCTCCTGCTCGTTTGCCCCCTCCTCTATAAAAAAAACCAAGGGGAGTTTATTGCTTGCTTCTTCTCAGCTTGGTCACATACGAAAAGACGTAGAATCACTTAGATTTAAGACGATTCAAAACGGTCCTATGTACCTTAATTAATTAACATGTTTTTATTTTTTTGTATTAATATGGAATCTAACCAAACATTACTAATCATTCACAATGAATGACTAGGGGAACCACCGTTACATTTTTGATTAGATTTGTATTGACCCGGTTCAAAAACGAACCTTATCAGAACATTGATTTAATGTGTTAAAAACATACTATTAAATTATGTTTCATGACCTTGATAAGACATGCGCTGTTCTTCAAACGCTTACAAATTAAAGGCTGGCAACGCACTTACAAGCCCTCGGTCATATGTGTCTATGGGCAGTTCTACATTAAAAAGAGATGCTGTATAACAACAATTCTTTGTGACAAAAAAAATTGTGATACAAAAATCATTAAACCATCTGTTTCTTTTAAAATTATTTATATTATATATTTCAGTTATTTTTCTTGTTATTTCTAGTTTATTTATAAATATTTGTTAAAAATAAAAAAATAATTATAGCTAGTGATGGATACACATATCATAAATACATTTTACGCGCAGACCACAGCCATTAAGTTCATCAAAATCGAACCCTCAAGTAGGTATTTATAAAGACACTTTTGAATCGTCATTTACCACTACCACCAGTTCGGAAGGCATTTATCTACCGAGAAGAACCGGCAAGACACTCGATAGCTGCTCTTTTAAAATAAACATTTCATACAAAATTATGTTACTTTGTCAAATCGGACAGTGCCACAGATTACAAAGTCAAAATAAGATTAAAACATAGAAAAAAACATCTATTGTCCGTAATGTAATTATTTATATTTATATATTTTTCCTTTTTTGCTTAATTTTATGTATGTTGTGTTTTGTCCAATTCAAATAACAAAAGCATTATAAGGCTACTTAACAATTTAACTGTCCCGATGCTTTTACCGACACATTAAAAGGATCTTTCTCCTCTAAATATTCTTTAAGTGAATAATATGCCTGTTCAACAAGATATCTTTTACCGGGATACTTACGGTCGACCATTGGGCAATCACAGCCACTCACACGACTACATAAAGTTATTAAAAATAAAATCAATGTAAAAATTAATTAATAGGATGACATTTTTAAAATCAATTATTCAGATAAGATCTTTCGGTCATTGAACATTATGAAGTTGATTAACCACAAATGTTATCATCAAATCGTTCAATGCCACGTCGAGGCGTTCAGGATAATAAAAAAAAAACTATTATATTAATTAACGATTGATTTGATTTGCAAACAGTGAAAACCCCAGCTAAGTTTACGATGACAGCTATCCACTATTTGACTATATACAACTGACATTGACATTTGACCATTTTTTTAAAAACGCCATAGACAACAAGTATACATATAATATAAAAGAAGCTTCATGATAGAGCATAATTTTACGCACCTTTAAAACCCGTCGTTTGGAATGTGTTATTTTGATTCACGATTTATTTCGTCTATCCAGAGATAAAAGAGACGTTTCACAAAATCTAGAATAAGTCCCTTTTAACTCTGTATTTGTCATAAATTATTTGTGTAATTACCGCACTAGTAAAAACAGTAATTAAAAATCACTATTCCATAGCCAACGTCTTGTTGAAGTTCAATGCTAGATTATATTTTATCCAAAGATAAAGATTGGATTAGAAGTAATTTACAATTTCAGATTGGGATTAATTATAATCTATCGAATAGGGAAGTTTGCAAAATTTTATCCATTTATTTTATTATTTAACGAAATAGACACATCACAAAGACAATTATAGACAAAGGTATATGACAAATATACCTAGAACGTTAAGTTCATTAACACTAGCGTGAAAAGTGGTCACGTGACATTAGAATTCAAATCTATTTTATGCCTTTATAGTAAGAGCTCATCGTAATATATTCAGGCATTTACTTGTATATTATATATTTAAATTTTTATTTACTTAGATTAAATCTTAGATACTTTTAAAGCAATTTTGATTCCCATAACACACAAGCTGCCCGCCAGGGTATTTCCGAACCACTACGACTTAGGGTCCTTCAAGAAAAAAGCGTATAAATCCCTAAAAGGCCGGCAACGCACTCATGAGCTCCCAGCCACTTAAATGTCCATGGGCGGCGACTTCACCTTTACGGTGGGCCTCCTACTCGTTTGCCCCCTCTTCTATAAAGAAAAGAAACATACTTTGGGTGTTATAAAATGTTATTAAGTATCATAAAAAAAAATCAAAAAAGTTACTTGATAATATAGATAACATTCTTGCATTTATAAAACTTACATAAATAAACAAAATTTGTCTTTACCATTACATTTACAGCCATTTTCCAAAACGTTTAGAGCGGATGAGAAGAACTGGCAAGAAACTCTCATTTAAATCATTAACTCTATAATACGCTTGTAAATATATATTGTGACTATACATTTTAACTGGTTTTAGAAATAAAATATTTTGTATTTTATTGTAACCATTCCAGCTAACGAAGCGATATACATAAAACTATAACTACTTCCGTCATATATATGGAATTTTTATTTTTACTTTTACGCCAACAGAGCGAAGAATCATGCCTAACGGTTTATTTACTATAATTAATTAAACTTGTATAAACTAAAAAGCGTACATTCAATATAATAAAATACTAATTATTTAAATTAAGTAGGTATTAATCAATTGAGAGCCCACTCGATAATAATTTTTGAGTGTTCGATAAGATTCTCTATAATGTTATAACTGTTTTAAATATAAATTTAATTTGAGATAATAAAATGATTGAGTTAAATTATCGTATCTGGAGTTAATTCAATCGATTAAGAAAGTTAAGAATTTGCCGTAATCAGTAATCAAAAATTTGGTGATATCCTCGCTAAGCGTATAAATAATAATATTGTTTATTTATTGCAAAATGTATAAGATACATATACAAATAACATTAGGCATTGAAATGCATGCAATGAAAAAAATTGGAATGAAAGATTTCATATTATCATAAGATGTTTGGACTATATTTTTTTGTATGTGTTTATATAAAGAGGCCCTATTGTATGTATGTGTGTGTGAGTGGAGTGATTTTGTGTTAGTCGATAAAAGTTTAAGATGTATATGTATAGCTTTCATGTTTGAGAGTAGTCTAGATTTAATAGCCAGGTGGTTACATGACAAAGTCAAAATATCTTTATTTGTTAAGGAACTTAAGACCATTTTAAATCGTCTTAAATCTAAGTGTTTCTACGCCTGTTCGTACGCGACCAAGCTGTGAAGAAGCAGTCAGGAAACTCTTGGTAAGGTTTTGCAACAGAACTTAGTCATAGAAATTATATTTAGTTAGTGAGTGAGATCTTCCGGTGCCCATTCTTTCCCCTCCGCCGTCCTCTTCCCCTTCCCCCCTATTTCCTAATTTTCCTTTAAAGGTCGACAACGCACTCACGAGCTCCTAGTCACGTGAGTGTCTATAGACAGCGACTTCACCTTTATGGTGGGCCTCCTGCTCGTTTGCCTCCTCTTGTATAAAAAACGCGGCTGGGAACTTGTAAGTTGCCTGACTTCCAGCTACGCTTTTTTCTTGAACGACCCTAAGTCGTATTGGTTCCGAAAAACCATGGCGGTATTTTTATTGCTTGTCAAAGTTTTGTTTGTATTTATTTTATCGAATATTTGAACAATATATTAATTATATTACAATTGCGAGCTTTTACTGTTGACGTTAAGTAGCTATAAATATCGTTACAAAGCACTTGACGTCAAGTTATTTCAAGGGCGTATTACAAATCATAAACCACTTGACGTAAAATCATGAAATTTCGTCAGTTTATTGACAGTAGGCGTAAAATTCTATGAGTCAAGTCTGATAAAGTGCTTATGTTTTTTATTAAGCGGCGACTAACAACTAGTAATTCATAGTAATCTTATTTATATATAATCTTATTAATACCTTGCGATATTTTCACCAATGTAAAAAAAACATAAACTTTATTCATATAGGTTCTTACTATCTTGAACCAGCAAATCGCTGACTCCAGTGTATTTACTGCCAGTTCTCAAATCAAGGGAGTAGTGAGGAGGATAAGATCTAGCTAAAAAACTGTCCGCCACTCCATTAGATCCAAGTATTCTATAGAACGGTTGTAAAGAGCTGCAACCATTACACGATGCACCAGTGAATTGGTCATTTGGACATATAAATCTTTTTTTATTGATTAGATTAGACCTTCCAACACAAATCAAGTCCAACCAGTCACTACAAGTAGCAAGCATGACTCATGGACAGCAATCGCACCTCTCCATATTTTGTATAATACAAGTTTACGCAATATTTTACAAATTGGTTTATTTAAAATAAAAAGTACATTAGCGACTGTCCAAACGGATAATGCATACATAGGGTCCTCCAAGAGCGTAGGTACCACTCCCTAAAGGGACAGCAAGTTACAGTTAAAGCTCCCACGTCAGCTCGAATGCAGGAGGCATTCGAGCAGGCGAGCAGCTTGCATATAAAAGTAAAATCGTCTTTCATTTTACGTTCCCATCATGTATTGACATAAGGTCGTCGCTGCACGATTCTATGTGGAAAAGACGTAAATAATATTCATCTTTTACGGTGTACGTCAATAATTTTTCTATACCGACAAAAACCTCAGTTAACCTATCAGTTTTTAAGCGAACCGCTATGACTTGGGGGCTTTCAAGAGAAGCGCGTTCCTCTCCCGTAAAGGCCGGCAACACACTTGTGGGCCTGGCGTTTCAGGTGACCATGATCGGTAAGCACTTTACTTGAAGACCTGCTCGTTTGCCTCCATTTTCATAAATCATTCCTTTTTTCTCGTTCAAATAGTCACACTCAACTATTCTTAATAAAGCTTTTTTGATTTATTAAGTGCCAAATTTATAACATAAGAGTTTATTAAACAAAAGCATATACATGTTTCCGAGAATCACTAATTTTTTTGCAGACTACTTATCGACTAGTTGTAAATAATGAAAATATAATAACCTTTCATTTCGCACTAAACAAAATGTTTAAATTTAAGTAAACAAATTAGATGTTATCGTGAATATCTGATAAAACGTCATGAAATTTTAAGCTTGATTTAATTAATTATGATAATGTTTATCGTGTATAAATTACGTTAATCTGGAATCAGTTTAGTGTGAGCAAGTGTTTTGCAAACGTTTTTTTAAATTCAACAATGCCGGAAGTTGAGTTGCATAATCAATCAATGAAGGTAAGAAACCCCCTTTTTTTAAATTTATATATAAATATTAAAATATAGTATACAAATTGTATGCGTTAAGCAACACCAATTAATATAACAAATATATCTATTAATTAATTTTAATAACAACAAAGTGATTTTTTCGCTGACTGCAAAGAAAATACCAGCATTATGGGTACTACTTTCAATTTTATATTTGCCTTTAAGTTTTTAATTAAAAAATTTTTATTAAAATATTTTAAATTTAAAAGTAAGTTGTTTTGTTTATTATTAAATTTATCAAGTATATTTTAATCTTACTTGATTTATATTACTCGAGAAACGTCGTATTTAACTATAAAAAACTATCTAAGAACTGTTACTGTAACTTGGAATGGAACGTATCAAGGAACTAACATCTAACATACAGACTCGCTTAAGATGTTACAAATAACTTTATTAATCTATTTGCATCTATGCATATTCTATTATTTCTGGTAAAAAAAATAAAAAAACCTACAAAACTTCATAAAACATATGTATTTTATACAATAGTGACATTAATACAATTAAATATATCAAATCGTATTTTTCATTCAAAAGCATTCGAGCGATCTATTCAAGGTGGTCTTTGTTTACAGAATATACAATTTCTAGATATTGTTGTCAAAGATTCTTATTTTTAACGATGCAAAAAGTATCGGAAAATAATTGAGAGCCTCATATATGCGATTGTTTGTGAGGCGGGTCACTCTTGCGCAGCCAACTGTAAACCTTTAGCGTCCAACCGGGCGCGTGGCTTCCCTCTGCCACCCAACGGTCTTATTCTGTACAATGTAAACGCACGATTCTTACATGGCGTATTTACTAATACGCGTATTATATACATAATTATGTCCAAATATATTCTATAGTTTTGAGACAGTTATATTATATAATACCTCTGTATTATTATTGGTATTTCTAAACAAATATGACTTAGAATCCTTTAAGACCAGAGCGTACCACTTCCTAAAATGCCGGCTACGCACTCACGAGTGTCTATATGGGCGGCATTCTATAATATCCAAAAAAAAATGCCGTTATTATTGTTTCAATTGTCACCGATTGCGATTGCGTATATCGCGAATAAGGCTGCATGATGTTGGGTAGTACACTCACCCCAGTCGCGAGTGCTTTACTAAAGCAAATTACAGTAGATTATAAAAATACAGTAGATTCAATTATTAACGCGATTCGCTTGGACTCACGTATGTAGAATCTGACAATTTTAATTGGATTTTAAAATATCAAACAGGTGATGCGATTATTACAATTCTCTTAACTTTATATATATTTATAATAGCACGCTGAAAAATGTGCTATTTGAATAAGCGCCCTCTAGCGGGTACACTTTCAAGTTTCCTTTAAGATAATAGATTTCATTTAAATAACATACACTTAGCTCAGATGTCATTAGGCTAGTCTGAATGAACACCAAGTCGGGCCTAATTAACACCGCGCACTTTTTAGTGTATTTTTATATTCAAAAGCATTCGTTCAAAAGTGTATTATTATATGTGTATTATTATGTTTCAAAAAACAATTCTGGCACCTGAAATATCTCTATCGGTCCCAGTAATCGAGTTACCAGGAAGCTTTTATTTAACTTTTTATTCAATATTCAATTTGATCACAACAGTTTTCCACAACACTACTGTTTATCTACTGTAATTACAGTAGCCAATTCACCTGTAAATCGTGCAAATGAAAACGTCCCGCCCGAACGCCTCGCTTGATGAAAATTCAATCTCTTCATTTATATATTCCCATACAGCGACTGCTAACTGGCCACAACTCAATAGCATTCATTGGAGCGCGTCAATTGACCAGTTACAAGAATAAATCCGGATTTGAATAGAGGTTGTATCATACTGTGTTAAATTGAATAATACTTAGTTTTTACAGAGCTGTAGAAGGAGGCTGTGCAGTATTGTCAAAATCTTTAAAAAAATCTAACAAATAAAATGAGTGATATTTATTTGTTAATTTTTTTACAGAAAATTCACGTCAATGATGCGAATCTTATTTTCCACACTTTCCGCACAATTCCCTCATTTCCGCAACACAACATACAAAAATGACAAAAAGATACATAAAAGTAACTTTTATACTTATAAGCTTCTATATTAAATTATTAATTGATATTTATCAGTAATTTAATTATCCAATAAAAAATTAATACGTCAAAATATTTAATTTATCATAGATAGATTAGTCTGTGATGAAGTTTTAAATAATTTATATTAAAAAAAAATAGTGCAGACAAATCTACAATGCAAAGGTTACATATTTTTGATATTTAACATACCCCACTGTATAGGTAAAAATATTTTTTATCTATATAAAACAAAATTATTGACGCTGATACGATTATATGTGGAAATGATATAATGTACAAATCAAAAATCAATTCTATGATGCTTATAATAAGTGTTTATAACAATAAACTTTTGCTATCGGTACGCAATTTATATAATCGAAATTCTTAAAAATGGTATGTAAAAAACACTGTCTTGAAAAACGATGATTCGTCATAATAAAAATACGAAGATACATATCATTATCTATTAGGGATAATTCAATTCTTATTGAATAAGATAAAAATTTATCAATAAACAAATTACTTTATTAAATTTTTTTATCTTGTGAAATTAGAGTAGCTTATACATACATTACAGTACATATAAAATCGTATTCTGACAAAACATTAAATTTAAGTAATATATACGCACTAAGAATATATTCTATAATATAAACATAAGTGAAACTAGAATTAATTATTAAATAAATACAAGATATTCTTAATATTAACCTAACTAATATAAGTAACTTAAAATAAAAGAAAACACAAAACTAAAACAAATTAAAAAAGTTTGGTCCCTGTGGCACAATGCTGGCGGCATTTCCTCGCTGTAAAAAAAAATAAACAAATGTACCTTATATCACATATGTATGTATTAAAGAAGTAGTAGTAGTAGACGCCTGGTAGTCAGTTCCGGTGAACCAAAAGCTGGTGCTTTTCTCGCTCAACGGGGAACTGCCAGCAGTATGGTTACTCTGACTTTTTAAATTTATACCAGTGTAATATTTATTTTGGGTTATTGTTGTTAATTTATGTCTTATTATGTGATCAATATTGACATTCGAGGCACTTTCATTTCAATTTTAACATAATACATAGTAATTCCACCCGTATTACCTAGATGTCTGTCGTTCCACCACTGCGCGTTTCGTAAGACATTTCTTACCACGCACCACCACATTATGGAACTAGTTGCCCGCCACGGTATTACCGAACCATTAGGGTTAGGTTCCTTCAAGACAAAAGCGTACCCCTAAAAGGTCGGCAACGCACTCACGAGCTCTCAGCTACGTGTGTGTCAATGGGCGGCGACTTCACCTTTATGGTGGGCCTCCTGCTCGTTTCCCTCTTCTATAAAAAAAATGTTTTAATAAAAAACAAGATTATAAAACTATACTCACCCTATATTGGGTCCATATTTATAAATTAACAATGTATTGATTAAGATTATACAAAGGATTAAAAAGATTTCTTTTATAATTAAGTATTCACTTATGATTATTTCGATATTAAATTATAATTATGAATAGAACGATCGCTGAGATTACAATTCATGACAATATGCGTACCGCAAAAACACGAGAATGTAATTATTATGTATTCCATCCGAAATGCGTTTAAAATCCATTTTAAAAGCGTAAACGCAACTTTGCTAAAAACGTAAAAATAAATCCGCTCGCATGTAAAGCTTCACAAAGCTACTGGTCAAAAAATTTGTTTTGCGCGAACGGTGGCCAGTAACAGGATTATAGTGAAAAACGGGTGGTGTCGATCGAGAGAAACAAGCGACTAATGAAGTTATTAATCCGATTTTGTTCGGCTCCCGATGCCCAACACTTTTTTAACGTAAAAATTAAAGTCTATAGCTATTCGAACGGATCTAAGCTAACTGTGAAATGCAACCAGAAGGGCTTATAAGCTGACTTTTTAGCTATAGTAACCCTAAATCTTTGCTTAAGTATACTATAATGTTTTAGTAAGAATTTGTAAAAAGGTACTTACGCGAATAGCTTTGTAACTTAGGCACATAAATGATGAAAACCCTTTTCTTTTAAAAAATGTAAAACTTTATAAAAATTTCATCAAAACATCAGGGTCACGTATAATTAGATCTGTGTAGCGGTGTTTAGACCATTCAAATATTACACAAAAATGTAAAATTTCAATGGACTAGTACATGCACGCGGTAGTACTTCAGTTTTAAATAAAATTGATTGAGAATTAAAATCGAAAGAAATATGTGAATCCAGTAGTTTGGGCTACAACATTTAGCCGATCGCCAGATCTATTCACTCGACCAAAAATCAACTAAGTCGAATTTCCTGTTAGCTTCTTAGCTTGGTCGCATACGAACAGGCGTATAGTCATTTAGATTTAAGACGATACAAAATGGTCCTATTTGCCTTACTGAGTAAAAGCATTTGACTTGACAGGAGTACGTCAATGATTTTGACAATTGACCATGCGAGGCGCTCGTTGCGTATGTGCTTTACTGTCCTTGAAATATGTTATTTGATCCGTTACATAATTCATTATCATAAATCCAATCTTATTTAGCGATGTAATAAATGTAAATTTTACACATTGCTAATGTAGCGAGTTTCGGTTTGTGTTTATAGTCTGTGGACTGACATAAGGCGTCACTAGCGTTTTCGGGTTTTGCCGCCAATTCGTCACATCATACAATTGAGCAACAATAGACTAACAATGTAAATAATTATAATTAATATAAGATAACTATGTATATCTTTTCCTTAACGTATAGTCATATATGGATGGATACTTATAATTATTTCATTGTCTACAGTAATATTAAATTTATTTCCAGACTCCGGACAAACTAAACAAACTTAGTGTGGTCATCAGAGATGACTACTCAATACCACCTGCGACACCATCGAGTAAGTGTTACATTAATAATATAAACATTGTTAGACATTATTTCAAATCCGATGTAGTGAACTTCAACATATTTATTTTTTCACAATTTGTTGGACTTAAGCTATGGCCAAAACTCAGTCTTGTTTCGCGCAGACAGAACTTACAATGAATCCTATCTGTCCTTGGACATATTTGGTCTAAGGAGAAATTCTTTTTAAAAAAAACTAAGAGTCAACCTCGCACACTCACTCACACAGTAACACCATTGCACACACTATAGACACTCACTTAAATGCTCGTTCGTCACTTGATATACTCCACTTGTTCATATATATTTATTTTTTATTATTGTTGTTTTTGATCTTAGTTTTAATTTCTTGTTCTATGTTTTAACCTTGTTTTGGCTTTGTTTTTTATCTATTCTTGGGCTTTGAAGCTGGGCTTAAGAAGAAATAAATAAATAAACAGTAGAAGTAGATGGTGTTAAAAGATGTTAGGACATAAAAAAGTAATGGGCGGCCTTATCGTTAATAAGCGATCTTAGTCAACACACAAAATTTAAGAATACTTATAATACAATTGGACTGGTGCAAAAGGCAACTAATATATTGCCCGAAATTTTTTTTAACTGTTACTCAATTAATCTTGACTGTTTTTGGTTGCCATGGTAACAAAAGTCCATTAAAACTGCAGTACTGAGATCCTATCATTATTGTTCATCTCATATTACGAGCAAGTGTTTTGTGGATTAAACCTTATATTAGATTATATTATTATTAACTAGCATTATGTAATATATAAAATTCTCGTGTCACAGTTTACGTTCCCTCCTCCGAAACGGGTTGACCGATTCTCCTGAAATTTTCTGAGCATATTGAGTAGGTCTGAGAGTCGGCCAATATCTATTTTTACAGACATTTTTTTATTCTTTTTGGCAAAACGACGTTTGTCGGGATCAGCTAGTATTATTACACATTACTTGTGAATACAAACGCGTTAAATTCTGTAACGCTTAAAATAGGGTGATATTTTTTTCAGATGACAGAAATTCTCCAAGTCCATATGTGTATAACAACCGAAATGGGGACATCAAATCGTTAAGTAAGCTATATAACATTCATATATCATATGTGTGTAAGATTTGAATCAGGGATATTTAAGCTCTGGGGTTGTTTATATTAGATAGTCATGACTTTACACGTGACTTTTTCTTTTGCCATATAAACTCCATCTAACATTACTCCAAACGCCAAGAGTAGAAAATCCATAGTATCAACAATATCCTTAATCACTAATTACCTCATGATTTAGGATTTGTATTGTTTGATTGATATCGTTTTTATCGATACAGTGTGGGTTTTTTCGTAGATTAGTTGATAACTGAAATAAAAAAAAAACTTATTTAGAAAAACAAAAACGTAAAAAATATTGTGGCTGGGGTTTACCTGGTAGATACTCGTGGTACCCGGAAACCCCGCTCTTTTAAAATACAATGATTTATTGTTAGATGCTTTATTAGCCTTCAAAAAGTGTACTGGGATCATTTCCAAAAAAAAAATCATCAACCAAGCCGAGTTTCTTGCTTCTCACCTTGGTCGCGTACGAACAGGCGTAGAATCACTTAAATTTAAGACGATTCAAAACGGTCCTATGTACCTTAATGAATAAACATATTTTGACTTTAATAGTTTTCTTTCAAGCGAAATTGATTTTTCATGCAAAGTAATATACTTTGCAGATAGTTATAGACTTCAAGTTGATGCCAGAGGTGGTACACCTCGTAAACGCTCTGTTGTCACAATGGACGCTCAATCAATACGATCGATGGAAACGCAAGCGCCTCCGCCCACCAGCACTGAAGACAACGCAAGGCTTACCTCGTAAGCTTTTATTATTTTTTATCTAGATTATTACAGTAACTGTGTTTTTATATTTTTAAGAGAAGGCTATGGCGTAGAAGCTTAGTAGAATTAATATGCTCTTGTATAATTCTAGTGCATTTACCCGCATACAGAGTAGTTGAAAGCTTCCAAACTTTCATCCCATTTTATTCAAATAGTGACTATGTCATTTATTCGTTGTATATACAAAAGTTTATTTCAGTTAACTTTAATATATATACACATACATACATATTATTCTTATATGCTTCGCTCTTCACCATCAATGTATTGTAAGCACATATAATATTTGTTCACTACTATCGCAATCAATAATAAATCCTAAGAATGACTTAATTTGGGTTTTTTTGCCAGTTTTATTATGCTGTAAATTTATATCTAAATTATTACTACCTACATTTTTTTAAGCTTATATATAATACCTAGTTTTTTTCTAATTGTATTTAGGTGTCTTGTGTATTACGTTGCTACGTATATAATATATTAATAACATATTATATATTATATGTATCATTATTTTCAGAAAATACCAGGCGCTGATACTCAGTTCCATGTATGCTATATTGTTAGTGACGCTCGGTTTTTTGATTTATCCATCAGAACCATTCGTGGATTTATATTCGCCCTCGTTGGTAATTTTATTTTTATATACATTATTCTATATATGTAATATATTTTTAATGTACTTGTTCTGTCAACCTGGCCTAACACTTGATATGAAATACATCGCGAGCAACCCGAAATGTCTTATGAGTCAGACACGGATTAGATTCATGATTCAAATGTAAATAAGCGCCATTAAATTAGTTAATATGTGTTTATCTTTATATCGCTATCATATACGGATATATAGTAATAGAATATATACAAGATATTGACTAGAGCAGGGATTCTCAAAGTGTGCGCCATTTGCGCACTCTATCTATCTCTATTTGTTGTCCGAAACAACAAATTCTAGTTTAATTATTATTAATAGGTGAATTATTCTAAACACTTTTAAAATTTGGCACATTTATTTTAGTTACAATTGTAAATTTAAGCTGCCGTCTGATAAAGATTGGGAATGCCTAATATTGCAAAGATAAAACATATCGGCTATTATTGGTAATTACATGTAACGGCATATCATTTAACACAGATCTTATTTTAAAATTACTTTAATGTACTACCCGTGTGTTTTGTCAACTGTTTGAATGTTGCTGATATGTCACTATGACGTATGTCAATTGTCAACGGGCTTATGTCAAAGTTTAGGAATGTCTTAGTTTCCTGTAGATAATTGTTCCGTTTTCCCTTGAAAAGCTTAGAATGCACCAAATGACAGGTTGACGTCATTAGATCATAACGAAACGATATCTTCTGTAACTGTTGCGTTCATCTTAACGTTTTAAATTCTACAAAATTGTAATAGAAATGTATTTTGTATGTGAATACTGAATCTTTTGGATATTACTCAAGTCGGCCATTTTGTTTTCAGATATACTCACTATGTCTATTGATTATCGGTTTTATATTTCAAATATATTTATTGGCGGATATAGGAAGATACAAAACGATTATAACAAAAAATCAGAAGATTAAGGGCATACATATGGACAGATTCGCTGAGTATTTCAGGAAACAAGAGGTATGCATCACTTTGGGCTTACAAAATCTACTAAGACCGGGCCTTCTTAAATTCGTTATTCGCGACCCCATTTATAATTGCGAATTTCTTGACAACCCCATACAAATATTAATATTAAAATATTTTTTGATGATTTATTTATTAGGTAACAATATACATATGAAAATGTATAGTTTTTGAACTTACAAAAAATTATATAATGCAATATATAAATGACATTAAAATGTCTCGACCCCAGAGTTTTTTGGTACGCGACCCCATTTCGCATTCACTGTTTCCAGGAAGACTTCACCAACGACCTTGGTGACAGGACACCAGAAATGAGCCGAAATAGTAACATACCATCTCCCGTACTTATACCGTTGACACACGATTATTGCTTCAGCTATGGAAGGCATTCTGGAAGCTTCTATTTGAAGATGGGTGCAGCTGGTGAGTTATTGCGATGTATATATAATATACATAGCTTGCCAGCGACTTTGTCCGCGTGGTTTAAATCCAAAAGGTTTTCCAAACTGAAAATCGGTTTATAAATTGAGTTTGGTGAAATTTTTAATACAAACTTTCATCGTCTATTTCAACCCCTTCAGCCTGTGTCCTTCACTAAAGTTTAGTCTATCTCCATACCAAATTTCATTGAAATCGGTTCAGTAATTTCCGTGAAAGCGTAACATACATAATTTCCCATTTATAATATTAGTCTGGTTTACAACTGTAAGTAAAAGATTAATTCGAAACAAAGTTGTATTAAATAGTCGATTCTAAAGTAGCCAGCACAATCTTGAGAGGGGATGATAAATAAGTCAATGCTTTTGCTTACGAAGGGACTATTGGTTGGTATTCGTATTTTTTTTATATAGAAGTGAGGGCAAACGAGCAGGAGGCCCACCATATAGGTGAAGTCACCGCCCATAGACACTCTCGCGGCTGGGAGCTCGTGAGTGCGTTGCCGGCCTTTTAAGGGAAATTATGAAATGGAGTAGGGGAAGAGGGAGGGGAGAGGATGGGCACCGAAAGATCTCACTCACCGAACGAAACGCGAGTACAGAATGAACGAAGTCCAACTGTATCACTTTACGCCGGTTTTCTGTGAGACAGTGGTATTTCTCCGGCCGTGCCTGCCCATTCGGCTGAAACTCTAAGTAACAGCATGGTCGTAAAGCTTATTACTCATATCCAGCTGATAAAAAGCGTACAACTTCCTAAAAGGCCGGCAACGCACTCACTACCTCCCAGCCATGTATCTATGGGCGACTTCACCTTTACGGTGTGCCTCCTGCTCGTTTGGCCCCATCTTCTATAAAAAAAAAACCTCAGCATCTAATCTCAAGCCTTTTTATCCTTTACACTACAATAGGACTTGCATATTTTCTTTTAACAGACAAATTTGGAACACAATATGCTAATAATGAATCAACTTTAAGGTTTCGCATTGGGCCACCTGGTGCATTCGGTTCTGCTGATTTCAGTACAAATCGGTTACCTACTGGACGAGGCAATTGCTAACGACGAATGCGTCAATATACTGCAGGTCGTGTTCGACGTGCTGCAACCAATGTACTGCTTTGTTCAGCTGTATTTCATATTCAAGTACTGCAATGTACTCATATTGAGGGCGCAGGTGTGTTTTTTTTTTTTTTGGGCTTACACAATTATACGGAATTGACGTGTGATTAACACAAGAGTGCATTCAAAAACTTAAAAATTCAATATATAAAAATGTACTTTAAGTAAATAGCTTAACGCTCCCTTAAAGGCCGTCGACACACTTGTGAGTCTGGTGGTGCAGGTGTGTATGGGCGGTTTGCATTTCACGCGAACCACACGTTTGAATACTAAATAAATATGTACAAAAACTCTAATGTTTGAGTTGCCTGGAGTAGATCGCTTATTAGTGATTGTACGTTGCTCTTATGTATTAACATCTAATAACATTATTTACTTGCAAAAAAGTGTGAATAACTGTCTGTTAAAGATTGCCCTGTTAATTATATTTCGCAATGAAGTGTTAGATATTCACTAAATATATGGAGATATAATAAAACTCTACTATTTTAAATATAATATTATCATCACTAATGACTTTATATTACTTATAAAGTGTCCGACTGAGTAGTAATTGTCAGCAAGATATTTAAACATTTAATATATGTAATATTTTTTTTAACACATAGTTTTAACGTTAAACAAAACTAATAATTAAATCTTGTATTTAGCTTTTTAAAGTTCGTTCCTTCACCATTTGTAACTTTTTAATTAATTCAACAATTTACTGGTGGACGGTTTAAAAAAAAAACAATTTTTATTTATGAATTTATTATTTCATAGAAAAAGTTGTGATCCTTTGTATGTGTTCCAGGGTCTGGCGTATTTTGGTTTAATGCATATGATTGGAAGCAGTCTTTGCTTTTGGATATTTAATATTGTTCGTGAAATCGTGTTGGCGTTGACCATATACGCTCATAAGAAATATGAAAATACAACAGAAGAACACAATGAAGGTAGTATTCTTTATACATATACTATTTATTAAATGATAGAAATAAGTAGTCACTCCCGGGTCGTGGGGTGAATAGAAACGCTTTTAACTATTTACCGGTAATTGACTATTTTTTGTAATTTATTTATCAATTTCAAACAAATTACAGTATCGTACATAAAATACACTACAGCATAAACAATTTAATGGTTTTCTTAATGTTTTTTTTTTATCACACACATGGGATCTTTAAAAAATATTTTTTTGAATGTTACTCCAGTCGTGCCTTCGACCACATTTGGAGGCATCGCATTATTAAACCGGGGAAACCAATACTGACTTGTTCTTGTATTTATTGGTTTTCTTAACCTAATTTTGACGACTTATTGTAAAGAAATCATCTTTATTCACTTAGGTAAACAAAAATTAAAAAAAAAAAATTGCCTCTACATTTACTGCCAGTTCCTAAATCAAGGGCGGAAGAGAAGAACTGGCAAGAAACTCTCCGCCACTCTTTTAAATCGCTAAGCACGTTTCACAGTACGGTTGTAAAGATCCACAACCATTACACCATGTACCAGTGAATGCATCAATATCTATATTAAATAAAAATAATAAAAAATAATCTTTTCTATTATTGGTGGTCATAGCGAAATAGTAGCACACATTTACCTTATCATGTGAGCAAACAACACACAGTACACCGAGGCTAATTTAGAAAAAAGTTTATAAATCTATAAGCACATTTCAGACCGCGGCTAAGTGTAATATTATTTGTTCAAAAAGTAGAAATATTTAAAAAAAAAACAAGACCTCAACCTCGCACACTCACTCACTCAGCAACACCATTGCACACACTAATACACACACACACTTAAATGCTCGTTCTTCACATAATATACTCCACTTGTTTATATGTATATATATATTTTTATTTATTTTTTTCTGTTCGTGTTCTTTTTGTTATTGTTGTTTCCGATCTTAGATTCCATTTCCGGTTCTATGTTTTAACCTTATTTTGGCTTTATTTATATTGTGTAAACTTTTTTTGATAAGCTGTATAGGTTTAAGAAATGGAAAAAATAAAATAAATTCACCTCGGAGCTGTATGTGCGAGAAATATGCATTACATATATATTTTATTGTGATTATATACTTGTGTAGAAACAATTAAGTGCTTTTTGTTAACGTCTTATAATTCTATTGACTCATACGTCGTTACCTCACTCTGAGGCGTTCCATTGATGGCTAAGTGCAAGCGAGAGAGCGTTCGACATCCGTCTCTCTCCCACTTGAGTGAACGATGCGTCCGCATGGAGTTTATAACGAAAACAAAATTAAAATTTTCTTTTCAATTTCCAACATGTGATTACTTTTCAGAAATCACAATTCACCTCGACATAAGTGGTCTTTACAATGAAAACTGTACGGGATCACAACTCATGACAAATGTAATATCAAATCTATCACCATATTTATACCCATTTGGTATTGAATTTAATATTTTAATTGGTAAGTTGGATTATGTTCATTATATATACTATATATATGTTTAACATTTTTATATAGCATTCTATATGTGGATGACTCGGTTGATGTTCTTACCGACTCTCTACTTACCTTTCGTAGAGGCATTTTAAACACCTTAAAGCAACCTTTAAATCCTGATGGTGTTCACTCATGTTGTATCTTCTTTGTATATATTGTTTTTTGTTTTATCCCTTAAATGTCTCAAATTCACATATAATTGTTATATGTGTATACCTTGTTTTATTATCTTTTAAGTTTATTGTTTTTTAAATATATTAGGCACATAATATATTTGTAATAAAATAGCATTTTTATTATTATTAAGATGTTTACCATAAACACTGACAATATTCATACGATCATTGCTCTTGACAACTTGAGAAATAATTTTATTTTTCTATACGTTTTAAACTCGTAAGTGAATTAATTAATTTATTTTTCTAGTCGCTGTGTACTATATAATATGGAGCAATATCGGTAGCTGTGACAACATAGACGCAGCTGATGGGACGTCCAGTTATGACGACACTCAAACTATTTGCAAGTATGTACTTTCAGTTTTTTTTAAATCAGTTTCAATACAGAATCAATACACAAAAATCAGAAAAAAACACACCAATTACATTAGAAACATATTTTTTGAAATAAATAGTCAACATTAAAATGCCAAAAACAACACTTTGTGATACGAATGTTTTGTCTCGTTCATCTTGTGTGAACAGAAGTGAGATAAAACACAACACGTATAATGCTCGTTCGTAAATTTTCCGTATTCATTTGATTGTTTTGAATTTTAAAAAAAATATTTTCATTTCAGTTATAATATGTGTATGTTCTTTATTTATGTGTTATACTTTTTTTTTGTTTAATATAGAATTAAATGTGTTTTTTTTTAAGAATACCAACAGCACACGAAGATAATGATTTTACGAGTAATATAGTGATTTACGCGGATTGCCACGCCTCAAACAAGGGATTATTTTTGGGTCTAATTCTTACTGTGATCGTTGTTGGGAACCTTATTCTTGGCTTTGTTTTGGGGAACCTTGGCGAGTAAGATATTTTCAATATATTTATCCATTTTTTGATTCAAATTTCATACAATTGAATTTCTTTAGTCAATATAATATAACCAATCCTTAAAAACCGGTATGGCCCAATAATATATATATAAATTATTAATAATAATTAACTAAAAAAAATGTTCTAAATATTCATTTCATGTTTCTCTTCTTTCTTATCTATTTAACAAAAATTTTAAATGTTTGGACCCTCCTAACAACTTTGCCCACTCACCACCTCTACCCACTAAATCTACCTACTACATCTACCCACTACATCTACCTACTACATATACCCATTACCTCTACCTATTTCCTCTACCCACTACTTATACCCATAACCTCTACGCATTACCTATAACCACTACCTCTTTATATTACCTCTACCCACTCTACCTTAATTTTCCAAACTAAACCCCTGTTTCTAACGATAAGCCTCGTATTTAACAACAGGGCTGTGTTTACTTTCAGAGACTACGCGATGGCCGGCTACACAATCAACAACTGTGTGAAACTTGGCATGCACACCATCATGCTGCTGGCCGTGGTGGTAGCTTTCAATCAGATGAGGAAGTTGCACATCAACGAACACCCCATCTCTCTGCTGGACGACATTCTTTTGTTTGTCTGTTTGCCGGCCTTTTTCATAGAGACGAGCTTGTCTATGATGGCCACGGTTCATATTGTTAATATTGTGAGGAGCGTGGACTTCATGATGATGGTAAGTTCATTTAATAAAGGCCATGTCAGATCAATCCATTGGAAAAGCTTTAACGACAAATCGTTGTTACGGTTGTCTGGAAGACATCACCGAAAGCGATGAGACCGCCTAGTTTTATTTATTTGTTTTTAAATATAACTAAATTGTTATATATTTGCCCTGATTGCCCTAATATAAAAATAATGCCTTATGTATAAGTTGCTTCTTTCATATTTCAAATTAATATATTTAGTTAACAAATATCACTACCCGTTACCAATACTTTATTGAGATGATCATACAATTGAAAAAATAACTTTTGTACACTTAGAAGCTTTATTAGCTTAAATCGAATATTTATTTATTAAAAACTTAAAAAATACAATAAATATCATTAACTACCCAATTGTGTATCATATACGACTTAAGGTCCTACAAGATGAGCGTAACACTCCCTAAAAGGCCGGCAACTCACTCCCAGCCACGTGACTGTCTTCAGGCGATATCACCTTTATGGTGTGCCTGCTCGTTTGCCCCCTCTTCTATAATAACATCAATCTAAGGCTGTGAGCACCAAACTTCCTTCCCTTTTCCCTTTCACAAACCTCCTTCATAGCCTTTTTATCATCAAATCCTCTTACCATATTTCAAATGAACGGGTGCTCGTCAACCGGCGCTACTTGTGATGACTGGTCGTGCTTGAATTTGTGTTGCTATGCCAATTTTTTTTTCCCGGATTTAAATGGCAGAGAGTTGCTGGCCAGTTCTTTCGTCCGCTGTACACCCTTGTTTAGGTACTGGCGTTGTAGAGTCAAAAACTTTTTTATTTTAATGACGGTTAATCCCTTTAATGTGTCGGCAATTGGCTCAGCATCGGGACAGTTCCATTCTTGAGTAGCCTCACAATGCTTTGTTATTTTATTTGTCAGTAGCACAATTTTGTATTTTAAAAGAGCAGCTATCGAGTTTCTTGCCGGTTCTTCTCGGTTGATGACTGCCTTCCGAACCGGTGGTCTCATAGGTGTCTTTATAAATACCTATTTGAATAAAGGTATATTTGATTTTTTTTCGAAATCGCAGGTAATCCAAATCATCCTTCAGACAGCGCTATTGGTTGACGGCCTGCGACGATGCAGCAACACAAGAAAACTGAGACGCACTAAACCCGGTCGTGAAATACTGATGTTCCTACTGATCGGTAATGTTGCTATGTGGATGATGTACACATTCTCATACAAATCACCCGAGTCACTTGACGAACGGTACAAGTACTACGGGAAGGAGTTGTGGAGTATTCTGGGGCATATCTCGCTGCCCCTCATCATGTTCTATCGGTTCCATTCCAGTGTATGTTTCGCTGATATATGGGATGCCGCGTACAAGCCCGGCTCGGAGCATTGATGGCTCCTATCGTTAGATATAAAACAAAAATAAGGTATTAATAGACTTTTGAATATTGTATGAAAAAACCTAGTTTTATAGAAAAAGAGAGAGATAGCGATATTGTTATGGGAAAGTGTATACTTTTGTCTGTAATTATTTATTTACACTTTATTGCACTCATATAGAAGTAGATGATCGTAGTACATGTAAGAGGAACGGGCGGCCTTATCGCTAATAAGCGATCTCAGGCAACCTACAAAAAAATATATATATATATACTTAGTCTTGCCATAAATATTGTTATAAAGAAAAGCACGATTTTTTTTTTATACGTAACATTTATTCCTTTCATAGTGAGTTAGTTTAATACATCAATATATAACTATTAAAAATATACAATGTTTATTCGAAGTGGTCTCCATTGGCTGCAATACAGTCTTTTAAACGTTGAGGCCAGTTATCAATAGCAGCACGAACTCTTTCTAGAGGAAAATTCTTCACTGCCAACCGAATGGATCGTTTTAGGGACTCCAAATTATCATGGCGTTTAGAGCAAGCCTTACTCTCTAAAACTGACCATAAATCATAATCCAATGGATTTAGGTCAGGACTTGACGACGGCCAGTTTTCAGTGCTGATAAAGTCCGGAACGTTAGTTTTCAACCAAGATTGGGTGGATCGAGCTCTATGACCCGGTGCCGAGTCTTGTTGAAAGCACCATTCTTTGTTATTGAACATGGTGTTAGTTAAAGGCTTAACTACCGTCTCAAGAATGGTATTTTGATAAACTTGTGCCGACGTTTTAATACCTTTTTCACAAAAATATGGCTCAGTCACCCCTTCATAGCTAACACCCCACCAAACCATCACTGAAGTGGGATAATGCCCACGTTGTACTCTGTTTACTAATTGCGAAGCTTCTTTAGAGCTTCCAGCATAAATACGGTCATTTTGTTTATTAAAATACTGCTCAATTGTAAAAATTTTCTCATCCGTAAACAAAAATTTTTTGTGACCTCCCTTTGCGTACCGCTTAAGTAGTTGTTTGGATTTTACCACCCTATTCTTCTTTAAATTATCAGTTAAGAAGTGACCAGTACGTCTCTTATAGGCTGCAAGTCCTAAGTCATCTTTTAATATACGCGACATGGTTCTAGGAGCTATCTTCATCTCCCGAGATAAAATCTTTTGCTTACGGACAGGATTTCTTCGAATTCTTTCCCTAACTGCTTTAATCACCTTTTTCACACGAACGGTACGTGGACGGCCAGATCTTTTTCTGTCACAAACAGAGGAGGTATCATTGTACCTATCAATAGCCCGGTAAACAAACATTTGACTAATACCAAGCGGGTGGAGGGTTTTAAAAATTGCACTTTTCTCCATACCTACTTTATGTAAGGCAATCACAGCGATTCGGTTCTCTTTATCACCCCACTCCATTTTAATATAACAAAATATTTAACAATATAATGGCGCGAAAATAAGAAAACACATCAAGCAATCATATAAAAATGACAGATTCCAAATTCAAACGTAATATTTTCTTTTTTTGAATAGTAACAGTATTTATGGCCAGACTAAGTATATATATGTGTAGGTTTTATTCTGTTATTTACAGGTAAATAAGGCTTTAGAGGCTTCATAGATATGTTAAAGAATATACTTAATTGATTCTGTAAACCATTTTTTAAATGCATTAGTGACACAGCTTCGATGTTATTTTCTAATTTACTAGTTTGTTATTTTCTAGTTATATTTTTTGTGTGTTTTAGCCATTAGTATGTGACCTTTATATACTTGTTATTAATAATATGTAATTATTTTATACATAGTACATAATGATGTTATGTAAAGTACATTCCGTATCGGAATATTATTATTTTAAGTAAACTACTGTACATATATAATTATATTTTTTTTAATAATTTGCTTTTTTATGCATGATAATAAATTTTTATGTTATCAAGCAAACCTTATTTATTTCATAAAAAAGAAATAACGGAAGATATAAAGTGAAACTAGGAAATATAGGCAACGCTGGTTGCTTTAAATTATTAAGTAAATGCTTATGGGCTTAAAAAATAGAAGTCCTACGAAGGATTCAAAATATTCAATTGATTCAGTGTCAATTGAGAGTGAAATACTGTACCGTATTTACGTACATTACAGACACGTTACGTCATATACACGATACGTTACAGACACGTTACGTCATATACACGATACGTTACAGACACGTTACGTCATATACACGATACGTTACAGACACGTTACGTCATATACACGATACATTACAGACACGTTGTTTTTTTTATTTTATAGAAGAGGGGGCAAACGAGCAGGAGGCCCACCATAAAAGTGAAGCCGCCGCCCATAGACACTCACGCGGCTGGGAGCTCGTGAGTGCGTTGCCGGCCTTTTAAGGGAAATTATGAAATGGAGTAGGGGAAGAGGGAGGGGAGAGGATGAGCACCGGAAGATCTCACTCACCGAACGAAACGCGAGTACAGAATGAACAAACTCCAATTGCATCACTTCACGCCGGTTTTCTGTGAGAGAGTGGTATTTCTCCGGCCGTGCCTGCCCATTCGGCTGAAACTCTAAGTAACAGCATGGCACTCCCACTCAAAAAAAAGACAGGTTACGTCAAAGACATGTTGCGTTAACATCACAGTAACTTTATTTAGTATTGGCCCGGTAATATTTAAAAAAGAATTTGTCACTTCATTACGTCATAATTAAAACATCTACTTTTCAATATCAAATTTTAAAGCAAGTTTGCTAGTTTTACTGTTAATTAAAGAGTATTGAATAATTACTTCCATAAAAATAACAGATATACTGTAACTCTCATTGAAAATAATATGCAAATAAGGCAACCGTATATTAGACCACAATGTAGGTATACCGTCTGACCAGCTGAGAGCCGGTTAATTATGTTGGTACCTAATGCAATCATGGAATATTAGGTTAAGTACTCGGCCGGTCGAGACGCACTCAGCACTGCATCTAAGATGTAAGCTAGTTACCTGACAAGCAACATCATACTAATATAACGAAAATTTGAAACATTCACCTAATTATTACCAAAATTTTATACTGGTTCATTTGAATAAAACAATAAAATCTATTTAGTTCTAAGTTATGAATTAAAACTATTTTAAATCTGTATCTATTTATATTTGAAGCAGTACCGGTTTCGATCCTCGGCTGTGGTCTGTGTAACATCAATCTATGTTTAAGTAGGTCTTTATAACACTTTTCATTCGCCAGTTTTTACACCGGTTAGGAAGGCAGTTATCCACCGAGATGAACCGGCAAGAAATTCGATAGTTGCTCTTTTAAAATAAACACAATCATATAATATATAGGTAAACGCATATAATATATAGCTATATACATATAGTTATAGCTTACGTATGGGCTAACCGACCGTGTGTAAAACGTATACTGATATTATTTTACCAACAGCAATATATGAACTTATAAAAAAAGTCAGATTTTCTTTAAAAAGCAATGCTGACTCCTTATAAATTCGTAAAATTAGAAAGATTTAAAATTATTTAATTGTATCGGCCTAATGACCAGTTTTAATAGCGCCTGTTTAATTTCGCTAGATTCTACAATTTGTCACTTGGAATGATTAAAATAGTATAGTATAAACAATAAAAGCTTTTGTGATTTCCACGAATGGATTGATTTGAATTTTCATGCATTTCCTACAAGGTCATTCCCATAAATCTTAATGATAATTCTTTTTGCTTTTCACATTTGATAGCTGAGTTTTTTTGTCCCTTCTCAGAGCTGTTTATTTCGTAAGCCGTAGCTTAAGATATAAGAAAAATTTTGACACCAGTGGTCACCATAAAATGACACCCTTGGTCTTCTCAGTTGAGGTCGAACCCATTTAATCTTACGTTTAAAAGTGTTTATTCATTTTAAAGAGATTTTGATTATATGCAAAAGGTATATATATATATATATATAAATAATTCTGTATTTACGTAAATTTTCCTCAGCATTTGTTATACCAGTCCACAATGACGGATATACGCTCGGTTGGCCAAGGCCTCTGCTCTCTAATTGTTTCCGATCTACGCTGAACCACTCGGTCAATTGACAAAATTGGAATATGGACATATATTTCTATATTAAATTTAAATACATACTGACAATTAATACATAATCGACACTAGGTTATTCTTAATATTAACCTAACTAATATAAGTAACTTAAAATAAAACAAAACACAAAACTAGAAAAAAATTTAAAACCGATTTCGATTACATTTGGATAGACTAAACTTATGGAAGCTAACATTTTTGGTTGATGTGGTTTGAATTAGGTAATGAAAGTTTGTATACATTTTTCACCAAATGTCTGCCATATTTAAATAAAAACAATTTTTCCAAATTACTTTTGTATTTCAAACAGGCAAAGTCGCGGGCATAAGCTACTAGTTGTTCCATAAATTTTTGTATTGTATTTATAATCCATAATCCATCCATATATAATATTGCGTGAGCATACGTTAGCTGTGGTCTTCATAAATTAAATTTAAAAAAAACATTAAGTGAAACTTTCGTAATGGTTAATTGATTAGTCGTAAATAAAATGTCATATTTGATGCTAGTGAGAATCCAAATATAAGTGAAAATTGTTTTTTTTTCTAGAGGGGCAAACGAGTAGAAGGCCCACCATATAGGTGAAGTCACCGCCCATAGACACTCACGCAGCTGGGAACTCGTGAGTGCGTTGCCGGCCTTTATAGGAAAATTAGGAAATGGGAGTAGGAGAAGAGGACGGGGGAGGGGAAAGTATGGGCACCGGAAACTCTCACTCACCGAAGGAAACGCGAGCACAAAATGAACAAAGTCCAATTGCATCACTTTACCCCGGTTTTCTGTGAGAGAGTGGTATTTCTCCGGCCGTGCCTGCCCATTCGGCTGAAACTCTAAGTAACAGCATGGCACTCCCACTCAAAAAAAGTCAAAGTTAAAATAGCATTTTTTCACCGCGAGTTTTCATAATGAAAATATTTTGAACCGAGTGGCCGAGTCCATTAGCATGTCGGTGTAAAATTAATTCGCCGTTTGTTTTTCACAACACTTAATACTGTATCAAATAATTGCATCATAAAAGCCATCGATGCGTACAATTAATTAGTTTACAGAGTTAATTTCGTTTGGACAGAAATGTTTTGAACGTTATTTCAGATATATATTTTTTAAGAAAGATAATCAATTATAAAATGCTAGTAATATACCATGTCTTATTCCATGTGCACCATACACAACGGACAGAAATCCGTATTGTGTGGCGTAGCCAGGACCTATATTAATCCTTTATGTCCATGGACAGTGTAAACTCCATATAACGACACTGCAGGCGTTGCATTTTATGGCGTTATAGTTGTCGTTAAATGGAGAGAAGAAATATCATTGTATGTAATACAAGCTAAACCAACCAAAGCCAATTAATTGATTTCGACGATTTAGAGAGTCGTTAAATCGACTGACGGTACACGAAGCTTACACAGTATAAAGTCACACACTCAAATCAAACGTTCATTCTTAACATGAAATACTTCAGTTTTTCACATTCTTGTAATTATTGTTTTTATTTTTAAATATTTTAGCTTTATATTCCATGTTTTAAACAAAGTTGGCCTTGTTTTTATTGTTATGATTAATATGTATTCTGTGGTATTTTGCTGTATGGCTTAGAGAAATAAAACAAAAGTCAAAATCTAAGGCCTTAGATTTAAGGCGTTATGGTACGACTTAAATCTAAGTAATTCTACGCCTGTTTGTACGCGACAAAGCTAAGAAGAAGCAGACAAGAAACGGTTTTGGTTGTTTATTTAAAATAAATTTCATGATAAACTACCAGTAAATTCATCACTCATAGGTGTACTATACAATTTTAGAATCAAACCACAATACAATATTTATACAAACCCAATTTATCAGAGCGTGCTATTTGGTCACGGCTGTCGGCGCGGGCGCACCGGAAGGGCGCGGTGACACCGGACGTCCTCGGGACTCCTGACCCGAACACACGCGTTGTGAAACTCGACACATATACACGTGAAATACTGGAATATATTGTGATAATATGTGATTTATATATATATATATATATATATATATATATATATATATATCTCTCTCTAAGATATGAGTTTTAACAGGTTAGTTTGTGCTATAATAGTATGTAGGAATGTCCATTAATAATGAAAAAAAGAAGGGTATTTATTTATCGATACGAAGTTTAATATGTGTAAGTACTGTGTAAAGCCCTTGATGTCCGGAAGATTGGCGTGAATTGGCTACTTAACCTGTTCATAAGGTATGTTGAATGTTATTTCCATTTGTATTGGATTGTTTATTAAGGAAGTTCGACATCCTTTCAAGTGAAGTCTTATTACGTTATGAACCATTTTGAAAAAAAAACAGTATTATCTTCGATAACTCAAACAGCTTAAAGACGCATAAAAATCTTGTTTATTTTCAATTATAACATAATTTTTCTGTGAGATTTAATTATAGGCAACATTATCCCAATATTGGGTTTAAGAAACATTATGAATTTATTGTAATTATATCAATAATGATTACTTTACCGGGCCTTAAACCGGTAAATCAATCAACCAAACGCCCCGGAGGCTAATGTTAATGTTTTTTTTTATTAAGAATTTATATTATTTAATTACAATCTCATTGTAAGTGATCTTGTAAATGAACTTATAAGATAAAGATCTTTAAACCTATCAATGTAATATATTATGCGACATTTTATTTTTTTAAAATTGAACTGTTTTAAGGTTCTAAGGGTTTAGTTAATTTTATGCAACTGAAGTAAAACCGCACCCACGACCAACCGGATATTGATTTAAAGGCCAATGAAGCCTAGTTCCGCTGCAGCCGATACATGCTTTGTGACAACGATGTCGCTAATTAATTTTCACTACGCAATTGCTTGCTCCGCTACGGACACATTCATTAGGCTAATGTTGTAATAAATGTAATAAAATCGGTCGAAATTGTGGTGGGCTGGGTGCGGGGCATCTTTAACAGTATCCTGGACCATAGATTTGACTGTGTGTGAGATACTTTTGTGTCACTACCAACATAGTTTTTAAGTAATTGTACCAGTGTATATTAATAAATTAATATATTATTATTCTTATTTCACTACGTTCACCGTTACTAAAGATTTTATACATAGAGGTACTGATGCGTTCGCTAGAATATGGTGTAATGTTTTATAACCGTACCTTAGAACATGCTTGGCTATTTCAAGCCGGAGTGTTTTTGCCAGTTCTTCTCGTCCGATCTAAACCCCTTGATTAGGGAACTGTCAGTAAATGTAATAGCACGTAATTTAATTAATAATTTTTCGATCATAAATATATGAAAGTTACTTAAAACATGTTGGTAATTGTTTTATTAATTCAAAGATGTTTTTACATATAACATTTTTGTGTATACTTAATATTTCAATGGAAAATATGATATTTATATTTATAAACTCTTATTATAATGAATTTGTATTAACTTAACCATAATTAATCGAAGCGTCGACTTATATTCGTATACACAATTTTTTTTGTAATTTGAATTAATCAGGTAACATTGTAATGAAATATTTCATTAAAGACTTACTCGGTAGTTGCCTTCCGGTGCAAAAGTGTAAAAGTACTTATATAAAGATATTTAGAGTTTATATGTTGATAATATTGTATTATTGTTATGAAAACTTAGTACAATCAGTTAATGCTCTCTAAACGTTGATATGAATAACATCAGAGGGGCGACACGAATGGATGAGCTGAGAACCCGACAGATTTCATTGAATGGATGTGGCAGATCATTTATTAACATTCGATATTTCTTTTATAGGTTTAAATTATGCCAGTAATTGATTCGTTCATTCAATGGTTATTTAACATATGAAGGTTTTAGATTTACTAACTTTTACTAGACATCCAACAATTTTTGTTATTAATACAAGATTAGTTATTTAACTGTTATTTAAAAAATCTTGTTTAAAGGGAATACGAATACCATTAAAATACTTGTTTTTATTCATATAATATATAGGAATCTAAAAAAGTTGAACATGTTAAAGCTTCAGCTTCTCTTTAATTTGATTATAGTTATATTTTTGAATATTTGATCTTACGCTTTCTTTAACATGATTAAATTTAGTTCCATCTCTTATACAAACCGTAACTTGTTGACTGACACGACTATAAAAAAATAAAATCACCCCTTTATTCATTAAAATAGACAAATTTTAGTATACCTTTTTGACACCAAAAAGTACTCAACTCGAGTGATATTTAGTTTACGAAAAGCTTTCAACATTAAAAAAAAAAGGTTAAATCACGAATACAATATGAATGTAATTTTATTGCGCGATTGTAAATGGGAACCAGGTCGTATGGGGCGATTCTCTCACTCGAGAGATCACCTGAAAGTATACCTAATAACTCTCATCCTCTCTCGGCTCACTGGGCATTCGTTGGATCGTCACATATCTCTAAATATGACCAGCGGAGCGTACCCTGCTATACCACTTACGGATTAAGCGATGAACAGACTCATAAAGCGCCTTTGCTTAATTATAATATTGCTTACATCAAGGGAAATTCATTTAACGCTACGGTGCTACGTCGTAGCATCGTAGCTTTCCCAGTCTTTTATAGTAATTATTTTGTTAATAACTACTTGCGTCTTAACAAACAACATTATTAAGAACACGTGCTCATACTTAAAATAACTTCATTCAAAGAGCTTTATCACAAAGACACTTTTGAATCGTAAATTTTTAACACTACCACCGTTTCGGAAGGCAGTTAGTTATCTACCGAGAGGAACCGGCAAGAAATTCGATAGCTACTCTTTCACTATAAACATTTAATACAAAATTATGTTATTTACATGACAAGTTCGAATAACAAAAGCATTGTAAGACTACTCAACAATTAAACTGCCCCGATGCTGAGTAACCAGAACATTGACAACAGAATCTTTGACGTTTATACTATTCATGTAAGTCAAAATTGCTTATTACAAATTAGATTTACAACCACTTTTGAACGTCACTAAAACTAAGTTCACATGGGTTCACTGCCTTCAGAAGAACCTACAAGAAACTCAGTTGGGTTGTCATTATTTATTTATTTACTACATATAATAGCAACGAGGGGCCTTATCGCTAATAAGCGATTTCTTCCAGGCAACGAAACATTACGCAGACGTGAATGAAACAAACTAACTCAGATAAAGAACAGTCTCATAATCGTACACAGAAATATTACTGGGTTAGTAAATAGGTTGTGATTCTTACTTAACAAAGACAATCAATATGGCATCAATTTTAAAACAAGTTTCCTTAGCGTGAATAAACTGCAGGGAACTATTGAAGAGTTTAATAATATTCATTGGGTAGGGCAATTTTCCGGGCGAGCGACGACGCATCTTTGATCACCGTCTGGCCTGGAGGAGTCATTCTGAGATTAATTTGATATATAATAAACAGTTTTTGTTGATATAAAAACTAGCTGTATACGGTAAATGTGGGATTAACTTTTGATTGTGTATATATTTGCCTATATTTTTATATAAAACAATGAAAAAATATGTCCTGACAAAATAAAGATATACTTTTTTGTAAAATGAGACCGAATCCTCCGATTTTTTTGGCTTCTTATATTATAATATCTTAAATTTAAACTTTAAAAAACAAACTTTGAGAGCACGGGTGGTTAATGAAATGATTATTTTGGTATAAGTAACTATATATATACGTCAAATAAATAAATAAACAATCTAATGTCGTTCCACCACTGCGCTTTTCGTAAGACATTTCTTACCACGTTATGGAACAAGCTGCCCGCCACGGTATTTCCGAACCACTACGACTTAGGGTCCTTCAAGAAAAAAGCGTACAAATCCCTAAAAGGCCGGCAACGCACCCACGAGCTCCCAGCTACATGAGTGTCTATGGGCGGTGACTTCACCTTTATGGTGGGCCTCCTGCTCGTTTGCCCACTCTTCTATAAAAAAAATGTATAAACTCCTTCAAAACAGTAGTTTAGAATGTAGAACGAAGTTGTACGGAGGCTAACGTAATATTGAATCTTCCGGGAAAGATATTTTAGCTTTTAGTAAGCCAGTTTGATTTATTGAATCTATTGCGGTAAAAATCACAAATTTTATCAAAAATAATATAGGGATCGGATGAGGGTTCTGCTAAGAAGTTATTTATTGGCAAAGTGTTTTGTGTGAACCAATTTAAAACTTTCCTGTATTTCTTTTTAAACTTGGATTATTACAATATCACTTGCTTGAAAGTCTAGTAGAATATTTGCGATTGTTTTTTTCTAGATTTCGTCAAAATAGGTTTAGCCGTTTATGAGATATAAAAAGAATCGTTCTTGATCAAATATCACAAATATAGTATGATTTTGTTATTGAAATTTATTGGTGTCCTAATAAAAAAATTCAATTTGCATTGGAATATCTTTTTTACACAGAATAGTTTATGCGAATACTTGTGTATGAGGGGTCTGAGATACCCACAACAAACTCAGTTTGTTAACCGACATTAATATGCGATTCTCAACCAAGACATGGTGTGATCATTCAGCTGCACCAATGAGCTTTTCTACATGTACAAAGGAGGTTGTAAAGCTTATATTTAAAAAAAGCTATGTATTAACGATTAACAATCTTATCATCTTAACACCACCTATATTATACTTAGTCTGGCCATAAATACTGTTACTATTCAAAAAAAGAAAATATTACGTTTGAATTTGGAATCTGTCATTTTTATATGATTGCTTGATGTGTTTTCTTATTTTCGCGCTATTATATTGTTAAATATTTTGTTATATTAAAATGGAGTGGGGTGATAAAGAGAACCGAATCGCTGTGATTGCCTTACATAAAGTAGGTATGGAGAAAAGTGCAATTTTTAAAACCCTCCACCCGCTTGGTATTAGTCAAATGTTTGTTTACCGGGCTATTGATAGGTACAATGATACCTCCTCTGTTTGTGACAGAAAAAGATCTGGCCGTCCACGTACCGTTCGTGTGAAAAAGGTGATTAAAGCAGTTAGGGAAAGAATTCGAAGAAATCCTGTCCGTAAGCAAAAGATTTTATCTCGGGAGATGAAGATAGCTCCTAGAACCATGTCGCGTATATTAAAAGATGACTTAGGACTTGCAGCCTATAAGAGACGTACTGGTCACTTCTTAACTGATAATTTAAAGAAGAATAGGGTGGTAAAATCCAAACAACTACTTAAGCGGTACGCAAAGGGAGGTCACAAAAAAATTTTGTTTACGGATGAGAAAATTTTTACAATTGAGCAGTATTTTAATAAACAAAATGACCGTATTTATGCTGGAAGCTCTAAAGAAGCTTCGCAATTAGTAAACAGAGTACAACGTGGGCATTATCCCACTTCAGTGATGGTTTGGTGGGGTGTTAGCTATGAAGGGGTGACTGAGCCATATTTTTGTGAAAAAGGTATTAAAACGTCGGCACAAGTTTATCAAAATACCATTCTTGAGACGGTAGTTAAGCCTTTAACTAACACCATGTTCAATAACAAAGAATGGTGCTTTCAACAAGACTCGGCACCGGGTCATAGAGCTCGATCCACCCAATCTTGGTTGAAAACTAACGTTCCGGACTTTATCAGCACTGAAAACTGGCCGTCGTCAAGTCCTGACCTAAATCCATTGGATTATGATTTATGGTCAGTTTTAGAGAGTAAGGCTTGCTCTAAACGCCATGATAATTTGGAGTCCCTAAAACGATCCATTCGGTTGGCAGTGAAGAATTTTCCTCTAGAAAGAGTTCGTGCTGCTATTGATAACTGGCCTCAACGTTTAAAAGACTGTATTGCAGCCAATGGAGACCACTTCGAATAAACATTGTATATTTTTAATAGTTATATATTGATGTATTAAACTAACTCACTATGAAAGGAATAAATGTTACGTATAAAAAAAAAATCGTGCTTTTCTTTATAACAATATTTATGGCAAGACTAAGTATATGCCAATAGGCATACCTTATTGTATAAAATAGTATACCTTTTCAATCCAAATAAGATATACAATAGTATACCTTTTTTGAACTGAAAAAGCCGTCCTTCCAATATTGTTAATAAAACAATTGCCAAAAAGACAACCAAGTTTCTTGCCTGCTTCATATGCACGAACAGGTATATTGGCGCGTAGAGTGCCTAGTCTGATTACAGATCAGAAAGGATCTTTTTAAAATAAATTATTTAAACCATTATTTTACCAATAAATGAAGCTCTGTCAACCCACATTAAAAACTCACAAAACGAACAGTATTTCCCGCAACATTATGGGAGTAAGCGTAATTATGGGAGATTTTTTGAGTGGGAGTGCCATGCTGTTACTTAGAGTTTCAGCCGAATGGGCAGGCACGGCCGGAGAAATACCACTCTCTCACAGAAAACCGGCGTAAAGTGATGCAATTGGACTATGTTTCGTTCCGTGAGTGCGATCTTTCGGTGCCCATCCTTTCCCCCCCCGTCCTCTTCCCCTACCCCCCCCCATTTCCTAAAAAAAGGCGATTTCACCTTTATAATTTACCTGCTCGTTGTGCCTCCTCTTCTATACTCGTAGTAAAACAACAAACAAATATCTTTATCATCAAACTTTATATATATTTAAGAAATAATAATGACCGTGTAATAGGTTTCGCCAGACCATAAATTAAATGAGGGAAAGTGTGAAAGCAAGCGACGTGAGAGCATATGTCGGCGTAATGAAGATTTGAGGATAATCGAAAGAGCGGCAGACGATTTATTTGCAGCGCGACCGGTCGGATAATAATGCCTTTAACGGTGCTTCCGGGCGCACAAGACGTGTTCTATACCGGCTCACTACTCTCCCCATTTCATCTTTTAATTGAAATCACTTGATTGTTTCATTTCTAAATATATAAGGTCAAAAAAATTGTCTCAAATTCCAATTTAATTATATAAACCTAGTTGTGTTATCTCATAACTTTATTGTTTTAAATGTTGTAGCACATAAGATATCTGGGGACAGATATAATAAAATAAAAGTAATTAAACTTTTTTAAGGTTGGTAATGGGAATAATGTAAGTCTAAATCGAAGCTTAATGGAGCAAGAGAAGAAGCCACTTGCTTGGTTTTTGATGTTTTTAGCGCAAGGCCAAGATGTAGCAAATTGTGTCGTGTATCACCAACATAATGTGTTGTATATATTGTATTTATTTAACACACACAGACATATATGTGCATAAATTCCAGATGTGCATACAAAACAACAATTAATTTATTATATACGTGGTATACGTATACTGTGAAGCTATAAAGCCTAATGTGAAATGTGATTTTTCGGTCTTTTTTGAACCAACTGGCCGAGTAAATAGAACAGACATATAGCGTCATACCTAGAACTAATATGTATTCATATTACATACAAATATATATGTATATTATATGTTTACATCACTAGAAGTTTTATAAATTATTCCAATTAAAAGTTGCATTAAAAAAAACTATAAAGCGTGGGTAGTTATGTAAACGAGGCACCGTTCGTAATCGTGGTTACGCCTTCGAGTTCTGTTTGCCCCTTGATAGAGTTCAGCCCCTCTAAGTGTTTTCAGATACAAATGCATATGATATTAAAATTAGGTCTTGGCATAAGAGTGTAAAAGCTGTGCGTTTCATGTATTTGGAGAACATGTACGCTAAATTGAAAGGATACGTAATTATATTCATTTTAAAACACTACACTTTGTAACGGCGGGCAACGCACTTACGAGCCCCTAATTACGTGAATGCAATATATATTAAGATTAGTTTCCCACACGTTAGCATTTGGTTGTGTTTATTGATATAGCACATATATTATGTTCGTTAAGGTTTTTTTTGTCCAAACATACAAAATAAAATTTAATATCGCTTTTCGAAAGCAAAGCTTCTTAAAAGCTTCATGCTTACGTACTTTTTATATAGTAGAGGGGGCAAACGAGCAGGAGGCCTACAATTAAGGCCACGTAGCTCACGTGGTTGTGAGCTCTTGAGTGCATTGCCGGCCTTTTACGGAGTAGTACGCTATTCTTAAAGGACTCTAAGTCATTTTGGTTCAGATATACGTCTAACGAATACAACGTAGAGATCATTCAGAACTACGCTTATGTATACTTGTATGATAATAATAGAAACAAAAATTCATATCAATGTTAAACGAAGTCGCATATTGCTACCAAACACGGTCGCGTATAGAACAATATTTACTCGACGGAATATATTTGAGATCAAAATATTTACATAATTCAAACGGCCGTCGGAATGATTCTAGTTCTGTATTACAAAATGAACGGATCCCAAGATCCCACTTACAAATTGGACCCGTGGTGTTATTCTCAACTTATTTAAGTCCGAATTTGGTGCAATACGAAAACTTTAAATATCAAATTCGGAAAATAATCTTTATTTATGTATGGCAATAAATACTCTATTTTGCTTTAATTTTAAACTATGTTATATATAAAAATATGTAAATTGTCTGTGATATACGTGAGTCAAATTTTATTTAGACATACATTTGGACCTTATTGGAAGGGAAGGAATGGTACATTACACCTGCCCAAAGCTGCTTATTATTCTTAAAAAATCAAGGCATCTCGACATAGTCCCGTCACCTCCAAACTACGACCTGATCTGACCTGACCGAAGCACAACGAGGAAGGGGGAAGTCCAGAATGTCGATTACTATTATTTACTTACTTACAGATATTTTAATATCATATAATTATGTATAATTAATATTTAATCTTAGTAGACTATTATGTTAAAAAAGTATATACGCGATTTACCTGGTAAATACATTTTTCCGAATATCGAAATAATAGGAATAAGTCTCCGGGCGCTCTGGGCCGTATGGAGCGCGCATACTAATTTGTGGTCGTTCAAGAAGCATTCAAATTGCAGGCAGACCAAGCTTACGGGATATGTGAGGGGGACCCAAGATTTAGTTTACAACTTAGATTACGAATACTGTGGTCAAGAATTAAATAAGTCACCTAATGGAACACACGTCCAAACAATTCAATTAAGTCGGGATTATAGCCGGCTAATGTATAAAATTTTACGACCGTTATAAATACTGGTCGCAACAGGTGGTTTCATATCATTGCTAACGTGAATTAAAATTTAAACAGTGTTAGCTCAATATAACAACACTGAAGGGACTGTGCATGTTGTGACGTTATAGAGAGCGGTCGTTACATGAAGAAAAGAAAAATCATTGTATGGAATACAGGCTAAACCAACCACAGCCAATTGATTTCGACGCTTTAGAAAGTTTGTCATTAAATCGAGAGACGTTACATGGACTTTACACTGTATATTTGAAATCCGCGCCTTTAAAACAAATACTTAAATGTGTGTATAATATAAGAAGCATATACTGCAAGCAATTCTTATATACTAGTGATTTTCTTATCGCAATAACAGCAAAACAAACATATATTTCCGAATTTTATTCATTAATATAATATTATTTTTTTAATAGGAAAAAAGTTTACGTGCTTCAAGCGAATGAACTTTAAGCTTTTAATATGTAACCACCACAATGAAAAACATTAACTGTGACACATTTTTTAATTAGCCGGAGAAAAGACGGATCGCCTCCGGGCAATTAACGAAAAATCACCATCCCGAGAATAAATTTGCACTTTAATCTCGGACGACTCCATAAACAAATAATTAGAATTGTAAATTGTGTAATTCATGATTTAGTTCACCCTTTTTATTTTGGAAATTTCAGTTAAGTGATATTATTAAAAGAACTGCGACCAAATCTTTTATTATCGCAATTATTTTTACAATACATATGTTGATATGTTTTCCCGTAACATATATTATCTATTCAGTGCTACGCTCTGGAATTAGCAGAATCTATTGGTGAAAACTGCATATAAATCAGATCATTAGTTATCGAATGACGCGCGAACAAAAGAACAGATTAAAAAAACCAAATTTCGGAATGTCACAACTTTAAAATGGCGTCCATTTCACGAATCGAATACCATAAATGTACTATTAAATTCTTAACAAATGTTACCTGTAAACAATATTAAGATTTATTAATAAAAAGTGTAATAAATTCACTAAAGGTTTATGTTAATATATACAAACGAACCATCTACTAACCATGCCGTGCTATTCACGTAAAAGGAAAGACAATGAAAATAACAATAGCACAGCATCGAACACAATACTCAGCTAAAATCCAATCCACCCGTTTCTATTATGGCATATAATTAAAAACAGAAAGTAATTCAAATAGACAAGTCATTAAGGTTGCGAAGGATGTACCTGTTGCTACTTCACGCGGCCTACATCCGTACGTAGAAGCTAAAAGCTCATTTTCTTTTTATATGCATTTACGTTTCAGATTAAAATATCCAATCGGCACCCGCCGCTGAAGCTCGGTTATATCCGGAAGGCTTCGCAGGCGTCGAGTCATTGGTCAACAGCGGAGGGTGTGAGTGATGACGCGCTCAAGGTAAGTCTCCGCGATGGGGATACCAGTTGCTCTCGGAGGGTTGGAGAGTGCGGTCTTGCCACGCTCACCCCTACCTGCCTTGGGTAAGTGAAAATTTTATTCGATTAAAAAGCAATTTCATTCAAGTCACTCGACGATTTGCGGCAAAATTTTACATAGCCTGGGTGTTCGCGAGTTTTTTCAAGTGTTCGTTAGTCTCCGCGATACAATTCAAACGATTATTTTTTTAAAAGTTTCGTTCACTCACTAAATTTACAGCAAGTTTTTTTTTTAAATCGTCGTAGCGTAAATTCTTAATTCTAATCGTTGAAGAGCTTAAAGTATTAATTCTTGTTTGAATGCATAGATCCGATGCAAAGCGATTTACTCACGTATAGTCAGGCCGTTGAATGCAACAGGTAAGACGCATTGTGGAATAACAGAGACTCTAAAGTTACAGAGATTAAAGCTTAAAAAGCTTATTTTAATTGAAATAATTTACACCTATATCTTCTATTGATATCTGGTTGTCCAAACTTATATTATTTGAATTGAAACTTCATTCTCTGTCTTCGCAATAATTTTTAGAACCAGTTCTCCCAATTTGCGTATGTCATTGCCGCGTAAAAAAACTAGAAAATAAATAAATAAATTTTCAATCATACAACCTGCATGAATTTAACAGATTCAATTCGTACGTCGTTGTAGATATTTTATGTCGAGAAATCTAATATTCACATGAAATATGTTTAAAATAATAATTCCATAATTTTATTTTATTACATCTGTCCCCAAACATCTTATGTGCGAAATATATTTACAAAACAAAAAACTTATAAGATATTAAAATAAGAAATACACACAAAACAAACAAACTAGGGAAACTTGAAACAGTATAGAAATTTCTAGAATTCTTTTAGAAGTATAGAAATTTCAATTCTAATTTAATTTAAATAATACACAATTAGATGATTGTATTGTGAATAAGCCCGCTTAGAAAGAAAAAATATAGCATCTAATGATCAAGTATAACAGAAAATAACTTTAAGACCTTTATTAATACAGAATTTTTAAGATTTGTGAATTCGTTTATTTACGTAAATACATTAGAGTCGACTAAATATAGAAAAATACATATTGCAATTAAATAATTCCGGATTGCTTAAAAAAAGCAGTTTAAATCAGTTAGAGACCTAAATAAATATATTTATTTGTGATAAGAATCATCGCGAAAGAGCGGCTATCTGTTTTCTCTTCTCTAGTCACCATTTACGTTAGGAAAACTCATGTGTTGCCAGTAAATAAGCTATATTAATGTTTTCTGCTTTTTTGTATATGATTATACCATTAAGTTATACATATATTATATAAATTTATTACGAGTAAAAATTAAATACCATTAGAAAATTCTCGCATCTCTAACTAGTTTCCTTTCAAATATGTCAAGCCTATTTACCAGTTGTTAATATTTTATATTGTTTTTTTGGTTTACTTACAAACATCATTATACCAATCGACATGAAACAACGTGAGATCCTACATTTTAGTTGTTAAAAATTCAGAAAAAACGTCATGAATTTATATTTCGTATTAACAAGTGCTTATAGGAACAGCGAGCTTTATAACATACTCTCAGTGTATTGAAAGCTTAAACCACTCAAACTACTATTTCAAGTACAGAGATGAGTAGCTAATTAATTTCGCTAAATCACAAAGGGTTTTACATAAAATTATTTAATACATCGTGGTTGGCGTAGATTTTTAAAGCGATTTGCTACTATAACAAATTATACAGACTACATATAATGAAACAAAAATCAATATAGTATATTTAAATACAGTGTAAACACTATATAAAGACACTGAAGAGACACTCTGTATGAGTGCGTTATAGAGAGTGGTTGTTAAATCTAGAGACTAAAAATCATTGTATGAAATACGGAGCTAAACCAACAAAAGCCAATTGATTTCGACGCTTCAGAGAGTTTGTCGTAAAATCGAGTGAAGTAACATGATTTATAACACTGTATATAAATCATTGAAGTTTACTTTACCGACGCAATACAGTCATAATAATATATTTTGCATCGATATCTCAAGACTTATGTTTGCTACGAATTACTTTTAATGAGTTTTGACGATTGCGAAATTCCGTGTGGTTTTAAAAGCAATCAAACTTTTTCATTACGCTCGTATAACTTTGTGTATAGATACAATGTTTTTATAAATTAACAAATATTTAATCTCATATGTATCATTATATTTTATTTAATCACAATCGAAATGAAAAATTATAGCCGAGTGTGTTGTATTAGACCTGTCTTAGAAACACTTGTAGAATGTTAAACCGATCAGTCGATCTTAAGCGATCTCTTTCAGGCAATCGGATAATTAAGAAACAAGAATAACAAAAATAAATAAAGAAAAAACACTACAAAAATAAAATAATAATATCGCTAGCGGAGAGGAAACAAACACCAAGATGACACAAATTAAAATAATTAACAAAATAATGAAGGCTACGTGGAAAAAATATAAACAAATATTGTACTTTTTTACAAGTAAACACAATAATAACAAATCACAAACTCGTATTTAATAAAAACAAAACATCAATTCTGCAAAGGCACCTGAGCTAATTGCTTATTAAAAACGTTGTACAAATTTAAAACTGAATTTAGCTTAAAAAATATAATCGCATTCAGATTCTATGATATCTTATCATAAACATGTTTCAGGAAAATTTGATCCATTCCAAAGATCGCCACTAGAATGGGTTAATACACTCTGGTTAATACATTTCTTGATAATATCACACTGACAATGCGATGATTGATTGAATTGAGTATTCAATGCATTGACACGTAGGACGATTGGGTACTGTCCGTATGACGTCTCACGTCGACGTCACACAAAATTGTGACGGTCATTTTGCATCCACAATTCCTGGGAGAATGATGCCGAATTGCCCTGTTGAATATTCTTTAGACACGGCTGACGATTGTGTTAGGTTGGGCCACTTGTGAATCGGGCTTTAATGTCTCGTGTGACATTTGTACCAATGCGACATTAAATTGTGACACGAATAAGATTTGTTTTAACACAAACAGTTGATAATTACAAATATCCAAATAGATTCTTAAACACACTTTTGCATCAAATAAAGAAATATATAAGCACACTATGTAATGTAAGTGTCAGTATGTAAGGATATTTTGACAATGAAATAGTACGTGTATTATATCGCAATATATAATTAAACTCAAACTCAAAATATCTTTATTCAAGTAGGTCTTTATAAAGACACTTTTATATCGTTAATTTTTACACTACTACCGGTTCGGAAGGCATCAGGGCAAATGGCTAAAAACTCGATAGCTGCTCTTTTAAAATAAACAATTAATACAAAATTGTGTTACTCACAATTAAAAGCGAGCGGGCCTGATGGCATCCCTCCGATAGTTCTGCGCACTTGTGCTCCTGAGTTGGCTCCGGTCCTAACGCGTCTCTTCCGGTTCTCATACTCACTCGGCATCGTCCCATACGGATGGAAGATCGCTTCAGTACACCCGATCCCTAAAAAAGGCGATCGCTCCGATCCGTCAAACTATCGCCCAACATAACTTCACATAACTTCCTTGTTCTCCAAAATAATGGAATCCAGCATCAATTGCCAGCTCTTGAAGTATCTAGAGGGCCACCACTTGATTAGCGATAGCCAGTATGGCTTCCGGCGTGGTCGGTCAGCGGGTGACCTTCTAGTATACCTAACTCATAGATGGGCGGAGGCAATAGAGTCCAAGGGGGAGGCACTGGCAGTTAGTCTTGACATAGCGAAAGCCTTTGACCGGGTGTGGCATAGAGCACTTCTTTCAAAGCTTCCTGCGTATGGGTTGCCCGAGAAATTGTGCAATTGGATCTCCAGCTTCCTGGCTGATAGGAGCATTAAGGTCGTTATCGACGGAGCTTGTTCCGACCTCAAACCTGTGAATGCCGGGGTCCCACAAGGCTGTGTCTTATCTCCGACCCTCTTTCTTCTGCATATCAATGATCTGCTGCAGCATAGCAGTATTCATTGCTATGCGGACGATAGTACTGGAGATGCATTATACACAGGCCGCGCAAATATTTCTCGGGCTGATGTCGATCAGTTCCGGAACAAACTTGTGTCTGAAGTCGAGACCCAACTAAGTGTAGCCTCGGACTGGGGACGACTTAACCTAGTCCAATTCAACCCCAAAAAGACACAAGTTTGCGCGTTTTCCACTAAAAAAACACCCTTTGTCGCTACTCCTCTCTTTGAAGACACCCTCCTTAAAGCCTCAGCCAGCATCGGAATACTGGGCGTCGACATATCGGACAATGTTCAGTTTCGCGGTCATCTGGAAGAAAAGGCTAAACTTGCCTCTAAAAAGCTTGGTGTGCTCAGTAGGGCGAGACGATACTTCACTCCGGGCCACCGCTTGCAACTTTATAAAGCGCAAATTCGGCCCCACATGGAATATTGTTCTCACCTCTGGGCGGGAGCCCCCCAGTACCAGCTCCTTCCTCTTGATCGCATTCAACGTAGAGCGGTTCGATTAGTCGCTGACCAGTCACTCTCCGACCGGCTTGATCCTTTGGCGCTGCGTAGAGATGTTGGATCTCTCAGCATCTTCTATCGCATTTACCATGGGGTGTGTTCGGAGGAGTTGTTCGGATTAATACCTGCAGCTAAATTTCATCTTCGGACATCAAGGCAGAATGCGAAATTCCACCCGTATCACCTTGATGTCTGTCGTTCCACCACTGCGCGTTTCGTAAGACACTTCTTACCACGCACCACCACGTTATGGAACAAGCTGCCCGCCACAGTATTTCCGAACCACTACGACTTAGGGTCCTTCAAGAAAAAAGCGTATAAATCCCTAAAAGGCCGGCAACGCACTCATGAGCTCCCAGCCACTTGAGTGTCCATGGGCGGCGACTTCACCTTTATGGTGGGCCTCCTGCTCGTTTGCCCCCTCTTCTATAAAAAAAAAAAAAAAAAAAAAAAAAAAAAAAAAATAACAAATAATAGAGTGACTGTAAACTATTTTATAAATAATAAAAAATAGAAAAACACATATACGCTTAAAAGAGATATGATATAAGTATGAAATCTATACTAATAATAAGACAGTAAAAATCGAAAAACTGTACATTAAATATTTTTCCAAAAAACTGAAAGGAGGCAATTAAAGAAGAGTCATAGAAACCAAAAAACCAATTTTTGGAATTCTTGTCTGTCTGTCTGTCTGTCTGTCTGTCTGTCTGTCTGTCTGTCTGTCTGGTACTTTATAACTTGAAAACTACTGAACGGATTTGAACGCGGTTTTCACAGTTGGATTATATATAATTAGGAGCGTTGTCAAAAGTTTATTTTGTCAAAATTGGTTAAGAGAAAAAGAAGTTATGGTCAATTGAAAATTTACTTCAACCACTGCTTCAAAATTTTTAAACACTTATATTGATTGATTAGTTAAATATTGTTAAATATGTTCTAATATAAGTTAATCTTAATATTAAAACTTATGAGAGGTAACAAAAATAACAAATAACGCAGTGCGCGCGGGCGCGGTTGAAGTGTTGAACAATGTGCTCGATAGACGGCGTTGATAAAATTCGTAAATTTATTTTATTTTTTTATTTCTTAAACCTATACAGCTTATCAAAAACAGTTTACACAATAAAAATAGATTAAAAATAAAGCCAAAATAAGGTTAAAATATAGAATCGGAAATAGAATCTAAGATCAGGAAAAAGAATAACAAAAAAAAACACGAACAGATAAAAAAAAAAATATATATATATACACATGAACAAGTGGAACTATGTGAAGTACGAGCATTTTAGTGTGTGTGTGTGTGTATCAGTGTGTGCAATGGTGTTGCTGTGCGAGTGAGTGTGCGAGGTTGAGTCTTACTTTTTTTTAAAAGAACTTCTACTTAGGCCAAATATATCCATCGCGGTATTAAGATGCTCCATTGTGTAATGACTACCATGCACTTCAAACTTTCATTAACGTTTTACCCTATGATTATTTTGGGTGAACACTACCTATACCAACAAGTAAAAGGAAACGAGTGAAAAGACATTTATCGTTTGTCCGCTCCCATTTTTCCATCTACATCCATAACGTTAATCCTCATTACAACGTTAAACCTCTTTACCTTTTATTATTTGGCCAAGCTAATAAGTAATAACCTCACAAGTACGTGTTTCGTTCTCATAACTTCGTAAGAATTTTCTTTCAACTCTTAACCGCTGAGGAGTTTTACCTTTCATCATCAGCTCATCCACATAAGAAGATGACTATCAGAATATAAAATTGTCAGAATAGTAAATGCCTGTACGTTAATTTGAAAGTTGCCCTCGATTTCCCTGAATCATCCGATCCTGGAAAGCTACATCATCCCTGAGTAACACAGGCTATATATAATTCCAATTGTAACAAGATTTTAGCCCGTGAAAGTAAGCCCTGTCGAGATCATTAAAAAACGCTATATACTTAACCAAATTACACGTGGGCGAAGCCGCGGGCGGAAAGCTAGTATATAAATATGGGACGAGATATTCTTAGTAAAGTAAAAAAGAAAAAGAAGTAAATAATTAAATCTATAACCAAAAATAATAGAATTTAACTGATTCATTTGGCACGGTCAAGGTGTGATGAATCTCTTTCAAAGTATATGAGAATTATGACTACCATAAAACAAACTAAATAATGTTCATTAAAAACTCTTTTTATCACACTCTTTAATCACGTTTTGACACTGAAAGAGTGCATAACAAGAGAGCACAACAGACAAAGTCAGGTACATATGAGCATGATTCTTTGCCTGTTCGTACGCGACCGACCTGAGAAGAAGCATGCAAAAAACTACACTACTAGTACACTTGTGTAGCATGACTAAGCTGTAACTAATTCATTCCCAAACTTTTTTATTCATAAAAATAATCATATATTTTTAATGCTTTTTCTAAAAGCTTCTGTTTGAATTGGGATTTTGTTATAGATACGTACACATTGATCTTTAAATGAATTAACAACTTTATGGAGCCTAATAATGGGAACAGCAAGCCTTATATCTCGTATTGAGGTTATGATAATCGCAAAATCATATCAAAAACTGATTTAGTATGAACACACAGTACAATACAAAACAAAGTTAAAAGTAAGCTTTTCATATTATTGACATTTAAATTGTCTCACTAATAAAATATCTCTCGAACAACACATTAAGGGGATCAAGTTAAATTGTTAATATTGGACATTATACAATTAGTTAGTTTAATGGTCCGAACATAATAGTTTTATTTGAACGTTTTGGGAAATGTAACAATGTTCAAACACAAACATAACTTCAATTAGCGTTGGGTTTGGGAGACATAATTTCAAAGTTCGGTGCGTATTTAAAACATAAGCCTTTCATCTTATTATAGCGACATCTATGATCTGCATTTACAAACAATATGATTTGATTGATCCTGAATCTATCGATCGCTAAGCTTATAGCTACTCGACCACCGCCACTGGAGATTCTTGGCCAGTCAGGTTTAGACTATTCGAAGCTTTTCTATAATAACTTATCTAATTATATAATTAAAATAAACAAAAATGTCACTAACAGAGTACCTATAAATCTTCTGTTATTTTATTTTATAACCGTAATTTTACAACCGCATATAACAGTCTGTGGACATTCTTAAATTAGCTTTATTTAATTTAATCTGTGATATAGCACAAACGATCCACACTAGTAGGAATACATAAATGCACTATCACACTTAGATAACGCCAGGACCAATACTGCCTTCGGGCTACAAGGAAGCTGGCCTCGGTAACATTTTATAAAGTCTCCAGACAAAATAACGTTTACGAGCGTACGAGCTTATTATCGACAGGAGCGGATAAAGCACAACGGATTAAATATCATTCGGGGGCCGGGCCCTATTCTAAAAGCTTTTGACAAGTATTTGATAAGTACATATATTTTCATTCTCTCTTAAAGCCCGTAGGTAACAAAGCAACTCACTTATAAGCATTCTGGCGTTGTAGGTGTCCATAGGCAACTGTTAACACTTCACTCGAAGTGACCTGACTGCTCGTTTGCCTCCTGATAAAAAGAAAACACCATTAGCGCAAATAAAAACAAATTATCTGTAATAGTTTTTGTAGATTACGTTATATTAATATTTTAACTTGCAATAATACTATTTAAAGCTAGTTCTCCTTAACTAATGAATATATTGAGGCAATAATGGGGCCCCAAGCGTTCCACGCTACCCCAAAAGTCCGGCTCTGATTATCGGCCGTTTAACTCTGTAAGTCTGCCACAATTACTAGCGCTTAATAAGAAGGAAATATCAAGGTTTTTAACAATGTAAGTTTCTAAATCTTGGCGTTTAAAGTTTTCAGTTAATAGGGAAATCTGCTCGTTTGCCTACAATGGTTGTTACTATAAATTTTCTAGTACCGAATTTTATACAAAGTGTAGTTCAGAGAAGTTTTGAAGTTTTTCCTTAATAAATAAACATATATAATCATATAAATTAAATTCAAGCTGATATATTAAAAGGGGGATTATATTTTATTTACAATACGTATGTATGTTGAAATTTGTTCCATTAAATTAATGAAAAATTAATTAAATCGATCGAAATATTTATTTAAGATGTCATTCCAACTAGGTGTAATACAAAATACAATCTATGTTAGTTAAAAAAATTCAAAACAAGGATTAGTATTGAAAGCACTTACATACTATATAAGTATTTACATTTAAGTACGTACATTATTCTTTTAACAAGTTATAAAGAGCTACGTATAATATAAAATTGTCATTTTGACATTATGACAGCGTTAGGAATGATAGTGGACGAATATGAGATGTTGTTAGATTTAACTTAAAAACTGTATGTGTTTTTTGGCTTCGGCCGTAAATAAATAAAACAGAAATTAAGATAAAAAATCATCTCGCTATAAATACAATCTGTGTGTACAGAATGATTAAAAGCAATTGTAACAATATTCGAGAAATGAACTGTATCAAAGCTTCGTTAAAATAAGTAATAGTGGTATCGAAGATACCCTGATTGTCTGAAGACGATCCCTTTGGCTAACGAGCAGATTTGAGCGACCCCTTTGTATTGTTGTCACCGCAATCCAGGCGCAGATCCCCTTGCACCGGCTATGATTGTCTAAATATCCCCTCGCTTACCCACTTACCTATATTATAATACGAATATATGAACTATTTGTTTATTTTATTATGTTTTCGTAAACATTTCGCTGAGTTTCATGTGCGCGTAGAGTGAACCATACAATCTTACTTTTACAGTACTTAATTTTAATCGTACGTACCTAATTAGTTTTAAAAGTGGTTAGACTTAGTAAAATATCTATTTATACTATGCTTGAAGCGTACCGAACCACATTAAAATCACAAAAAAAAATCCTTTCATTAAATCCTCTTTTCACTGACATGTTATTTAGTAATCTGTGCTAAACAGTGTCAATGTCTAATATGATGAGCGTTTGTCGTTTTGTTTTTAAATCCTTGTGTATTTGAAATTGATAAAACCTTTAACGGACATAAGATTCTATATGAAGTGGGCTCTCAATGCGGTGCAGTTTTCATTGTCCACGTAAATCCTTTATTGTCTGTGGAACCAAATAACCTTTTATAACTGAGTTTTATATCAAAAGACGCTTATAGCCGTTTATATAATAGTAATAAAAAACTCTTGTATTTTATATTAAATTCTTTAACAATTTCCATAAGCCATATATACTTAGTCTGGCCATAAATACTGTTACTATTCAAAAAAAGAAAATATTACGTTTGAATTTGGAATCTGTCATTTTTATATGATTGCTTGATGTGTTTTCTTATTTTCGCGCCATTATATTGTTAAATATTTTGTTATATTAAAATGGAGTGGGGTGATAAAGAGAACCGAATCGCTGTGATTGCCTTACATAAAGTAGGTATGGAGAAAAGTGCAATTTTTAAAACCCTCCACCCGCTTGGTATTAGTCAAATGTTTGTTTACCGGGCTATTGATAGGTACAATGATACCTCCTCTGTTTGTGACAGAAAAAGATCTGGCCGTCCACGTACCGTTCGTGTGAAAAAGGTGATTAAAGCAGTTAGGGAAAGAATTCGAAGAAATCCTGTCCGTAAGCAAAAGATTTTATCTCGGGAGATGAAGATAGCTCCTAGAACCATGTCGCGTATATTAAAAGATGACTTAGGACTTGCAGCCTATAAGAGACGTACTGGTCACTTCTTAACTGATAATTTAAAGAAGAATAGGGTGGTAAAATCCAAACAACTACTTAAGCGGTACGCAAAGGGAGGTCACAAAAAAATTTTGTTTACGGATGAGAAAATTTTTACAATTGAGCAGTATTTTAATAAACAAAATGACCGTATTTATGCTGGAAGCTCTAAAGAAGCTTCGCAATTAGTAAACAGAGTACAACGTGGGTATTATCCCACTTCAGTGATGGTTTGGTGGGGTGTTAGCTATGAAGGGGTGACTGAGCCATATTTTTGTGAAAAAGGTATTAAAACGTCGGCACAAGTTTATCAAAATACCATTCTTGAGATGGTAGTTAAGCCTTTAACTAACACCATGTTCAATAACAAAGAATGGTGCTTTCAACAAGACTCGGCACCGGGTCATAGAGCTCGATCCACCCAATCTTGGTTGAAAACTAACGTTCCGGACTTTATCAGCACTGAAAACTGGCCGTCGTCAAGTCCTGACCTAAATCCATTGGATTATGATTTATGGTCAGTTTTAGAGAGTAAGGCTTGCTCTAAACGCCATGATAATTTGGAGTCCCTAAAACGATCCATTCGGTTGGCAGTGAAGAATTTTCCTCTAGAAAGAGTTCGTGCTGCTATTGATAACTGGCCTCAACGTTTAAAAGACTGTATTGCAGCCAATGGAGACCACTTCGAATAAACATTGTATATTTTTAATAGTTATATATTGATGTATTAAACTAACTCACTATGAAAGGAATAAATGTTACGTATAAAAAAAAATCGTGCTTTTCTTTATAACAATATTTATGGCAAGACTAAGTATATTTAAATTTGTCTATGTATTTGGCGGCAAAAGTACATTGGTTGATTCACTTTTATTTACCAAAATATGTTCAAGTTTAATTCTTTTTCGCATGGCATTAAATAATTTACATGCATATTGGAGTAGAAAAATTAAATGAACCATAGAGTAAGGATGTGTAACTAGCGGAAGTAATCTCCCGGCCCTCAAAGTAACAAATTGTCTATGCACAAACGTCAAACTATATTGTTTAAAATGTTACAACGATTATAGAATTTAGCTTACACATGTTAAACAATATTGTTTTTAGATAAATAAATATTTTACAATATTTAATTTTTAATAATGTTAGGGTTTATAGGAAAATTAAGATATAATCATACAAGTAATGTATTATTAGTTTGCTTAGTGAGATATGTAATGACATTATTTAAATCCAAAAAATACAATTTAAAACACCATACAAGAACTACATACGGTGCAAACTCTATGTAACGCGACTTTAAGATCAAACTCTCTTAAGCGTCATAATCAATTGGCTTTGGTTGGTTTAGCTTATATTCCATACATATATTTATTCTCTTCATTTAACGACCTCTATAACGCCATAAAATGCACAGTCCTTCCAGTGTCGTTATAAAGAGTTAACAATGTATATTTAAAAATATTATACATGTTACTAATAATTTATATTAATATTGTAATGGGCGAAGTTCATAATAGATAGATATTTATCGGAGTGCAAAAACATTCACTTTGCTAGTCAACCGACCGTGTGCTGGCTGGCACATGGTTCAACGCTTTGGAATGAGACTACTGAAAGGGGTCGTGGTGCTTTTATTTTTACAACAGTGCCTTTTTTTTGCAAAACATTTTTAAACTCTATTACAGCGTGTCTGTTTATTTATATTACATATAAAAGTAACCATTGAAGGTTAGATATTTGTGAATTTTATTATCATCCCCCTGACCTTACCTAAGCTGAACCAAGAGCTTAGAAGTCAAGTGTTGAGTTAGTATTCCAATTTTGAATTTCTAAAAACTAAAAATATATATCTTTTTTTCACATAGATGAGCTTTTTTCACTATGTTACACTTATGAATCGTCAAAAAACAAAAGTTTTAAAATTTTTGACTCAAAATCAAAGCCGTAGAACGGACGAGAAGAACTTCCAAGAAACTCTCCGCCACTCTTAAAAATTTTATTGGTTATATTAAATCGGCTAAGCTAGCTTAGCTTCTCTTCTTTGCTGGTGTTCATGGCGGCTAGCACTCAGCCTTCATAAAAAAATCCTAAACAGTATGATTATTTTTAGACACTTTCTTTTAAGTAAACTAACCTTTAAATTTACCGTATCGGCACAGGAAACTCTTTTTCACGGCTCTTACACAGAGTGTTTAAAAAAAACTTTACGATTTTATAAATAGTCTCGTATAAATAATATAAACGCCGACCCAATTTGATCTTGAGACGGTTTATAACTGGGACCCTTCGACAGCACAATAAAAATGATTTATAGAGTGAGATCGTTTACAGAAGGATGACAAGATTCTATTTATTGGGAAACAGGTAATAAACTGAAATACGATAGCAATGATTAATTCAAATTATTGAAAGAGAATTTAGTGTGATGTGTGTCTAAACACAATTGAACATAAATAAACATTTAATGCTGGCGGTCGTTTCGGCCGATTCTTCAATATTTTTCATATACGAGTTAATCATTTTTATACCTGACATTTGTTGATGATTCTTTTGTGTGGTAACTTGTTCGAACGCTCCTCTGTTCTCAAATAAAGATTTTTCGAAATTACACAGATTACCATGTGTGTTATATATAAAAGTTATTATAACTAAATTATCATGTTACAAACAGTTTTAAATCATAGTTTTATCTATTAACGATGTATGACATTTTTCACTAAGGCTTGTAATTAATAAACTCCCAATGTTGTTCATAATTTCAAAAACTTCATAAACCAAAAATTGTTGAGCAAGTCCTATTATAAAAGATTATTTAAAAGATAAAAATGGTAAGGACATTAGTTAAACAGTGATCACGATTGATATTATATAGATTGACCCATTCATTGGTGCATGGTGTAACGTTGCAAGTATTTACAACCGTATTGTAGATCATGCTTGACGATTTATTTATTTAATAAGGCACACCAACAACACACATACAGACATAATCCGAACAAAATTACAAAAAAAAAACACACAAGGCATGTATGTGCATAAATTATAGGGATGCCGAGCATTACAGGTATACAATAAAAAAAAAAGTAAACAACTAAATAATCATATATAGATTTAAAGGAACGGCGGAGAGTTTCTCCCAGTTCTTCACGTCTGCTCCACGAGCTTGGTGGGAACTGGCACTAAATGTAGAGTCAATTTTTTTTCTTTTGTTTTTTTTCACGATTCATAAGTGTACCATAGATATCTATGAATAAGGCTTATTCATATTAATAATGCTATTTTTTTTTTGTTGTGAGTATCATCTCAGACCGGTTCATATTGGAACCTTCGTCTGTCTTGATATAAAAAGAATATTAATGCAAAAGCCAACGAATGCTCGTTAATACGATTCCACATCCATAAGAAATAAATAAACAAAAAACAATTTAGCACTACGCTTATAAGTCTCCATTAGTTTAGGTATAGCAAAATTAAATATTGCTCTTTGCTACGTTTCCTCTTAACAAGAAGGCAAAAGTTTGTCAACTCGCTGCATTATTGGCCACATATTTGCGGCGTAGCGAGGCGGCGAGCCGACGCTGAACAAACTAATCTGAAAATTACACGCACCTCCTTCACTGTGAAAGCCATAAAGCGTAGGTTTCACTGGCTATTTAAGTCTAGTAATAAACGTTGTGAGGCATTTATCAATATTAAAATCCATAAGTTATTTTAATTTGTATATAAAACGGACATAAGCTTTCTTATTTTTTTTTTAAATATGAAAATACAGCTTAATCTCAATACGTATAGTGCTAATATGTCACATATAAGTTATTGCAATTAAGCAGTAGGTCTTTAGAGAGAAAATAAGAAAGAAACATTGTTAAAATGTGCTATTAAGTTCAACAGCTCAAGGGCAATTTAAACTTTTAAACGTAAAAGATCTTATAACTAATTTGTTTTTAATTGAAGGAGATAAAATATAAATATAGTCAAGTCTTTTTAGAATTAAGGAACATAAGAAAAAAATTGAAATGTCTTAAATTAGGTGACCACGTCTAATAGTACGCGAAAAGTCTTGCGACGAAGGAGACAAAATATCTGGGTTTTATCCTATAATTTAAAGCACGGACAAGCATGAGCAATTCCTAATTTCCAATCGTCTTTATCATCGGATATTAAAAAAAGCCACATTTTTTAGTATATTTTACTGAAATAGACAACAAATCACTTCAATATTAAGAAGCGTATAAAAATTTCCTTTAAACCAATTACCATACCTTCAAAACGTGTGTCCAGTTTAAGAGTGCAATGATAAACCGTTTCATTTCCTCATAAAATATTAAACAAAAATCCTATATTGCCACAAAGTAGAAAATTCTCAGCAACATTAATTTCTAGCGAGCAATAAAGGGATGTCTTCACTGTACGGTTGCTCTTTAACGCACGCCAATAAATTCTTCTATAAAAACAAGAAATATTCACGGGAAAATATACCTTGATGTATATGAATAAAATACAATTCCCTGTGTATGTTTATAAAAGTAAATGGTTATCTTATTTACTTAGATACTCGTTTGTTATTTGCAAAATATTAAATGCTGCTATGTATGACTTGGGGTATTAAACTGTGTAAAAAGTGTGTTTGCTTTGTTTATGTACACTTGCATTACTATGCATTCATAATGTACATATGAAAGTAGCGGTCTTGTCGCTAATAAGCCATCTCTTTCAGGCAACACTTGAAGAATTTTTGTATTAGTGCAAGTGGTGCGAAGAATACTCAAATATAATATATGTAAAATAAGGAAAAATAACTAAATGCTAATTAAAAATAGCGTGTGGACAAAAAATTAGCGAAAAAGAGATTTAAAAGATGATAATTAAGAGGGATTTTGCTTAACAGTATTTCTCCAGATTTGGGAAAATAATTAAACAAAAATATGAATCTCACTTGTATAATATATATTTTTTCTAATGCCACTTAACGCTCTGAGAAGTCATACTCTGTATTACAAATTTACATTTAGGGCGATTCATTACCCCCTTTTTATCGTTTTAATAGTCCTTTACACAAAATAGGACTTAGGCTCAACACTTTTTGCTAAAATATTTTAGTTTATTAAAAGACAAATTTGGAACATCATTTGATTGGAAACATATTCACGCAGCGAGGGTTTACCAACATTTATCAACATTGGATGGCCCTTATAAAGCCGCCAATCACTTACATTATGTTTAAAGACATTAGGCTAATAAGTAAAATATAATAAATGTTACTATTAGAAAAGATTTTAGCTTTTGGTGTTAGAGACTTGGCTGGCCGGCATTATATGATAACTTTGTAGTATTTTTTTTTTGTCATAACGATAATGCAAGCTATCTGAAATATTTTACCAAAGCCTTATAAGGTTAAGGTGTAGATTATAGGGTTTTAAAAATACAAAATTAATGACACCACTCACACAGACACACTCAACAAAGCAATAAGTTGATTTAATTGTACAAAATCAAAGATGATTGAGTGTAACATAATTTTGTATTAATTGTTTATTTTAAAAAGTGGTTTTTCTATGTAGATTGCCTTCCGAACCGGTGGTAGTGTAAAAATTGACGATTCAAAAGTGTCTATAAAGACCTACTTGAATGAAGATATTTGAGTTTGAGTTCCAATGTATATTTTAAAATTATAGTGTTAATATTTTTTTCCTTATGTCTGTTTCACCTATTGAGAGTTTCAATTCTGTATATTTTTTTGTAACAAATTTTTTTTTTATGAAAACTCATTACGGATGAATATTTAGCTTGGATAGTATATAGATATCAAACCATTTCTTAATCTCCAGTTTGAAGATAAACGCCCGAGCTTTGACCCCGCTCCGCAAAATTGTAAGCGAGCTTTATTCAATTAAATTTGGCGACATTATAACAGTTTTAGCTGGGTCGTCTCGAGTTAATATAACATTATGACAAACTCGTTAATTTCGTAATCAAAATATTTGATGTATTTTTTATGAGTTCAGCCCGCGGCTACGTAAGAATTTGTTGCATATTTATTAATTTTAATGTTTCTTATACCAATTTAGACTTAGAATTATAATAACTCATGGGTTTAATTAATTTACAAACTTAAGTGAACTTATTACAATTATGATTTGTTAAAAAATCTTAATACTATGTCTCTACTAAAAATATTGTATTGACCAATGACAACAGAGCGCTGAAGACCTGGCCGCCATGTTGTTGTGGCGACAATGTGTTCTTTATTCTAAGTTCAGTACACTTGTAAGCTTCTTGGCGTTGCAGGTGTCCATGGACAGTGGTTAGCACTTCATTCGAAGTGACCGGCCTGCTCGTTTGCCTCCTATTACATAAAAGTCTTAAGGAAACCATTTTAAAGCACGTTAGACCGCAATAGATAATAGACACACCTGTTAACACTGTATCATCGGTACCCTGGTGCTCTTCATAATTGTATACTTGATTACTATATACATACATAACCCATATACGCCTTTAAGGCCAATTGAGAATTATGATTCTTGTACGAGATATAAATTAAATGGTTAACGACAGAAGTGTAAGGTGCGACCGTTTGTTAAAAAAGTTCGTAGTCTATTGTTTTTTTGTGGAAAACCAAGTCTAGAGTAAGAAAGAGGGATAGGAATTACTTTCATACGATCCTTAAATTGCTTTTATATAAAAAGCGGTCACAAGTTGGTTATTTGCAAATCAAAGTTGAGACAGGACGCGCTCTATAAACGTTTTGAAATTTGAATTGTTAAATTATTAATCAACTTAGTCGATGAAAATAAATATTTTCATTGATTAGACGGTACCTGTTGTTGGATTAACAGATAAACCGCATTTAACGCTACAACAATCAAATCAATACATTAACACTTCAAATAGACAGTGTTGTGAGTCTATGATTTTACATCCTTGCTTTTATTGTTAATGTTAATGAGATGATATCATTAAAAAAACCATTTGTATTAAAAATTGTATGTACTAAAGCTAAAAAACACAGATGCATTTATAAAAATCTGTTTTCTGTCAGGAGACCTGGCAGGGTCACCATGTTCAGGAGATCTGGAAGGGTCACCATATAATGTTCTGACTTGATGAGAGTAATTGAGACGAGTGTTTGATCCAAATAATAACTTATGATATAATCGTTACAAAGGATTTATATAAGAAACCTATATTACATAATTACACTACACCAGGATGCACAGCCTCAGCACCTCAGCATTAAACAGGATAATACACAAATAATCAAGGAATAACATTCCATGTAGAAGGGACTAATAAAAACTTATATATTCTGATTCAAACAATTGAGGAACTTAATGAAATTATACTATGCGATATAAAAACGATTTTTATGTCTTTGAAATTTTAACTCGTCGCATTATACTAATTAATCATAAGTCTCTTTGCTGATATTTAGCAGCAAATTTTATAAAATAATACTTTTTAAGTAATACTGTATTTCAGTGACCACCAAACACGGCTATGAATTTTCTTATTAATGAAGCGTTAATTTCTTATAAAGCTTAATATCTATTTATCTCGCGTGGCCTGGAAACCTTTACAGCTCATCTCGGGCTTGTAGGTGAGCTTAGCTCACCCGAGCCTTAGATTTTTATATACGAAGACACGAACGTTAAAGACTCGAAATTCAAGGAAAAAATAGAAAAATGCCAAAAATAAGTTTAAAAAATCTTTGACCAACCCGGTTAACTATAGTAGTAATTCTGTGAGCCGATAAAAAAACATGAATCCTTTTATACACATTAGGAAAATTGTTTATTCAGGCTGGTGAAATCTTATTTATCTTGCCAATAAAGCTTAGATTTTTCAGCGCTACTCCATTTGCCACGACAGGGGGGCGATTTTTAATTTTATTTTTAGAATCGATATTTTTTTGTAAATATTTTTTAAATCTCGCTAAGTGACGTTCGAGTGTTTCATTTTTGATACGTTTTATAACAAAGTACAATGTGTATTCGATTATTTGACAAAGCTTTCTATCAAAATGAGATTCTAAACTTTACTAAAAAGAGTTACATTTGTTACGATACAATTTTAAAGCTTTGTGAGTATCCTGTACTTTTCGTAATCACGTAATCACTAATACCTATTACTAATAGCTTTCATGAACATTGGAAATCGTACATATAAGTGATAGCCCCTACGCTTAAGGATTTTTCAAATGGCAAAATCCCGATAGCAGTAAAAATGCGATAGCTTTTACCTAAATTACCGTGTACAATGAGCCGTACTGGACAATTGTTACAATTTGCAGATATGTGGCTCGGACTAGACACAATCGATTCCGATTGCCGTGCCACACCCGCCATAAAAGTTTCAGGATACTCTAAGGCTACGTGCACACTGGCTGGCTGTCGAACTCTTGACAGGTACGGTCCTGAATATTGCCGTGAGCTGGTCGAAACACCTGCCAGTGCGTTCGTGGCCTTAGGCTTCTGCGCAATTCCCAGTAATAGTGCTGGCGCCATCTATTGGGGAGGGCTTTAAAAGCAAATCCCGTCCAAAGTAAAACTAATATTCTTGCAGCATATTTTCAATGCAAATGCCTTATTGGCTTACGCTCAGATACCTCGTAAGCCTCCTAACGGTTATATACGGTACTAACAATTTAACGGCCTCTTTATTTTTCCATTACGCTAAAGGCGTAATTACAAAAATGAAACAATATATTCAATATTATAACTTCATTTTACACATTAATTCTAAATTTTCTGACAAAAACACATTTATAATAAACAAGATGATCGAAACATTCACTCAAAGGCCGACTACTCACGCCCGCTTGGTGGCGGTTAGCACTTTATTTTAAGTGACCCATTTGGTCGTTGGTTTTTTATCCCATTAAAAAAACTGTATAGCATAGCAACTGTGGACATTTTCAATAAAAAAAGTTTTGGTACTTCATATAACATATCAAATTAAAGCAATTTCACCATACGACCGAGTATCTCAAGATAATGGAAACTATACAGGTAATAAAGGTAAAAATCCTAAGTGCAAATACTAATTATGGTAGCAGGTGATCAGGTGGTACTAAAAACTTTTATCCCCTTAGAGACGATACTGTCTCAAAGTAGCTTTACTATAGTATTAGTGATATCCCCCAAACTGTATTTTCAAGAGGGTGAAGCAGACACAATTACAGAAGGCAATCGTCTCAACCGCATTTTCTCATGGAAATATAAGCTTTTGACCGTAACAGTGCAACTCTCTCATTATAGCCGGCCGCCCCTTGGCGACAAACGACTTTTGAAAGCTTAACGAAGTTCAATTGTAAACTTCTATTCTATAAACCTTTTAATTCTCGCTAAAATATTGCAAATGTAACCTCACTAAACCTTACGAACCTTCTATGAGTTTTTTTTTTTTTTTATCTAATCTTTTATGGCCTAGCGCCTGGGCTATGCACTGACGCAGTGGGTGTGGGACTCTCATCCGACCCGAACCCTGCACAATCCTGTCGCATTCTAGAAGGCGCGTGTAGCGGCGAAGCCTTTTTTCCGCAATATCTTATTACAGTTCCTTAAAGGCATCGTGAGCGGTAAGAATGTCAGTTGCTAACTTAATTTGAGTTTTTCTGTCACTTTTACACTTCTTTTCATATGATGTAATGCTTATGTGATAATTGTAAAAATAAGCTAACATAAGTTTAATTTAGTTGGTTTTATTTTCAAATAGATACGTTGTTTTGTTCAGACTAGTAAGCATTTTAAACTTATCAGATTTTTGCGACATATTGTTTTGTTTAATAATTTGAAAATTCTGAAAAAATTAAGCTATACTTAAAGATATGTGAAAGACTATTCCTTGTATAAGTGTCACTTGCAGAGTTTTCATTATGACATATTTAGATGTTCGTGATGATAAAAAATATCAGATCAAAATGCCAAAAGGTTCAGGTCCTCCGGGCAGGTATCTTCCGTATCAGGTAGAATTGTGAACCATCAACTAATTAATTTAAATATAATTACTTAAGTTTTATATATTTTTAATGCATTCTGGAAGACTCGCGTCATTATATGGTATTCACATTTCTGATCATAAATATAATATGTAAACATAAAAATCAAAAAAAACTTATTACAATGATTAATATTCAGTTCTCAAAACAATGAAACTAGGAAAACTTACAAAAAGCTCTTAATGGTTCTCACATGTTCGACTATCTACGATATTTTATTAGTATACTCGTATAAACACATACATATACCATGTATATAAAAATGAAATCAAATCAGTCCTAGTATTGTATTTACTCAACAATAAAGCTCCGAAATGAACTTTAATGCTTAGAATGCTAAAGCATCTAGCTGAACGCTGAGTTTTTTGTGGAGTTATCAGACCGATTTATTGCAGAACCTTCGTAGCCTATGTAGAAAAGATTTAAATAAATGACAATTGACAATAAACTATACCATACTAATAGTGATAAATAAAAAATATAGTTCAACAAAAAAATAAATACAATAATCTATTTTGTTTCTCCGGGTTCTGTTTGCCTATTTAAATATGTGTAAGCGATTTTCCCCTGTAAGAGGGTGATAAAAGCTTGCAATGTCAACACGTATAAAAGTAATCTCGACATTTTTCCTTTCTTTGCCATGTTTAAAAGAATATACTTTAATACAATAAGACTAAAATTGTTAGATCAGTGAAAAGACATATATTTATCATGTTAGAGGTGTGTAAAAAAGCAGTCATTTACATCGTAGTAAAAAACTTTCATTTCTCAGTTTTCCAAACTGAAAAATCTATTCTAATAGATCTATTGTTTTGTTATAACAAGGCTGAGTTCAATTTATATAACGAAAGAAGTAGGGTAGTACTCAAACTCAAAATATCTTTATTCAAGTAGGTATTTATGAAGACACTTTTGAATCGTCATTAACACTACCACCGGTTCGGAAGGCAGTCGTCTACCGAGAAGTGCCGGCAAGAAACTCGATAGCTGCTCTTTTAAAATAAACAATTAATACAAAATTATTGTTAAAATATATTTATATATAGTAGTGGTACGAGCTTCGTAGTTTTCGTAAGGCGTTATGTCAGCATACGACTTCACGATTACCACCTAATTATAAAAACAACACTTCGCTTATGTTTTCCGGGTTTTATTTTCAGCCGTCATGTTATAATGCATCCGTCTTTTTTATTGCTGACCGCACCTGTTTTTCTTTCACAGACTACGTATTAAAATAATAAGGATGACATTTCACAGCATAATAAACTTAAAAAGTATTTAACTTATATATGTAAGACAACTAAACGACGCCTAAACTTAAATATCCTATCGCATTTCCAATACCTTTAATATAACAGTGGTCTGATTGCGACATTGACAAAATAGGATACAAGAAGATGCGTCCTACTTAAGACAACCACTTTTGTCTTGTAACTCACTTCCTGATTCTATCCGATCAGCATCCTAATACTCATCTTTGTATCTCTTCGTCCTATTTATAAATAACTTTTAATTTTAATATTTCCTTATTTCTGTACTTTTGGTATATAAATTTAATACATATACATTAAAAAAACGAAGCTAAAACTAGCTCTATACACTCCCAAGTTGTTTTTAAGATTTGTAATTGGATGTTACAAATAATATTTTTTACCGACTCAGAAGGCTTCCATTGCTGGCAGAGGTACGCTTTCGAACAAGCCTGCGCCCTAACGAATCGTTTTCTTAGCTCTGCACCAGCATGTGACATTTTTATGACAGGGTTAGGAATGATAGTGGACGAATATAAGAGGTTGTTAGATTTCAGTTAAAAATTGTATGTGTTTTTTGGCTTCGGCCGTTAATAAATAAACAAATAAGTTATGTTTTTTTTGGTATTAATTCGATACAGTTACAAATATATGTAATTAAGTATAATTACGCGATAAGTGAAGCTGACACACGACTGGTCCGTACCCTCGTCCCACTTGTGCATTCGCAATTGCAAACCCTGAACCGTTTCACGCTTCAATAAAAAAATATTATGTTTATGAGCTAAGTATTTATTTTGTAAGATTTAATAGTGTAGATGAAAAATAACCAGTGCTTTAAAAATGCTTTGTTTATTTGCCTCCAGGACATTTATTTATACTTATATTTATATAATTCTTACATACAAGTAAGAATTATATAAAAATATCCGACATATTAATTAATATAAAATATTATAATACTATTATTATAATATTTACCTTAATGATTAAGTTCTGATGTATTTCCTCGATAAATGTGCGTTAATAGATGTCTCTGATCACTGATGATAAAGATATTTAATTTAATAAATATTTTCTTATAAAAATGATGTTACTTTCATTCATTTTAATAAGGAATAGTATAGCGCAGCTGAGCTATTGCGTAGAATTAAAGACAGAGAGAATTTTTCATTACCATCAGTTCGAAAGTCAGATCTACCGAGAAGAACCAACGATTATTACAATTAAATTAACTTTTTATTCGATTAGAATCCAAATATTTAAGTGTGTATTTATTATTCGCTTATCCTTAAAATAGCCAATTAAAAATCTAAATTGTCACATGAATATTAAAGCAACGAACGCAAAATTGATAAGGCATTAACTCGAATTAAATGCATAATATTTAATAAAACTCGGCTATACCAATTTGTGTTTAATTTTGAAACCACAAACTCGTTTTAGCTCCCCACAGCGGGGTCTAAATTGCAACAGAAATTTCTATCCCTCTTAACCGAGATTTACTCCATTTTTTTATTCACTCAGTGATAGTTCAACGACCGATAAATAACATATATATATATATATATACTTAGTCTTGCCATAAATATTGTTATAAAGAAAAGCACGATTTTTTTTTATACGTAACATTTATTCCTTTCATAGTGAGTTAGTTTAATACATCAATATATAACTATTAAAAATATACAATGTTTATTCGAAGTGGTCTCCATTGGCTGCAATACAGTCTTTTAAACGTTGAGGCCAGTTATCAATAGCAGCACGAACTCTTTCTAGAGGAAAATTCTTCACTGCCAACCGAATGGATCGTTTTAGGGACTCCAAATTATCATGGCGTTTAGAGCAAGCCTTACTCTCTAAAACTGACCATAAATCATAATCCAATGGATTTAGGTCAGGACTTGACGACGGCCAGTTTTCAGTGCTGATAAAGTCCGGAACGTTAGTTTTCAACCAAGATTGGGTGGATCGAGCTCTATGACCCGGTGCCGAGTCTTGTTGAAAGCACCATTCTTTGTTATTGAACATGGTGTTAGTTAAAGGCTTAACTACCGTCTCAAGAATGGTATTTTGATAAACTTGTGCCGACGTTTTAATACCTTTTTCACAAAAATATGGCTCAGTCACCCCTTCATAGCTAACACCCCACCAAACCATCACTGAAGTGGGATAATGCCCACGTTGTACTCTGTTTACTAATTGCGAAGCTTCTTTAGAGCTTCCAGCATAAATACGGTCATTTTGTTTATTAAAATACTGCTCAATTGTAAAAATTTTCTCATCCGTAAACAAAATTTTTTTGTGACCTCCCTTTGCGTACCGCTTAAGTAGTTGTTTGGATTTTACCACCCTATTCTTCTTTAAATTATCAGTTAAGAAGTGACCAGTACGTCTCTTATAGGCTGCAAGTCCTAAGTCATCTTTTAATATACGCGACATAGTTCTAGGAGCTATCTTCATCTCCCGAGATAAAATCTTTTGCTTACGGACAGGATTTCTTCGAATTCTTTCCCTAACTGCTTTAATCACCTTTTTCACACGAACGGTACGTGGACGGCCAGATCTTTTTCTGTCACAAACAGAGGAGGTATCATTGTACCCATCAATAGCCCGGTAAACAAACATTTGACTAATACCAAGCGGGTGGAGGGTTTTAAAAATTGCACTTTTCTCCATACCTACTTTATGTAAGGCAATCACAGCGATTCGGTTCTCTTTATCACCCCACTCCATTTTAATATAACAAAATATTTAACAATATAATGGCGCGAAAATAAGAAAACACATCAAGCAATCATATAAAAATGACAGATTCCAAATTCAAACGTAATATTTTCTTTTTTTGAATAGTAACAGTATTTATGGCCAGACTAAGTATATATTGTTGATTATATAATATTTATCAACCAGCTTTAATTACATGTACGGTCAACATAATGTATTTCCCTATTAAAAAAAGGAATTATTCGTATTTAGGATACTGTCCTGGGGTGTTTTAGTACTTAGGGTAGGGTTTTAAATATGTTACCTGAATTTCAGTATGAATTCAAAAGGTAGCGCACTGGAAAAGGTTCTTGAATAGCTCTGAAGGCTCACACAGAAAGCATTATACAGTATTGGGGAATATAAAAAATATAGTGATATTAAAAAGGATTCTTTGAACTCTGCTAATACGGTCATTGTAAGTTTGAGATTGACTCTGATGAAAAATTTAATCTCTAACCTAACAAGGCTTCCGTGTCTTGATCGTAAGATCTTAAGCTTCGAAGCGAAAGATTTAAAAAAAGAACTATTAAGCCATTTTATCATTTTTTTAAACTAGTAAATGAGTTGTAATGAGTTAATCGGGGAAAAAATTAACATGACATTGACGTTATGACGTTACGACATGTGATAATATAAATTCGAACGTCACGGCGCCATTTTGCAGATGACAGTTTTGACAATTGACCAAGATGGCTGCACGGACCACTAGCAAAATGTTTATATAACGAACAATATTTTACTTAACCCTAAAAAAATCATACAGAATGTATGCTTAATCATTTTACAAATATACCAATTAGAACATAAAATCTTCATTGAGAGAAAAAAATCCTTCAAACCCAGTGTGAATCGTGTATGAATGAATGTGAGCTTATTACATGAAAATGTCATACCCGAGTTGACGATCGTGTCATTTAAATATGAATATGTCTGATGTTAGCTACAAGCTAATAATCACAGATTTTTACGCGCATCTGAGTTCTTTGCATCGCTGGGATGCAATCAGACTTGTTATAATGTTACATCTCATTAAATCGTTGCCTTGTTACTTTTAAAATTAGTTATTTAACGTCTTGATTTTGACATTTACACTCTTGTATGGATCTTAGATAATGCAACTAATTAATAATATTGAAGTCTGAGAAGAAGCTGACTTAAGTGCATTAAGAGATGAAAATATGATAGGTCTTTAAATGAAAATTTATGATAAATTAGTGTATTCGTCAATTAAAGAAACAAAATATTTACATAATTACCATAGACACCAAAGGGGCAATAGTATATAGACATAAACAACAGATAATAACTTTGTTTATATGTAACGTATCCAGAGACAATTGTAGACAATCCTACTATAGCGAGCTTGTGTTTTTTATAAATAAGAAACATAGTCTATTCATTTCGTTTCTTCTTTATTACGGCCAATATTTAGTTCGATGCGCCATTAATCACAAATCAAACTCAAACTCAAAATATCTTTATTCAAGTAGGTCTTCATAACCCTTTTGAATCGTCAATTTTTACACTACCACCGGTTCGTAAGGCAGTCATCTACCGAGAAGATCGACACGAAAACTCAAAATATCCTGTGTTTCGTGCCGTTATGCGTTTATAAATTTGTAACGAAACTGAAAGAAAGTTTTTCAGCCAAACAAGTGTGTGCTGAAAGATATTTTCAACATTTTTGCTAAGCAATTCACTTTCAAAGTTACGATAAGTTCTATCAATTGTGCTTTCGCTCGAGACCCATTTAGGACTTTTGTTATAACGCATTTTGAATGTGCTGGAGTAAATAATAATTCAGTATAAATAGATCTTGTATTTCCGTCACTTTAATTATAATTTATTTGTTTATTAGCATTATATAGATACGTAACCTTCTGTGCCTGACATATGTTCTCAATAAAATAAGAAAAAAAAATCAAAAAGTTTGGACCTTGAGGCAGAGTAACCATAATGCTGGTGGCGTTTCCACGCTGTATTGCGATGTTTATTCCATGCGCAAGAAAATCACCAGCTCTTGGGTCACTGATACTGAATACCAGGTGCCTACTTATTTAAGTGCCTGTGCTGCTATTTTGCCTGCTCTGCAGCCGCGCCATATTTTGTGCCTGTCATAGGAAGGTGCTAAATAAAATAAATATTTGCTGAAATCGAAAGCACGACGTCACAAGCGTTCAAGCTTGGCACAAAAATACGTACAGAATTTCAGAGATTTTAGTATCGCTTATTCAATACACACTTGCGTTAATAAACTCTATTTATAAGTTTTATGTAGTTTAGTAAAATTAACGTTTTCCTATCAAAAACGACATGTTTGTGGTTAAATAATCTGATTTATATCTGTAATTTATTATAGTGACGATAGTATGAAATGTGAGAATTACAGACGTGACTGAAAATTTATAACGAAGTAAATAAATTTAAATGTTAGCAGGCACAAATAAAATAAGTAGATTGTACGCAACATCCAATAAAGTGATTTAAGCAAAGGAAGCAAGACGATAACCCACTTACTGATCCGGCGTATTCTATTTGCCTGTAATAATCGCGATGACAATCTGATATTACATAAAAGATTTGCCCTCTTTCGATCGAAATGCGATTTTCTTCAGTTATTGCCGGTTTCGTCTCGGCAATTTTTTTCTATACAAAACCCGGCAACGGCACGACATTTTCGAATATAATATTCGAATGAATATGAAATTTTGGCGCCGAGATGAATGCATAATACTTTAGCGAGCGGATTTTGTTGAGATTAGGGGAGGCGATCGTCATTTTCCAATACTTAGTTATGAATATGGTTAAATAGAGTGATACGCAAATGGGGATTTCGTTTTACTACCAAAATGAAAACGAATGCATTGTTTTTTTTTTATTACATTTATTTAAAAAAAGTAATTTAATATGCTTTTGATACGATACAAAAATCATACTTCCATAATATAGGCAAAACTTTTAGGTTTTTAAAAATTATAAAAAAAAAGCGTTGCTCTTCCTTAAAGGCTACTTGTAAGCCTCCTGGCATTGCAGGTGTCCATGTGCGGCGCTTAGCACATGAATCAAAGTGACCCGCCTGTTATTTTGCCTTCTCTTACATAAAAAAAACTCCAAGAAAAACTTTTTATTGGTAGGCTTTGCTACGACTAAGGACCAACACAAAAATAATCCTGTAGTACAAACAAATCAAACAATATTTATCCTTACAATAGTACTATATATATTTATTATTTGTATATGTATCTACATACGACATAGCAGTATAGATATAGTATCAGAGTATGACTTAAAAATGTATTTCAATCAGAGCATTTCGTGAGTGTGTTCTAGTGTGTGTAATGACCATTGTATTAACTCTCATTAACAACGAAGATTTATATATAAATAATGTTAGAGTTCGACGCATAATGGATGCCCTACATCAAATGAAGCTAAAGGTGTCACTTAACCACTATTAAAATAGAACTAGGCTCCGTTACAATTATTTTCTCGTCACAAGTCAACATGATAACTGTGAATTCGGTGCTCGCATTAGCCGAGAATAAGTAACTTCATTACGCAAACAAAGCGGTAGGCTCGACGGCTGTAGAGGAAACGTGCGCCGACGCCGGAACAATAGAGCCAGCGTTATCGCGCCGGAACGCTTCTCGTACCTGACGCCCGCCCGCCCACCAGCCGCCCTACCGATTTGACGTGTGTGCGTCGAACGAATGGGAAAACTTTTAGACGAGAACAATTGAGATCTTTTCGCGATTTAGTTATTACACATTTTGTAAAGTCCTTTTAAAATTGTACAACCTTTTTGTTTGTTTGTAATGCAACATAAATTGTGATTATAAAATCAACTTAATGGGGGTGTATTAAAGGGTGATTTTAATTAATTTATATTATCTTACAGGTACGGTGTTCTGTCTCACATTTTTCACCATTATGCATTTTTATATTGTTTGATGCGTTTCAAGATTTGTGGTAATTTTCAATTTACTACGTAAGTAACCTAGTTTTTATCAGGTAATTTAAGTTGAAGGTGATATGGATCAAGAAGAGAAGAGAGTGTAATGAAAAACCGCACAAAATTCGGGTTTCGAGACAATGAAACCGTGATATTGGTTCGTTGTCGACGAAACCTGCAAAATGTGCGGGTACCCACTACTTATTTAATGCTTGAATGAGCTACCTTCAGATTTGTAACAACTTAGTACTAAAACTGTGCTATTAAAGAATGTAATTTTTTATTTTATTTTATTGTGTGAATAAGCTTTAGTAATAAAATCGGGCTATTAAAGTTTTTTAATAATTTTATTTCATTGTTGTGAATAAGCTTAATAATGTTACTATATATTTCATTTTTACTATCTAAATTTAAAACTTTAGCTGTAAGATTTGTAAGAATTTATTAATAAGATGAAGAAATAATATATTTTCTTCTAAGTGTCAATTCATCTTTTATTGTCTTCTTTCGTATTTCTTTTTTCTCCTTTTTTAATATTATGTGTTCTCTTTTAGGGCTCTTACATTGTTAATAAAAAAATGTTATTTTAGATGTCTATGTCTCCGATTGCCTATTATTATTAAATTAAGAGATCGTTGTCTTCTATTATTTCTATATCTCTATTCTGTGTGTAAAGTTTTTTTTGTTTTATATATGATTGTTTAGTTGTTTTTTAAAATTGTTTATAGTATACCTGTAATGCTGTGCATCCCTATAATTTATGCACATACATGCCTTGTGTTTTTTTTTTTTGTAATTTTGTTCGGGTTATATTTGTATGTGTCTTGTTGGTGTGTCTTATTAAATAAATAAATTTCTTGTGTCTTTTTGTGTGACAATAAAGTGTAATTATTACATAATTATAGGTTTAAAAAATATTTTCCTCAATGTTTACAGTAACAGTCAAATTATGTACTAAGCATAAATAAAACTTTTTTAACGGAAATTTTCTTTTTTTCCACTAACCCTTTATATATATACTGCCTGTATGTACCTTTTTCTTATAATAATAAATAAATATAACATAACATCTCACGAGACTGTAGGCATAATACATAATATACAGTCTATATTTTAAAAAAGTCTATTAATAGTTAGTCTTTGATTTATAACTATTAAAGGCAGACAATAATGAAACTCGGTTTAAAATAGAAAAAAATTACATGTTATTTAATATACAAATTTGTAATATGATAAAATTCTCGTGTCACAATGTTCGTTCCCGTACTCCTCCGAAACGGCTTGATCGATTCTGATGAAATTTTGTAAGCATATTGAGTAACATCTACTTTTAATAGCCATTAGTAATATGATTATTATAGTAAAAGGTACAATTCACATTTTTTTTTTAACTTTTACCATTACATAATACGCACAAGCCTTTTTAAGTTATTTTATGGCAAAACAACGTTTACCGGTTCAGCCAGTAATATATAAAATAGTAAGATATTGTTAATCCTAGCAATTCAATAAATATTAATTTGAAAGCTAATAATGCCTTAAAGTTAACCTAATGGAATCACATCATAAATACAGAAATTAATTACTTTATACAATACGTTGCTATGGAGAAAAAAAAATTCATGCTAACTTTTTTTTTATTTCATAAATTCAAAATCAAGTGTAAATTCAAAGTATATAAATGTATTTTGAATTCAGAACCATAATATATACATACTAGCCTTAGGTTACCAGCTGAGTTTGTTCTAGGTATCTTCTCAGACTAGACCGCAGTTTAGAACCTCGCGCGCTTAGCTACAAGCAGAAAGTTAAACACTGGATCACTTCGATACATCACACCAAATTAAGTCCTTAAGGCACTTTGTTTAGAACACACGATCGATACAAATATATGTGAAAATAAATAACCATAGACATGGTATGGTATAATGTCTATGGCTATGAATGTACCAACGCCGGTATTCAGTACACCCTTAAGGGCCGGCAACACACTTTTAAGCCTCCTGGCGTTGCAGGTGTCCGTGGGCGACGGTTAGCACTTCACTCTGCTGCTCGTTTGCCTCCTGTTACATAAAATAGTGTATTCTACAGTAATTGTATTAACTAACGAATAATAACACTCATCAAGTCATTTATTTATGAAATTCAAACCCTAAGGTCCCATTAATCCTATAGTAGGTGCAAATACATAAAAAAAACATAATTCAGAGACTTGTAAACAAATGTAATATTCTTGATACAACAATTTCTATATTGAACTAAGATTGCATCCATTACATTAATCGTTCTTTAATTTAAAGTAATTCTCTGCCTGACTGTGTGTACGTTGAATGCAAATATAAACAAAGAAATATTGTTATTCTTAACCAAATTTAGAGAGCTGGTATGTTTAAACATCTGCTATAGTAATTAGTATAGCGAATTAATAAAAATCTCATACTCAAACATTAGAATTACAGGTCAACTCTCTCTTACTGACAAACATATGGGCCATAAACCACAGTAGTAATATGTAATTAAACTCAAACTAATAATATCTTTATTTAAGTAGGTATTTATGAAGACACTTTAAATCGTCAATTTTTACACTACCACCGGTGCTCGATAGCTGCTCTTTTAAAATAAACAATTAATACAAAATTGTGCTACTGACAATTAAAATAACAAAGCATTGTAAGGCTACTCAAGAATTGAACTGTCCCGTTGCTGAACCAATTGTCGACACATTAAAGGGATCTTTGTCCTCTAAATATTCGTTTATTTATTATTAATACTATATTATATAGGCATATAACTAAAGATCGGCTCAGTACATCACGAGCTAACAACGCCTACGAAAGAGGACGACCTGGTATATGCATCCGCGACTGTTAAATGACCTGTCCCAGAATATCACTGGGGATCTTATTGTTACCAAAATCAAAAAAAACCTTTTTCACATGAGAACTTGACTGCCAGTCCATGCAACATATATAAGGCCTTTTTTTGCACATCACATCAGTGAGAACAACAACGCGAGCCATAATCTAAAAGGCCGGCACCGCACTCACGATCTCCCACGTGAGTGTCTGGGACTTCACCATCAAAATATGCCTCTAACTCGTTTGTCTCCGCTATAAAACATCAACACAGTCAGCTGATAGAAAAAGAATCTTAAAAAAGAAATGAGACAAAATCCAATCACCTTTAGAATTAAAACGGCCCTTTACGAGGTTATTTTGAATATGCAAGTGCTTTTAATTTGACAGGTGAGTGAACACGCCTTACAGTCCCATTGTGTTCGAAGTATCGAAATTGAACATCCATTTGGTCCATTCCGTACGTCAGAATATTCGGAATCATTTTTTTCCACAACATTTCTGTATAGTTCTCGATAAGTCAATTATTTCAGTTTCACGAGCGCTCGTCTCGTTTAATTCATCATTCAATGTTGTGTATACAATTTAACTTTTGATGAGTTGACATGGTATCTTAGAGAACGTGTATACTTCGATGCAACCTTTAATTCAATCATTGTTTCACAAACGTATTGCAGCGTTTAGGGCAATCCCTAAGTATTTTATTTTTAGTTAGTCCTTTCCACTATAAAATGACTTGCTGAATAAGTTTTCCTTTCCTCAGCCTTTAAGCATCGCATACATATAGACCTACATCTATGTATATGTCTATATATGTCTGTATATATATACAGCTAGGAAATGCCGCAGGCATTGTGGGTACTCTGCCACAGGGACCAAACTTTTAAAAGTTGTTTTAGTTTTATTTTAAGTTATATTAGTTAGGTTAATATTAAGAATGTTTATGTTAAATGTCCATATTTTTGCTTACTTTTTTTTAATTTATTAAAACGCAATGTTGGGGCTTGAAATGCTACATGGCCACAGTTATAACACATTTATGATTCAAAATTCTTACCTAATTGTCGAGTCATATTCTAACTCATGTTATACCCCCAGTGTTTGTCGTGGTACAAAGTTCTATACCGTTTATTTTTTATGATATAGTTAATATAAAATAAAGAAAAACATAGGTGATTTCTTATTTTCTTTATGAAACAAGAGGCCGACGAACAAGTTTACTTGGAGTACAGTGCTAACCACTTAGGTATTTTTAATCTGTAATAAAACATATAATTACTGTGTAAATTACCACACAAGTTGTGGACCTAGGTTACTTGTGAAATTAAAATAGCGAATCTACTAGAATCTAGTCTAGATAGACTTGAATTATGATTGTAATCGGTCTGTGATAAGTCTATCAGCTTATGCCCATTCCTGACAAATAGTTGATGTTGGAGAGCAATGACAATAATAGCTTCATATCAATGGAGATCAGGATGAATGGCGATCATTAGCCACCGCTCCGTGATTTGCATTCACAGGAACGACATAACTTTAAATTGTTATTTTTATATACGCGGTCGTGGATAGTTTGTTAACTTCAGTGATATTTTATTTTATTTTTTATTTCTTAAACCTATACAGCTTATCACAAAAAGCTTACACAACAAAAATAGATCAAAAACAAAGCCAAAACAAGGTCAAAACATACAATCGAAAGTAGAATCCAGGATCAGAAAAAAATAACACAACAAAAAAAGAACACGAACAGAAAAAAATAAATAAAATATCCATTGGTTATTTTTTAATTTATTTATATATTTCATATATCAGTCAATAAGAGTATTACATAATCATAAAATCTATCTAAGAACTGGCAAGATACTGTCCGCAATCGTGAAGTATGTTCTACAGTACGGTTGGCAGAGCAAACATTACACCACGCTCCGGCGGATGCGTGTGATATATAAAAACTTTTACATTTTGGGCATAGTGAAATAGGAGCACACATAGTGTGAACAACCTGCAAACACATAGATAAATCTATCTCATTATTAAAATGTGTGTGCTATTTGCAATGTCTTTGAGAATGCTGTTACCAGCTCGACTCCTAATGATTATGGAGGCCATTCTTCCGAAGAGGGCATTCAGAACCATCGATTTGCGCCTCCGCAAACATTGTACTAAGCGAGCCAGTTGAAGCAGCTAAAACCATTATGTTGTATTCCTATTGCTATTAAATGTAGATTTATTCACATAGGTACACTTATGTATCGTCAAACAAAAAACTACAAAAAAAAACTGAACAAACATTTACAGCCTTTTTTTATAGATGAGGGGGCAAACGAGCAGGAAGCCCACCATAAAGGTGAAGCCGCCGCCCATAGATACACGTGGCTGGGAGCTCGTGAGTGCGTTGCCAGTCTTTTAGCGAGTGGTAAAAATTTCTCAAATCAACGGCTTACAGCAGACGGGAAGAGTTGGCAACTCTCAGCCACTCCTTTAAATTGTATAACATGTTGCACCATGCACCAGCAAATAATAATAAACAAACCTTTTCTATTATCTGTGGACAAAGCGAAATATCAGGAGAATTAGGCTTTGAAATGTGTACAGCATCGAAGTATTCGATTGTCTGACAATTCCCTTATCATTGAGCGATAATCTCTTTTTGAGATAAGTTTATTTACAAAAGTTTTATTAATTATTACAGTGCTTAAGTATGATTAGGTTATAATCATTATTAACTTGTATATCGAGTTACGTCAAATATCGAGCTCTTTTGTTCTCACTATGTCACGGACAACGAGCATGGTCTTTTAGAAATGGCATAGGCGAAGCTGACAACCAGTTGTTGCTGAAGCGTATCTTTATGTTTATATGGGTGCTGTATATATTTTCGATTACTTGTGTACGTTAATAATTTAAGGTACTTTTATAAACATTTTGAACTGTTTCTGTATGTGTTTTGTTTATTGAAGAGGGGGCAAACGAGCAGGAGGCACACCATAAAGGTGAAATCGCTCCCAAGCACTCACGTGGCTGGGAGCTCGTGAGTGCGTTGTCGGCTTTTTAGGCAGTGGTGGCTTTTTAAAATGTCATACATATGTTTATTTTTCTCATTTCCTAAACCTTATGTTCTTACATAATCGGTGTGTTTGTTATAAAAATGTGCCATAGTGAAGCATACATTCTGTTTATAACACAAAACAAATCCTGTAAATCCAACATGAATATATCTCCTTGTCAAACTTTTGTAGCAAATGCGAGCAATCTCCACCTGATTAACATTCAGGCGCTTATCCATTAAGTAGTGGGCGTATGCTGAGTCCACAGACACGTGTGTCTCTGCTGATTTACGTGAATGCAGAGCCGTCGTCCAATTTCGCGAGCTAAATTGTTCATAACGGAAGTTCATATCCGGACGACGGGCCGCTCTACGCTCGGGGCGAGATTAGGCGGTAATTACCATTTCCCGTGAGGCAGACAGCGCGAGGCTTCTCGGGGTGACTTGAGCGGCATAAAAATGCACTTCTTATCAATTAAGATTATTATGTTTGTTTGTGGCATTGATGGTGTTTAAAATTAATAAATACAACCCATTTTAGCGTAAATAATAATATATGTACTGAAAAGTATTTGAACAGTTGATGTTTTAATCTACTCTCTAATTTCAAAACATATGAATAAATAGAGCGCAAATTCGGTATTAGTAGTGTATTGTTCTAAACCATAACTAACTTTAAAAATAAACAAAATTTCGTGTCTTTCGTAGTTATAATCGCTTTTTCTGTCTTCCGTAAGAAATAAACTTTATAAAAAGTAGACTGAAAATAGCGCAGCTTCTTCTTTCTCTATGGGCTGCGATAACAACATGCCGCCCATGGGCACCCATTATTAAAATTGCCTTTTAGTATGTAACTGGAGGCAAACTTGGAGTAGTCGGACCGCTTCGAATCAAGTGCTAATCACCACCCATGGAGACAACTGCAACGCCAGGAGACTTACAAGTGAGTTGCCGGCCTTTAAGGTACGGCGTAGTAGCTATCATCATTTGTATGTAGATGGGTAGTTTTAAAAATCGAACGTTATGTAAGAAAATGTAATGTGAAATCTACAAGAAAAACTGATTACATGCGTCGGCGTCGAACGCTCCAATATGATTGAATAAGTGAGCTCTAATGAAACATATTGAGCCTGTATTGAATCACTTAGGCATGTGCGCCTCTGCACTCGCTTTTAGGCCGCGCCAACAGCGTGGGTGGGCTGCAAATATTGTTACGCAGTTTCATTTTAAGAGACATTAAATTGAATTAAACCCGACTTTGAACAGGGTAAAAATTTGCAACGCATCCCATACCTTGGTCGTGTATTGTACGGTAATTGATTTTATGATGTTTTATGTGAGACTTATTCGTGTTTAAGTTTTGCTTTTCTTATACGTTCCGGTAGCTGATTTACGTTACTTGATGGAGTTAGTAGGCTTTTTATAACAACCGGACCGGCACCAATAAATTTTTTACGCCGATTTCTAAATTGTGGCACTACTTTAGCGTTGTTTTTGAAATGTATACACACTTTAAAATTAACTTTAATGAATACCCGCGCTTTTTCTATAAACTCCCAATTGATGTGCCAAATTTAACTCTTAATAATTAAAAATCTGAGTGGGAGTGCCATGCTGTTACTTAGACTTTCAGCCGAATGGGCAGGCACGGCCGGAGAAATACCACTCCCTCACAGAAAACCGGCGTAAAGTGATGCAATTGGACTTTGTTCATTTTGTACTCGCGTTTCGTTCGGTGAGTGAGATCTTCCGGTGCCCATCCTTTCCCCTCCCCGTCCTCTTCCCCTACCCCTCCATTTCCCAATTTTCTTTTAAAGGCCGGCAACGCACTCACGAGCTGTCAGCCGCGTGAGTGTCTGTGGGAGGCGGCTTCACCTTTATGGTGGACCTCCTGCTCGTTTGCCCCCTCTTCTATAAAAAAAAAATAGGCAAATATTGAACAGATCTTGGGAAAGAGTCGCCCTAAATGCTGTGATAAGGACATAAGAAGAAAGTTCTTTTAAAGGTTGTATAACTAATTCAACTACTGAGGATTTCGATTGATCGTAACAATAATACTTTAAGAGTTGAAACAGACGACCAACAAAACATACTTGCAGTGTGCTTTGGACAGCAAAGCACTTCAAAGCAACGAAAGCTGCGTCAAAAAATCCAACCCCGCTATAGTTGGACCCTGTCAACTGCGAGTGAACTGATTTTCTTTTTTTTTTAAACCCTTTTGAACGTAAACCAAACCGTTTATAAAGTAAACTCCCGCCCTCTCGATGTCACACCGAAAACTGCGATTATCATACAAATTGAAAATAAAATATGTGCAACGAACTATAAATAGCTATAAAAAAGGTTTGTGGGAACTAGTTTATTATATACAGTACAGTCCATGAAATGTCATTCGATTCAACTCTTTTAAGCGTCGAAATCAATTGGCTTTTGGTAGGTCTATTCTGGTTTTTCTTTTAACGACCGCTCTCTAGAACGCTATAAAATGCAGAGTCCCTTCAGTGTCCTTATATAGACTTTACACTTATAAGACAACTATTAAACATGTTCTTAAGTAAGAAATTAACCTACCGACCTAAAAGTTAGTATTGGAATAAGTGAGACATTTTTTGAAGTTTTCCTAATAGTGTATATATAATGAGTTAGTGAATAAATCCTAAGTAATTAATTTTATAATTTATAAGGCATTGGGATTTATAATTATTGAGATTTATAGTTTTTGACGTGTGTAATCTTCAAAATTCTCGTGTCACAATGTTCGTTCCCGTACACCTCCGAAACGGCTCGACCGATTCTCATAAAATATTGTGACAATGTTGAGTCGATCCGAGAATCGGCCAACATCTATTATTAGACACTTTTTTATTTTTATTATGTATAAAAAAGCATTAAAAATTCTATTCTATTTTTAACCTATAGTCACCAACCTCCAATATTTATTAATTTTATGGCAAAACAACGTTTTCCAGGTCAGCTAGTATCTATATTAAAACCTCATATCTCGCAGATCTTTACAACCGTACTGTTAAACATGCTTGGTGATTTAAAGGCGAAGTTTCTTGCCCGTTCTTGCCGTCCGCACTACGCCCTTGATTTGGCAACTGGCTGTAAATGCAGAGTCATATTTTTTATAAGTTTTTGTTTGACGAATCATAAGTGCTAGATAAGACTATACCTATACGAATGAAGATATTTTTATAATCTGTCCTTTTTAGTAGAAAAATCCACAGGAAGTTTGAACACAGGACTATGCTGCTCCTATCCATCCATCGACCATACATATTTATATGTTCGAAAATGGCGAACATAAGAAAAAAAAGTCTTCCATGTGAATTAAAATGTATTGAAAATATGTAGGAACCAATTGAAAAAATAACAATGTTTGTAAATCATTTAATTTAGAATCGTGCAACAGAAATTGTCTGCGCAATTAGCGCTTGTGTTGACGTGATGTTTATGCCAAAAACCAGTAGTTATGTCTTGTGTTCATCTGAGCATACATAGCTCTAAAGTGTCCCGACGATAAGGTAAGATATTTTGATCAAAAACATTAACAAAATCAGAATTCATAAAATTTTTGGTTGGTTTTATATTGATTTGAAGACTTGAACTTAAGAAGTGATTGGTACGTATTTAATATACCGCCAAATACTTCAGACCGAAGGTTTTTGGCTATTCGGCTTTAAGGCGAGCTCAGCGGCTAGGTAGCTAAGCGGTTATGTGTTAAGATATTTGCTTTTAATTTGGAAATGTCAAGTCGACATATACGTTTTGAATGTATGTTTTGAAGTTACGTAAAGGGTTATGTGTCAAAAAACAACCTTTTTATAAGATTATTCAGTGATTTTCTATATATATATATATATATATATATATATATATATATATATATATATATATATATATATATATATTCTGTATATATACATATATATATATATATATATATATATATATGTGGGTGTATATGTATATGTATTATATGTATAGTTATTTTCTTACGGACATTAAAGTTATAATTTGTGAAGTATTCTCAACTATTATTATCACACTGTGTGTGATAATAATAGTTAGCTAATTAAAATAAGTTAATATTGAATAAAACCTAATAATACTTATTTTAATTTTATAACCAACACAAACAGTGGTAAAAAGCATTAATATAGAAAAAAATGGATACTTTGATTGCCTCGAAAACTAAGAGACTTTATTTATTTATTTACACTTTATTGCACTTGAACAGTAGAAGGTAATTACGCTAATAGATATTAGTACATATAGCAACGGGCGGCCTTATTGCTAATAAGCGATCTCTTCCAGACAACCCATAACTTTCTTTATTACTTAATTTAATTCTTATTTACTTACTGTCACAAAGTCATCCGCATATGATCCATTCATACTCCACTGCATACTTTTACGTATACCATGATTGTATGTTCAATATTTGATATTTTATTGTCAAATATCCAAGACTTGCCTTCTGTCACCTGTTTCATAAAAAAAACAATATTTACAAGTTACATATGATAAGAGACATGCGCAGTACGTAGATGCAAATTAGGAGCGATCACGACGCTTTAAAATCTAAACGTGTGTGCTTTATTACAGTATACACGTGTAAGTATAATTTAGTTCGTTGATATAATTTACTAATACTTAACTTACGTGTTTTATGGATAAAAATATGACAATGACTTACATTGCGTAACGGTAAGGGATCAGTTATAAGGGTGCACTGTGCAAGCATCAATGGATCAACAGACAACATAGTCTTATTCCCTGTAATACAAAGTTTAACTCCCTTTAAGCGCCGCCAACGCACGAGCTCCCAGCCACGTGAGTGTCTATGGGCAGTGACTTCACCTTTATGGTGTGCCTCCTGCTCGTTTGCCCCCTCTTCTATAAAATATTTGTGAAGTATACGCTAAGTTATTGCACTGGACAATAGAAATAATAATCCAAACAAACCGGGTTCTTACCGCGCTTAGTTGCTAGATGCCACAAAACCTTTATAAAATATTGTTGATTCAGTTTTTAGTATTAGTTTTTTAGTTTAAACCTCAACAAATTACTTTCCTGAGCCACTGTTTGTTCTATATATTAAAAATAAATAACTACATGAAATATATCTAAATGTTATTTCCTCCTTTGATTTGTGTTGACGCTCAGGGACTGATTGAATGAAACACTTACAGTGTAAACTCTGTATAACGACACTTAAGGGACTGTGCATTTTTGGCGTTATAAAGAGCGATCGTTAAATGAAGAGGAGAAAAATCATTGTATCGAATACAAGCCAAACCAACGAACGCTGATACCGACGCTTTAGTGAGTTTGTCCTTAAATTGATTGACGTTTTATGAAGTTTACATTGTATTTTTATTTGAGTGTGTTAGCGTTACATATATTTTGTCTAATAGTTGTACTATTCTCTATATTAATCAACTATTTAGTACTTATATATCTCATCGCATCATTATATATTATGCTTATTTATCTATTGTCAGGATTATAATACATATATAATTTGCAATATCAACCAAACACAATAATCATTGTCATAACAGTTATATTTACTAAAAGTAACTGTTTAATAATAATTTTACAAAAGTACAATCAAGGAATAACACTTACGTTTGTCTCGTTTGCCAATCGGACCCAGAATGGCCACTTACCACCGAAATAACAAAAGCTATCGAACATTATTCAAAAATGCTTCTAATCAATTCATTTAACAAAAAAGAGGTTCTAATGAATTTATTTCACAAAAGAGGTTTTAACAAATTCATGTATAATCATATTTAAAGATATGATTATACATTATATAACATCGTCTTACTATATGTAACATCAGTATTAACCATATATGTTATATGTATTTTAATATGTACCATATTAATATACATATAACAAGTGCATTTCAAGTGATTTCACTTTTAATTGACTCAGTTGTCAGAACATAATTGTGAGTGGGATTTCTTGTTTTATTTAGAGATATTAATGCATTTGAGTGGTTTATTTGTTGCAGTTTATAACCGTCCTGTAGAAAATACTTGGTTTATTTAATCCCACATTGTTGCACTCAAACAGTAGAAGTAGATAATGTTAATAGATGTCAGTACATATAAGAGCCGCGGGCGGCCTCATCGCTAATAAGCGATCTCTTCCAGACAACCCCCAAAGAATACATTACATTACAGCTCTTTCTATCGATGCAATATCTTCTAAAATATTTACAATGTTTTATAAGTAAAATATGAATGTAGTTATTGTTAAATTTGATTTACAAGCAAGAACGTCATGACATATCGCAAACTTAAATATTTGTCGGCGGCTTTTTGTTTGCGTGAATCACAGTAAGTGCAGCGACACAGCATCAGGTGCGATACATTCTCGCAAATATTTTATGAAAATACCAAGAATGTAGGGATGAGATGTCTTATCGATATTTCACCGGTTCTAGACTACCTGTTGATAGTGAATAATAGTAATGGACATTTCCATAGTCTTACATTGTCTACTTCTTAAGGTGTAATGTTTAACAGTAGAGGACAAACGATTTAAAACACAAAACATTTAGTTAATACATATTCTACTTTTGTCGTATTTATTAACGTTTTATTTCATATAAATAACATACATATATGCTCTTTTTTTTCACTTGTAATAGGTTGTTTAACCGACCGGTACTGGATTGAAAGACCAGTATCATGTGTATTTTTTAGTTTATTCATTATATTCACTTAGGTGTATATGTACATATAAAAATCGACAAATTATTTTTCGAGTTATGTAGTATATAAAAACTCTAACCAATAAGTTACACAACAAAGACAAAACACAAGGGTCGCTCACAGCAATATTAGTTTTAAAAATAATTATAGATATCAAGAACAATGTTGGTAGACATGACTTAAGAGGGGTGTCGCGCCGCCGCTTCCCACAGCCAAACGGTAAACACTTTCCGTAATCTCGAGATGAGAAAACTTTCAGTTCTCTTAATTCAGAAACTTATTCAAGAGCCTAACAACCTTAGCGGACCGCCTGGCGGACTGAACGCAAACAAACTCACTATTTAATCTTTGTCCCTATTAGAATAAAAAAAAAGTTAATAACTTTTGTTATTGACGTAAACATGTACAGTATTAAATTTTTATTCTGTCACAGTTGGTGTGAATGTATACTGTACAGTTTTTCTTTTGTATACCTGTAATGCTGTGCGTAACTATAATTTATGCGCATACATGTCTTGTGTGTTCTTGGAGTTTTGTTTTGGTTATGTTTGTGTCTTATTAAGTAAATAAACTTATAAGGAACATTCTAAGTCTAGAATTGGGAAAAGTTAGCATTACTACTGCGCGTGGCAAAGGATGAGGTTAAAAGTATGAAGACATAGTGACGGCTAATTAATAATCATTATCATACGATGATGATTTAAATATATATATATGCTGAGTTTTAAAATGTACTTAATGTGTTCAATTTAAAATTTAACTATTTTTGTGAGCTTAGTAGCCATTTTGTAAAACAATATAGACACCGTTACAATTTGTAATGCATTTGAATTGACAAAAATATTGATTTTTTTATGTAACAAGATGCAAACTAGCAGGCGGGTCACTTTGAGTGAAGTGTTAACCGTAAGGTAATCCTCCATTTTTATGAAGCAGGCAAACCAGCAGTACGAAGGTACGCATACCTAACGAAGGTGTATATTAAAAATACTAATATAACACTTTTTAACCTGCAGAATACGTGGATATTTTATTGATAAATTAATTTGTGACTATGTCTGATAAGTTATCATTGAAGTAGTGACGGTGGGCTTAGCACTGACAGAGAGTGAATGAGATCAGTGAACGCGCCTTTACAGACGTGTCGACTCGTGCAGAGTGTAAAAACATTCGAAGCATTTTGAATATACCTCGGCAATCCAATTACGCACAGTGAAGCTTTGTTCTTTTTGAGATTAGGGCAAGGAAAAAATATTGCAGGAAAATATCTAACAAACATTCTATAGATAGGTATAATTATTTATTTTAAAATATTTTTTAGCCAAATGTATTATAATATTATCTTAATATTTATTTAGATTAACCTGGTAGCGATCTCTTCCAGTCCAAACTGTTGAGCAAAGTATAATTTAGGTGCATATGAAAATTTATAAATTACAAAAGATTATGTACTTATAAGGTTACCAATATGTTTTAGTGTCTAATTATTTATTCACACTTAATTGCACTGTAGAAGTAGTTGATGTTAATAGATGTAAGTACGTATAAGTGCAACGGGCGGCCTTGTCGCTAATAAGCTATCTCTTCCAGACAGCCCACGCAATATAAGAATACTTATAATACAATTGGAGTGGTGCAAGAGGTGCAAAGATTACAGACACATTAAATAAAGTAAAACACGAAAAATAAAAAAAATATATAAACGGGTTATAAATAAATAGACGCATTTTTTCTAAATGATAGTTTTAGAGTATATTTTATACCTACTCACTTATATTTAAATATTCTGTGTGCTTTGGCCTAAACTTGGATCAACATCATAATAAGGATAACCTTCTGTGCCAGAAACAAAAACCCCTTCACAAATGGGAACCGATTTCATTTAGGTATTAAACATAACGTCTCATAAATCTTTGATCCGCGCTGTTACTTATAAATAAATTATATTACTGTTATTATCATTGACTAGTTAATTCGGTTATATTGTTAAAAAAAAATTAAACACTATTATTGTCAAGCGAAATCATTATAAATAATGGCCTCTACATGTTTTGGCATTTCAAACTAAAAACCGATGTTTTCACAGATGAGTCCAAGTAAGCGTTCGCACTGCGATCAGAGCGAATCGCGACCGACAATCACTGTGACCGACATGGATACTGTGCAGGAGGAGAACGATAACGACAGGTATTTTTGTTATCTTATTTCAATTGAACATTATTTTAAAGCGTATTCCATTACGACTCTGTCTCTAATGAAAGTGATTAACAGGTGGTTTTCAAAATTGGAACATAAAATTTTTCAAACTTTGAATTTCAACATTGACATATAAAATTGTCTATGAATTTTAAAGTTTGAAAGAAGGTTTTACATATATATTTTTTTATATTTATAAACTTTTTTTATATTAAACTTTTTTAAACTCCATTAATTTACGTACTTGGCACATCTATTAAAATTAGTCTTTATATTATTGTGTATATGTAATAGTTATAGATATATTTTAATAATTATAAATATGTGTGTTTGTTTGTGATCTGTATAGTTGTCTTTTTAAAAAACAAATTGAATCAATCGCAGTCTTAGACTTACCGAGAATTGTTCCATTTGTGAAAATGTGTGAAAATCTAACTTTCGACATAAAATTATCAGAAAAAAGTCCGTACTTAATTTCAATTGGGAATTTTCCAGTTTAGCCTTTTTTAATCTAATAAAGATGTCGACCACAGACTAAATGACACTGCTATTGTAAAATATAGATTACGATTATCTGTATAATCTCTGATCTTAACCCGTAAGATTTATGACTCGGTACATTAATCTACTCTTAGGTAATTTGTATAGAACGTTCTGGAACATACGAGTACTTTGGTTTTCTGAATGAATTGGAATACACTGCTTATTAGAAATAATAATATTGTATTTAGTATATACGTGCCACTACTGTGGCTAACAATTTTTTTAATGGTACAATGGTACAAAAAAAATCCGTAAATAGTTTTAAATATATCTCGGTACATACTGTGACATATATATTTGAAAAGAAAATATTATATCGTGGTTAATTCATTATTAAAACAACTCGAAATTAAAGAATAATTTTAAAAAAATAAGCGAAGTCACCGTAATGGTATTTCCTCAATGTATGCTTAAATGCGTAAAGAACCAGAAAAATATTTCTTTTTCACCTGTAATCGAAGTAAGCACTTACTACGAAGCTATTTAGTATTAGGCTTTTCTTATACTTACTAATTTAAAAAAAACTAATCAGTTTTTCTATGACACAAAATATATACCTATTAACCGTTGCAAACCTAATTAAAGTTCCTTTGAAATATCTTTTGTACTAAGGCTTTAGATAACATAAGATCAACTGCACGCGTATCGTTTGCTTCGTTTATAATATCTTGATGCAATATAAAATTATATTACATAGTTTATAAAATATTTATTTATTCATCTTTGTTGCACTAAAAGTAGAAGTAGAAGTTGAACTTTGTAGGAGTAAAAAGGGTAATAGATGTGAAATCTAAGAGCATCGCTAATGAGCGATCACTTCCAGGCAACTCACAAAACAAAAGAACACTTATAATACAATTGGACTGGTGCAAGATGTACGAAAAACATATACATTAAAATGAAATATTTATTAAAACAGTCTCTACTAATATATTCAACGAGATGAAATTACGTCAAATTTTATAACATGTATTGATTTTTTTAAATAGTTAATTAATAGCTTAAAACTTCTGTAATTTTTAATTTAGGGCAAATAGCTAATTAGATATATATTTGTAGGCAAAACAGTTAGCTACAGAGATATTGCGAAAAGAGCTTCTTTCACCCCTTTTTCCAAGATGGCGATCCCACAAACTTGAAGTTAAGCTTTTATAAACCCCCCTATACATGTCCAAAAAATAAAATGGTATCCTCCAAATACCTGATTCTCTTTCTTATAAAGAGAAGAAAGTTGACATACTGGAGTGGTCATTTTCATACACTATAATCGGATGTCCAGACACTTCCACGGATGTGGAAAAGCAAAGATCCCGAATACATTTTTATGCCAATAGAAAATTCAAGGTAACGTGGAAATGACAAAACAATAGGCCTATTATAGATCTTAACTCATAGTCATACAAATATAATTGGGTGCTAAAATAAATATTTTTTTTTAATTTTCTGCATTTAGTTTGATTTAGTTACTTGCTTGACGATGGTTCATGACACTTGTATATTATGTCTAGTCAGTAATTGTATATATTATCTGTGGGTGGCGCAGAACAATCAACAATTTTGGGTTAAAAATTTGAAAGTTTTCTTATTATTTTTACTCGATCGCCGTAGAATTAACCTTAACCTGAAACCTTAACCTTGTGGATGCGTGGTACTCCATTTTATGGCGTAACCAAATCTATTCATGTTAGTAATGTCTTTTTTTAAATAATATGCTTTTTTCACATTAAGGTTATTTCTTAAAGTTATTACAGATTATCACTTAATTCGAGAATTTATTATTTATTTAATAATAAACATTTTCCAAAAGAGACTTTAGTGTTGTATTATATAACCGTATATTATATTCAATGGATACGGAAAGCCAGCGCAGCTTTGAGAGGGATATACCCTGGGAAAGATTTGAAAGATTTTCCACTCGATACTTTAAACCGAAATTTTCCTTCCCACTTGTAAAGCATACAGAAGTAAATTCATAATTATAATAAACGGTGTGTATGGTACTGGTAACGTCAATTCATAAACAATGAAAAAAAGGTTTTAGTTGATTGATTCTAATTAAATATTTACAAACAAATCGCTTAAATCATAGACAATTAACACAAAATGTTTATTGCCAAATACTCTTCATAGACAATAAAAGTGAACTTTTTTTTTAACAATACAGATGCTTTCATAGAAAATCGAATACACAAATACGTTATGGAAAATGTGTTGATTTCGATGCACGCTTCGGAAATATTTATGACATTTGATAGACTCCTTTGTGCGAGTTAACGTCTAGCTGTTGGTTTGTTTTGCTATAAAGGTGTTTGCTTTTTTAATATTGTATTTATTTACAGCATTAATTGAATCAATTATTGTTAATTTAATTAGAATCGTACTGTTCTAATCTTTCAGATACTCTCACTTACAAAAAAAATATCAATTAGTTAGGTTTTGTAAATACAAAAATAGTGATTTCATTTCAACAATTTATTGCTTGTATTTGGAGACACTCTTTCTTATTCTCAGGTTTCGAAGCAATGAATTATACAAAATCAAATCCAACAGAACATATATATTTAAACCGTGTGTGTGTGTGTTAGTATATTTAAAATGTTTAATAAATAACATTTAGTTTTTAGTTTTCTCGTGATAGTTTTTTTACATAATTTACTTTTTTTAACACAGTTCATTAACACATGTGACATTACACCTACTTAATTATTTGTCACAGCTTAAATACTCGTAAACATGGCAATCCTATTGGGATACATTTATCAATGCATTATATAGGGCATCATTTACCGTGTCGCTTGACTGACACAGAAATATCGAGTGCATGCACTCGTCTTCACACCAAACTGTGTCAATCAGCCAATAAGAAATTAATATGACGCGACTGTTAAATTATTTTGTTTTTAGCGACGACTCATCATACTCGGATGTGGCACGACTCAGAGAGCGTACTCAAGCAGTGGTGGGGCCAGCTGCTGAACCGCTCATACAAACCTCCCACTCACAGCCAAACAGCCGAAGGATGTCCAGTGACGCCGATATAAAACTAGCTGGAAATCTTAATACAAGGTATATTAAACTGTCCCGCTCTGTAGTATTTTTTTGTAATATATCTCGTTAGGTAGGACTTCACATGTTTATTGAGACATATAAGAAGCCGTTCGCATCAGTATTCTAAAGTTTTTAAAAGCGATAATGTAATTAAAAGGATTGTTAGCACTAATGAACGTTTTGAAAAATCTTGTTAAAATGGACGGAAGTTGGTATTGAATCAAATTCTCTAAATAATTAAACAATAAAATATTAGTTAGAGAAATGAAGTTGCAATCAACTTTTGACGTTAATAACTAAATATACCCATTACCTTTAATACAGAGAACATAATATTTTGATGGCGTTAGAAATAAAACGTGTAATTAATATATATGTATACAATGGAATATACAATAAAGGAATGTCAATCGAATTAATTCTCTACTCTATGCCCCGACGTGGGGCCATAGGACTCTAGTAGAGTAGTACTACTAGAGTCCTATGGCCCCACGTCGTCCCTACTACTAGTAGTAGTAATCGAATAAAACCATTAAAAAGACACCTTTCATAATTAACACTCAAATATCTCTTTACTATATATCATTATTATTTACTGTACCATCGGGTAAATAAAAAAAAATACTTCTAACCTAAACCAAAACCTATTGTGCCATTAAAAGGTATACTATATGGTCAAAGTAATGTGGAACTTGCAACATTTATTATTGAATCTTAACTGAATTTAAAAGTTTGAGAGAGACACACTTATAATGTAATAACATAGACCATTTTAATCCGTTTAAGGCGTCCATCGGCTATAATAGCTGCATTCAGGAGGCCGTCACAGGCTCTAGCATTATGTGCCGCGACACAACGTCGATTCCTGTCAGAGCTGTCGCCTCAATCGCGCAACTCAATGGCGTCAACACACGACCAACCACCGTCTGCTGCGGAAATATTGGGACAGTAAGATTTTATTTTATTTACATTTATTGAAATGAACACACTGTTTTCTAAAATAGCCTTAAACATAAACTAGATTTTCTTATTAATTAATATGTAATTAAAAATAATACAAAACACAAAGGACAAATGATTATAAAAGAGTTATATCAGAATTTTTATAAAAGGAATAAAATTTATTAATTAATATTGACAATTGACATTGCAGCATTTATGGCGCATTATATAAAAACCAATTAAAATCTGTAAAATTATCCGTCTGTTTCCATAGATAAAACGAAGCCTTTACGAATTTACTATTTTTAATTAACATTCGTTATCTGTCACATTTGTCCTTACATGATAATTGTTTTTAATCTGTGTTCTGTTTCGGAATAATATCCTCTTCTATTAGAATCGAAATTCAAATTTGCAATGGAATTTTGATTTGGAGCTCATTCATCTGACATTACTAAGATTTTTATTTAAAAAATAAACAGTTGCTAACCTAACCGAATGGACTAAGAACTTATTTTTGTGAGGTTTCACTAGGCTCTAATTCAATCCTTTTACACCCTTACGACATTTTTTTTATTTAGTAGATTGTTTCTAGGACACTAAAAAACAATCTACAAAATGATAACCGCGAATACAAGACTAACAAGACGTCTTAATGTTGAACAGAATGTACTCACTCCTTAACTTTTATCCTACTAGTTATCATAACAAGCAATATTTATAATAAATTGTTCTAGTGAAGCATTAAGCAAGGCTCTTTCCGCGCTCTATGCCAAGTTATTAGTTGTGCTCGGGCTAGCATTTCCTGTTACTGAAGTTATTGCAAATGGCGTCCCAGACGCCTACTATCAGGTAAGGATGCACCTTATTATATACTAAATCAGAGCATATTTACTGAAACATTTTTACACATAATTATGAATTCATTAGACATATATTTGGTCAATGTTAAAGTTAATAAGGCCAAGAAGGAATTAGTTCGTTAAATGAAATTACTTATAAATAGAGATTATTCTCGAAATATCGGACGAGTACCTTATTATTTTAAGCCTTATATAACAAGTGGAGATTATTTTGCGTTTGTTTCATTATTATCGATTCAATTATACGTTTTAAGATGATCGAACCAGTTCGGGGTTGCCATTAGCAATAAGTCACGAAGGACTATGTAAAACATGCTAATGCTAATATTTATTTTACAGGGATTCTATTTATATTTATATTTAGTGTCGTTACTCTTCGTGATATTCCAATATGTGAATCTGATGCGTCAGAAGGCGGTTACCATGATAATTCATGATCACGGTAGTATTTTTTTTTATATTAAACCAAAATTGTTAACGCTTATTGTTCTGTAGAACCTAGTAAATCTGAACAGCCACGTAAAGCTATAAGTTTGTGAGCTTTTGACTATGTACGCAATTGGGTCACAAAACGATAAATAATCAAAAGGTTACAGAAATCTGAAGTAAATACATATTATAGTGGTTGTGCCTGTAACAAAAAAAAATTATAAATATAAATGTGTTTGTAATAACACTTTGACAATTATAACATGTCTGTAAACTGTTTTTATTGTCAGTAAATAAAACTTCAAAAGTATTGTAACTATTTACAAAAATCTTAAGCGCAATTAGCCTTAATTTGCGTAACAAAATGCGACATTAAAAACACATCTCTTTTGCATAATTGCTTCAGCCAAGAATGCCATCTTACGTATCCAACTAACGTTTCGCTATTTGAATTGTCATTAAATTAAATGGTACTCACCACTACCGCTGACACACGTTTGAGTCTCATGTGAAGGCTATTAATTGACTAAGCTCATTGTAATGCAAGCAAAAGGTCGTTTGCTGAAAATTATACACAAAACTGAGCTTTCAACATAAAATACTAAATAATTTATTTTATTAGTTAATTTTATGTCCCCAAATGCTTAAAACAATAGTTATAAAATAATTAAATTATTCTCAGGAATGGAAAAAGATGAGAGGAATGGTAAAGCAACACCAAACGAGAAGGTCAAATCTAAAGAAGTGATAACACGCTATGGAAGCTTCTATTTACGATTAGGAGCTATTGGTTAGTATTTAACTAAATTTATATATTCTAATATATATAGTCTAATAAAATATTATATTAATTGACTATTTAGAACAAGATCTTCCGGTGCCCATCCTTTTCCCCTTCCCTCGACCCTCTCCCCTTTCCTTTAAAGGGCGGCAACGCACTCACGAGCTACCAGCCGCGTAAGTGTCTATGGGCGGCGGCTTCACCTTAATGGTGGGCCGCCTTCTCGTTTGCCCCCTCTTCTATAAAAAAAAAAAAGAGAGGTATTCTATAAAAGGCCGGCCATTCACTCACGAGCTCCCGAGTGGTTGTCTATGGGCGGCGACCACACCTATGGTGTGCCTCCTGCTCGATTGCCCCCTCTTCAATTAAAAAAAAACTAGATAATAAAGACTTTGTCTGAGGTTTTGTCATTTCAAATATCGTATAAGTATTATCGATATACCGCAGACCGTATCTCCGTAATCTCTTACTTAAGAGGGTACAAGCTGTCTTGAAAGGCCGCTAACGCACTGACAAGCCTCCAGGCAGTGTCATCTGCTCCTTCCCTTATTCAGTGTTATCCTTGTGTTAGTCCTATAGTTTAATCTAATAAATCTTTAATATAATAAAATAATGAAACTTAAAAAATGCCTTCATGAAGTAGCGAGGAATTTTGGTTAAATGAATATTGTTTCCAGCATTCGGTATTGGATCGATGGTGTACAGTGGTCTGGAACTCGGCGAATACTTCGAGATGACCCACCGCTGCAGGTCTTTTCTCTCCGCATTAATACCAGCACTGCGCATGGCGTTAACGCTCGCCCAGATGCAGTTCATATTCTTCACGAACAGGGACATAGAATCTGGCAGTAATAAATTCATACAACGGTTCGGCTTTATGCATATGATTGCCGCGAACCTTTGCGAATGGTTGTATGTACTGGTTGCTGAGACGAAGCACGAGATACATCACCTAGAAGGCTCTATACCAATAACTAATATAGAAAATGTAACGGACGTGCCATGCCGGAGATCTAATATTATGGGTGCGTTGGTACAAAACGCCTCCCCATTTCTATTTCCGTGCACAATTGAATATTCCCTCATTTGCGCTGTTATTTTATATGAAATGTGGAAAGAGGTGATTGCTTTTGCTATATTTGTATTTATATAAAGATTAATTTATAGTGTAATTTAAAAAAAACACACACAACACTAAAAAAAAAACAAAAATGTTGGTTCTTGTGGCGGGGTACCCATAATTCTGGCATTTCCTCGCTGTATCGCGATGCTTAGATTTAGAGCGAGAAAAGTACCAGCTCTTGGATAACCGGTACTGACTACCAGGTGCCTGTGCACTTGTACCTCAAGATCCAAAAGTCATAATAATAGTTACCTTTGTAATTCTGTTCTATAGATAAACATAGTCTCGAAAGGCAGCATCTATAAAACTGGTGAAAAATATAATGAATAATTTTTATATTTTTTTCCACTAGAACCAAACGTTTTGAATTTATTTTATATTGTAGTTCAATTTGTTTTTTTTTTCAGTTGTGAATATTCAATTATTATTTATAGTAATATTAATTATTATTTGTTTTAATAGTTACATTATAACTATTTCGTTTCGCCAATTCTATAATTTATTATTTAAGAACATGTTTAGTTGACTGTTTGTACCAATAAATAAATCACTTTATACATAATAATATTGAATAATAAAATACTCATTCAAGTGAATTAAATGAATGAAATAAACTTTGTCACATAGAAACTTTTTATAAATATAAACATTCAACAAGTATAGAGTAGCGTAACTAGAACGAACGAACTGAACTAAAACGAACGATTGTCATTGACTGATTGAACGATGATACGATCATTTAATCTAATAAACAAAATATTAAATATCGATTGTTTTAAGGTGAAGAGCACGCCGGAAGATTTCGAAAAGAAAAGCAATTACGGAAAGAAGTCGCGAAACAATTCCGTTACACCCGAGAAAATATTACAACAGTTTGGTAATTATCAAAAATTTTAATATTATCTGCATTCTTTAAGATTTAACAACATTTCATATCATATATATATATATACATCATATTCATCAACATGTCATATTTAAATGGTACAACTGGGTACAAATGGTACAAATTAAAAAAAAACTATTGATAAACTTAATTTGGCGCCTGGTCAGTGATTACCGGTGATCCAAAAGCTGGTGCTTTTCTTGCTCAGCGTAAGCATCGCGATACAGCGAGGGAATGCCAGCTTTATGGGTACTCTGCCACAAGGACCAAACTATTTAAATTTGTGTTTTGTTTTATTTTAAGTTACTTATATTAGTTAGGTTAATATTAAGATTTGATAATAATAAAATATCTAATATGCCTTGATGAATGATATGCCTGATTCTCGCCTTAGTAATGTTCATAAATCGTTTGTAGGTGAGCATACGTTTTTATAACTAAGTCCCATCACTTATTGACCCAAATTGACTTCCGACAGTTCAATTCTTTAGTAGCACAATTTCGTATTAATTGTTTATTTTAAAAGTACAGCTATCGAGTTTCTTGCCGGTTCTTCTCGGTAGATGACTGCCTTCCGAACCGGTGGTAGTGTAAAAATTGACGATTCAAAAGTGTTTTTTTTTTAAAGACCTACTTGAATAAAGATATTTTGAGTTTGAGTTTTGAATACTTACTAATTATTAAATAAACACAAAATATTATACTTGATAAACTTATTTTGTCTCAAAACTCTTCGCGCTGGCTTCACAATAGCCTGTATCATGTAACAATGACGTACGCGAAAAAATGAAAGAAAAATGTTTTTTTGAAATTCTATTTATTATTATAAGAATACGTCAAAATACAAAAAAAAATCTTATTCAATTAGGATTGTTTTGATGTTTTGAATGTCACTAAAACTAAGTTTATACGGGTTCACTGCGCGCCCTCAAGAAACTCAGTGGGGTTGTTAGTAACCGGTGGTTATTACAATTCTCTTTACAGTGGTTAACATCAATTTACAAAATTGCAAAGCACATTAAAGCAGTATCCGTGATATATTTATTTATTTACACTTTATTGCACTTAAACACTAGAATCAAATGACGTTAATAGATGTTAGTACATATTAAAGCAACTGACCGCCTTATCGCTAATAAGCGATCTCTTCCAGATAACCCACACAATAAAAGATTACTAAAAATACAATTAGACTGGTGCAAAGGTGCAAAAAAAATCATCATAGTAAGGTTTTTTCAGCCACCATCCAATGGTGTCTAGATTAATAGTCATACATTTAAAGTAACATAAGAGGAGAGACTATCAAGCATTCATACCTTTCCCTTAAAGGCCGCTTTAAAAGCCGCCCATGGGCGGCAGTTACCACTTCACTCAAATCACCAAATATTTCATAAAAAAGATAATCCATAAAATATGTTAGGGTCATTTTGTAGTTACATAAATTAAAGCTAATGGTAAAAAAGCTCAATTACTGTACATTTTTAGCTGGTATGCTCGGTGTGAGTTCCCCACACGGCAGCAGGAATGCCCTCCATCATTTCTCAGTAGACTGTTCTCACGCTCATAGAGGACTCTTCGCTGGTGTACTTGTGATAGTACTAACGATCATATCTTTGATCATGTTCTTTGTTCTGGCGCATAACAGTGATACTGTTAACGTAAGTAATTAATAAAGTTATAGAAAATATTTTTATTGGTTCTTGAATTGGACTCATAGCTCGTGTTTCTTGCTCGTGATACTTCGTTCCGTATACTAGTTTTTAATAAAAGTAGTATTTAAAAGTTTACAAAAACATTTCTTACAGGACGCCATTTTTGAAGTTAACATTTGCGAGTTGATTCTCTATACATTATCAATTATGGCGACAGTCATCGCTCTTAAACAAATGAGAGCTCTACCGTACAAACGAAAATGTCAAGGTATATATTATGTTATATATATATTATAAATCAGAATGTGTGTGGTGGAAATGGGACACCAACACTTTCTTTCTTTCGAGTTTCTTACCGGTTCTTCTAGTTCGCTCAGCGTCCTTGATTTGAGAACTGGGCAGTGTTTTTTTTGACGATTCATAAGTATAAGACAGTTAACTTCACATAGTGAATAAAGATATTTTTTATTTTTATATGATTTTGTCTAGGGTTTTAGGTATAAGATAGACAATTATATATTCTAATTATATATAGATGATTAGAATGTAAATAAGTAAAGGCTTATTGGAGGTTTCTCGACATTTATATTAGCGAGATTCCTTCCATTTTCACTTATATATATAAGTAAAAATAAAAACTAACATAGCTCAATTGTTAAGTTAACTCTCTATACATATCTGGGTTTTATCACTTAGTGGAGATAAACACGACCACAACACAAGACATAGAGAAAAAATTGATGTCCTGTTTCTCGCCTTAGTAAAGTTCATAAATCGTTTGTAGGTATGAGCAGACGTTTTTATAAAAAAGTCCCAGCATGTATAACCAAATTAACTTCTAACAAATTAAAAACGCGCGTAAAGGGTATTTTGGTTGAAAAGGCATACTATACCGTAAACAAATATTTTTAGGACAAAGATCCCTTTAATGTGTCGGCAATTGGCTCAGCATCGGGACAGTTCCATTCTTGAGTAGCCTTACAATGCTTTGTTATTTTAATTGTCAGTAGCACAATTTTGTATTAATTGTTTATTTTAAAAGAGCAGCTATCGTGTTTCTTGCCGGTTCTTCTCGGTAGATGACTCTGAACCGGTGGTAGTGTAAAAATTGACGATTGAAAAGTGTCTTTATAAAGACCTACTTGAAAAAAGATAGTTTGAGTTTGAGTTTTACTTTTTCCAAATGGAAACACCCTATAAACACTTGTCTTCTTGAGAACTTGCGAACAAAGAATATTATATCGTATCAAACATATCTCCTTCTATTACAGTTATGTTATTTGTTTCAGCTGTCCTTGGCTTAGATACATCCCTTTTAATTTTGGCCCAGTCGGGAATGTTTGTCTACTGCATGTTCAGTTTGATTGGATGTCACCACACTTTGGACAAAGCAAACAGTTCTGGACTTACTGGATTCTTCTCGGAGTTTCTTTCTTTAAATCAGGTAAAAAAGCATACAAATAAATCATTACATATAACTTAATTCACAATGAATTTCTATAAGCTAGTAGCTTTTGGCTGTGATTGGTCCGCGTGGTTTAAATACAAAAGGAATTTTAAAAATGTAGCCTACATCCTTTTTTTAGTTTATCTTTCACATTTTGCATTTATAATATTAGTTTCTCTCATTGTTTTGTACTAGATATAACCTGGGGTTAGAATGAATGCCCAGTCATCCTCTAGAACACTTGAGTTGTTACTTCTTCTATTACGAAAGCTTTAAGGGATCACAAAACGTCCATCTAACACGACCATTGACCGATTGAAATTTACAGACAATTCTACAATCCTTATTCATAATCGACGCGTGGTGGCGCCGAAGCAATACCTCCGAACAACGGAGGGACAAGCCTGGGAGGCAGCTGGTGACATTCCTCCTGGTAGCAAACATGGCCATGTGGGCTATTAACACATTGGAAAAGGTATTTGTGGTGTATCTCTTTGGTGGGAGTCTCTATAGTGTGGTCAAGAACGTCCATCCGCCCTTGACATTTTATATGATAATAATTACTTACAGCACTTTCAAAGCTAGGTTAAATCAAAAAAAAATCAAACATGTATTATCTGGTATGAAATATATTGTATTAATTGAGCAGAATGCAGGGCTGTATATTATTTGTAAAAAAAAACAAATCTGGCTCTGTTCAATTGTCAGATGTCAAATGTCAGCTGTCATTAACAATGACACATGCGTGACACTACAAAACTGTCACTGCCAAGTGAACTCTTTTCAGAATCGCGCTGAGTTCAGACCAGCTCACCTAGACTTCTACGGACCATGGGCATGGACGATCATCACCCACGTCTCAATGCCGCTAGCAATCTTCTACAGGTTCCACTCAACAATATGCCTCTTCGAGATATGGAAGAATAGTTTCAAGAACAAACCCCTATTTTTAAACGTATGAATATTAGTTATAAATAAATTTTCATATGATTTTACATTTGTCTCTCACTGTATTGTTATCGGTGATTTTACATAAATTTCACAGTCGTATGATAAAAGGTAGTTTCCTTTTAGCTTTATATCGCTTCGTTAAGCATGGTAATTGTTTACAAATGGAATAATATTTTGTAAATTTCTTTGCTACATTTTACGCCTAAATTCATTCTGAGAAAAACCCGAAGGAACCTTCACAGTCGTTATCCGTGTGTGTTTAATTAAAATATTTATGAAAGGCCAATCAAAACTAATACGTTTTTATGATATTGATTATTCATAATAATCGTTATTCTGGTGAAACTTCTGCTCGTAAGTTTTTCTACCGAGCAATACAAAAATTCATATTTTGTTTTAACACTCAAATTCAAAATAAGTTTATTCAAGTTTAACATAAGTAGTTGCAGAAGGCTGGTCGTGATAAATTTATTAACACTCTCTTGACCTTCAATACGATAATATACAAACCAAATCAAAATCATCTATTCATAATAAACGTCCTTACAGTTATGAATCGTAAAAGAGTTAACAATTTACTGCCAGTTCCCAAATCTAGGCAAGAACTGGCAAGAAGCTTCCGTCATTACGTCGTCAAATTGTATATACGTAACTGTTAAACGTGACGAACATAAAATGTCTCACATTTGAGGGAGAGTTAGCAGAATTACTGTTTTCATTAAATTATCGTAACCATGGCAACAAACTCAACCACTTTAGTATCAGATACCTATACGCATATCATTCCAAAAAAAAAATCAACCAAGCCGTGTTTCTTGCCTGCTTCTTCTCAGCTTGGTCGCGTACGAACAGGCGTAGAATCACTTAAATTAAAGACGATTCAAAATGTACGTAATGAATAAAGATATTTTGACTTTGACTATATAGAGCTTACACCAATATGTAAATTATTGAACATATTGGTTTTTATTATGAGAGTAAACTAAAAGAAACAGCTTCAAAGTCAACTTTTCTATAAAAAAAACAACCGATTAACCGATCTATCATTACAATTGCTTTGACAACACAATTTGAACAATGCCTGTAACGATTATTTCGTTATTTCGGAAAGGTCTACATAATTTCCATTTGATTTTAAAACTTATTAATGACGAGATAAAACAGCTTTGCAGTAGAAATGCACTATTGTTCTGCAACTTAAAAACAGTTAACCATCACAATACTGTTTCAAACAGTTAAGCCTCGTTCGTAAGAATTTTGTTCTAGAATACGGGCCATAAATTCACTAACATATAACTTTGCTATATTTCTTCTGTTTTTGCTCATTTATATTAAATCGTACCACTCCTTTAAAGGCCATCAACGTACTCACGAGCTCCCAGCCACGTGCGTGTCTCTCCGGCGACTTCACCTTTATGGTGTGCCTCCTCCTCGTTTGTTTCATAAAAAAAAAATTTAGCTTAAGGTAACAAAAAGCTTAGAAAGCCCTCTGGCAATAAAAATGCCTGCTCATTGTTACATTGATTTTATAAAATCTGTTAACGTTTATCAGAAATGCATTCATCATATCTTAGCTGATCATCGTAGTTCTTATTATATTGAAGAATATTTTAACGTGTAAATAAAATGATGATTGTTACAGAAATTCTTTGGTATGTATTAAAAAAATTAAATTAACAAAAATTTAATCTCCAGTAAAAAAGCGTAGAGCGGATTTCAAAAAGAGACCATCTTTGGCGCTGTTTTAAATGGCCAAATTACGATATGTTGCTAACTTACTCATTTATAAAATAAAAATTAAGCTGATACATAAATCTAATTTTAATAATTAAGCTGCCTGAAATTTGTTATGAAATCCAGTAGGGAAACCCTTTTCCAGCTACGAGCACTATCAGTATTTGCACCATCCCCAACACCAAATAACAACCACATTAGAGAGGAGGATTCTCCACAGTAGGTACGTATAATAACTTGGAACTCAAGCTCGAAACTTTTTTATCTGTGACAAATATATGGGCGATGTAAAATAAATTTCTCTTAACTATATTTTTAATCTTTTTAATAAATTGTTCTCTTTCTATCTAACCTTAACTGAAAGTCATATACAGTGTAATTACGACACGGAAGTGACTGCATTTTAAGGCGTTATAGAAAGTAGTTGTTACATGGAGAGAAATCAGAATTAGAATACAAGCTAAACCAACTAAGTGCTCTGATAAATTGTTCGGACTAATTAACCTGCAGCTGAATTCCATCACCGGACGTCAAGGAAGAATACGAAATTCCATCCGTACCGCCTTGACGTCTGGCGGTCCACAACTATGCGATTTTCAAGGCAATTTCTGCAGCGCACCACCTCTTTGTGGAACCAACTGCCAGCGCTGGTATTCCCGAACTGCTACGACTTGGACTTGGACCTTCAAAAAAATAGCGTTCCTCTTCCAAAGGTCGGCAACTCACTTGTAAGCCTCCTAGCGTTGCAGGTGTGTGTGGGCGGCGGTTATCACATCACACGAAGTGACCCGCCTGCTCGTTTGCCTACAAAACAAAGCCAATTTCGAAGCTTAGAAAGTTTGTCGGCGAATCGAGTGTCGTTACATGGAGTTTAAAATGTATTAGGATACCTAATTTTAGCATCGGCCGTCATAATTAAAAAAATATAGACTTGACCGGTTAAATATATCTAGACGCGTGTTTGAAAACGCAGACAGATTTTATTTTTCTTATCAATTAATGGTCGATCGAGTCCAAGGATAGCTTAGAGACATCTAATTAATCGCACAGCACAAGATGAGGTGGGGAATGAAGGGGGGGGGGGCGCATGGCTCGTTAGGAGGACTGTCTGAATGTGACACCGCTCGCGCTAATTATGTTTTAGCTTCTTATTTTATATGGACATTCATTAGATTTCAATTTATAATTTTACATACTATTTTATAACTAATACTGAGTTAATAACTAAATAAGCTTACAGTAGAGAGTCAACCACGCTGAGCATCCGAGCCTACCCTCTTCCTTAAAGGCCGGCGCTTATAAGCCTCCTTGCGTTGCCTCTATAGTCGGCGGTTATGACTTAGGTAAGTGACCTGCTCGTTTGACTCCTGTTTAAAAAATGCGCGAATAGGCGTTGAGTCAATTAGGTTTAAGACGATTCAAATGGTTCCTACTGAATGAAAAGATTTGACTTTAACAGATTCGCTTCGTTTATAGTCTGTTGAAATGTAATTGTAATAAGGACTCGAATATAAAAGGATACATCGTGTAGAGAAAATGTAAATGTCTCTTGTTGACCACTTCACACCCCGGTAGCCTTACAAATTATCATCAACTAATAAGCACATACGAGTATGTGATTGTAAACATGACGCGCACAGTAAACTGTTCACATTACATGTGACCGCACCTTTTGTCACTATATCTCAATTCATAACAAAAAATCAATAGATAATAGATATAACTGTGACGTAGATCTATGGCTAAGAAACGGGATAATTTAAATCGCAGTCTGAGTAAAGAATGCCGGGAGAGAGCTGAACTGGTTGCCGTGCCTGAAGATGAAAGGTGAGTCGCTTCATTAAAACGCTGTTGGCGTTGTTTTAAATCTTCCTATGTAATTAATATGTTGTTTAGTTTGTTCGTTGTTTTGTACCTGCAAATTTATGGACCTATCCCCGAGTCCTGTTATATTAAATAAAAAACTATTTAAGCGTTACAAAAGGATGTATAGAGAATAGTGGCCATTGAGTTTTGGGCATCTTTTCAGACCGGTCCAGTTTAGAAGCATCGTAGCCTATAAGAATATTAAACGATGTACTGTTCAGTTAGATACTTCATATCAAATTGGGCTCCTCAGGCACATTCCCGACGAATACATGTTATTGATGTGATGTGACATTGATACAAACAAAATTAATAGCATTTTACTCAAAGTAAATTCGATTTTAACTCTTTATATATGAATATTGAAATGTGAGTCACAATTTAACTCTAAGCGATGATGAATGTTAATGAAATTTATGACGTCAACTTGATTCCAAAACTAGCACAGACTATTAATGCGAAATAAGGTTATGTTTTATCTGTATGCATTTATAACAGATTATATAATGTTTGTCGTAAAATATTTGTTTTATAAATTTATATTTGTACACAACAATAAGGTTTATTTAAATATGTTTATTGTATAGTTTATTCAATTAAGATTAAGCGGAACAACTCTTGAACGTCACTAAAACTAAGTTTACATGGGTTCACTGCGCGCTCTCAGCTGAGTGGTTTAGTCATTCTTTGGTGTTCGTTTTTATAATTATCTTACTACAGTGAATAAAATCAATTAGCTTTTACTAATTTGGACCAGAACAATTCATTTTTAAGATGCAGTATATTTAAAAATATCAGATTCAGTTTGGGTAAATGCTCTTCCAGACACATCTCTGGAATATGTATACATTTTTTACAGAGACACACCGCATTTCCTGCCCCGTCTCAGCATTGTTATGCCCAGGAGTAGTAGTTCCAGCATTGAACAGATTCCGGCAGAAACCAGTAAACCGCGCTTGTCACATGGAGAGTAAGCCTACTTAAGATAATATTAAATTAGTCCCTTGAAACACGTAATTTCTTTAAAAAAAACCCTCGCCTTTCTTCAATTAGATCAAATCTTACCTTTTTTTTCCAAGCTTTGTAAATTGTTAATAATACTCAAAAAACTTAAATTGTCCCGTTGGTTAAAAAAGTTGCTCACTCCTTCTCTCATAGATCACTTATTTACGCTGTGTAAAGAAACAGACTCTCAACAAAAAAGAGATGGAAAGAAACAATGAATACAAAAAATAAAATTATACTAGTTAATACCCTCAGTGAGTAAACTCACCGTAAACATGGGCTAGGCTTGTAACCTGTATATTCATTTCAGTTTAGGCACAGGTTTTCGTGACCAGGCTTGACTAAACAATCTAACTATTTTTTTAATAGGATTTCAATGTTTTATTCCACACATTCTTATGTAATTCTATATCTATTTATTTATTCACATTTTATTCTAAAAAACCAGTAGAAGTAAATAATATTTATATATGTTAGTACATATAAAAGCAACGGGCGGCATTATCGCTTATAAGCGATCTCTTTCAGTCAACCCATATATTGACAGTTAACTTATTTAAGGTTCATGTTGGGTATTTAATTTTATGATATAAGAAACGAGCGATAAGGCCGCGAGTCGCTTTCCAATTTAATATTTTACTTATGTATGTCAATAAATAATTACACAATTAGTGAAGTAGTTAAATAATATCCCATAGCAGGTGAAAAATACTTGACCACAATCGTATTTTAAACTTTTTAATTGAAATCAGAAGTTATTACAGCAAAGCACAATTATAAAAATGTTCAAAGCTGGCAAAATGTTTGCATTGCAAACAATTAATCTAAAACGCATTCTAATTAAGTGTATAATTTGCCACATTTCACTAATTAGCCCAATATATCATCCGCAGCGAATCAATGACCCTGGTGCTCTCCGCATTTTATGCTAAACTATTGATTGTCATGGGCTTAGCACTGCCTGTTACCAGCACGATACAAAATGAACTCTACGCCAACATTTCGTCAGATGTAAGTACCAATCTGTTAACGACATTTTTTGACAGCTGTCATCGCGTACCAGTTATGGTCTCGGAATGTCAAAGTCAAGTATCGTCTTTAGTGTTAATAACTCTATGCCCGTTTTTACGCGATCGAGATTGAGTGGAAGCAAGAAACTCGACATTTTTATGATAACTCATGAAACTCCATTTTTTTAGATATTCACAATGTACTTATACATAACAAGTATGCTCTTCCTTGCGTACACTTTTTACCACCTCCGAGTTGCCAAAAGAAGAAGAGAAGGTACACACTTATATTATTAACTATAAATGTATTAAATTAACAGATGCTTATAGAATTTTGCTAAAATAAACAATATTTTTCAACATATATGTATTTCTGTGCCGATTTATTGACAAGCTCTCATAATGAAGATGCTTTACTCCTTTTTTTATATATTTCAGATAATGTGTTACGTATACGTTACGGAAGCTTTTACCTACACATGGGTGTGGCGGGGTTTAGCGTGGGGTCCATAATTTATTCGTGCTTACAATTCGGCGAGTACTTTGATCTTTCAGGCGATTGTCAACTGATAATTGTCGCTTTAAAACCGGCTTTACGCATACTGTTCATGGTCGCACAGACTATATTTATTTTTTCATATACAGATGTAAGTATTTTATCTACAACCCATACAATAACATATCAATAAAAAAACAGAAACAGAGTCAAGGTCATGTAGCGTGTTTGACTTTATCATCATTCGATTTATTATGTATAGCTTTAGTTTAGTATCGACAAATATACCTCTTCAGGTTTAATGGAGTTGGAAATTAATATAAAATCATGTTTAACTGCACAATTATTTATAAGAAGCGAATATTATATGCATTTCCAATACGATCCGACATCTGCGGTGCATATTAGTTGTCTGTGGTATATGTCACTTGTGTCAAACATATTTTTTGTATTCACCTGTGTTGAATGTTTTTTTTTTAGATATTAGACCCAATGCGCGGAGTTGTTTTAGATCGATTCGGTTTGATGCATTTAATAGCGACAAACGTATGCGAATGGCTAAACGTGGTTATACAAGAGACAAGAGACGACATTGTTGCCATCGCTTATAACAAACCGGACTTTTTGCGATATACGAATATTTCGAATGTGGCAACATTTAATGGGAGAAATATAAGTAACCCATGGAAGTGCAATGTATCTGATATGATAATACCACTCATACGGTCAATGAATCCGTATTTAAGACCTTGTGGTGTTGAGTACAGCCTGCTGTGTTCCATTATCATCATGGTTATATGGAATGATATATGTACGGTGCCAGGATCGGTAAGAGAAATTATTCAATAACATAAAACGTTATTTATTTATTTACACTTTATTGCACTTGAACGGTAGAATTAGATGACATTAATAGTTGTAAGTACATATAAGAGCAACAGGCGGCCTTATCGCTAATAAGCGATCTCGTTCAGAACCCAACTTAATTCGTGTAGGTCACTTATGAAAGTCAAAAATTCAAAGGATACATACATTTGCCAATTCTCAAATAAAGGGCGTACAGCGAGTGAGAACTGGCAAGAAGCCCTCCGAAGTTGCCAAGTTTGTTCTACAGAACGGTTGTGAGGTGACATGACACCTTGCATATTACACCTATATATTTAAAATGATCTGTCTGTCTGTCATCTGTCAGGCAAGCTTAGAATTTAAAACCCTTTATAATTTTGTTTTAGAATAATATATATACTAGCTGATCCCGATAATCGTTGTTTTGGCAAAAAAATAAAAAATTTAAAAATGTCTCTAAAAGATGTTGGCCGATTCTCAGACCTACTCAATATGTTCAGAAAATTTCAGGAGAATCGGTCAACCCGTTTCAGAGGAGTAAGGGAACGAAAACTGTGACACGAGAATTTTATATATTAGAAAATAATGTATGACCCTAATGTCAGGTTGGATGTCTGTATTTCTTTGTAAAGCAATAAAATGATTAGCAATAAAACAATTATTTTTTCGTCAGGAATCGAACCCGTGTCCATTGTGACCAAAATTATAGCTTATTATGTAAACATCAACCAAAGACAATATTACTTTATAATTTCTAGAAGCCCATTAAAGTATTGAACAGCATCATCGGAGAGAACAGGTGCTGTGGTCGTGTCAAATCGAATTTACATTTCTCTGTGGACTGCGGCAGCGCTCATAAAGGACTGTTTATGGGTGTGGCAATACTTGCCGGGACCATTGTTAGTCTGATGCTGTTCAATGGACTCTTCCATAAGGAGGAACACGTTGAACTCGCCTTGTTACAGGTATTTTGCAGTTTTGTGTTTTTAATGTAATACAGAATTATATTATATGTATATCTTGAATTATTTATTCTGACATATACGACGATGTTGTATGAAATGTTTATTTAAAAAAAACAGCCTCTCCTCGGTAGATAACTGCCTACCGAACGGATTGTAGTGTTAATGACGATGCAAAATTGTCCATAGAGAGATATTTTGAGTTTGAGTTTGATGAGTTACACCTTGTTGGGTCAGGAAAGTGAAGATTTTGCCCTTACTTAGTCCTAAGTCGCGACTTATTGTTTAATGACACTAGCATGTTGCATTAACCACAGACTACAAATAAACGTATATAAAACCTTTTCAGATCAACATTTGGGAGACAATTTTATTTGTAATTATGACGCTATCGTCCGTAGCGTGTCTTTATAGAATGCGCTCATTGGCTTTACGGAAAATCAACACCGCGCTACCGCTAGAGCACGCCATGCTGCTCGTCACACAATGCGGTGTTTATTTATATTATTTATTTCAAATTATTGGCGCGTCATTTCATTTGCATCAGTACCCTGAAGAAAGGAGGGCGACTAGGTAAGATTGAATTAAAACAACCCTTTTAAATAACAAGGGGTTCGCATCGACAATTTTGAAGAGCTAGATCTTCAAAATTGTCGATGCCTTCTATACCTTAATTTGGTTATAATAATATTTATTTATTTATTAAGTGACTAAGACCCAAGTGTTAGTAGATACAATTACAAAAAAAAAACTATGTTAGTGGTTTGCTTATTTAACACATATCTCTATTAATTACATCCCATGCGACCCGACACAACAGTGTCTCATGTACACACAGTCAGATCTATCTACTATCACGTTCAGGACACTGTTGGAGATGCTCCGCACCCTGCCCACCAGAGACGAACTCCTTTTTCGTAAGGGTCCGCTAACATCCCCGATGCGCGATTTATAACCTAAAACCATATAAACCTAAAAAGTTTAAAAGCGACGAAGTCGCCTTATTAGATTAGCTTTGCAATTGGATTATTTATTTTATTGTGCAGGCGTACATTATACTTAATTCCTGACAGGATAATATCACCACTATGTGCAATCATACAAAGCTCATGCCAGACCCTCTTAATATTGGACGGATGGTCTCGACGGTGTACAAACTACAAAAAGAGACTTGGAAGACAATTGGTGACATTCCTTTTAATGGGAAACTTTGCGTTATGGCTTCTTAATCGTGTCAAAAACGCAAGAGCCGAGTTTCATCCTTTACAGGTACTTTTTTGTGGGATACTAAAATTTTATTTTATTTCTTAAACCCATACAGCATATCAAAAAAGTTTACACAATAAAGAATATATTAAAAACAAAGCGAAAATAAGGTTAAAATATAGAAACGGAAATTAAATTTAAGATCAGAAACAACAATAATAAAAATATATATATACATATGAACAAGTGGAGAATATGAGTGTGTGCAATGATGTTGCTGTGTGAGTGAGTGTGCGAGGTTGAATCTTAGTTTTCAATTTTCAAATATGCGACATACTTAGACCTCGTAGAATCAAATACCGTGAAATGGGGTGAATAGAAATGCGGGGGGAACAGAAAAATAGCATATCATTCATATTCTGATAATCACTTAGTAGATTAATAAACTAACTAACTACCTACTAAGTACTTTGTTTAGTAATAGTAAATTAACTTAATGTCTTTACATTCGGCTTTATTAACTTACAACATAAGATATTTTATTTTTTTATTATTTATGCTTCAATGTCGAAACTCATTTTACGGTAATTCAATATTTTTGTTACAAGTAAATTATTGTTTTGACACTTCATATGTAGTGAGAAATAAAATATGTATTCGTTTCCAAACATTATTCTATCATACACTTATATGGTATGGTATGTGGTAGAATATAAAAAATATAGTTTGAATCAGTTTACATTGAAAATATATTGAATCACGTTATTGTCTTTCAGATGCAATTTTATGGAGTTTGGGCTTGGACTCTCATCACCCATGTATCGGTGCCACTCTTAGTCTGCTACCGATTTCAGGCAACTGTGTGTTTCTATGAAATATGGAAGAATTCGTATAAGAGAGGAAAAAATACCCCATTAGATAATAAAATAAAAACTGATGATATTGAATTAAAAAACCACGTAGCCTAAGCCTGTTTTATTTAAACATAAGCAAATACTATTTATATATAGCTGCACATAGGAGTTAATACTTGTTAGGAGTGAAGAAGGAGTGGTGGGATGGAATTTCATGAATATTATCCTAGTTTAATTTTAATTATACTAAAAATTCAACAGAAAATATTAAATATTACTGGATTGATTATTATTCGTAGTTATCATTTTTTTAAACGTAGCGACATCTACTTGGATGTTTTTTAACTTATCAATTTATAATTTAAAATTTCGATGTCACAATATTGTTTTTATGAAATAGTCAATGTCACTGTCATACTTTGACATCCAAATACCGTACCGCATCAACAATTAACATTCTCAAACAAATTACAAAAATTGTAGTTTCCATTCTTATTTTAACAGTTTTTGATAAATAATAAGGTATATCGAAAATTTCATGGCTTCCGCAATGGATGTCGATGATGAAGAAGTCGAAATGGCATCGTCCAGTAGTAGTAAGGGCGATAAAAAAAGGTTCGAAGTGAAAAAGGTAAATTATCGCTAAATCATCTTCGTTTTCCTGGAATTCATGCGTGTGAAATTAATCAATTTTAAATGGATGATATTTTTTAAGAAATAAATACATAAAATTTCATTTTTCAGTGGAATGCCGTTGCCCTTTGGGCTTGGGGTATGTATTTTTATTTTTATAAACAATCATAACCTAACATTAAACAAAGAAACTTTAATATGAATGTCAATTTTCTAAACAAATTAATATATTTTTGTTCTTACGGCAATGTATAATATTTATTTTTATTATTTTAGATATTGTGGTAGATAACTGTGCTATTTGCCGTAACCATATAATGGATCTCTGTATAGAGTGTCAAGCAAACCAAGCATCTGCCACAAGCGAGGAATGCACTGTTGCTTGGGGAGTGTGCAATGTAAGCAAATTTTAACTTTTATCACTTAATTTGTATTACTGCAACTAATTTTATATTTATTTTCATTTCAGCATGCCTTCCACTTTCACTGCATTTCTCGTTGGTTGAAAACCAGACAAGTGTGTCCATTGGACAACAGAGAATGGGAGTTCCAAAAGTAAGTGACCTGTATACAAAAATAAAAAAAAAACATGCAGGCCACACCACATACATATATACATCTTATATAATGTATTTAGATGTTGTGATTAACTAAAAAAAAATTGTTTGTGTAAAACATTAAGCTATTATATGTTAGCAAGAAATTCTAAACTTTCAATTCCAATCTAATAATGTCTAATTCATTATATATTGTTTATAACTTAAGTTTTCCAGAGACTAATTGTAAATTTTCCATTTCCAGGTACGGCCATTGAAGCACAACACTTATCCAAAACCCACGTCTCATCCCTTTCAATATGTTTTAAGACTTTAATAAATTAACTTCGAGTATAAAAAAGGTCATTTTCTGTGCTTAATTGTATCAAATGTTGGTGAATAAAAAAAAATAGTAAATCCGCCTGATACATAATGTTTATTTTAAAGTACATAACTCTGTACACACCCCACAGTCATCTATATAAGTTCAGCATGCACAAAACAATATTTACCAGGTTAAAGCCTACCTTAATTACATAGACCTGCGCCAATGTCTAAAACAACACTTTTATTGATGATAATCACAGTTAAGGCAGTAAACACTTAATACTATAATTGCCACAAAATCCAAAATAACTGATTACACAGATTTGAGGCATTTAATTACACAAGTCATGTCCAATAACAAATTGTAGAACAGAATTGTCCATTACCAAGTTGTCTATTCAAATGTAGATTCCTCGACATTAATATTATTACTATTCCTTTTTGGAATATCACATAACTAGTTCCATTAAAGTTATCGCTATTTTATACATTTATACATTTTTAACGTTCAATGTAAATGATGTGCCTTATAAAACAGACGAACTGACACAATCTTTACAAAAAGCCTGGTTTCAAAGTGCATCATACCAAATCGAATAAAATAAATAGATATTTAACACAACATCTCAGTTATACATATATAATAAATCAAGAGACAGGCTCGCAAGTTCCTTAATAATAAAATACATCGTTTGATTTATTTAAAATGTTTTTTTTTCTTCGATAAGCTATGCTGCACATCATTTACTAATATTAAGATGATATTACATTTTTCTACTTACTTAGTACTAAAATGTGTAGCCCAGTATCGTGAATTTATACATTGATGTTATCAAGATTTGTTCCTTGATGATAGCATATCTCCAGCAAAGGTAAAAAAGAACCTGAACATTTTATCTCTTAAGATAATACTGTATGGATAATTCCTAGTTGTCGAAACAATGAAGCCAACCAACTAGAATCTAACTAAAATGTAAGCATTTGCTGCATAGCATAAATAAAATGTATTAATACACCATATAATACAAAAAATTTCAATTTACAATTCAAACTCTAAACTACACGATAGATTTAATTTGATCAATTTTAAGTGTTAAGATAAAATACGTTATGGAATGAAGTCAATGAAAGATAAACTTGAAAAATGTTTTTTTAAATTTTGACATTGAGTAATGTGAATTAGCAATGTTTAAATATGAACTCGCTTAAATCTTTAATTTACACTTAATAATTATAAACTAAGAGTGAGTCCTCGAGGGTTTTGTGCCAATGCGCCTTGTCCTAATGATACAATAATCAATTCTCATAAAATAAATTAATCGCCTATCACATGACATTGTGTATATCTAACATTAAATAAATAGTATGTAAAATAATTCTAATCAGTTGAGATAATTAAACTAATAATTGGATTGAAAAAGCGGTGGAGACATAACGGTGTGAGAGCTGAGGCTGTCAGTCCGCTGTTATCGCTGCGGGCAGGTCAATAGTCCGACTCTCATTACCAAAGATTAACCGTAAGCGTTTCATTGGGGGCAAGGGACGGATGGGGCTATGTTTACGATGCCTCTCTTTGGACCGTCGGCGTTTCTTGATGCGCCGAGCCGTCTCAGGGTCTACACCTTCCAAGCGTAATACTTCATATTCAGGCGGTTCACTCGTACTACCACAATCCATAACTTCTTCAACGACAGGACTCCGTTTGACACGCAATGTCAACTTTAAGCCCCTGCGAGGAGGAGTGCATGGACAATCACTGCTCTTTGTTTTATCCACAACCCACGGTGGACCATTGACCGATTGTTTATGACTCTCTTCGGTCCTATTTGAGTCATCTTTGTGTTTTTTGTTATTATTATCATTATATTCACTAGGTTTAACGTTTTCTATTAAGTTACACTGTTCAGTGTCATTGTTGACACATTCAACAACATCCATGTAAGCCTTGTCTGCAATTGCAGCAAACGAATCAGCCGCTTCTATTTTCACTGGAACACATGTTTCTATAAGTGGCGATGGAGATTCCTTGGTATCACATTCACTCTTTACATCTAAAGGTGTACATTGTTCTTCTGTGCTAGGCTCTGTCATTGTGTCATACTTTTGGTCTGGGGGCTCAGCTTTAATATGTTTATTCTCTTCCAGTGTCGGTAGATCAGGTTCTGTTCTAGGAGCCATATGATTTCTTGACAACTTAGCTTCTGAACTTTTTGAACTGTTCCTAGCTTTAGAACATGCAGGTTGTGAGGTAGAGGTATCCATTAGACGTTTATGACTTCGTAGTACAATACCAGAGTGGGAATCATTACTACTCCGCGAACTTGTTATGCTACAACATCGTGAGTATTGTGTTTGATCTTGAGATGTTGCGGTTTGAGGTGCTATTCCATTTAAAGCTCGACTACTATCCCTGCGCCGTCTCAACCTTTCACTTCTACTAGAAACTGAAGAGTCTCGACTACCTTGCGTTTCTTTCTGATCTGATCTCTCAACTACATCAGCTATACACCCCTGTGCAATTAAAAGCTCGGCGTCATACTTTGTCAAACCTTTTTGCTTCATTTCTTTCATACTTAGAGGAGAAACTATATTGGGTACTTGACGATTAGTTATTCGAGATTTGTCATTATTTTTGCCATTAACAGGCTTTTGTATTAACTTAGCTTTTGTTCTATTAATTCTATTGTCTGTTTCTCTAAATCTATAACGTGTACCTTGATCGTCTTCATGTGGATTCTGAACAGAAAATGCTCCTTTACCTCGCCGCTCGCAAGTTTCACATTCACAATAACAATTGCCATTTCCAAAAAAATCTTCACCATAGAAACAAGTGATCTCTTCTCCAACATCTATATCTCTTAGAACTCTTACAAATGCTTTGCCTCTATCAGTAGCTTCAAATGTACAAGTTGGTCTACAATCATGATTTATATACGCAGCTGGACCTAGCCACAGCTGCGCACAATTTTTCCTACAGCTGTACATGACTGAGAAATCATTCTTTCCAGGATGCAAAAGTTGCTTTTCTTCTTCCTCTGTCATCTCAGCGATACATCCAACTAAAAAATCTATCCTCTCATGCTTGTAAAACTTCTTTGTTGTTGATATTTTTGCGCCGACACGGCCTTCCATCGAATATCTATAACATGGCTCAATAACAAAACCAGCTTTTTTGTCAAACACTCTTAGATAACGGTAAATCTGAAATGTAAAATGAACTTGTAAACATTTAGTGAATTGACAGAGGCTTAAATAAAAGTGGTTAAAACTTACATGTTCTCTTAGTTTATTTTGTTGATGTTTATTTTTACTAAAATGCCTTGGCATCCAATCTCCATTAGCTAACTTTGAATAAGCTTTAATATAATCTTGGGTTTGAATAAAATCATTGATAATCTTCTTTAATTCTTCCTTATTTGTTTTTAGTGGCCTGTATCGAATATTCATTTTATGGGTTGAAAAGCCTAAATAGGGATCTACTATGAGAGCGGTCGCCAGGTCGTCGTACTCTGACAGCTCCCTAGGTGTCATCCCCATTGGCTGCATTTTGTGGAGCACTTGCCTCCCTGGATATGAAGTTGATCCAACAACCATTCTGAACACCTAAACAAAGACGCCAACATTAAAATGCGTCAATTAATATAATGGTGAATTGAAGTCGTTATATATATAATATTGGTCAACATTTCATAGTCTTAAAACATGCATACATAATACAATAAATTGTCTTGAAAGAAATGCATTTTATAAAAATTATAGATATTTAAAAAAAATAAAATTATTAAGGCACAAACATGGCCGCCGGACACAAAACTCAAATTGAGACACGTCAAATATTTTCGGTATTTTTCTCTTTAATTAGAGTAACAACAACACTTTACACGTAAAAATTAAATAATTTACACATTTTTTTATTTGCGGACACTTACTTAACTTATAATATTACTTTAAAACCATGATTATATCCACTAACAAAACCTTCTTAATTATCACTTCACAATGAAATTATTACTAGGTTATTTTATTATTTTTGATACTAATAAATTATAAGTTTGGAGCGTATGAATGTATAAACATATTATTGCTAAAAGAAATTGTTTTTCCAACCAAAACTCAAAAGAAATTCTGAAAAACAACCATGGCCCATGTTTTCGTTAACTTCATTGGATAAGCGCATTTACGAAGACTATATTCGTATAGACCATCATTTATCAATGAAATATTTCAATTGTATTAAACGGATATACTATAATTGCGGCATTAGACTAAAACCGAAAAAGAAATTTTTTTATTCGTTTTAAATGTTAACTTCCAAGAAAATTGCAACTTAACTTTAACTGAAGTTTGAATACTTATTCTGCTCTGTTAATTGTTTACATTTTGTACAAGCTACGGTCTTGTAAAAGTACGCAGTTACTACAGTACTTTAATTTAGTAAACAGTCCGTATTTTATTTGTTTATTACTTATATAAATACAAAAATCGGACTCTTTGGATATAAATACGAAAAATTCAAGACTAACGTGAAAACTTAATAATAAATGTATACAATATATTATGTAGTATTAATTATACTGACATTTTAATACATCTGTGGAAATATCAAGTGTTCTGCCTATCTTCACGCAGTAGTCTGTGTCTTGTCGTAACTGATAAGCGTTATCACTTATCAATAACAGAAATCAGCTTAAGTTTGCTCAAACAGTTCACACCAAGGTTTATTTTTGTATTTAAATAATTTATTACTAAAGGCATATAGAGTTAAAAACTAAAGTGATATTAATACTTATTAGTGCGCGCAATTTTATGTAATTTGATTTTCTTTCCATTCGTATATCCTTGAATATATCAATATTTAAAATTTCATCAGGATATATTAGTATTACAAAGGTATAGTAAAGTAATAATAATTAATAAAAACTAATCATTTTTATCATACCTAAGACAGTTTTATCTCTTCAAGTATAATTTTTATTTACACCTTAATTTTTTTATTTTCACAAGGTTATGCACATAGTGGACACTTTTCAGAACTTAGAATTTTCGTAAATAGACAGGAATATGGCGCACTCAACTGGTTCGGGAAACACTTTTAAAAGTGGTTTAATTGATTTTACGGCTGGATCTCTTGGTATTTTTTTTCTTTTAATTTATCAGACATTTTAATTATTTAATCATGACTCATTTTTTTAACTGCCTTTTTCAGGTGGTGTGGCTGTTGTTTATGTTGGCCAGCCATTGGATACTGTGAAAGTTAAAATGCAAACATTTCCACACCTATACAAGGGCATGGTTGACTGTTTAAAACAGACATTTAAAAATGATGGTGTGGTTAGAGGTCTATATGCAGGTACAACACCAGCTATAATGGCTAATGTGGCAGAAAATTCTGTATTGTTTGCTGCCTATGGGTACTGTCAAAAACTTGTTTGTCAAGTCACTGGCACAGAGGTAACTATAGCATTTTGCATGATGCAATCAATTAGCAATTTTTCTCATTTAAATGAGACACATACAAAACATATAAAAGATATATTTTGTAAACATAGTAGTGTATAATTAATTATAATTGTAAGAGATCTTATGTTCTCTCTTTTAAATTTATCTAGCATGTATCTATATGTACATACAAGGAATACCTATCAACACCAGAAACTTTATTGTTTACCAATCTATATCATTCTTCGTCATATCATTGTCCCTAGCTTTCTATAAAAATAAAATGTCTGTAGGATGAACAATCAAATAAATCATTTTTACAAGTATATTTTCTCTCACATTTTTTTTAGAAAGTAGAAAATTTATCGACCCTCGGCAATGCCTCAGCTGGGTTTTTGGCCGCATTCTTCTCATCGTTCACACTCTGTCCAACAGAACTGATCAAATGCCAGCTCCAAGCGATGAGGGAAGTCAATGTGCAGGGAGGGTCGCAAACAGTTGTATGATGCTTCTTACTTTGGGTATTTTGAATACATTATATTGAATGGGCCAAATTTCATGGAATGCTTATATTTAGTATATTCATTATAGCAATCTAGTGATGCAACAATACATATGAATTACGGCCTGGAATTTTTAATTGTTTTACGTTTTCCACATAACACAAGCATTCTATGTCTGACACATACTCTTGAACCTGGGCTCTAAAATATTAATTTTGATATAACTATTAATGTTACCATTGCCTCACAAATTAATATATATACAAGACATGCATATCAATAATGTTTTATAACTATATCTACTGTTTGAGATTAATTGAAATATCTTTTTTTTAATCATAACTATCTAAGCTTGAATACAAGTGCAAATATATATTTCAGATGAAAATAACTCCTATTCAATTAACACAACAAATATTCAGAGATTATGGCATTCAAGGTTTGTTTAGAGGTTTAGTGCCGACAATAATGAGGGAGATGCCGGGATATTTCTTCTTTTTTGGTGGATATGAAGGTATATACTATATATTGCTTGAGTTCCAAATTCTAGAATTCAAGTTGGAAACATTAACAGTTAATATTAAATTTAAAAATAATGATGTTTTCACTAAATCCTTATAAAAATAGGTGATTACTTTCTATTCTGAATACACAAGCATCACATTGTAAATATTTTTACATACAATCCCAATTTCAAGCACTTTTTACAATATATTATGCATTTTTTCTATATGGTTTCTCTATGTGGCAAATTTATTATTTCATGTGTGTACATTACATAAGTAACTTTCACTGCGATCATTTCCAAAAAAAATGTCAACCAAGCTGAGTTTCTTGCTTGCTTCTTCTCAGCTTGGTCGCGTACGAAAAGGCGTAGAATCACTTAGATCTAATATGATTCAAAATGGTCCTATGTACTTTAATGAATAGAGATAGAAATTCGCATTTATATTACATTTGTGAATTATTGAAATATTTATTTTTAAAGTCAGTTGCTCACTTCAGATTCCGCGACGTTTGCGTTATGTTATTAAAATGCATGTGCAATGAGTCTTTTAAACACGAAATTAATACAAAGTTTTAATAATGTTGTTTGTATAGAATTGCCATTCATCATTTGTCTCAACAAATGTATTTCTCATGAGCTTGTGACGTTTTATTCTAATGTTTATTTTATAAAATCATCATTATGACAATAGTTGTAAAGATAACTCGGTTCTAGATTATGATAATAAACAATCAACCATACTTGTATATTTGACCTAGAATGAAACAACATAATTGACTACAGACTGAGTTATATTCATAAATTATTTTGTCATTGAAGATGTTGATTATTATCGGTTTCCTGGATAGTTAAGTAATTAACGTGGTTTTCAATCTAAAATAATGATTTTATGATTTAGTTTTTTACAAAGAAATGTTGTTAACTATTCAGTATTCTAAACAACAATTGAAATATTGAATATCTGATAGTTCTCATTTATGACATCCGATTATATACGATTTAGGGTTTAATTTTAAAAATAACTATTCGTGTAGGTAATTTTCGTATTTAAATGAATCGTTAAGGAACCAAGATATTGTTTAGTTTTGAAATACGTTTACTGGTAATTAAAATTATCAAGATAACATGTGCTGACTTCAAAACTATGCTTCAAATCAAACTTTTCACGTCCTATGCATTGTATTTGTATGTATGTTTTTAACAGCCTTAAGGAAAGATATTCAAACGGTTTCTTCTTTAGAATCGATTGATGTAAACCTTGAAAATAAAACCACTTTTTGTTTAACCTTGTTGGAAACTGAATGGAATTAGCTTAATTGATGTCATAAACATTCATAATGTTGCTTCTGATATAACGAAAATAGTTTTTTAAGAATTTTTTTTTAATGCCATCAATTATTTCTTATTGAAACAATTAACTAGAAAACAAAACAAATACGAAACAATTTCGCCATTTATTTACGATTGGTCAATTGTAGTCTATTCATAGACACGATTTACAACGCTTGACCAAAAAGTCTCCCTGTCCTTACCCAAAGTGTAGTCTCTTATCTCTTTTTTCTTACACCTCTTGGAAATTATAGGTACAAGAGAACTTCTAGCAAAGCCGGGACAATCAAAAGACGACATTGGTTTTCTAAAAACAATGGTGGCTGGTGCAGTGGGTGGCTGTGTACTATGGACCGTAATATTTCCATCTGATGTAATCAAATCCCGAATACAAATATCAAACAAGAAACAAAAATTCTTCACCGTTGGAATGGATATTATACGCAAAGAAGGTTCGTGTTTTCTTGTACAGGTATAAAATATCTATATACGATGTCTGTAAATCTATATTTATAATTATAGGTGCATTGGCGTTATTCAACGGCTTAAAACCGTCACTGGTGAGGACCATTCCGGCCACCGCAGTACTTTTTGTTATATATGAGTACTCAAAGAAATTCATGCATCAGTCATTTGGGGATTGATTTTATTAATATCGTAATAAATAATATATTTATTGATTGTTTTTTTGTTGTTTTATTTGCATAATTAGCATTAGAACAATATTACGAAAGGCATAGACAATATTTTATATAGCTGTAGAGGTTATAACCGATCTGACTTTATTTATATGTTTTTCGCTTAGAAACTTTTTGGTGAATAATTATTGTCTTTGGAATGTTCTACCGAGTCAAAGTCTAGTTGACTTTTTTAATGTTTATGTTTCTCGTGTTTAAACAGAAAATAATTCAGAATTTAGTAAGGTCAACAAGGCTAAGGTTTTAAGTTATATTATTACTATGTCCAGTGATGATTTCCAAGTGAGAGACGTCTATAGATATTCAAGAAAGTCGTATAAAAACAATCGCACCAGTATACATTCGGAAAATCGAAGAGATGACGATTTAGATTTGCCTAGAAGTGATATAATAACGATTCCCGACGTTCGTTGTAGCAGTTGCGACGATTCGGAAGGAGAAATTGCTAATATTTTACATAAAAAATGCCCTGTTATAGCATTAGCTCAACAACAGCTCCAGAAAATACTAGATGAGACTGATAAATTATTATGTGATAATACACAGTGTTGCAGGTATGTTTACAGAATTGAAATAATAAAAAAAATTAACATCTTTTGCTTGTTTTTGTAATTGACGTGCTAGTTTTTCTTGCGATTTTTCATAAATTTTATCATGTATCAGTAATTGATGCAGGGTTGTGAATCGCTCGTACTTGATTTAGTAAATTTTTGAGTATAAAACATGGTCACAAATTGAAAAACGTTAAAAATATAAACCACAGGGTAGACGAGACATATTTGAAGACATGTTATTAATACGGAAATGCCAGTTTTGAATCCAGGACCTGATACGCTGTATACAATAAATAATAACACACAGGAGCATTCTCAATATAATAGACTAATCAGGATTCCTGTATCTTCAAAATATTATATACAGATCTATCTATGATTTCGTTGAGATATGCAGAGATGCACTGCAGAACAAAAACCGGTGCATATGCCTTTTCGTATTGCTGCTGGTTGCTTCATTCTTCGTTGGCGTGATACTTGGTGCTGCTTCGTGTGGTACCTATTTACGAACATTCAACAGTCCCATACTCTCATGTATTGATAATTACTTTATAACTGAAAGACATAATCAAGACGACTTAAATAGGCTTATTCTTTAAATCAGCCATTTTTATGTAGATTTTCTGCTTAAAGTTATTGTAAGTAATAAAATTGCAATTCTAAAGTGTATTTTTGAATTGAATTTTGCGTATTAAAACTATGATTGATTACTTTTTGAAAATGAATGTTTGCGTAACGTTATGTATTTATACGCTAAGTACCAAAGTATTTCAAGTTTCAAAATGATTTAGCATTTAAAAATGTAAATTAATGCCTGTTGATAATTGCATAGCAAATGTCACCAAACTACGTTCAACCGAAGGAGAGCTACACGTAAACAATGCCCAATGAACAAACAAAATATAGTATATCTCTTTCTATCTTGTCCGGTTAGAAACTGCCGCATCGCACACGGCTAGATGTCTAGTGTCAAACACGAGATTGACAGCATTAGACCGGCCATTTGATTTAATAGTTATTTATTCTAATTCATTTCGTGTCCTGCCTGAAGCGCTCGGGATGATACATTTCATTCGTTTTTTTTCTAATATATCGTTATATAATACTGGTTTACCGTATTACGAACATTGATAGTTATAACTGACTAATCGAACTTTTCTTAGTAATAAAGGCCACCGCTTGCCACATTATAATGCACAAACTCGGCCCCACATGAAATATTGTTCTCAACTCTGGGCGGGAGCCCCCTAGTACCAGCTCCTTCCTTTTGATCGCATTCAACGTAGAGCGGTTCGAATCGTCGCTGACCAGTCACTCACCGACCAGTTTGATCCTTTGGCGCTGTGTAGAGATGTTGGATCTCTCAGCCTCTTCTATCGCATTTACCATGGGGAGTGTTCGGAGGAGTTGTTAGGATTAATACCTGCAGCTGAATTTCATCTTCGGACATCTAGGCAGAATACGAAATTCCACCCGTTTTGTAAGACATTTCTTACCACGCACCACCACGTTATGGAACCAGCTGCCCGCCACGGTATTATCGAACCATTACGACTTAAGGTCCTTTAAGAAAAAAGCGTACAAATCCCTAAAAGGCCGACAACGCACTCATGAGTGTCTATGGGCAACGACTTCACTTTTATAGTGGACCTCTTGCTCGTTTGCCCCCTCTTCTATAAAAAATAATAATAAAATCCATGGAAATAAAAGTTTTATTTAAGAAGTAAAAGGGGTGCATAACACTGCATAGGTTCAATGACCTGGCAGTAGGTCTCTGGTATCTACTTTGGTTGAACAGTTTCAATGAGTCAATTGTAAAAAGAAAAGAGTTCCTAATCTTCTACTAATTTTTTCCATAGTTTCTAAAAGAAACAAATGCTGCATATTGTTATCATAATTAAAAACAAAACAATTTTGAATTTTTATTATAGTTTTACAATAAGCTTTGAACAAAACTTAGGAACAAGGATGGGAGTCGTAGGAATCCAATCATACATTAGTCATCCTAATATAAATTATGTTACCAAGTTCAAATCGTCACAATTACAATTTATCTAACAATCCAGTTAACTTTTATAACAAACATAAGACAAAAACTCACTCACATACAATGAACAAATGAAAATTTATGTTCATACTAAAAAGATGTAGCTTATTGAACTAAATTCTCTTGCTATATGCAACATAACGTCAAGAGTACACACACTTAGTACTAGCCAAAACTAAATCAAATTACTACTGTCTCTGGCTGCCGAGTCTGAATATAACAAATATACCACTTCATATCAAATAATTCCTTTTTTAATTAGTTATATAATCGAATGACTGACGGAGAAGAGTCTCAAAGGTACACCAATAAGTTAAAAATCTACAACATAAGAGTTATTTGGATGTATGTGTGATCTACAAAAATGTATGCTTTTGCGTAGTCAATGTCTAAGTTAACAATCTGTTTATTAGCCAGTTAGTGTGTTAAATATAGTAAATGTGACCAAAAAATGATTTAACTATGGGTAGTAATTTCCACTTGTATATTCAAAGTGTCTCTTTAAGAAATTCACAACTTCTAAACAAACCTATGCATCAATCTTAATATTACTTCTCTTCGCACCACTCATTTTCTTTACGGACTTGTTCTTCTTCGGCAGCGGTAAAGTCATTCTTAATGTTAAATGTTTTGCGAATCTCTTCGGGTGTTTTACCTTTAATCATGTTGGCTACAGTCTTGCATGTTACATCCAATAAACCTTTTATGTCTAAATAGTTGGCAGCTAAAATTAACTCAAACAATGTACCCTGATCAACTTTCAAGAAATCTGCGTCCCATGACGATATATCGTCAGTTCTTTTTTCTTTGTTCTCGTCGTCCTCGGGTAGTGGAGGGTCATCTTTATGGTAAGTTGCCCATTGGATAACCTTTTTTAAAATAGCTGAGTTGACGTTCGGAAGAGGTACAACTTCTTCTTCGTCGTCGTCCATGCCCAAATCCTCCAACATGGTTTTTATAGTAACAGAGCATTTTGCTATCTCCACGTCAACATCAAATATTTCATTATCAGAGGACTGTAACTTTATGTTTGGCATCTGAAATAAACAATTTTAGTTAGTTACAACGTCGATTCTCGGCGCCATCTTATTTCTAAGTAAATCATGGTATAGCTTACCTTTGTTTAGAATTTAGCTTCTGAAGGAATTTATATTGTCACAGTAACTTTACAAAATATGTAAACAAAACCGAGAATAAATTGTTTTATTGAATTTCACTAATACGAATACTTCATAGAAGTATAATTTATATTTTAGACACACTAGCAAATCTATAAATTAAATGTCATGCTCCATTCAATCTCCATAGATTAAATTTTTTAATTTCAATCTTCACTATTCATGTTGACAATTTACAAAACGACACAGTCCACGAATATTCATTAGATATCTACTCATTGATTATTAATAAATCCCATTATTATTATAAATAAATAAGTTAATATGAGTATTTTTTCAATACTGACACAATATATATATATATATTTATATATAATATAAGCTACCTTAGTAGCTATATTAATATCTTTGGACTATATTATGTTTAGGCATTAGTGGGGGAGCGCAAATATAATGTATAAATTGATCAGATATATTGCTCCGGCTAAATTCATACATCGGACACCAAGGGCCAAGAAGATTTTAAGGCTTATTCTTTTTAATACTACCTACCCCTATGTGGAACCAGCTGACAGCAGAGGTGTTTCCGAACTGACGCAGACGCCATCAAGAGGAGGGAGTAGAATTCCCTCAAAGGCAGACAACTTCACACATGAAAGCCATCCAACGTTGCCGGTGTCAATGGGCAGCGGATAGTACATAATTCCAAATGACCCGCCTGCACGTTTGCTCACTCATAAAAAGAAACACTTCCTGTTTTATTATGACTAAATTAAAACATAGTATGTGTGTTCAGTTGTATATTTTTGTTATAATTTAGTGCTACACAATTGCAATATTATAGGAATATTGATTTAAGCCGTTGTATATATCTTAGATTACATACATTTTCTTAAAATACACAAAAAATAATAGAAGATTTATTTAGAGATTTATAATCTTTGGCACATAGGTTAATGTCAACTAATAAATTGCGGCTCTACGTTCTAACTAAATTATTAAATATGTATATGAAAATCCTAATCATTATACATGCCTTACAAAAACAATACCCATTTTTGATAAGATTATAAACAGAGAGCAATTTTAATCCTTAATAAACTTTACTTAATATATGTATAACTATTTTAATAAACCAATATTTTTATCAAAATAATTACATTTGTATACAATATAAACATTTTATTAACATAACATTATAAATACGCACTTAATCACCGAATCAAAAAATTTGCGCTCAATATGTGCGTAGATTATAATAATTTTAATTATAAAAAAAACATTTCTAAAAAGTACTAAATCATGCATAAAGATCACCCAAAAATATCTTTCTTCAAGCATTAAATATATGTATAGTTCTTATAAAGGCTATTAAATACAAAACATTTCAAAATCGTAATATTAATTATACATGATTTCTATTCATATTATTGTATAGTTATATAAGAAAATTTGGGAAAAGCCACTATTTAAGTTTAAAAAAACATACATTTTTTATTGTTCATTTTAAGTAAATTCTAATTAGGAATCATATTGGTTCACAGTAAACACTTGTTAATTAAATAATCTTAACAAATTATGTTTTAACTGCTAAATATAAAGAAAAAATAGTAAAGTTTCAGCAATATAGGATTGTAGATGAATCCCTCATTAAAAATATAATGATAAACCGTACTTAGCACACTTAAGTTTATATGTTCTTACAATTAAGTATCTTGGCTGTGTTAGCTATTACAATATAATAAATGTATTTCATCCTATGGAATAACATCCCTTTAAAAGACATTAAAAATACATAATTCAACATTGAAAGGAATGGTAGGCTTAATAATTAATTAATTAAATAAAATTTAAAAGTTTTTTAATAGTTAGAACTTACATATCCAAGTCTATCCTTGAGACGAAAGTACACTTTCAGCGTTGGTCGTAATATTGTCAGAATCAGAGCTATAAATAACAGTATTATAGAGATATACCTCAAAACCTCTCCAAATGACCACCAATTTGAAAAAATCCCTAAAGCCGTTGTTATCACACCTAAACATAGAGTAATCAATCCCGCAGATGCATGTACTATTTTTATGTAGATTGGTGCCAAAAAGTCTTTTAGTTTTAGGCTATACAGCGTAGTAATTCCTCCGAGACTAGTTAAAAATGTAAATATAATAGCTGCTAACCCAAATTTGGCATGCAAGGAGACAAAATGTGGCTTGTCATTGATAATTTTGTTTATCAAAATTATAATAAAGCCTGTCAAAATGAATGTCGATGCAATAAGTTGAAGTATCCAGTGCCTTGCACTTCGAAGGCGTATAGGCATCCACTCAGTTGCCAAATCTCCGGGAGTGACAGCATTCACAGCAGTACACATAAGAATCAGCCACTGAAACATAAATGGGAATTCCATATTTCTATTCTATACTGTTCCAGGTCATAAAATGTGTAATGTATAAAATATTTACCCCAATTGACATGAGAATAGGATGAAAGGAGAACAATGATACTCCATTTCGAAAGCAGCAATATATTATGATGAAATTAAAAATTAAAGCTGCACTATTATTTAATAGATTCATGTAGCTTGGATTTGAATGACTACTAGGCGATACTAGATTTGTAGATTCTGATCTGTCTACCTCGGACATGTTCAAAATTTATGTTTATGTCTGTCGATCGGTGGGTGGAAACTCGTTTATACAAAACCTTATTTAAAAAGCACTTTTTCCCAAAACTCGATCACTATTAACACACACTAGACACGTTATAGGAAAATTCTATAATACGATTAAAATATGCAGGAATGTTCAACGTCTAAGTATTCTTTATTAAATTTTCCATTGCGCATGTGAAAATAGAAAACTGCACGGCTTAGCTATATTTAATATCCTCCCGATGTATTATATTACTTGATTTGCCTACGAGTATAGAATATACTGTTATGTTGAACTTATGATTTTAACTTTCCCAATTTCTTCATAGTAAATATATTTTATTAACTTTTTGTACTATTTAAATTATAACACTATTGTTTTATGTGATTTCTAAATAAAAATATTTATTCGAGAGACCAATGACAATTTGTCATATCAGTCGTCATCGGCCGTCATTCAATAGTCAGTAGTCAATACACCATTTTATAATTGTTAGGTACTACACCTATATCTTTCAAAGTAAGTTGTGTTATATACGTCTGTACTTCGAAAATGTAGTATATAATGTGTAGATAAACAAACAATTTAAAATCAAATAATAATGGGGTCATTAAGGGTGGAAGAAATTTTGTATGTTTCCCACACTATCTTTTTTCTCAGTCTATTTAATAAGAATTTTGTAACAAGTTAAGAAAAAGGTATTTTCGTATATATTATGTTACCCATTTGTCATGGTTTTTTAAACAGAAGCCCCAAATTATTATTTATATTATGCTCTAAAGTTATCGAACAAAACGCCACACTTAGATATAAATAATTTTTGTCTTGAATTTTCATACAAAATGCGAAGAAACTTTTTCCCCGTCCTATTATATACTTGTGTATGGTAAGTTTATCTAAGCGTCTCCACTTTTTACATATTAACATACCTAGTACACCACACGTACGTCACTAGTAGAATGACAATTCTGTCCTCTACGTTTGATCGGAGATAGATAGAGACAGAACATATCAAGCAAGTTGAAACTTGTCGACTTGAACAGGTTGTTTGTTTTTTTTATTATATCAAGACAGTGTACTGTCAACTGTGTATTCGGGGCTCAGATCCTTCAGTTAACCCATGCGTATTGAATGTAGTGCCGGCTTGTTGTGATTTTCGAACTTAAACAGATGGTGTTGTGATTAATGTTTGTTTTTCAATTATTTTGTGATAGATTAGATTAGCATTTCGGTGTGAAATACATTTATGCGTATATTGAAGTTAATGTGTTCATTGGTTCGTTCAAAATGATTATACGGTAAGTTTTTAATGCTATCTATTTTTATTTATTTATTATACATACTCTGTTTTTACAATATCACACCTTCACTAATTTGTAGTTAAGGTAAATGAGCATGTTATAATAAGATGAAACAAGTTTTCATTATTATTCGTTCATAGGAACTATCATAATATAAATAAAACTTTCGATAATTATCTTTGCTTCAAATAAAAAGAGGTAGGTAAGTTTTTCAAGTATTGTTTTTACAATTGAAGTATACTTGTCAATATATTTGTAAACTACAGTTTTTTAAATTTTTATTTTATCTAAAATAATCCTAATTATTTATTTAGTATTTATAATATAATAAATAGGTATTTTTTTTTCTTAGTGATTTCATTGTTTGATATACAGATAATTAAAAGTGCAGGTTCTAAGCATACTCGTGTTTAATTGACTCAAAAAGCAAAATACAATCTTTTAAATTAACAAGTTACAGTTATATAGGATTTAAACAAGTTTAAGACGTGAACAATATGAAAACTTGTTGTTACTCGTGTGTTCACGAAAACATATTTATAGCGCCTCAGCTGGAAAATGCTATAGACCAGGGCCTCTTAAACTATGTCGAGAGATTTTAATGTCAAATATTTATTTAAACCATTTTATAATGTATGGGCAATTTTTAATTTTACATTTTTGTATGTTTCAAAACACATTCTAAAACTATATATTTTCATATGTATTTTGTTACCTAATAAATAAATCATCAAAATATATGATTTTATTTTATATTCGTGTGGGGTCGTCAAGAAACTCCCAATCAAAATCAAAAATATCTTTATTCATATAGATCACCAAGGTACACATATTAATCGTCAACAAAATAAGTTTTAAAATCATAAATGACAAATGTTTAAGAAGTCCTGCTATAGACGATCAATCTGTGATTTGAAGTTGAAAACCGCGAAAAAAGGTATTTAGGTTAGTTAGACGCACACAACCATATAAAAAATATTCATGTTCCAACATCGTCGTATTTTTTTTAAATTATGTCCATAAACACAACTTCATTAAACATCTTATAAAGAAAATCCAAGATTATAAATAATATTCTGCTTCTGGATTATTATTTATTACTTACAGGTTGTTTGATAATAACAAATTAATAATCTTGATTCACCGTATACGAACCTCCTTTTCTTTTCCACGAACTATTCTTTTGTGTTACGCTGAATGTTTGTCGTTTAGTTCTACCAATATTTATCCCAAATTTTATCAAGACCATTCTGATACTATTTTTAATTGACCCAAAAGATGTATTAAATGTATTACGCAATATTTTTTTAATATTGCATCACTTTGAGCTTTACAGCCCTTTATATAGTTTACATGCGCATGCGACGCGACCGAGCTTTTTATTTTGTTTCTATCCGAGATCCCTGTGCTTGGTACGAGAAAACCGGCAGATGATTCATGCAATAGGCATATCGGCCGCGTGAGCTTTGTTTAAGCTTACGATTAAAGCACCTCGTTGAGATTTTGAATGAAAATCACTTATTTCACGGCTGAGACTTTCTTGACTGGGAATACGGTTTTAACTTTAAACAGGTAAAACATATTATTGTTTATGTTTTAAACAAGTATTTATTAAATATGATTAAAAAAGTTTGACTTGACTCACGTTTATTCAATACAACCAACAATAATCTAAATATCTACATGACTCCTGTGAAAATGGTTCAGTAAAAGGAAATTGTATTAGTTCCACTATCGTGAATATCTTAACAGATATAATATGATAGTAGAAGTAATACCTTTTTATTACTATATTTATTACAAAACAGTTTCAAAGGGGGATAAACAAAATAAGTGCCATGCATTATATATTTAATTGTTCGCTTTGTTTATGATATCCACAGAAGATATAAGTTAACAATACGCTTTGATATTCTGTGACTTTCTAAAGCTTGAACTATATATTTTTTAAAAATCATGATAATATGAATGGTTTGTGGTAGGGTTTTTAAATAAATCATAGTAAATAACAATAATATTTTCTAACAATTAAAACTAACTCTCAACAGAATCTGCACTGTACCAAACACAAAATATGTGCGATATTTGAAGTCTTACTTTTTGTAAGATTTGGAAGTATTTACGTTGTGTTAGGTTAATACTTTTTCTAATAGGCTTGATGTAGGATAATTTATTTCTACGCAGTTTATTGCGCCAAAACAATTGAAGTAGATGATGTTAATAGATGTTAGTACATTTAAAATCAATGTACGGCCTTATTGCTAATAAGCGATCTCTTCCAGGCAACCCCACGGTAAAAGTACACTATACATTTCAAGGTAATGTTCAGAGCGTTCAGATAACATTCAGCAACTCGTGGAAATCGTGTTAATAGCTCTGACGATTCAAAGTTAAACTAGAATCATTTTTTACTATGTAATTCGGTCCGTTCAGGCCTCCCACTATGTTTATGAGTCCAATCTTACGTCAAGGTCAACTCCAAGGTCGTTCATAACGCGTTACGTGATGTACCCAACATATCAATAAGTGTTGTTAAAACGCAGTTGCTATGACTAAAGATCGATCAAATTCAGGCACTAAGACACAAGAAAATATATGTTCAACTGAGTAAATATATTGCCGAGTTTTTTTTAATAGTCATTAAATTACCTATATAGTGAAGGCAATTGTAAATACCGTATGGACGGAATAGAAGCATAGGTTTCGTATTATATTTTCAATAGGCAATACAATAATAATGAATTAATTACGAGAAGCTAATAGTAAATAATATTTTATATAAGATGTGTTACGTAAACTTGCAAACACGTATATTATACGGCTTTTGAGTTAAATAAGTTATCTTAAAATGTACTAACTAATAAAACATTTTTTTATTGGTATTTATAAAATAATCTAGACCAAATTTACGCTTAGTAAGTCATATTTATTAACATTGCAGGTGCTCTAACAGGTAGTGACAGGACTCAAAATCGGGTTTACGGGTCTAGCAAGTTGATGACATGTCCGAACTTGTAAAAACGTTTTGTAATATTTATTGTTTCGGGTTAATCTCAAGACATTGTTAATTTCTTTTGTATTTTATGAATATTGAAATAACTTTTCACTTAAACAATATAGGTCGGCACATCTTAACTAGCTAAGACCTATTGAAACATAAATAATTTAAAACAATCTTAAACCTCAACCGAACATTGTCTGATTAAAGAAGACAAATTAATTTGACCGAATGGTTTTACTAAAACTTTTATTTTATTATTGAGTTTACAATAACACCCTAAAGATTAGGCTTGTTTGATTATACATTTTCTTTTGAATATTCAGTAAACAAACGAAGGCATACGAACGATGAATGACAACATGAAAAAATCGTTTATAACATAACGTAAGATCCGAAGAGACAGGCTGTTATAAGGTTTAGACATACATAGAAAATATAATTTCACATTTGACAAAAACCATAGTTTTGTAAATCTCGTATCATTTATAGGTACAAAACGATACGCGGGTGATTGCATCACGTACCGTTTGGTGGCAGGATCGAGCAGGACACGTGTGGATTTAGTGTAAATTAAAATAGTGCAGTGAATAATCGTTGTCTCGCTCTTTCTCACACGTGTAATCCAATATTCTCTCTCTCAACCCACCTCTCATCGTTTTGCACACCTCTCTGTTCGTTTTGTATAATAGAAATTGTAGCGAGGTCTTTAAACTAATTTAATGTTATTTGTATATATAGACATACATAAAGGAAATGTTTATTTATCATGTGATACAATTAATTGATATTTTTATGTATCGTGTATATACAATCAATGTAAATTTCACTTAATACCGAAATATAATTCAAATTAATAATTAGACAATTTGATAATTATTTGTATAAAATAGTTTGTTTTTTGTAAATTTGTTAAGGTTTGAAAAAGATATTGTTCTCCAAACTAAATAAAAAAATCTTAAAATAACAATAAGTAATAGATAACCCTATACATACTTTATGTTATAACTTAATAACTCTTCTATATAAACATGTATATTTAATGATTTCATTCTATATTATGGAATGAAAAATAACAAACTAAAACTATTATGTATAAAACTTAAACAAGTTAAGCCAAAAAAACTACGATAAATTTAAAAAGTGCAGATGCGCTTATTTAGCAATTAAGTAGACGCCTGGTAGTCAGTACCGGTGAAGAGCTGGTGCTTTTTTCGCTCAGCGTAAGCATCCCGGTACAGCGTGGAAATGCCAGCATTATGGGTACTCTGCCACAAGGACCAAACTTTTGTTAATTGTTCTTTATTAATAATGTTTAAGTTTATTAATACATAAGGATTATTATTGTAAATTAAATAAAAATATATAATAAAAAGTTATATTGAGTATAAAGAGAAATAAATAATTATGTTTAATCTGCGTGCAATACGCAATATAATTATTTGTAATTAATTTGTGGCGTAATGAATAGATAAGGTACGGTGGAGTGATCTCCATTATCAATATCATACGGTATGCGTCAGCCTATCCGGTGCAGTAAACTTGTTATGTACCTGTTTATGTATTAAATACAAAAATGCATCTAGATCAGTTATTATATAACGTCCAAGTTTGCGCATTACTGGACTTCCGAGTATCCCAATTGTCTGATATGCATATATTATGTGTTGTTTGAGTGTTGTTTTTATTGATAAATATATTCTCAATAAAAATTATCCCTTTACGAACTATACAAAACGGACAGATGTAAATATTTTGTCATAATATTATTAAGTAAGAGTAAAAATTTATATGGCATTCATTAAATGAAAAAAAACAAAAGGTTAAGAGATTCCTCAAACTTTGCATGGGAGTTGCGAAGATTTAAGAATTAAATAGGCGCCTGGTAGTACCGGTGATCCAAGAGATGGTGCTTTTCTCGATTTAAATTTTAAAATTAATTTTACTGTATTAATTTACTTTAAGAATTTGGTACATTCTTAGGGTGAATTCATAACGAAAAACTTAAAAAAACACAATACAAATATCTCTGTGAAAAATTATCTTACATGTCAATGTATGTCAGAAGACACAAATGTATTGTAAACACAATAAAAGATAAACAACGATACATGTACAATATATACATGTGTTTACAACTACGCATTAACGAGCAGTTAATTAATACGATTAACACAATAACTAACTAAGTATAATATTACAAATGTGAAAGTGTGTTTGTTTGTCTGTCTCTCACGTCAAAAGAGAGCAACCGATTTTGTGACGATAGTTTAAGGGATGTAGAGTGACATAGGCATACTCTTTATATTCATTCACACTCAGGAGCCTAAAGTTTGTATGGAGTATTCCACAGTTTTCAAGGCAGAAAGATCGAACCACAAATAGACATCTAGCATAATATTTACGAGATGGTCTATTCTATAATTAATTAAGTGCGATAAGAGTTATAAATGTTATTGTATTTTCAGGTTATTGCTAGCCTGTGTGGCTAGTAGTTTATATCAAACGGCTTCGCAACCAGTTGAATGTTACAAAGAGTGCGACACAGGATACTTCTGCGTGGAAGGAACATATGTGTGCAAAAAGTGCATCGATTGCGCTGAACTGAAACGCGAAACTCTACCGGGTGCACCTTTGTGCATACAGACTGTGGCCGATTGTGGATCTTGCTTCAAAGGGTGAGCAAAGTTTTTATAATACTGATGATACATATATTAAGGGTATCTTTTGGTGCCTATGGCGTGGCCGTGAAACACGTGTTTTGTAAATTAATTCGCCATGACATTAGAATTAATTTAGACTACCTTATCAAGAATTTCGACATAATACAATATACTAAAAACATATTTTTGCAAGTAAATTTTTGATCAAGTCCTATTATAGTGTAAATACTTTACGATTTAAAAGCTTGGGAATTTAAATAAAGACATTTTTAGGATAGTGATCACACTTAATAATAGATTACCTAATTAATAAGTATTTAAATAAAATATTAACTGTACATAAATGACAAGTAAATTGTGGAATTATATAAAAATATAATTCTTACTCATGGCAACACCTGTGAGCAATTAATTGCGTACCGTTATGAATCAACCCTCGTGTACTTCGTATTGCAAAAATGTAGAGTTCCTAGAATAATTAATTAAATAAATACTACAATATTCTACAACTTGGCCATGTACTTAACACATAGTAAACAAGTAATTATTAGCCATTAACTGGGTGGTTGTGGCTTGTGGTCTCCGGACGGAATCTTGAGACCAGCTGTTGGTACGCTCTGTATGGCCCCGATAAATCCAATTTTGAGTTGCCCTTAGATTATAATAAATCAGAATAAATAAAGGGGTGTTTAATTACCAGCATCGCTATTCTGATTTTCAATCAGTCTGAATGGTTTTTGTGCTGATTTAATCTTCTCTTCTTTATAGATGACACTGTTCCTTATGTTCCAAATTTCTTAATTTAAGTTGGTCTTTATAAAGATACTAATCTACCGATTAGAGCCGGCATTAAACTCGATAACTGGTTTCTCATAATGAAGACACATATGGCAAACTCAAATCACAAAAATACTGGCTGCACAAGAATTTAACCGTTGCTGAGCTATTGCTCACATATTCCAAGGATCTTTGTCCTCTAAATTGTTTACCTGTATAGTATACTTGTCCCAGAATAACTGTTTATTAGCGTTTTAAATTTAGCTGTTGAACAGTAGAAGTAAATGACGTTAATAGATGTTAGTACATAAGAACAACGGGCGGCCTTATCGCTTATAAGCGATCTCTTCCAGACAACCCACTAACATAATTTTGTTATATAATATTACAAGAGATTTATTTACTTTACTTCAGTAAAGGTATTGGTAGTATTGGTATGTTTGGCTTTCAAGCCAAACATACCAATTTTATCTCTATTGTGTAAGTATAAGTGTACCATAGTTACCTATATGAATAAAGATATTTTTGATTTGATTCAGATTTTATGAATATAAGTACTTCTGTCTGCTTGTCAAAAGCCTATCACAGATTGCGGTATTAAAAACTAATTATTAATTAATATTTGATTGAATTTACAGGTTGTTGCCTGATCTTGGGACAGGCATTGGTTGCATCTCACCAGACTCTCAACCCGACGAGGGTATGTCGGCCTATGTGTGGTCTGCAGTGGGTGTGGCGCTCGTGATATTATTTGTATTCGTTGGAGTCATTGTGGTGCATGTCCTGCGAAACATGGATACGTTTAAGATATTAGCATGTGAGTTTCTTTCATTTCCAAAATAATCTAATTATCTATCACAAAATGGTCAAGTTTTACACCGTGTTTAAACAGCTTTTTCTGCTTCACTGTCCGTCTATTGCGACTAGCTCATTCACCCTTATTTGCATGATGATGGAATTATCCATCATATTATATTTTGGATTATTTTTCCCTCAATATGGAGTGTCAATTAGACCAGCCTGCTTTATTTTACAAAATAAATAATAAATACAAAGTCATGCATTATTAGGGTTTAATACATAGTTTTTTTTTAGTTTCTTACCTTAACTCGGCCAGTGCCTGTAATATATATATTTTTTACAATTATAAATTATACGAATGACCCAGACCTACTCTAATGGCCCCAATGTTTTGCGGTAAAAATCTTAAAAAAGGCACTTTCCGCGACTGAGTAACCGCCAATGTGGTTATTTACGTCAGTCTGTGGAATTTATATTACTTCATTGATTTCATTCAATAGAACTCTTATCAGAATATACAAAAAATCTGTGTAGCTAAAATAATTTAAATTGGTTTATTAATTTATTTGTAACTAAAAAGTATATTATGATTAAAAACTCTTCTAAAAAAATTATTATACTTTTGGATAAGATAACCTAAAATGATATTAAGTTATATGTATATTATAAACACATAATATATTGTTTAAAGAGGATTTGTTTTAAAACGTCAGCGACTAAAACCAAATTATTATTATAAAGGCATACAGAAAATCGTCTTATATTGTGACATATGTCACGCAGAGATTGCTCATCTCTTTGTCTATGGAACATTACAGTGAAAATTCCTTCAAGTTCAAAGTATTCTTTAGATATAATCTATGCCACAAAGGGTTGCGACTACATTATTAATCTATAAAAAGTATCAAAGTATTGATGGTAAAAACTTCTTTTATTACATCGTGTTCCAAGATTCGGCACGAGTAGACGCTTATGTAAACAATAAAAACTGTAACCCGAAGCTCCTTTGATAACAATGCCATGAAATAATGATGTAGCGATTATTATTGTCATTTTATCTTGCATTATTATTTATTCGTGTGGCTCTGATTACTACTAAATCTTTAAAATGCGTTTTTTCTTAAAATTCATAAAAAATTTATCACCACAAGGAATCTGCAAATTACAATACTAGATTGAAATTGTTAGGTATTGTTATTTCAATTGATTTATGTTAACAGCAACGCGGACGTCAGTGCAGTCACCATGTAATAGGAGCGGCGTCCCAGCCAGCGCTCCCGAAGCCCCACCACCGCCATACAATGCTCTCTATTCACCAGTCAGGCCTTCTTCACCGTTTGCGGATAATGCTAACAATGGTAAGCATTTATTGTTCTCAAAATATATCTTAAAGCTAATCTCTATTCTACTATTGTAGCTTGTATATCCTTTGCACGTCCTAACCTTTATTTTAGTTAATATTTTTTATTTATTTAACGTATTAACTTTAATAATCAATAAAACACATTTAAAATAAAATATTAAATGACGCCAATATACAGGATGGAATCGCGATTTAACCTTCACAAGTGTAGACGTACTGATAGTGTACATATATATAACATATACGACATATAGTGTTGTTTTAGTTAATTCCAAAGTCCAGCTTACTACTAACTATGATTCTAGTCTTGTCCAATATGTACATTGAACAAACTGATAATATGAAATAGGTTAAGTGTTATTAATCAAAATCTTGAAAATGTTAATACAAAATGTAAATGTATTGTAAAGATTCCGTTAATTTTTTGTTATCGGTCATTCAATTTGTATTTCAAATGATAAAAGTCACAAGGCTAAGGTCGCACTTACGTCATGTTTGTGAGGACTATTCGACATACATTAGTTGACAAAGCATTTAATGACTAAGTCAAAACATTAAAAAAAGAATTTTTTAGGTTATCTAACATTACGTTTTTGGGTTTTAATCCGGAGATAGTTGTTATAAAGTGTTTTTTATTGTCCGAGTCGAAACACGGGCCCAGTTATATTACAGAAATATTAAACTTTCTGGAATATTCGATACGTACAGGAAGTATTGTCGCATCAAACATCGAAAAATTATCTCAAATTTTCTTCAAGTGTAGCGTAAAGGATAAATTGATTAGTTGAATCATATCCTTTGTTATATTTTCACGCATTTCCATATTTCGTACGTAATCAAAGTGAGAGACCTGTTTTGAGTCATCGCTATAATTACGCTTATAATAACAATATTTTTGCTGAACGTTACAAGGTCTGTGACGAACATTGGCATTTTTTATTTTATGATTTCTTTCAACTGGTTGCTAATCAATTTAGTGCAAAATTCTAATTTAAAAACTGGGAGAAGTGAAAAGCTTTGTTAATCTTTGTAATTACATATCAAATCAAATCAATAATATCTATATTCACATAGGTAACTATGGTACATTTATGAATCGTCAAAAATCAAAAACTTATAAAAATATTTGACTCTATATTGATTGCCAGTTCCCAAATCAAGGGCGTATAACCGACGAGAAGACTGGCGAGAAACACTCCTTTAAATCACCAAGCGTGTTTTGTTATTATAATATTAATGTTTGAAATAATGAAAAGTATCTCTTCATGCATCTTATCAATTGATAAACTACGGCCTCGAATATTCAAGAACCTTCTATCACATATCATTGGCGTAATTCTCTTTCAGCACCTTCTGGCTACGTAAAGCGCGCACAGAGTGTGCGTTTGGGTGCTGAAGGCCGTGAATCAGCGGGAAGTCAGTCAGCTCGCGTCTACAGCAATCCAACTTATGACAGGGAAGCGCATCGCAACGACCTGCCCAGGTATTTATTATTAATAAAAATGTTTCTTTTGTTATTTAAAAAGAAGTCATATATTACATAGGTCAGCTTCTTAACTAGGATTCCCTATAACGACACTGAAGCGACTGTGCATTAAGGCGTTATAGAGAGTGGTCGTTAAACGTTCAAATATAAATCATTGTATGGAATAAAAGCTAAACCAAGCAAAAACACTTGATTTCGACGTACTTAAATCGAGTAACGTTACAAAGAGTTTGCACTGTATATTGAAATGATGTGTTCCAGTTATGAGGTGACCAGTGATGATGAGAGAGATCTGATGCCACACAACGAAGACACCATGGAGAGTCCCTGGACGCCTTCACCACAGAGCAACACGTGAGTCAATTTATTTAAACAAATTAATTATTCATTTGTTCAATTTCAAATAGGTGATTTTTTCAAATACTTGTTACTTAAGCTTTATATTACGACTGTATTTTATAATTGTCTCATTTATTAAGAAAAATATTTTTTTTATCCTACTTATTACAGTATTAATATTGTGATGAGTCGAGATGAAGTCCCAGGTTCGATATTGTATATGTTTCAGGCCGAATGGAATGTCGAGCGGTGCGACTGGAGAACTGTCGAGTCTGTTGTCAGCCGCAAGGCACAGCAATCTGGTCCAACATCCAGATGCTGTCACTCAGCACTGTGCTGCACAGGTCATTATTTTATTTAAATTAATCCAATTACCAAACGTTAATTAATTAGACGCCTGGTAGTCAGTACCGGTGACCCAAGAGCTGGTGCATTTCTCGCTCAGCGTTTATTTATTAAGTTAATATTAAGAATATGTTAAATATCTTTTCTTTACCAAAATTGTCCTTTTTTCTGAGATGGAAATGCGTTCGCTTTCCCTGGTCCTAAAGTAGAAAAGACTGGTATCTCTGCTTTTCAGAGACTATGACAATACCCACTAAAACCACGTCGGGTAGGTCTACTAGACCACACTACTGGACTATCAAAGTTGTCCTAAGAACATGGGATTAATATAGAAAATGTAATTCCAGGATTCTAACAACAACCGAAGCCCCGGGGAGAGTGTGGGTGCCGAAGCACCCTCAAGTAGCGGACCCTCCATCGTCATCAACGTGATGCAGAGCATCAATGCGGTGCAGCAGCAGAACGACATTAAGTTATAGTTATTTACGATCTCTGATTTATTTCAACTCAAATGTGTATCAATATTATATCTCTTGTATTTTAATATTTTTTCGATGTAGTGATTTAATTATGAGATTGTACGCATTTATTCCGGATCACTGCCATATTGTTGATGCAAGGAGAAAAGGAAAAAAAAATATTTGAAAAGTATACCCCGAGCCCTTCAGTGTTGCCTGTGTTGGAAAACGTTGTTGAAAAGGTAAAAGTCGGGTGTTGCATGATTGTTGTATTGTTAATTTCGCATCGTTACTTAAGGTTGGTTCCTCAATGGACGGATATTAAATAGCTAAGCTAGAACAATTTAATCATTATTACGTTTAATTATGTTAGCTTTTAAGTTCGTTGATTTTAATTACGATTTGCAAAATTTCGAGTCGAGTTTTGTGAATGTGGCAATCCTATCGCTCTACCTTTGGGTTCGTTGCCATGGTTACGACGTAAACAATGTTTTTTTTAAGTCTCTCTCGCTAAAACGCTGATTTACAAGATGATTGAAGTTCATTGACATTTTTGTGTGTGCAATAATTGGTAACCATGGCAACGGTCGAGGTTCCACCTGAGTGGGATTGGTTTCCTTGGAAGCCAGGCTTTATTGCATAAATATCATATAGATTTTTAATATTGCTCAAATCGAACATTATTTACCATTATATATTGGTGAGAGTGGATCTGAGTTGGATCTCATGACGAATGTCTTCCTTAAGCAAAGGGTGTAAATGTTTTATATAATTAGATATTGTATTTTATGAACTATTTGTGTTTAAATATAATCTTTAGAAATCATAATTCCCTTCAAGTGTTTGCCATATAAATAAGTTTTTATTACAAGCGGCATAGTTCCAATTAGTTATATATAAAACATGATTCTATGTGTGCTCAAGTATTATACATAATAAAAAATAAACCAGCTATTTATTGATTTGAAATTATTTATACGAATGAGTAGTTAAAAAAAGGCGGTTTTTCTTTGTCAACCAACTAAAGGTTAATAAAAATGATTTAATTGTTTTTAGAATCTTGTATTTAAGATATTTAAGCTTGTGAATAACGATACGAATACGAACGATGATTCTGTCTCATCTTTTAATTGTAGAAAATCAAGTGCCTTGACCCCATGAACTGGCTGTGATGCACTTTATTATGAAGCAATTTTATTGTTATTTCTTTTTTTACGTCAAAATGTTTCTTACTAGTGAATTAACTGACCAATGCCTCTAGTCAGGTTAACAATGTGAATAATAAAAGGAATGTTTTTACCTAATTAAACTTTTTTTATTAATATTGTATTTTCTTTTATTTACCTTTTTTTATGTAAGAGGAGGCAAACGAGCAGGCGGGTCACTTCGAGTGATGTGCCAACCGCCGCCTATAGACACCTGCTACGCCAGGAGGCTTACAAGTGAGTTGCTGGCCTTTGAAGAAGAGGAACGCTCTTAACCTAGCCAGATCCTCTCGATCTTCTGATAATAGATTCAAGCATGTTTAATTGTTGCCCGTTGGTATTATATGTACTAACATCTATTATTCTACTCTTTTAGTGCAACAAAGTGTGAATATATAAATAATTGTTTGACGTTGATAAGTGTACGAAACATCAATGTAATTATTTTAGATTTTTTTCTGAATAAATATTAAGTTTCAGAAACACGAAACCCATTTTTTTTAGTATTCTCTACTTAATTACCTCCGATGCCCTATACATTATTATTCAAATCTCTCTCATAGACACTTTTTCTAGATAATAAAAAAAAAAAATTGAACGTTTAATAAAATGATATTTAAGACAAACAAACGATAATTTTGCTTTAATTGTTTTGTTATTGCTATGCAATTATCATTCACAGATATCTTGTATTACTTGCTAACACACTTTTATTAGGCCTCTGCCGCTTTGGCACTATTTGTCTGCAATATTTTCAGCTCTCTGTGTTAATAAGAACATTACTTTAGTTGACAGTTTGTGTCAAAAAATTCATGTAAGATTTATATAATCTGTATGTTGTTGATAGCCTAATATTTATACTCTGTATATGGCTTACAGTATGCCGTTGCAAGACATACATTCGATTCCATAGAGATAATATGAAGTGATCTATTGGTTTTTCGTATTGTAAGTTAAAAACATTTATTGCATTTTTCAAATTTTAGGTAAGTATTTTGCCATTTAATCTCAATTATTTGAGTATTGTTATTTTACAATAGAATATTTAAATTTTTAAGCAAACTCGCACGCAAAATGCAATAAACACATTGGGGGATTTTTTTTTAAATTTATTTAAAATAAATGAAATTCTCCCGATTCATCACACATATTTAGATTCGGCGCGTGAGTTGTATGCACATGTTCGTGTGCTCACACATTACTTCGCGCCCGCAAGATTTCATTAAATATTAGTTAGTAGTGTACCCATCAGTTAAGGGAAATAAACGTGTTGATTGGGCTTTCTTTTATTCTCTATTAATGAACAACAGATAGACACACTACTCAACAATATTGTATAATAAAAAAACATAGGCATTCAAACAAAACAAAAGTATCAAATGAATTATTTATTGAATGGGCGCAATGAAAAGAGCAGCCGCGTTCATGATCGCGTTATGCGGAGTGAAGTGAGCCGCGAGCGGTGCGCCAACTTCGCACACGAGCGCCTCCCGCGACTCACTCGCGTACATCGCTAATGTCACGCTGCGAGTGTTGCAACTCTGAAATTTGTATGTACCCTTCACAATAATAAAAAGATAATACAAAAACTTACAAAATAGACATAGAGTACTTAAAGCTAGGGAAATGCTTTTCCTGTACTCGTAAAGGCCAGAGAACATATCTACTTTTTACAATGTCTAAATTTCTTTCTTCTATTTTTTGTGTCACTTTTTATTGTAATTTCTAAATATTTGGTAATTTTGTCATGTCTATAAGTCAGTTGAGATGTCGTATACAGATTGTGAATGTTAAATGAATAAAAACCTGTGCATCTCCCGGTACGTATGCGAATGACAGTGCAGGGGCGGGCAAATGAGGCGGCGACTCCGCGTCCGCCCAAGTCAGCCCTGACTCTGCCCAACGACACCCGCTCAGCGAGAGACCGCTCACAATCACGCTGTTTGCGACTTCGCATTCTTTCAAAAGTTACATACAGTTATTTTTACAGAGTTTTTACTGCATTTTGATTTAATCTAAGATAAATGTTAGGCTATTATCCAGAATACAATTAATTTTTTTTTTCCATCGTGTCAGCAACTGTGTAGGTCAATAATTTTCTTACATACAAGCTATATATACAAGCTTTACATAGCTCTAGAGCTACGAAGGTTCTAAAATAAACCAAACATAGCTGGTTACTAGTTTTAAAGCTGATCACTATCTTATCGTTTAGTAGTCCTTTACACTATAGTATGCCTCAACAATTTTTGCTAAAGTATTTGAATACATATATTAAAAGACAAATTTAAGGAGTTTTTTGAAAAAGCGTCTACAATTTAACGAGAATGAATTACTAATTTTATAGATTTACAGAAAAAAAAACAATTTGTAATACCTTCTTTGTCCCACTGCACATCCAATCGTAAAGTGTGCGGTGCGCATTCGAGCGAAGCCGCAGCATTCGCTTGTATGGCTCTCAAGGCACGGGCAGGGTAGAGGAGGGAACGCAGGTCTAACCCTGAACATTCAAGTAGCTCTTTATAAAGACACTTTTGAATCCACCGGTTCGGCAGGCATCCATCGAGAAGAACCACGAAAGCTGGTCTTTTAAAATAAACATTTCAAATGTAATTCTGTTCGATTAACAAAGGCTTCTCAAGAATTAAACTGTCCCGAGCTATTGCTGACACATTTAAAGGATCTTTGTCTTCTAAATTCTTACCCTTTTTTCAACCAGAATACTCTTTATAAGCGTTTTAAACTAGTTAAATAAACCACTTTATCTGGTACATTCCCAAAATTTAATTAAAATTTTTGTTCTACTCGAGAACACTTACGCTTAGGCATAACGTCTGTGACATGTTCGGTAACTCTGGCGGCGGACGCTCGTGCCCGGAAACAGAATTCCCGGATATACTCATCCGGCTTATCCGGTCCGGACCATAACATCTGCCATTCCTCCGGTACCTAAGCAAAATGATAAAATGAGCAATTGCCGACATGTTTTTAATAATTTTTGAGTAAACTATAACTAAACTAAACTGACAGAATACATACAGTATGCAACTGCATGTCCCTGTGTATCTGATGCGCAAACGCAGCCAGCGTGTGATGCATGAGCCGTGCACTTCGCTTTGCGTCGCTCGCTTCACCTGCGCACGCGCACACCCACCAACCTTTTCCTTGCTGCGGAGTTTATTCATGTTTAACATTGGTTTTTATTTTAAAGTCTAAGCCATAACGTTTACATAACAATAATATAAAAGAAAAAGCACTCGGTTCTTACAATCTCAACGGAGAAATCCGGTTTAATGAGAGGATTTCCGCTCATGAGCTTCTTCCACAGAGCCAGCAGTGACTTTATCGGCGCTGTGCTACTTATTGAGGTGGTTGAGTTCATTTCTGAAATGTAACAGTCATGAGAGGAAATTGGGGTGAAGCAATATTAAATGATTTGGTTTTTGCAGTAGGTACCCGTGAGCCCGGTCAGAATATTCTCCGCAGCCTTCCTCTCCCAGGCAAGTCGGCAATTCTGCGCCAGCCCCAAAAGTTGGGGCGGATCCAGTTCGGGCAAGTTCTCGAGAGCCGACACGTAATCCTGCCGTTTTGGGGAAATTTACAAACAGACATACAGGATGGTTCAAGTAAAATCAAAAAGACATTTTCATATGTATATATATATATTTTTATTTATTTGTTTCTGTTCGTGTTTCTTTTTGTTGTATTATTTTTTTCTGATCTTGGATTCTATTTTCGATTGTATGTTTTGACCTTGTTTTGGCTTTGTTTTTGATCTATTTTTGTTGTGTAAGCTTTTTGTGATAAGCTGTATAGGTTTAAGAAATAAAAAATAAAATAAATAAATAAGACAAATGTGATATTTTTGTAATACTAACGTATACTGTGTTCAATATTAAACGTACCTGCAAGCTATCAGTATACGGCAAAGGCGCGTTCAGCCCCGGTAACGTATACGTATTCGCTTGCGCCGAGTCCCCTAAGCTCAAAGCCACCAAAGCTTTGAGCACGCGTCGATCGGGCGTGGTGGGAACGCGAGCCGCGTACACGGCCTCGCACAACGAGCGACACGTGTTCGCGCTCTGAGAGACACAGGCACGCGCCAGGGCTATCTCGCCCCAACCCCACTCGTAATATTGGCTCCAACCTAAAACCCGTCAGAGGCAAACCATCACTCGCAGGAAACCAAGTTGAATTCTCATATTTAGTTTATTTAGTAATATTTAGGTGGCACAAACTAGATTTCCATGAAAGCAGTTTTTGTTGACAACGAATAGGGCTTAGGGGCCTTGAAGAGTACCTAACCTCCCTCACGTACCTCCCTCAAAGGCCGGCAACATAAGCATCCTGGTATTTGCGTTAACACACTCAAAGTGAAGCCTTCTGTTGTATAAAAAAATACATAGAAGCTCGAATAAAGGGATATTGGCTGATGCGTACGATCTCCCAAGCCAGAGAACACCATGAGAAATATGATGAGAATGAATTACCCAAGGGTATATACGCCCTCCGCTCCAACACCAGGGCGTGCAAAACGGCCAGATTGGCGAGACGCCGTGCGGTGGCTGCCTTTTGAGACCCACCCCACGCACTCAACACGCCGCAGACGTTGTGCTTTACGCCCTCCGCTGTCTGAAAGCAAAAAAAATTAGAAACGAGAAGACGAGAAGACAAAACCAGGGACCAGAGTTGTTTAGTAGAAATACCTCAAGTAGTACATTGACGCAGCAACCAGAAATCGAAGCCGGAACCTCGCGATCTTCAGCAACGATCCACACACGGACGTCGTCGTTAAAGTCTTCAACCTTGGAATCAAAAAAAGAAAGCGCAAAATCTTAATAAGCTGATTATAACAAAAAAAAAATTGTCATTTTTAATCTGTAAATCACAAATTTTCTAATATATGTTCAATAGTAAATTTTCGTTTCGCACCGGTCGGCTTTTGAGGTCATCAAGGAATTCTATAAGAGCTTTGGAGAAGGGCGAAGCTCCAACATAGATGGCGAGCCAGCCCCCTTCGCGAATGCTTTCGAGGGCTCCTTCCCAGGCTTGGCGACCTTCGTCTATTCCCACCTGCAATTAATCAACAAATATCAAATCACGAAGATCATCATCTGGCGTAGGGGGAAAATACAGAGTACAGTCTTCTGGGTAACTCTTTAGGGTCAAAAATAACGTAAGATGGTGAGAAGAAAAAGTTGACCTGTATAAAGGGGCGCGGTTGAGCGTGCGCCTGCAGCTGATCAGCGGCGTGAGTCCCCAGGAGCAGGACACAGCGCTGTGGTGATGACCAGCGGTTAGCTTTACGGATCTCATCACCGCCCCTCATCACCCCACCACCTGTAACATTTGTGGAGATTATTTTAACGTATTCAAGAACGCGTGTGATATACGCAGTTTCTTTCTTACCTAAAACTTGATCTACCAACAAGATGACGGCCCTGTACAAAGTATCCGGCCTCACAGCGGCCACTGCTACCACCGTTTCAAACATTGACAACCCCAATTTATTGATAACTTGCAAATCACCAGATTTCATAAATTCCAACCAAATGTTGTTATTTAACGACATCTTGTTAAATAACTGTTCGTTTTCCACCTAAAAACACAATTTATCCCATGAAAAGAGATGACATGCGGATCCAAGAGAAAAAAAACAACCAAGCTGAGTTTCTTGCCTCCTGAAAATAGTCCTATACGAACGAATAAAAGATTTGTGGTTTGACTAGGGGTAGAGCGCACCCCACATGAACAGGTGGGGATGGCCCATCACGGGACACTGTGCGAACACTTGTCACGTCAAAACTACTTGTTCACGCCTTGTGTCTTGTGATAATAAGTCTAGCTTTGTTTTTTACATTAACTAGCATTTTATTGGAATACTTACTAACATTAGTATGTTAGTTATTTCTAAATAAATGGATCTAGTTTATCCGAGTTTATCATGCCAAATAATAAAACAGTGAAAAAAAATTTATGATCCCACAAAATACGAACCTTAATTTTCGCTACTTTCTTTAAACAATCATCAGATATCCATTTATAATTATCTTTTATTCCGGCAACAACTCGATCGTCTGTCATTTCAAAGCTTCCGACCAACAAATGCCAGAGCTGCAACAAGACTCTTCTTACCATCAATTGTTTTAAAAATGTTGTATTAACCAAAACAACAGAGACTATTTATCATAAGTCTTAGATTTAATACGCTTCTTGAAGTAAATTCCACTCTAGTGGTCTTTTTGCGGTTAATAAATTAAAACAAAAAGAAATTATAGAAAGGCTTTAAGGGAAAGGCGTTTCATAAAATATCGGTTAACGTTGATAAACTTTAGCATTGTTAGAAAGAAGAGATAAAAAGAGAACCTTGGCTGCTTCGTCTATTCGTGGCGAATACAAAATTGACTTTGAAATTTAAAAAAAATCCCACTCGTGTTATTAATAGCCCTTTTATTATTTAGTTATTAATCCTTTTTTTTATTATTTTCGACTTGTGAAAATAAATATTACCTGTTCAGGTATTAATTGCTCGTACACTCGCTTCAATAAGTGCATCACAATAATATATTTGTCCCTCTTGTGCAGGCTGAGAAGCACGCGTTCAACAATGCGCCTCGTAAAATACTTCACCACCTCTTGACAATTGCCAGCCTATAATCAATAAAAAGAGCCTTCGATAAGAGTCACCGTTAAGTAGGCTTTCATATGAAGAGTACTATTTCTGTATTTGTTTCGGTGTGTATTCTTTCTTTGTGTCTAAGATTGTATGTTTATTGTACAGACATATCCTCGAAATTCCACCCCACCACTCCTCCTTTTACGGAAACTCCTTCACAGTGTCCGCTATAAAGCTTTGGAACTCACTTCCCGATCCTATTCGATCAGCCTCCTCACTATCATCTTACAAATCACTTCTTCGTAAGCATTTCTTGTCTTCAATATAATTATTTATAATTCTAGATTTAAATTAGCATATTTTTCGGTTTTCTTATTTTAATGTACGTTGTGTTTTGTTTCTGTATTATTATTATTATTATTTGTATACTTCGCACCTGTCTTATTATATTTTAAGTATTCTTTTATCGTGTGGGTTGTCTGGAAGAGATCGCTTATTAGCGATAAGGCCGCCGGTTGCTCTTATATGTTCTAACATCTGTTAATGTCATTTGCTTCTAGTGTTTAAGTGCGATAAAGTGTTAAATAATAATAAATAAATAAATAATATGTTCTAATGTAATTTGTGTGTATGTATGTAGAAAAAATATTTTTGTCATTAAGCTACATTCTGTACTAGAATTTTTCAAAATAGAAAAAATTTAAATTCGCACGTAACAGGAAACAGCGTCCTGAAACTTTACGAATGTAAATACCGGCTTCAGTCGCAAAACTTCCACAAAAACGTCCAGCATAACATCGATGGGTACGGAGACGAGGGGCTTCTTCGCGGCCAGCTCCTTAACCGCGAGAATCAAATTCGCAGCTTTCAAAGCGCTCTCCTCGAAAGCTTCGCACGAAGCTCTGAACTCTCCTTCAATATTTTGTGCAGAGCTCAAAGACTCGGATATTGTGAGGCTCGTCTCGCGTGTTTTGTTCAACGATGCGATTAAGTTTGCGTCGTGTAATATGTCACTGTTCGTCGAGAGGTCCTTGAGCAGGTTTTCCTACAAAAAATATCTTTAATATGTAATCTTCATATGTTTATTTACAAGAGTCAAATTTCTATTTTTTTGTTGTAGCTTAAATGTATGGTAAATCACAGTTTAAGTCAAAATATCTTTAATCATTAAGGTACATAGGACCATTTAGAATCGTATTACATTTAAATGATTCTACGCCTGTACGATAAAGCTGATAAAAAGCTCAGCTTGGTTGATTTTTTATTAGGAAATCTCAGTACACTCCTTGAAATATAAGCTGAAGCTTATTAATTCCCAAACTTTTTTATCATCAAAATAATCTGACAATTTATAAAATGCTTTTTCTAAAAGCTTCAGTTTAACTACTTTTTTAATTTTCCTAACTGACAAGTTGTAGAAGCGTACACAATGCCTTTTAAATGAATCACCAACTTTATGGAGCCTAATAGTGGGAACAGCAGGCTTATCCTTCTTTCTTGTATTGAGTCTATGAAAATCACAATTTTTTTTTCAACTTAACAACACTATGAATATTATATTTTTGCGTAGTACCTGCAATTCATGAAGTTGATTTTGCATCAACGCCTTTTTCAACTTAATTTCCTTGATCTTAACATTCATTGCCGGATTTTGTTTTTGCATCGTGTAATGTATTAGCTGATCTGAAAAATTGATAACTCTTATTTATTATATTCACAATACAAGAAATACAAAAACAAATAGCATACCAAACAACGCATGCAGCCTCGCGGTAAAATACAACGGGCTAAGAACAGCGAGCACGTACGCGGGCAGCGTGCGCACGAGCGACGGATCGCGCGTCACGAGCACTATCCTCCCATTGGCGCCCCACCACGACGCGTGCACGCCTTGCACGTCGTGCACCACCAGGGTACGATTGAGTCTGCATTTTTAGTTTGGTTAAGAAGGGGCAGCAGAATGCATAAAAGAAGGTGATCAGACTTACCTTAAAGCGTACTGTACAGAAGTATGCAGCTTATCATTATTCTGCGAGACGAACTCGCAGGGTGTTCCGTTCAGCGTATTTCTGAGCCAACTCAACGCTTCTCCATCAGGGTCTACTATAAGTGGTGTCAGACCGCATTTACGTGAGTCCAATATCTAAAAGAGAAAATAGTCTAACGTGGAAATTCTTCTTTTCTTATGAAAAAGGAGGCCAAAGACACCTGAGTTACCTGTCTTTAAGAGAGACTGTTTACCTGGTCAATGAGCACAGCATTCTTGAGCGCCGATTGGTCTAGAGGCAACCCATCCGCTTCCCATTTCAGCTGCTTTTCAGGATTCGACAGGAAACTGAACACGGAAAATCCTTCCATATCGTAATCTAGTAGTTTACACCACTCTTCAATTTGAATTCTGAAAATTAAAACTAATATTTTGTCTGTGTCTCTCGAATTGTGTTAACGTGGTAATAAAAAAAAACAGCTTTTTAGTAATACGTGGTAGAAAAAAAACAATACAATCTGTCACGTGATCATTACTTGGGGGCCTAAAACTTTTAATTGTATAACATAAAGAAAAAATCAAATATGTCTTCAATAAAATGTAACTAAGAGTAATTACTTCGCTTGCGCTTCCGTGGGGTCTGGTAAAAATACCACGTATGCGGCCGCCAACAGGGACCTTTGATTCAGTTCTGATATCTCTTGAGATATACTTTGCAGCTGAAATGGGTTAAATTAAACATAAATTATTAATCAATCATTTTTAGTTAATTTAAGAAAAACAAAGTTTTTTTTGCATCAGCCTGTTTCCAACTTCTCAATCTACTTCGTAAAGGCAACCTGGTTCCACCACTGTCATCCACAATCAAATAGTCAGTATCTTTACATACAGTTTCTAAAGATTGTGATGATATCAAAAAAGATGATCAACCAAGTGTAACTCACATCAGTCTCCCAAGTGCGCGACTCGTGCGCCAAATGCTCCAAGAGGCTGTTGGCCCGATGGATGGTGTCAGTGGCGGCAGTCAGCCGCATCTCCAGGGCTGCTGCATCCCGCGTATGCTGGCCCAGCTGCTCCTTCAGTGACGTCACCCGCTCTTCCACTGACGTCATTCCGCTCGAGAGGGCTTCCAGCTCGCTCTCCGCTTGTTGAAGGTTCCTGTATTATATCATGATGATGACATGCTAAGCGATAAGATAAGGATTTTAATTAAGGCTAATAGACCGACTTGTGCAACTGCCTCTGCTGCGACTGTAGCGGTTTGACCCTGAGCAGGGCGTGCGCGTGCGCAAGGTTGGCGTGCACCCACGCGGCCAGTGGCGCGCACGCGGCACTAGCCCGACGCGCAGTCGCTTGCTCAAAGGACGAGCCACGCCTTTCCATCAGACGCTGCACAGACTCCATTGCCTCGGCGCTTATATGACTCGCATCGAGGCATCTGTACAAAGCACATGTCGAATCATTTGTGACTCTTGAGGAAGACTAATGGCAATTGACAAAATGTTATGAGATTAATAATAACGAGACCTTAATACAATTGTTATTCATGAAAATTATTAGACTTAAGAAAAATATATGGATCCTTAGACTAAGAAGGGTTTATAAGAAACGCTCAGAAAGTAGAGGTTACTGTTTCTTTAATATATTATCTATGAGTCGGAGAAGTACCATAAATCTTGTGATTTCAACGAAAAAATAATTAAGTTCAGACTTTGAGGATTTGTAACCAAACAGAGACATATATGTAGGTATATTAATTACCGTATATCTTCTTTAACTCCTCGCTTCGACAGGAAACTCTTCATGGAATGCCAGGATGTGTCAGCGATGCCCATAAGCCGCAAAACGCCCTCCAGCACATCTCGGACCACGTCCGGTGGCGCACGCAAGGATCGCATCTGAACAACGCGTATTCATACATACATACATCTTCTTCATGTACTGAATTTTTCATATACTAAGCAAGTTCGAGGATCTGAATATTTGAACTTACTTCGCTGAGTGATTCAGGTTTGATGTCTCCGACGGCGGCTCGTGCTGCTGCGATCACAGGCTCCACCGCCGCCAATTCTTCTTCTATTTCTTTTTTACTAGAATTCATATAATCATTCATAGATAATACAAAATATTTAAAAAAAGTTAGTAAAGTTATATTATCTTACGTAAATCCTACAATGACAAGTTTATATTGAAATACTGGTGGAAAAATTGTAATCAATTTTTTATCCCCCCCCCCCCCCCCCAACTAATCAACCGAAACCTCCCATGCAATGCTTATGTAAAAAAAAAACTTAAATGAAGTAAAAATAATAAAAGGTCCTAGAAATATAAGAGTCTACCTCTAAAACTTTGCTTATATACCTAATCAAAAAGACTCTTACCGTATTTGCAGCTTCTCATTCTCCACCTCGATGTTCTTTTTCAGCATTTGCATCTCCTCGTGCTTGTCCGTGTTGGCTCGCACAGTAGCGCCTATCTGCTCTAACGCCTTGTTCGCTCTCTCCCTCTTATCGTTGAGGGCGATTTCCTGCTCCGCCGCCTGCGATTGCAGTACGCCCACTTCGCTGCGGGCACGGCGAAGGGCGTCCACACCAGCCTGCGAGGCAAGACATACTTTGTCGCTGGTACCACGAAATACGAGAACAAAAAAAAAGTCACTGCTGACTTACAAATGAATGCCCACTTTGATCATCACATAAGGCTAAGAGATTGTTTGGTAATTTTGAAAAGTAATTAAGAAATCTCTACGGATACAATATAATAGCTTTATTAAAAAATGTATTATTAGTATAAGTTTCTTGCAAATAGGGCCGAGTGTTCTCAATTGCTACAGTAAAAAAGGGAGAAGAAACAAGAAGCAGCTGAAGAGCAATCCACTTACTGACAACATAGTCTGACGTTGCACCAACGCCCTCTTCTTCTTAGTGACAATATTATAAAATGCTTTGATAAAATGCATATATCTGTATGGACTCTTCAACCACTTGTGCTCTATGTTATTGTAAATCTTGATTATACCATCCAAAGGAATGACGTTTTCTTCATCTTTCCACGTATCCTCACCATCTTCTTTATTTAACCTGTAATCATTTAGTTGTATTTCTCTTCGTTTCTTCAAACAAAAAGGTAAAGTGAGAACAGGTTTATATATTTTACGAATTATAATATAGCAGGTCTTTATGAGAATTTAGACGCACACACACATACATACTCGTATACACATACACACAATATTTCACTATTTGTATTTTGCTTTTTTGTGTATTATTAAGATTCAATAAGAGAGAGCAAGTTCTTAAAACACAAGTAGACCATTACTTAAATGGAGGCACAATCCTGGTATTGTCAAAACAAACTCAAAATATAAAATCAAAATAAATATATATATCGACGCAACCACAACAATTAGTCTTAAATTAACTAGAATAATTAAGTTCAACATCATTTAATTGTCCTAAAATAAGTTTAAACACATAAGTTGAATACTTTAAGTTTGTTACTCTGTGAAATGTCATCTTTATTATTTCAATACGACGTCTTTGTAAACAACTGCTTGAACACTATAAATAGGGTCGCATTGTAACCGCACGACACTCACGGCTGAGCTAAGCTCGCCAACCAGCCCGAGCTGAGCTGTAAAGGCCTCCTGGCCAACAGCGAGATCCCCCTCTAAAAAAAACCGCACGACACAGTCGCGCTCAGGCCGTTGCACGGAACGGACCTCTCTTCAAATAGTGAAATATAAATCTTGGAAACTATCAGTGAAGTGTTTCTTTAAATAAGTGGTTATTATGACCGACTCAATCGTGATGCTACCTACGCCTTTCAAAAATAACCCTACAAAGTAGTGAGGTTGGCGGTAGCCCTATAGAGGAACTCTCTCACTCTCCTCGTTATATATATATTTTATTTTAACACAAAAAATCACACCACTAGTACTATTAGTACTAGTAGTATAGTATATACTAATACTGCTAACAGTGAAACCTCTAAAAACACTAGTATTGATTGAAGAATATATAAAAATATATGTCGGAAACAGTCATGAGTACAGACAAATAACGGAACGAAACACTGACGATTTTCTTCTAACTTTGTGCTACAACAGAGCCTAGCTGGTGAGGGGACGTCGTATAAAGACTCAGTTACCACTTGGCCGTCCTCGCGGCAACTTGTCTTCTTAGCTAAGAACTGTCGGTTCGATATACAGTGTGATTTAATTTCAATCAGAAAATTGTGTATACGTTGCCTCATTTTATACGCCCACAATGTCTGATGAAGAAGTTAATAATATGGGTCATAGCAACATATATAACACATATAAAAACACTTTTTTAATATCGGTGCATAGAAAAATACTCTACCTGGTACAATTAGTGAAAATGTGCTAAGCCACGCCACGTGCATTGTGTATGAAATGTACCTCTGAATAACCAGAAGCGGCATCTCCCTCAAGGTCTCTTCGGACCATCTCTCCAGCCATATCAAACCAGAGTTGGTCACAAACGGGAATCTCTCCAACACTTCCGACAAATTAGCTTGATCTTTGTTCAGACACATTAAAATGCCTAGATTTTGTTTTATATCTAGAAAACATTACGGTCTTATTTACATAAAAAAGCTAATGTCGTATTTAAATACAAAAATGTCTACTCTAGATTTTCTTTAAAAAAGTCAGTTTCTCGTATGTATGTCTTGTGTTTCCTTAATAAACAGTCACTTGATACTCACTAGTGAGTGTATTTTCAGCACTTTGGCCGATAGCCGGCATAACACTTGCCGGAAGAGCGTACACGCTACGAGCACGAACGTACGCCTCGACGACCGCCAAATTGTGCTCATCTAAAGCCCACTCTGTGATAACTAAAAGGGTGTGGTTCCCTTCACTCGCTGATGTTAGAGACTGCAATTAAACCTCAAATGGACTCAGCGAACTCGGCTAGCCTTCATATTCAGCCTATTAGGCAGAAGCTTGAAAGAATGGCTTTAATTATATTACAATTTTTTATTGTTGAAATACAAGAGAATGCACTGTTTTTAAATTTAAAAAGTTCTTTTCAGAGCAGTCTACTTTTGAACCCTCGGAGCCATAGCTAGAAGGAGTAAGCTGAACACGGTATTGCTCACTTTAAGCACAAGTGATCGCTGATAAGACTGTATGTGGAAATGACACCATTAAATATATAGCTTTCGTCTTTGGGTACATTATGAATAAACAGTTCAAGGTTTTATAGGCTTAACTGTTATAAAAGTGTAAGATAGGCTTGCAACAAATTATTACGTACAGCTTTAAAGTTGTTAGAAAATTGTGCGGGCAGATCGGCGAGCACACAATTGGCGGAGATGGCTGCGCAGACCAGCCGTGCGGCTGCGCATATTCCGGACCCCGTTACGCTCACGCAGGCTACGACACCCCCGTTAAGCTGAAAGTATGTCTCTGATCTCAATCCTATTATTATTAAAATACACCATCATACTCACTAAATGCATTCTTCACTTGAAATACATTTCAAGTTTGTCCTACTCTCGTAATAATTGTTTTTATTCCTGTTTTCTTATGTGTTTAGCTTTTTTTGTATAGAAGAGGGGGTAAACGAGCAGCAGGGCCCCCCCATAGAGGTGAAGTCACCGCTCATAGACACTTACGTGGCTGGGGGCACCTGAGTGCGTTACCGGCCTTTTAGCGAGTGGTACTGTTATACGAGTCCTTGTTATTGGGATTTTAAAAAAAAAAGGATTTATTATATAACCAATATATTTAACTTAAACACTTTAATAAGGACCGAGAGAATTATAACTACCCTTCAATGAGAGTTATGAGAGCAGACTGATTAATCTAATGAACACAATAATTAACTGTTAGCTAGACCCTACTGACTCAGCAATCCTGGACACAGGGTCAGCAATAAGCCTTACGCCTGAGGGGTATAACAGTACGATTTTGTCTTAAAGGACCCTAAGTCGTAATGGTGTGTTGACTAAATAAAATGACACAAAATAGTTATTAGAAACTTACGGCCAAACCAATTGCAGGACATAACTTGGACAACTCTTTACAAGCTTCTATGCCACTTTCTCCGAAGGCCTTTTCGTCGTCCGTTACTGAAGAGGAATATTGTATTTTTATAAAAAAAGTTTTGCAAGTACTATTATACTGTCAAGTTTAATTACGCTTAAAACTGATAGGTGATCTGAGTTTGTAGTGGGTAAACTCACACTCAAAATATCTTGATTCAATTAAAACTTTTGAATCGTTCATGATTACACTACCACTGGTTCAGAAGTTATCCAGCTACTACTTCGATACTGACGTTTGAAGTTAGATACTGATGTTTGAAACATAAGTATCTTCACAAAACGATTTTTATTCGAAGTCACTATATATAAGAAAAATGTGAAAAAGATATAAGTAAATAGTCGATATTGCAATTTTAAGTTATCCACATAGACAAGCTTGTTTTTATATATGTTTTCAAATTAAATTGATTATAATTTAAAAATCTAAAATTAAATTGAATATACCGGGTGACTACTGGGACCTTATATTTTGCTAATAGGTTACCAAGGGGCTAATTGTTTTACTATTTTTTTTAAATTAACTAAGTACCTCATTCGTTACTGAAAAATAAACTAATCCTAATTTTTTAAAACTTTATAATAATTCAAAAACTTTTGTTTGAATTAAAAACACAACATAACAATTCTCTCACAGCATTGGTTGATGAGCATCTGTGTGTTCTGGTACCAAGTGGCGTAGTTAGTGCCCTCTAAGAACACTCCGGCGCCTCGCAACACCACTTTGTGATACGTGTCTTTCTCAATGTCCAGATACTTTTGGAGTATAGTGTCAAAATCAGACTTTTCGTCATCTGTTATGAGACGATCACGGAATATTATTTTTGCTTGGGCGTTGAGTGCCTGGAAGGGAAAATTTTGAAAAAAAAAAACACGAATAAAACTCGCAAATGAACAAAACACACACCAAACATGTGAAATCTTCGTCTATACACTCTAATGACTAGAGAATAAAAACTAAGAATTGTTACGCTCTTCGACTATTCAATATCGAAATATCTCAATTTCAGTAAATCTTTATAAAGACACTTGCACTTTTTTTGTTCTAACAATTGCTCAGGACTTCAATTTCAAATGACATATAGGAAAACTTTTTTGCCAATTTTAAAATACAAGAAATAAATGCTAAATACTCACTGTAACGACATCTACAAGATTTGTGGGACTGTACCATTTTATGTTCTCACACAGAGCCTTCAAGTGGGAAGAGTTCCAAGTGTAATGCGACTTACTGCTAAAACTCTCCGTTATCTAAAAAACAAACAAATCTATTTAAATATTTACGATGCAACATATAATTAATCTCTTTTCTCTGTCTGTATCCAGTTTAATCAAGCTAAGCCTTTTACAAGTTAGTCATGTTATGTCTTAGTCAAGTTAAGTCATGCTATGTCTTAGTCAAGTTAAGTCATGTTATGTCCTAGTCGAGTTAAGTCTTTTACAAGTTAAATCATGCTATGTCTTAGTCAAGTTAAGTTTTTTACAGGTTAAGTCATGCTATGTCCTAGTCGAGTTAAGTTTTTTACAGGTTAAGTCATGCTATGTCCTAGTCGAGTTAAGTCTTTTACAAGCTAAATCATGCTATGTCTTAGACAAGTTAAGTTTTTTACAGGTTAAGTCATGCTATGTCCTAGTCGAGTTAAGTCTTTTACAAGCTAAATCATGCTATGTCTTAGTCAAGTTAAGTCATGCTATGTCTTAGTCAAGTTAAGTCATGTTATGTCCTAGTCGAGTTAAGTCTTTTACAAGTTAAATCATGCTATGTCTTAGTCAAGTTAAGTATTTTACAAGTTAAATCATGTTATGTCTTAGTCAAGTTAAGTTTTTTACAGGTTAAGTCATGCTATGTCCTAGTCGAGTTAAGTCTTTTACAAGCTAAATCATCTTATGCCTTAGTCAAGTATGTCGGAGTAAAGTTGTCTGTAGCAAAAAAAAATTAAGTTAAACAATAATTTTATTTTTTAATTGTAAAAAACAGACTCACTTCTCTAAACATAAATAATATTTTCTTTGCCAACGTTGACACATGTTGGTCCCCACAGTTCGTATTAACATTATCCCTCAAATAACTTGTTAATAATTCCGACTGCTCTTCATCTGTTGGTTCACTAAAACAATATTCGGTTTTAAACCTCTCATATATGGATAATGCTTGATTGGTTTTTTTATATGTATTTTCAATTTTCACAAAAAAATTACACAGAGATGGCTAATGGCTCTTGTGTTAAATCTTTGGCCTTGGCTACTTTAAATTATTATATATCCTGGTGCTCTTAACAACCGTTCTGTACCGTTCAAACATGCTTGGCGATTTAAAGGCGGAGCGTTTCTTGCCAGTTCCTCTCAGCCGCTCTACACCCTAGATTTGGGAACTGGCAGTGAATGTATATTTTTAACTTAATACGTTTTAATATGTGTATTAAATTAATTATATAAAAAATACATTTTAAATTAAATAGTCGTGTTTTTTTTTGACATAACGAACCTTAATAGCGCGTTATACAAGATATAAATGTGGAATTTACGTACGGTATATTGATATGCGCAAGCGCAGCCGCAAGCCTGGATGTTATATTAGCTCGGGGCTCCGCTGTCGCGACGACGCTCACACGTGCGATGCTGTGCCATTGGGATCCATTCTCGTCCGAACTCCAGAATCCGTTGCCTTGGATTAACTGTGAAATTATTTTGTTTTGTATTTAAAATATATGTATTTTTATCGATATATTTTATTCTTACCTGCAGTAAGAAAGAGTGGACAGGAGAGGATCCCCACGCATCGACTCTTGCTCTGTGAAGAGCCCGGACTAACAACACTACGCGAGTGTTAGAACCACCCGCGGAGCGGACTACGTTGTTCTGTTGAGATTGGAATAAAGAGAAAAAAAAAGAGTTCGGTTAAATGTCTAAAATAGTAACACATAAATAGGAATATTTAACTTACTCGTTTTAATTCAGAAATGATATCAGCCGGTTCCAACAATGGCGAACAGTCGATTGGGACAATCGTTGCGTTCGTCTCTCTCAAGACGTATTCCGCCAGTGAGCTGCGAACATGAAGACAAATGAAAGCGCCCTTTACGTCAAGTTACGTCGTATAATACTCACTACTTAGCACTGGCCGCACATCCCACGAGCACGGCGTGACGGCGTGCGTTGATAGCAGCGCGCAATGCCTGCGCAGGCGCATGTAAACGCGGCGACATTACCAGAACGTCGGACACGCGTTCACATTGGTGCGCAGACATTTGTGGCGGTGGACCCAAAATGTCGGACATCTACGAATAGGTAGATTTAAAACACACACGCTGAATTTTGTAAATGCTAAGGGGATCAGAGATGGCGGATTGGGAACAAGTTGTATTCATCAGAGAACTACTCCATTGTTATAAGTTACCCCACATAATTGGGATAGTAAGAAATAAACCCCAATTATTTGATGCAAAAGTTGAAATTTGTGTAAAAATTAAAAATAAATAACAATCAAAACTAACGTATTAACATTAAAGAATAAATAATTGTTCTCTATACATTTATTGCCAGTTACCAAATTAGGAATGTAGATGACAAGAACTGGCAACAAACTCTCCGCCACTCCCTTAAATATAAAATACATTTAAATCTCAAACATATTTCTAATATAGATATATTTTATTACTTACCTCTTCATGAAACATATGAACAGAATTTTCCTTGAGAAGTAAAATTACACTCTGTTCTAACGATAGGTAAATCATTTCTTCGATCGAATTATGTTTATCCATTTCGTGGACTACAAACTCTAACTGCATCAAAATTTGTTTTACCTGTTAAGATAAAAGTAGTATTTTTAATTATTGAATACAATTAACTTCGTGACAACACGTGCGAATTTACAACTCTCATTCATGCCAGTAGTAACTAAAAGATAGAAGTACAAAAACATCAGGAAGTACCAAAGAAGGTTAGCGGTACAAAAACGTCCAGAAGTACAGAAGGCCAAAAGCAAGTGACGAGAACTTCAAAGAATGTCAGTGGTGTAATAAGACCAGTAGTAAAAAATAACTGAGGACACACTAGAGTCATTATAGCTCATCGTAATTCGTCAGGCGTCTCTCTTACCAATGTTGTAACCTAATATGGAAATGAATAAAATAAAACTCACCATGGAAACCAAATTAACTTGAACTGCAGCACTGGACTTGTTATTACCTAACCACTTCACACACCTGTGCACAACATTCTGTATCAGCGCTGTGGCACCTTTCCAAATTTCATCACTTTCAGCCTTTCCTATCCAATTTCGCATGACTTCCTGTACACAGCATTCATCCTCACTAAAACACGCAACCCACAAACTGATTTAGACAACTCACGGGTGGTACTCCTGTGAGTGGTGCCTGTGCACCAAAGCAACACACCTCAAGAGAATGATGCCCATACGGGAAATGGTTGCCGGTGATGCGTGCTCCAGGCTGTGGGTTTCAAAGATGAAATTGACATTGTGCCCGAACTGAACCCGCCAACCGGAGGGCAGAGTCAGCAGCCGGTTGTCGTCCAACACGGAGTTCAGGGATTCCACCCATTCCGGGTCAATATCACCGTCACATACCACCCACGAGTGTACATCTGAAGGTTTATTTATTCACACTTAATTGCATTGTAACAGTTAGTACATATAAGAGCAACATAATAAGCGATCTCATCCAGGCAACTAACCCGAAGCCTGCTGCGAGACTTGCAAGGCGACGGTGGAAACGACACCATCGGTCCATTGCCGTGTGTCGGCATCCACCAAGCCCAACAGACTCTCGCGGTTGACCGCCTTCGGGTATATCACGTGCTCCACTATTGTGTGACCGGCCGATGTCAGAGCCTGTGAACCAGATCGAGTCATGACAGATGAACCAGACATGACACATTATCAAAAACTATGCTAGATTAACGACAACTCTCTAAAGCGTCGAAATCAATTATCTTTGTTTGGTTCAGCTTGTAATGTAATTCTGATTTTTCTTCTCTCCATTTAACGATCAGTCTCTATAACGACATAAAATAAACAGCCCTTTCAGTGTCGTTATATAGAGTTTAGACTGTAGTGATAAATGGCGAAGAATTAATTTAAACTCTTAAACAATATAAATGACAGACAGGTACGTACAGTTTTCAACAGTTTCCTGATAGTGGTCTTGCCAGATCCAGGCGGACCAACAATAACAACACCCATACGTTGTTGCAGCTGTTCGTGCAACTCCATGCATTTCTGTGTCTGAAATGTTAAAAATATGTGAACCTTTAATCAAACAGAATCAAAATGTATAGAAACCGATGGTAGTGTTGCCAACAAAAAAAAGATTTTTCACACGTTTGATCATTTGACCCGCTCGGTTCAAGAGAGCAAAGAGAAGCGTAACCGCTAGAGGGCGCTTATTGGAAAACCTATTATAATCAAGCATAATATATACATATATATATATATATATATATATAATGCTTGATAGGTGTCGGACGTAAGTACGTCCTCAGGTTCGACTATCCGCACAGTAGTTTTTACAAAGGTTTAAAAACAACCAGTCACCCATACTGACGTTTTAAATCTAAAACTTAGTACAGTTTATCATTATCAAAAACATTACACAAAAATTAAACCAATTAACATATAAATAAAGGGGATTCGTCGTCTGGGAACGCGGGAAGTTTAGTGCGGAGCGTCGACCGTCTCTTGTCCCCCCCCCAATCGTCAAACGTGACGGTCTTGTCTCCCCTCCCCCCCGATGCCGTAAAGCTTGACACTTGCTGATGACGCCATCACTCCACGCTAACCGTCCCCAAGTCATCACTCGACGTTCCCAAACGTGCAACTGTCAAATCTAACTATCGGTCTACATAGTTCCTCTGGTGAGGGACAGATGGCGTCGACACCAATCGCAATCAGCTGCGCAATATATGTTGTCAGATTCAAACAATTACAATTATAATGTTTCCAATGAAATATTCTCGATTGTAGAGTTGACATTAAAAATATATATTTTTAAAGATTTTCTTAGTTCAGTCAAAAGCGACTTTGTTAGAAAAAGGCGTTTTAAACTTCAAACTTGAGTGTTATATACCTGTAATTGATTATATATAACATGCAGTGGTTCAAACGCGGCCTGAATGGAAGCGGAAAAGGAATTATGCCCCAATGTCTCATCAGGTACATCAGCGAACACCAACGATAGAATATTTTCAAATCTGAAAACAATTAGAATTAAAAATTATCTTTTATCAAACTAGTTGTTTTTTTTTAAATCTCTTTTTGTATTCATTTTGTTCACCTTGCTGCATCCGGTTTCGTCAATTTGGAGAGGTTGTTGAGTTTGAGCACTCTCCGTAAAATGGCGCGTTGGGTGACCTCCGCTCGTGCGCTGTCGGCCTTTAGGGCGGAGCCGCAGCTGCCCACAGCGGCCTTCAAAGCGCGAAGGCCCCAGTCGTAGTGGCGCTGGCTGCTCAGGAGGTTCCTAAAATATTTTAAGAAGTTTTAGATTATTACAAATTGGTATCAGGTCAATTTTATGAATCAAAAAGAAGCCAATTTGGTCTCTTTTTGGTCCTTGTTTAGTTATTGTTTATAATGTCATATATAATGTTTAGGAACGTATTGGTATATACACACAAAAATTTATTTAGTTCAGGAGTTCTAATATACCTGGACAGAGTGAAAACGGTCGTCAAATCGGCAGCCAGTCTCGCAGAGTGTTTCGCCCCGTGCGCGGCCAAAAGATGCGAGGCCAGAGGGCCGGGGGTGGGAGTGGTGAGGGCAACGGGCCGAAGCACTCTCTGGAGAGCGGAGGGCAAAACCCTACGGCCGCCGTAGCCACGACCGACCGGGTTCAAAGTCACGGCTATGCCGCACCAAGGAGACACGCAGACCTGACATGTTTGTAGATTATGTTAAAATGGTGGCTCAGAACATAGCTTACTTAATTTATTACGATAATTAAAAACTTTTTTTTAACACCAGTTATGTCAGTTGATTAAAATATTGACATTAGTTTGAGAAAATAGTTTAAAGTCCCCTTTATTCTTTTATATCTAACAGATTTTACGCTGCGATGAAAAGGGACAGAAGACTACAATTTTCATCAAAACGCTGTCTGTGTGACTCGACACGATCCAGAACAGGACAGGCTAATATTTGTCAAACATATTATTAATAGCATAAAATCTTGTAAAACTAAAAAAAAAACAACACACCTGTTTCCCATTTAATAGGGCATCCTTTTTCGTCTGTAAGGCAGACAGGATCGAAGTGAACTGATGCGAGACGCTCGCTAACGTCTGCGACGTGAGTCTGTTGAACTCATCGAAGCAGCCCCAAGCCCCGCTCAGAGACAGGCCGGTCAACAGGCGTCCCATACATTCGCCGTCCATTGCCTGTTCATTTCAAGTCTTTTTTAAACTTAAGGGAAGAAAGAGTTTTTGTATAGAAGGTGGATACACTAGATGAGTGGAGTCTCCACTCAATCACATAGCTAGGGGCTCACGAGTCCGTTGCCGGCTTTATAGGTTAATAATCCAAGTTCCTTGTATATAACATATTTAAGGGTCGAGCGAATGGAACAATCTAAAGAGTGTTTGTTAAAAAAATTATAACTTAGTGCACTTATTTGAATAAAATTAAAAAAAAAATCATACTCCACAAAGAACCATATACCGAAAAAAAGATTTTTTAAAGGCGAAGATTGAACTGTTTCATTCAAAGTTTAAAATCAGATTAAGAATTCTTTTGGTTAATCTGAAGCTTGGCTCAATCGTTAGGTTAGGTTAATGTCTAAGTTAACCAAGTGGCATAAATCTTTATAGGAAAAATAATTCAGTTCTTTTACTAATAAATATTAATTACCTCATCACAGTTAAAGACCAGCACCAATCTCCCAACCAAACCTCCCAAGGCTTTAACGGACTCCGTTTTCCCCGTTCCGGCCGGACCAAATGGATTTCCAATGAAGCCAAAATGTAACGACTGGAAAAATCATATTATATCAAATTAAAAACTATACAGACTGTATAGTTTGAACATCACAAAGCTATTTAGACAAATTTATTATAAAAACGTATATTTCCTGTTGCCTGGAAGAGATAGTTTATTAGAAGTAAGGCCGTTGCTTTAATACTATGTATGTATTGTTTTTTGTATCATTTATTTCTAAACAAGTGTTTTTCGTTTAATTGTCTTTAAGCATACATCAAACAAAAAGAAGCCATCAATATAAGCGTACAAATCCCTAAAAGGCCGGCAACCCACTCATGAGCTCCCAACCACATCAGTGTCCATGGGTGGCGACTTCACCTCTATGGTGGGCCTCCTGCTCGTTTGCCCCATCTTTTATAAAAAAAATACTGCTGTTTGAATACCTGTGTCAATATAAGGAAACATTCTTCAGCCAACTCGGTGCGTACAAACTGACCCGTCTGTATTCCCAAATATTCGTACGAGTAGGTAATTTCAGCTAGACCCATTTTAGCGACAACCTCGTCTTTGATCAAATAAAATCTGAAAATCATTATTTTCTTTGTAAAAAAATGAAGTATTTTCTTTATTTATGAGACAAGGGCTAAGCTTCGTTGCTACGTGTAGTCGTGAGCAAGCTATCTATCTATATAGTAGATTTCATATCTAAGTGAAAACTCCAACGTTACTCGCTTCAACGACAATTCTCTAAAGCGTCGATATCATTTGGCTTCAGTTGGTTTTATTTTTATTTTATTATATCTGTCCCCAAACATCTTTTGTGCTAAATACATTTAAAACAATAACCTTATGAGATAATAAAACTAGGTTTACACATAAAACAATTAAATGGGAACTTGAGACAAGGTTTTGCTTATATTACAAGGATTTCTCTTTTCTTTCCCATTCTTCTTCATTTAACGAGTCACTATAACGCCATAATATACACTGTCTCTTCAGTGTCGTTATATAGAGTGTGCAATGTATTGTAATATTTTTTTACATCACTAGTGCCTGTTACTATGCTACAGCGTATTATTATATACATATCGCAAGAGCTTTAAAGTACAAGAACATACCTCAACTGCTTCTGCCACGCCCAATCACTTGTCGACACAACATTTTCCGCTATGAGTGCATCAACAATCTCCGCATAACACGCACACTGCAGCATCAGCGCCTGCTTCTTCAATTTCTCAGCGAGATCTTCGTGTTCACTCGTATAACTGTCGTTTTCCTTTTCGATATTCACTTTCAAAACGCGCAAATCTTTGTCTAAAATAGCCTTTTCAGCTTGCTCCGTGAAACGAATGTTTTGTGCTAAGCACATAATTTGCGTGGGTAGCGAAAATAGATCGTGGCTTGCATTCGCATTCACGCAACTTAATGTTAAACTCTTCAACGAAGATCTTATTTCATTCTCGAGATTTTTAAGCCAAACCTAGAACAGAGGGGTTCCAGTTTCATTCAGAAGACGAAAACCGGGGTCTTTTTAGAAAACGTATTGTGAAACATATGATCATTAAGACCAGGGCTTCATAAAATTTTGTTATTCACGACCCCGTTGATTGCGTATTTCTTGATTCTTCTTTATAACTCTCTCTTCTTCTATATTTGCATGGAGGTCGCCCATACAAATATATAAGAAAAAAAAATTGATGATTTATTTATTAGGTAACAATATACCTATGAAAGTGTGTAGTTTTAGAATTCGTTTTGAAACATACGAAAAAGTAAAATTTTAAATTGCCCATACATAAAATGGTATATATAAATATTTGGCATTAATTTTGCAACGCAACTCCATTAGGGTTCGCGACCCATAGTTTAAGAAACCCTTATTTAGATGATGAATAAGTTTGGGAATTAATTTACTCCAGGCCTTGCTCCAAGCACAATGTAATTAGGATCATCACCAATAAAGAACCAAACTGAGTTTCTTGCCTGCTTCTTCTCTTGATCGCGTACGAACAGGCGTAAAGTAATTAAGATTATATCAGTTTTGGTACTTCAAAAGAATACAGGTCTCATATTTAAACTCTTGTGTGTGTATTTTTTATAACATTATTTTTAGTCACTCTTTTGGTTGGTTTGTGTTTGTCTGGATATTGGTATGTATGCTTGTGGTTTAATAAATTAAATTTAAAAAGGAAAAGGAAATGTTGAGACATATACCTACTACATATTGCCTATAGTCACCTCAACAGCACAATCAATGCCAACTGGACTATCCAGTTTGAAGGTTTCGTCATAATGGCTGCAAAGTGTGGTTATTGTTAACCCATCAGTTCCCAAAACCACACCAGTGATTCCTGGGAATAATTTCTTCAAGTGATTTTGGAGTACCATCTCCCTGCCCTCAGCACCTGAACGAGCCTGGCCAAGTAGTTCCAGCAAATCATCGTCACTTAGGAAGTAAAGGCGAGGAAATATTGTACGTTTGTCCTAAAAAATAAACAACTCATTTGTCCAAATACAAAACTTAAACTAAGTTCAACTAAGCAAGCAGTTGAACGCAAAGTGATCCGTCAAAGCCTACTTTCTAAAGTTTGTTTCGTAACGAAAATCTTCAGACTTATATTACTTAGCAACATATTTTATACCGACTTTAAAAAAAATTAAAACCTTAATCGGGTTACTGCTATCTTCTTACGTAAGTATTTTCATTGTCATAGTCCTTTCACGCCTTAAATTTGAGATAATACTTTTTATATAAATCATATAAAAAAGGTGAATCCCATGTTTAATCAAAATATACATTAAAAAAAAGTAAAATAATCATTTTTTTATTACCTTTATCTTATTGTCACATTTAGTAAATATGTTTCTTGCTTTCGTTAGGTAAATACAATATTTATATACAAAAACTATATCTTTCATATGCCACCAATTAACAACATACACTCACATCAATATACTGATTCAGAGCGGACTGACAGGCGTTAAGCTGTTCTGATATCGAATCCAGCATGGGTTGAAGCCTCGTAGACTGAAGCAAAGCAGAGAGCCGGGGATCAGCTTCAACGATACGTGCTACATGCTTGAACCCTTGATCGACTCTGCGAAACTTCACACCCAAGTCACCATCATCGTATTGTAGTATTGGCTCAAGGTAGAGCCATCTGAAATTGAGAATAATTCAATACATTCTACATTCAAACGTATTCGATTTACTATAATGTGTTTATACACACACAAACATGTTTTTTTTTTCACATATCTAATATATATGTGTGTGGGTTGTCTGGAAGAGATCGCTTATTAGCGATAAGGCCGCCCGTTGCTCTTATATGTTCTTACATCTGTTAATGTCATTTGCTTCTAGTGTTTAAGTGCGATAAAGTGTTAAATAAATAATAAATAAATATAAAATTCTCCAAAACGGGTTCACCGATTCTCCTGAAATTTTCTGTGGATATTGAGTAGGTCTGAGAATCGGCTAACATCTATTTTTAGAGACTTTTTTTTTTTTTTTGCAGAACGACGTTTGTCGGGATCAGCTAGTATTTATATATGAAAGAGGATAAGCACCACGGCTCCGGGACACTCGGGAAATGTGGGCTATTAGAGATTTAAAAAAAAATCACTTATATGTACGAAGTTTTTCCAATTGCGAAGCATTTTGGGTTAAGAGTCTCTACATTAGTTATATTACTTCAATATAAGCATCGCAATATCCACAAATCGAGTAAATCTTTAAAACATTGCCTGAGCGACCTTTTTTAATTCTTACCTCAGTGCGCGTCACAAGGACGACGGAATCATCTCTTAACGTGTTTAAGCTCTGAAGTTGAGTGAGACATTAAAAGGGCCAAGCTGGTTTACATTTTAAGCCTACAAGAGGTTACTAGCATCAAATAAAACCCGCTTATTATAGGAAGTTACAACCAGGTGTGCTTTTGATAAAGTGCAGATTTGTGACTGGTGATTGTTAAATTGTAATTATTTAATAGGTCTTGTAGGTATAGATCAGACAGCAATAATCATATCAAGACTGTAAGAAAACAGCATATGACATACTTTAATGAAATACTATATCACCTTTTTGAATTATTAAAAGTGTTGTCAGTTGTAAAAATAAATAAAACAATAATTATATAGAAAATGTTTTATTAACAAAGATCTATCTACAATTAAGTATTTGTGCCTTAAATATTGTAAAATAATACCTCTCAATCTTATACAAACACCAAGAAGACATAAAAGGTACTTTCTTATATCTACATACATCTGTTAGAAAAACGAGTTTCTTAAAATAAACGATTAGATACAAACATACATAGTTATATATTTAAGACGGTTCTAAACTTTAAAAAGGCAAAAATACTTAAGCTAAATTATTTTTATAAATTGCATATAATTACCAATATGCTAACTAAAATTACTCTTTGGATTTATAAACTGTTAAGATAATTTTGTCTCAGTTCATATTTACAGAACCTATGTATGTAATGTTAAAAGTTGGCAGTAGGCATTGAATAGGTACTTATGAATAGGTAATTGATTAAATTATGTAGTACACGATCTATAGTTATCTGAGCGCTTCGTTATTTCCGATAAGTAATAATTCATTTGTGAGTTAAGTTCGCCTATTTCTTTTTCTAGAGTATTAAGCTGTTCATTGTGGTCATTGTAAAGCTCTTCCATGTTAGCGAGAAGTTTTAACTGTGTTTGTGTGTCACTAGCAAGTTTTGTAGCTCTGTTGAGTAACAGCTGAGCCCTTTCTCTTGAGTTTGATGTTTGATTCGCTCTCTCAGCCAGCGATGAGTTTGTTGTTTTAAAGTCTTGACGCAGTTGTCTTGCCTTCTGTTCGGCCGCTTCAGCTCTATTTACAACATCATTGGCTTCTTGCTTCACCTGATCAGCATCGCTTTCTATTTTAAGGATATTTTTCTGTAAATCTGACAGCCGAGAACGTAAACCCTCTACTTCGTCCATAGTTTCATTCGCCTTCTTTTGTGCTTGTTCCGTTTCCATGGAGATTGGTACGAGGTCACCTTTCGCCGCTTCGATATCATCATTCGCCTTATCAATCGCATTTTCTGCAGCGTTTTGAGCAGCTTCAGCTTCGTTTAACGCCTCCAAGACCTTGTTCGCCATTTCTAAAGTGAGATTTGCTTCTTTATTCACAATTGTTGCATTTTGCTTAAGCGCATTAGCCTTGTCAAGATCAGGCTTGGTCTCCGATATGATGTTCTCGATGTTTGTTAATTGGGATACGGTTGAATTTATTCTTTGAGACAACTCAGTAATTTCTTTAGGCTCAATGCTAATTGATAAATTAAGTATATCATTGGCCAACGTCCTTACATCTGCGGGAGTATTAGAGTTGTTGGATAAAAATTCTCTAAGTTCAGAAGTTAGATCCACACTATCATTGATAACTTTTTCTGCGGATAATTTAAAGTCACCAGATCGTTTGAACAAGTCTTCCGCTCGTGATTTTACTAAGACAGTATCTTGCTTAACTTGAGTTACAGATCTGAACAAGTCCTCGGCGGATAATTCATGTTCTTTAATCCTATGTTCTGTTTTATTAGCAAAATCTAAAGCTTGTTCGGCTTTGGTTATTGCTCCTTGATCACAGGATATTCCACCACATTTTCCACAACCAGCGCCACCACAAATGTCACAAGTATCGCTTTCTTGTCCACACATTTTTTCATTTAGTTTAGGGAAGCTTTCGTCAAACTGCGACAAGATTTCGTGTAATTCATCAAGTTTCTTTTCATTTTCGTTTTGTGTGTTATTAAAATTGCTATATTGAGTTTCTATAAGTCTATCAGTATTTTTAATTTGTCTGTCCGCGTTTGCAATTATTGTCTGTACGCTTTCAGCATCGTCACTTGCCTTGATAGACCTTTGTTTTGCTTCACGTGTAAGATTTAGTGCACCTTCAAGGTTAGCTTCTTGTAATTTTGTTGCATTATTACTTAGTTCTATAGTTTTGCTCTTGAGGTTTTCTACACTAGATCTAAGACCGTCTAAAGTGACATTTCCTAAGTTGATCTTGGACGTTATGGCAGTGAGATTATCATTACTCTCTTTTATTTTATTATCTGCTTCGTTGAGATGTTCTTGGAGACTAGATACATTAGAAACAAGTTCTTTGACGGTTGTTTGCCCTAGTCTAGCACTCTGAAGAGAGTTTTCAACGTCTGTTAAGGTTTTCGTCATTTCTTCGAAATCTCTCGTGTAAGCCCCTGTAGCTCCAACTACTTTAATTTTACTTGCATTTCCAATAGCGTATTCTGTCTGAATGCGTAGTTTTCCAATTAACAGATCCCAATTATCAAAACATTCACCACAAGCATAACATTCGGGAGCTTCACCAAGATAACCCCTAGCACACAAGTCACATTTATATCCTCCTATTCCTGGCTTGCAAATGCACGATCCATTTCCTCTCATACACTGCGGAGATACCGAACCATCCAGGTCGCAATCACACTCATAACATTCTATATTAGGATCTCCCCAGTGGTTTTCTTGGCACTGATCACATTGTCTTCCACCGTGACCAGGTTTACAATCACATTTTCCTATGAAAGGATTACATTGAGGTGACACTGATCCTATAGGATCACATTCGCAAGGATCACATCCTTTTCCTAGCGCGATTCGCCAATGATTTTCCGTACACTCATCGCAATTTATGCCCATAACATTATCGAAACATGGGCATTGTCCAGTTACACGATCACATTTTCCACGAGTGAAATTTGTTCCCAATACGTTACAATTACATGTATCACACGCTTTTTCTAAAGCATCGCCATAATAACCGTCACTGCATAACTCACAGTGATCTCCGGCAGTATTATGCAAGCACTGTAGACATTTTCCAGTATAGGGATCACAATTTCCTGGTTTTGTTATATCAATGTTGTCATTGCAATCACACTTTTCACACGTTCCTTTAATGGGATCACCGAAATAGTTGTCAGCGCAGACATCACAAAGTAATCCCGCATAGCCTTCTTTACAATCACAAACAACATCTTTAGTTTCAGCATCTAACTCACACCTATCAGCATGGCTGCTCTTGTTTGGATCACCTTTGACACCAGGACATGGACACAGGCGACATGGTATATCAATGCCTAAGCGTGGATCACCATAATATCCTTCGACACACCTTTCGCAGCGATGGCCTTCAGTAGAGTCTCGACATTCTTTACAAGCGCCTGTTTTGTCATCGCATTCAACTGCATGCCCATTACAATCACATTGCTGACAATTTGGGAAATTAAAGTAGCCTGGTTGACATAGATCACAGGCTCGCCCATAGGTGTTCGGTCTACATTTACACTGTCCACTAGTAGCGTCACAAAAGTTATCCAAAGACCCAATACTATTACAATCGCAACGTTTACAGCCAAACTTACTAAAACCGTAAGTACCTGGAGCACACCTATCACAACGGGCACCAACGATGTTTTCAACACATTGACAATATCCGGTATATCGATCACATTGATGACTTTTCGATCCTGATGGGTCACATTGACAGGAATCAGAACCATTTCTTATATAAAATCCGATACTAGCATGATAATTCTTGCAAATTTCTGGTACATTATCTCTGTTCAAATCATAATAATATTTATCCCCACAGTTGTAACGCTCAAATTCGTCTCTTGCGTCGCTGTTGTTTGTTAAAAATGGCAAATTATCGACAGATGGAATAAGAACAATAGAATCTATCAACACTGACGCTCTGCTGCTGGAAGTGCGGCCATCTTGTCTACCTAAGTATATGCGAACTTGAGTTTCTTTATCTTTTTCGAAACAGACAGCTGGCTGAACTAGAACACTCCGTTCATTAGCTGGCAACATTGCTGGTATGGTATCATCTTCAGGACGAATACCAGCACATGGAGAATCCGGGTCCGGTACAGGACGCTTAATAAGTATAGTGGCCTCTTCCCATGTTCTTGTGGATTGCGGTTCGTATCTTATCAGAACATTATAATTCATACTCGTCTTTAGGTTGTTTATTGTAAATACCAAAGTACTGCTTTCAGGTATTTTCATAAATCCGGGGCCAGTCCAGGTTTCTTTTCGGCCATCAGGGAAGTTTTCTCGTATAACAACATGACAAAGTTGACTTTGAATAGCGTTATCGTCAATTTGGGAATCACATTGGCTGGATTCTGCTTCATAAACCATTGAATCGAGTGCTCCAACAAAAAAGTTTTGTAATGGTTGATCACAGCGTCTGCCAGTTACATTCGGTCGACACTTACATTGACCTGTTATAACATCACAATCCCTATCAATCGAACCGCCGATATCACAATCACAAGGCGAGCATCCATCGTCACTCTCTGACAAACCGTAAAACTCGGGAAGACACTGATCACAGTTTCTGCCGGTAACGTGCCGTTTGCAAAAGCAATTACCCGTTGCTGGGTCACATCCCCTTTCATTTATTGTGCCCAAATTATCGCACGTACATGACTCACAACCCTCTGGATTATCAGAATTAAAGTTCCAATAGCCATCACTGCATCTATCACAACGAGCACCATCAACGTTTGCTTTACACAAACACCTGCCAGCAGTTTTGTTATTGGCCCCATCTGTCTCGTCATCGCATAGAATTTCTTTATCTGTAGTTCCTTCTGGGTCACAATCACACTGTTTGCAGATGTCTGAACTTTGTATATCAAGAGATGGATCCTTATAGAACGTCGGTTTACATCGCTCACAGTTGACTCCCATTGTATTATGTTGACAATTATCACATACTCCACCACTGATTTTACCAGTTTTATTATAAACGGCGGCGTCGAAATGGCATGAAGTAGCATGATTATTACATGTGCATCGTTTGCAGGCGTTGGACGTTTTAGCTATGGCCGGTTGCCATGGTAAATCGTTATAGAAATCTTCACAATATTCACAATTCAACCCACGCGTGTTGTGTGTACACTCGCACCGTCCATGCACCATATTATTTTTTGCTTCCACTCCGGGCATGGGAAGACATCGCGAAGCGTGCCCATAGCAGGAACACGAACCCCGAACCGTCATTTCATAAATAGCATAGTAATATTTATCTTGAATTTCAGCTCTATTATCGAGCAAATCGTCGCCAAGTGTGTGTAATTTCGTGAAGTTTATTCTTAAATTGGTCATACGTAACAAATTCTGAACTTCCTCGGAATAAGGGTTCGTTACGTTTATATTCGGTGGCAACACTCTAAATATCACTTCGCCCTCCGTTGACGGCGCGACACCTGAATAACGTGATTCACAAACAACTTCAGTTAAGCTCCGTTGCGTATGTTTAGATACAGAAGGGAAAGCTTCGTCGCAGTTATGCGCAAAGTATCGATAAACTCGCCATGTCTTGCCAAAGTCAAATGACCTTTCCACCAACATAGCCTTAGGGCGAAACGTTTTAAAGTTCATTATTAAATGCGTAAGATGAAATTCCGCTTCCATATCTAGTTGAACCGTAACATTCTCTATACCATGTTCGGATTGCCACCATGACTTCGTCCGCGTGCCGGGATGAAACTTGTAAATGATGTTTTGTATACGATGATTAAGTTGCGGATTGTTCACTGTGTACTCCGTAGAATCGCACCAAAAACATTTCTTTCGCTCTTCGAGATGCGAGACTATGCAATATCGCTCGCGGCCGTGGGCACCACAAGTAGACGAGGCGGTGAGCCTAGACTCTCGGCCGATGAGAAGGTTTCCAGTCGCCGGATAGCAGGAGCTGAGTTCACATGCGCGGTCTAATAAGCGGGGATCGGCACGTTGTCGGTCGCGATCCCTATTGTATACGGCGCCGCCGGCTGTGATTAGCGCGGCAAAGATAAAAACATCGTATAGAGCCATGGCGCGCACCGGCTAACCGCGCGCCGCTTAATGCACTGGCCTGACCGGCATCGCCTGCGCCACTCCGCCCGCATCCCGCCTTCCCCCGCCCACCCGCCACTCTCATACTACGGGCAGAGCTTTGTTACGATATCAGGGCCGTATTCACCATATTTTTTATCTATTATTTCTGTATTGATACAACCTTAAAGAAAAACTTTAAGTATTGAAATTTGTAAATTAAACTCACAAACACGAACTATATTGTCACTCATTCCTGAAACTTAACGAAAGAAGCCACTTCAATTTATAATATATTGTGCACTATCACAAAATTTTGGAGAGTTGTACAAAAAATACAAAATCTACGTCTATTCGGAATTTCACACCTAACTATTTTTTAAGTTTAAAATCAAAGAATGCGCCCCTGTGCAAGGCGACGACCGCTCCCGCTGTCGTGTTCGCTCGTGCCGTTCTAAGAAACGAGCTCCACTAGGCAACAAAACACAGACAAGTTTTGGGATGCGTTTTTTGTTTTGATTCGGTTTCATTATTCTAAACTGAACCGAAATTAGTTAGTATAAAATTCCATAAGATTTGTGCGGGCAAATTATTTTATTATATTCCCACTTCCGTTCTGTACATCCTGTGTTGATAATACGATCTGACCAAATGCTATTGCGTTAGCAAATATATTTTACGAAAATTTAATCTCACATTGTTAAGCTTTAGCGAGGCCATGTTGGCCATTTTGAAAATATAAAACCACAGTTTACAGAACGCTGAACAACAAATCATTGCTCCACTTTTTACGTACATATTTGTACAGAAATATATGAATCAGCCCTTTAGTGTACATATTGTAATGTATAGGTATGCTATATTGCGTCACTAATACATATATACATACATACGAGACTAGAGATAGAGTATAAGAGACTTAGTTGGGTTGTCATCTTCTAGTGGTGGTTTTTACAATTCTCTCTTCTGTTATTGACATCAATTAGTTAAAAAAATGCACCACAACAGATCATTTCAAACCAGCAGTGTTAAACATCATAGGAAGTTAATTACGTAAAAAAAGTTTCGTTATAATAACCATAAAGGCACTAAATACCAAAGGGATTCCCTCCTACCGTTAATCGAACTCAATGAATTGCTAATTCCAACTCATTCCACATTGGCGAACTTACCTCTTACGTATAAAATAGGCTGCACTTGCAAACTGCTACGTCACAGTCCGGATCACTATAATTAATAGTAAATTCATTCCTTGAACACAATAGAGGCCCCTCTAGATAACCATAGTTTCGACAACTTTGCTGATAACCTCTTATCTCTTTCAACGGACATGAACTTAGGTAAGACGTAGTCGTATTTTTTATGGTTTTAATTGAAGTACATAATATATCCAGTCAAACTGTTAATTAAAAGGAAGAGTACAATTAAATGTAAGGGCCAATTTTAAAAAGCTTTCTCGGTTGACTACATATTTTTTTTCCAAAATATATATAAATATATAAAATTGTCGTGTCACAATGTTCGTTCCCGTACTCCTCCAAACGGGCTTGGCCGATTCTCCTGAAATTTTGTGGCCATATTGAGTAGGTCTTAGAATCGGCCAACATCTATTTTTACAGACATTTTTTTTGTTTGGCAAAACAACGTTTGTCGGGATCAGCTAGTACTATATATTACCAATAAGCCAGAGTAACTTGTATAAAAATACTGATACGCGCATTTCACAGTTAAAATGTCGATTAGCGGTTAAATTGTTTTACTTTTTGTTAATTATCCATTAAATGAAATTTGAACTGCACAAATTGCATACGTAGCATTTTAGGTCGTGCATTTAATTAAACACCATATTATAACTGCGAACAATAAACCGTCATCATTCGTCTTTCATACACCACCTGTTTATTAGTCCCAAAGGTACACGCGGTAATTTTTGTATAGAATCAACTCATTTGGAGTCGGTCAAAAAACATCATCAAATATTATATTCTTTCAAATATTGTGTTTAAATTTATAGTTCTACCATCCAGGAGTGGTACAATATAGGATGTTTGGAGTTCCCCTTTTGAATGTAAAAAACACAGAACAAATTCCCAAATAAATGTGTCATCGGCTCTGTGAATGAACGCTTTCGTACTGATAACGACTACTTTTAAATAGCGGCAATCGTGCCAAAGTTCACCCGATAAGCACCCGGCACTGACGACCCAGCTTATTTTTCAAATTATACATTATACAAAAAAAATACACCTCTCCATAGGTTAGCACACGTAAGACGTGTCGGTAATATTATATGTGTATATTATTCGCATTTATATTTTGCAACTTCTGCACATTCGCCTTGTATGTTTGTAATTTTATTGGAATATATAGCAAGCTGATGAGTCTGATTATAACATCTGTCTTATGTGTTAAATATATTTAAAAAAAACAATAAACTTATAAGATAATAAAACAAGGTATACATATATATGTATACTATCTCGCAACTACCTATACGAATGAAAATTCGTAAAACAGGAAAACTTTTTAATAAGGCACACCAACAACACACATACAAACATAACCCAAACAAAATTACAAAAAAACACACAAGGCATGTATGTGCATAAACTATAGGGATGCACAGCATTACAGGTATACAATTAAAAAAAAAACAACTAAACAATCATATATATATACAATATATCGAAACACTATGTAATATGATATCATTTATCGCGAAAATTCGAAGCAATAAAATGTTTGCAATCATAATCAAAATGTTTCTTATTTGGTTGTAATGTTATACAGCTTGAGCTTACAAGTTGTAATAATAGCGTAGGTACATGCATTTTATAAAAATATTTTCTCTTTGATACTACGGACTAATAAAGGTTATCTAAAATGAAAAAAAATACCTTAAAATTAGTGATTTAGTTAGCGCGCTGAGTGTTAAATAAGTCAACACAAAAACAGAGTATTACACTTACTAGAGACTGTATGTAGTGTTAATTTTCACTTACTGTTCAATATTTAAATAAGTAAACTAAATCTAGTCTTTTAGTACATATTAGTTTTAAAAAAATAGGCTAGATTGTAAAAGTGTACAGTATAAATTCGATTTAACGACAAAGTCTCTAAACTTTAGAGTCTAAAGCGTCGAAATCAATTGGCTTTGCCTTTCGTTGCCTCAATTTAACGACCCCTCTCTATAACGCCATAAAATTCACAATCCCTTCAGTGTCGTTATATGCAGTCTACATTGTATTTCACGAAGTTTAATACAGGATACAATTGAAAACAATCATTTATATCTTTTTATACATATAACCTGAACTATAATAAACTGATAAAGAGACGAGAAGAGATACAGTTGAGATGATAAAGAGTACATTTGGACTTCACAATTTGTGCCAAACCAAAACCCTAAGCCTGTGATTCGTAACGCGTATACCATAATTTTATGAACGTCGTTCACAGCCGGCCACAGGACTGCTAAATATAAATACCGCCAAACACTTCCTGTTGTGTGTCTATTCAATTAGCACAACATAACAAAAACATGGCAATTTTATATGATTTTCGTACATATATGAATGCAAATAACTGTTCTATAATTTCCAATAAATCAATACCTAATACTGTTTTTTTGTCATTTAATTTTAACTATATATTTGAATTTTTTAATGTGATTGGAACGAAACTTATAAAATATAAAATAAACAGATTATTATTAAAAGTCTTTCGTTGAATTATGGAATAAACATTACTCGTTTGAATAAGTTTTAGCCATAAAAATCACAAAATATAAACCGCCTCGAACACATGTTCAAACGTGTTAATTTATTTGTATATAATAAATATGTATCGATACATATATTATATATTCTCTACGATATTAATTAAGTAAATTTGTCAGTTCTTTTCCTACTTATCTTTATTTTGTTTTAACTAACTTATAATAGATAACAACACTACGTGCTAGCTAACTGTTAGGATAATTAAACTGAATATGAATAGATGTTTTTCATTACATTTCTGTGTTATTGATATACACTTGTAGATCAAAATCAAAAATTACTTTATTCGTTCCTTTAATTTGTATTTATTTTCGTTGGTAACATTTTACTGATTTCCTTAAAAAGCTCACATATACTGAAAGCTTATACTTTTGGATGACAACATTAATGGACCTATATAAAAGCACCACATTTAGCAATATTTTTTTACATATGTAAAGTGGTCGTTGTGTCGTTATACTGACACACTTCGATAAACACAAAGATTGTATGTTAAAAATAACAAGCTGCTCTCATTACGAGTCGATAAATCAAAGCAATTAATACTATAAAACCGTTTAAAAATGTATTGAATGATGAATATTAAAAAATATCGATAGGATTTTATACGATCCAAATTGGATGTAGGAAATGATAGTTTTGAAAACCATAAATCGATTTAATACAGCTACATTAGCTATTTTAATTGTGAGTAGCACAATTTTGTATTAATTGTTTATTTTAAAAGAGCAGCTATCGAGTTTCTTGCCGGTTTTTCTCGGTAGATGACTGCCTTCCGAACCGGTGGTAGTGTAAAAATTGACGATTCAAAAGTGTAAAATAAAGATATTTTGAGTTTTGAGTTTGATTAGGTAGTAAGTTTCCAAGGCAAAATATCTGATATTGTAAAACACAAATTCTAATATATTAAATTGTAATCGCAATTAAGCAAATAAAATCCCGAGTTAGGTACTCAGTTGTAAATAACAACAGATAGACTAAAAAAACAAAAAGGCCACACAAAGTCATTACTGAACTAAACAGCGTAATATCTTTATACAATTCTCGTGTGTGTTCGTTGCTAAACTCGGAAACGGCTCCACCGATTCTCATGTAATTTTGTTGTTATCCGATAGACCTAAGAATGAACCTATCGGTCAACATCCTTTTTTCATAGCTTGTAATTGGGTACCACCTGTTACATGCCCACATTAGATATAAGCATAATTATAATTAGATATAAGTCTTAATTGTTTATTCCCAACATACAACCCCTACCACAAATTCTTTCCTAATACGTTATCTTTTCCACTCAACAAGCATTCCTGATCCAACTTCCAAAGACATTCATTGAACAATACTATTAAGAACAAACCTAATAAAGTGTTTTTGTAAAAGCTCTCAAGTGTTGTCACTGCCCGTTACACACCTCAATTTATTTTATGATACCGAATTAAAAACACAGTCAACTATTAACCTTCTTTGATCATATATCCTTTGTGTTTTTTTAATCCGTTTTTTGTGTATTGTATAAATTCTGTATTTATAAAAAAAACCCTATTTTAAATTATAAAATATGTCAAAGTTAAAATATCTTTATTCATTAAGGACCATTTTGAATCGTCTTAAACCTAAGTGATTCTACGCCTGTTCGTACGCGACCAAGGTGAGAAGAAGGAAGAAACTCGGCTTGGTTGATTGTTTTTTTGGTAATATGAGTACACTTTTTGAAGGCTAAGCTGGAGCTAATTCATTTCATCATCAGAATAATCTGACAACTTATAAAATTCTTTTTCTAAAAAAACTTCTGTTTAACTACTTTTTTAAATTTACTTACTGACAAAGTCAAAAATATTTTTTGTATTTTGTTACACATTGATTGTTCTTTAAATGAATTACCAAATGTGTGCCAAATACTGTCAACAGTTAATAACATCAACTCTGTCAATGATGTAGTCTCTCGCTAATTTCAGCAAAGCACTCCAAACATACACTTATATAAACAAACTTCATATAAAAGTCTTGTTTATTTATAAATAATTCTGTATGAACTAAATATATAGACAATTAACACGACGCGATAGTTCAACGCCCCTGAGGCTTATCGAGATAAGTTTGGATTCATCCTGTAAGCTCGCGATTGCATCACAGAGGACAATGTCTATTTATGTTCAGATATGTTCAATTAAGGTTGTTTTAGATCCACTTTAGAAAATTAATTTGTGAACATATAGCAAATATAATTATACGATATTTAATGTTGATAAATAATACTATGAAGGTTACAAAAAATATTTGGGCTTTATCACTATGGAATTCGTGAATACATCTGGCGTGCATATTGTGCGGTCGAAACAATGAGGTTAGACAAAGCTGGTATGTGGCGTTAAGCACGATTTAAAACCTCTGTCCGTGGCAAAGAAGAGTTTATAAAAGCTATAACTATAGTAATGTATTATGTAAACACATTCTTGGGCATAATATATTTAATAACGCACTCACCATTTGCAACTTTGTAGTTAGAAAATATAAATATAACTTTTCTATCACCCATAGAAAAAGTTATTTAAAAATAAATAAAATAAAAGTTATATTTTGCCCTGTTGCGATAAAATAATAAGCCACAAAAGTAGTTCATACTGTATAGTTAAGAGACGTTTTGTTAACGTTTGTCCCAAAAAAAACAGTAAAAAAAAGCTCAGTCGGTTAAAATAAATTTCTAACAATCTGAAAACCATTATTTATATTCGTCATAAGCATAAAATTAAAGATTTGAGGCTCGCACATATAGTCTATCAATATCAGGAGGATAGCCCAGTATTCCACAATAAAAGCGTCGACGGTGTCCAAAAAACGACTACTAAAACAGCGAACCGCACACAATTCAACTCTTATGCAGCTAAGTCAGCGCCAAGGGGGGGCAGGGAGAGGCAGCTGCTTCCCCCCCCCCCCCCCTAGAGATTCTAAAAAAGTTGCCAAATATAATGAATCCCCGAAAATTATATTTTAATTAACCTAATATAAACAAACAACGACCATTATAATATTAAAATCTGATTGTTAATTAAAAAAAATACGCTGTACTCTGTACACTTATTCAAATTCAAACTCCTTTTTATTCTATTTTTCTAATAAATGTTATTGTAACTTATTTTCATGATTTTTTATTGCATAGTCAAGAGCTCGTACTCGTGTAGCTTTACACATTGGACTCTGTACTGTCACAGAATACCTACAATTCTCATTCATAGAGAATGAGAAAAGTATGTAAACTTGCCCCCCCCTGCGCCATCGGCTGGCGACGCCCTTGGTCAGCACCGTACTATGGCAAATGGCATTATGCTGAGAAGGATTTGTACGGGTGAGCTGACTTCATCCGAGCTCCTCTATCAAATTGATTTTAACCTTCCGACCAGGTCTCTCCGCTTGTGCAACACATTTCTAATATCCTCTACAAGGACAAGCATCGGTTTTCGTGTGCCGTTACAAAGAATGTTTAGAACGTTTGAACTTTCCCGATTTAGACATTTTTTCGTGTCTGCTGCGTTCAGGTATAATATAGAATCGAAATTGAAATCGCTGTTATAGCAACTTTTAATTTATAGAATTTTTTATTTTTTTGTTTTTTCTTCTCTTACCGAGGCTTTTTGTTGTTTCTGTACTTGTGACTGTGTATATAACATATTTTATCTGTGTAACATGTTTCAGGATGCCTCTGTATTTTTGTCATATATCTTTTTCTGTTATTATATTTAATGTTTTGTTTAGGTTAAATAAATAGATAGATATATATAACCCAGGTTTATTAATAATAAAATATTGTAAACTCACCTGCGTTGTACATGGTGCATGGACCGTAGCAAAGTGGTTGCAGCTCGCAAATTGTGGTCCCAATTGCCACCCAATTCCCCACCCAAGGACCACACCACCCATTGCTGCTCTTCGACCTATTCAACACATATCATTTACTTCTCTTCTCAAGTGCTTGAGGAGCCCCATTTGGAGGCAAAAAGTGGTTCCGGGGTTCGACATTCTTATCACTATGATAACGTATAGAAGTCTCTTTACATAAAAATTATAGAATCAATAGGTATATGTCATATACATTTTTTTTATGTAAGAAGAGGCAAACGAGGAGGCGGGTCACTTTAAGTGATGTGCCAACCGCCGCCCACGGACACCTGCAACGCCAGGAGGCTTACAAGTGAGTTGCCAGCCTTTAAGGAGACGGAGGAACGCTCTTTTTTTGAAGATCCCCAAGTCGTAGCGGATCGGGAATACCTGCGCTGGCAGTTGGTTCCACAAAGAGGTGGTGCGCGGCAGAAACTGCCTTAAAAAACGCACAGAAATATCACACACTCCACACTCAAATATGAGTGTACATATTTGAGTGTGAAGAGGGGAAAGAAGAGAGGAAGAAGGTAGAGAGGAGAGAAAGGAAGAATAAAAAGGGAAGATTCACGAGTGGTCAAAACCACTGGCAGTCCCCAAGGACCTATAAAGTCATGCTTGTTGCTGCCGATAATACATAAATATTATGGCACACACTGTTAAATAAAAAATAAAATAAAAACCAGAGATTGTACAGCACAAGCCATAAAGAATAGACCGAGCGCGATGCGAACAGGGATAAAAGACGTCACAGTTACCTTCGCGAGGATATCCTTAAAGTCCTTGACGATGGGCGTGAGCTTCTTCGACTTCTCCGTGTAGTAGGCGAGCGTAAGCCTGGCACCAGCAAACCATATCTCCAGTTCGTTCAACGCCATCCGGACGGCTGCTTCGCTCGAAGCGCTGGCACTGATTTTCTAAATCAACACGTTTTTTACTTACACATGGCTTTTACAATTGGCAGTGACAAACTGGATGAAACGTAGAAGAGAAACCGAAAGAACATCCTGGAGTGAAAGACATAAGACTTAATAGTAAATAAAAATATAATAATAATAATAATAAAAGAAAAGAATGAAAAACACATTGAGTAACAAAAAGGACTTTCGACTACCTGCAAAGCTCTCGTGTGCTTCTTGATATTGATGCCAACTTTCAGAAGGTCCGTCAGCTGCAGCAGATCAGGCCTCTTATACTCCATTTCCAGGAGGTTGAACACTTCGCGCCAATGCTTTTCCGTGAATTCTGTGCCGCGGACGTACTTCAAACCCGCTGTCAGGTCCTTAACAGTGAATGGCTTTATTTTGGTTTGACAATACCAGGGTAGTAGTGCCTCCCAATAATGATCTACTTGTGTATGGACAACACGCTTTCGCTCTTATTAAATCTTAACAATAGACCAAAAATCAAATATACAGAGAATATAAAACTATAAATTCTTAAATTTCATCAAAAATTGCCCTCATTTGACCCATTTGGGCATTTAAAACCGTTAAAGTTGTAAAATTTCCGAACCCATACTTGGGGTGATTCAAACGCGTACCACTCCCTAAAAAGCCGGCAACGCACTCACGAGCTCCCAGCCACGTGAGTGTATATCCGTCGATTTAAAAAAAAAAGCCTTAAAAAAGTAGTTACAATATCCGCTCACCGTATACTTGTCAATCTCCTGCTGCAGGAAAAGCGTTACGCTCGTGTACGGCTCCAGGCGAGCCTTCCATCGACAAACAAACTCCTCCAACAGATGTAACTTCTTCTGGAATAATATCCACTCTTGATTGCCGATAGCTTCATATTCTAAAAGAATGTTAAAAGATTAAAAACAAAGGTTCACTGCGGAGCCCTATCTAAATGAATTAAAAAGGGATTAATTATAAAACGAATTATATATATATATATATCTAATTTATTATTATATATATATATTATGCAATTAGTATTAAAATAATTAGAATAGTTAAATTAAGGCATCATTTAATTGTTCTAAAGTTTAAAAACATAAGTTGAATACTTTCAAGTTTATTACGCTGTGAAATGTCATCCTTATTATTTCAATACGTGGTCTGTGAAAGAAAATCAATTGCGGACATGTCATTATTGTAAAAGATGGATGCATTGTAACTGCACGACAGCTAAATGTGAAAATAAAAAAGGCAAAAATATCAGCAAAGTGTTGTTCTAATAATGAGCGGTAATCGTGGAGTCTGAAATGCAGACGCCACGCCTCACAAAACCCCTACGGAGACACTTTTTTCGATAAATTTAATATATATCTCACCATCATTATATTCCTTGAGGATATTCCACGTGTTGACAAATTCACTTCTCAAAGACTCGGCCTCGTTCCAAACCGCATTAATTTCCAGTTTCATATTGAACTTCTTGCATTCACATCTGCAAACAGAAAATTCAAATAATACTTAAATAAATAACACTGTAATGGTATGTGTTTTGTGCTTGACCCCACCGAATGCCACTGCAACGCCCCCATGCCCTAACCTGGCGTAATAATAACCGGGTCACTTTTAAAAACCCAAAACTTATTAAAACGCCATCGGTGACTGAAAACATATGTCTAAGCCCAAGCGACATCTATCGAGGATTGATTCAGTCTATCAATTGTTGCCTCGCTGATATATATATATATATATATCGGCGCAACTACAACAATTAGTCTTAAATTAACTAGAATAATTAAGTTTAACATCATTTAATTGTCCTAAAATAAGTTTAAACACATAAGTTGAATACTTAACGTTTGTTACTCTGTGAAATGTCATCTTTATTATTTCAATACGACGTCTTTGTAAACAAGTGCTAGATCACTATAAATAGGGTCGCATTGTAACCTCACGACACAGTCGCGCTCAGGCCGTTGTACGGAACGGACCTCCCTTCAAATAGTGAAATATAAGCCTTGGAAACTATCAGTGAAGTGTTTCTTTAAATAAGTGGTTATTATGACCGACTCAATCGTGATGTTGGCAATGCTACCTACCTGCCTTTCAAAAATAACCCTACAGAGTAGTGAGGTTGGCGGTAGCCCTATAGAGGAACTCTCTCTCTCTTCATTATATACTTAGTCTGGCCATAAATACTGTTACTATTCAAAAAAAGAAAATATTACGTTTGAATTTGGAATCTGTCATTTTTATATGATTGCTTGATGTGTTTTCTTATTTTCGCGCCATTATATTGTTAAATATTTTGTTATATTAAAATGGAGTGGGGTGATAAAGAGAACCGAATCGCTGTGATTGCCTTACATAAAGTAGGTATGGAGAAAAGTGCAATTTTTAAAACCCTCCACCCGCTTGGTATTAGTCAAATGTTTGTTTACCGGGCTATTGATAGGTACAATGATACCTCCTCTGTTTGTGACAGAAAAAGATCTGGCCGTCCACGTACCGTTCGTGTGAAAAAGGTGATTAAAGCAGTTAGGGAAAGAATTCGAAGAAATCCTGTCCGTAAGCAAAAGATTTTATCTCGGGAGATGAAGATAGCTCCTAGAACCATGTCGCGTATATTAAAAGATGACTTAGGACTTGCAGCCTATAAGAGACGTACTGGTCACTTCTTAACTGATAATTTAAAGAAGAATAGGGTGGTAAAATCCAAACAACTACTTAAGCGGTACGCAAAGGGAGGTCACAAAAAAATTTTGTTTACGGATGAGAAATTTTTTACAATTGAGCAGTATTTTATATTATAAACAAAATGACCGTATTTATGCTGGAAGCTCTAAAGAAGCTTCGCAATTAGTAAACAGAGTACAACGTGGGCATTATCCCACTTCAGTGATGGTTTGGTGGGGTGTTAGCTATGAAGGGGTGACTGAGCCATATTTTTGTGAAAAAGGTATTAAAACGTCGGCACAAGTTTATCAAAATACCATTCTTGAGACGGTAGTTAAGCCTTTAACTAACACCATGTTCAATAACAAAGAATGGTGCTTTCAACAAGACTCGGCACCGGGTCATAGAGCTCGATCCACCCAATCTTGGTTGAAAACTAACGTTCCGGACTTTATCAGCACTGAAAACTGGCCGTCGTCAAGTCCTGACCTAAATCCATTGGATTATGATTTATGGTCAGTTTTAGAGAGTAAGGTTGCTCTAAACGCCATGATAATTTGGAGTCCCTAAAACGATCCATTCGGTTGGCAGTGAAGAATTTTCCTCTAGAAAGAGTTCGTGCTGCTATTGATAACTGGCCTCAACGTTTAAAAGACTGTATTGCAGCCAATGGAGACCACTTCGAATAAACATTGTATATTTTTAATAGTTATATATTGATGTATTAAACTAACTCACTATGAAAGGAATAAATGTTACGTATAAAAAAAAAATCGTGCTTTTCTTTATAACAATATTTATGGCAAGACTAAGTATATATGTAAATAAATTTAAAACGCGCATATTTTGGTTGAAACGGCATACTATACCGTAAACGAATATTTAGAGGACAACGATCCCTTTAATGTGTCCGCAATTGGCTCAGCATCGGGACAGTTCAATTCTTGAGTAGCCTTACAATGTTTTGTTATTTTAATTGTCAGTAGCACAATTTTGTATTAATTGTTTATTTTAAAAGAGCAGCTATCGAGTTTCTTGCCGGTTCTTCTCAGTAGATGACTGCCTTCCGAACCGGTGGAAGTGTAAAAATTGACGATTTAAAGTGTCTTCATAAATACCTACTTGAATAAAGATATTTTTAGTTTGAGTTTGAAAAATATCTAATTAAATTATACTCTCTAATGTTTTATTAATATATATGCTTATTCACCGATATTTACATTCTGTATACTTACAAAACCTTGACGAATACATCTTATTTAGGTTTATTTTAATTACGCACTATTTGTCTGTAATTCTTTGATTTATTCGTTAAGAACACGTTTAGCAGTTGACTGTACCAAAATAATAATAAAAATATATATAAAAAAATCACCAAAATACATTGTATTATTTCTTATACAGTCTTAATGACACGCCACTCGATTTAATGACAAACTCTCGTTTGGCTTGTATTGCATACAATGATTGTACTCCTCTCTCTATAACGTCATAAAGAGTTTGCATTATATTTACTTACATCAACGCATCCCGTTCCCCAACAAGTCTATCAAAGTTGTCAACCGCCTCGAATATGGAGCGACATCTGTCGACCATCTCCTCGAACCGAATCTGCCTCGTCTCCTCCAAGCGGGCCTTCGCCTGTCCCCATCGGGACACCCAAGCCTCTACACCACTGACCATGGTATCCCAATCGCCCGTCAAACTAGACTTCACCACTTCAGCCTAAAATATGTTTACTCTTCATTTAATGGTCTGCGCTAGGGACTTTGGCAGCTCAGCACAGCATCGGGACAGTTTAATTCTTGAGTAGCCTTACAATGCTTTGTTATTTGAATAAGTCATATAAGTAACATAATTTTATATGAAACTAGCTGATCCCGACAAACGTCGTTTTGTCAAAAAAAAATGTCTCTAAAAATAGATGTTGGCCGATTCTCGGACCTACTCAATATGCCCAGAAAATTTCAGGAGAATCGCTCAACCCGTTTCGGAGGAGTAAGGGAACTGTGAGAGAGAAGAAGAGGAAAAGAGAGAAGTGGAAAGAATTATATTATATATTTAATTAAAGAAAGCAGCTATCGAGTTTGTTCGGCTCTTCTCGTTAGATGCGAACCGGTGGTGGTGTTAATGACGATTCAAAAGTGTCCAAGACCCACCTGCCGTTCAAACATCTCCCGATGCGAGTTCATCCGTTCGCGCATCTTGGTCCACTGCTTGACCGTGCTCTCGATCGAAGAGTCGCCACCCCAAGTGCGCAACAGGTGGCTTTTACGCTTCAGCCCATCAACCAATTGTTCCATCTGGAATTTTAGGACCCCATTACAAGCATCGCGATTTTTAAAGCCTTCGCGGCTTATATAAGATCAGAATTATTATGGTACACATGAATTGTCAACAAACAAAAAAAGTTTAAAATTTTTGACTGACAGTTCCAAAATTAAGGGCGTAGAATGAGAAGAACTGGCAAGAAACTCTCCACCACTCCATTTAATCGCTATGTTTTTATTTTGAATCCCTTAGATAAACATTATTAACGTACACAAGTGATCGCTGATACGATCCTATGTGGAGAAGATGTTTATCAATCAAAATAAATATGAAATAATATGTAGGTCGTTGACGTATTGAGAGAAGTTATACACAAGTGCCGTTGCCATGGTAACCATTCGTTTTATAATATACATTCAAAAAGGTGCCCACACCTCCGGCAATTTCTCTTGAAGGGCGTGCTGCTTCGCGCTGACGTCGGCCAACTCCTTCGCATTTTTGGGCAGATTTTTATTCTCCAATAAAACCGTCATGCTCCCGATGAATGTGTCACACACTGACACGTCACTGTGACAGCTACTTTGCAGTGACGCCATGAGGCACGCCCACAAATTACGCGATTGAGCCTCAAACTCACGCCGCAAAGATATCGTCCCAACCGTTATCCAATCGATTTTCTCTTCGTCGCTACAAAACATTAGGCATTTAGAAAACCTTAATTTCCATTTCTTTCTATCAAACTGTGATTAAATTATAAATAATTAGATTTAGCGTCGTTATGTAAGAAGTGTACATAGAGCATGCATTTAAGTTCCCTCATCCCTTCTAGACATTACGGCCTTTGCAAGTATTACACGCAACGGGAAAGGGGTGAATAGAAAAAAGGTAGTTTTGTCACATACATCAACAAGACATGTGTAAATTTTTGACATTACGAAAGAATCGACTCTAACAAAATTCATACTTGGATGATTAGCCCCAAGATGGACATAGAGCCTCTTCCTTAAAGGCCGGCAGCGTACCTGTGAACCTGACGTTGCCGATGTCTATGGGCGACGGTTGTAACGTCACTCGAAGCGACTCGCCTGCTCGTTTGCCTCCTATTAGGACAGGCAATATACTTACAATGTGATTTTAGCGACAGCCTGCCCGTACGCCTTGCAGGCCTTGAAGTTGACCTCCCAATGCTCGGGCTGCGTGAGATCAGCGCACAGAGCGTCCAGGTCCGGGACGCAGGCCAGGCAGGCGCGCACGCTCCACGCCTTGCACGTGTCCGTCAGCCGCGACAGAGCCGACTCTATTTGGCCGACCGCTTTGTTGCCTATCCAGCTATGTCTGTAATTTTATATTAATAATAAAAAATCCAACAAGGGAAAACTTCAAACTCTTCGATTTCAGAGAAATGTTACGAGAAATATGGAAAATGTTAAATTTTGAAAGTATAAGTTACTAGTAGCTTTTGCTACGACTTCGTCCGACAAAAGTAATTTGGACAATCAGCTTATAAATGACAGAATTCTGGTGAAATTATTATACAAACTTTCATCATCTATTTCAAGCCTTTTTTGAAGTTAAGTCAATCTCCATACTAAATTTCATTGAAATCAGTGCAGTAGTTTAAGCAACAAAGCGTAACATTCTGACATTTTTGCAATGAATATATTGAAGTCTTACTTCTCAACTATCGAGGCAAAGATGGCCGGTTTGCCGATCTGATCGCTCAACGAAGGGAAGTGCGAAGGCAGGGAGACGAGCCTCCTCAACTGCTGGTAGAGCTGGCTTCGAACCTGCTCCATCGGGGGCTGCACGCTCACAGCTCGGCCGCTGAAAAGTTATTTCACCACAAAACTTAAACTAACTAAAATGTCAGGCGAGGACCTTTAATATTTTTTCTTTTAATTATTGTTTTATATATAAAATCTTATCAGCGATCGCATGAGTAAAGTTTTTTTTATAATTTTTGTTGATGTTAACAACAGTTCAGTAGAATACTTGGCGATTAAATGGCGTAGATTTTGTTTTTTTTATTTACGTCAATTTAATATTATTTGATATGATGAGAGGCATCAAAATCAATTTTTGTTCTGAAACTGTTGGCTAAGGGGGTCACAAAACAGACCGTTCTGAGAAGATAAGCAACAAACTCATCTGTTTGGAATAATGGAGAAATAATGATTGTATACCGTAGAACCAGATCGACCCTCATGTGGGGGAAGTGAGTGTGGAGTGAGAGGAGGGCGCGGATGTACTGGCACTCCATTGCCCGGTACAACTGCACCTCCCAATGGGAACGCCACATCTCCGTGTTCTTGTAACCGTTGCTCTCCACCTGAACAAAACAACGCATTTATAATTTATAATAGGCCGACAACGGAACCGCACTGATCAGGCAAACATCCGATATATATATTTTTTTGTAATTTTCGATGGATTAATTTTAACCTCGCATTACATTGTTCTAATGTTGTATATAAAAAATAAAAATAATATTTATTGCTTATAGATATACCTGTCTCAATTTATTTATTTATTCACACTTTGTTGCACAAAAACAGAAGAAGTAGATCATTTAAATAGATGTTAGTACATATAAGAGCAACGGGCGGCCTTATCACTCAAGCGATCTCCTCCAGGCAACCCACTTTAAACAATGAATCGCTTATTTGGAGAACACGCTTTCTTTTATTGTATCTTATACAAGAAAAAAACATTCAAATAGACAAAAGTAGAGAAAAATCAATCTGTTTTATGAGGCCATTTGATACAGAGTTGACAGTCATTAATTCAATACAGATTTGAAATTAGCAATTAAAAAAGTAATCATAAGTTGTCCTAAAAGATATTTATATCTATCTTTTAATAGATTTAGAACGCACCGAAAAATAATAAAATATATAAGATACAATTATTTGAAATATGAGCTTTCGTTTTAAAATACCTTCTCAATGATATCTCTGATGCCAACGAAGCATTTCCTCCATTCGCTTTGTTTCGCGAGCAGTTCCGTGTCCATGAGCTTTTCCACGATTCCACGTATCGCCACGTGCTTGCCTGTGAGGTAACTATTCTGGAATGTCAAAAAAAATATTCTAAAAATGTCTACAAGTACTTGCAAATCGATAAAAAGGTTTTCATAAAAATCGTTAAAGTCGATCAACAGGTGATATTAACTTTTTTTTACTAATTATAATGGAGAAAGATTTATATGATGATAATGATAATTATTAAAACGATCGCAGTCGCGATAGTTCTAAACTAGTTTTAGTTTCAAAAGTGTTAACACATTCCTAATTCCGGAAAGATTTTTTGAATTTAATCAGCCAAAGAAATCGTTTTACCTGCGACTCCAACTTGAGCACCATTTCCTTCAGGTTGGCGGTGTAAGCGGCAAGTTGCTCCTCATCATTCCAAAACACCGGCTTCTGACTCTGAACCAACGATGAGAGGTCCAGCGCAGCTTCCAGCATCATAGGCCGAGTGGACGGAATCATTCGTTCACCCAGCGTGTTGTGAAACGATGCAACCTTTAAAGTTTTCAATCTCTCTGTCATTTTTATTAATACAGTTCAAAAAAATCTTTAATTTCCATATAAAAAAAGTGCTAATAATAAGTTAAACCATAGAGTACAAGAATAGGGAGTGCTCCCCTTAATTGAAACTGTGGTAGTGTTACACTTGTGCATGGTAAATTTATTTATTTATTCACACTTTATTGCATTTAAACAGTAGAATTAGATGATGTTAATAGATGTTACTAAATATAAGAGCAACGGCTGGCCTGTTCCTAATAAACGGTCTCTTCCAGGCAACCAACAAAACTTTTGGTAAATTAGGATTAAAATTATTTATTAGCTGTGAGCTAGATTGTAATTTGCAATGTACCCAGGATATATATTAAAAAATATCTGCATATATATATAGTAACTAAAAGGTTAAATTATTAAATGTAATTACATTACATGATCGAATCTAGGATATACAATTTTTTTAAGAGTTGTTGCCAGTTGTAAAAATCATTAGAAGAAACCCAAAAAACTAATCCCAAATTTTGTGGAAAAGATGATAAAAACATTTTAATCTAATATAATCTCCCGCAAATGAACAAAATACCAGAACAATTAAATTTATCTAAGAAAACAATTTAAACAAACCAGACCCGGAAACGAGTTTTCAGTGAAGCTTTATGTGGAAATAATCAGAGAAATCGATCAACAACCTGCTGCAGAGCCCTCGCATACCGCAATGCCGTCGTCAGCTTATCGAGAACGTTGGCAGCGGGGGGCGAAGGAAACCCCAAAGCGCATAGAGATCTCGCCTCCAGCTCCACGTGGACCAGGCGAGGGTTGAAGTTCACTTCCATCAAACGAGTAGCACTCGAGAACTCCACAACCGGTTTGTCAACGGACAGCTGGAGGGAGCCATTCTTCACTTGAGCCTGGACAATCGAGTTGCATCAAAAGTATTTAGGGGCTTTTTAAACAATATCTCAGCATCAGGACAGTTCAATTCTTGAGTAGCAAATTGCTTTCATTGTTTGCATATTAATAAAATAACATAATTAAATTTGAAATATTTATTTTAAAAGAGCAGCTATCTTGTTTGTTGGCTCTTCACGGTAGATAACTGCCAACCAAATTGGTGGTAGTGTAAAAGTTAACGATTCAAAAGTGTCTATAAAATTGAATAAAGATATTTCGAGTTCGATTAAAAATGGATTTAGATCGGTTAAAAGTCATCATTACCTGTAAATCTCTACACCAATCCTCGTGCAACTGTGTGTACAAGCCTTTAAGGTCCATTAATATTTGCGAAGCCAAATGCGACACCTCTGTACTTTTCTCAAACCCCATTAGGTACTTGTCAATGCATTCTTGTATTTCTCTAACCTAATTTAAAACAGAATGAAAATTGTGTTTGAAACACGTTAAGATTCAAAGCAGTGCTCAGCACCTGCATCAACTTTTGGCTGATTGACACCTGAAAACCAAGCTCCTTGGAGCAGTATTGCCGTACCGGCAGTTCTAAAATATTATGCCAATAACGACAATATGTACTTTGACATACATATAAAACAAACACGTTATAAAAATAGGCCGGCAGCGCATTCACGAGCTCCCAGGCACGTAACTGAGGCGACTTCACCTTTATGGTGTGCCTTCGTTTGCCACCTCTTCTATATAAAAAACTGAAAATCCCAATACCTTCGCCTCCATATGTTTCGCCCACTGCACCTGTTGAACTGTACGAGACATCTCGGGTGGCTGGTACATCTTCACGTCAATGTCGTCGGAATCCAACTGAGCGCGAATGTTCACCAACATCGCCAGCAGTGAAGCCACAAACAGTTCCAACTCGTTGTTCATTGCATGTTTCACTATCGGCCTGCTTATTAACGTCTTGTAGCGTGTGAATTCGTAGAGCATCTGGAATTAACGCGACATACACGCGTTAATTATTTGAAATAAACCCGTTTATTTGGACACAGACGGCAAATACAACAACACAATAGGTCAATAAAAATGTTAAGGCGCTTCAATGTTTTGACAGTGTCAAGAATGACAATGGCGGGTGGACGTTTCTTCACTCTGACGCTACTCCGGGCTCTATTGGCGTGCATCGTTGAAACGGAGGAGATCCACGAGAGGATCGGGGATCTCCTCCGTCGGAGGTCCATCGGAGGATTTGGATCCGTTCGCATCGTGCCCAAGCAAGACGTGTTCGGTGGAGTGTCACTGTGTCCCAATTAATTATACAGTGCTGATGATAATTCTGTTCATATTTGTGAAAACAATAATCGTACATTGTTAATTAATTTATTTATTTACGGCCGAAGCCAAAAAACACATACAGTTTTTAACTTAAATCTAACAACCTCTCATATTCATAACCCTGTCATAAAAATGTCACATTCTGGTGCAGAGCTAATGAAACGATTCCTTAGGGCGATCATACGCGGAATTGGGCTTTGCCGGCGGAGGCTTGTTCGAAAGCGTACCTCAGCCAGCAATGGATGCCTCCTGAGCTGCTAAAAATTATCAGGGGCATGTAATCTTAGCAATGATTGCAGAATATTACTGCAATCAATGCCGCCCCTAATTTTATTCCAGGCAAACTTCACTAAGGCAATTTCCCTACGCCGGTTTAGGTCATTATACCCTGAAAAGCCTAATAAGAAAGCAGTCGGATAATAACTATAATTTCTTCGGTAAAAATACCTTAGAAATTTCTTTTAATTATCTTCAACGCGTGGTTTTAATTCTCCTCGCCCGCCTACCCACGATAGCTCGGCATCCACGGTGAATACATTGACTGATGACGACCACGTGCCGTTATATACATAAACATATTACAAAACTACAATTATATTTTTAAAGATACAATAAATAAAGTAAATATGGTATTTAATCGTTTAAAACATTTGTTGAGAATTTATAAGTACGTTTATTGCATTGACCAATCAGAGCAGAGCTACTGTTTGTGTGGGCGCCATCTTGTTGTAGTGACAGTGTGTTCGGGATTCTAGTCCTACAGCATATTTGACCCAGTTGGGTAATAAACACATCTATTGACAGTGCACGCTACCCTACTGCTCGTCATAATTGTGTATTTGAGATATGCATATCTCATTTAAGACCATTAAACCCGCTGAGAATTATGATTTTTCACGTAACTTAAGTTTTCTATGGATAGACACAATCTTTGTGTGTGTGTGTGTATTCAAAGTCTGGGACAAATGTCATCTTAAATCATCTATACTTATATTAATATTTAAGGAGTCTAGTACTCGAAGGCTATTGTGTGGTTGTGGCTGAAATAGCAGTTCCTGCCTCATACGCCAACTCTGCTCTTGAACAAAGCTGATAATAGTCCAATCACGACTGATGGAAGCCGTACCATATAGAAAATAATAATCTCTAAACAAAAGCCACTCACTTGTTTTGTGGACGTGTTATGCAATCTTGGTTTCAACTTGTCAGCGATCATCACCTCGGCGGGTCTTAAGCTTGCTGAAAACTTCGCTTCGGCGGCTTCCCAAGGTTGCAGAGGGCCGTTGCATATCCACATATTTATATCTGTCATTTTTAGTGTGTAATTTTTAAATGTGTTTAAACTTTTACATACTAAATATAAAATATACTAACGTTCAAATGGTTTTAATAATTGATCTGTGTTTAATTCCCTTTTATCGTCGTCGGTTAATAATTTACCGAGTTGATTATAAGTGGATCTGACGTCATGAATCTAGAAGATAGTATTAAAATTAAAAGGTTATTTCTGAAAACAAATGTACGCTGTAAATTGTAAAAAGTCAAAGTTAATTAGAATGTGGTTAAATTTAATTAATTCGCATAAAGCTTTTGGTAGGTTACAATATATAGAAAACAGACACATTTAGAGAGATATTTACTAATTTATCGAAAAACTCAATAAAGCTTTGTCTGACATTAAAAAGACATAATTTAAAATTTTCTTCATCTCTTTTCCTCACATCACTGACATAACTAGTATATTAAACAAAACATGTCTCTTATAGTAGTTTCAGTATCACAGGTAAATTATAAGAGACATGTGATCACTAAAAACAGTGGTTCCCAAACTTTTTAAGCGTACAAGTTTAATTTTTTGTCGAGGCGCCCTGCCTTAACTGTTTTCCAAGTTTTATAGCTAATAGAAATATGTGTAAAGAATAATTTATCTATTTATGAAATTATTGTAATAATTTGAAAAAGTTGGTTAACATTGGATTATTGTTCCGGATAACAAATAGATAATAAACCGGCCCACGGGCGCCCCATTCTACGACGCACACTTTGAGAACCCCTACCCTAAAGGTCGCACACTAAATAAGTTACCTGTTGAAGTCTATTTTGAAAATTAACACACAAGGTTGACACATAGGCCTTCCCTTGCCAGGTGTGCAGGGCGTAGTTTGGCCAATATGTACCAGTCAGAGATTGGCAAGCACTGAAATGAAACTACGTTAATATCATGCCAAAAACAAAACTACCCTCTAAAACGTGATCGGAATATCTAAAATATAAACAAAAATATCGATTTTTAAGATATGTCTTTTTTACATTTCTAGAAGGCGTGACATTTTGAATTTAGCCTCTAAGCACCGCACATAGACTCACCTGACCCACATTTGAACCGCATTCAGGCTCTCAGACAAGAATATTAATATTTGATTATCTTTCAGACCGTCAAATGGCCTCCATATATCTAGCTTCGACACAGCATTCTGTATCACCGAACATAGTGCATGGGCTGAAAACGATTTGTTTGAAATAATAATGAAATTTAATGTAACAAGTTATAAGATGGTGTTCTAACGAGATAAATTAACTAAGCTTAAACTTTAACTAAGGACAAAGATCCCTTTAATGTGTCGGCAATTGGCTCAGCATCGGGACAGTTCAATTCTTGAGTAGCCTTACAATGCTTTGTTATTTTAATTGTCAGTAGCACAATTTTGTATTAATTGTTTATTTTAAAAGAGCAGCTATCGAGTTTCCTGTGGGTTCTTCTCGGTAGACGACTGACTTCCGAACCGGTGGTAGTGTAAAAATTGACGATTCAAAAGTGTCTTTATAAAGACCTACTTGAATAAAGATATTTTGAGTTTAAGTTTGCATAGCTTACAATTGGAACCATTTTAGAGGGTCCTAGAACCAGTCGGAACAATCGACTGACCCGAAGGCCCCAGAAGTTATTAATGGTCGGCAGAACTTCGTTATATCAATGAATCGATATGACATCGTAACTCCAATACGGAAGAATATTGTGAATATGTATATATAAAAATGTACCTAGATTAAGTTAAGAGTCGTATATGCGATACGTCAAATTGAATATATATAAGTAATGAAGAGTTTCTTGCCAGTTCTTCTCGTCCGCACTACGCTCTAGATTTGGGAACTGTCAGTAAATGTAGAGTAAATTTTTTAAATTTTTTTTGTTACTTAAGTGAATGAAATTATTTGTAATTTGATTTTTGTTTGCTGACTTACCAATTAAATCAAATGTGTGTATCATCCTCTCCTGGGTGTACACAACGGGGGTATAACGCCAAATGTCATCCAAAATCCCAGCTACGTTTTCTACGGAATCGCGGATTTCTTGCATATTCCCAGAATTGAGGGTCCTTTAAGAGAGAATATACTGAAGCTTACTTGAAGTTATTACGCTTAAATATACAAAAGGTTATTACGTGTTTTTTTTCATAATTTCTTTAAATTTAATGGGAAATTAGTAAGAAAGAACAAGTTTAAAATTAAAATGTACCTAATCTCTTCAGCAATGTCTTCAAAGAGAAGCAAGAATGTTGATGCTGCCTCTCTTTCTTTCTTGCCCGTATCGGGTAATTCCTTAACAGTTTTCCAATATTCAACTTCATCACTTACCAATAGTATAACTGAAATATATTAACAATTTTTTTTAGCAATAAACACACTTTGTGCTGTAATCGGCGATGATAACCCAATAACCTATGTCCTAGTAAATTTTTAAATTATGTTAATTGGGTTATTTCATACATCTTACCATTAACATTGGTATCCCCTCTCCCATGTGTAAGTATCCTGAGATTTGATTCCAGTTCAGATAAATTTTTTTGGAGCCTAGTAGAGTAAAGATCATCTCCCTAAAAGACATGTTTGAAGTTGTTAAAAAATATTTTTAGCACCATTTTTAATTAGATTAATCAGTTAATGTAAAGAGTGTACTTACTGTCGCGAGAAGAGGGCCATAGATATGTCTCAGAATTTGATACAAGGACTCCTCAGCACTGGTTGTCATTGTGATGAAATTTATGTTGTTCAGTGCATTATCCTCGGTTAGATTTTGTGCTATAGCTTTATAGAATATTATGGATTTTTTCTCACTTGGTTGAATCTAGTAAACATTAAAAACAATTGTAAGTTTTGACTAGAAGAGTGTTTTGAACATTTTAATACATTTGATATAATATTGTTTACCTTAGTAGACAGCACAAGAGAAGTATCTTTCAGGCAGGTCTGAATGAGTAAAACTTGGGAATTATGGATGAATTCCATCAAGATCCCCTCACATATTTCATCCAATGTGAATGTAGACTTGTAGAAACTTTCTATAAATGGAAACAAGTATTTACATTTATTTTCATTTAAATTATAATATTTAAAGGATCAGTTTACCTGTTGTCGCCAAAACGAAATCTCGTATTCCAGCCATGGTGAAACCCTGACAGGCTGCCCAAAATCACTAGCAATTAAAGATAGTATTTCAATCTTTACTTTTCATTGTTTAGCCTGTTGGTCTTAAAGCATTATTTCAATACCCAATACAAACTTTCGGTATATTTCATTATTTTAATTATTATAGTATTATGTAGTATGTCTACTTAATACATATATACTATATTGTCAGAAGTTGATACTATATATAATGTAATTGTTGTAAATTGAAAATACAATAAACAGTTTTTACTACTTTACTCTTTTTTGGATCGGTAATCAGACTGTGTACAAATCGTTGCCATAGCAACGAACCAATTGACATAACTAATTAATTAATGTTCACATTCAATATGCAGCTCCATATTACTGAGTATTTTGGTTTTGACGTCATCTTGGAAGCCTTTGAAATCTCTATAATTGCGTTATAAAAATTCCTAGATTATTTCAAATATTTATTTTCGAGAAGTGTGTTTTAGGGCAGTGGATATAAAAATTATGATCATTTCGTAACCTGTTTGTTCAAATGTAATTAAACAATCTTGTTACAATTGTATGTTATTGGATACATATTATATTTAAAACTGCGACATATACCGGAAAGCTTATCTTCCAATAACCACACCTAATTGGAAATTAGCTTTCCATTATGATTGTTCAGTATGCTGCTGCTGAAAATGTTCACTGTTGTACCCATTTTAAAGTGTTTTAACGTAATTATTCATCTTTATTCATTTTCAATGTACAAAAAAAAATTCAAATATTTTTGTAGTCTTCTCAAGTTTGCGTCAAATGTAATGTAAGAAGCTGCTCTGTGGTTAAATGTCAAAGCAAGTATAAAAAAACTACTAAATTTAAAAAATCTAATATAGACGTAATTAAAAATATACTGACGATTACACAATATTATTCTCGAGTTTAATATAGAATTGATTCTAGCCTTAATATTAAAAATACCAAGATGTTGCGTTTGCGGCCAGTAAGTCTTTTACCAAATGTAATAGGAATTTGTGGTAATTGTTTTCTTCTTTTTCTTTACTTATTTTCAGATGTTTAATGCTATCAAAATTATACAAAGTAGTCGATTACTAAGTGATAGTACACAAGGTGTGGATACAACATACATGGAAATTCCTATTTACAATATTGATAAGCCACAGACATTAGAAAAACGAAAGGCAAGGTAAGGTTATTATTAAATTTGATTGTGCTGGATCTTATAAAAAAATGTATGTAGACTAAATTTTCTCTTTTTTGACTCTTTTTATAAACTTATAAATACTCCTGTTAATGACTTCAAACCATTTGATCAATGAGAGAATAATTTCCTTATCATGTCTGCAATTCAATACTAAGAAAAATCTCTAGGTTAAAACCAAAAGTGACCAATGCAGTATAATAAATTTTGAATCAAATTTAGTAGAGATTAATGAATGATGGCTTTCAGACTTCACTACCAGTCCCGAAAGAGAGGAATGCTTGAAAATGATCTTCTTTTGAGTACCTTTGCTAAGAAATACTTAGATGATTTCTCAGAAGAACAAACCATATTGTATGACAGGCTGATTAACTCACCAAGCAATGATTGGGATATTTTCTACTGGATAGTAGAAAAGCAGCCGACTCCAAAGGAATTTGATAACGAGATTATGGCCTTACTAAAGAAGCATGCTAAGAATGAGGATCGTGTTGCTTTGTCACAACCACCTCTACATTAGAAATTTATGATGGCTTTTTAACTGTAAATATTTTCAAAAAGCTATTAAATAGCCAATTTTAACTTTGCTTGAAATATTTGAGAATTCCAGTATAACTCTGACTAAAATATTATAATATTTTTTAACCTAAATTATTTGATAGTAAGAAATCACACCTTTTGATGTAAATTCATTAAGTTCTACAATATAACAAATGTTAGTTAATTTTTTTGCAAAAATTACAAACATATTATGTTTCATCAGAAAAATCATAAAATAATTATTTATTGACATGACATGTGTAATATTAGTGTTAGTACATAGATGTAGTAAATAAATAACATAGGAAAATAAATTATTGCGTATCTTATTATTCTTTATTTATTTTGTCCTAAATGTGCTTTTCATTGTTTAACTGGATTAAATTCCAAGGTAAATGGTGTTCTATGATATTTCATATTGTGTCATCTATATTTGCTGTAATATGATAACTTTTATTTCAGACTAGATCTCCGCCCGCGGCTTCGCCCAGGAGTAATTTGGTTAAGTATAGCGTTTATTATATTGAATATCAATAAAGTTCAAATTGACTCCAAATTTTATTTAGAAAAACGTTTATATGGGACATAGAAAAGTGCTGTTTTTAGGGTTTTCCCGGCAATTATTACATTTTTTCTCACCTTTCAAACCTTCCCTAGACCTCCATGGACATTTTCAAGACCGTTCAGACGTTCGAGTTCAGAAATTCATTTTTACATATGTATAGATAAAATGTTCTGTTACTCCTTTTGTGCAGCCATCTACTGATATAAATATGAAATAAATCGTTTGTCAGACTCGTTGATCAAACTCAAATTATCTATACTAATAATAAGACAGTAAAAATCGAAAATCTGTACATTCAATATTTTTCCAAAAAACTGAAAGGAGGCAATTAAAGAAGAGTCATAGAAACCAAAAACACAATTTTTGGAATTCTTGTCTGTCTGTCTGTTTGTCTGTCTGGTACGTTATAACTTGAAAACTACTGAACGGATTTGAACGCGGTTTTCACAGTTGGATTACATATAATTAGGAGCGTTGTCAAAAGCTTATTATTTTGTCAAAATGGGTTGAGAGAAAAAGAAGTTATGGTCAATTGAAAATTTACTTCAACCACTGCTTCAAAATTTTTAAACACTTATATTGATTGATTAGTTATATATTGTTAAATATGTTCTAATATAAGTTAATCTTAATATTAAAACTTATGAGAGGTAACAAAAATAACAAATAACGCAGTGCGCGCGGGCGCGGTTGAAGTGTTGAACAATGTGCTCGATAGATGGCGTTGATAAAATTCGTCATCAACCTAGATTTTTTATATTTTTTATTTCTTAAACCTATACAGCTTATCAAAAACAGTTTACACAATAAAAATAGATTAAAAATAAAGCCAAAATAAGGTTAAAATATAGAACCGGAAATCGAATCTAAGATCAGAAAAAAGAATAACAAAAAAAAACACGAACAGAAAAGAATAAATAAAAATATATATACACATGAACAAGTGGAACTATATGAAGTACGAACATTTTAGTGTGTGTGTGTGTGTGTATCAGTGTGTGCAATGGTGTTGCTCTGTGAGTGAGTGTGCGAGGTTGAGTCTTAGTTTTTTTTTAAAGAACTTCTACTTAGGCCAAATATATCCATCGCGGTATTAAGATGCTTCATTGTGTAATGACTACCATGCAGTATCAAACTTTTATTAACGTTTTACCCTATGATTTTGAGTGAACACTACCTATACAAACAAGTAAAAGGAAACGAGTGAAGAGACGTTTATCGTTTGTCCGCATCCATTTTTCCACCTACATCCTTAACGTTAATGAGGTTAACCTTTTATTATTTGGTCAAGCTAATAAGTAATAACCTCACAAGTACGTATTTCGTACTCATAACTTCGTAAGAATTTTCTTTCATCTCTTAACCGCTGAGGAGTTTTACCTTCCATCATCAGCTCATCCACATAAGAAGATGACTATCAGAATATAAAATTGTCAGAATATTAATTGCCTGTACGTTAATTTGAAAGTTGCCCTCGATTTCCCCGAATCATCCGATCCTGTAAAGCTACATCATCCCTGAGTAACACAGGCTATATATAATTCCAATTGTAACAAGATTTTAGCCCGTGAAAGAAAGCCCTTTCGAGATCATTAAAAATCGCTATATACTTAACCAAATTACACGTGGGCGAAGCCGCGGGCGGAAAGCTAGTAATATAATAAATTCAAGACTTTAAGTTAAACCAGTTTTATTTGAATCTGTACTATACCATAGACAACATCTCTAGACTGACTCCATGGCTCACTGGTTAACAAGCATTAAGTACATACATAGATAGTGACCCCCAACCTACTGATTCGAGGATCATATTGTTTTAATTAACGTCTCTAAACATTACCAAATGCTAAATAAAATAACATTATTGTAGTAATGATATCGACGACCTTTTAGAAATCTTAAAATCTCTGTAAATCCATTTTGGCTATGGTATGCACATCTTCCAGTGCTGCCCATGTATCAAAAACCGATTGGATGTGTTTTGCAATACAATGGAAAGTTATTTAATACGCATTGACATTAGCATATCCATTTAAATGCATGTTAAGGTGGATTGTTGACCTGTAGTCGTTTTCAGGAGGCACGCTGCCCGCTCGCCAGTTGTCCGCTCCTAATAGTGCGTAAACCGCATTTTGATAGCGATTTATCGTGTGATGCTTTAATTTGCGTTGATTATGAATGACTAAAACAAAGGTCACACCGCAATCTTATCGTTTGCTCTTTAAATATATGTGCCGCTGTGCAAGTTAAGTCAGTTAACTTGGAGCTGCAAAGGAACAAAGATTTCCGTTGAGTGAAGTGTTTGAATGTTTTTTTTGTGAGAACTTAGTGAAGATATTGTGTATATAAAAATGCCTATTCGTCGTAGCAAGGTGAGTTAATTGTGTTGGGGATTTTTAATATTAAAAATTATATTAAAATAATGTAGCAATTAGATTTAATTAATTTTCAAAATAGTTAATAAGAACAATGTGGGGGGTTTTATTTAAGAAAATTACTTTTTCATAACATTATTTGTAATTACACATAGTTCATAAAAATAACTAATTATTTGTTGGATAAATTTAATTGCAACAAATAGTCAGTTTAAATTGTTAGTCTGCTTAATGCTGATACCATAATAAGTTCTCAGAGTTATGTATACTAGGGAAACTTACCTACTTTTAATTATTACACCCTATTTCTCCGATTATGCTACCTTGGAATGGGATTTTTTTTTTGGAGTTTGGGCCCAAGTAATAATTGCTTTCCAGAAATTTAACTAACACAATGTTATCATCACGATGCTTTATTCATCGTCATTTTGCTTCTTTATGTACCCCTAATCTATACGATAAATTTCACAAACAAACTAGCAGACAACATTTTCATCTGTTGTTCTGGTGACAGCATCGAACATAGAACACGTAGATATTTTTTCGTGTTTATACAATTATCAGACTTGACTCTTTCACTTGTCTGTTATCTGTTTATCAGAGAAATTAGTTTTCTTCCCGATCTCAGATTCGTCTCAGTGCGTCGTTACCGTTATGCGTATAACAATTTATATTGTATATGCTTTAACTTATCTGAAAGTTCCTCTACATTTATTGATAAACATATGACGACTGACCTAAATCAAGTAGCCATGGCACATAACGCGTTAAATAAATAAGACCAACATCAACAATAGACGTGAAACATCACAACGACAAAGCGATAGTAAACATTCTTCATTAATTTTCAATCCTTGATTTTGGCAAAAAGACTTATTAAAATAACAAATGTTATTGACTGTGTATATGCATTTAATGGGAGTGAAAACAAATCACTTGTAGATATTGGTAAAATGGATCTACGAGAACCAGCACAAGATGCAAACACTCCGCCGCTGCAGTTCAACGCTACGGTACAAAGAGCTTGAGGAGAGTGTTCAGACATTGGAGCACTTGGCTCCCGCGTCAGAAGCATCCGTGCCCACCCACCAACCACGACCAGATATCACGCCTGATGTGTCGTTCAAGGTAATTTAATAAGAAGCTGCATATTTTTAGAATTATCTAAAACATATTTTTGTTTTTTTTAATATATGAGAACATAATTGAATTAACATCGAATTTTAATGGATGCATTGTTCCGATAAGTACTGTCAAGTGTTGACCGATGAACATATTATTGATCTCAATTCATTTCAGTATGATGACCTGAAGGTTGCGTTGGCCGCGCCTTATCAATTGCAAAGGAAACCGGAGGCCGTCGATCTGGGCTTTGGGAAATATTTCACGGACCACATGCTAAAGATACAGTATCATAGGGAATTGGGTGGTTGGCAAAAACCCGAAATCACACCCTTCGAGAATTTGACGATCCATCCGGCTGCGAAAGCTTTACACTATGCAGTACAGGTAACTTGACATTTCAAAATAAAACACTAGATTCCTTTACAAACTTTTTAACGATGTTACAGCTTTTAAGTTCACCTATGAATGTAGACTTTTAAAATAATATTTAAAATGTAAATTTTAGCACTTAAATATTATAGAAGGCGAAGGGAAGTCCTCGTAGATAATATAATATTCCTATGAACAAAATAACCTTGGCGCTTTTACTGTATAGAATTATATGTTACGTTTACACATATTTAATTTACTAATTAATATGCAAATTAAAATGCTCATGTCAATGTGTCATTTGCATAATGTGCCTTTTATTTTGTGTTTTAGCTGTTCGAAGGATTAAAGGCGTACCGGGGGGTGGATGATAAGATAAGAATGTTTCGGCCTGATTTAAACATGAAAAGAATGAATTTGGCAGCCCAAAGGTCCGGTTTGCCGATGTTTGATGGTGACGAATTAATTAAGTGCATTGTACGGCTGGTGCAAATCGATCAGGAGTGGGTGCCACACTCTCAAACATCCACACTATATATTCGACCGACGTTGATCGGAACTGAGGTAATTATTACAATTTACGTATAATCAAGGCCTGCTGATAAATATTCAAAATTAAATTGGCCCTTATGACGTATGACACGAACCAACTCAATTCGAATCCGTCATAAGCTTTCCTTCATTCGATTTATCTTTCAACTAGCTTTCCGCCCGCGGCTTCGCCCACGTGTAATTTGGTTAAGTATATAGCGATTTTTAATGATCTTGAAAGGGCTTTCTTTCACGGGCTAAAATCTTGTTACAATTGGAATTATATATAGCCTGTGTTACTCAGGGAAGATGTAGCTTTACAGGATCGGATGATTCGGGGAAATTGAGGGCAACTTGCAAATTAACGTACAGGCAATTAATATTCTGACAATTTTATATTCTGATAGTCATCTTCTTATGTGGATGAGCTGATGATGGAAGGTAAAACTCCTCAGCGGTTAAGAGTTGAAAGAAAATTCTTACGAAGTTATGAGTACGAAATACGTACGTGTGAGGTTATTACTTATTAGCTTGACCAAATAATAAAAGGTATTTATAATAAAACCTCATTAACGTTAAGGGCGTAGGTGGAAAAATGGATGTGGACAAACGATAAACGTCTCTTCACTCGTTTCCTTTTACTTGTTTGTATAGGTAGTGTTCACTCAAAATAATCGTAGGGTAAAACGTTAATGAAAGTTTGAACTGCATTGGTAGTCATTACACAATGAAGCATCTTAATACCGCGATGGATATATTTGGCCTAAGTAGAAGTTCTTTAAAAAAAAAATAAGACTACACCTCGCACACTCACTCACACAGCAACACCATTGCACACACTGATACACACTCACACACTAAAATGTTCGTACTACACATAGTTCCACTTGTTCATGTGTATATATATTTTTATTTATTTTTTTCTGTTCGTGTTTTTTTCGTTATTCTTTTTTCTGATCTTAGATTCTATTTCCGGTTCTATATTTTAACCTTATTTTGGCTTTATTTTTAATCTATTTTTATTGTGTAAACTGTTTTTAATAAGCTGTATAGGTTTAAGACATAAAAAAAATAAAATAAATCTAGGTTGATGACGAATTTTATCAACGCCATCTATCGAGCACATTGTTCAACACTTCAACCGCGCCCGCGCGCACTGCGTTATTTGTCCTCTCATAAGTTTTAATAATAAGATTAACTTATATTAGAACATATTTAACAATATATAACTAATCAATCAATATAAGTGTTTAAAAATTTTGAAGCAGTGGTTGAAGTAAATTTTCAATTGACCATAACTTCTTTTTCTCTTAACCGATTTTGACAAAATAAATGACAACGCTCCCAATTATATGTAATCCAACTGTGAAAACCGCGTTCAAATCCGTTCAGTAGTTTTCAAGTTATAACGTACCAGACAGACAGACAGACAGACAGACAGACAGACAGACAGACAAGAATTCCAAAAATTGTTTTTTTGGTTTCTATGACTCTTCTTTAATTGCCTCCTTTCAGTTTTTCGGAAAAATATTTAATGTACAGATTTTCGATTTTTACTGTCTTATTATTAGTATAGATAGATACTGTCAACTGTCAAAAAACGCATTTTTAAGATGTGATATGTTCGAACACTTTTTTTACAGATGTCCTTATCTCTCTCTCTATCTTAGTATTAAGGTATATTCAATACCAATCGTTAATGCAACTATATAAATAATTTAGTATGGAATTTCATAAAACCGATACGACAATGCGTGCGTACAAAAAAGACCTTTTATTTAACGCTTTGTTTATTTTAGCTTATGTGAATTTAAAACGCAGTATGTTTACGTCGTTATCATATTTATTTACATTATTAAAATTTCTCAGATAGTTGTACTAACTCTCGTCCTACATAGAGTTGTTTTCGAGATACGAATGAGATCATTATATAAATTAATTTGAAACGAATCAAAATCATGCGTGTGTCAAACGCGTGTTAGCGTTTTGATAATTTTATCAATGTTTTGACTTAATTACAAAGATACATTTTTATTTAAATGTACAAAAACAAAGTGACATATTTTTAATGTATAAACAATTCTCTCGTTTCAATTATTTCATTTAATTACGTCTTGAAACATAACTGACGGCCATAGATTTACAGATAACAATTTGATTTGACCCTTGCCTCGGATTTTTTATCTGTACAATGATACAAAAACGTCATTTTGTTTTATTTATTTATTCATTTTTATTTATTCACACTTTGTTGCACCAAAAATGTGAATAGGTGTTAGTACATATAAGTGCAACGGGCCGCTTTATCGCTAATAAGCGATCTCTTCCAGGCAACCCACAATATAAAAGAACACTTTTAATGTAAATAGACTGGTGCAAGAGGTGTGAAGGATATGAAAATATAAATAAAATTCTCGTGTCACAGTTTTCGTTCCCTTACTCTTCCGAAACGGGTTGACCGATTCTCCTGAAATTTTCTGAGCACATTGAGTAGGTCTGAGAATCGGCCAACATCTATTTTTAGAGACATTTTTTTTTGGCAAAACGACGTTTGTCGGCTAGTAAACATTACGGAAGAAGAGATTTGAAAGATGATTTGTCCATCTCTCGTTTATAGGAGCGTTTAAATGGAGTGTACTATATATAATTTCTCAGAAAGGTGTGTTTGTTAACAGCCAACGTTCGGCATCGTGGCTCCAGAATCGGCCATGTTGTTTGCAATATTGAGTCCAGTCAGCGCTTACTATAAGACGAACTCGGACGGTGCCGTCTCCATTTACGCTGATCCCAGTGTAGTCCGGGCATTCCCTGGTGGAGTAGGCAACAGGAAAGTTGGATCCAACTATGGACCGACGATAGGTTAGTGATTACTTTGTGTAATATACGACTAAGGGTCCTTCAAGAAAAGAGTGTTCCTAAAAGGCCGGCAACTCACGCGCTCCAAGACACGTGAGTGTCTATGGTTGGCGACTTTATCTTTATAGTGTGCTTTCTGCTCTATATGAACTCATGTATACTATTTATGTGTTAGGGTAGACCTCATAAACCTAAATTTGTCTATCTTGCTCGCAGATAATCCCATATATCTCTTCTACACAGTTTTGAATTTAATTTGTGGTTAATATAATACAACTTATGAGCTTTGATTTATTAAAGTTCGTAAGTCAAGCTTTCGGGGGGAATTTATAGGAATCTATCAATCGCTAAGTACCGTAAAATAAAGGTTCCACACATTCAAGTTTTTCAAAGACACTGACACTGTAATTACAATGGCATAAGGATGTCGTAAATAAATTTCTCGTGTTGAAAATATTTTGTAATTGTTTATATCTTTTTTTATGCACATAAACAATTTTTTTTTATTTATATAATGCGTTCCTTTCGTAGTACTTTTGCTGAATTTAAATATGTAATAATATACGTTATATAATAGGCTTGTTTTGACTTATGTTTCATTATCAAAAGACAGTAAGATAAACTTTGTTATAATTATGTTTATAGTGAGAACAATGTCACGTATTGTTTAAATATGCGTTTGGCAAATAAGAGTTTATTTTTTTACTTATCACAGGTTATGTGACCTTGAAGATAAAGTTTTCAACATTTTTTAAGTTTTACGAGCAAACATAGGGTGAATTTTACATTTTATTCATTTAGAGAACTCGTACCTAGAGACTTCGATAAATACCTGTAAAGATATAATTGACACAATTGTTTTTTTAGAGATAACATCGACAGCCGCTAAATTGGGTCATCAACAAGTGTTGTGGCTGTTTGGACCCAATCAGGAACTGACTGAAGTTGGCGCCATGAACATCTTCCTTGTTTACATAAATGAGGAAGGGGGTGAGTGGTTATCTATTTATTGTATAATAATTTCTTTTATCATAATATATGTGTGGATACTTTAGCCCAGTCCCACCTCTGACAAGAGCAAAAGTTGGTGCGGCATAAAAAATAAACGGTTAAGTAAGAATCTTTCCTTCAACTATGATTATGATCCCATTGGAGTAGAGACTTTTGGCGTACAAGGAGCGCCTATTAAGGAACAAAGTAGGTGCATAGATAGTCAGTAGGTACCGGTGATCCAAGAGCTGGTGTTTTCCATCAACTCATTATGCGTACTGTTAGAACTGACCTTCTGATTGGGGTTTTAAAAAAAGAAAGAATATATTTCGTAGGTCTTTATTAGAATAATGGAATTTAGATTAAGACCCGTAAATGTGTATCCGCGACGAATGATTAAACCGAACTAAACTGGAAAGAGTTTTAAAAAGACTTAGCAAAGAGTCATCAACATTACTTACAGGGATGTATTATAACAGTACTCTGCTACAAGGACTTTTAACATTTGTTTTTCTATTTTTATTATATTAATGAAATTGAATGTTGGACTGTATATAAAAGGTATAAAAAGTAATAAATTATTTTGAGCTTACGTAATAATGTTTTTAATTTTACAATAGTGCTGTATTTTTCGCGATTGATTAACACGTTCTATATGACGTCAAAGACAATTTTATAAAATATTAATTACGATAACCATAACTAACATTTTAATTACAATACAGCAAATACAGAAGTTTTTATTTTGAGTCGAATTATTAGATATTGCGGCTTATTTATGGTTGTCGTTCAATTTCAAAATATCAGTCTGCAAATATACCCATAACGAACACAGCTGGTTACCCTTTAAGGTGTGATCACTTTTACAAAGGCCCTTATCTCAGCATTTAGGACGACCTTTAAAAAGTCCCCCACATTATTATAAGACTTGCTCAACAATTGATTGGTAAAGTTTTTGAATTTGGACAAATTTGGAACATACATTGGAAGTTGGTTGAAAATGCGTATTCAATTTCCCAAAAATCAATCACTAATTAATTAATTAATCTACTTAGATTAAAATTACTGAAATATTATTTATGTATATTTGCGATTGTGTTTAACCGGTTTTTTTCTCTTGCGTAAATTTTGTTTGTACCAAAAACATGTTATTTTAATATAGTCACATTAAAATTTCGTATATAAGATGGTGGAATCCATAATGTCCGCACATTATCGCGTGTCGACCCTGTGACCGGTAAATTCTCGTATAATCTGAAGCAATAAACGGGGTCGATCACATCACTCTGATAGTTCTGGACTTAACTCGTTTCTTAACATTGTTCTGATAAGTTTTATACATTTTTTAAATACATTTCTAGGACATATTGGCGCAATAACCCCCGATCTTTATTATTTGGTATTTCCACAAACATAGCTAAAAACAAAACTAGTTATAAATTACTTTAATTGGTTAATATTATTATTATTGTAATTAATTGCATTGTGGGAACTCTGCCATAGGGACTAAACTTTTAAAATTTGTTTTAGTTTTGTGTTTGTTTTATTTTAAGTAACTTATATTAGTTAGTTTAATATTAAGAATATGTTGTGTTTATTGAATAATTAATCCTAATTACTGTAAAACATTCAATGATAAACCAAACGATACATATTTTTGAAAGAAAAATAAGGAAAAGCGCTTTCTTAGGCGCTAAAACAATGGAAATTCTCTGTGTTTGTTAAAGCGTTTGTGTACCTGACTCATGGTCCTAGATTCGTGAGACTATCTCTCCCTTTTCGGTTGCGATTAAACCATTTGGCCAAGATTTAAAAAAACTATATTTATTTTATTCTTTTTTCGTTTTTAAATAATTGAGGTTTAATTATGTTTTTATTTCAGAAAAACAACTGAGCACCCCACCTCTCAACGGATTAATATTGCCCGGTGTAACGAGACGTTCCATATTGGAACTGGCCAGCCAATGGGATGATATTATAGTGAAAGAAGAAGTCACCAACATGGATCGCGTCATTCAGCTTAACAAAGAAGGACGGGTAAGAATGAACATAATTTCGTATCAAGTTTAAGACTACACAAATCCCATTTCTTTTATTACTGTAAATGGTCGCTCGTCTGAAATGATTCGTCTATCCGTACATAACCGATGCGGTGTTATCTTTTGAATTTTGATTAGAAATTCTCAATTCTTGAGTAGCCTTACAATGCTTTGTTATTTTAATTGTCAGTAGCACAATTTTGTATTAATTGTTTATTTTAAAAGAGCAGCTACCGAGTTTCTTGCCGGTTCTTCTCGGTAGATGACTGCCTTCCGAACCGGTGGTCTTCATAGGTGAATTATAAAGACCTACTTGAATAAAGATATTTTGAGTTTGAGTTTGAAATTAATCGAATTATGTGAATATCGTTTTCATAATTGTCTACGTAAAAGTCAAATAACCAAATCTATTCCATTTGTGTGTTTATGTTATATGATTTAATTGTGGTGATGAAATCACTTATCACAAACTGATGTAACATTATTCTAATGTTACTTGTTATCTAGTGTAAATACAACTTAAAAGCTCTAAGTCTCATTAATGTAATATTTACAGTTATTAGAAATGTTCGGAGCCGGTACAGCCGTGGTTATCACGCCCATCAGCAATGTTGGCTACCTGGAGACCAATATAAGTGTGCCAACCATGGAACAACAGCATCCCGTGTACCAACGGCTCAAAGACACGCTATTGGCAATCCAATATGGCCATATAGAACATCCCTATGCTAAAATTATCACGTAGTATATTTGACCTAATGTGAAATTGTGAATGAAATAGTGGCTAAGTGTTATTGCTCGGCTGTAATATGGGTGCGTGAAGTGAATTTTCTTTAATTTCACAGAAGATATTATTGAATTTGCAAATATTGACACTGTGATGTGGATGGTACGTGTTAGTTATTCTTTTCGTAAATTACGTAACGGTCCGTCCGCGCGGCGAACGGATTTTCATACGATCAATGTTATGTATAAAACTTTGTAATTGTTCGCGATGTGAAAGGTTAAAATTATGTAGAATTAATTTATTTTATTTAGGTTCTAATCTTTACCGACCAGTAACTATATTGTATATGAATGAGATATTATATATTTTGGGTTTTAAACTAAATGTTATGACAAACAAAGTTAGACGCAATAAAAACAATTAAGCCTCGTGTCCCTTTCCCACATAGAAAAGACAGTAGAGAACTTGAAGGGGAACTCTTATGAAATATGACTAAAAACTAATCTAATTATTGGTCGATATAGTTAGAATAATTAATTAGAAACATTTTATCTGAATTGTAAGTACATAAGGTGTTTACGGAATATTATGAAAACATAAAATTATCAGTGAACAGTCAATGTCTGAACTTGTTTTTATTGTTTGGAAACGCATTAATTACGCATTTACGACTTCCTGTGTTGAGTGGAATAGTTTTCTCTGGATTAAATAACATTATCTGCGTCATGAAAATCTAGTGCAAATTCTGCATTTTATATATTATCTGTATCGAATCAGTGACGTTCACCATAGTCTGTGGCCAAAACTTCAAACTGTACAAAACTGTCTAATTGTATAATCTGTACATATTTTAAGTGATAAATTGCAATATTGGTACCATTTCTAGTCTAAGAATCTAATGTTATTGTGATTAAATTATTTATAAATAAATTTAAGTATATAAAAATGTATTTCATTTCGCCTTTTATTAACCTTGCCTACTGAGGCGTTCTTGCAAATCACAATACTGACGTAATCCAACTAGTAATTATTAATTATGTTAATTAAAACACAGTTTCACTGACCCAAAGGGCAGATATCATTTATTCTTGTGAAAAAAAATACAAAATTAAAAAAAAAATGCATCACTCCGGTGGCAGAGGCAGCTCGTCATCAAACACATCTCTCTTCTTCTGAATAACTGAGCGAGACACAGCAAAATCGTTTTTGTCGCTGATATATCTAAAAGTGATTTTTATTGTTGTAAATAATTTTTTTTATGCATTATAGTGACCGTAAATTGTTTTTTTAAAATAAAAATGCACATTAGTTGCCTTCATGGGAACAATCTCGGTTTTACTGTTCACAAAAATCTCTTAAAAAAACAATAAAACATAGACAAAATACGATGTCAACACCAGCATCGCAGTAAAATTAAAGTAACTGCGAAGTAACTACGTACGTAAAATAAATTACGTATAACTTATTTCAAATTCAAACGGAATTGATAAATGAATGAAAGCTTAAATATTTATGAGTTTGACCCTGTGACGTAATGTACACGTCTGGTGCCGAATATTTCCTGCGCATTTGATGAAAATTCTCTTTACATTTATAAAAATGTGTCAGCAATCCGATTAATTAAGGCTTACGGATTTCTGTTCACACACACTTTCGTTTAGAAGTCAAGAAATAGATGCCTTTCAAATAAGTCTTCAAACGGGCTAAATTCTATAAATAAGAAGTCTAGAGCCGATTTAAAATATCAGCATGTCAATCATGTGTTTATAAAAATCTCTCTCTTCTTGTTTGAGTTAAACTAATAACAATATTGTCCCCGACTTATCATGTTGTCAAGAAGTCAAGCATAACACGAATTGACGTCAGCGTTAATCAGTTTGGAACGAAAATGTTTCAATTGAATACATATTTTTCAATATTTTCTCTCTATAACAATATAAAATAATTTCTTATGTACTGGTATCTGGGAATACATAAAAAAAATTACAAACGTACACAGCTGCCGTGTTCAGAGGTGTCTCGCTAGATCTTCGGGTCACTGTTGAGGCGCTGTCTGTTCGTGAAGTCGCTAAAAAGGGTATTTTTTTGTTAAAAACTTGTTCTATTAAAAAGTAGCATCCACCAGTCGACAAGGATTTAACTGGACCACTAATGATGTAATACCATATTGTATTTTCTTTTTAAAGTCAAAATCTCTCTATTCAGTAAGTTACATAGGAGCATTTGAAATCGACCAAGCTGAGAAGAAGCAGGCAAGAAACTCGGCTTGGTTGATTTTTTTTTCTTGTAATGAGCAAGTTTATTCCCAATTTTATAATTTAATTACTTTTTTTGTATATGTTAGAATAGAGCGTGTTATCCAAACAAGAAATTCATAGCTTAAACGGAGACCTTCAAAATTTTTTTAAATTAATTGAAAACATATTTAAAAATATAGTTTAAGTACAACATACAGAATATATGTTAAAATGAATTCCCAATCACTCGCCTTAATTAAATCGTACGAGATAAGATTCAATCCAGTTAAAACTAAATCATGTTTCACGCGCTCCAAATTATAATTATAGAATTGTGAGATTATTCATCGCAATGTAATTGGGGCAAACTTACCGCGGATTTCTATCGGAGACTGGCTATGTGCGGACGATATACTGCTCGCCGAAGTGATTGATGCTGAAAATTTAAAAAAAAACTAACATTTCCTATAACTAGACTGGATGAAGCAATAATACCTTTTTTATGTTGTCCATATAAAGGTAATACCGCCTGTCTAAGACTTCTGTCTATTATCTCTGACCCGTTTTTGGAAATTGGGTCAAAAATATAATTTGAATGAATTTATGTTTTATTTAGACACAGGCTGTTTGTATCAGTAAAATTAATTCAAACTCAAACCCAAAATATCTTTATTCAAGTAGGTCTTTATAAAGACACTTTTGAATCGTCAATTTTTACACTACCACCGGTTCGGAAGGCAGTCATCTACCGAGAAGAACCGGCAAGAAACTTAAAATAAACAATTAATACAAAATTGTGCTACTGACAATTAAAATAAGAAAGAATTGTAAGGCTACTCAAGAATTGAACTGTCCCGATGCTGAGCCAATTGCCGACACATTAAAGGGATCTTTGTCCTCTAAATATTCGTTTAAGGTATAGTTTTCAACCAAAATACCCTTTACGCGCGTTTTAAATTTGTCGGAAATCAATTTGGTCATAAGTGATGGGACTTTGTTATAAAAACGTATGCTCATACCTACAAACGATTTATGAACTTTAGAATTTTGAATAGAGTGATATCCCTGGGAACAAAGTATTTGGTAATGAAATGGAAAATGATGTTAGAGCATTTCTATCTTGAAACGATGGTTTTGTTGTGCAAGGAATTATTTTATTAATTTAGACTATGGAATCGTTTTAGCGATCTTTTCTGTACATCAGAGTGTAGAAATGATGGATACATCATTTGATAAAAAGATATCAATACAGACACTAGTTGAAGAAAGAAGTGAGAAACTCTTACTCCACTTATGAATCGATGGTTCTTTTTGATAGTAGTGAAACTAAATATACTAAATAACGTGTTAAAAAATACACAAAAATTTACAGACGGTCTTACAAGGAATCATATTATATAATTAAATAGTTATCTATACTAATAATAAGACAGTAAAAATCGAAAATCTGTACATTAAATATTTTTCCAAAAAACTGAAAGTAGGAAATTAAAGAAGAGTCATAGAAACCAAAAAAACAATTTTTGGAATTCTTGTCTGTCTGTCTGGTACGTTATAACTTGAAAACTACTAAACGGATTTGAACACGGTTTTCACAGTTGGATTACATATAATTAGCGAGGGAGCGTTGTCAAAAGTTTATTTTTTCAAAATCGGTTAAGTGAAAAAGAAGTTATGGTCAATTGAAAATTTACTTCAACCACTGCTTCAAAATTTTTAAACACTTATATTGATTAATTAGTTATATATTGTTAAATATGTTCCAATATAAGTTAATCTTAATATTAAAACTAATGACAGGTAACAAAAATAACAAATAACGCTGTGCGCGCGGGCGCGGTTGAAGTGTTGAACAATGTGCTCGATAGATGGCGTTGATAAAATTCGTCATCAACCTAGATTTATTTTATTTTTTTATTTCTTAAACCTATACAGCTTATAAAAAACAGTTTACACAATAAAAATAGATTAAAAATAGAGCCAAATAAGGTTAAAATATAGAACCGGAAATAGAATCTAAGATCAGAAAAAAGAATAACAACAAAAATCACGAACAGAAAAGAATAAATAAAAATATATATACACATAAACAAGTGGAACTATGTGAAGTGCGAACATTTTAGTGTGTGTGTGGGTATCAGTATGTGCAATGGTGTTGCTGTGAGAGTGAGTGTGCGAGGTTGAGTCTTAGTTTTTTTTTAAAGAACTTCTACTTAGGCCAAATATATCCATCGCGGTATTAAGATGCTTCATTGTGTAATGACTACCATGCAGTTCAAACTTTCATTAACGTTTTACCCTATGATTATTTTGAGTGAACACTACCTGTAAAGCTACATCATCCCTGAGTAACACAGGCTATATATAATTCCAATTGTAACAAGATTTTAGCCCGTGAAAGAAAGCCCTGTCGAGATCATTAAAAAACGCTATATACTTAACCAAATTACACGTGGGCGAAGCCGCGGGCGGAAAGCTAGTTACATAATAATAACAAAAAGTCGCACGTTGTGACGCTCAGTCATTAATATTATTTGTTATGAAATATTCAAAATTGATTTAAGGAATCACTGATGTCATAGAATAACTTTATCGCAGTTCAAAGTTGGTGATAGTGTTATACGAATGTAATTAAGACAATTGTTAACTCTTATCGAAGGATATTTAGGGCAAATGAGACCGAATTGTTGAAGATAAAGATTCAAATGTCACGTGATCCATTGATTTGTATGATAATTGTGTTCCTAGATGATAATTTAGATAAGAAGTTAAACATAGACGGTTATATATCATGGCCAAGCATAATTCTTAGCGACCATAATATGCGTCAATATATGAGCGTGGCCTAATAACCCTTGGTTTGAATGCCTTCAAAGATAGGCAAAGGAAGAAGAGCAGGAAATATTTTAATTTTTGTGTATTTATGACAAAAAAAGTGTATCAAACAGAATTGAATTGAATTGGAGGTTCAAATCAAACGGTTAAAGGTGATGTAGAATATTTTGCAAAAACTACAAAGGAATTCTTATTAATTAGAAAGCGCACACTGTCACAACAAGATGGCGCCTAGACACCACACGACACGCTAGCTCTGCTCTGATTGGTCAATGCAATGAACGTACTTTTGAATTCTTTTCAAATGTATTAATATTTAAGTAGAGACTAATACATTATAAGGTTATTAAACTAATAAAAAGTGTAATAAGTTCACTAAAGCGATAAATGTAGATATATCTATTGCATTCCTTTGGTACCTATATATTTTGAAAGTTTTACGTCAATGTCAAAAAAGGGAGGGAGACCAATGGTTTTTAGTTTCTAAATGCCTTTTAAAATTATACCATTAAATGCATCACGTCACTAAAGAAAATAATTAACTAAAGACGAAGGAAACAACCGCAATTACTTATATATATTCAATAATGAAGGTAAGTTATTTAAAAGAACATCACTGTCTACGTAAGAGATGTTGGTGGTCTTAAATGAACCAGGTATTCTAGAACCGTTATGATTTGGGGGCCTTCAAGAGCGTACAGATCCCTTAAAGGCCGGCAACGCACTGGCATTGTAGGTGTCCATGGACGATTAACACTTCAAAGACAAGCCTGCTCGTTACTTTGAAAAAGCAGCAAAAGCTTGTTGCAAAGGGGAGACCTCTTTCTTGCACCAGTCAAATTGTATTATAAGTTTTATTTTATTTTGTGGGTTGCCTTGATGAGATCGCTTGTTAGCGAAAAGGCCGCCCATTTCCCTTATGTGTACTAACATCATTTACTTCTACTGTTTAAGTGCAAATAAAGTGTAAATAAATAAATAAACGAACACATTCTGAGATTCAATACACGCAAGCACATTTATTTCATTGTATAATACAATACTTGCGTCACACAATGACGTTAAACCAAGTAATCATAATAATCATACCTCTTTCCTGTTGTTTGGCCCGCGCCTGCGCCCGTTGAAGCTCGCGACTCCACGCGTTAGTCTCGGGCAGGCCCTGGTCCCCACAGAGCTTCACGAGCAGCTTCAAGCCTGGCACAAAGTTAAAAGTTTACTTTATGACATCTATATATACAGTGTACTCTATATAACGACACTGAAGGGACTTAGCATTTTATGGCTTTAGTGGTCGTTAAATAGAATAAAGAGAAATCAGAATTGAAGCCGATTGATTTCGACGCTTTACAGAGTTTGACGTTGAATTGATGTAACTCACATTGAACATTGTCTGGGAATCTTGCGTTGAGCTTTTTGTAGAGGGCCAGCGCTTCTTGGTACCGGCCGTTGGAACGGAGGCAGCCGCCAATCAATAGCCCCCACTGGGGCTGTTAACAATTCATCTTGAATCAGTTTGCATAGCGACGTCACAGATGGCGCATTTATCATTAAAATAAAACTATTTCATTATGAAAATTGTCACGTACGTTGTTGGGCTGCAGTCTCGCTGCGCGCCTGTAATACTGCAGCGCCTCTTCGGGCGAAGCCTCCCCGGCCAACCACTGCAGGGCAGACAGCTCGCACGGCCACACTGCTTCCACCTGCGGAGGGATTCCTGTAATCTTATGATATAAGAAACAGGTCTCTTTTGACGCAAACGGCCATAAATCCCCCCATTTATTAATAGAGGGGGGGGGGTGTTAGTAACTATAGACAAGTAGGTCATCCATCTTCTGTATCTGATTCTTATTTAATATTGTTTTTAGTTAATCCAAAAATATTAACAGTGTCATTATAGTTTGAAGTACACAACAATTATGTGAATATTTCTCACATCTTGGTAGTGATGTTTGGCCGTCTGCGTGTCCCCCATTTCCGTGTGCAGCTGCGCGAGCGCACATGACACGCCCGCGTCCCATGCCCCTATCATGCTGTACCTGGTATTGGCAGACAACATTTATTGACCACAAATTAACACAACAGTCAAAAAAATTTTAATTAATAAATAAGTAAATACTCTGGTATTTGTAATTAACTGCAAATTTGACAATATATTAATTTGGGTTAGTTTAGGTTAATATACTTTTCTTTCTTTGTTTTTTAATTTGAACTATTTATTTGAAATTTGTGTGTATGTATGTATGTAAAATCTGTTACATTTTTTGTCTTTGTGTATTGTGCATACGATTTGGGTCATATCTGCTCTATGCCCCGACGTGGGGCCTTAGGACTCTAGTAAGTAAGTCATTGTGCATACGTCATGTATTAGAAGAATTTTTGACAACTCGAAATGAAATGAAGACAACAAGGCGACGATCTCACCAATGCTCAGCGCCTGCACTGCTGGCGTCGGCGCGCGCGAGCCTCGCGAGGCCAGCCGCGGCGAGCGCCCTCAGAGTGGCGCCGGCGCCCGAGCCGATGCGCATGCGCTGCCACCGGGCTTCCGCGCTACTCTCTTCGCCCCGCATCTCCAATAATAGAGCTGGAAACCGATTAAAAACCCACTCAATCTCTTCCCAAAGTTACACATCGAAAACGCTAGAACATTTGCTCACATACCCAGATCATGCATAGCGATGAGATCAGCCGGGTCCAGGTGTGTCGCAGCGGTCAGCTGGTCCAAAGCGTTGGCAGCGTCAGCCTGGGCAGACATTTCCGCCAGAGAGGCAGTCACTCGCCCCGGACACGAGTAGGGGTCATCTTTGCACGCCGCCTCGCTCAGCGATTGGGCTTCCGACCATTTCCCGAGCTGTTCATTATCATTCCAAGGGCATTGTCACTTTATTGTATGAACTAAAAGTAATTTATTTGACATTATACGAATAACTGACGGCGTAAGCGACAAAAGCGGCGTCCGCGTTGGCCTCGGCTCGTAGCACGCGGTCGTTGGGATGCGCCCTCGCCACCGCCTTCAGCCGCTGCAGCGCTTTGAGCCCCGCCGCCATCCCACCTCCGCCTGACGCTGCAGCGCTGCGAAGCGACGCCAGCGCACTGCCCAGTTCGAGCCGCGCCCCCGCCCCACCCCCCGAATAACCCCGAAGTGCTTCTACGCACCACGACGAACCACTGAAAGTATATTTTACGATAATAACTTTACTTTCTTATGAGTTTATGTTTATGAAACAAGAGACAAATAAGCAAGATGAATTGCCTGCCTTTAAGGGAGAGTAAGCTCTTTTGTCTGTGTTTTGCCACCAAGTCGTAACAGGATACCTGCGTTGGCATTTGACTCCACTAAGGAGACGTGCACGATAGTCTATTCATATATAATTTCCGAATAAACCTTAAACAAGCCTTATTCAAACATTGAACGAAGACAAAAATCAACCAATCAGAGTTTATTGCCTGGTTCATCTCAGCTTGGTCGCGTACGAACAGGCGTACCTTACTGAATAAAGAGATTTTGATTGGAATTTGACAATTATTACCCTAGATCGTCATCCCTCACTCTCCTGGCAGCCGGGCGTGCCAGCGCAGCGGCCGCCAGCGCCAGACATCGGTCAGCATGAGACGCAGCAGACCTCGACCACCGCGACAGACGATCTCCGCGCACCACGTCTCGCACTACGCACTCGTATGCATCGTCTTCCTAAAGTCACCACGGACATTGATCGTCTGTTCTAACGTTATTTACGACAGTATTTTATAAGTAATTTAATTATTATTAACTGGTCTCAGAATTCTCGCTGGAACAGAATTAAAATTAAAACTACGACTTAGGGTCCTTCAAGAAAAAAGCGTACAAGTCCCTAAAAGGCCGGCAACGCACTCATAAACTTCTAGCCACATGAGTGTCCATGGGCGGCGACTTCACCATTATGGTGAGCCTCCTGCTCGTTTGCCCCCTCTTCTATAAAAACAAAACAGGTAAAAATACATTTGTAATTTCGTTCCGAACGTGTGACTCTAGATATATTTGGTTTGTCTATGCGCCATTACCACTTGAAACTTGTCTTTTTAGACATGCCAAGCAAACCAGATAACATAACTTTAATGAGCTTTGTTAACTTACATCATCAATGGGTATGTCGTGGTGATAGTTGGGTAACTCCACGTCCAGCATGGAATGAAAAGCCGCTTTTCCACCTTCCGCGTCTTCCAACGCCACGGAACACAATACTAAATGCAAGCCTAAAGTACAAAACGTTTACTCAAAAGTGGATTACGATTTTAAGTTAAAGTAAATCTATGTACGTCACCGCAGACCTGTCAACGTCAAGTTGACGTTTCACCAAACGTCAAACGCGACGTGTCAAACGTGACGTGGTTAAATAAAATTGTCTTATATCGTGAGCCAATCTAATCCTTAAAGAGTTATCGTTGACTTATGAATGTTATAGTCTCATAATTAAGGAAACAAAGACCTGTCTGAAAATCGCCCTGCTCCTGCATAATATGTTGAAAGTTCGTGACGGCATCGCGAAATTTGCCCATGCGCACCAGCAAATTTGCCCATGCGCACCAGCAGCAAACCAATGTTGTGCATCACTTTCATTCTACAATTAATACAATACATACGAGACAATAAGATGAAGCTAAAAGTTTTTTGCAGCTAAAATTCTTTAAGGTAAGCTTAAAGAGTATACTGTTATGTCTTACCAGTTATACCAGTGTAAACTCTATATAGCGACACTGATTGGACTGTGCATTTTATGGCGTTATAGTGGTCGTTAAATGGAGGAAAATCAATCATTGTATGGAATACAAGCTTAACCAAACTAGGCCAATTGATTTCGACGCTTTAGTGAGCTTAGTGACGTTACACGGAGTTTACACAGTATTACAAATTGTGTGTGTGCGTGTTTTTATAAAAAATAATGAATACCTTAAGTCCTTTTCGGCGGTGGGCGTTTGGTCCAAAGCCATTCTGTACAGTTTCAACGCTTTTGGGTGTTCGCCCATCTTGAAATATATGTTACCCATATTTACCTACGACATATTTACAATCGCATTTAAATTGACATATCCTATAGTAAATCATGCATTTGTATTATAATATATCCGATCAAATTCAAATAAGTGACAGATTAAACAAAAAAATAACAAATCACAGCTTCTTCCCTGCTTCGTTATTTACATTTAAACAAAAAGCTCCTCGGTAAGGAGATATCAAATTTATAGTTTTTCTTTATCGTAAACTGTATATTTTGACACATTTTTCACAACCCTGTACAAATGTATATCACTTACCCGAGATAAGTCACTCACCTTCAATCTATTCGCATGTGGAAACAACTTATTCCGCGTCAACAACTGATACGTGTTCAAAGCCTCTGTGTACATCTCGTTAAGCGCATATTGATCCGCCAAGTTGCATAGCACCTACAAAGTGTTTCAAACTACTCATACAACTTAGTAATTTCAAATTGTTTCTATATAGAAGAGGGGTATATATGTGCAGACGTAGCCCGTGAGTACGCTGCCGGCCTTTTAATGAATGGTAGTCTCTTGAAGGAGCCTAAGTCGTATTGGTTGAAGAATGTTTATCTTCGAAAAAATCAGTCCGGCCCGAAGGACCAAGTGGTCGAGATAATTTCGTTAGAGTGATGCAGGGTATTTATAAGATTGAGATGGTATAGATGACACTACATAACAATTGTTAAATTAAATATGGACCTTGAATAACTTACACAGAATGTGAGATCCAAATTATGTGAATCACCCAAGTTTGCCTGTTCCTGCGTTTTGATTAGTTGCCTCTCAAGCGTCGAAGCCTCTTGGGCTTTTGCTAGAGCCTGGAATTTGAGTTGTCTCTTTAAGCCCAAAACTCTAATCCACTTAATAAAGAGCAGTATGGCGTATTGTTTGAGACTTACAATTACATATTAATAAAGGGAGATGTTTAAATTAATTGATTGGTTTAATTTTTATAAAGTGAAAAGCTCTACAAGTTTTATTTCCTATACTAAACGTTTTCACAAATATTTATCGAGTAAGGAAATCATATTTATGTAATATAGGAAACCAAAATATTTAAACATTAACCTGCGTAAGTTCTTCTTCTCTTTTGCTGTTATTACTTTCATCTTCTGTTGTCCGAGCACTGAGCACACACGACTCTTCTACTAACACCATTATCTTTGCTTCCATTTGTTTTATTTTGTCCTCTATCCTGAAAAAATATATCAAAACCTAGTGTACTTTTAACAATAGAAAGAGACGCAAAACGCAAGCCCCGTAAGAAGCCAACAAGTGTGAAGTGTGAGTGTGCTAATTAAGATTTATAAATCAAGCCAGACAATCCTGGCTTTTGGTCTTTTATGGTAATACCGCCAGTTAGCGAAGTTTAACCCTCCTACTTTAATCACGTAGATCCTGACACATACTTTTTGTCTAGGCGGCAATATTAAATACATATTTTAAAAAAAATAGCAGAATAGCGTGAGGGAATAAAATAAAATTATTATTATATGGCACAAAAAATCATTGTCTCCGCAAATCCTTGTCCAATTAAGTAAACATTATGTAAAATTTGGAGATAAATATCTTCATCTTGGTCACCTAAAAGCCTACTTACGTGTCTTCTTTTTTCTCTTCCTTAGCACTCGTATCACGTAGTGTAGAAGTGTAACCAGCTGCCCTGTGTGCGGTGACCGGCCTTGTACTGGCTGTGCCTGCCCTGGAGCCACCACGAAGGCTCATGGTCCCGATACGAAACATCTTATATCCACATATACTTTTTATATATTGATAAGATTTATAGCTTAACATGTATTTATATATACTAAACAGTTAAGGAATATTTAGAGAATAAAGTTTCTTAAAATGTCAAAAATTGAGAAATGAAATAGATATGTTAAATTCTTGAGTAGGTACTATAGCCTAACAAAACTTTTGTTATTTCAACAAACCATGTGGATATGTAAGAAAATTTCTTTTTAAAAAGCAGCTCTTAAATCAAATTGAATATTGCCTTCTTCTCTTTAGATAACGCATCAAATGAAAACCAGAATACTCACCCCAGTGCCCATTCTGCTGGGAGCCTGCTTTCCAATACCAGCCGTTCTCAAAGTTTGCTGTAAAGCAGTATCTTCACGAATACTTCTCGTATCAAGAGCTGGTGGCACATCATTGAAGCCTGCATACAACTCGTCATCGTCATCTATCACAGCCGCTGTTTTTGGCTTCTCTAACCCTCTAGACACAATGTATCTTGAGCCTAACATTTTCAAACGAATATGAAATAAACTAAGCGCTAATTGTTGTGACGCCGTTACCATGGATACGCCGGACCACAACAAATTGGCCTGTTTTTTTTAAACTCGTTTTTGACAGTTGACAGGTGACAAGAGCATACGTAGATGTTCTTTAGTCTACAGTTTGTACGAATATGCTACTTCTATAACTATGCTTTAAACTTTTTAAATTTGTTTTACTTTGTGTTTTGTTTTAAGTTATATGTAGGTACATTAGGTTATTATTAAGATTGTTTTAAATAAATTGCAGTTAAGAAAATATATTTATGTGAATTTACTGCGATACTTAGAACCCATATTAAATACAGGTAGACACAAATAAGTATAGAATTATTTTATTATAATTTTTTATTACGAACATCACTAATCCATTACAATCAAGTTCCTTCTCGTTGTCGTCACACCAAAACATAAAAAAGACAATTGATTCGACATATCACTTACACTAAGCACAAACATATAAAACAGTGTTGGAAGACACTGACCACAGACTACAATAAACGATTACACTTACTAAAATATACCTTTGTATCAAATAATATTCTTAACTAAACACACTCCCGCCTTCCGCTCCTCAGTACCCGCTGTTCCATTCAAAATAGTGGATATAAAAATATGGATATAATTTTTAGACAAGGAAATCTTATGTACAATATCAGTTCAAACGCAATGTCAAATTGATTAAAGTGACCCTAAAGACTAGTAAATGTGAGATAACATTTTAGTACAATTTTGACTTACCATTAGGATAACATGATAAACTAATACAAAACTCTAGAATTGATATTTAACAGATGACTATGATTGATATAATGCGGGATTTCAAAAGTGCGCCAACCACAGCTAACATATTTTTATGACGACGACATACTGCGACAGCTTGACAGATAACAATGCCGCCAAATCACTCAAAGTCGAGATATGTATGTGTCGTTTAAGGCGAAACATGTCGACTGTCATTATTAAGACGTCTATTTATTTGAAATATATTTATGTATACCTCATAAAGGACGATTTATAAGCATATTTTATTACAGACACAATGAAATATTTTGGCACACTTTCGAAATAGTCCCGTATAACAAAATAACACTCAATAATCACACACACCACTTACAAAATTAAACCACATTCTAATTTGTTCATGATTACAATTAAATCGATTAAATTTTTATAGTACAAAATACAGTGCTACAACTATGTCTGATAGAAAATGGGACTAACACGAAGATTTTGCCGCATTTCTAAACGGCTAATGTTAATTTTTGTACACGCAGCAATTTAAACGGTTTTCAAGCGTCACAAGATTCTCGCAAAGGCTTAAAGCGCCCTTGGGACAGAAATGGGGTTTAGAATATAGATCGACGACCGTTGTCTTTCCAAAAACCTAAGAACGAATCGAAAAATTACAAGTTGCAAACGCACTCACGAATCATTTTCGATATTATCGTTAACGTCATGCTGCATTACGGACGAGGCGTTTAAAAAACGCGCGTTTTACAAACGATTTCAACAAAAGACGATCGTCTTTGTTTCTATAATCTAAACCGCACCGTCACAACATGTCTGATACGTCGTACCTTCATTTCAAAACAAGTTTAACTAAACAATTTTCATATGAGCAGAACTAATCCATAATTATAATAAATTATGTATAGTTGTGCTGATATACCTTATAATTATTACATTTATATATTTATGAACGGTAAAATATTGAAGCGCAATTCTAACAGACATGCTGTACGATGTTTTTTTTTACACAATTCAGTCAAATCAACGTCCTAATTCTTATATTAACTCATTATGTGTAGTTTAATTTTGCTTTTTGCATTAGCACTGTAATAAAAAACGTTTTTGGTACTTCAATGAATTAGCCTCTTGCTTATAAACTACATTGTCAAAATAATAAAATGAAATGTCAAAATAAAAATGGTTCAAAACGATTTATTCCAACGAAGCCTGCCCGAACGTATGTGAAAGCGACATGTATATTACCAAATTTTATTTTGTCATAGATAAAAAAGGTTCTTTGAAAATTCTAGTTAGATTTAAAAACTATCTCTGGTTATATCCTATATAAAAATGTGTTACACAATATGGTACACACACAAATACAGAATACACACACCGGCAGGCCTGCTCGAAAACATATGATTACAAATATCTGAATATGTCATGCGCAAACATCTATTGTCATATCACCTATGGCTTCCGTTTGACAATTGACAAATCGGCATTAGGGTCACAGATCACATATCGCAGCACCAATACAAGCACACGGTTACTCTATATTGACTTCATTTTCCACAGGAGTAGGTTCACATGTGACAAAAATATGATTCCGGTTTAAAGCGAGAAATTTTTGAGATCATTTTTCTTTTTGAAGTCTTATCACTTTGTACTATTTCCGGTTAAAGTTTGAGCGTGATTTGAGCTTCCAGCGCCGAGTTTGCTATTTGCAAACTAATCAACTTTTCACGTCAGAAATGCCGTCATCACATCTCACAAAATCTTTTTTTTTTTTTGCTTTTTTTCTTAACTTTGAAATAGCAGACTCGGAGCAGTTTGGTTGACCGCGATCATATTCATGACACAGAGCTTAAATCGAGATAATATCTAAAGGGAAGCTGTGGGAAGGGAACCACTAGATCTGAGTGGAAAATCGTGGTCTGGGCAACTCGAACACATCGCCGTGAACCGAACGAGCCAGTGCCTTGATGCTGGCTGCTATGTCCTGTGGCTCCTCCTGGGTTTCATTATTTCATTATACAACGAACAGTCAAAATCAAAATATCCCATTTTCTGAAATCTAAATGACTCCACGCCCGTACGCGACTAAGAGAAGAAGCAGGCAAGAACTCTGCTTGGTTGATTTTTTTGGTCCTAGTACTTTTTGGAGCAAGACCGAAGAAAATCAATAGCCATGACACTCGTCAAGAAAAGCTACAATCATGTCACGCAAAGGTCTACTTGACTTTTAAGTTGATAATCACAAAATAATAAGAAATGTCACGCAAATACCAAAGATCACATAGATTTTTAAAAGTTTTTGGACTTGGAACAATACGAAAACAAAAAAATGAATTAAGTTAAATTTGAAAGTACGAATGACTCACATAATCGTCTTGATCGAGCTGCGTGTGCCTCTCGGGGAAGATGGGAACGTTGACGGGCAGAGAGCGGGCGACGTCTGCGCCCGCGCGGCCTCGGGATATGTGGATGCCCTCGTCATTGCTGCCCTCGGCTGCTTCGAAACACTCACATTACGACCGAGGACGAAGCCGGTGTTTTTTAACGTGCGTAAATATAATACTCACGATCAGAGTCATAATCGTCGTAGTCGGACACCATGTTGCCATGTTCCATGCCTTCGAGGTCAAATATGTCCTCCGCGTCCAGCGAGTCTTCCTCTTGTGGTATCTGCGATCTGGCCTGAGGATAATTGTGAGAATTTCTTACAGAATTAATATTAGCTAGTTTGTTTGAACTATGGTTCAGCTATCTACAAATAGGACCGGATTGTCTCTTCGTTTTGTAATGAAAAGAAAAGTAAAATGATATAAACATACCTTAATATTGTGCGAGAACTTTTTGCTGTCCTTCAGAGATGAGAGCCGCCTTCTCTGAAGAGGGGGAGCGAGGGGCGAAGGTGGCCCATTCAGCATGTTGCTGTTCCAGCCTTCAGTTTCGTTGGATTGTGCTCTGCTTATTATACTGGAACGTATAAACGGTCATATATATACTAAGATATAGACAGTTGTTAGAAATTATATTTTTAAGTGTATTTTTATTAATTTGTTTGAACAACAGTTCATACAAATTTCCTAATACAGTGCATTTTATGGCGTAATAGAGTGGTCGTTAAATGGACAGAACATTTAGACGCTTTAGGGAGTTCGTCGTTAAATCGAGCGAAGATACATGGAGTTAACACTATAGTTGACACATTAACTAATTGGTGGTCACATGATCTTGGTATTATTCAATTATATCAGTTAAAGGAATGAAATTTAAATGAAACAAAATTTGTTTCAAGTTTATAAAGGTCAGATAGCCTAAATTATTGAAGTTAATTTCATTACCTGGCTTTGTCTAATCACAACTAAGTAACCCAATATTATGTACTTAACATGAAAACTGAGCCATCACAAATGCGATTCAGCATAATTTGTTTTTAATATTAGACAAACATATTTACAAAAGGCTATTTCTAATGGCTACACTTCATTTTTAATTCATCATCGGATGCTGCTAGACATTTGAGGTCTCTCTCGACTAATATTATACTTGAGAAAATTAAATTGTGCCCATCTCAGAAACTGCCAGTACAATTTTGATAAATCTATTTTAACGGGATAATTGATAAAGCGTTTTGACTCAACGCAAGTATGAATGACCGTGTATTACATACCTGGTTAAGATTTTGTGTTCCTTTTGTGCGTGTTCTCTGTACTCTTCATATTCTGCATACTTCTGTTCTTTATATTGCCTGACCATTTCTTCAATAATTTCTAATTGATTTTGAAGTGATTTATTCAGCTGCTTCCGTAAACCGACCGCTGCCATTGATGACAAAGTGGTTTTATTACTCAGTATGTTGTTTGTGTCTACATTTTCTTTTATGTCTACGCTAATATTCGAGTCTGGGACCAATATATTGAATACAGGTGAATAGTTGTTTGATTTCATTAAATTGTTAATGTTTTCTTGAGTAGTCTGCGAAACAAACATAACTTTTAATGACATCAAATTAAATAAGCACAAATATAACTTTGAATTGACAAAATTAGCCAATCTCTTAAGGTTGCTGTGCAAAAATCGTGCCAGTAAAGTGGGTATTTATTACTATGATAGTTAAATTTGTTCTAATCTAGGTAAGGACTTTTGTTCTGCGGTTATAGCTTTAAAGATATGGTGTGTTAAGCTGAAATAAAATATGAAGATTAATAAGTATTAAAGGGTTACCTGTAAAGACATGTTAATAAGGGCAATATCTTTCTCTTGAAGTTTAGCCATAAACGTCACCCCACATGCCAGGCATGATTCTAGTGACCACAGACCAACAGGCCTGCTGTTTGTGAGTGCTGGTTGGACAACAGTACTCTTTAAAGTACTGAGTTGGCAAGAAAACAATTTCTAGAAAGGAAATCATATAAAATTACTGTACATATATAAAAATATTTTTACACTAATTATAATACAAGTTTGTTAATTAGTTCAATTATCAGATACTTATGAAGTTGAAGATCATTAATAACCTACTAATGTAACATGGTAATAAAAGCCATTATTATTAACAACCTACTTAGATAGGTGTGAACTACAAATGCATGTGCTTGTTTAACATATTTAGGCTTTAGCTCTAAAACTTAAGTATTTACTAAACCTGCCTTTACTTAAAAAAAGCACTTTTTTTAGTTAATGTTATTCTCCAATGCCTGCAAAGTAATATCTATTTAAATCTTCAGACAAATAAGGCAAAGCTGATAGACTTCTATGATTAGTACAATTTAAATGTTATTTACTAACATCGGCAAATAATGTACAATACAAAAAACGCGTATCTTATGTATCAACGCTGGAAATAAGATATTTGACCGTTTGATAAAACGTCTTTGCGATCATTATATAACGCCCACATTATCATAGAAAGAGAAACTACAAACAGCTACCAAAATAACCTTTGTTAAAAATAATGTATTCAACTAGCTGTTGTTTACAGCGTCCATTCATATTTCTGCAAATAATCACTTTACAGAACTATTCCATCGATATTTACAAACATTTACTTGATTTGATTAATTAACACATATTTCATGTTTATTTTAATATTTTTAATCAATTGCCTCTTTGTCAAGGTTGAATTATGTTTACCAAATTATGTACCTCATTGAAAAAAATATCTCTTTGTTCGGTCGACGATAAGTCCCGTCTCTCAATCTCACTAATTTGTTCTATTTTGTCACAATTTATTGTTACATTTAAACATTTGCAAACACAGAGAGCCATATTTGTTAAGGTAATATTAAAAAAAAATGGCTAAACTAAAGTTAATTACAAACGAATCGAGCAAATGAATAGATGTAGTCTACTCGGTGATTTGGTAGATAAAAAACACGTTTGTATATTTATGTATGTAATCTAACGCACACTATCGCAGTATGTCCTATTTAACACGGTATATAACAAAACAAGCTTGACAGACGAACAATAACACAATGTCAGCTGTCTTTGACACATTTGGCTGAATCTTAAATTCCAACTGTGACACTGACAGATGAAGTCGCAATAATCATTTGATGTCGATTCGTGACGGTTGTTCAGCGTGGACTGATGACTTATCCTTGATGACATTAGAACAATTTTGCTGACATACCCAACATAGTACATACCGTGCTTACATTTAACGTAGGCAGTTTATAGTTTTACGTATTTTAAATTCTAAATAAACTGCTTTAAAAAATGGCGAAAAGATGCCAACCAAGCTGGAAGCCGCCAGCACGACAAGATGCAAGCCCTGTTTTAAAACTATATAATAGTCTCACTCGGCAAAAGGAAGAATTCATAGCTTCTAATGGAAACCGCATCAATTGGTACAGTTGTGGCCCTACCGTATACGATGCGTCTCATATGGGGCATGCACGGTAAATATAATATTGTTAACCAATTATATTTCTCCATAAAATTATCCTATTAAGTATCCATTAACCTCTAAAAACTTATTTTTATTTTATACTCTTAAAAATGACTAATATACCATTTATATATGAATAACATACATGACACGCGTGTTTTACCTAAGCATGTATTTGATTTCAGGTCCTATATATCATTTGATATTTTAAGACGAGTAATAACTAACTATTTTGGCTATGACATACTATTTGTAATGAACATAACAGATATAGATGATAAAATAATAAAAAGAGCCAGACAAAATTACCTATATGAGAAATATATGGAAGAGGAGAGAAGTTTAAGTAGTTTGCTAAATGATTCATCAGCAGTTTTATCTTACTATGAAGGAATTGTAAAGAATACAGCTGATCAAGACAAAAAAATTAATTTACAAAAGCTATTAGAGATGTAAGTTTGTTTTGACTATAATTTACTATTTTCTAAATGAGAGTAATGAGAGTGTAATGCTGTGTAAGCATAGCTTACTTTATTAAGAATATAATTTTCTAAAAAAATAATCATACATTAACATTTTTAGTGTAACTAAGGCAATAAATGAATTGAAACTTGCAGTTGAATGTAATAATGAAGAAACAATTAGTATAGTCAAGAATGAAATGTTAAAATTAGCCAAAGATCCCTTCTCAGAATGGTTGGATGGTAAGTTTGGTGCTGATGTTAAAGAAAATGCAATATTTGAAAAGTTGTCAAGATATTGGGAAAACGAGTTCCATAAAGACATGAAGGCACTCAATGTAAGTATATAATTGTTACATTCTGATTTATTTAACCAACAAACTCTGTGACTCTTATGTTTGTGTTGATATTTAACTGAATCCTTTTTCAGGTATTGCCCCCAGATGTGTTAACACGAGTTAGTGAATATGTACCACAAATTGTTGCATTTATACAAAAAATAATAGATAACGGATTAGCATATGAATCCAATGGATCCGTGTATTTTAATGTAAGCGAGTTTGACAGCAGTGAGAAGCACCATTATGCACGTCTTGTCCCCGAGGCGTATGGGGATATGAAAAGTTTGCAGGAAGGAGAAGGTAATCTAATATATAAAATTCTCAAGTCACAATGTTTGTTCCTGTACTTCTCTGAAACAGGTTGACCGATTCTCCTGAACTTTTGTGGCCATATAGAGAAGGACTGAGAATCAGTCAATTTTTTGAGACTTTTTTGTTGGCAAAACTACGTTTGTTGGGAGCAGCTAGTTGTTATCTATTATCAACTAGCTGCTGCAAAATTTCTAGAAATGTTAATTTTCTTTTAAATAATAGTAATATTAATAATATAATAAGCTAATCTTACTTAATTGACTAGACAGTAGTAAAACAATCAAATTTAACTAAGGTAAACTTATTACATAGTAGAAATCCTTACCAGGTGATTTGGCCGATGAGAATGCAGAAAAGAAATCTGCGAATGACTTTGCCTTGTGGAAACGTAGTAAGGTTGGTGAACCATCGTGGGACTCTCCATGGGGAAAAGGTAGACCAGGTTGGCACATAGAATGCTCAGCTATGGCTGGTGATGTTTGTGGATCAACCCTGGATATTCACACTGGTGGTGTGGATTTGAAGTTTCCTCATCATGATAATGAGCTGGCTCAGAGTGAGGTAAGCTTGTGTTAACTATTGTCAGAGCTTATTTTGTAATGTCGTATATATTTTATTTCTGATTGGTTTTATCTTTGCGAATTAAATTAAATATCCCTATGGTACAGTTTTTATACAAGATTTATCTGGTTTTAATTATAAAATGGTTGCTGTAATTTTCAGGCTTACTTCGATAAACCAGGCTGGGTGAACTATTTCCTCCACACCGGTCATTTAACTATAGCTGGTTGTAAAATGTCAAAGTCCTTTAAAAACTTTGTGACAATATCGGATGCCCTGCAACGCCATACATCAAGGCAATTGAGAATCGCATTTCTCTTGCATGGATGGAAAGACACACTGGATTACTCCGACAATACCATGGAGATGGCCATACAAACAGAAAAGTTGTTTAATGTAAGGGTTATTTATGTATTTTAGCTTATTATATAAGCGACAAATACTTATTCAAGTTACTTTGATTTAATTTTTATGTAGAAGTGAAATTAATGAGATTTTTTAGTTGTATTTGCAACTCTCTTTTAAAATGGCAAAGTTCTGGTGAAATTTTATACAAACTTTCATCACCTTTTTCAACCCTTTTTTCGCTTACCTCCATACTAAATTTCATCGAAATCGGTCCAGTAGTTTAAACGTGAAAGCGTAACATACTTTTGCATTTATAATATTGGTATATGAGAAATAATGATTGGTTCTATTTGATGTTTTATCCTATAAAACACAAACATTAACTTTTTTTTTATGTTTTCCAGGAATATTTCTTAACAGTGAAGGACGCTTTGCGAAGCGGTTATGACGATGGTTGCGGGGGCTGCTGGGACGAGTTTGAGCAGCAGCTGTCCACCAAACTGAGCTCGGTTAAGGCCCAGGTCCATGCTGCTTTGTGCGGTGTGTACATAAAATTATGTTTACAGGGATGAATTTATTTCATCCAGTATATTTGTTTCTTGTATTGTAGGAAAAGCGGTGCTTTTCTAACACAAATTGAGAAGCCATGGTAACGAAATAATTATGGTTACATGAAGGAAATAAATTTTGATTTAATTAGGTATCTCTATCTATGTATAAATTCAAAAATGGCCTCATGAAAAGTGAAATAATAAACAATTTTTGAACATACTATATTTCGTCTACAGATAATATTGACACTCGTAGTGCAGTCGATGCGCTACGGGAGCTAGTTGGGGCGTGTCACGTGTACTTGAGACAAACCCAGCCAAGGCCTTCGCCCCTGCTCGCTTCCTCTGCACGATATGTCACAGACATTCTGCACATATTCGGGGCCATCGAAGGACCGAGAGGCCTCATAGGATTCCCTGTGGGTGATGCGAATAATTCTGGGGTGAGTACTTTATCCATGCTAATATTATAGATGCGAAAGTAACTATGTACGTTACGCTTTAATGCTTAAACTACTAAACTCATTTCGATTAAATTTTTCTTCCGATGTAGACAACTACATTAGCAGCCGCTGGGTGCCTGGTTGAGTGCGAAAGCGACCCCAGGGCCCTTTCAATGTGGTCTTGTAGGTTTACCCGAGGTGGTTTTAGTGGGTATTGCCCACCTCGTCTCTGAAAACCAGAGACACCAGCGTGGGTTGAGTCCCACATATCCCTTATCCTTTGGGACCAGGGAATGCGGAAATGCATTTCCACCTCGGAAAAAAAAAAAAAAAAAGGGCAGGACATAGGCTATTTATCGGGGTTAAAAATAATTTCACCACAACTTGACCGTTAATACATCGATTTTCCAAATTTCTTTTGTTATTATTGTATATAACGGGGATTCGTCGTCTGGGAACGCGGGAAGTTTAGTGCGGAGTGTCCACCGTCTCTTGTCCCCCCCCAATCGTCAAACGTGACGGTCCTGTCTCCCCTCCCCCCCGATGCCGTAAAGCTTGACACTTGCTGATGACGCCATCACTCCACGCTAACCGTCCCCAAGTAATCACTCGACTTCCCAAACGTTCAACTGTCAAATCTAACTATCGGTCTACATAGTTCCTCTGGTGAGGGACAGATGGCGTCGATACCAATCGCAATCAGCTGCGCAATAAATGCATCGGTGCTTCGTCATATACAAATATTATTGGATCCTAAGGTTGAAGAGGCAGTGATGTCCTACCTGGAAGCCCTGAGCACGTTCCGCGCCAACGTGCGCGACGCAGCCCGCGCTGCAGGCGCCACCGACGTGCTCGCGCTGTGCGACGCGCTCAGAGACGTCGTCTTACCGGAGTTGGGAGTGCGCCTCGAAGATAAATCGGGTTTGTTTTATTTATATTAAATACATTGTTGGCGTTGGTTGGTTTAGCTTGTATGCCATTTTTGATTTTTCTTGTCCCCATTTAACGGCCACTATCTATAACTCTATTCAATTCACAGTCTCTTCAGTGTCGTTATATAGTTTTCATACTATATTAGTACGATATTGTTATTTTGTGTTTTTATTAAAACCCATATCTCATATGTATGAGATATGTTATATGTATCCTCATAGTTATTATAGTTAGTAACTATCTAAGTAGTAATTTTAGTAGTCCTTTAAAACATAACTTTAATTTGGATTCTTAAAATTAAGAAAATTGAGTTTTAAAATCTTGAAATAACTATGTTTATTGAATGTCTATTAGAATGTTTTTTTTTTTAAAGATCGCACAATCGTCAAGCTTGTGAGCAAGGAAGAGATTGCCCGGGAACGGGAAGAGAAGAAGAGGATCGAGGCTGAGAAGCAAAGGAAGAAGGACGAGTTGTTGAAAGCGCAGAAAGCGAAAGAGGAACAGAAGAAGATACCGCCGCAGGAAATGTTCCGGCGCGAAACTGACAAATACTCTCAGTTTGATGATAAGGTATGTCTCTTGAACATCGGCTTATAATAGATAAAAATGTATTTATTTATATATGTTTAAACTATATTTTATGCGAATCGATCCCATGAACGTTTGTCTCTTTCAAATTGACATTTTTAAATTGCTGTGGGTGAAACCGCGGGGAACGGCTTGTATAGAACAAAACTGTGACAAATATTATTAACCGGTATTATGTGTTAGGGCCTCCCCACACACGATTCAGAAGGCAAGGAGATGAGCAAAGGCGCTTTGAAAAAACTCCAGAAACTCCAACAAGCACAGGAGAAGAAATACAATGAATATCTTGCTTCGACCAATAGTTAGATTAACTAACATATTTGTATTATATTGTGTTCATTTAATAAAATAATTCTATATCGAACCAAAATTGGATCACTAATCTACTAAATAAATCTTAGAAAAGCGCGAATGGTATTTGGTATTATGTGCTTAAATCCTTTTTAAAGTTCGCTTATATAACGACAATTAGTCACGTAAGTGACATCTGACAGATGTCACATTCCATATTGTCTCTGGTCGATTGTCATTAGTCAGCCACTAATACGACAGTTCAACGTTACGTCAAAGTTTGACAAACTTAGCTTTAAATTTGTCGATATAGTATTTAAAAAAGAAAATGCATTTTAAAATGACGCTTTTTGGAAAATATTGTTTTATTTAAAATTTAAGCTTAACAACTACTTATACCATATATGAGTGTTCAATGGTTCTTCGCTACTAAATAAAATTCTTCACAGATTTTTATTTTTTATTGATTCCCGAAATTCAAATACAGTGTAAACTATATGACATCACTGAAGCGACTGTATTTTATGGCGTTATAGAGAGTGGTAATTAAACGGAGAGAAGAAAAATCGGAATGGAATACAAGCTAAACCAACCAAAGACAATTTATTTCGACGCTTTAGAGAGTTTGTCGTTAAATTGAGTCAAGTTACATAAAGTTTATACTGTACTTGAACTGAACTGATTATGTTTCTCTGTTCCTTCAGTTGCTCATTAATTGAAAATAAAGATATTTTTGTATAATTAAGTTTAAGAACTTTTACGAAATTATGGGAAATTGCATACTTTTAAATATATAGGACGCTAGGTATAGGTCGAAGATTATTTCTCTCATAATCATCAAGACGCTTCTGTTGGGTGCACTTATTTTAGAATATTTTGTATCTTTTAAATAAAGCCTGTAAATGAAGGCCTGACACTGATTTAAGATTCTTCAGAGCAGCTACAGAGTTTCTTGCCGGTTCTTCTCGGTTAGATGCCTTCTGAACCAGTGGTACCTAAAATTAAAAAGAACAAACAACCAAGCCGAGTTTGTTTCTCCTGTCCTGCTTCTCATCATCGAACTGGTGTTTAATCATTTCATTATTAAGACAGTAGCAGGTGCGCTGTCTGATTGTTAGTTACAGTATATTTTAGTATAAAGGCTTGGATATAAAGGGATTACAATATAAGTAATAGTATTGTAAATGTGGACGACTCGGTTGATGTTTTTACCGACTCTCTACTTACCTTTCGTAGAGGCATTTTAAACACCTTAAAAAACCTTTAAATCCTGATGGTGTTCACTCATGTTGTATCTTCTTTGTATATATTGTATTTTGTTTTATCTCTTAAATGTTTCAAATTCACATATCATTGTTTTATATGTATACCTTGTTTTATTATCTTATAAGTTTATTGTTTTTCAAATATATTTAGCACATAAGATGTTTGGGGACAGGTGTAATAAAATAAAATAGTCTTGAAACCAAAGAGAATAACACGAAAAATATGTGCAAATCAATATAACGATACTGATGTATGCTCAAACAAACATTTTATTAAAGTATAAATCCTCAACGTTAATATAAATGAGTTGTCAATACATTAAAACGCCATAAATAGGGTACAAATCGGCGGATTGTTATCTATATATTAAATATAAATTGATGTGGCGTCGTCAATACAATGGTTGTGCGCTTGAATGAGTTGTATTCAGAAGCCGCGCGCGCGCGACTAAAATACCCTTAAAAAGGTGTACGCTAGTTTTAAAAAAAGGTAAAAAGTGAAGTAAACAACATGGGATGTGTTTTTTTTTTGACAATGGTCGAATTGGGGTGGCAAGTATCGCACGAGTCATGCATCTGTTGTGTTATTTATAGATCTTAAGACACTTGTGGAAGCTTTGCTTTTAATCAGAACACATTATTTAAAAATAATGTAGAGCTCGCCTTACTAATGAAAATATCTTTGTACTGGATAGGATTCATACAAACTGTTGGCTGCACTTTGTAGTTAAATATATAAATGGGTATAATGCTGTTTAAGCGTAGTTCTGCAATAGTTGTGAAAGGCCAACTGTCGTTAATTAATCTTATTTAGATGTCATAGCAAATATTCAAGTTAGCTCGCTTATAGTGATTAATTATTATAATAAAAAAACTAATATATTAGGACGAGCGCTTATTAGGAATTAAGTAGGCACCTATACCGGTGACCCAAGAGCTGGTGCTCTTCTCCCTCAAATAATATGTATCGCGATATAGCGAGGGCATGCTGCCAGCTTTGTACTCTGCCACAAGGAGCAAACTTTATGAATTTATTTTAATGTTGTGTTTCAATTTGTTTATTTCATAGATTTAGATTACTTCTATACATGTATGATTAATACCAAACATACCTGTTGTTGCATTATAAAAATAAACTATTTGGGAGTAACGCAAAGATTGGCAACCCTTATGACAATTTTGTTTTTTATTAATGTTTAATGTCTTTAAATAAACATAACGGGAAGGTTGTCGGTAGAAGGAAGAAGTCGTGGTTGGGGAATATCCGGGTATGGCCCGGAATAGCTATTCCGCAGAACTAAGGTTAGAGAGGCTGCCGGGAAACTGATTGCCAACCTTCACTTGTTGGAGAGGCACTCTTAGAAGAAGAAACCAACATATATATTAGTTATAATAAAATTGTATATATTTCATTCGTCCTGCAATTATTACATGTTCATAACAAATATTCAATTACAGATTTGGGCTCGATACATATGAGAAAGAATTCTACTATCAAAGCTACATCTCACTGTATCGTGATGATCTTGATATTGTATAGGATCACTCTCCCAAGAAACTTACCATATATGCAGAAATTTAAATTTGTTTGACCAAAATAACGGTCTTTCACAAGTAAAACGGTTTTTAAATAGATTCGCTCGCAACAATGTAACGGTATCGGGGATTTCTCTTTATCCGCGGTTGACCTCCCGGCGAGATGTCAATCATTTGAATATCCGATTTGATTTTACGATAATATATTATAATCGAGCAACGGTGTGCAATATTTAAAAACTTACGTTTTTGCTATGAATAGGTAAACTCTAGTCGTGCAGAAGTTTCAACCGTTCGTAAATGTTAAATCAAATGTAGACGAAACCCGAGATTTATTGTTAACGTGTTTCTTTTTAAACAAATATCAGGGAACACTTGTGGTCGTGGTAGGACATAAATGTGTTAAGCTTTAATTTTTTTTTTTATTTGAAATTATTTATTAATGTTATTTACAATAAACTCTATATAACGACACTGAACTGCCTGTACATTTAATGGCGTTAAATATAGAGGAAAAAATCGTGGTATGGAATACAAGCTAAACCAACCAAGGCCAATTGAGTTTAGAGTTTGTCGTAATATAGACTGACGTTACATGGAGTTTTAACTGTATTATTATTTATTAATTTTTGCAATAAGGCCGGAATGTAAACCGTTCTATATAGTTAATAACGATCGTTCATCAATAATATTACTTTTGCATATTAGGTACGAGTATACTAGAATTGTTTTACCGGTTTTTTACTTTATTATTACTAATCAATTTCATATGAAAACTCCAACCACTTTAGATATCATAAATTTAAAAGTTTAAATATTTCCCCATAACTCATGTCGAGGCTTCGACGCTCCCTCAGCAGTTGTCCCTCGCGTTTTGCTTGCAATTATTCCCGTTTTGTGACCCCACGCTGAAAAAAAAACCCAATTTTGTACGCTCATTAATTATTTAAATCTCATTAAAACAGTGTAATTTACGAGTAAAATTATTCCTTTTTACGCGTTAATTAGTTTTATATGTTTTGTTTACGCTGTTAATTTAATTATATTAAACAAAATAACCTTGTTTGTTGTGAGTATATTCTCACTATATACTATATAACCTTTGTAGCCTTAGATATAATAATAATAAAGCCCTTTATTTAAGATATTAACATTAAATTATATCTATCATCTGTGTGTACTCTGTCATCCCATCTTCCGTAGCCTTAAATATAAGAAGAGATCCCTGATCACATTATATGTTCAATAGATATTAAGAAATACAGAATAACGATTTAAAACTTAACTTATATTCGTCGACTTTTGCCCTTAGCTAAAACCATTACAGTATGAACATGTTTATTTAACTACTACCAGAACATTTATGTATGAAAAACCTAAGATTTTAAAACTTAATTTTATTCTTGCAGAAACAGTCATCTATTAAACATGTACTTTATAACTACTTAAGTAAGAGTTGTACATATTTAATTTATATATATATATGCTTTTTTGGGCTTTTTATGAACCGAAAATAGTACCCAGAACCTACTGACTAAACGTCACACCAGACTGAGACTATAGAATTAGAGATTAGAGGTAATTGAACATTTACAAAACCTAATATAGATTAATGTTTCTATTTGTCTCTTTCTTCACGAGATATTAATAGGTACTCCATCATTTTGAATTAATAAGTTTGAGAAATAATCTTATAGGAAGTATTTAAACGACGTGACAGGAAATTGTAGCTTTATTGTGGATAGGTAAAAAACGAATGTAGGGCTGATGGCTGCTTCCGATTAAATGAACTCCTCTGTTTTGAGCAGATTCGTACATTTTTAAATTACGGAAATTATGTGTCCAAAGTTAACGTTTCTTGAAAATCTAATTAAAGCTAACGAATATAAAAAAATACATTTATATTATGATAACGTATGTAAAAAGCAAGTAAATTAAATATTTTTTATATATTGTACGCTCATTAACAAAACTAATCGGTCTATCAACTTTTTATTTGAGACTTTTTAAAGTTTATTGCATCGATCGAAGCTTTCTTAATGGCAAACATCATGTTTACAGTCAAAAATTTTCCATAACTACATAAAAAATGTAGGCTTTGTAATTTTCGTCGCACTAGATTCGTAATGGCCGAGTGTGGGCGTCGGGTGGTGGGTGGGGATCGTCCAGGCTTTAATTGTTTTTCACTTAGCAACCGCTCATGAAAGCTCTAGACAGAAATCATTAAATCAACATTTTCCCGAGATCAGATTTAGTAGTCTCAAAGTATAAGGCTCTTGTTTTTTTAGCTCCTCATTTCCGGGAGTTGGTAAGGGTGGCGAGGGCCTAAGTAATTTCGCTTAAGAACTCTAAACGTAATTAGCGAAGGGCGTGCAGAGGGAAGGGCTTGAAAGTTAGAGAGGGTTGCGTCCCGCGCCCACCGCGCCCGCGTCGCCTCTCTGAATATTTGATCGCGCTCGTCTCGCGATGTTATTTGCCTCATGATTTCCGTGATACTGTTTTTTTGTGTTTTTCGCTAATAATAAATGGGAATCCCATCAGGTTTTATCTATACCGAAAACTATTTAAACTATATAACTTTTTTTAGATAAATAGTTCACTTTTCGTTTTTCCATTCTCGTTTTTTGGATCTGTCTCGTGAATGACATAAAAATTTGAACAGCTCAGATAGCAACACGAATTCCTTCGGATTGTTTTGAACACCTACAATTAATAGTATTTATAATAGTTTTTTAAGCATTGAAAGTGCGAGTGAAGCCACAAACAAACGCTAGTCGTGATGTTTTCCTCTTCGCATTTTTAAGCTGTCGCCCACATTTAATTGGGAGTCCGTGTTAGGTAAGTAGACTTGTAAAGGAATTAAAAACTCTCGCAACACTGCCTCGAATACTTTTGATGTTATTAATTTTTTTTTTTTTTATGAAAAGGAAATCTGTTTTGGACTTTTTAAAGATTCATACACGCGCCAATTAAAAGGGAAATCGTTATTATTTTCGACTAAAAACATGGCAATTCATTTGGAATAACGTCTTGTATAATTCTTTACGTTTTGCCAAATGTAAATTGACAGTAGGAATAAAAAACACTGCTTTATTGCGATCAAGTTTATTTTCAAAATTCACACATAATCTTTAAACTTATTTTTGAAAGCAAGACCGTGCTACAGATTGTATTAGCCGCAGTTCACTCAACATAGTTCTATATAAACTTAAACCATTACTTGTTCTAAGCATTGTTTAGATCACGAGGAATCAACACAAGATGCCTAAGGTTTGCAAATATGCGAAATAAACCTTCGTATCAGCGACTATCACACACTTCAATTGCCGCTCAGCACCTAAAATATGTAACAAGAATCAGTTTTGATTGTATTAATAAAGTAAATATGAATATTCATTTGATAGGCGGGATAATAATTTACAAAATTCAAAAGGTCTGTAAAACAAGAGAGGAAATTAGAATTCATAATTAGTGAGAAGCGACGCCGCGGCTGCGTCTACAACATTTGATTAGCAATTATGCTAATTTGACTTAGAGCAGGGTAAGATTCCACCTAATTTGTTAGTTGAATTATAGAACGACGGCAAAAGTTCTTTATAATGTAATAAAGATTTAATTATTGTGTTTTGTATTGAAAAATCGTTTTAATGAGATTGGAATATTTGGATTTGTTTTAACGTTTAAATATCAATGATTTTCTTATTGATATATGTTTCAACTACTTATAAGTAGTTGAGGTGTTGTGTGTTGGGTGAATAAATATGTTTCAAGCTAGTTTTAAATAAAAGAAAATAAATTGAAATAATTAAATAAATAATTGTGTAGTTTGTTAGTGGGTCTGAAAATAAATATTATATATTTATAATATTTATATATTATATTATTAATAATATTAGTATAATAATATTAGTAAAAATAGACTGATTTTATTTTAAATTGTGATTTATGTGAATGTTAGATTAGCCGTCAGATTACAAACATTATATTCACATTAAAATTCAAATGAATAAAATATTAAGATTGTTGTTAATACACATTTAAAATATTAATGAACGCTTCTCAATATCTTAAACACTATTTATGTGTCAACAAAACAACTGCAACAGTTCACTTATATATATATATATATATTCGAAAAATCTACACATCAATTGAACTGAACCATTTTTGTTCTATAGACTGTGTATTACACGAGGCACCGTGAACTGAGCAATTTAATTACGGAGCTCCCACGTTTCACCCTTTTGTATCTTAGCCCCAAAAAAAAAACTCACCCATAAAAAGGACCGAAAAAAGGAGCGTATGCAAATTCAGAATAAAATATAGCCAGTTAATGCCACCGTTTCTAAAAGAATATTAGAGACGTTCTTTAGCGGGTGGGGGACGACACTTAATACTTTGTCTCGCGCTAAGCACTGCAGCCTGGCTTAATTTGCAAATGTTTTTTATGTAATAAATCATGATTCAAATATGCAAGGGTTTTTATTATGTTTTCAGTATAAGTGCGAACAGCATCATGTATAATAAGTAAGAATTCTAAATTAGTTCAGTACACTTTTCTATTTTCTTTGTAATTTTTTGTCACTTTTCTTAAATTATGTCTCTAATGTAATTGGTGTGTACGTATATAATAATACTAATACAAAATTAGATTATTAATGTATTGTTCATTAGGATTATAGGATTATAGTTAGTCATACCGTGTTACAAATGAAAACAGATTTTTATTGTAACATTAGAGTGTTAGTTTAATTAATAAAAAAACTATTAAAAATATAAAGCTTATTGGAAATGTCAATTGTCTAATATGGGCACATCATATGGATTGTTTTAAGGACTAAATTATCATAACATAATCCAGTAAGATCAAGACTAGATGAAGGCCAGGCTTCAGCTGTGATAAAGTATGGACGTTCGTCTCAGAGCAAGATTATTTACTTTGAATCATTTTAGTAATTACTTATACTAAAATAACATGTGTTCGTATTTTGTGTTTTAATATATTTTACATAAACAGATCCCTAAAAAGTCCGCTTGTAGTTAACCACGTCGACTTAATTATAAAGGTATTTTAAATAGGAAAATGTCGGGACTGTAATAATATTACGTTTTTAACAAGCAACCGGTGAATGAATGAGTTAATTGATTGTTTAACTACTGTAATCACTAATAATTAGGTGTAAAGTGAGGCCGCGGGCTACGTTGACTTCAGGACACGACAGAGAAGGCATTAATTATTTACAGAAAAGGCCTCGCGTTCGTAATTAAAGCTCTCCTTTTTTCAACGGCCTGATACAATATTCAGTATGAGGAGGAAGCTCCGGTGGCGGGGTGGCGCCTCCATTGTATTCGCTAAGGAAGATAAATTAAAAAATATAATTACAAGGCGGCCGCCATAATTCTCGTCGGGTGGACTTCGGGGGGGGCGAATGGTGCGCGGGGAATAGTGGAGGAGCGGGCGCTCCCGGAGGAGGCTTCTTAAATATTTGGGGATAGCGCGTACCTACGCATTACGTAAATTAATGACACGGATTCGAGGAAGGATGCCGCCCCCCTCCCGCACCTAGCCTGTTTGTTTTGTTTTAATGTTCGTTGTTAACGATGTTATTAGTCGCGAATTATAATTCGAGAACCTCCCAACTTGGATTGATTGCTCTAACGACTCCGCCACTCAGATAATTGCGATAAATCTGACTTGAAACTTTCCATCCATTCATCATTTTATATTTCGAGGCTGTATGGCTAAACTTTTATCAGACTAATTAACAGATTCATTGTTATCACTTGTGACATACATATTCGACATAACTATTCTATTAACACAGATTAGGAAAGCTCATTATAAAACTTCATATCAACAACTATAGACATATCTGATTGAACTAAACAGTAGGCTGTAATACACAAAAGTTGTTAAATTTGTGAGCATGGGTGGTGGAACGAGCATGCTCACATATCAACAAGTGTTCCATGTGTTTCTGCATACTACGTCGGAATTTGCTTAATAACTCTCTTAGCTAACTGATTAGCTTTTTTATGAGATGCCTCGCCTACACATATCACGTATCTAGTCTTAATTAAGAATAATTAAAAGTTAGCAAGCAGTTAGGTACATCTAAGTACTTGCTAAGTTATAATATTAGATAGTGTTCATACACTTACAGTTATTAAGAGGATAACACTTACGCGTTAGTTGATTTTAGCACTTATCACTTAGCACTAACACTACACATAGGTTCTTCTTTTGAGTTTCACTTCACTTACACAACAGTCTAGTAGCAATAAAGAAACTCTTCACTAATTGCCAAGTAGTTACAATATTATAAGCAGAACCCATTACATATAGCTTCACTACATTTTATAAAGGACATCTTTTGTAGTTAATTTAAACAAAAAGACATATAAAAACTATCAGATAGACTTACTTACTCAAGTGTAAGTTTTGAAAGTCGTTAACACATTAAATACGTACTCACATGTGTGTAGAACACACACAGAGGAGTTAAAGCATACATTGTTTAGTGCTGGGCAAATTGAATACGGCTTAGCTTTTAAGCTTTGAACATTAATACGTGAAATCAAAACAAGTACTTAACTTGGCAGGGTGTAATCACAATAATACCGCATTTCTGTGCACCCTCCAAGAAAACTTATTAATTTCAGTCATTATGAATTCCGCGAGCGAAACTCCAACGTCTAATTTCAACCCTAACTTATCAAGACGCGAATAAAAAAGTCCAGCCCCCCCCCCACCACCCTATGACCCCCCTTGTTTAAAACGCCGACGAAAAAAGAAGCACATAAAAATGCATGAGGCCTTCCTCGTTATAAGGAAAGGGTAGCAGCCCCCCTCCCCTCGAGGGGGGGGGGGCGGTGCTGTAAAAATTGTCTCTAATTTAAATTTGGGAAGTTACGTCGGCAACGCTGATGTCTTGATAAATGCGAGCGAATTCCACTAATTTGGCATCTTCAAGCTCTCGGAAGTTTTAATTGGATGCACATAAATCTCTAGTAATGTATAGGCATTAATATTTCGTGACAAAATGGCAGGTCGTAGAGGATAAGGATCGCTCATTCCATCCGCCGATTTGCCGACCGTTGATAACATTGAATACATTCATTGTGTATGCTAAATGAAGGATACTAGATAAGTTAATGGGGTTTCCATATTTCATTTATATTAAGCATTAAATTTCCTAAATAAAAAAGCAATATATTTGTAATTTCCGCAGTTCAAGCGCGTTTAAAACTTAATAACACATAGAGAGACATTTCTCTTCCTTTCATTGTAGACAAAGCGAGCATTGGCAAACTTGGATGTTTGTAATTCGCTTAAGAAAGTCAAAGGTGGTGTTTGCAGAGAATGTAACTCGCCATCGAGCGGACGGTGGCATTTTTTTCCCATTCGCCGCGTTCCATTAGCGTGCCTTTGTTTGGCGGGAGAGCGCAAATTAATTTAGCCACCGCCATTTCCTCGCGCCTCCACCCGCGTCTTTCCTCACCCTTGACGCGCCCTTTTGTCTATTCCTCGCTCTACGTATCGCTTTCTTCTTTATGCCTCATTAGGCATCTTCGTCACCATTGTTTTTTTTTTAGTTACTCATTAATGCGCGATAATTTCTCGTGCGCAATCGGACCTTTTATTTCATTTGCCTTTGAATAGTGTAAAAAAAGCTAGATAATTGTTATTACAATCACAGTGCCACTTTTATGTGGATATTTTAATTTCGTTTCGGCACTATTTAACAAACTATCTGTTTGTACAAGAATAATAATAAGGCACAAGAAACTTTAAAAAAACACCACTTAACAATACTTGACTATTTTAAAAGTGAACTAAATAGGAAAAGCTACAGAACATAAACAAACTATAATACCTTACAGGTGTATTATTAATTGAAAACTCGCCTGTCACCTGCGCCGGCGCCTCTACCAACTACTCACAGCAACAAAAAAGCGACAACTGAGAACCATCACCCGTTACTCGTGACCCACAGTTTTTTAACCGGCGCGTGCCCTCACTCACGTTAAACCCTTGCGTATTCATATACCATATGGTGAAACCGCACTGCAGTTAAGTAACTGCGGCGTTTTTCTCAATACAAAAAAAGTATAGCTGTAATGTCCAAACGTTTTTATGAACCTATGTAACATGTATCACTAGTATATATTCCCTTTTCATACATTATTGTTATTTTTGTACATTTCGAAATACACCTAAGAATAATAATTATTGTATAGTCTATTAAAAATTATAGATGATAACAAGTAGAATAAACGTTGCGGTATAACCCGTAGTGCGGCCAAGCTTAAATTCTACGTACTCAATGTGGAGACCGTGGTGTGTTTTATAACAATTCTTTTAGATTCATCACATCGTTCGTCTAATTTTGAATAATTTACAATTTATATTTTTAATAATATTTCAGTGATATATTTATATACAGAATATTGCTTTCTGTAAAACGGTCAGTCGTGCCGTAGCTTCACAAAGACGTTTCTTTAATAAAACGTAGATTTACGTAAACAATTCGTTTGCAGTGTCTAATTAAATTCCCGGCTCGACAGTTAAAAGCTTGAAATATTACGTAAATCTTTGCAGATTTTATTAATTGCTCAGTAGACGACACATTTTTGAAATTCTTAATTAAGCAATTCGTACTTTCGTCCTATAAATTAGACGGAGTCGTTTCCATAGAGACTACTCATCCTTTAAAACGGGCCTGCAGGGGGCGGAGGGGGGGGGGTTGCTTTACAAAAAATATAACTTAGGGTGAGTTAAAAAATCGTGGGGTGACAGCCGGCCGCTGCACCCCACGCCGAGAAATCTACGATCAATAATAACTCTTTTTTTCATCGTTGAATTTCAACTCATTTAAATTTCGCCACGTCCGACGTGCGCTGTGCAAATAATAAATCACATTGGGATCTGTAATCGACATTGGTTAGTCAAGGTCTGCCTTATGTGGCTGACATATTAATAGGACATCTCAATTTTCAAACGATTTTATTAAAAAATATGACACCCCAAAACGATTACTTTATAGTTTTATGTTAAAATACTTCACGCTAACCACGCGAAGCGTTATGAGAATTATAACATTTGTAAATGAGTTTATTTACGCCTCGTTGCGCTAGTAGCTTCAAATCCCGACTCTAACCAAATTCTGTTCATGTTTGTAACAGTCATTCAAAAGCTCAACGAACAAACACTTTAGGAAGTTATACTATGTTTATATATATCGTCAAGCATAGAGTATGATAATAGAGGTTTATTGGTATAAAAGGAATATCTAATTAAAAAAAACTGAGGCCCGGTGCTAACGCGTAGTAACGCATTTGTTATATTAAAAAAAAACTATTTATGACAGGGACCATTATCGTCCAATAAATCAGCTGCTCACTCTTCTGTTTTCTATAATGATTCTATTATTATGGAAACGCGTTGTGTAACTGTAACATTTTTTTACGGCTAAAAACTATGGAAGACGACTTATTTAATGTATGTGAGAAGTCAATGTCAACAGTAAAAAAAAACGGCCGCAGAGCAGGCAGAAACAAACAATAGGTCAAATGGTCAATGATTCTGTTCCCATTTCAGTAGATTTTTGTACTAGAGGGTTCAAATACAAAGGCGCTTTAAAGAATTAAGTAGGCGCTTGATTTGTCAGTACTGGTTACCCAAGAGCTGGTGCTTTTCTCACTCAGCGTATAAGCATTGCGATACAGCGAGGAAATGCCAGCATTATGGGTACTCTGCCACAAGGACCAAACTTTTTAAATTTATTTTACTTTTACATTTACTTAAGTAACTTGTTTTAGTTTAAGATTATCTTTTGATATTTATACAATTGTGTGTATACAGCATGCTTTTTTTAAGTCATCAGAGAATTAAATTGATCACACGATGCAATGAAAAACCAAGAGAATGCAAACATATGTAATGATTAAAAAGCCGCTTCCACACGCGTGTTTTGCGTGTGGGTCGTGGCCCGACTCACGGCGCCCACCGTACGGGTTACAAATTGTGGGGTGAACGGGGTAGTTTTTTTCTAATCGACTTTCGTAATAAACGATATTTATCTTTCTTAATTATAGTTTCACTCCGTTATTTGCCAGTTATTCATAGCATTGGAGGTTATTATCGAATTATAGGCGTTTGTCGTCTTTCTAGAAAATGCTATTAATGAATATTTTTTTATATCAAGTGTTTTTATATCGTGGCATGACTCCATTAAATGCAGGTGTATGTTAGAGTTAGTAAAAATATCATTACTGAATAAAACTTGTCATATAAATGCAACCTTGCTATCAATGAAGTATTGAGAATAATAAAAACTCGGATCGCCAGTGATCTGTGAATAACATCGAATATAACAATGGATTTGTCTACAAAATCTTTATGGCCTCGGTAAGAATAAAGGCCTAATGATCGAAGTTACGATTCAGTCTAAGTCTCACTCTTATTTGTTAAAACTAAGTCTATCTTTAATTAGCGTCAAGATTTAGGCAATTCTTATCTTTTGCTAGCAATTAAACAAAAAGTTTATTAACTTAACAGTTAATTATATCTATATTTGGATATAAATGTGAGATGGGTACATTGAAAAAAAAACTTAAATGTAACACTTAAACACAAAGGCTTAACTGAATAATAATACTCGACAATAAGACAAATATAATAGTATAGTCATATATGTAAATGTAAACACTATATTAATAGAAAAATAGTGAAAAAATAAATTATATCCAAAATAAACGTTTACTTAAATAAATATTAAAACTAGTACCGTTATAAGGTTTTAGATCACTTCTTATCTTGTGATTATTATATTTACTTCTCCGCTATGACCTAGTTAAAGACTTCTAAAAGAATACTGCAAAGCTAAGCTGTATTTTACAAACATGAAATACAGTTCTCATAACAAGGATACGCGTATGCAAATAATAAAAAGGGATCATTAGAAAATTTAAAATGTGAGGGCACTGCCACGCATGCGTACCGACAACCCTTTTTACCCTTTCCCCGGGGTTTTTTATAAAGGGTTGTGGGGTACCTGTACGCGGAAGGGTTACGTTTTTTTTCTATACGCGTTACCCACGTTTTTTTTAAGGCCATTGAACTCTCTCATCAGCTGATCGATAGTGCACTTGTCACAGTGCACTATCGATTTTCACTACGGTTCAAGGTTATACATGTTTACATCAGCAACATTCATGATTTTTTTTGAGGACCAATGAATCGAGATTTGGCACTTTATCGTACTATTAATATATAGCCATACTAATGCTTAACTGTAGGAGATTCCCATAGAAAACCTTCTATCTAGAATGAGCAGTTTAATAAACATCTATTTACATACTTATTAAAACTAGTTTTTATAAGTACACCGTACCGTATCACCTCGATGTCCGTCGTTCCACCAATAAGTCGGACATTTCTTACCACGCACCACCACGTTATGGAACCAGCTGCCCGCCACGGTATTTCTGAACTAATACTTAACTAAGACTTAAGGTCCTTCAAGAACCTCTTCCTAAAAGGCAACGCACTCACAAGCTCCCAGCCACATGGGTGTCTTTGTGCGGCGACTTCACCTCTATGGTGTGACTTCTGCTCGTTTGCCCCTTCTTTTATAAAAACATCAGCCGCTATAAACAAACATGTAGTTCACTTCTATTATGAGTTGTTAAAGAGTGGTAGATTTATTCTAATCGTTGGATAATTACCGTTACCTCTACCATTTTGAGTTACCGTGTCAGATAACTAAAAGACTCCTCGCCGTACGCAGCGTACAATATTCTCCATTAGACCACGATTACTCCGAAGTAAATTATTTATTTACACTTCGATGCACTGAAACAGTAGAAGTAGTATATAAATAGGGCTAAAAAAAGCTATGCAATATAAATTCTATAGTATAGAATAGATAGGACCACACTTTTTAAATTTCTTTTAGTTTTGTGTTTTGTTTTAGTAGTTACTTATATTAGTTAGGTTAATATTAAGAATATTTTGTGTTTATTTAATAATTAATTTTGTTTCATATATTAATAACTTAGATTATAATAAATTGTTTGTTTCAACATAACAGATAGCTTATGCTTTTGCGTGTCACATAATTAATATTTGCGAGATTTTTTCTCAAGTATTGTAAACTTGAAACATACTATTCTATGTATGTATGTATTCCAACGGGTATGGTAAGAGATGATGGGAGACGACCGGATGAAATGACATTGATCCTATGGAGTATGGGAAGGGCTATTGTCTGGGATGCCACTTGTGTGGACACTTTAGCACCGTCCCACCTTCCAGTCACAAGCACCAAAGCTGGCAGAGCAGGCGGAAAAAAAAGAAAAGGTCAAAGTACAAAAGTCTCTCCTCAAACTATGTATTTTTTCCATTTGGGGTAGAGACTTTTGGACCATGGGGTGCAAGTGCACAGGTGCTTATGAAAGAATTAAGTAGGCGCCTGGTAGTCAGTACCGGTGATCCAAGAGCTGGTGCTTTCCTTGCTCAGCGTGTAAGCATCGCCATACAGCGAGGAAATGCCGCCAGCATTGTGGGTACTCTGCCACAGGGACCAAACTTTTTAAATTTGTTTTAGTTTTGTGTGTTGTTTTATTTTAAGTTAATTATTCTATGTATATAATAGATACATATAAAAGAAATGTCAAATTGTTATATAAATTCGCCAATGTAACACATAATATTAAATATACCCGTTAACGCTTTGCCATTTACCGGATGGTGTCGTATTTCTGAACGGGTGTTCATTTTTTGGCAATCCGAGTAAAAAATGTGCCGAATTCTATTAACCCACATTGATCAAGGTGTTAGGTCGAGTTGCAGCCCGTTACCACACATCCTTTATCACCCGTTACGTACACCTTGTTACTGTTGTGCGGTTTTTTTTAATAAATAGTGTCTACTATGGTACTTTGAGAAAGAAAAAAACAAAAAAAAAGAATAAAAAAAGTGCGCAGTGTTAATTAGACCTCGCTCAGTACACTGGCCGTGGTTATTTAGCACTGATTTTCAGCGAAACCTACTCAAGCACAAACACTAAACAAAAACTAATAAATATAAGATGTAATACATAAAAATAATAAAAGCAAAACACGCTATGATTCACAAGTTAAGCCCCTAACAAATTTACAAAAATAAAACAAAATATTTTTTCCTTGCATCGGCTCCTTTAATGCTTTTGGCTAGAACATAATATATTTATACCGAAGGTGTGTCACCCAAATTTATTTGAACAATTTATTAATGTTATTAAACTCTTGCCAGTCATTCGATGGCTGGGTTTATTTATGTATTTAGGATAAGCTTTTTTTTATAAATTATAAGAGACAAAACCATAAACAACAAGAAAACCAATTATTATAGAATAGCCAGACTTTAAAATACAAAATCTAACAAATTTTCCCATCGCAGCGCTATGCGAATTAAACAGCTGATCACATAGTAAACGCTTTGCTGTTTCATGCCTAAACAAGAACTAAGAACCTGCATTCTGCCAATAGATAATTGGTTTTTTTTAAATACTGGTAATAAACAAAATATAATTATTTATAATTTTAGATTTAAGTTAGCATATTTTTCGGTTTTTCTTATTTTAATGTACGTTGTGTTTTGTTTCTGTATTATTATTATCATTTTTTGTATACTTCGCACCCTTTGCACCTGTCTTATTATATATTAAGTATTCTTTTATCGTGTGGGTTGTCTAGAAGAGATCGCTTATTAGCGATAAGGCCGCCCGTTGCTCTTATATGTACTAACATCTGTTAATGTCATTTGCTTCTAGTGTTTAAGTGCGATAAAGTGTAAAAGAAATAAATAAACGATTCTGGCGAAAATGAAAATCAACATTATATATACATAAATAGTTTGAGTACCTGCGAAAGAATAAGTTTCTTTTCAATTTGCAATTTGAATCTGTGGATCTGATTTCTTTAAGATAGAGTTTCATTGTGTTTATATGAGTTCTTTGTAATTATTCGATTTCAATGGATTCCGATTATCCTTGATTGTAAGATCTTTGCAGGTTATTTTAGTTTATATAGCATACGTATGGTACATTATTAATAAACAAACACAAATATATTTTTTTAATTAATACGACGTCAATGGTTCGTTGGCCTACTTGATGCTTTACAGTGAGTATAAGAGCATGATGACCAATCCGTTCTAACACTTCAACGTCGGTTACCTTCTGAAATCAACTTATGGCCAACACTTCAAATGCCTCACATCCGTGATGAAACACTTTTTAATTGAATTGAATTTGTACTTCTCTATATTTATTTAATGAAAAAGCTAAATGATTATATCACGGATACTGCTACTTGGAAATGAATTGTTATAGACCAATTTTACAAGCTTTCGATCGTATACTGTCAACAATTTGGTGATGATTGTGGTCTGAGAGTTATTAATGTATATATTAAAAAGCATATAGCTTAATTAGTAGTGTAGTATGTATGTATGTTAATTCCTATAACAGGCTTTATATGCAATTATTTACGGCCGAAGCAAAAAACATAGACAAAAGTTAATACTATTTAAATTATTTTTAAGCTACTTACATATTACAACCGCTTTCATTCTTGCATCATCATTTCTAACCCTGTCAAAATATGTCCAAATCTGGGGTGATCATACGCGGAATGGGGCCTTGCTGGGACGAGTTTGGAAACGAACCAGCAACGGATGCCTAGCCCTGAAGAAAATCATATATTATATGTAAATCATTCGTAACATAAACTATCCGATCGTGCAGTCATAAACAGTATTTAAATTTCACAATTGAAGCGTTATGAAAAGAAAACAGGCAATGGTTCAAAGCGGCCGATTCCTTTGTACTAGCGACAACATAAAGAGTGTGGATTAAATGTAAACATTGCTACTGACCACTGTAAACACGTAATATAGAGCCTTTGTCGGTTGTTTCCACAAACAAGTGACAAATAACATTGTGTATGCTACTGGGTACTGATATGGATTAAAGGATTATGTACAGCTTGGAAAAGAATCAACCAAGTTGTTTAGTTCCTGATTCTTCTTAGCTTGGTCGCATACGAACGGAATCACTTAGATTTAAGACGATTCAAAGTTACAACCACATTAATACATAAGCATTTCGTTTTCTTCACAATCTGTTAATTACATTAAATTTAAAGATCTTTTAAATGGTTCAAACTGAGGAAAAAAATTATAATTCTAATTAATGTTTCATGACATCTATGACCTGTACCTAAGTGATGTAGACTGGTATAGGACCTTCCCATTTTGATATTTTTTTTTCCGGCTCAGGAGGAATCCATTACTGGCTTAGGTTCGCTTTCGAACAAGCTTCCGCCAGCAAAGCCCCATTACGCGTACGATCGCCCTAACTAATCGTTTTCTTAACTTAATTTTAATGACAGGGTTAGGACGAATATATCTTTAGGTATGATTATACATGAATTTGTTAAAACCTCTTTTGTGAAATAAATTCATTAGAACCTCTTTTTGGTTTAATGAATTGATTAGAAGCATTTTTGAATAACGTTCGATAGCTTTTGTTATTTCGGTGGTAAGTGGCCATTCTGGGTCCAACTGGCAAACGAGATAAACGTAAGTGTTATTCCTTGATTGTACTTTTGTAAAATTATTATTAAATAGTTACTTTTAGTAAATATAACTGTTATGACAATGATTACTGTGATTGGTTGATATTGCAAATTATATATGTATTATAATCCTGACAATAGATAATTAAGCATATTATATAATGATGCAATGAGAAATACAAGTACTAAATAGTTAATTAATATAGAACATAGTACAACTATTATACAAAATATGTGTACCGCTAACAAACGCTTACAAAAATAACATTTACCGAATCTAAAGATGACTCTCGCTCTGAAAGCAAAATGACATGACATCCTTTAAAGTATTGAACTTGAATCGCGACAAGTTCTGATTTATGATTGTGAATCCTTTTGTGAGGGCATAATTGCGATGAATAGGAGCTTGATAATACATTTAGCGTAAAAATCAATAATCAAACGGTGACAATGGACGACGGTTAACCGAATTCACTATCAAAATACTGTGCGACAGCGCGGGTGGAATTTTTTATCGTGCTCCAATGTGAAGTGGTGGCACGAATTCGCATCAATGAAATGTTAGCAATCAGAAGGAGTGTATACGGTCTTTTTATAGATTTGAAAATGTATGTTGAAGGCAAACATTTAAATCGCAATGATTTTGACCTACCCTCAAGACATTCCTGTTGGTGCTGGCTACTTTTGATTGCAATAAAAAATTGTAATACATGTCTACTTTTTTTAAGCCTTATCTAGCATGTATCATGTTTAGGTATATTAGTTAAATAAAATTAGAATGCTTTTGCTATTTGAATTAGTCATGTAAGTAACATAATTTTATATGAAATGTTTATTTAAAAGAGCGGCTATCGAGTTTCTTGCCGATTCTTGGTAGACTAGCTTCCAAACCGGCGGTACTGTTAAAATTGACGGTTGAAAAGTGCCTTTTTAAAGACCTACTTGAATAATTATATTGAGGTTACATAAATTAACCTTTTTTATGAATAAATACAAAACCACATTTGAAGTGGTAATAGTTTTCAATAGTCATTATAAATGCTGTGATATTTAATCCAACGTCAGCCGATACCCCGATTTTTCGTTAGAAAAAAATCTATGAAATGACGCAAAGTTACCTTCAACGAAACACGTGCATCTTGTGAATACTTCAATACAATGCTTTCACTAGTTCATTGTGTATTCACGCGGATCTAAAGAAAAAATTTGTGACCCAGTGATTTAAATTGTATAATTTTTCTCAGTATTAACAACAAAACTTACACTTACAAAGTTCGTTAAGTTTCTTCTTTTTCTACTACTTAGAGATTAATTTGTTAAAAGCAATTAACAATCTAACGAATGTATTAAATTACACTAATGTGGGGTTATGCTAAAGGTAGAAACCATTTTAATAACTGTCAACTGTCATTGTTCGTCTGACAACAAAAACTACTCAGACGTAACTGTCTTAGAAATATATTTATTTACGGCCGAAGCCAAACAACACGTACAAAAAAATTAAACACTTAAATCATTCTTACATCTACCAACCGCTTCTATTCTTCCACTATCATTCCTAGACCTGTCATAAAAATGTCACATTCTGCTCTGCAGAGTTAAGGAAACGATTAATTACGGTGATCATACGCGCAATGGGGCTTTGCTGGCGGAGGCTTGATCAGAAGCGAACCTCAGCCTGCAATGCATAACACCTGGGCCGTAAAAAAAATCATAAATATTATAAGATTGAGTCTACACTCACAGCCAGTACGCAAAGCGAGGGTATATAGCAGATAAGTAAGAAATGGCAGAAGCTCAGTCGGACATTATTAAAAGATGTCCGCTTTACGCTATCCCATACTACTGGGGCTACTGCCTCAAAAGCAAGGCATTCAAACATCTAATCCAATTCCTGTTTATCACATCAAACATACTTTTGATAGACAAATGAATGCTGTAATAATAACTAATTCATCATAATATATTTTTTTAGGTGAGTTCCGTAACACTATAAAAATATGTAGAAAAAGCTCTCCTATCCGTCACTAGCGAAACAAAAAGTGCTTCCGGTACAGGTTTTACTTTTTTGTACAAAATAATATATTCTATATTGCAACCAAAGTTGCTTAACAACTATAACGTTAATAATTAAAATAGTCTTTATCTATTTCTCTATACAATAAATACCAAAAAAAAGGTTTTGTAACATTTCCGTTGTAAAAAAATTTAATTAATTTAATTTAAAAAAAAGTTTCGATGCAATTCCAGTGCTTGCTATATGAGATATGAAATCGTATAAACATATCGATTGAATGAACATGTTGCGTCTTAAGAATTGGGTAACTGAATTGAGCAGAAAACAAACACAGATGTCAGTGCGAAAACATCTGCACACAGATTAGCCTAATTAACGATTGCATAATCGGAAAAGAGGTTTTATAGCAACCACCTGTCGTTTACGCCGTTTCCGCCACAAAAACAAATGAATAAAAAGTCGAAAGTGTAGGCTGATTATACATTTAATTTATACAATGAAAAAAAAAGCGGAGCCCGCGTCCCACAAAAGGGAAAGGGTGACTCGCGCCTGCTCGCGTGCTGCACTTCGTTTTTTAACGTCTTCTGTGGTTTCCAATTTTTTTTGTTCGGATGCATATCTGTTTTTTAACATTTCCAACGGAACGTTTTTTTAAAGCGCCATCTTGACGCGCACGCCTTGCGCGTTCTTCTTTTTTTATTGAAATCTCTCCGCCTGGAAACCCTTTTCGTCATGGATCCGCGGTTAGAATTTTATATAACATGTGTTTTATGAATTCGCATCATATTTCAACTAATCTTATACAAAGTGTTAAGATAATATTGCTATAACGGTACATAAGTTTGATTCACGGATGCTTTTAATTGAATGGCAGACACTTTGTTAGCTAAATTATAACTGGCCAAAAACATTGATGTTTTTCTCATTTACAATAATAAATATTCATGTAACTTTAACGATTAAGCAATGATTGTAACTGTTGAAAGTGTGCTATAAAACACGAGTAATGAAAACGCTATTAAATATTAAAAGTGGAGGAACGGAGAGCTTAACAAGAAATAAAACATTATAAGAGCGAAGTCGCCCCCGGTCGAGCCAGCTATCGGCGCGCCTCAGTTAATGCCTACTTATACCTTATTATATAGCAGAGTTTGCGTTGAGGAACAAAATTAATTGGTTAAAACTCCTCTCAGTATCCAGGGCGGGCCCCCCTTCTCCCTCTTAATTCCACGCTCCCTCCCGAACCCCGTCAGCTCTTTGAACACAACCTACCTAAGAAAAAACAGAAAGTATGAAGTTGTGAGTCGAAGTGTTGTAACTTAATTAATAATTATTAATTCTATTATGAGAGCTAAAGTCCATCGGAAACTCTTGTTTTGTTACGAGCAATAAAAAACTGGCTTTCAAGAGTTTTTTCAAAATTCATTTTAAAAATCTGACTTGTAGTCAGAGACATATTGCAGTGAAACCTCTTAACGCCTTTACCGAGTTAGTTTTGAAGACATTTAAACATTTATGACTATACATTAAAGTATTATCAAAACTTATTACTTCGCTGAATTAATCACACTATTAATTAATTCATTTAATTTCAATCCAATTCGTAACTATGCGTATTAACTATGATTTCTAACAAGGTAATTATTAAATTATATTAATTACTAATGATAAGAATAATAACGAGGTAAGTGTTTAATAGATAGTTGTAAATGTAATATTATTAGCGAGTTGCAACCGTTGTCGCGTGCGTAGGTAACGAAGGGCGAAAGCAAAGGGTAGGCCGGGGGGCGAGGGCGGGCGGCGGGGCGCGGGGGCGGGGGCTCGTTGCCACTTCTCCAAATAAATTATAATTCGCCCGCTTTCTTACAACGCTTTACCTCTCCTACTGTTTAAAAGATATTCATTAAAATTGCGAGACAATGCTTTGTAAAATTGTTTTTTTTCTTCTTTTATGCCAAGAGACCAAGTACCATTTTATATATTATGTTATATGTTGTAGCTATGATGTTTTTGTAATATTTTTGAGGTATCAGCATTGAGTATTATTATGGTGGTGTGTATGCAACTAACACACAGGATTGACATTTAAATAAATTGGGTTATGGAGATTTCCTTATTTTATAAGTATAAAGATATAAAGTATAATGCAACACTAAAAAAAGCATTATTTGTTAACAAACAGTATCTTTCAATAAATTGCAAATGTATTTTATGTATAGTCAACTAGATGGCGCTGCCGCGTCTAAACTGTTCTAATCAAATTCGATCTTTTCATTTGTCTATTTTCCGTTTCTTCAATACGGCTTTTTTAATTTATAGTTGACTATAAATAATTATTATGTAGAATTTTTGTCCTCGAATGTTACGTTAATTATTATTAATTACATAATAATCTTTCTAGATTTAAGCGTAGAAGCGATTTATGGATTTTGCTCTCTTTTTTCTTCTTTATATGCCTGGCATGTGTTTAAGATACAAACTATCATGAGTTGTAAATTAAATCAAACATCACATCAAAAGAAAAACGAATAAAAATAATAATGTGACAATAAAAACAAATATTTTAATATATTCTTTAGGTAACCACAAAACTAAAACAAATTTAAAAAGTTTAGTCCTTGTAGTGATTGAGTACCCATATTGCTGGCATTTTTTTACGCTGAGCAAAAAAAGCACTAGCTCCTGGATCACCGGTACTGACTACCAGGTGCCTACTTAATTCCTTATAAGCGCCTGTGCACTTCTTTAGGTTAATTATTTAAATCTTAAGATCTATTATAAATAAATTTGCCTCCTGGTTAAAAAAAAACACAAATAAAAATCTGTTTAAATAACAAACATCTCTTTATTTCCTCAATATGTACTGAACATCGATAAAGAAATACATAAATTCATTATACAATAACTATTTAATTATTTTACATTCGTACCCTATTATTTGTACAAGAGAAAATGATAGACAGGCGTCTAATTCGGTGTAACATGAGGTAGATATGGCAGATGAAATCACAAAAACAATGGCACACCTAGGACTAAAAAATTAAACAAATACATTAATAGGAACTCAAATTGCTTTAATGAGGTAATAAATCAGTCTCAGCTAGTATAAATTATATGAGATCTCAATAGAGTTTGAAGTATAGAAAATACGTTTGGCTATTTTACCCTGCCTTGTCTGAAATGAGGTAGACTGGTAGTACTAACATTAAACTAACTACGACCATTGACTTTGTGTCGTTAATTTGTACACATCAATATTTGTACCAATAATTTCTTTGGGAAATACTTAATATTAAAACCCTTAATCCTTACGAGAATAAAATAATAATAATCAACAATCGATACCATCAATTTACAATGTTGGAAAGTTAAAACGAAAAAAAAAAATCACACTATAACTAGTAGGAAACTAATACCCGTTCAAATTGCATGATGCAGTTTTTGCCACTTTGAGCCATAAGCATCTGTAATAAGGTCCGTTTTTACAATGAACCGGCGAACTGATCGCTTAGATGCAAATGGCGTTATAACAATAGTCTTAAACTATTAATTTCTATACTAACAATAATATGAATATACCAATGATGGTATATTTATTACACAGTTAATCAATACACTTTGATTTAATATTTACATATATTAATCTATAACATCGATCGTCAACGTAACGATTTATACGCGAATATTTATGTACTAACAGATAAATAATAAATAATTTTTTGACAGCAATATTTACAGAGAAGCACGCTGCGCTCCGTCACCTTCGGCTGTCGCTCGCTTACTCGGGGTTGCCTCGATTTTATCGATAAATTACCTACTTTGTGAAAGCTCCATTGATCTCAAATAATTATCCTACATTATTAAAAACTTAATAAAAAGAACTGAAACGATCACATTACGCAATACTTATAGAATTTTTACTAGAATTGGCTATAATAAGGGTGATTAAAACCCGGTTGGGTTTGAGGCGCGATAGATGAGGGCTCACACAATATCGTCTTTGTCCACCCAACGGAATTACAGCCCGAATCAATACTTATTTAATCACCGATTGTTAACAAGCCTTTGTCGCTGAAATAAGGCGACGTCGCGACCTTCTTATCCGCGATACCATTCCGGTTGTTCCAAGAGCAACAGATTTTTATTTTACAGCGCAACGAACTAGTTTTTACGTTAAGAACAATAGCAGACATAAATCAACAAAAAAAAACCTATTATGCAATTTGCTTTTGCAAATTTTTTCCATCGGCTAACAATACAACAAAAAAGTCGTTTTTGCATGCCTTGCTTATGCAAATGGATCGGCAATAAAGTTTTAAAAGTGTAACACGGTTGAATATTGCGAATTGGTTATCGTAAAAAAAGGACGACTACCTAACGTGTTTGCGTCAGTAGTCTTACCAAGAAATAAACAATAGATAAATGGCCGTTACAATTTTTACATAATAAAAAATGTTTCTTTGGAAATTATCACAAAAATAGAGCTAGTGAGGTAAAGATCGAGTAAGCGAGTTAACAGCGAAGTGAATAATTGGCGAAGACGCTGCTCTACACAAAAGGAACTCGTATACCGGCTCATGAGTGCGCGGCGCGAGGCCCGTTGTGCGCGGCCACTACGCGTGTACGCGCAGATCTGTGGGGGAGTCCGGCGTTGCTGGCCTTCGAGGAAGGGACAAGTCCTCCGGCTCCGTCTGCTCGGGCCAATCGTCCCAACGCCAATCCGCGGCTGGTGGGCTCGGTGTGCCTGGCTCGCATCCGCCACTGGGACAGCGGTGCAGGGCGGCCGCCTGCCGACGCCTAAACCTGGCACCGCAACGGCACGCAAATGGTGCATCTCCTTCGTGGACCAGGGCATGTGCTTTCAACTGATTGGAGTCCGAAAACCTCGCTGGACATCTGGCACAAGCATAGGGTCTCTCACCGGTGTGGACGCGCAAGTGCCGTCGCAGGTTAGCAACTTGAACGAAATGTCGGGGGCAGTGAGGACAACTGTAAGGTTTTTCCCCTGTGTGCAGACGCAAGTGGGTTTTTAGGTGATGGTCCCGTGTGAAGCGTTTGTGACACTCACCACACTCGAATGGCTTTTCACCGGTGTGAGTGCGTTCGTGGTTTTGGAGAACATGCTTATAGCCAAATGACCGGGAGCAGACCTTGCATGTGAAAAGCTTATCACGTGGAGGGTCCGTAGCACCAGGGGATGATCCTGACGATGGCGGCGAAGGAGGAGCAGTTGTGGTGTCGTCAAGTTTGGGAGTTCTTCGTCGTTTACGGGCTAGCTCTGGAGCTGGGGGCGGTAGCAGTGGTGGAGGCGGTGAAGGAGGCCAGGCAGCCAACAAAGCGCCTGAGTACAGCTCAGCTGGTAGACCCGCCACCAGTGCGGCCGCTCGAGTGGCCAGCAGCCTCTCTGCCAGCATCGGCAAAGTCTCCTCCCGCATACTCGATAAAGATCTTACAGACACACCTGCAGACAAAGAAAATCTTGTTAATGTATTTATTTATAATATATTTAAAAGATAATTGCCTTCAAAACAGCTGAAACTGTATGTGTAAGAATGTGTTGTACTTCCGATGTGGGTTAAAGCCAACCTAAGCAAATGTAAAGTCGAACCTATCGATAGCACACTTATCAGTGAGAGGAGGCAAAAAATCTGGCAAAAAAATGTAAGCCAGACGTTTCGGAGGAAACATTTGGTCGCAATCACGCGGCTGCAGGTCGCTTCCGCCCCGACCTGTTGCGCAAATTACCTCCTCCATGGAAATGTTCCATATAATAATAACAAATACAATTTATTTTAACATAATAAGAAAATCATGTAACAGATATAGGCTGTGTTGTATAAATTAAAAGTGAAATGAGGGGGGGCGTATGTCCAGTCCTCCATAATGGAATTAATTAAGGCGGCTTCCACCCGCGCTCCTCCCAAATTATATTCAAATATTAATTTCAACGGAGAAAAGCCTTTTGAGAGCACTTAATTAAAATTAGACAAAATCATAATTGAAAGTTCTCCTCGAGGCGTGAAGAGGGTGAGCGGAGGGAAGCCTCCTTGCATTATCTACTTAGAATTAATTTCGGCTTTAAATTGAATCTACGATTTCTATAAGTATATTTATGAAGATTTATGAGACTTATCGCGACGTGATAACACTTTGTCATATATTTGCTGGAATATTATTTTTTTTCATTTATGTAATAAAAAAATTGTAATGCTATATCAGACTATATACATCACGTTATTTACTAGTACATTTTAAATTCGATTTAAATAGTGTGACTTCTAATTTTTTACGTAGCAAATAATATTATAACTATGTAACTAAGAATAATAATATAAGTTACATATAAGTTAGGACTTTATAAAAACCATTTTAATTATTATTTTTTATAAGAAACAGTAGGCATACATTTCGCTTTAATGAAATGCTAACGGCCGTCCATGGACAAGTCAAGAGACCTACCAGTCGTTGCCGGCCCTTAAGGTTTTATCAGGTATAATTAGTTAAATAAACTCAAAATATAAGATTTCTTCACTGTATTGCAATACTTATATTTTATGATTTTGTTTACTTAAGCGTGATTCAGAATACGACGTTAACAGTATCTACAGCTGCAGAATGTAGATTTCGTTTTAGACTCATCTATCTATTTTAATTTGGAACAAAATTAACTATTAAATAAACACAAAATATTCTTAATATTAACCTCACTAATGTAACTACTAAAACAAAACACAAAACTAAAACCAATTTATAGTATAACCCAATATACACCAACCAAGTTTGGTCCATGTGGCAGAGTACCACAATGTTTTTTTTTGTTTACTTTAGGTTTTTAATAAAAAAACACACAGTAATAATGTTAACTAAAACTGATAGATGACTAAAGTTTAATGGATTATAAAAATCAGTGATAATAATATGTTCAGTAGTAAAACCCGACGGGTGACGCGATAAATTGAAGGTACCGCCACCCTTCCGATAACCACGTTTTATGTGTTAAAGAGTTGTAATTATCCGCTCTTTATACGCCATAAATATTTGTCAATAAGCCATACTCAATGGTTTAATGGAGTTACCGGCGGTCTGCCACTCCATAACTCATTGCGTAAGGGTTCTGATAACAGACGGTTCTCCATTGTCGTATTCCTTTGACATTATAAATGTACCGTAAATACGTGTTTAAATAAAAAAGCATTGAAAATGTTAATTAAATTACATAATTTAATATTGTTATTTTTTAGTATTAATAAAGTTAACCTTGAATACTTCAAGTTAATTATTGTTTTTATTGTAAATATAACCGACAAGAGAAATGTTAAAAATATCACAGATTTAAAAACGTCGTTAATATTGAGCTTATATTTATTATTATTAATTTATAGTTATTATAATATTGCATGTATAATTAGATTCGACTTTTAAATGCTTTAGACTTTAATGTATACAATGCAAAATAAAATATGTTTGTGAATGTTATAATTTATTTGTTAGCCAAAAGACCTATTTTCCAAATAAACATATTTTCTTTCTTTCTATTTTACGTTTTTGACACTTGCCGACTTTAATAACAAAAGCCTAATTTGTAACCAAGTTTAATGAGATTAAAGTAAGTCACGTATTGCTGAAGATTAGAGCTCGTACGGATTCGGGTATTTAGGGTTAAGTAGAGCCTTTTTTGGCTTCTGCCAACCGTCACTTTTTCTATAACAAAAATTACACAGAACTCAACGATACAATATCATTAAAAGTACAGTACTGATAATTTGCACATACAAGCTAGAGAGTTGTCCTTAATTCAGATCTATGTAATTAATATATAAATTCAAGATTTATCTTAATGTATTTGTAGGTTGAAAACTGTATTATTTGGTAATGTATGCAAATGATTTATTAATAATAATTACAATGATTATAGGACATAAAAATAATTGTAATACTTATTATATGATTAACAGCCTGAAACTTTTGAGACATAAAACAAGACTTTAAATGAAATATTTCTAAAAACATACAACATTTTACAACAAGTACGAAGCCTTTTTTAAAGTGTGATAATATATACCTGAACAATAATGATTTATATGAAAAAAAAGTTTTACAAGTTACGTATATCAATTCGTAGCGGCAGCGTAGCTTTGCTACGAGGCCTTCACTCGCGGAAGCCTACGCTTGACTAAACCTTAATGCAAATAACCCATGTGCGTTCGTCAACCGACCAATCTCTGCGTATGAAACACGTATGCCAAAAAAACATTGAAACTTTAAAAAAAAAAAACAACAAACCTCTTGAATTCTGTGACGACTGCAGCGATATGGCCATCTCACACCAGTTTCACATTTACACAAATTAACAAATCGCAAAGCTTCCAATACGACGAAATGTTTAAAACGTTGGCATATTCCGTCGATTTATTTCGCTCTGTGATACGACCGCTCTAGTTGAGACCTACCACAACACTGCTTTGAACTGAGTCCGTGCCGGCCGCCCCTATGCGCGGTAAACACACCCCACGGGGGAGGGGTCTTGTGCCCCTGCCCCCGCGTTGCACTCGTGCACGCAATGCATTTTTATGGCCACTACATTATGTTGCTTCTAGTGTTTTTTTTTTTCGTAACACATAAGCACTTTTTTATGCTTACGGCTCCCGTACGGTCGGTGCTTTCTTTTACTAATTCGAGACACAAATTTACTATCTTTGGCTTCTGTTTTGTGATGCAATAAATACTTTCTCTGGGTGTAAGAGTATTTTTTATTATCTTTGTATTTTGAAGAATACAATACGAGATGATTGCAAACATTCAATGCTGTTAATTGTAATACCAATTAATACGTAATCGACGTTCATAGAGGCATTAGTCTTTGTTGAGTTTTCAAAAGTCACCTACCTACCTTGCTATTTTCTAATGATAGGGATAACATAATTTTATGATTTTGGATTTTGATTTTTAGATTCATGTGGATGTAAAAGAAAAAAAATCATGTCCTCCATACCAAGATACTAAACTTAACAATAAAACTTTAATTCTGATATCTGTTTAATACTGTAAAGAAATTACTCCGAACAGATAGTACTTTTACCAATTTAACTACACCTAATTATAAATCACCTATCTACCTAACTACCTAACTATTATGCAATGAATACTCAGTATAATAATTATCGTTAGTTCTAATTAAAAACATCCTTTTATTTCTTTTGCAATTAATTGAATCGTAAGAACTAATTAGCACAACCAGTAAATCAAGTTATTGATTCATACTTTCAAACGAAACAATGTAAGTGAAAGTTAATCGCAAAATTAATGGCCTTATTATTATTAATTATTAATTAAAACTAACACATATTAATCCCCGGTAGTTTTTAGCTCTTAAAGCTAATTTATATCGGCTTATACTTTGATGTATTGATCTCACTATTAAAACTTGTTCTATTCTTCATAATTTAGAGATATCGATCAGTGGATTCATGTTTTTTAATCAATTCATATATTTCTCAATATACACAATCTCTTTGTCACCTGCCAACTTATGAGTTTCTATTTTTGTATGAATAATACAAGAATAAATGTAATAGTTAATGTATATGTATTTATAATTAGTTCACATATAATTGTTTTGTGTGTTTTTTGTTTAATACATTTGGCACATGAAATGTGGTTATGTTAATAATATATGCGAAAGATAAGTTCCATTGATATGTGAAAAACAATTATATTAAACCACAATTCAAACCGTAAGTTTAATATCAACAGCCTTGTATTATAACCAAGAGTCGATTAGTATTTGTAACGTAATTCGCAAAAAAATACTGTTGGCGCACTGGGTAAAAACCTAATCACAATAGTTCTGCAATTAAACTCTAAAATATTGTCATATGTACGATATGTATATAAGCCACAATACATTACGACACCAAGTACTTCAATGCGCCCTAATATTGACTCAAAGACAACATAAAAAGCATAAGTGTCGTGCCAAGCAGCATGTCGCGTAAATTAAGCGTTTTTATCGCTCGCTTTGGCTATATTTAGCGTATTCACTATTTATTCCCGTTTTAGTAGCACGCGCCCCAACTTTTTATCCCGTTGTAGACATGAGGAAGCATGGTATCTAATAACTATTATTAGTATGGGTTCCCGGTGTACGGTAGATAAAGATTTCTTTATATCCTATCATCATTTGTCGTATTTATAACTAAACTAAGATATTATTAATTAGTGAATATACTTCATTAAAGGCTCTTGTTTCTTTAAAAAGTATTCGCACATAACACCTTTCGTTATTACGAATAGATTCAAATGAATGTGTTCGTTAGACCTAACATTTTAAATATGGTCCATATTTACGAAAAAGCTTTGTACGTATATTTATATCGACCCCTCATTTAGCCACTGATAATTATGAAAGAAAACACTTCTTTCACTCACAATGCACGGTGGAGGTTGTTAGTTTTTTAAGTGTGCCCACCTGCCGTCGTCGCGTGCCCGTTTCAACCGTTTGAATCTCAACTCTATCACTTGACATTACGCCTCAATATCGATTGAGAATTATCACACAGTGCACTTTTTTAAGATAAAAAAATCACTCATCTGTTCTTTATGTTTTGTCCTTATCGCACAGGATGTTTAATCTTGTTATCTGGCACACGCACCTTCGGAAGCGGAATTGTTCATATTAGATTTTTATTTGCAAGTTTTGCAAGGCAGGTGCATGCTATCTTATATCAATAGAATAATCATTAATTAGATCAGCCGTTCGAACGTAGTTTTGTTAAATTAACAACAGTTTAATTTATTGGGATGTTAGGATTCAAATAAAATACTTTTTGTATCGAATTTAAATTAGCTTAAGAAATTCTGTGTTGTGTCTGAGCTAAAAAAAATATTTAGTAATAGGATCATTTTGAATCGTATAAAACCTGCTTGGTACACAGCCAAGCTTGATAAGGCAAATGTTGTTTAATTCTTATTTTTGTTCTTTCCGAGTTAGCTTAATAAAAACATATTTCTTAAGAAATACTAATTCGACTAACATGTAAACATGGGCTCCTATTGCTGATTTGAATAATTTAAATAGTGAATTAATAATCGCTATTCATCTCTCGCATACCTCTCAAATACAAAAAGCTTTGCGGGTTACTTAATAACGGCTTAAAGCACCGATTATTGGACATTGGAGCCATATGTAAAACACATACAACCTTAAAATGTTTGACCTAAGCACTGAAGGTTCATTAAAAGCGAAAGTTGGGTGAAAGCTATTGTTTTCGAGGGTGGGACCACCCTTGCTTTCATCTCAACTCTTTGAAGGCACAATTAAGCCTCGCCGAAGAGAATTCAAGTTGCTTTTAAAACCGGTTTCTTTTTCGCAAGGGTTATTCGCACTTTGTCGGCGCTTAGACAATGGTACCCTTTCATTTTTCACGATTACAATTGCCAATTGTAGGTAAACATGAAAGAGTTTATTTATTTACTACTGTAGATAACATTGTAAAAGTGAAAATGTGCGGTGAAAGTATGACGCGTCTAGCAGGCTTAGTCGCTTAGTAGATATATAATTTAAGAACTATGTTTCAGTACATATATGTGCTTGTAACATATATGTTATGTATTAAAAGGTATATTTAATTCATACATGTCATTTTGTATTGATTTTTGTGTGTATAGTTTTTAAAAGGTTTTTTTTTAAATTCCCCGTGCATACCTTTAATTTATGCACATACATGTCTTGTGTGTTCTTGTAGTAATATTAGTATGTGTCTTGTTGGTATGCCTTAATAAATAAGGCTGTATACAGAAGACCGTGACTGTTAGCGCCCGTTATGGGCCCTAAAGTAAGTACTACATCAGTTAACTACTATTTTACATTGGTTTGTGTGTTATTTAAATAAGTGTTTCTCTTGAGGCTAACATCATAAGGTAATATTCTAAGAAATTCAAACAAAGTGTACCGAAATGCGCAAATTGTCCTTCAGTATTGTCTTATGAAACAATAGTGTTTTTGACTATTTTGGCAAATTGGAGCATTTACAGCTCAACTGTATTGTTATCCTTGCAAAAATAACAATAGTCAGTCGCTGCCTTTAAAAAAAAATCTTTTGTTTTTAATAAAAGCTACACAGAGCTTAATATTTATGTAGGTAGTGCGTGTTTAAAGGCTTTGCGTAACTAATGGATTATATTTATTAAGTCAAAATTCGTTATACAATTAGGATTGTTAACAACGACTTTTAAATGTCACTAAAACTTAGTTTACATGGGTTCACTGCCAAAAACCCACAAACACAGTTGGGTTGTCATTTTCTGGTTATCGTTTCTACAAATAACTCACTATAGACATCAATTAGCAGACAAAGTTGGAGCCAAAATTCATTACGGTATGGTACTAATGTTTATAATAAGCGTTTATAACTTAATGACATGTTTAAATGTTTTAATTATATTATTGGAAAGATCGCGGGAGTAAGTGACAAAAATGTACACCTTCAAACAAACTATTTATTTAATAAGCCACACCAACAACACACACAATACATGTATGTGCATTAAATTAAATTAAACAATTATATACAATAACTATATATTACACCAAATATGAAAGAATAAAAACAACAAATAAACGTTTTACTGGTAATAATAACGTATTATATATATATATATATATATATATATATATATATATATATATATATTTATATATTTGCCATATTGGCATAATATTAACTCATGTTAAACATTGTTCTTGTATAATAATTGTGTATTGCGATCCCTTCCGTGTGAACGACAGATGTTGCTTAGGAAATTATAAAAATTGTGAATATTTCATTCGCTTTATTGCGCATTCGGCCGTTACGAATCAATTCAACACAATGGACTTGAGTTTAGCCAGTTTTTTTTTGTGTGTTTGCTGTGGATTTTGTCAATGTTAATTTTTAGAAATCCGGGAATCATTCGAAGCGTACAATCTTATGATTGATTGTAAACTCGTTTCCAGCGTTTGACGGTTCAAATCAATAGTAATTATAAATTCAGATTGGCCATTGTTGTTAACAACATTACGTATAAACCGCTTTTAAGTAATTATTTCACCCAATTATATTCAAGATAACAAGGGAGTTGAAAAACCGGTCACTGCTGCTAACCGTCAAGTCAATGTATTATACGCAGTATTAATATATTATATATTAAAAATAACTGTATTTCAATGAAATTAAGAACATTATTCGTCATTCTGTTGCTACTGCCAATGTTAGGGTAAGTATGGAGCCAGTGGGCATAGCGAGAGATGATCTTTATTACCTAGGAATATGTGTGGACGCGTGGACCTTCCTCGGACCAGCGCAGAAGCTGCCGCAGTCGCTTAGCAGGCGGATAAAAACAAAAGGCAATGTACAAGAGTCTTTTATTCATCTTTTGGTCCCATTGGAGTGACTAACAATTAAAAGAACTAGAAGGAGTAGATGCCTGGTATTTGACCCAAGTGCTGATGCTTTTATTACTAAACGTACTAAAGCGATGCCGCAAGTAAATACCACATTATGGGTACTCGGCCACAAAGAGTTTAAATTATTTTTGTTATTTAAAGTTATTATATTTGTTTATTTAGATATTATTTATAAAGTTATATAGATAATTAAAATGATTGTTAGTTTTTAATATATAAAAACATATCATCCAGACAAGAGTCCACAAATATGCTCGTAACTGAAGATTCTCATTTCAGTCTGGTGCCCAACTGAATTGACCGTTGTCAGAGCGTCTCTTTAGTCGCCAAGTTTTACAAAATTATTAAGCATCAGACACACAATGAAACACCAAATGGAGTATGAAATGTATCCATATTATCAATTTTATCGTTCCGGTCCATATCGCAGGTGAGAGACACCAGAGAGACTTGCAAAGGATTCACATTGAATATTTATCCCCGAATAGTTCTTTGTTCTCATCGGACGTTTAAAACTTTTGATTCTGTAAAGGCAACATTGAACTGGACCCTCGGTTAGCAGGTCCACTCGATTGTAAACCTTATGTCAAGGGGTGTAAGTCGGTTTTATCGTTGTCACTTATGCCTTTATAGACAGGTGGCTATTTCTGTCCTTGCGTCATAGTCTCCCCTTCCGGGTTTGATGAATAATTCCTTTTTTTTCTCTTGGAATTGTCATTCGAACTATCGATACGCATCGGAGGGTATGTGAAATAAAGTTTTACAAAATTCATATGTTACAATACTTTTATCTATATAAATGGGATTTTGTGAAATAATACACATTCAATACGGTGACTATTATAAACCATTTGGTTTTTAGAAATATTATAATCTGTATGCTAGAACTCTTTGCTTACACATGCATTACCAATCTAAATTTGGACAGGACTTGGAATATCTGGTTACAAGTCTATGTGCTTTTAGTAAAAAAAATAGAAACCTAAATTAGTTATTTTCATATCTAGGCAGAATAATCAATTCCAACCTCATTGTCCGTCGTTCCATCACTGCACGCTCCGTGAGACATTTCCCACTACGCCGACCGGCAAGGCGCTCATGAGCACCCAGCCACGTGGGTGTCTATAGGCGGCGACTTCACCTTTATGGTGTGCCTTCTTCTCGTTTGCCAATAAAAACAAAAAAAGAGGTTAAACATCGGTAATCGTTACAATATATATTTAATGCATTCGTATTTTGTTTTCTGTTCATACACCCATTTCGCTTATCCTTAGTAACACTAGAATGACTCCTGAGAGCTTTACTACAGGCTAAAACTATCTTGTACACGGTCCATCAGAGCCCAATAAAATGGACGGCTCGATCACTCCTTTCAAGGCCCATTCATGATGTCTTTCAAACGTCTCGGGTTGTTTGTGATGCTGTCACCTTTTTCACGGCGCGTCTCCGCTGTCAATATTTCTCTTGCACAAATTCAAAAATAACAATTTTTTTTTTTCATGTTCCTGTACAAATGTCCGAGATGCGCTGTCTTTGTTTGATGCAAACAAGGGTGCGTGGTCTTATCTCCTATTGATCACACCAAAGGATAACGATTTCCAACTACAAAGGCATTATATTGTAGAAGTTGCATATCAAATATAGAGAAATTTATACATTTTGAAAGATGCAAGCGAAATCGTAGCCTAGTTTTAATTTATTTCGTTTCGACTGTAATTGATTCGTTAGGAACATGTTTAATAATTGACTTTTTGACGTAAGTTGTACTGGTAATTAAAATAATAATAATAATATTTTCTTTAGTTATTATTGTTAGTAACAAAAATATCTTAATAAAATAACAATATTTTTAAACATAAATAAATAAACTATGTGCAGCTAACTAAGTCATGTGCAGGATGGAACAATGACGAAGAACGAATTAATGCACTCTATCTGAGATCATTTTCAGGACGCTGTTAGGACTGGCCTGCACCCGAAATTCAAATCCAAATTGGTGAAAGTATAGTTTTAAGTATATTAAATGAGTGAAATAAAGATTCCTAGATGCAGATATTTCTACACCTTTATATTGTGCGAGAAAAGCTCTTGGTACTGACCAGGCCTACTTATTTTTTTATACGCGTGTGCACTTGTACCCCAAGGTCCAAAACTCTACGTCAATGGGAACAAATAATAAATAAGTATATAAAATATAGTTTTGTTAATAGTTCAAATTGTTTAATTTGTCTATGATCAATCTCAATAATATTTTAATCATGACAATACACTTATTAATGTCAATTTGTTTCATGTCGAGGGTGATTCACCGTCAAACCAGAGACACCGCATCTTCAGCTCGACAGCGTTTTGAAATTATTAAAAAAAGCGTCCCCGTGCCGTGGCATTGTGACGCAACGAAATGCATAATTCGAGCACATGTCGGATTTTTTTATAGTGACCTCTGTCGATACATGCAAAAAGGCTGTTGAATTATACTTTTGACCCGTGGATATTACAAAAAGTGTCCAGGTGGTTGTGTAAAGGACTCTCTTTTTTTTAAACACAAAGCACGCGACTTTAAAAGGGATACTAGTTATGCAATATTTAAGTTATTCATACATATTTCGATTTGTTACACGCTGTGTTAAGGTTAAGTTCAAATTGTATACATGAATAATATATAACTATGTATGTTCTTACACACATAGTTACAGTTTTTCTTTTTTTTTTATAGAAGAGGGGGCAAACGAGCATGAGGCCCACCATAAAGGTGTAGCCGCCGCCCATAGACACTCACGCGGCTGGGAGCTCGTGAGTGCGTTGCCGGCCTTAAAAGGAAAATTGGGAAATGGAGGGATAGGGGTAGGGGACGGGGAGGGGAAAGGATGAGCACCAGAAGATCTCACTCACCGAAGGAAACGCGAGTACAAAATGAACAAAGTCCAATTGTATCACTTTACGCCGGTTTTCTGTAAGAGAATGGTATTTCTACGGCCGTGCCTGCCCATTCGGCTGAAACTCTAAGTAACAGCATGGCACTCCCATTAAAAAAAGTTTTATTTTAGTTATATATAGGCTTTTATAATTATTTTAGTTGAATGCGATTTGTTTGCTTGAAGTTCTGTGAGAGATATGTATGTGTGCAATGTCTATAATTATTGTATATGATTGTTATGTGCCTTTTTAATTATTAAAAAACAAATAAAATAAATTACTGATGTTGTTTTCATGTATACACAGCCTTATATTCGGACATTCAAATCCTTTAAAACGAATCCGATTGACCTCTAGCCCTTACCTTCTGGCTTTGACAACTTGGAATTACAAACACCCTCGCCCAGAATAAAAGCTAAAGCATTGCTTTCATGTCCAATGTCAAAAACAAATCACTACTCAGTATGACATATATTAGAACTTAAATTACATTTTTTAAGACTCTTCGCGTTATATGCCAAATGTCAGACAGTTCAGTCGTCTTAAATTAATATTATATTGCTAATCTGAGTTTTTTTTAGTTTTGCATTATTTTTTGTTTTATATTTTGTATGTTTTTTAGTTTGTGCGTTTGTGTGTTGTGCGTATGTGTGTGTTGGACTCGCTGAAAGTATTAAAAATTAAAAAAAAATGGTGGTAGTTATTACCACGGCTGTATTTAACGAAGCCCACTTAACACTATGCACTTTTTAAATGTTTTATTTATTTATAAATCTTCGTTTAAATGTGCGTATTAATAAATGTTTATTTTTATTATTTAAGAGTTTACGACTATTAATTTAATTAAAACTCGAATTACACAACTTGACGATGCATTCCGGTCAGGAAGCGACGACCAAGATGATAACAAATTGGTTTTTATTTAGTCAATCAATAATTTTAATTTTTTTTCTATCTACTTTGCCCGTTATGATCAGTCAACCAAGCCTATGTGTACCAGCATTTTGGACATTTAAAATTATATTATATATTTAAAATTTAAACAGATTAAACTCGAATCAATGCGATTGTCATTTTTGACAAGAGTATTTTTATAAAGTACGCCAAATAAAAAATAATGATCGGATTACGTTAAGGCCAGCTGCGGCTAGTTTTTTTTTAAAATCTCGTATTGCATGGGATACTTCCGATCTTCGTCGTATCTAATTCAAAATTCATTAATCTTATTCGATGAGAACAGTACACTTGTGTATGGTCAGTAGACAGGAAATTGTGTTTTTAACTATACCCAATAACAAAGAACAATAAGATTTTTTTTAATATTTCGCTTCAGTTTTTTATATAAAACTTAAATGAATCGCAACTGCTTTATAGCATTAGATACATCTCATTGGTTTCTTTTTATTAAGGGAAGAATTAGTTTATCCATTTCCTTTTTTTATAAATACATTCCTAATTAAACAATTTCAAAATAAGGGCAAAAAAGAGACATATAGATGACTAATAATAACTTAGGAACTAAACTTAACAATTAAGACAACTAACTAAAATTTACTAAAAAACCTTCTTCTGTATACTATTCACCTTTTTCAACCAATCAATATATATTTTCGTCTTTTTGTCCGTTAACAATCTATTTTGTTCTACCATTATTATGTTTAAAATAATATAAATTAACTATATAATTATAATTTCTTATAATACTTAAACGAAATAAACCACAAAGCTAATGGTATTTAAAAAGTATGGTTCTTGTGGAATACCCATAATGCTGGCATTTGATCGCTATATCGCTGAGGGAGAAAAGCACCATCTCTTGGATCACCGGTACTGACTACTTAATTCGTGACGTGCTTAATTAATTCCTTAATAAGCGCAATATAATATAATCCTGATGAGCTTATTACACTTAAATTACTAATTGAATAGCGATTGTATTAAATGATACAAAAATAAACAAAAAACTGTTAAAAGCTGTGCGCTCTTTTAAATCGATAAAAGTCTTAAACACCACAATTTGGAAGCTTTCGAAGCTTTGACACTAATTCGAGAAAAAAAAACGTAGAAAATATTAATCGCAAAATGAGCATTTAATGTCGATTTTTATTATGTGGGTGCACCTTCGTCACTCAAAAGTTTTGTAGTCCGATCAAAATTCTTCCTTTGTGTCCATATTGTGATTGACATCGGAAACGTTGCAAAATTAATATTGTCCTTTTATTTATTACATATATGAATAAATTATACTATATGTTATAATCAATACTGGTTTAGATATTTATAAAATGAATAAAAACCAAATTCAATTTTTTTAAATTAAAATTTATAAATGATTTAGTTTGTTAACAAATAAATATGAGATAAAAATAGGTAATAATAGAGCCTTTATTTTGCCGAACTGTAACATTTTACACATTTAAAACTAAAAACACTTAATATAAAATCGCAACAAGACTCTCAGTTCGGTGTGCCTTGTGGCATAGGCCTCCTCCAACTCTTTCTCTGTTAAAATAAGTAATAAACTATACTTATTAGGTATACAATAATTGTAATAAATATGTTAAATCTCTACTCAGCTTTATTAATAAGCAAAGGAGTAGCAATTTTTCCTATTTATTTTAGATTTCAGTTTTATATTTTTTATTGACAGACTATGAGTGTATATACCTACAATATATTTAATTTTGAGTCAAGTAGAATTACAAAATCATATATCTATGTTAGTTAAAAACAACGATAGGTGAAATGTGAAAAATCAACCAAGTTTACTTGATTAGCACCATGTTCAAATAATTTTACTCACAAGTTACTTAAACGTTCTAACGAAGACATTTTTTTTATAATAGAAATTAAACATTGGACATTTAACATAAACATTCTTAATATTAAACTAAGTATTATAACTTAAAATAAAACAAAACACAAAACTAAAACAAATTTTAAAGTTTGGTCCCTGTGGCAGAGTACTCACAATGCTGGCGGCATTTCCTCGCTGTATCGCGATGCTTATACGCTGAGCGAGGAAAGCACCAGCTCTTGGATCACCGGTACGGACTACCAGGTGCCTACTTATTTTATTAATAAGCGCATGTGCACTTGCACCCCGTGGTCCAAAAGTCTAGAGGAAAGACTAGAATTCAGGAAAGACTAGGAAGAAAGAACGAATAGATTGCAAAATTTATTTTTTCTAATGAATAAAATCGATAACTCTTATTCAATCCGTACCCTTAACCATAATTTCCTTAACAAATACTTAGTATTGTTCAATTACGATCGCGATTCTAACTTTTTGCCTCGGGTCAACAATGCAATAGAATATTATATTTCTCGTTAGAAAATATCCCATTTCCGCATCTTCCCATAACAATGAGCTCGCCATCCAACTATTCAAATATCGCACGGTGTGCGTAAACCAAAAATTTTTTTTTTTGCGAATTAATGCATAAGCAGAAACGATGCAAAATAAAAAACATGCTTATTAAATGTTGGTTTCACGTAATAACACGTTGATGGCTCCTTTCATTGTTTACAAGCCGCGCCAAGATATCCGGTTACTGCAGCCCAATATTTTGCCTCCCGATGAAAGGGAAACTTGGTGGTTTTTTTTTTTGCCTCTAAAGAATTCGTTTTTGCTCCACGAACGCGGAAGTCGTACTTATGCAAAAGCCGAGGTATGGGGAATCAATTCCTCTACAATCCCTAACCGCCGACTGCCACACAATTATAACATTCTACGAACGTTAGTAATTAAATTGCTTTTGTTAATGCTCCACGGTAGCTTTTTTACTTTCGATAGCCGTTATTTTAATATTAATTGAAGTGTCCGATTTGCCTGAATTCAAAGAATTTCACCGGAGAACATTTATCAAATTAACAAAGAGAGTGAAAGCTCTCTCAAAAGAAGCCTGCGACGGACAGATTTAATTTGTTGCGAAGGCTTTTATAATTGGAACATAAAGATTGTGAGTAATTAATTTTCGCAGCGAGTCAGAAGCAAAGAGGCTGTGCATTGAGCCGGGGCGGCGGGAGCACCGCGCCTAATTAATATTAATGACCCCGGGAGGCGCCGCGACCGCTGCCCGGACGCTGGGACGGCACTGCCCACCTTCCCTTTAATACGCTTACGTTTTCATTTAAAGTGCCTTATGAAATTTCACTAACTGAACAAAGGTAGCTGTTTATAGCACATATAAAGAGGCTTCTTTCACTGGTTAAGTATGTGGTTGCTAATACTTTAATTATTAACCACTTTAAGTTAAAGTCAAAATATCTTTATTCAGTAAGGTACATACAACCATTTTGTAACGTCTTAAATCTAAATGATTCTACGCCTGTTCGTACGCGACCAAACTGAGAAAAACCAGGCAAGACACACAGGCTTGGTTGATATTGAGTGTTATCCTGTATTACAAGTAATAAGTAATCTAATAATTACGTATAGAATTTTATGTATGGTATTCGTTATTACGTTTTGATCATCCTCGAATATGACGCAAACGCCGGTTTTGCCAATACGGCTATGTTTTAATGAAATGTGTTATGTGATTTTGGCAATGTAGTATACATAAGGAGGTGTGGTGAGCGATGGGACGGCGCTAAAAGCCGGACGGAAGCCGCGGACTGCCGGTTCAGGTTTCGGGCCACAGCGTGGGATCCGATGCAAACATACTTAGGGCTGCCATAACCTTAATTAAATATGTACAAACACATAGTTTACTCGGCCTTATTATATAGTTAACTAAGCTATATCGGTGAGGCATTAAGAGAAGTAGCGAGTCCAAATTATGCTACCTACGTAAGTTACAATTTATTGTCAAAGTTAAATATGCGATATAATAGTTGCTGCCTGTATTTGATTAAACTTGTAGTTTTTGTTGATATTCTGTTTCACATTACACTCGATATGACGATGTTGTAGACTCGTTAGACTGGAGATTGTTCGCTTGTTTCTTTTTTCTTTTCAACGTGCCAACCCTGATATTATTGCACAAACATGAGAATATGGGTATATTCCGCAAGTCTTCCTGTCCATATGCGACTCATTTCTGTATACTTATGATCACAAACAAAAACCTAACACCCCACTTCATTTTTTGTTCAATACATTTTCAAATTCCAGACTGCCTGTTACGACTTCACAACAATCTTATTAAGCGTATACGAATTGCAAGAATTGCCAGTAATGAAACTCTGCCAGTGACCAAAAATTTTAATGTATTATAGTGTTTTTATTTAAGACTATAATTATTTAGAATTTAAATAGTCTACTTTGTCTACTCTTTACAAAGTGGCCGTTATGGGTCAAATTGAAATGAGATTGCAAGGGTAGCTGCCATTTATTTAACAAGTACGAGCATGCATATAAATGTAAATACAGAGAATATTAAAAAAAAACTTCAAAATGTCTGATGTATGTGTACAAAAAAGTATGCTATTTGCAACATGTTTAAAACTCAGCGGTATTCACTTGCACAAAGGCCTTGCAAATGTAGGTAAGAAGGTTATAATCGAGCCCAAAGTGGGTTAAGCAAAAAGCGGCATATGTTTTATAAAAAAAAAGCTTGAAAGACTACGAAAAATCCTTTTAATCTGCACGTGTGAGCGCAGGCGAGCGAAAGCTTCGCGTGCGATATCTTGACTTTGTTCACTGCGATAGCTTTTGTTTAGCCGCTAATATTAAGCAACACAAACACAGAACTGTTAATACATTCAACGTTATATATTACGCAACACTGTATAACATCAAAATCGACAATTTAATATAAAAAATATTATTAAAAGTGTATTTTTTAAATAGTATTTTGACTTTCAGTCTGAATTAAAAGTAAAATTTGACGATCATGTTGGCGCAATGGGTACCAAGCTGGATTGACGTTCAGAGGGGTTGTACGAACAACAATTATGTGATGAACACATTTGTTGACGGTATGTACCATAGGGAGTGTTCAGAGGAGTTGTTCCGATTAATACCTGCAGCTGAATTTCATCTTCGGACATCTAGGCAGAATACGAAATTTTACCCGTATCACCTTGATGTCTGTCGTTCCACCACTGCGCGTTTCGTAAGACATTTCTTACCACGCACAACCACGGTATGGAACCAGCTGCCGGTCACGGTATTTCTGAACCAATAAGACTTAGGGTCCTTCAAGAAATAAAGCTTACCACTCCCTAAAAGGACGGTAACGTACTCACGAGTTTCCCAGCCACATGAATGTCTATGGCGACTTCACTTAGCGACGTATATCTCTTCTATAAAAAACAATATATTTAGTTTATCAGTTGTGTAATTCCTAACAGAAACTTAAAAAAGAAACTTGAAATGTCTTACATTAAGAAGAGACCGTTGGTGGTAGGTGATAGTCATCATTATTAATTTACATATATACTATATGTATAGCTTATATATTTATGTAACACATAAAGGCGCACAATTTTCTTTTTCAAACATAATTATCTTAGATTTCAAATGAAATGCTTATACATCACACGATAAGTTTCAAGGTGAATTAAGGTTCTCATTAAATACAAAAGTTTTTTTGTAAAAAAATATTCTTATACCCGCAAAAATTACTTTCCAAAGATAAGTTATTGTATATGCCTTACAGCAATTGCGGTCCGACGGAGCAAAGCTGATTACAAAGCTCTCAACCACTAGACTGTGAAATCAAGCGTACAACATTCTTTGATGTTAAATACCGACAGACCTTTATATGGTCTGTAAAAGGCACTATCAAACCAGAAACTCAACATTATCATCATCCGGTTAGAAGAGCTAGGCTATAACATTTGGTAAATAATTGATCATTCAAAATAGTAAAAGCTTTGTCTTGTCTAGTAAAATCAACTTGAATTTGTTATAAGTTATTTTTATTTAAAATTTTCGATGAAGGTGCGCTGGACGTGGTGGTCAGTGGTGATGGTGCGGGAGGATTACGAGCAATCATGGAATGCATCTGCCCCTAATGTCCCACGAAGAAGTTGCTATATTACAGAATCATAGAATAATATATATAGGTCCATTAACTTTGAAAATATTTACTCAACATTCAATTTAAAAGCTGAATTAACCACACAAAAATAAGTTTATTCATATCGGTAACTTTCACTTTCACTTGTGAAATTAAAAAAAAAATGGTTTTGTCATATTTACTGACAGTACCCAAATCAATGAGCGTACGAACAACTATGTTGCTATTTAGACTGTCTGTCTTACGGTGTATTATCATCTACAACCTGGTCTCATTAAAAAAAATACCTATGACTTCCACTCAAGTTTATTTATTTTACACATACGTCCCTAAACATTACAATATTTTTTTAGGATTACACTATAAATACGAAAATTGAAAGTCATTTTTTATTTTTTTTTAAATAATTAATTACAATATAATTAATAGCATAGGTAATTAATAAAACAAGGACATAAAAAGACATATATATATATATATATAATTATTTAAAAACGTATTATATAATAATACATAAACAAGAAAAGGTTTAACAGAAAAGAAAAAGCATAAAGTATTACAAATTAGAATCAAAAGTCAGCAACACACTAGTCATATACTTTTATTAAAGGACATCAGATTTGGTTCTAATCTACCTGATGGACACACCTAATAAACCTAACACATTAAAAAAATTAAAAGTGCAAGTGAATGCTTAAATTTTCTCTACAAATTCCGAGCTTTTTTTTACGTATCTTTTTTGTTACGTCGAATGTGAGTTATAAATGATCGTGTCGATATCGACACAATAATAAAATCCATCGTTGTGATTTGGAATGGAGCCAGTATTGCACAAAATATCGTATTATTACGTTATAATGTTTCCGTGAATTTCAAGTTTTTGGCATCTTTTGATCGTCTATTAATGAAATGAATTCAAAATGTTTGGTCTCCGCGCATAGTGCTGGCGGTATTACCTCGCTGTAGCGAGAAAGTACCAGCTCCTCGGTCACCGGTATTGACTACCAGGCACCTACTTTTTTAATAAACACCTGTGCACTTGAACTTCAAAATATTCTCATATTAATATAAAATTTCTTAAACCCGAATTTATTTGCATGGTGCAAAGATAGTTATTGCATGCTCTAATAAAAACAATATTACAATTTATTGAAAAACTAGAAAACAATATATTTGATCGTTCGATTGATTTCAGTGTTGGCGTAATATTAGACTTATACGTAACATACATTTCTCAAAATTATATAAGTGACTTGCGTTAAAACCAAGATTGATCCCTTCACAGAAAAGGTCCCGAGTGTAATTAACCCGTTTTTTGTCCAACGTTTGATTTATTTTAGGAGCCATTTTGAAATTTGCAAAACTGCATCGCTTCGGTAAGCCTGAGTGTCTCAAACTATAATAACATACGGGGTTCATTATATCATTAAATTTCTATATAACAACAATGTAAAGATCAGATACCAACACTTTCAAAGTATACAAGAGTTTTTGACCATTTATTGATCTTTCGTTCTACCGATAAGAGTAATAAAATACTATTGATACACCAGTTATCGCAACTTTGACAAGCGTCGTGTTTAATAAGTCCCTTCTACGAAATCGATTCCGGGAATTGTTAGAAGCAGGTATATATCGAGAGTGAAAGGGTCGCTGCAATTCGAGAACCAACATAGTTTCACCGAGGACTGACCTACGTTTTTGTTGCAAGCACAGGCACGTAATACGATTACCTAAAGGCCCCGGGCCCAGTATCTGTAATGTGTAACGATCAACTATTGAGTACTAGAAAAATAACGAATAACAGACCTACTAGCATAATGCAGCACAAATGCATAGTTTAAATGTTCATTAATACGACAAGTTAATCTCTATAGTTCCAATTAGGGCCCAAGTTATGGGGCCCCGAAATGATGTTATTCACACAACTGTATAGATCAGATGGTTCATTGATTGCGCACATCCAAAGTAGAAACACGTGGGAATCAGTCCTTTCAACTGATTTGCCGATATGCTTTTATTTACATTTTAAGTGTCGTTTTACAGATTTCTTGGTATCCAAATCAAGACGAGCCTTTGCTACAGAATTGTACCTTAGTATCACTAATGTATTTGGTTATATTCTACGCGAGTCTGTATAGAATAGATTTCAGTATCGAATATACATATACAGACTTAAATCAAAATTTAAAAAATATATATTTACTGGTGTCTCCATTGAGGCAATACTGGTGTTTGAAGAACAAGCTTTCTCTTATTTTAACAAAGGCAGTCAAATGTACAAAAGAAAATACATGTTCCATAATAATAAAAATAATAGTAAGAATTTAGATATTTTAAGGCTCCTCATCAGCCTTAATGGATGCACCATGTTAATAAAATTAATAACGCATTATAATACTGAAGAGACAAATAGCATAATTGTATTATATTATAATAATATGTGGTAACTGGTGACTGGCTGTAGAGGGCTTGCTATCTCTAAAGCTCCACGCAATGTAAATAAAACTTTAATCCTTTGGTACCTGCCAATATATTTAGATAATTTGGATTTGGTGAAAGCTGTCACTTCGACGTGAGCTTCCCACGCGCACGACTTGCACATCGACCCTTTCATATATTTGAATGTTTTGCACAAATCGTTACAAATACTTTCTACATCGTGGGAATGCAGGTGAGATGGGGGGTTCTACCTACGCTTTTTGCACAGTGCGATGCGGTTGCACAAAACTTACTTTCAGCCCTTTACAAATGTCAAACGTTGTACGGCTAATAGATTATTTATGGAGACAGAATCACTGTTTGAAATATTGGGGTATCTCTCGGAAGATTTGAGATATCGTCGGCGTCTTGTATTTGTAATAAATTGGCGAAATTATACAAGGATGACTACCCAGAAATATAAAAACAATGTAAAGATGTTGCAAGCGGACTCACTTCGGCCGGCCGATAAAAAACTTAATCGTGAGTGGATCTTATATTTTTGTCGTTTAAAGTTATGTCCAGGTTATAATTATGCCGCTGCAATTCAGTTCCAAAGACAATCGCTTCCAGATCAATTCCAAAATATCGATTTCTTACAACTAACATCGATTAAAAATCTATAAGAGTCTAAGTTAACAATACCGTTAAAAGCTTATCTAATACTTAACACACATATTTAACAGAGTAATAACAGCGTTGACACGCTTTAAACCGTAAATGAAAATGTGTTAGGTTTAATCCTCGTGTAGTTGCAAAAGTCACGGCACAAGCACACTGCACGTTAATGTGACAAAAGTTAATTTTAAATGTCACCAGATTAACATGCAACCCTCGGATCGTTTACGCAAATGGTATAGACGTGGGATTAATACGGCATAATTCATACATTTATTTAAAAATATTTACCTTAGTTAACTAACCTGGATAGATAAAGATACCTTACACTTTTAAATCGACAAAATCTGAGAACAACTTGAGAACAAACTCTCCGCCTTTAAATTGCCAAGAAATGTTCTACAGTACGGTTGTTCTGCCTGCAAGCATTGTGCTCCAGTAACATAATGTCTATTTCAAATTGTTATAACAATTCTAATAAAAAAAACTAATATGTACTAAACATAAAGAAACAAATTGAACTAAAACACTAAAGTATATAGTTTTGGTCCTTGAGTACCCATAATGCTGGCGGAATTTGTTCGAAAAATAAAAAATAATATTAAAAATGATACTAAATAACAATTTGTACCCATAACTCGCTTTAGATAACCATAACTCCTCATATCCAAAAGGAGTCCCAATACGAGTAATATAATTATATCCCCTCGTGATAAACACAAACCCTTTCATTACACCGCCTATATACGAATAACCCTTCTATCCAATCAGACGCGACGCGAGAGAGAAATATAAGCACAGATAAAAAACATAAAAAGACGAACGAGGCGGCGCGCGCGCATCAACCGAGGGGCCTAATAATAACCCTTTCGTTATAAAAGGGTTAAACAGCCAATCCGATGCAGGGCGTGGCGTTGCTTTAATTAAATTTATCCTGATCCCACCGCGTTTGAATTCATTAAGTGATATCCTTCACTGTCCAAACCTGTTAATATCCAGTGGACATTAAAATAACAAGAAGCTCATAAGGCTATTGAATGTGTACTCTGTGTACCTTTATTTGTGAGTTAAATGTGTTTCAAACATATATGAGTTTATTTATCGAATTTATGTATGACATTATAAGCAGATTACTATAAGCAGGTTTATAATATATTTAAGATGGATGCCGTGTTAAAAATACACCCGCATGCGCACAGACGAATTAACTGCGGTCACCCTCTGTACTAATTGAACATAATAAAATTTTGGTTTTGATGCATATGTGAAAGATACATGGGAATATTTTTGACAGACATTTAAGCTTTAAGATAAAAAGCGAAAGTTGACATCTGCCAATACCAGTAGCTCATGTCTAAGACGATATATTTAATTAATAATCGAATTCGCTTGTTAACGAGATGTTAACTAATAAAAAAAACTTGTATCATTATTTAAATATTAGTTTTTTTTTTAAACAGGTGATCACTTAATTAAATAAAGTTTTTTTTTAAATTTGTTTGAGAGCAACTTTTATTTTCTTTACCCACTTGTGATTTAATTATTTTATTAACATTTTATAGATAAAACAACATATAAAAGGTAGTTAGTTACAGTTGTAGAGTTGGTAGAGAACTGATAATTTTAGAAAACATAAATTTTCTAAAATTAGTTTTTTAACGTAAATTAGTTAAATGTTATTTTGAAATTGATTGACTGTCCAAAAAGCGCATATGCTGAAGCGATGTCGCGGACTGGCCTGTGAGCTTGGAATAACATATTTATGTATTTCTTCTCAATTAATTGTAAATAATTATCAAATAATAGTTTAGTTTAAGTGGTATTCAAACATATGTGCTATCAAATAGCTATACATTTATGTATTAAACGAGCTACACAAATTTCTTAAATAACTATCTCATTCAACTTATTTCTTTTAACTTTATTCATTCGTGAACTTTCTTACACTTATGACTCGTTCAAAAATATGCAAAATTTACTCCCAGTTAGACGAGAACCAGAAAGAACTGGCAAATCTCTGCCTATCCTTTAAGTTGGTGAGCCACAAGCACCATACGCGAATTCATATATATATAAAACAATAAAAACATTTTGACTACATGTAATTAATGTATCCCCGATGTATTTCTAAATGACGACCCAACTGCACGTCATGGAGTCTCCAAACAATAAATGTAAAATGCCCTTATGATTCATACTTTTTGTGTAATAAAAATGAGTTTTGGTAAAGTGCTATACAAAAAGCATCAATGTAGTGTAATAGGGGCGTATTCACAGTACATGAGGGCGATTGTTTAAGATAATTGGTTAAGCACCTAATTGCCACTGGACACGACATTTGCCGTACGAATTATGATGAAAATCCACACATTATTTTGAATATATCGACCTAAAGGTCATTTTTACCAAATCGTCTCTGATGAACTTACCGTTATTATGTACAGATCCTTACATGTAAATCAACTGATACGTTAAGCTTCAAGAGAGTTCTTGTGTATGGTGTAAATATCTAAAGGCTCTAATTATATATGTAATCATCAGTCAAAATGTTGTCATGAAATGAGGTGATAGCCACTGGTGTTATACGACTTTACATATCATTTATTCCACTCGAATGGGACGACCAGTGGTTTTTAACATCTAACTACACGTTATTTAATTACTACGTAATCCGGTAAACATAACGCATTACTCAAATTAACACGATATAAACATTGGCGTGCCCTCTGATTAGCCAGCGGAGACCCGCGGGCGCGACTCTGCCTAATTGACCTAAAAGTGTTCATCACGAATCGGTCGAAGCACAGCTTTAGGGCTGAACGAAGCCCGTTTAAAAGTTTCAAATTATATTGTAATAAACATTGCATGTTTGCCTCTTGTTTCATTAAATCATGAAGAAATCGCCTCTGTTATTTTTATTATATGGTGAATAAGCTATAGAACTTTGCACCACGACAAACACAGAAAAGGATATGAGATAAAATATGCTTCGACAATTTTATCTTATAGTTTTGTAAGTCTTCGACTTACAAAACTATCAGGCATAATAAATTTAAAAATCAAAATCCTTTTTTTGATTCATATAGGTAACTACGATACACTTATGAATCGTAAATGAATCGAACAAATAGGTTATAAAAAAAAACTAGTTTTCAAATCAAGGGCGTAGTGCGGACGAGAAGAACTGGCAGAAAACTCTCCTCGTTTCGCAGTACGGTTGTAAGACTGAACATTGTGTCCATAAGTTGAATTTCTAATAAACTCGTACAATATGTACCAAATTTGGCACTGATAATTTTTTTTTAAATCAGCATAAATTGTCGCGCATGTTCCATTTTAGTGTAAAGAATGCATTGATGGATGGTCCTAAATGATAAGGATATTTGTTAAATGTTGATCACAGAGTTATACAGCTGAGTTTGTTGTTTCTTCTCAGACCGGTTTAGTAGCCTTAGATAATTATTGACTATTATTATTAAAAGCTAGATTAGCCCCACCAGTAACAGACTATGAAAAGGCTTCTAAACAATTTGTAGTGTGAGCTTTAAGCTTATATTTTTATGTGTTCAACATAATTTATTTTGCAATTGATTTTTATAAATGTGTTAAAAACAATATTAATTATGGCTTTTCAATGAGGCGGCAAAATGTTTTTGGAGGTCATCAAATGATATATCAACACGATCATATTAATATGCGTATTAATTCATGTTTAGCTATAAATTTAATATTAACAAATCTTTTTATTGAACCAAACCGACCTTGTGAACGTTTTTCCAGCTGTCAACTGGCGCATTTGAAATTAATAGGCAATTAATATTTTATATAACAACAATATTAGATTGACTACTACATTGAATATATATATTTTATTTATATCACAGATTTGATTTCCTACACCTTCATAATGCAATTCAAATTAAGTTCAAAATTTATCGAAAACTGAAAAAAGACGAGACTTTCTCTGTAATACTCGACACTTATAAATGTGTAAAATGAAGTATTTTAATTTTACACTTTTATTTCACACCATACAGACCAAAACCAATACGATATTTATTATACAAAAAAATACTTTATAATATACACAAATAGCATTGCCGTTATGAGGTAAACAAAGACAAACAAAGAGGATCGCTTATCATTCCCTAAAAGGCCGGCAACGCACTCACGAGCTCCCAGCCACATGAGTGTCCATGGGCGGGAGTGTCCTTTATGGTGGGCCTCCTGCTTGTTTAGCCCCCTTTTCTATAAAAAAATGATATATCTAAATCGATCGTTTTAGGTTCTTCAGACAGCCCTAACACTGAACATGGTAATGAGTGAGATTGATAGACCAACGCCCACTAACCCTAATCAAATTAATGGCGACTGAACACTGATTAACCTCGGCGACTATAAATTTCCATAGAAGTAGTAGCACCACAATATGGGTGCGTCTGATTTATAAGCACTTCGATTTGTAAACTAAACAATTTATGACTACTTATTCAAATTACGCGTTTACCGCGAAGCCCGCGTGCGAATGTACTAAATTAAAACCTTTTTAAGTTTAATTAACAAATGCTTATCATCTACAAACTTATATGGCATATGATTTAATTTTAAAGACTGGATTCAACGCGCGGCTTTTTCGCTTATGAACTTTCAGTTTCATAGCTAATTTAACATTATTTTAATTGGAATACATAAAGTAATGATAATTTATTTTCTCATTTACAATAGTAACTGTTGTTCTGTAGAATTGCTGATTTAAATGAGTGGCGGAAAGTTTGCTGGATTTCTCATACGCTCTACGCTGGTGATTTGGTAACTGGCAAATGAAGTGTCAACTATTTTTTAAAGATTGGATTCATAACTGCCCACATACCTACAAATTTGTGAAAACCAATACTTTTAAAATACGCGGTTGGTATATTATATCAATGAGCGTTTTGCCAGAATTTTACTTGTTTCTTTAAATTATATCTATTTTCAACTAAAAAGTCCATCTCTAACAAAGATCTATATCAATTGGTAATCATCACAATGCATCACTATCAGGGCACACCAAGTTAGTATCGCGTAATCCCAATAAGTAGACTTACTTAAATAACCTTTAACCTTTATACGATATTTGTAGTGAATAAGCAACTCTTAATAAGGTCTTGATTGATCGAGAGATGCCATTCAAGTCGGCAAACTTCCAGAACTTTGACGTAATTAAAATCTCCCTTAAACGTGTAATTCTCGTTCAAAGCGAACTTCCGTTTTAGCTCCTCCCGTCCCAGATGAAAGATTACTCTCAGCCTAAAAAGGCTTTTAAGCAACGCGAACGAAATGACCGAACTTTTATACTTTAATGACTTAGTGCAAAATCCGCCGATTTCCGTCAAAATTTTTTAAACTTAGATTAAGAATTCCATGTTTCAAAGATTCACCAACCGCCTACTCGCTATGAATTTTAAGTACAAGTAATTACTTTTTAATTACTTCGAAAGCGCGATTTCTTTCAAAATTCTTCTTTTCCCCGACATTTTGTATACTTTTACGTGCGCCTTTCATTCCTTCATTTACAATAGAGTATTAATAGTATAAAGTAATGATTATTAAAATAAATTTACGTTACAAATGACACAGTTTTACTAAATTCTTGTTATGACAAATTAAAAAAATCGGACTGCATGCTACGCCATTTGTGTTTTCTATATAAAATATGTATATTTACGTGTATGCTGTGAAGCGCTTTTAATATTATTTAGTTAGGGTCATCTATAGTTATGGTAAGAACGTTTTAATTTCACCTATAGTAATAATAACACGAAAGAGTGTCAGTGAGAGGGCGATCAAACATCGCGACACGGTGGACACGCTCTTATTAATTGCTCGCTCCCATTCGGAGGGCAAAAACGTCCTCCCGAGTCCTGTCAACGAGGGAAAAAATCAGTGAGCGATCGGCCCCTCGCCGAGTCCATCATATTGATTGAGGGTGGGGCCATTGGTCAGCGTCCCCCGCGCCGATTCATTTATTATAGACACTGATGCTGCTTGGCGTTACCAAAACATGCACCCATTGCAAGATTAACAAGCTTTTTCAACGCATTTTGGTAAATATTTTAAGCTTTTTACGATACAAAATATCTGATACATAAATTAATAAATGCTACAGATGAAAATTGCGTAGCATATTGCATATTTACATTTTTGTGTTAATAATAAATTTGTCTATAAAACGTTTGAACTTAAAAGCCCAGTTCTAGAAAATATGTCCTCCTTAGTCTCTAAAGAATAGAACTTTTCTAAATCGTTTTTAACATGTCACTGTAGTCAGATGAGAATCACTTTTCATTATACTATTTTATATTCTAACTCATGTGTTAGCGGGATACTGGGAGCTTTTCATAAATCAGTTTATCTTAACATTAAACTTAACATTAACAGTATATATTAAATGTAATGTAATTTAATATATGAAATTCATTAAATAAGTAAGAATAAGTTTTTAAGTAATTATAATGAGTCTTCGTTATTTAATAAATAAATATATATACAATATTAAATTAAATGCGCGGCTTACGATCATACCGTCGGTAAGATGTGTGTGTAAATGTAGCACATTATAAACACATAATATGTATTTGGACTCAAGTGAAATAAAGCTTTTGATAGTGACTCCTATAACAATGCTTTTTTAGTTTTAACAATTATATTCCGTCGACGAATTTTTAGTTATCTAACTTGTATATTTTAGCCTACAATTATATTTCCTATATTTACCTTATTTTTGCCATGTTTTAATTTTTATAATGAATATGTAATCTGTGGTATTGTGATGTTTGAGTTAGAATTCTTTCACCGGGAAAGTGCAGCCGTTTTTTGGTGTTCTTGCTTATAATATTGGGGCATAATGTTATAAAAAGCTATGTGTATCACCAGCGGTATTATAGCGGAAAAATCAAAGTGTGGAAAAAGGAAAGTTTTCTCCTTAAAATATGTAGAGAAAGTGAAAAGTAAGAGGGTGGGATCGCGCGGTCAGCGAAGGGATGATGGATCGCTCGGATCTTATTCTTTTTGCAATTATATATAAATAAATTCAATCTGATCATTCATGTTATAAATATATATGTTATATTTGTTTAGTATGTTATAACGTAGACTGTAAATCATTTTTTATATTGCCTAATTACACCAATGCTTTCACTATGTGTTGGTTTTTAGTATATGTACACAGTGAAACAATTTAAGAAGGAGGATCTTTAGATATAAATATCTCTTATTATGTATTGTTTATGTTTTTAATAAATAAAATTTCCTCTCCCGATTTAAATTTTTTTCTACAACCTATGGATTGTATGCAGCGAATTCATATAATACATTAACATACTAGAAAAACGGCTAAAATAGGATTATAATATATATTATAGGCAAATAAAGTATGTACCGGTCGATTTCAGGACAAAAAACCTAGGTATTGTATATTCTATTGTCGCTTACAACTGCTATTACTTCTACGAAATTTGCATAGTGATCGCAAAGACATTAAAAAGTCCTAAGAACAATATATTTAAGGTATAAATATTTCAAATTTGCAAAAAGACACGCTTTTAAACTATAAAACATGGACCCATTTTTTTGTTGATCCTTTGTGATTATAATTGTTGATAATTATTAAGTAGCAAAAGGTTCTTTGAAATTCAACCATTTTTTGTTATAAATAAGGGAAACTTTGACCGTTTTAACTTATTGAAAATTTATATTTATGCAGTTAACAAAAATGTATTCAAAGGACAATCAAAGGAAAGAATATACATTTCAACTGGTTTAAGTTATACGTGAACACATTCGTTTACCACAACGTTAATTAAAAGCTTCGTTTATTACAATTTTTGCGTATATTTTAACGACAACAAAAAAATTATATCGTTATTGTCTCGTGAAAAATCAATAGTAGCCTCCATAATTTCACAATATTGTCTGTACAAAGTTGGAGTTATTTTGCTAGTTTATCTGTGGCGGTAGGCATTTGGTAGATAGGCTGATCAATCATGGTGCCTACCCCTTCTAACCCGCCCCGAATCGCAAAACAAACGGTTGCGTAGCAACGCGGAGAAGGGGCGCCCACATGAGAACTACCGCATCCGATTCTCACATATGACCGGTCTATCTAACTTTGATTAACTGGCAAACTCAAAGCAATATTGAAATAACACATCAATTCGACTATAAAATTGACATTTTTGGTTGGAATTAGATCGTAAATGACATATTAATATAAACACAATTTTTTTAAATTCATTATGTTGCTATCTGACATGCTGATCTAATTATAAAAGATCCATGCGCCGTCAAAGGAGCCGAGATTGCTTTTCTATTAAAATTACATTTGACACTTAATGTTTGAATATTTTATAATCGATCAGCTCTTTTGAAATTATAATAACATTAACCACTATATTACTTGGACATAATATATATTAAATAATTGTTGAAATGTATTATTGCCTAGACATACAAAAATATATTTCCAAGTGTTTTATATGTAAAGTTACTAGTTTGTATAGTAGAATTAGTAAACTGTTACTAAACAACGCCATCTGTTGCCAAAAGATTAGATATTTAAGCAGGTGCTAACTTCTTAGATCAGTGTTAGGTTAGTGGTTAAGGGCTGCGAACATTTACGCTTTAAACCACAACATAACTAGCACCACTCACGTAATCATATATAGATATATATCATATATATAGATATAGAAAACTCAAAAAAAATACGAAGAAAACTCAAAAAAAATACGAAGAAAACTCAAAAAAAATACGAAGAAATGTCTTGTCCTTCCCACGGCTATACATTTTATTAAAAAGCCCTGTTAATTAGATACGTTAATTTCACAAAAAAAGAAATATAAAAGTTACAAGCTGTAATTTCTAAACTAATTACACAAATTGAAATCCTTCGGAATACTTTAATAGAAATTAATAATAGGGTTACAATCAATATAGAGCGGTAGAAATTTACTTTAATTTGGCGTCGACTTAAATTTGTATTGAATTTTCTCGAATTCAACTAACGAATCCCACTGTTATTATAGCTCTAGTGTGGATTTATTAATGTTGACATAAACAAGAGATTTACACAATTTTTCAAAACCTCTTTCCGTTATAATGTATTGTTTTTTTTGGAAATCATTAAACAACCTAAAATAAAGTGTACGTTGAAAGGCAAATAATAAAATTGACGTTATTAAGTATGAAATGAACCAACTTGAAAGAATGTAATAAGGCATATTTTCATGCATATCAAGTAAAGGAATTCCAGACATCGGACTGGCGTACCGTCCCCAAATTACTTCTATTATTTTATAATCCCTCCTATTAACGTTTTGAATATTAATGACATTCCACAGCTTTCCTTCATACGAGCTTTTTTTTATATAATAAATTATCGCCGTCAAATTCCGTTATTACACTAGAGCGACTTTAACACGAAATGTTTTATTTTTAAATATATTTATGTGTATTCAAGCGAAAAAGCTTATGGTAAAAATGATTGCTGGTTGGATTTTAATTATTTATGTCCAAAATTGTTACTAATTGAATTAATCACTACACTTACATATATATAAGAATGACCACCACAAAATGTCAATACTGAGGTACTTGTGGCTTACCTTAGCCTGACTGAGGTAACTTAGTTCTCAGCTTTAGTGACGTTCAAAAGTGGCTGTCAACAAACCTAATAGAATATAAGATGTTTCGAATTTGAATATCCCGGTAAACTCAAGAATTCAAACACCCTGAGGGTTTCAAACGATTTAATTAAGTTAAAAAAAAATGACCCTAGTTTTATAAGGATAAAAAAGCGACGCACGCGCCTCCGAGATCCGATTAAAAAAGGGTTCAAGACGCGTGCTGTTTAAAAAAAGCATAACCCCGATAGAGCCATCGGATTGTTACGATATCACCTAATTGGATCGAAAGGTAATCGATAACTTTTGTAACTTGCAATGTGCGCACGCATCTGCCCTTAATTTTAATTTATTAACCATAAACTTCAAGGAGAATTCGTATGGTGACACTATTGCGTAATTCACGTGCATTTGTTTAAGCAATATATATATAAATATTATAATTAGGTCATATGCTTTTACACGTATAGCGACATCTATGATCTACAAACAAAACAAGAATCCGATTACGACTACTGGTTGATAGTTAGACCGGACAACGATCCTCGTTTTACCTTCCTAACATGTGTATTAATGGTAAAGCTCTCGCAAATTATAACGAAGTTGTGTTTGAATCAAATGAAATTAATACTATTATACAGAAAAAAATCTACATGCAATGCCGTAGTACCGAGAATAAAGTTTGTCTTAGTGTCTAGGCACACATATACACACACACGAACACTCACTCACATTCACCCATTATATATTACAATATAGGAAGAGCAGCTAGCCCACAACACATTAAGCTCCTTATAGGAGCTAGCGCTTAAAATGTTTTATTTGTGTTATAAAATAAAATCAATAAAATAATTAATAAAATAAGAAATTCATTTCCTCCAACTAGTTACTTTTAAGCAGGGTATCTTCTTTAAGAGTGCCTCTGGCAGCCTCCTTAGTTCTGCAGATTAGCTGCGCTAGCAATTCCGGTCCATTTATACTATTTCATATTAACAATTTCAACTATAACAACACCTTTTCGGTGCTATTTATTATAAAGCTTATCTAAAACAATTTTTAACAGGTGTCTGTTAAAAAAGTGTGTCCACAAAAGAACCATGTTACGGTTATAAAAAAAGGCAAACAAAAAATTGGATAAAAGTGAAAGGGTTGAATTTGGAACAACACAAAAATAATAGTTAATGTTGTAACATAGAGTTTGGAATCGCTAACACTTAGTTAATGTTGTTTAATGGAAATAAATGACGCGTCCGGTGCACAAGTGTATAACAGAAGGGTTACACGGTAATTACTCAACAATATATGTATAGTTAAGGGGTGACATTATGAACATATATGTTGTTGGAGCATAATAATATAAGTGTATATAATATAAGGTTGCTTATTCTGTTATAAACATGACTTCATCAAGTTTGAATACAAATTATACATAACAAATAACCTTAAAAGTTTAAATTGGGATAATTTTAATAATATTTGATTTAATTAAAACTCCTACTTAACTAGGTACCTTTTTAAAAGGTGATTTATTCCATCAATGTCCTTAGTGAGATTTGTTGTCAGTCAAAATAGGTATTTACATGTGTAATAAAAGATTCTTATACATAATTCAATGCTTATAAAAAACTAAATATTCCTCCTAAAAGGCCGGCAACTCACTTGTAAGACTCCTGACATTCTAGGCGGCGGTTAGCACATCACTAGAAGAAACCCTGCTGGTTTGCCTCCTCCTAAATAAAAAAAAAAATATTAATAGTTCTCTTTGGTTTCGGTCTGTTAGTTAATAACGGAATAATATTCTGTCCATCAAGGCTAACACAGTACTCCGGAAGTGCGAGTGGTAAACATTTAATACACAAAAAAAATCCTCTAAAGTAAAACGATATACTTTTAATTTACACAAAATGTGCTTTAATGAAGAGTAAACTATAAATTTTGAGCGTCGAATACAAAAAAATAACATAAAAAACATCGCTAACAATCGATCCGTACCCTTTTATTGCGGCCGATTGTAAATTTGATAAAAGGATGAATGTCGTTACTGTCCGCGGAACTAATTTATAAATAATTGAGATTTCATTTTTTTTTTACTTACTTTTAGGGGAAGTAGCGATCTCATCATTGGATTTGTCTAAAATTGTGTAAGATAGTATTAATACCATTATGAGCAAGATCACGTTAAGTGACTGTACGTCAAAAATGTGTTTGTTTTTAACAAAGGGAAATCGTGGTTTAGTTACAAATTGTCACAATTTTTATCAAATTGAGTCACAAAAAGCTTATAAACTGGACTTTGTTGCTTAAAACGAAGATAAGCAAGGAAGCTCGCTTTGATTCGCCATAGATTATAAAAAAAATATTGACCACTTTAATTCCCTAACCGTCCTCTAATTAAATCCAGTCGAATTAACCCAATCTCGCAAACATCACAAAACGTTACCAACAAAAGATAATTTTTACCCCAATTTTAGGATTTCAATTTGAAAGCACCGTTCGCATAATAACAGGAATCGATCGTCGCAAAGTAGTGATTACTAGTTTCAAAAAGCACCCCTTTCTGACCCACTTTTTACCCGTTTTTAACAAATTTTTCCCTCTCAAAACGCATTGAAAGACCGGGCGTGAACGAGTTGATGATATTACATTTTTTTTTGCGTAAAAATTTACGAACAATCGATTGTATTAACAAAACAGCAATGTCGATGGCATTGTTACTTTTTTCTGGATCGCGTGTGCGCGTCGGCGGGCGTCCTTGCAAACCCTTCATGGAGCGGATTGAACTTGGAACCCTTCCCTATGTGCGAGGGTCTCCCCAGAAGACATGCGTTCGATTCTAAAACGTCACATTCACCCCTCATACACGGCTCACTTGTGCCCTTTTTGTTACGGACGCCATCCGCTACAATTCGCATATGTGTGCCTCCTGACAGCTGCATCCAGTTTTTGTACATACTCATATTTTTTTCATAATGGCGAACAGTGCAGAGCGCACCCTTGAAACAGTTTGCGTAATCGATGACAAAACTAAACATTCCGCCCGACGATTTCCGTATTTTTTGGATAAAACTACAACAAAAGTTTTTAAATCGATCAATAATTACTTTAAAATGTATATAAATTCGCATGTTAGACGAACGAAAAAGTTATTATATGCAGATGGGTTGGCAGATAACAACATTATTTATAACGTCTCATAAAACTTTATTTTCACACATCAACATATTAGATTTATGGGCGCAGTGATGTTGCTTTAAATGTACGCCATTGTTTCCAAAACGTTCTCATTTATAATCGACAAAGATCTACAAAAATTTATTCCACAGATACATAATATTATTAGACTCAATTCGTATGTAAAAAAACGAATTTCATAAATTTAACAACATCCAAGGAGTTTTTATATTTATCCAATCAAAATAGAGAACGCTAAGAAAGGAGGATGTATATATTGAAAAGGATTATTAGGACATAGACTGTAGAACTTCTATACTCAATTTAGTCTATACGCAATTCTAGTCTTGTTTTCGTTGTTATTATAATTTTATTTCATTCAAGGCGATATTTCAAAAGTATATAACTAGCTGGCTTCCGTAATTTCACTTGCGTTATTAAGATTGTATATAAATAAAAAAATATACATAGTTCGTTTATGCAGTAGCATATATTCATAAATACATAACAATACTATGTAAATGGATATGCAAAACATTTAAATTCAAACCAGTTATCCTGATTTTACCAAACAAGTCTATTTAGATTTAAGAATTTCTTTATTTAGACCAACAATATACGTTTTATAGTTTCCACTAGAATAATTTATTTTATTTTATCACATCTGTCCCCAAACATCTTATGTGCTAAATATATTTAAAAAGATACAACATACATGTAACCACCATCAGGATTAAAAGGTCAGTTTTTTTTAGGTGTTTAAAATGCCTCTACGAAAGGTAAGTAGAGAGTCTGCAAAAACATCAACCGACTCGTCCACATTCACAACACTATTATAACAGTCGACACAATCTGTTTACAGGACCGTTAAACGATTTGCATAGACAAGACGTGGGCGTGTAAAAAGTATGACTTGTGCGTATGCTGCAGTGAAAAGGAATTCTGTGGAGGAGTTCTTTGTTGACGGAGTGGTTGACAATTTTATATAGATAAACTAAATCAAATAGGTCTCGCCGTGATTTTAACGAAAGTAAATGGAATTTGTTAAGGCGAGTTTCATATGTGGCAAGCGAATCTTTTAAGTGTTGATAATAACTGTATATAGAGTATATAAACGCGTAACGAAAGAAGGACTTCAATTAAAATGAACTTCTTATTTACTAAAATTGCTCCCCGCTTAATGCACCCCAATACCGGTCCAAAATATATGCAAAGCAATGAGCGTGTATGCGATTGTCCACTTTTTGAAAGGGACTACGGGAAGGGTCGAACTCATCTGTGATTCTATTGCAGGAACTATACGGGCAATATAAAAGAGAATGTACGTGAAATGTTAATTTTAGTTTTTACAACTTGGGCCAGCAAAAAATAGAAATAATTTGCCACTTTTGATTATGAAATACATGGTTTAATGAGATATATCCTGCTTCTGCAAAGACTTTTGCAAGTTAACCGCCAGAGACGCTTATTAAGTTTCACACAAAATTAATATTTTAATAACACAATCCACATGTGGTGTCAGAGATGTGTTAACACGAATTATTTAATGATTGGAATATTTTAAACAGCGCCAAATTAGTAATACTAAAGCATCTCATAAAATACATGTCTACATTGAATGTGTTACTTTATCGATAAATGATATTGACAATGGCATAAGAAATTTGCTGACTTAATGTATAAAACAAAATCCAACCGGATGGGACGTAAGATTTAGCAGTATTGATTGAAAAGACACAATTAAAGTTAGAGTTAGGTAACTGCGCGCGTTTGAGTCACACATGTGTAGTTTAACCCCACGAAAGTTTCATCTCCAGAGACCCTCCAAGGGGTCCCTCCCTACGAAGGGAGTAAAAACGTTCACCTCTTTCGCTGACACCCTCCGCGTCTATTTACTACGTTATGTGTTTTGATTATAGACTTGATTCAAAACTAGTTTCTCTTTTATATAATGAAAAAAATGGTATTTACATATGGAGATCTTTAAGAGCTTACAAAGCTCAAAAGCACACGAAATGTTTGTTACAGTAATTAATATAACTTTGCGAGTGAATTACAAATATTCTCGATTGGCAAGGCCACTGGTAAAAGGCAACATTAGAATGGGTTTATTTAAAAAAAATGTCTTGACGACATGTGCTCGCACGGCACACACCAAACAATTGAAAAAAATCCCTTCCCAACATAAATTGTAACGCGTGCTCATCCGACACGCAACAATTGGGGACATTTTTAACTTAAAAAGTGAATTTATTTTTAAAAAATCTTTCCCCCATCACGTTAAAAAACGACCGCGCGAGCCGGCTGAAGATTTGACGCGCTCGCGCATGTGCTTATCGTCCCCACGGATTTAACAAAAAAAAAAAAAACGCCGTTAATCCCGATCGATATTGCAAAAAAAAAATTCGGAATCGTTACACTGGACATTGAGTAAAAAAAGAATACGTATTCCGACGAGGGTCGTTGCTGGACGTTATGGCCCGGGTATAAGTAGGCCCAACGGTTTTTGTCTGACCCCCAATTTACACAAGGGATACCTTTGGCATCTTAGCGTGTAAGAATCTAATGTAAATGCGGTACAAAAATTGGAATTTAAATGTGTGCAGCCCTTAAGATCGGCCCTTCGTATAAAATAGCCGTTAATACTGGTTTCTATATAATGGCCTCTCGAATCGGATGACAAAAAATATATTTACTTAACAAACATATTGTAAATATTGTTTAGGTAATTCTTATTCTCTTTAATGTAAAATTGTTTTACTGAACTATTATTACCCCAAACTATATAACACAATCCCTATACAGGAAATTAACATCCAAGTTTTCCTCTGGGTATGGACTGAGATATCAGCAATAAATTGCCAAAAAGCAGTGGCGGGCGGCCAGTGGGCGGAAACAAGAAAAAAAACCGCCAAGAATAGCGACTAGTGACCCCTCACGAGATATTCTCCTCGATATCTATAATTTATTACACATACTTAACTGAGAGGAACGTGATACAGCCAAACTTTTAAGCATTTATACAAGAATAATAAAAAAACACTTTGGTTAAAACACTATAACTTAATATAAAAAAACATACACGGCATTTCTCTATTTAAAAGTTAAGTATTTATTTATTATACAATAATAACATGATTTTACATTTGATATAGAAGGAAGAATTTCGCTGCATTTTTTAAATACAATTTGTAAAACTCGTATAAGTCATAAATTCTATTGATACCTACAGAGATAGATCATATTATGATCCGACCCCTGTCCGAAGAGAACGAGATATATGTTCTGTTTTAGGGCGCGGGTTAGGGGCAGCGAGACTCTGTGGAGTCGTCGCGGCCGAACTGACCATAGCCCACAGATCAAACAGTAGGAATTAGAAAAGTCTCTCACTTGTTTACTGTGAGAGACTTTTCTAAACTGTCATTGCTTTATTCTTGTTTATAACTGAAGAATAGCGGCCACCTTCACGTTTTAAACTTATCAAAATATTACCATTTAAGAAATGTAATATTTAACCATCTAAATACTATCTAGATTTTTTGATTAATTTACTCAAAGATAATATAAGTTTCAATTAGGTCGACAGCAGGCCGAATTCATTATTTGCGAATCGATTAGCTTTTTAAACAGCCAGACTGATGTCAAAGCTTGATTAAGCGTCCGTTGTAGCTAAGCGCGTTTCTTGTGATTGTTCTTACTGAATAAAACAAACTATATACGTAGGGGGTTGTGAGTTGCACGAACTCACCTACACAAAAGTCATTTACATGAAAGTCTCGTTACCAGCCTCTGGAAACTTGTTTAGTCATCCTCAGTCACACTGGTCCATACTATCTGATACCAATGTGTTTTTATAAACCACTGACATGTTTACAAATGTAAATAATTCTTATAATAATCATAAAGTATTTTTTATACATTATTAAATTTGGCCTTATTGTATGTGGTCTATATATTTTTGGTGTTAAGGCTATGTACATAAACATTTTATCATTTTGTGAATGCATTTGTTTTAACAGTCTCGGACGCCATAACTCAATATTTTGGTAACGTATACTCGGCCCGTAATTTTAAGTCTGTGCAATTTTATGACCCAGATTATAAAACATCCAAATCGGAGCCTTTAAGACTTTCTTAGAACCATTATAACTTTGTCTTTATTTAGTTGAAAAATTCGCAACATCTGTACGAATCGTAAAAAGCTACCTGTTATATAAACAATGGCTTACAAGGAAGTAGTTTTATCGGCATATCTATGAATTATAGTTATGTACACAGTGGAGGATCGAGAGAGGGTTATAACCCTTTAGGTGTGGTGTGGGGCGCCGGGCGGGCCGCGGAAGGGTTACACCCGGGAGGCGGCAACCCCGCTCCCGCACTTTTACGATCTTTTTTATCGTGCGTGTCGTTTTTCCTTTTCGTATTTTTTTTACGTTTATTTCCCCGAGATCATAAATAATCTTTGAAGGGAAGTCCTGGACGACAGGAGCCGGGGTTGGCGCAAGTCGGTGATGTTTTGTTTTTTATGGTCTCTTATGTGTGGGGCTGTTGGGTTGCCATAGCAACCGCATCGCATTAGGCGGAGGAGGGGACATGGCCGGTAGCCCGATTGTCAAATAAACAAGAATATTTGTTGAAATGTGATCTGCACCGGCACACACGCCTGTCTTTATTCATTGTCGGTGTGTTTGCGGACAAACTGTCGGCTGGACCGTCCACCACACGTGTTTGTTCTCGCTACTCTGCCAAGCGTGTAATTTTATCCGACAGTATTTCTTCCTACTCTGTTTATTTACTGAGTATATTTGGCATTTTATAATTGACCCTGTGTTTGTAACAAACAATGTGTCAAGTTATCTCATACATTTTAATTAATTTAAAAATATGTAAACTAACACGCCAAATCAATGCTTATTACACGTAAACTAATATTAAATAAACATCGATGTAATGAAACATTTTTCAAGTAACATATTTCAATATTAAATGAGAGACCAAACTAAATCATCTCCCATCAGTTATTTTGCTTTCCACACGCATTCCTTACGTTCCTTTGGCCACAACCGCAGTGGTACATTGAATTAATTGCTCACCCTTTAGAAAAAAAACACACACCATATTGCGTCCAAAGCTTAACCACCCGCGAAAGAGAAATTTACAAATAAAAGCCGGAATCGTTACACGGTGCATTTAAAATTAGAAACCCTTTAGGGCGCCACGCCGACAGACAATGGGCGAATGGCGAAATTGTCGGCAGGTAGCGAATATGGAACACTGCGCCTAATAATTACTATGGGCTATAATAAATGGCTTTTTCTGAATTGGACCCACGCCATACGGACATACCTGCCAAACCCTTCTTTTAATGAGTTTAAACTATTAACGAAATGTTTCGTTTGATTGATGAGTTAGGAAACTTTAAAATTAAGAATTTCGAATATGAGAGACACAGAAATATATTCGTTCTGTAGATAATGCTAGTTTATTGCTTCATGTTTAAGGTTATACTTAATTTACTCGAACCTAAGACCTATTTTTTTATGGTGACGCCAAGGCCCGTCAAACGCAGGTGCATTATTGAATTATAAAAGTTTATTCGGAACGAAATTTCGAATGGGAACGAATAATTTAATTAATTAATTTTGAGACTACACTTTAAAATCATTAATTGAAATGCTAAGTGCGAACAGTATATTTGTTGTGTTGTTTCGCACCCTTTGCACCAGTCAAATTATATTTTAGGTATTCTTTTATTTTGTAGGTTGTCTGGAAGAGTTTGCTTATTAGTGATAAGGCCGCCCGTTGCTCGTATATGTAATTAACATCTATTACTTCTATTGTTTAAGTGCAATAAAGTGTGAAGAATGAAAACATATGTGGAATGAACTAAAACAATCCGTTCACAATACGTGCATACAAAAATTATAGTTATAATTATAATTATAAGTATGTTAAATAAATGAAAATTAATTGCTATCAAGTCGATACGTGTTCATGTACTGTAATTGAAAAAAAAACGTTTCAAGATTTTATTTTGATAAGATTTTAATTTTGAACATTTTAAAAGCAAAAGAAACGTCCCGAGGCCAACGTCCAAAATAACTCAAACGCATTGAATAGCTGTTTGTTAGACATTTACTAAACAGTATCAATAAAAGGGTAAGAATGACAACACCCTTTTGGCCCAAGGCATCGATCTGGATCGTAATGACTTGTAATTCACTGTTTTCGCTATTAAAATCGCATTTCCTGTATATGACATTTAGCAAAGTCACCGGAGCACACACGAGTGCCTGCAGCCAACACAAAACATATCAAACAATACCTTCAAACTATTTAAAGTGAATCCTTTGACGACTCCTACGCACTGCGTGTGGTGCAATTTGAAGGTGCCAAATCGTAAATTAATTTGACTTGTGACATTTTTGAGTACATTTAAACTACAAGTGAACTATAAATTATGAGGCTGATTTAACAGCGTTATATTTGATTTTTTTGTTGATAGTAGTAAGAGATGTTAAACATATAAATAATTAATTCTTTTTACGGGTGAAGCACAGTAAAATTGTTTAAAAATATATTTAAAATAACAATCATTCAAAAGCTGCTTTTTACTCCTACTTCATTACAAATATTGTTTTAAGATCTAATTTGATGTTTGAAGATTTATACTTATCTTAATAAAATCAAAAGTAAATTACAATTTAACAATCAATAGACCTACACAACGTTATACCTACGTAAATATATTGATTATTTTCTCAAACACGTGTCGACCAGTAACATCAACCCGCACTCGCTTCTATTTTGTACCACGTCGGCGCAAACAGGAGTTTTACGATTGCCTTCAAGAACTAAAGTGACACACTCAACCGTAAATGTACCGGTAATCCTTTATCGAGGCAAGCCTTTCACGGGCGATAGTCTAGAAATATTTGTTAAATATTTTGGCGGATGACACATTGTCTCCATTGTGTGCGAACAGGAAGATGTAAAAAAAACTGTGTGAATGTAATAAAAAAGAAACTTGAAAACAATGATTGTATCATTTGCACGAATACATTTCTAACCTTAAAGCTCTGTTTCCGATTCAATTTAATAAAAAAATATCAGTAAAAGCAAATGCAAAGTATCATTCAAATTTGAATCGTATTTAAGTACTGTTCCGTATGTTGAATATAGAGCTTTTAAGCTTATTCGTATGTTACAGTAAACTAGTATATAATATATTAGCTAAGCTATATAAGGTAGTGAGTAATTTATATTAAGAGACATCAATCCATCTAAATTTATCTTGAGCACCAACGGAGCTACCAAATTGTACCTACGCTCAATTTCTCGTATTTCATATTTATGTGTATACGACAGTGGTCGTACATGAACACGATTCCTCACTGTTTATGAAAAGTGCTTGTTCTCACGTGACACAATTTTCCCTGATACGTTCGGAACTCTTGAATAAATTGGTGACCGAACACAAGCGTTCTGGTCACAATTGCCGATCATTAATACACGTCACGTAGACGACCAGAGACATTTGAACTAAGATCACATCATTAATATTGAGAAGTACTTGTTGGTGCAAAAGGAAACCCTTTTGTGAATTTGTTATTGTCATTTTCTGATGGCTTCTCTCGTCTTGCTTCGAAATGCAAACACGAATAATAGATTATATATAATCGATTTACTTACAAAATTTCACGCTTAATGCTGTAATGTAATTGGGTTATTGAAATATATTGCTACTGTCAGATATATTATTAATTGCTGACAATTATAACATTTCGATACAAATGAATTATCGCTTTAGTTGCTACCGCATAACGCATTTAGCTAATAATATATTTTTTGCAATGTCGTATGAAACGAGAATTAGATGTTAGACTATTAAAAGAAAAATTCATATCTGGCTGTGATAACATTAAAAGTAGGTAGGTAGTTGGTTTTTAGTAAAACATAATTGCATTAAGTTTTTCGTTGTACATTTAAATCCATGATTAATAATCTAAGACATTGGCTTATCTTAGCAAACAGTTCAGTGATCCATTTCGGTACTTAATGATTAAATGATTCGTATGAAAAACATGCAGATTTATCATTTGCGAGCGCAAAGTAAAGCGCCCAAAAATGGCTGTCACACCTCGTCATTATTTATTTGCTTTCCGATGCATTATCCTTTCACGTGTCCACATTTTTTCCCCTGGACAATGCAAGTAGCAGCCAACCCATTAGCACGGACGCGGCGGGAGCTCATGATCACTCGGCTCTTTAATTTATGTGTGCTTTGTCGCATTGTCCATTCAACAATGAACTTTTATAGTTAGCTGCCGGACACCCAGATTAATATCGACGTATGGCTTTCTCTCGTTTTGTGCAACAATACACCACCTGGTATTGGATTTGACATTAATATCTTCCCGAGACTATTGTGCAAAAGGGTTGATTTAACGACTGACCGTACGATCAAAGATCTAGAAAATTCTGACATACACGAAAACATCTACAGCTTAAAGAATATTCTTCTAAAATATACTGTTTCACATTAGGAATGTTAATTTTCTGATACAGAATTAAAATTGTTCTCAATTGGTAATGTAAACAATGAGGATTCAAAAGTGTATTTATAAAGATCCACTTGAATAAAGATATTTTGAGTTTGAATTAAATCACCACTTACAATTTTGATAACTATACCTCCTGGTTTGGTTGACGCCATATTTTAAAGAATGGAATTCCAAAAGTGGTCTGCCCAACAAAATTGTTTTGAATTTTATTAAGTATCTTTTATTGCCTGTAACTTAAAAAATACTATGCCTCTTTAATTGCACTTTGCTTACTATATTTTAATTGTCCGTACCACCTTGATGTCTGGCGTTCCACGACTGTGCGTTTTTTAAGGCAGTTTCTGCCGCGCACCACCTCTTTGTGGAACCAACTGCCAGCGCAGGTATTCCCGATCCGCTACGACTTGGGGACCTTCAAAAAAAGAGCGTTCCTCTTCCTTAAAGGCCGGCAACTCACTTGTAAGCCTCCTGGCGTTGCAGGTGTCCATGGGCGGCGGTTGTCACATCACTCGAAGTGACCCGCCTGCTCGTTTGCCTCCTCTCACATAAAAAAAAAAAAAAAAAATAATAGGCGTTATTTATATGAAAATTCAATATAACCAAATCAACGAACATTGATGGAATGTTGACTAAAAATACTTCTGTTCAGTAGTTTCAAAAATAATAAGCATTACTTATCAGAGAAAAAAATTCTCTGGAAACCGCAAACTTTTTGTAATATTTAAATAAAACAAGACGCACACACTCTCTAATAAATATATGAATTGAAATAAACTTTACAGATCTCGGTAATAAAAGAATATTGCGTGAAACGAATAAAACATTTCGTACTTAAGTAATATAAATTTGTTTAAATAGAACCAAAACTGACTTAAGCTACTCCAGTTCCACAAGATTATCACCATCATCTCTTCCATTCGGCGATCGTCTAACAAGTTCGCCATGAACACGCACCCGATACACACAGGTGTAAACTGTATGGCCCCAGTTAGAAAAGAACCTTATACGAACTAAATTATAACCTTTAGTGGACGGATGCCGAACTTCAAAATACTGTATAGGTTTTGCGTCTTTGTCATATTCAAAAGAGCCAAAGTCGTGTGGGTACGGATCGTTACGAAATTCCATTCCTTCCAATTGAAATAAGCGCGGCGCTGATGATATTTCCCTAGAAGAAACAAATATACGGTGAATCTATTACGTTAATATATTTGCAAGTATCAACACGTCACTTAAAACTGTAAACCCGGTATGAACAAGATAAGCATAAACTTACACATCAATATTATAACCGGAAATTTGAATGCCAAAAGCTACCCAGATTAGTAGAAACTTAAGACTGTAAAAGTACCTACTTGGTTGGTGAGATATGAGGAGGAATATGCTCCAAACTGACTCCAGTCACATAAATAGTGGTCAAGAGTCGTATAGTTGCCTCGCCCTTCGTCCCTTTAAATGCCCAACATTCACCAGGTAATGTACCTGGTCTTATGATGGCTGCCGCGCCTAAACACTCGCGACAGAAGGACGCAGCTAAAATATGCAAAGCCCAACTGACTGGCGACTCGTGTATCATGTATTCTATGGAATTTCCAGTGTCGACAACTTTCGCACCAGCAGTTTCTAATGCGTAGTCGGTTATCTAAAAATGGAGTAAATACGGAGTACGTCGTGGACGCTACAGTATATTTATGTATACAGGGTGGCGTAACGAATTGATAATATGGTATCTGCATAGTATGTTTCTAGTTTTCGAGATATTGGTATGTAAGAAACAATTCATAATATTAATTTATGTCGGTTATATGAAAGATACATTGGTTCATCAAAGCCAGGCAGGCTAACCGAGATAATGTAAACTTCGAGAGAGGTTTCGCCAGTTTGACGCGATTAATACAAAGCATTAGCAGAACCTTAATCGGTTCTTGTATTGTAAAATTTACTATCACTGATTGCGAGGCAAAGTTCAATTATATCGGAATTATCTGCAGCACGTTTGCAAATTATGCATGCGAGTAATGGTTTTATCTACCTGTCTGTCATAATCGTGGACATTTAGACTCTGTCTACTCATCCTTGAAGGTTCTAGCGCGTCCCTCGCTCGTCCTGCAGCCGCAGCAACAGCAGGCAACGCGTCTGATATATGCTCTATTTCGCTTTGTAATTTCTCATGTTTTCGATTTATCTATGAAATTTGTATGCTAATAATAACTTAGAGTTATGTGAATACAAAATCAGTAGTCAATCTATATACCTTACCTACCAGTTAGTTAAAAAATTGCCACCAAATGCTTTGCTTATGCAAAAATCTACAGTAAACTACATCGAAAATAGATACTTAGAAGAAGAAATATTAACTTCCGTAAGCCCATAGGACAATTGTGTTATTACATCCTTGATGTCCGTGAAATCCCTCTCGATGCCATCCGGTGGGATCCCGAAATGCGATTGCAAATGGAGGCCGAGTAACATAGAAAGAACAACACACACAAACGCACTGAACGCATAACGACGAACACAACTGGTTTGGTTGTAGGGTGCGTGATGCATATTGTTTAATGATTTTAATCAATTTTAATTAGATTTAATCAATTTGACAACCCACTATTTTAATTCCACAGATAATATTATGGTAAATGTTAAGAGCATAGAGTTTTTGTGCATGGTCAGAGTGGTAGAAGTGTAAATTTATGGAAAATAATGTTTATAGGTTCATACAATTGATTATATTACGGTTACTGCTGCTTGGTAATGTATTGTGAGATAATTGTTAAAATGTGGACCTTAAAGACAACCCCACTGAGACACCGTTAGGTATCTTCTCAGCTGCGTGACCCCATGGCAACTTCAAGTTCCCATTTAATTGTTTTGTGTATACCTATTTTTACTATCTCATAAGTTTATTGTTTTTTAAATATATTTAACACGTAAGATGTTTGGGGACAGATATAATAAAATAAAATGAGGTCGGTAACATTCCCAATTATAAGAAGTTTCTGGAGTGGGTATAGGTCAAAAATATCGATAAGATTCGTCGGTCAGTAGATGTTTATTAAGAGGGTGGAGCAACAACCCAGGCATGATATATAAATATATTAAAAAAAGTAATAAAATACACACTTATTAAACGTTTGAACCTACATGTTTGCCATGTATTTATTAAATCAATATAGCCTTACCACATAAAGTGGTTGTAATATAACTCTATAATGTTTATAGAGTAGCCCTGCAGATTCAACGCAAGGTAAATTATTAATCTCTCAAATGTATTACATATTTTATTGAAAAGGTTACCATACAAAGTTGTGACTAATTTCACGCGCGGATCTATTTTTTGACAATTTTGACAATTGACAAACAAACAATAGCAATTTTGTATCATACAGTTGTAAATATGTTTATTATTAACTAGAACGGATTCAAAATACGGATCTAAAAACACAAAAAATCTTTTATGAAAAACAAAAATTTGTATCAATTTAAAGCAATCAGGTTGAGATTGCGCACAGCGCCACCTAGTACCACTTGAATCCGTTCAGAGTATGAGTGTGTATGGAACTATGTGGGAGGTGTCTTCTGCTGCTGAGCCGCGTATTCCACCTGCGCAGTGGCGACGGTCTTCATGGACTCGTGCGCCTGGTGCACGTTGGCGCGCCACGCGTGCAGCACGTCGCGCAGCTGTTGCCACTGGGCTGGACCGAAGGTGCGGTGCATCGTGCTGGACACGCGCACCATACGCTGAGTTTGATTCACGCGTGCACGCACCAGCCGCGTTTTTAGTACTGTGAACGTATAATCATTTTTATAAAAAAAAGCTTTCAAAAGCTTAAACACAACCATGCATAAACTAGTTTTCAAATGACAATAAGGATTACATGAAACAAATAATGACCTTCAATAATAAAACTTTCCACATCTTTCTCCTCGATTTGCAATTCTGTTGTAATTTCATCGAATGATAACTCGGGGTTCAACTCTGCCATCTGCATGAATGATAATATTCTCATCTTTTTGATGTTCTGTTCGTGGTTTAAACCTGTAAATTATATTAATATTCTGTAAGTTTAATGTGCACACTATCAATCTTATTTTCAGTGTTTTATATATACGAAAGTCTGTTATGCCTTCACATTATAAGGGCATCAAATCTTAAATATAAACCCAGGGAAAGATTTGTACTTTTATTAAAAAATCAGCTTAAGGCTTAAAATAGGTGATGGTTTAGTTTTATTGAATGAGACTAAAACTGTCGGAGTGTTTTAGTAATAATATGTGAAATTCTTAATAAATAAGACACAGAAATTGTGTCCTATTGTATTGTATTAATTGTTTGTTAAAAATACCTTAAAACTAAAAGTAAAATTACCTTGGGAATGTACAAATTCCTTGTGATTTTCATAAAACTTTTGATAGCTTGACAGTTTTTCCGACACAAAGATAGTCAACAGATCGTGAATCACTTCTCCTTCCAGAAATCGTACTGGTTTGAGCTCTAGTAAGGGATCCAACAGGAAAGAGTTGGGGTCGGCCAAAGCCGTAACAATACATTCGATGGCATCTTCTCTCGCATAAGATGCATTCTCATCTGTGTAAGTACCTAACAGCTCGATCATAACCTTTGAAGCTAGTTCACTGAAAACATAGAAATTCATAAAAATTTGATATACTTTTAATAAAAAATAATTACTACAAATATGTATGTAATTATACCTGTTATTATCTTTCAACACTTGATGCAATAATCTATACAATTTTTGCATTTGCTCACTTGTCGGTGGGCAAGCGGCAAACTCTTTTTTCAGCTGTTCAACTCCTTTGAAGGCATCGCCAACTGCACCAACACGTGCAGCCAGTTCTATGACATGGTAGTACACATGGTACCGGAGGGGAGAGTTGGCCTCTAAGTTGTTGTATAAACGCCATAGACTGTAAGAAAGGACTTAATATTAACTGGAAGATGAAATGTGATCATCACTGCAGTGTTAACTCCATGTAACATCACTGGTTTGTAACAACAAACTTTCTAAAGCATCAAAATTGGCTTTTATGGGTTTAGGCCTATATTTCATGCAATGATTATTCTTCTCTCCATTTAACATCCACTCTCCATAACGCCACACATTGCAGTCCCTTTAGTGTTGTTACATAGAGTTTATGCTTTATTTAATTTCTTAAATTTTTATAGATGCCATAATTTACAATATTAAATAGGTTTAAAACATTTATTATTTCTGGATAAACACTAATCATAAATGGTGATAACATAAAACAGTAAAATTAATCATAAAATATGTTAAAACTTACGCTTGTAAGGATATCATGCCATGTTTAGGCTCTGGTGCTTTGCCTAACCTCTGACTAAATGCCACAATAAGATTTTCACCACGCTCCAAAGGTATCTGTAATAGATATACTAATTATATAGAAGACATTTATCAAAATGAAAAAATTGTGAAGATTAATTATTATGAGTTTTTTGCTGTTTAATTAGCTAGCTAATTAATTAACTAACATTATAGACACCCATGAATCCAAAAGAATTACACAATGTATTTACATTAGGATAAAAACTGTTTGTTTTACCAAATATTCTATCATATTAGATCATAGGTGCTGTTATTATTTAACCATGGCCCACATGAGACATTTAAGCAATAAGTCATAATTATTAAACACATGTATTAATACATACATAATGAAGTTAGAGCAACATGCTAACATATATTTCAATAATTACTTACAGACACCATTATTGACACAATACTGTTGAGAACCGCTTCAATATCTGCCTCATTGTTTTCTTTAAAACAAACATCACATACACCCGTGATTTTGTGTAGGTCATCCTCTATACCTTTAGGTGATTTCTCTTCGGATATTTCTGCACCAAGGCTCTTGAAGTACTTCCTTAACTCTTGAGCCTGGAAGTGTACAAAACACAAATTAGGCTAGAGTACTCTTTTTCAAAACAAAAATAAAACAACGTTATTATATTATTATAATTTAACATTACTTAGAAAATAAAAACCTAAATGCAGAACACAAACATTATTGCCGAAATAACATCGAGGTTATGTTGCAGTATGTTAACTTACTTGATCCTCTAGGGATATATCCATAAACACCGCTGGTCCTTGCATATTGGTACAATCCGTTTCAATTTCACTAAAATGCTTTATATTTATGTAATAACGATTTATTCACTTCAAAATACATGAAGACGTGGGATACGCGATCGTAAAAGCAAAAGCTAAAAGGGCTAAATTAGAGGTGTGACTAATATAATCGTAATAGGTACACGTAACATAATATACGTTATTTATATCATATTATGTTATTCGAAAATAAAGTAATAGGTTATCTCGGTATTAGTCAAATATTAGGTAATATCGAAATATTAGCTATTCTACGCGATACGTGTATGCTTCGTTCCGACAGCGCCACAGATCATGCTACTAAGCGAATATAAATATAATAGGTTTCATATCGCGAGAGCGAGTGAACGAGATGACTAGATCATTTGAAAAGAGATGGCTGGAGTCGTGACTTCGTAAGCACACCACAAAAATTGTTTGACATACAAGTCAGGTTTCCTATAAAGGCTACTTAGTTCGCTTGAAAGTAAGCAAGCAGTGAAAACATATTTACTGCGACTTTTTCGTTATTACTCCGATAAAAACAAATGGAACTTAAGGATATTTTGTTTGATGTACACGTCGCGTTTAATAGGAACGTCGCGGACTTTGCGGTGTTGTTTTGGAGGTAAGCAAGCAGTGAAAACCTTTTCAACCTTTTTCGGGGATTTCTTGAAAAATCAAATTTGGTTGCATTAGTTAAGTGGATATTTGTTTGTATGCAGTTTATTAGTGATTAGTCTTTCACAATAACGCAAAGAGATACAAAGCACAGGTATCAGACTGATTGATTTGATTTACGAATTTAAAAATGAAACGAACAAGTGAAGTTTGGACACATTTTACAGTGGATTCAGAAGTTCACAAAACTGCTATTTGCAATATATGGAAACAAAAGTGCTCATTTAAAACTACAGTGACAAATCTAAAAAAACCTATTTCAAACAAGCATATTGGGGTAGTCCCTTCAACTTCAAAGTTGAGGCAAATGCCAGAAAATGTCACAGGCACCACCAACCAATCCATCGACACACAAACAAGTTCAGGAATTAATGTACAAGCTGTTGCTGATTTTCCGGTTGTCAGTGAATATAATACTGGTGAGTTGTCCATAATAAGCTCTTCAGGACAAATGTTTCAAACTAATACTGGTGAGATACCTACATCGGGCTCTTCAAGAACACTGGTTCAAACCAGTATAAATTTACCGGTGAAGAAGATGACTGTATCTCAACGGGGAATCATTGACCAAAAACTATCACTGTTTTTTATAAAGGACTTTCAGCCCTTTTCTGTAGTCACGGACTGAGATTTCACTGCGTGGATGAGAACTGTTGCGCTAATTTTCATAAATAAATTGTTATAAAAGATTATTATTTAAGTTGTTTAACTTTAATTAAAGACCTAACTGTGCAAGTATTTGCAATTTAAGACATGTAAAATTGATGATTTGATACTGCTCGTTCCTGCAGTTTTTTGCCGACAAAATATGTGTTTTTAAAGATCTGTAAATAAATTATTTTGTATGAACTGATGGTTGGTTTTATCTATATACTTTAACAATGTATTTCAAAATAAAAAACCTTATGTCATTCATCAATCATCAACCCGCTTAACTTTTTAAAATGCGATCGTGAAAACATAAGTAGTGCTCAAAAACGCACTACCTCTGTGTTTAGCGTATCGTAACTCGATATTGTTGTTGAAAACTAACAAAAAAACTCACGTTTATACCAGTTCTCATAATCATAAAAAACATAACACTTGATAGCTGTTAACAAATTATTTTATGTTTATGTGAATTGTGAATCCGATCCGTTGGCGGCGTGCGGTCGTATCAACTAAAAATCCGTGCTATATAGTCGGATATATATATATATATATATATATATATATATATATATATATATATAGTCAATATATTCCAAATTCCGCATGTGTGAAAATGTGCGAACAAGCGGATATTACGATATTCTATGCAAATTATTTAAAATTTATTATATACTTTAAGTTACGTAAACTAAGTTAAGTACCAAAAAAAACAATAAAAAAACGCAGCACTGCTTTATATTTTGATAACTCAAGCTAGCAGTTTTCTACTGCAGTCTTTTACAGCTTGATAGTTATTTTTTAAATCAAAATAATGGTTCTATTAGTTATTTGACAAAATAATGGTTAAATCTTGCCATCGTCTACATAATTATTATGACAAATTCAAATTTAACAGGTAATTTCAAAAAGAAACTCAAGATTACATAAAGTAATCTAAAGTACCTATTATAATATATTAGGTATAAATATGATAAACGAATAATAATATTCAATCGGTTCACACTTCACTATTATTTGACTAATACCAAATAGTAGGTATGATACCCTATTATCTGTAAGCTAATATATCAAATAATAGGATTACAGAAAAGTTAACCTAATATAACACCTCCAGGGCTAATCGTAAATGTAAATTGTCAAGTCACTCAGTTGCTTTTCATTGCTGAGACTGTAACGTCAAATCGATTGCTGTCAGGTGCCACACTGAATTCTGTTACGTCAGTTTTTGTCAATTGTCGTTTGTAAAATAATAAATAACAGATAGAGCATTGTGATTTGTTTTGTGCATGTTTTAAAAATGACTGGTTTCCACAAAATAACAGAATCATGCTTAAGTGTTACAGGAACTAAAATGAAGAACAATTTAATGGTTATTTCGTCTGGCATTCCATCTCTAGATTATGTTATTGGTATGCCAGCGCGACATTATGATACCTATTTGGTAACCTTAAAAATATTTTTCATTAATATTTTCTTCCTTTATTTTAGGTGGTGGATTACCTGCTGGAGGAATATTCGCCGTAGGTACGTTTATTCTCATCGTACCCGTACCCTTGAAAAATTAAAACGTACAGTGTTAGTGTTTAAAAATAAAAGTGGTAATAGTCAATTCACTTGTAACTTGCTGAAAATCAAAGCTATTCATATTTTTACTACATATTAAGTCTAATAATATTATTTAATCTTTTTCCCATATTAATAAAAATATTTGTAACTTCATTTACAGAATCAGATGCATTGGGCAGTTACAGTCGAGTGCTTACCAAATATTTTATAGCCGAAGGTGTTGTGTGTAAACATGATCTATTGCTCTTTTCGGCGGATGAGAACCCAGAAGAGATTGTAAGTTTTTAATCGTTTTATAACTCTTATAGGAAACTATATTGGAATCAATTCCTATTAAAATTTTCATTCATTTGAAACTTATTAGATTAGTAAGATTCTTATACAAATTTCATTTTATAAAACTAACTTTTACAGGATTGTATCTGAAATGCATCCTATAAGACTCAAAACAACTATATTAAATTTCTAATTGGCTTATAACTTTTGTAATATTTTAACTTAAATTGAGGCTTATAATTCTGCGTAAGATTAAAACATAACTCTCGTCAGTCAATGATTGCTTAAAACAATAAATACTTAAAACGGCTTCTCCAAATGGAGTGAAGTAGTTTGTTAATAATTATTATTTATTTGAAGTTGTAGTATACATTAACATGATTTTTTAATTATTTTGCATCTGTTTTTCTGAAAGTGCCATGTTTGTTAAAACAGGTGTGTCTTTTAAAATGTAAATAACTTTGATACAGGTCAAAGAGTTACCTCAGCCTTGTGTTGTCCAAAAAGATGATAAAATAAACAAAGCGCCCCAAGACGAAATGAAAATAGCATGGCGATACGAAGGACTAGCGAAGGTTGAATCCTCATTTGACAATGAGATCAATTTTGGTCACCATTATGATTTAAGCAGATATATTGATTCAGATACCATAAAGAAAAGTAATATTACATATTGTTATTTAAATCCAGTTGACAAATGTAAAAATGACGGTAAGTGAAGTGTCTATACTAAAGATGATGAAATCATTCAGAGTTGAAGACAAATATGTTGTGTAATAACTACACTTTCACATAATAATGTGAAATTGGTTAGACGGGAGATTTTCCAAGTGAAATAATTATTATGCTCTTAATGGGCTTGGAATCCAATTATATGTTGAGTAAAGCTTGTCAACTGTGTTGTTATTATGTAGGCATGAGTTACTTCCATGTTATGCTTTATTATCAAATCAAATCGGTGGGCATAGCGAAATAGGGGCACAAATTTCCAGTTTATAATGTTGTTTTATTATTAGATAGAATTAAATTAAGATACATTCATTTGACAAAATTATGTGTTAAAGTTTTGTGTCAACGGTTTCAGCTTTCAAGAATGACCTATATAGACAAACACTAAGCAAAATCAAGGATGTTCTTGAAAATGACTTATACAGAAGAAGTAGTAATTTGAAAAATATATTAAGGATCAGTATACAGTTGCTTGGATCACCGATCTGGATGGCGATGGATTGTAACGAGGAGCCATCAGACAATAAATATGGACAGGATTTAATTAAGTTCATATATTGTTTGAGAATTTTACTCAGGGATAAGAATGCTGTTGCTTTTATTACTATACCATCACATTTATTTGATGTAAGTAGTATTTTTAGGCTTAGTCCAAATTGAAACTGAGAATTATATATAAAACTGGCTGATCTCGACAAACGTTGTTTTGCCAAAATAAAATGTGTCTTAAAATAGATGTTGGCGATTGTCAGACCTATTCAATATGCTCATAAAATTACATGAGAATCGGTCAAGCCATTTGGGAGGAGTAAGGGAACAAACATTGTGACACAAGCATTAGTCCTTATACTTAACAAAATACATTTCTGATGATTTTTACTCTTTCAGGATGACCATATAATGAACCGGTTGCTCTACTCCATAGACAACGCGGTGAGAATTGAATCATTCGCCGGATCAGATAAGGAAACGAATCCAGTGTTCAATGAATATCACGGGCTCTTTCATTTGACGAAACTGTCCGCTTTGTATTCCCTCATGCCGTTCGTGCCTTCCAGTCAGGATTTGGCTTTTAAACTCAAAAGGAAGAAGTTTGTCATTGAGAAATTGCATTTGCCACCGGGTAAGTGTTTTGTTTATGTGTGTTCACGGAGTTCATTTGATGAATAGATTTTTTTATTATATATACATATTTGATCACAAGAATCGTATCAGCGATCCTGTACGTAAATAATCTGCTTAGATAGATTCAACTCAAAATATATTTATTCAACAAGTAGGTATTGATAAGGACACTTTTGAATCGTCAATTTTGACACTACCACCGGTTCGGTAGTCAGTCGTCTACCGAGAAGAACCGGCAGGAAACTCGATAGCTGCTCTTTTAAAATAAACAATTAATACAAAATTGTGCTACTGACAATTAAAATAACAAAGCATTGTAAGGCTACTCAAGAATTGAACTGTCCCGATGCTGAGCCAATTGCCGACACATTAAAGGGATCTTCGTCCTCTAAATATTCGTTTAAGGTATAGTTTTCAACCAAAATACCCTTTACGCGCGTTTTAAATTTGTCGGAAGTCAATTTGGTTATAAGTGCTGGGACTTTGTTATAAAAACGTATGCTCATACCTACAAACGATTTATGAACTTTACTAAGGCGAGAATCAGGCACATTAATTGTTTCTCTACTTCTTGTGTTGTGGTCGTGTTTATCTCCACTAAGTGATAAAAAATGTTTATTTTTTATGTACGAACAAAATATTGCATAAGATATAACGAAGTGAGTACCTCTATAGGGCTACCGCCGACCCCATTACTCTGTAGGGTTATTCTTGAAAGGCGTAGCATCAACATTGCCAACATCACGATTGAGTCGGTCATAATAACCACTTATTTAAAGAAACACTTCACTGATATTTTTCAAGATTTATATTTCACTATTTGAAGAGAGGTCCGTTCCGTACAACGGCCTGAGCGCGACCCCATTTATAGTGCTCAAGCACTTGTTTTCAAAGACGTCGTATTGAAATAAGAAAGATGACATTTCACAGAGTAACAAACTGAGAATATTAAACTTATGTTTTTAAACTTATTTTAGGACAATGAAATGATGTTTCAATTTAATTATTCTAGTTAATTTAAGACTAATTGTTGTGGTTGCGCCGATAGATATCTTGTGAAGCTACTTTTAGAATATCGCTTGTTTTAAAATAACAGCTTCAAGATTCCCTGGCTCCTGAACCAAATAAACAACACTGCGAGGGTTCCAATATAAACCGGTCTGAGAGCATAAAACCTCAGTTGGTTATTTAATCTGATTACTGTTTTAAAAGTGTCCTTATCTCAGCATTTGGGGCGGCTCAGTCCCAAGCTTTTATATTTTCCATAGTCATTTGAACTATAATGGGACTTGACAATATTTGCTTGATAAAGTGTTTTTTAATTGTTTGGAACATTTTATAAAAATGCATTACTAAATTGAATTCATTACCAGTTTTGTTGTATTAAATATGCAACAAAACATTCGTAAATACAGTGTTAACTCTATATAAAGACACTGAAGGGACTGTGTATTGTATGGCGTTAAATGGAGTGATAAAAAATCATTGTATCTAATACAAGCTAAACCAACTACAGACAACTAGAGAGTTTTAGACAGATGTAGTAGACCGAACGATGAATATTTTTCTTTTCTTTACAGAACTCCAAGAGTCTAGCGAAAGAGAGCAAGACGACATCACGGCAGTGCCTCGGGGCTGCGGAGGTTTCAGGAAGAAAGATATAGAGTTTTAAGTTTAACGGCCAATAAATTAACATAAAAAGTAACTCGTGCATTCATTTCACATAAATTCCTTAATTATTAGTCACCCCAGCTGATCAGCAGAGCGTGTCTCCTCATAACCGGCACTATTCTACATACGGTCACCAGCCGTGGCTCTGTGTGGTATCAAAATTTGATTGAAATATATTCTCGATAATGCAATTGAGAAGAATTGCAAGTGCCAATGTGCTGTTTGGTTGTTTTAATAGTTTGTTCTTTGTGAGTATATCGTTCTTAACTTGTAATTGGGATAATAAAATGGGATATGGGTCCGTTACAATTAGACAATACCACTTCGAATACATTTCCTTATTTCTAAGCAAATGCAATGTTTATGCAAATTCTGAAATGAACTTCCGTAAATTGGGAATAAAATGCTCTAAAATTCAATTAAATTGACCCAGATGATTAATTTTAATGTGATAATTAGCACATTAAATCTTTATAGGTGTGTGGTTTCGTACAAGTGGTGTGTGGCTTCTTTCTACTATGCGATACGAGAAGAATTCTCCTTTCCCGCTTGTTAGCAACTCCTGAAGATGGCCTGGACGAACCACCGTTTTATTACGTCGCTCTGGCTTTTCTTGCGTCTGGTCTTACAATATGCACACTAGCATCCTTAGGGGTCTGGGCTACTTGTATGCCGGGATATATTGTGTTAACATTGGTAAGTCTTTTATAATGCTTTTGACAGATAATGCGGCGGTTAACAGTTTACCACAAGTGTATCGCTTGCTCGTTTGCCTCAGAATTATAAAAAAACGTATAGGAGTTTTGAGGTTATAAAGTTTTTCTAGGTTATTTGATTTCTGTTACGATTATTTCAGTAGTTAATCAGGTTAAATACCACCTAAAAGATACAAATAATGTCTTGTATTTCTCTCTACACCGCAAATTATCTATTTCACAATAAAACGATACTTTCAAAATAACTTTATAACGGTAAGAACAATTTAATGAAGCTTAAATTTAATACAGTTTAGGCCTATCTTATTTTATGAACATTTTATGTTTTTTGGACAAAAAAACAGTACTTGTTATACTACATAAATTATTAGTAAAAGAATCCTAACATATGATTTTCTTTCAGTATTTCCTTGTTGTATTATCCTTGCTACTGTGTGATTGTGCGGCTGGGGTAATTTCTGCGATTTGGCCCAGATGTTTTGGTATTCAGAATACACGAGGTGGCTCTGTTGGAGCTCTGCAGGCTTATTATGGAGTACCCGACTACGAAGATTTCACAACGGCTGTGGATCTTGCACAGACCGAGGTATGTGAAACCGCTCATACGACTACAAAACCGATAAGGTTCTCAATTTAATGACTTCATTGTGCGAAACATGATTCACAGCATAATAAAAAAAATACGCCTGATAGAAAAATGCGAGCAATAACCTTTGATAGTGGTTATTGCTCGGTCACTCTCCGGTCCCATGAGTTTATTATTTAATACTACTGTGTTTTATAAGAATTCCCTGTTAAAATTTCAGTTAAAATGTTGCGGTATGACGAGTGCCCGTAACTACGACATGTCGCTGTGGCAGCTACGACGATTGGGTCCACGCGGCATGTCTGCTCCGTCGAGCTGCTGCGTCCAAGGCGAAGACGCGTCCTACCTCAATCCGGCGCCTGTCAACCAGTCCAGGTGTCAAGAAGTTACGCCCAACGCCCAGTTTAGATATGTACCGGTAATTATATTCCACAGACTATATATACCATAGTTAGGATTATCTGTTTTAGATCTATAGTATTGAACCACTGTTTAGTAATATAGTCTGTGCTGTAGTTAAATAAAGTAATGTTGATGCTTTCTGAGAGCTTTGCCATTTCCCTCTCAAATCCCACCTGTCAATTAGGTTAATTGTCACTAAGCTTAATAATACCGAAACTTAATGACTTAACAGTCCTAAAGAAATGTAACTGTCTGACAAAAAATCTTTTTTTTATTTGCTTCTCAACCTAAACTGAAGTTTATGAGACTTTTTCAGGGATGCGTAATGAAGCTAGAAGACTGGTATCAAGAACAATATTTCACATTAATGCTTGCACTCTTTATCGGCGCCATCTTTAAATTGGGTATACTACTAGCCACCGTGTTCTCTTGCATACAACTGCGTAAACACCGCCGAGACAAAATGTTCATAAACGATAAGAAAGAAAACATCTACCAACGTACAGACGAGCCGATAACTACTAAATACATACAACCGAATAACTTTTACAGTCCCCGTGTGAGGAACCCGAGAATCTTTCACACAAAACCCAACGATATGGTCTGAGAATTAGCCATGGAGATGAATACTTTGGAGAAACAGCTGGATAAATATTCCGATTTCCTGTACAAACACGAGGCAGACTCCATCATGTGGTAGAATCGTCATCAAAAGGCTGAATCAATCGACTGACATATTGTGCCATAATCAACTCTGAAAGTATTCACCTCCATGTGATTTTTGTAAATAAAACAAATTTCAATATGTAATATTATTTTTCAAAGAACATTCAAAAATTGGTCCTAAAGTTAGAAAAAAAAAAACACTGTTAACAATTTGCTCTGGAATGTCAACGTCTGTTGAAAAGAGAGTGAGAGAGAGCTTTATAAATAATAAGGCAAATTCAAATATGAAAATGTCAAAAATATCAGATTTCCAAAAAAAAAAAAAAAAACCACCTCACCCTTTAACGAGATCTTAACAATAATTTGAATTGCCGATTGACCATCGATACCATCACAGTACAACTATATACATCTTAGGCATACGAATGATACACTAAGGCCCAAAACGCAAAACCCACTCGAATCGTTAACATATATTTCGATTAATTAAAATACAATTAATTTTTTTTTCATGAAAATGTAATATTTTTTGCGGTTTTAAGCAGGTCAGGCCGGGCCACTTGAGGGCCTAAACACCCAAACTGTCATAAATAAATGTATATCAATGTAAATAAAATTTTATTGAACGTCTTTTGTGCTATCTTACCCCTATATTAACAATAAATAGTATACAGTTAAAAAAATCTACCGTAATAAATGGAAAACCGAACGATGGCAACACTTGGGCCGGATGACACCGCGAGTGAAACCCACCAAACCCTATACAATCTCTATACAGGTGCGTCGCGCAAATACTAATCACAATAAATAGTCTAACATTAAGATTTAGGAAGAACGCTACAGGATTACGAAAACTTGGTGATAAATTCAATTTAATAACTTTGGTCAACAATTGGTCACGATCCGCCCAAAGGCGCTCGGCTCGCATCGGCTCTCGGCTGAAAAGGGACCACTCGATGGCTCACACCGATCACGCCTCGTGGGGGCGACGCTTTCAACGCGAACGTTGACGTTAACGTCGAGCCGTGAAACCCGTGCTTGGCCACCGAGGCCGAACGCGAGCTCTCAAAAATTTCTATCTACATTTGAACTATCCGAAGCCAAGTTATAGTATGTCATTCAGGAATGAATTATCTAAAGAGTTGAGCAGCTCCTGCGCGGTGAGGCTGCTCGCGTCCGATGAGGGCATGTTGTCCAGGAAGTCCAGGTTGAAGTCCGCCGGCTGGCCGGAGAACGTCGAGTGGAGGGAGGGGAAGCTGTTCTGGCTCATGCCGTTCTGGGGTACCATGGTGTTCATGTTCTGCGAATGCATTTGCATGCCGTTCTGCACGTTCTGGTGGGGGCTGCTCATCATGCCACCCTGCATGGACATGCTTTGTGACTGATTCATGTGGATGTTCGGCATCTGAAAGAGACATGGAATCAGCGTGTTGTCTTCTCGGACCGGTCTACTGGTGAACCCTCGTAGACATAAGAATAACGGGAAATTCTCCCACATATCCTGAAGTAGAGGAGACAACTCACCTGCCCCTGAACACTCATCATTTGATTCTGCTGCATGATCAGATGCGTCATCGGTGCTTGTTGGTTGGAAGACCTGGAAACGACAATTCACACCTCATTCTCAAGAAATTTACACCTTGTTTTCATTGAATTCATGTTTTTGGGGGCGTTGCGGTTGCCGGCCTTTACAAATTTCAGCTTTTAATATTAATTACACACACACTTAAATGCTCGTTCCTAACTTGATATAATCCACTTGTTCATATGTATATATATTTTTTAATATTGTTGTTTTTGATCTTAGGTTTAATTTCTTGTTCTATGTTTTAACATAACCTTATTTTGGCTTTATTTTTTTATCTATTCTTTATTGGGTAATTTTTGTTAATATGCTGTATGGGTTTGAAAAATAAAATAAAAATAAAATAATAAAATTCTAGTTTTTTTAATTTCAATTTTTTCGTTGAATCAATCGTTTAAATGGGGAAACACATAAATTTGTTTGTTCATTAATCACTCTTTTAAAGTCGGCCAAAAAGCACTTAATATTTATGCCAAGACTTTTTTTTTATAAAAGAGGGGGCAACGGAGCAGGAGGCCCACCATAAAAGAGAAGCCGCCGCCTATACACACCCACGTGGCCGGGAGCTCGTGAGTGCGTTGCCGGCCTTTTAGGGACTGGTTATGTTATTATATCTTTTGGCTCAAAACAAAAAATAAATAAAATCCCCTTAACGAAAAGATAACGTTATTAATATAAAAAAGGTTTTATCACGCAAACAGGAAAACGAACCCGATAACTCACTCATTAAATAACTCTCGGTTCGTACGTAACAACATTTCAATAATGATTTGTCATTAAAACATCGTTTTACCTCTGCTGCTGATGCTGCATCAGTTGCTGTTGCTGCAATCGCGCTTGCTGTATCTGCAGTTGCTGTTGCTGCGACATGCTGCTCACGCCGCTCACGTTGCCCATGCCACCCATGTTGCCCATATTAAAACCAGCTGAAAATCATTATAAAAAAAATCCATTTATTCCAGAGACTCATAATATTTTAACTATTTATTTGAAATTTTATTATTATTTTTTTTTTTTTATATTATTTAATTTATTATTAATTGGTGTGCATTAAGCATACAATGTGTACAAAGTAAAAAAAAAATTAAACACCGTGTAAACTCTATATCACAACGCACTGTGTATGTGTGACGTTATATAGAGTGTGGTTGCTAGGGTAGCGAAAAATCATTGTATCTAATACAAGCTAAACTAACCAAAGCCAATGGACTTCGACGCTTTAGAGATTGTGTCGTTAAACCGATTGACGTTACAAGGAGTTTACACAGAAGAAATCTCTTACGTTGGTGATGATGCGGGAACTGCTGCCTCGCGGACTGCTGCTGTATGAGCACGTGCCTCCAATCGGGCGAGTAGTGCCTCGCGTGGGGCGGGAAGGCTCGGGGCGGCGCCGCCCGCCTCACGCCCGACGTCACGAAGCGGGCCTTGTACTCGGGCGGGGGCGGACGCATCTGCTGCTGCTGCGCGCGCAACATTTGCTGCTGCTGCTGCTGCAGCATCTTGGCTTGCTGCTCGCGCGATATGCCGGCAGCCGCTATGCCTATAAGATAATTATGTAAAATGTCAGTACATATGAGAGGCAACGGGCCTATCGCTTATAAGCGATCTATACCAGGCAACCCACGATACGAAAGAAAATCGTTGTAATACATTTGGACACAGGTGCGAATAATAGAAAAAGAGGCTAAAAAAACATACATTAAAATAAGAAAACAGGATAAAAATGTTTCCATACAGATGTTCAAGAATTTCGCTAGAATTTAGTTACGATTTGGGTCCTTCTAAAGTCACTTCTGAATCGTAATTAACATTCCCACTTATAAACTTCAGTATTTCTCATCTAGCATCGCATCATAATGTATTATTTACGTGTCGTAACTAATATAATAAATTATTCATCATACATATATATATCTATCCCTCTCATCCTTACATGTAAAATGTTCACATCTCGCTCTGGTAATTGAATTTCGCCTCATATAGGTGACCTCAATACTTAATACAATATCAATGTACCCATAGTTCTACGAAACATAAGTGTAACGAGTTCAAAGGTCACACGCGCCTACACAACTATTAAATCTTGTTCAGTATTTTAAAAAAAAAATCCAAATAATTTCTAGATAATATAAAAATTCATTTCTTATTAAAAGTTTCAACTGACCTATTTCGTAACGTGCATATCAAATCAAAAATATGTTTATTCACATAGGTAACTATCTTCAATAAAAACTTAAAGTTATAAAAAGATCGACTCTACTCAATCGATCCAGATGATCCGTCAGTGATATATATATATATATATATATATATATATATATATATATTTAAAATTCTCGTGTCACAGTTTTTAAGTTACCTCGTGTAACGGGTTGACCGATTCTCCTGAAATTTTTCTGAGCACATTGGGTAAACTCAAACTCAAAATATCTTTATTCAAGTAGGTCTTTATAAAGACACTTTTGAATCGTCAATTTTTACACTACCACCTGTTCGGAAGGCAGTCATCTACCGAGAAGAACCGGCAAGAAGGTCTGAGAATCGGCCAACATCTATTATTAGAGACATTTAAAAAAATTTTTTTTGGCAAAACGACGTTTTTCGGGATCAGCTAGTATATATATATATATATATATATGTATGTGTGTGTGTCTGCGATTACATTTTTACAACACCGCTTGCGATAAGTAATTTGAATATATTGAAACGTAATAAAAGTAACACGCGATAAGAATACATTTTACGAAATACATCGAATGTAATGCCACAAAAATACTATTTTTATATATTATATATAAAAATTCTCGTGTCACAATGTTCGTTCCCGTACTCCTCCGAAACGGGTTGACCGATTCTTATGAAATTTTGTGAGCATATTGAGTAGGTATTGTCACACGAGAATTTTATATATAATATGTATTTCACATTTGTACTGAAGCTTTAGGACTTACAAGTCCAAGTCCCTGTCGATCTCATAGCGATCTCTTCCAGGTGCAAACCTTCAAATATCCATGTCTTATCACAGCGTAAACTCAATTTGGCAGAGAATACTAGACTAGAAGTATTTTAGATACAACAGTCGGACTAATGTTTAAATCTTACTTTACCTCTTTAGATAACCAAGATTAAACCCTAATGCTTTTTCATTAACAATAAAATTCAAAAAGGCTATTCTCAAACATGCTAAGCGATTTATAGATTCTAGATTTAAGGGTCGTATTCGAGACCCTTGGTTCGGCATGTCCGCAAACACTGGACAATATATGACTGATTGAAACTAACATAAATCCACTAGAGTCCTTACCAAGCGGCGTCTGAGGTCCGGGGGCGGTCTGCGCAGGCGCAGCGGGACGAGCTCGCATGCCTTGCGAAAAGTTCATACTCTGCGACTGTGACACGTTGTACGTGTCACAATTACTACCTGGAAATAAACAATTTCATATAAACACCTTTGCAAATGTACTATAATGTTGAGATTTTTCAATTTTCCAATCATCCTAAAACGTGATAGTGCACGAACATACGCAGACGCGTAGTCATTTTGAATTAAAGACGATAGAAATCCCTGTTATGTACGACTCAATAATTCCTGAGATGACCACGTCCAAACAAACACTTCTACGCTTTATAATATAAGAATAGATAGTCGGTCACTTATAACGTAATAAATACTTATAAATAATATATACATGTAACGTTAAACGAAATTACTTGTTAATTTGAAAAATATGCCTATCTATTTTAAATTCAGATAATCATGGTATTTCAAGGTTAAATAAAATAAAATAAATATCAACCAATTCGCTAAAACTAATTTATACACATCGCGAACACCAAAAGATGAAAAAAATTTATGATATAATTAAGAATTTATGATAATCTAATGTACCCATATATATGTATCCTTAAACATTGAAAATCATTTATACTCAAACTCTTGTTATAACATAGCACGCAAGGAACCAGTATTTATTTAAAATTAAATAACTTTGAATAAATGTGTGGCCTTTACATACTTTAATTATAAATACAGCGTTACATATTCTCTTCGCCGGCAGTCCACCATCAATCTGGGAAGTGGAAGTCGACAAAGGGAACGGTCAATGAAAGAATGGGCAGCAACGATTTTTTGCCCATCTTTTTGGCAACATTAACACCAGAACCCAAAGCTATAGCATAGCCAGGGAAAACGCGAGGCGGGTGTTATCGGTTGAAAAAATTAAAGAGCGTGCCTAGCAGTTCGCACCTATACTGAAATCTAGTAAATGAATTAACCTATGACAAAATTATTTTTGTGATAAAATAATTATCAATAAATAAAACACGCGAATACATAAATTTGAAAGCAAAAATATTGAAATTTTTATTGAATCACAACGATCTTAATGTGTTTACGACAGTTTTATCTTTGATCTATACAAGGTCTACTGGTAGGCATTGTTCTTACGCGATTAAATCGTCATTATAAAATTATATCAATGGAGAGCAGTTTGCGGTCTGTCAGCCTTTAAATCAAAATAATAAATCGTTCATTGTAAGGTGTTTTTTTAAATTAATATACAAAACCAAAAAAAATGTTTTACTAGTCCTTGTCTAGCCTGAGCATTGGCTCTAATTAATAACAGATATTTATTATCAATACATGACTTCCTAACATATGTTCCGTGTTCCGACAACACAACATATAAGTAACATTTCCTTCGTGCATTAATTTATTGTATGTTTACAACTCATGTAAACATTTCGTTCGTTAGCTGATAAGGAATCGGGGTAAAAGTCAGAAATAAGATGAGGATCCAACCTGGGTAACATGAAACGACAGACGAAGACGATCGTTTCGTATTAGAATGCAGATCACAGATAACGTGAGACGTTTTTGAAACGAGATATCTTTCGCAATCGTTTGGCTTACGAGCGGTTAGGTTAGACGATTTCGTCTGTCATTTCATTCTAAATCTCGTGCGTAACGATCGTGTTCGACACACGTGTGTAATTAATAGATTGTTAATATTAAATATAAATTTAACATATCTGATCATGTTGTTCGCGTGATTTTCAGCATGTTCTGTCACGGGTGACCGACTAATATCTCGAAAGTGTTTTGTCACGCTTTTACGAATTTCATAATTTTCTATAAACACATCGTCGTATACATTAAAATCCGCTTAACGTCATGTAACACACAATTTCCATTACTTCAAAATGAGTTTTAAGAGATACATGTCACCTGACAGGCCATCTTGAATATATTTTTATATGGATACAACTTTTATACCTGTAGCGTTAACCACGACTCAATATCAGATATCCTATCAAATAACTGTACTAATAAGCTGTCCCTAAAACTGCAGTAGATAAACGCTCCTGGAATATCCATGCTCAGCCGCTTGGTATTTTCCGAGTCTTTTCGATTGTTGAGTCGTTAATACATGTGTCTGTTGTATTACAGTTTAATAACTATGTCTTTTAATATCGTATATCGTACAGCTAAAGAATTCAAAACATTTGCAATGACGTAATAGTGTTGCTGCATACTTGTCAGAGAATATGTGTTTGTTATAGAATGAGTATCAGACAGACCCTCTCGTCTCGTTTCCAAATGATATCGCCTCAATCAGTTAAAACGTTATTAGGTGTTTGAAAAATGTGTCAATAAATGATATCGTCTGTATTTTTGTATCGTCTACAACGGAACAGAAGGCAAACGAACAGGTGGGATCCCCAATTTGAGCACTGCCTATGTCCAAATTAGATGAAATCTTTTAACATCATACTACAGTACAATCTTAGATGTTATAGTGACGGGTTTGACAAGTGTTAGTTACAAATAATAAAAAAAACGTATCATTACAACGGATGCAATAAGAAACCAAAACCTCTGGGATATCGGCACTGAATTATAATTTATAAAGGTACACCTAATTACATCCATTTGCCCACTTGTACCAGATCACTGAACCCTGTTCATCTACTGTGGTTATGCATCTATGTACGCTCAACATATAATCATATATAACATCCCCGAAGTGTTAACCGTGGCGCATTCCGCAGATCGTCAACCTCAGATGTCCCCCCTCGCATCGATTAATCGATGCCAACCTAACCCTTAATCCAATGGCATTAAGGTCGACATCCCCTCATATTTTAACCTTGCATTGTACTGTGTTATGAAAAATAAACTACAAAAACGCCTTACAATGCTTTAACACACATGAGTTTGTGATTGTCGTGGTTTATTGAAAACCTTCGAGATGTTAACGTTCCCGGATATTTCGTTAAGTTAATGATTCCAATTATCGGCAAGTGTTGCCACCTTTCAATTATTTTGACAATTTACAAACAAAAAGGGTTGATTAAAGTAATATATATATATAAGAGAATGTCGTGTTAGTAAGGTACATCACATATAATTCGAAAACGTCTGGACCAAACTTTTAGATTTAGTCCAATTCTGAGAATGTTTTTGCATTAGTCTTCGTCGGGAAGAGGATAATAAGTATTAAAATATGATATTCATCAATAAGAAATAAAAGACTAATGATACACACATGATAATACAACTGACAGTTGACAGCTCTCTTTTATCCCGACAGCCCACGTTAATAACAAAACGAAAATGTCGTATATCAGTGGAGAGCAACACTATTAAGCGGCCGAATGAAGTTAGGCGTGTCAGTTAAAATAGTTTATAAAAATTAGTAGTATTTCGCATTGAATAAACAAAATAATATCAAATTTATTATTCCTTTTGTAGAATATCAAGTACGGTTACAAAAATAAAACAGGCGTTTCTTAATATAAAAAAAAAAAGTAAAGTAAAACTCTTTAAAAGAAACTTGTTCAAGGGTTTCTTGGTTTTTTCGTTGTTTTCCTTAAGAAAAACCTCATCATTCATGAGTCACGAGAGAATGGCATTGATATATTCCACCAACTCGTGAATACAATTTAAAAAATTCAGCTTTGTTACAACAAGTCTGTGAAAACGTGCCACAGACGATACACATTTCATAAACAAACGTTTAACTCTAAGGTAAGCGGTTTATAACCTAGATTTGTGTTACTAATATAACTAATAAAATACGATACAATAAATATGTTCATCAAATAACCGTAGCGGGAATTGAACCCGGTAAAACTCAAACTCAAAATATCTTTATAAAGGCACTTTTGATACGTCAATTTTTACACTACTACCACCATTTTTTACGGTACCCCCCGGTAAGTTGGGTAACCTAACCTATCACGCTATCACACAGAAACACCATTGCACACACACACACACACACACACACACACTTAAATGCTCGTTCTTTACATATACTGCACTTGTTCATATGTATATATATATATTTTTTCTTTTTTTCTGTTCGTGTTTTTTTTTTGTTGTATTATTTTTTTCTGATCTTGGATTCTATTTTCGATTGTATGTTTTCACCTTGTTTCGGCTTTGTTGTTGATCTATTTTTGTTGTGTAAGCTTTTTGGAATAAGCTGGTATAGGTTTAAGAAATAAGAAATAAAAAATAAAATAAATAACCTAACCCCCTGGTAAGGGTTGATAAACGTTTGGTTGGCAAACGAATATATATATACATATAATATAGCCTCGATTTGTTCGAATAGTCTATATGAAACACATAATGCACGTGTTATATGTATAATATATGGTACATATTAATATACATATAACATATATGGTTAATACTGTTGTTACATATAGTATGACGATGTTATATATATGATGATGTATAATCATATCTTTAAATATGATTATACATGAATTTGTTAAAACCTCTTTTGTGAAATAAATTCATTAGAACCTCTTTTTGGTTAAATGAATTGATTAGAAGCATTTTTGAATAATATTCGATAGCTTTTGTCATTTCTGTAGTAAGTGGCCATTATGGGTCCGATTGGCAAAGAAGATAAACGTAAGTGTTATTCCTTGATTGTATTTTTGTAAAATTATTATTAAACAGTTACTTTTAATAAATATAACTGTTATGACAATGATTACTGTGTTTGGTTGATATTGCTTATTATATATGTATTATAATCCTGACAATAGATAATTAAGCATAATATATAATGATGCAATGAGATATATAAGTACTGAATAGTTGATTAATATAGAGAATAGTACAACTATTACACAAAATATATGTAACGCTAACACACACTTATATATTTCCTACTAGCATTCTTGACTTTGTCAAAAATATATATAGAGATTTATTAATTTTCATTATCAAACGCAGAACAGAGCTTTGACAGAGACTAGTTCGAACCTCAGCCAAGTATCTGTAAGATGCCTCCACCAAATAATTATCGCCAATATATTATAAGGCTTCAATGTTTTTTTTTTTTTTCAAATAATTATAGACACTTATCTAGTTAGTCGATTTGACTATTGTGTTTGTGTGGAAATTGTCTACTAAATGTTTGTGGTCTACCTTTCAAGGCAAATTTTAATCGTAACCCCAGTCATTGTTAATACGTTTAAACTCTCATTTATATCTTAAATGTTAAAAAAAACATTCACCAGTTAAGTTAAACGAGGACTCGACTGTGCAATTCGATATTGATTAGCGAGTCGTCAGCCTTTTTATCGACACGCCACACTTGGCAACACTTAGTTTCTACCTAACAAGTACTATTCAGAGATAACAGAGTGCTCCCTTGCATAAATGAAATCAAAGCAATATATTACATCATACTTTTAAAAATATAAAATATATATTTATTGCTAATCTATTTGTTTTTCGGAGCACACGCTCTCTGTCTCGCATTAATCTCAAAAATACACGAAAAACAAGAAAAAAAAAAAAAAACAGTACCAGTTACTATTGTGTGACTTCAAGTAGGAAACCAATCCCTTAACTTACATTTACAGAAGTGGATAGTATATATATATATATCTTTATTTAAAGCATACGATGTATAGATTGAAACAAGAACATATGACATACATATAACAAAATCAAGATTCGCTCACCCTGGTGATGCTGAGGTGATGGGTTCTGGTTGTGAAAGGTGGCGTACATGCCCTGCTGCGCGGCGGCCGACACGTGACCACCACCACCACTGACCTGCATATGCTGTGCAGCTGATACCTGGATGGATAGGGTTACAATTGTAATTTTTATGTTTAATGTAAAGAGACTGTGACCCTTAACAGAGGAAACATCCTAGTGTGGGGTGCAGGGTCTGGTTTTTTGTAACAATTTAAAGAAATCAACTAAGCCGAGTGTCTTGCTTTCTTCTGCTTTTCAGCTTGGCCGGAACAGGCGTAGAGTTAAATATCAGACGTTACAAAATGGTGCTATGACTTGGTTTTAGATTTTGACTTTAATAATTTCTGGTTAGAAATAAAGTATTTCCTATTTGTTATTGTGAAAATAGAATAATTAGTGTGGATTAGTTACGAATAGATACGAATTCAGTATACAATCTCACTAATTAAATACAGTATAAACTCCATATAACGTCATTAGATTTACCGACAAACCCCCAAAGCCGTCAAATCGTTTTCCTCCTCTACATTTAACGACGATTCCCTACAACGCTATAAAATGCACGGTCCCTTCAAGTGACGTTATATACATTTTACACTGTAATAATAATAGTGGGTTTTGGCGTCAGAATACATTTCATGGCATTTTGTAATATAGACAATTGAACCCTCTGTGCAGTACCGATCCTTTGGTCTATGTGTCCTCATGTTTCCCTTCACCAGAGTCTTTTGTGCAGACGGAGCATGCTGTAACCACTCGGCCAACACTGATATGTTCCAAATACACATACAATTATGTCGCACAACTTAGCGAAACACTTATTACACACAAAACGAAATATTTTTGGGTAATTGGGATATCTAGCTTTCGCCATGATATAACTGCTTCCGTAAGGTTTGATTCTTAGCGCGAACCCCTAGTTAAACTTAGCCAAGTCTCAGTTATTCGAAATTAAGTAAAACTAAATATTTGAGATAGTTTAATGTGAGACTTTGTTTCTTTTACATATTTTATTTTAATATTATTAATTTGAGCAGTCTGTCTATTGGGACAAGTCCAAACGTTTATTTTTTTATGTAAGAGGAGGCAAACGAGCAGGCGGATCACTTTAAGTGATGTGCCAACCGCCGCCCACGGACACCTGCAACGCCAGGAGGCTTACAAGTGAGTTGCCGGCCTTTAAGGAACAGGAACGCTCTTTTTTTGAAGGTCCCCAAGTCGTAGCGGATCGGGAATACCTGCGCTGGCAGTTGGTTCCACAAAGAGGTGGTGCGCGGCAGAAACTGCCTTAAAAACGCACAGTAGTGGAGCGCTAGACGTCGAGGTGGTACGGATGGAATTTCGTATTCTGCCTTGATGTCCGGTGATGGAATTCCACGGTATTATTCCGAACAATTCATCAGAGCACTCCCCATGATAATTGCGGTAGAAGATGCAGAGGTAGCCTACATCTCTACGGACTCTACGTTTATAAGGATTGATTTGAATAAACCCATACTAATATTATAATTGCGAAAGTAACTCTGTCTGTATGTATTACGCTTTCACGATTAAACTACTGAGCCGATATCGTAAAATTTGAGTATGGAGATAGACTAAACTTTAGGTAAGGACATAAGACTATACTTTTTTATTATTAAAATCGAGTTAACGGGGATGAAAGTTTGTATACAAAATTCACCAAAACTCTGGGATTTTCCAAAGACCTTTTGTAATTAAACCGAGCGGAAGAAAGCTACTGACTAGTTTACTATACAAAGATACTAAATATCGAAAAGTCATGTGAACAAACATTAGTCTGGAACCTATTACCGATCAACACAATCTTAAAAAATTCGGTAAAGAGCATCTCAATGACAGCTGCCAGTGTGGAGCAGTGAGCATACGCCGACGCCACCGGACGCCGCGAACCGGTTCTACCGCCCTCCGCACCTCCCTCGCCAATATACGCGTAATATTTTATACTTATTGTCAACGACGCTAACTCTCATTTGCCGCTCCATCTAGCTCAAACTACGCTAATTCATTTACTCAAATATTGAAAACACGTCATTGAAAAATCGAAACTTTAAAACAATTATAAACCAGCGCACTTTTTTTGGATTTTTTCATCATGTATTCTCGAGTGTTGTAGGCGCGTACTTAGCCGTATTGTAGACAAGCTAACGGCACCGCTTATCTAGTGGCACATCGGGGCCATGCAGTGTTAAGTGACCACCTTATTGCATGGTGCTAAGGTCCAGCTTGTGATGATACACGGAGATATCACGACTTCATAAATCTAACGCTTTCCGCACGATCAAGAATGCAATACCTATCCACTCTATGTTAGGTATTTAAAAAAAAATAGGAATCGTTTCGTAACTACAACCTAGCAATCAAAAAAAAACACGTCAATCAAATGAATACAGATAACATTCGAAACTCTATAATCTCTTAAAATCACAGGTTTATTAATGTTAATCTATAATACGCCCACGTTTCTTGTCCATGGTTTGACGTCACGGGAGCTAGCGGTACATTGGCGTACAACGTCCCGACGTCACGACACGGGTCAAAGGTTAAATCTATTAATATACCGCAAGGATTAACCACCAGTTCCGAATACGATCTTGTGTCAACAATTAAGAATCGAATTAAATACGTAAAGTGTCAAAAACTGTTTAAATTAGTGTAAAAAGAAACCTCTAACAGGGGTTTGGTAGTTTTAATTAATACTCATGTGGGGACACGTGTAGACAGGAAATGAACGAACCGAGACTCTTTTCCATACAAATATGTCATCGTCCGTGTCGCGTCTTATCGTACTTTGTTACACTTTAGAAAGTCGAGGACCGGTTCCATATTATACCGGGAGCTAACATCTAACGAACTCAACCGTTAAATTCAATTATTTATTCGTTTTTTATTTAGTAAACGCCTATGAGGTCCTTACGTGACAACATGTGGCTAACACATCTGCTCGCGAATGTAAACAGAGTGTTATAGATTGAAAAACTTTCATATTGCAAAGGCTATTAAGTGACCACCGGATAATAACCAGCCGCGGTTGAGATGCATTATTAGCTGATTGCGGTAATCCAAATGCAAAGACCACATTAATATGTGGGCGTGGGTTGGCTAGAAGAAGACGCGCGGTTAGCCGTGTCTCGCCCGGCGCGGTAACCCTTCAGTCTGCGAACGAGCCGGCAGCGCGCGCACGCTACGCCCGGTCGATATCACCCCAGACTCCAATGTTTTTTATGTTCTTCACCTCATGAATTACAAAATAAAACACACATTACATCCCTCCAATTGATATTAATATTAGAAATATAATCTCAATTTCCGCTTATCGATCGGTTCACATCTTTCCTGCAAAGTTTAAAGTTTTGGCGCGAACCATACAAAAATGTTTAACGACATTTTTAGTACGCATGACCAAATTGCTCACCTGCAGATTGTGATGGGGCTGCGAAAGATGCAATTGCTGCTGTTGTGACATGTGCAGGTGGTCCATCGATGGCTGCGTTGGTCTAGGTCCAGGCCGATAGTTGCCGTATCCTCTGTATCGCGCCCAATCCCCACCGGTCGCCTGCTGATGCTGCTCCGCCATGTGCTTGAGCGTCTGTGCCGCCGGCGACATCTCCCCAGCACCGTAAGGTCTCGGCGCCGGCTCTCCCTCCGTCGGCTCGAGATTACCAATATTGCCCCCGTTCAACTTACCCGCGTCTAGATCGAAATCTTTCATGAACTCGGGGTATTCTGATATTTCCGTAATGAGATCTTCGAAAGTATCATCGCCGTCATCTTCCCCTATCAGCTCCGCTAAGCCGGGGAACGAGGATGCCGCGTCGCGTTCGAGAGCTGCAGCACACTCGTCTAGACCGACGAATTCATCATCAGCCACTTCCGATTTACACTCCGCTTTACATTCTCTTTCACAGTCCAGTGGGGTTGGAATCCGCGGTGGCTGCTGCGGTGGCGGGGAACCGGACGTTTTCACAGCGTTTGCTAAAGCCTTTACGGTGACGTTCGTTGAGATCTGCTGCGGTTGGGAATCCGCCGCGGACGTCGTGAACTCTAACTGCTGCACTATCTCTACGGAGAATTTTGTGAGCGCTTCACCAGCACCATTCACGCCAGAATTGCCACCGCATTGTAGTTTCGCTGGCGGTTCATAATCGCCACACCCAAACTTTTGTTGCTGCAACACAAAATTATAAATATGAGATTTTAAACTAATTAAATCATGATGAAGGCAAGCACATTGTTATCATTGACGGTCCATCCACCAGCACTAATACCATGTATCTACATATACGTAACAGTGTTACAGAATCACGTGCTCAACCGAACGCGTAGTAAACAATTTTGTTCGCATAACGCGTCCATTCGCCCAGCCTAAAAACAGCTATTTAAAGATGTTGATTCAACTTTTGCACAGCAATCAACAATTACCTTGCGTGCGTTTAAAACGACCAGTGTGAGATATCCGTTCAAGGATTTAGAATCTTCAATGGAATATGAAGTGAGCCTATCTATATTTATTTTTTATTTCTTAAACCTATACAGCTTATCACAAAAAGTTTACACAATAAAATTAGATTTAAAATAAAGCCAAAATAAGGTTAAAACATAGAACCGGATTCATTGCAAAAAGACATGTAACTTTGTAAAATGCTCCTACTTTAAATGTAACTTTAAATATAACGTAACATTATCGATACTACTAAATCATTTGAAATATATTTATTATCAAAATACTTTCGTAAATATCACAACACGACAACATGGATCATTCATGACAACTAAACACACGAGTCTTATATATTCGTTTATTTGTCTATATGGTAGATATACTAAAGAGGTTCATAACATCGAGTGGGATCAGCTATAATATTGCATTGTATTCATCTAAATGAAAATATTAGCCTTGATAACGAATAGAGTTTCCAAGCTCGCGTACTAAGTGAGCGGCGCAAAATAGGTCCGAGACAATGCGAGGCAACGGTTGCGAAATTGCGCAGTTTACACAACAAAATATGCTCAGCCCTATTGAGTTTATTAAATACACTTTCACAAGTTACATGTATGGTCTATAAGTAATACTTGATCGATCTTCGTTCATACAATATATTTGAGCTGTTTTTTTTTTATAAATATCTATGGTACTCCACCCCTACGATTGCTTTTACAAACATAGGTGTACTTGATGCATGGCACTTCTCTTACGTAATGTAGACGTAAATTTAACCGCTTAAGAAGCGCTTAAACTGCTTGATTTAATAGACTTTTGTGTATCGCTGTTCCACTTTTTTAATCCATCATTTCATGCTTTAATTAATAATTGAGTTTTAATTCATTTGCCATTCCAAAATGTAAATGACGAGTTATTGTATCAAATGTATCAAAGTAAGCATAATTAAAATCGCTCTCAGGACTTAATATTTAAAAAATCGTACATCCCTAATACATTTAGTTGCCCAACTCTAAACCGGAGCTAAATTAAAATTATCCATAGACATCTTAAAACAGGTTAACGTAGAATTCAAGTATGCGTCATCTCTGGCTAAGACCGATATGTCAGCACAAACTCGAGGAATCCATGACACATGAACAGGATATTCAACTCTTGGTCAAGTTATAACAATGGACTCTGACTACAATTACACATATTCAATGCTTCAAAGTATGGTTTACAGAAGAGAACGAATGTCTGGAAGTGTGACGTACAATGCTGATGTCAACAGGCTAATTCGACTGTACAATAAAGCTGTCAAATCTGACGAAACGATTGAGATATCATTTTAAACCCCCCCCCCCCCCCTCTATAGATTACGTCGGCTGGTACTAGCTTTCGAATCTAATTCTAATGTTTTTGCGTTTTTTTTTATTGCATTATATAAATATCAATATACATATATACAGTGTAAACTCTATATAACGACACTCTATATAGAGACTGTGCATGCGAGAGAAGAAAAATCATTGTTTGGAATACAAGCTAAACCAACCAAAGCTAATTGACTTCGACGCTTTAGAGAGTTTGTCGTTAAATCGACCTGACGTTACATGGTGTTAACACTGTGTGTTTATAGTAGTCGCCTAGTGTATTGACTATGCATGTGTAATCGGAAGTTCATATATCACAAGACATGACCAGTGATTGCGGAATAAATGTTCATAATTGTCATGTATTTAATTTTAATGCGCTAACGTAAAAGTCAAACTAAAATGGCAGGTGAGGGGAATAATTAACAACACGTGCTTGGTACAATTGAATTTACGTCCGGACGTTAACCAGCGTGAATCAACTTGCCCTCAGGCGTATGCGCATCCCGCGATACGCACATTACGATTGGGTTTAAAAACAACATAGTATTTATGATAGTAAAGACTTTATCGATCATAGACGATAGATGTCAGATACGGAAGGTTGCTCGACTGCTTGTTTGGACGATCAGGAAGTTTAAACAGAATCAAGGCCAAGAATCAAAGGTTGTGACGGCATTTTTTTTTAAAGTACAAAGTATAATTTACCGTACGTAAAAAAGATCTTTTTTATTTACTTTTTTATAGCAACGTTTCAAACTACACCTAAAGAACGGTTAGGAACAGAAGACAAACGAGCAGGCAGCCTGAGTAAAGTACTAAAATCCACCGGTGGACACCTGCAACCCAGGGAAACCGACAATTACCATACACATACTCATTACGTAAGTTCGTATGCGTACAATCTGCGATACAACGATCGACAAACGATATGTATATTTATGTTATGTTATATTTGTTTGTAATTGATAATATCTAAAAAAAACAAACCAACCGGTTCCGATAAGTTCCAACAAACACTTGCTACAATCATATAGCTATATATTATATTTCGTGTTACTCTTTTTCCCGAACAGGGAATGCTTTACACAACCTAAATGTCACGGGGGTATGTGGGACTCAACTAACTAACCTCTGCTACTCAGAGGACCGGTGAGGCATACCCATTAAAACACTCCCCGAGTGTACATCACCCACGCATATGGACTGTTGGGGTCGCGTTTGCATTCTACCTAGAGACTCCACGGTTTTAGTTTCAGGCCACCTTAAATAAAAATCCTGGAAGGAGAAGATTAACACGTCTCCTACGCAGCCTTCAACCTCTCCTGTTACCCTAATAAAAATGACTAATGATTAATTTAGAATTAAAATATTTTCCCTTATGCAATACATACGAATCAAACTGTGACATAAGACATATTTATTACACTTAGAATTCTGTGAACGTCAATAACTTTCTTCCTATATTTAAGGAGGCTCCATATCAACCGCTCTGAGAGTCACAACAAACTCAGCTGGTCAACCAGACTCAGCAATAATTCCAATTCGATCCACACGCGACAGCGTTGCGTAATAGAAAAGAAAACCAAATGGCTTATAAGATATACCTTTGTTCACAATTACGTAATATAACGCAACTTGTGTTTTATTGAAAAAGAACGAAACATTACTTCATACGGTTGCCGATACAATATTGCTTAGTCAATTCTTGTATTAAGCGCAATACTGTTACAATACAGTATAGACAAAAAGGCTTGTAAGTAGTATTTATGCTACTACAATTCGACAGGTGAAGGTAGGTCGGAAAGACGAGAAGGGTGATCATCTAGAATTCGGGTATCAGAATACAGTACATGTCAATTTTGATACTGAATACAAATTCAGTAACCCGTTTGCTTTTTGAATTTGGCTTCAAAAATATTGAAAATACATATGCAATGACACTCTAACGATTAGTTCAAACTAGACGTTTTTTTTACAATTAGTACAACCAAATTCATTCGATCCTCACACATATAGATTACATTTGTATAACAAGAATAATACAATGCAAGCCTAGCTAACCGTCATGGAAAACTAGAAACAATAATTATGTACATATCTAATTGTCTCACACACGTAAATAACGTGATAATGACAGAACGCGAAACTAGTTTGATGATCACGATTAAAATGTTACTGCAATATATAAGACACGAGTATTGATTGGCGAAAAGGCTTACGTGCGTGGTATCAGATACCCGATGCATTAAAAATTATTAATATACAATTTAAAAATAATAAAAACAAGGTAGCTCACACAGCTCACATGCACGCTGCTATGAAGGTTGCTGCTTATGGATGGCAGGTCCGGCTTGCGGTCCGTCTTTTTCGCCTGCCGTTTGGCCTTGCCCTCAAGAAACCTCTTCTGGAGTGCACTCGTCTCCAAGTTTTGCTGTTCACAAGAGCCGCTGAACGACTGATCGAACCTTGGCACGCATTCCGTCTGACGACGTCTGTATGTCTCTATTCTCCTCCTATAAACAAAAATAAATATATAAAATACACGAGTTAAGCAGTTCAATTACATATTAAACAAGGTTGGAATTTCACCTTTTTTCATATAGACTATAGTTTATTCACACTGCTAAAAGCACCCATTTTTCTCTACATTATTATTAAAATTTAATCAAAACAAATGCGCCACACAATATGTCAGTCGATCATTATTCAATCGGTCTTATGATCCAAACTAAGAAAACTATTCCATAATTTCACTTTTATTGTTATTTTTTTATGTAAGAGGAGGCAAACGAGCAGGTGGGCCACTTCGAGTGATGTGCTAACCGCCGCCCATGGACAGATGTCCAGGTGTTGCAGGTGCAACGCCTGTAGACTTACAAGTGAGTTGCCGGCCTTTAAGGAAGAGGAACGTAGCCGCTCGGGAATACCTGCGCTGGCAGGTTGATTCCACTAAGAGGTGGATGAGCGGGAGAAACTGCCTTAAAAACGCACAGTTGTGGAGTGGCAGACGTCAAGGTGGTAAAGATGGACTTTCGTGTTCTGCCTTAACGTCTTAACTTAAATGTAAATGTATTTAGGCCTTAAAGTACCATTTTATCAAAAAATACACTTGCATAACCGTACATAATTGTCTTGAATTAGTTAATTCGTAAAGTGAAAAGGACAACACATCAATGTTCCAACAGTTTTTATTGTTTTTGAAAAGAAAATACACAATTTGTCAAATGTATCGTTAGAACCCGTAACTTTCAGTACCATTTACAAAAAGATGTTGTTTTTTTAGTACATAGGGAATCCCTTTTGAATCGTCCTAAATCTAAATCACTCTACCATACAGTAAAGGAGGTCACTAAACGGACACTAATTTATGCATTATTTTTAACTTAACCCAAAATTTTGAAAGCTTTAGTCCCATCAACATTTTAGCACTACAAATGTGTCACTTAAACATTGAATTCCTTTCAGACACTGGCCGTTAATGTCCAAAAGTTTATTCAAATGCTAGACCGACTCCATGTAGAGCTATCAAGAATATCAATTACGCAGGTAGGTATAGTATATATGATAGAACGGACGTCCGACACGCCCATAGTATCTCGAGAGACGAAGAACCTGCCTGCTTCGTGTGCTAGTTACATACTAAGTTGTATTAATTTGTGGACAAATTAAAAAAAAAACAAACTGTCCTTGGATATGTATTTGGCCTAAGTAGAAATTATTTAAAAAAACTAACACTCAACTTCACACACTCACTCACACAGCAACACCATTGCACACACTAATATACACACACACACACACACCTAAATGCTCGTTCTTCACATAATATTCTCCACTTGCTCATATGTATATATATATATTTTTTTCTGTTCGTGTTTTTTTGTTATTGTTGTTTCTGATCTTAGATTGTATTTCCGGTTCTATGTTTTAACCTTATTTTGGCTTTATTTTTAATGTATTTTTGTTGTGTAAACTTTTTTGTGATTAGCTGTATAGGTTTAAGAAAAAAACAAAATATATGGAATTCTCTTTCCGCATCTATCCGTATAGCTCCAACCATATTTTCATTTAAGACAAGTATTATATTAATGAAACATTATCCAAAGCCGCTGATTTGTTTAGTAATTGCGTATTTAGTACATTTAGTGTGTTTTGTATAGATTTTGCACTTTTCCAAAGTTTAATTCCCTTTCCATTTCTCCTTGTTACGGTTGTCTGGAACAAATCGCTGAAAGCGATAAGGCCGCCCAGTTGGTCTCCCCATTTTAAATTCACATATATGTCTATTTTTAAAGTGTTACATAAACAAACACCGTAAAGATATTGAAACTGTCATGCAACCTTCAGAAAATGCTGGAATGGGAAAATGGTTCTTCCCCACAGAGGAATTGAGTCATAGACAATCGTCACACATTTATCTAATCTTTATCTTATCCTGTGTGAATAATTTTATAAACTAAAAAAGAACACTGACATTACAATTTACAAATAAATACGTAACATCAAAGCTTAAACTTGTGACAACATACAATGTTATTTGCGATACATATACTATATGCATATAACATATATCGCGCCCTAACAACAGACGTGTTCAGTGAGCCGCAACTTCGACGGTCACCTTGGCTAAATGGTAATACGGAGTCTAGCTTTTCATTTGTACGATCAAAATATTCGTACAAAACATTTCAAGGCCGTTGTCAACCGCATTAGAATAAGCATTCATTAAAACAGTTTGATTTGACTAGGATTTTAAGGAGTGCTTTTGAAAATGTAATTAAACATATAAAGTTTCGTAGTTAACAAGCAGCACCGGGATAGAACGACGACCTGTCTCCTGTTAATTTAGGCTTATAGGATGAACATCAGTTCCGTAAAGGGAGCGAATAATAAGCAACTGGATAAGGGCTGGTGTAGACCAGGGCCTCCAAACGATTGGCAAATTGTAAGCAAAAGTCGGCACACATGTTGGAGTTACTTGCTCAACTGGGCCAAGGCCCGATGGTCTAAAGCGCCTTGATGATGATAAAGTAATCGTGATTCAGGCCCTTCGTATTACAATTATAATATAAAAAAAATATATAAATCAATCGCATTTAGTTTTATTAAATTTACAAATACAATTTAATTTAAAAAAAAAACAATTAAAATTTGTATTGCCAATAATACAGTAATGTCCTTTTTTTATTGGTTTTTACCGAATGTTACCTAATCACACACCTAAGCCGTTACGTAACTAGTTTATATCAACGGCACGCGTCATTCAAATTCAGACGATAAGTGATAACATACCTAAACATCAAAAATCGATATAATTAAAAAGTATCCAAACGCTAAAACGAATAGATTGAAGTGCGTTTGGATTCAAAATTCTCATATTAAGACTGTTCTATAACGCAGTTTAAGGGTTCTTATCAACGATAAATCACTGATCGCTCACTCAATCTTATAAACAGAAAACTATGGAATGTACGTTCAAAGTAGATCTATTGAAACACAAAAAAAAACCATAGATTACAGTAAAAAGTATTTACGTTTCGTATAACATAATCGTTTGTTACGCTTATGCAAACGTACAACGCCCTCTATATGCCCAAATAGAACATTATTTTTAAAATATTTATTGCATTATTTCGCACGATATACCACGTATACACAATGTTACAGAGCTACATGAAATTCTACTTAAAAAAAACTTTAACGGTAAACATTACGAAAATTAATTACATAACTCGTACTTTAAATTCATTCAAGAAGTTTTTATGTGCCCGCCTCTAACCAAAGATAATATTAAGGTTTTATATCAATAAATAGTTTTCACTCGACAATTGAGCTACCATATTCAAATCCACACGGCAGACGTATTATTGACGTAGGTTAATTACACGTAATCACAAAAACTTTATACCAAATCGAGTATATCACATTCTCTTGGGAGCTTTTCTATGTCAAAGGGGACACTTGGGGACAGAGGCAATCTTTGGGGTGAAGGCGTAATGCACTGACGCATTATACATGGTTTTTGTCTAGTTCAATGACCAGTCACGTCATGTGCGCGAGCGCAAACAACTAACATTGATAAGGTTGCTTTACATTTCACATATTAGTTTTCAGGTAACATTCACTTTCAAATTGCATTACATCCCAACAGATTAATAACTAACGATCAATCTATCTATCACTATTTACTTAATATATTTAAATTGCGTAAGTATATATGTATACACACAATATTTTAAGTAACAGTTATCAACTTGTCTCTGTGTAATATACATTTAAACCACGTTTGCATTCACGCAAACTGCTTTCTCTTATCATTTCGAATATTTAAACGGAAATAAAATTAAAAAAAAATTCATATCTGTTACACTATATGCAATATTGTAATCACCAATTACACATTTATAATAGTGTTGTAATATTTAACATATTATCGAAGCATCAATCTTATCAGCACTAACTTTCACCGCGCGATGCATAGGACATGTTTGCTACATTATGTATAACTGATTTCTCACATAAGTATACCATTTCATTTTCTAGAACATTTAACATATATAAAAGCGTAATGTTCTTAGAACAATCCTTTAAAAGTTTTTCATTTGTTATATATGAAAATGAAATTTAAACGTTCCGTTTATCCACGCACACAGATGTAACTATTTTTACGACACGAATTTAACACACACCAATGCATATTACACGGAAACAACAATGCATTATAAAGTACATTACGAGTCCCCGTTAGCCGCCGCCATAGAAACAGTTTACATATTACACAGGTATGCAATGTTATATTTAGAAAACTCAGTGCTTATAGCAATTGCATACATCACATGCACTTACAGAAAGAATCTGAATGGCATTTAACTACAGCTCTATGGACTACATTTAAATATAATAGTGTTAGCATTATTTTGATTCCTTTTCGATATTTACAGTATAGAACAGGTTAATTTATAAGCAAAGAGATACTGAAGAAATTTTATGAAAAAAAATATTCCGAGCTTCTGTTAAATCTTTAATGGTTTATTGGTAAACAACATTCTTACTTCAACATATAGAAGTAATAAGTACTACTATGTATTATAAAAAAGCAGTATCGCAACATATATATCTGTTTGAAAAATTACTGACTACAAACAATAACAGAAAATATGAAGTTTTTAAATAAATTATTATTAATTAAAAAGGACTGCTTAAAACAAAATTAATTAGTAATTAATAATCATCTCAATTGGATAAACACTTTAAAATGTTTTGTAGTTTGTGCAATAATCAACATTAATTAAGTGAACCTTGTTAAGTGGCAGAAATCAAAACTTTTGACGAAATATCAAAACTTATGGTAGTGTAAAATTTGTGATAACTGCTGTGTTGTGCAGAAACTGTTAACTTAATTCCAAAAACATTAAACATTGATTTTACATATGTGCTTAATCCCCAATATTAAAATTCATTTTAACGTCATAGGTCTAATTTACCAGCTAAATCTTATGTTTTGACATTAGACCTTTGAATAATAAGAATAAATAATTATTCTCATTATTAAAATATAATAATGTATATGAAACTAGAATTTTACATCAAGAGACACAAATAATAAAGTATCTTCATATTTGAATTGTTAAGTTTCTAGATAATTATTACCTTAGCCGATCAACAACAGCTTGACGTTTCGGAGGTAGTATCATTTCTTCCATGGGCTGCAACATGTTAGGCGGGTGCTGGGCAGGCGAGGCGCCGGGCAGCAGGCCGCCCGCGCCACCGCCTCCAACCAGATGCTCCACGGTGAATCTTTACTACTTTATCTCTGAACTACCATTCTCAGTCCTTTAAACTACAGATCAGCGATCAAGTACAGCAACCTAGTGATAACACTATGACATAGTAACAAAAGTTCGTCCTATACACTCTTAGCACATTTTTCATGATTACACTTTTTTAAGTCACTGCACTTATACAACCCGATTCACACGTTGCCGTCAAGAGTCACTTAGCTCACTCCATGTGATTTAACAAACGGAATATTAAAAACAAAACTTGTAAAGTCACATCACAGTCATTGCAACCAAATTTTTAAACCCAGTTCTTACTTTTCAATTTTGTTTGTACAAAATTATTCTTAACACCTTAACGGAATGCTTGTTTTAATAATTTAATTTCGTAAAATGGGAAATTAACTTGAATTTATCATTATCACAATAAACAGTTCAACGCCCACAAGTGCACAAACACAAGAATTGACTGAAGGCTGAAGCACTGAAACTGGCTTGACGGGCGCGGGGTACGTAACGGCGACTCGGCGACGCTACTTTGAAGTTTCTCTATTAACTGTCAGTACGCTATTGCTAATGTTGTTCTTAACCTATCGATAAGCATTCAGTTAAGTCTCAACTGAGATTTTAGCCAAACTAAACCTTCCATAAGTTTTATAGCTACTTTGTAGAACATAGCCAATTTCTGAATTCTCGACTTTTATAGAATTTTTCTAGTGTAACTTTGTAGATAGTATTCGAATCTTCTTATTGAGATCGTAAGCTAACAATCCAATTTTGCAAAAGATTGAAACAAATCATAAATTGTTGTTATTACGGATTGTTCTAAGAACATTATATAAGGTTATTAGTTCTTCGTTACTCTCTTGGCAGAGTCGACGCGACCATTATGAAGTGTCAGCGGACTGGGCAGCTAAAGTTTTGAACCTCACTATGGCCCGAATCCTTGGCTCGCCGATAATTGTGAGCACTTGTACACTAAGGTTATTTATTGCATTATATTTTATGTCGATAATCGATATCGATTAGGTGGGCGTGTAGCACTATTTGCTGGACAGAAAAAAAATACTTTATAGTTTGTGGTGTGTTACGGCTGACAGTAAGGTCTTGACATTTTTGTTAGAAACTTCTTTAATCTTTAAACCATTTGACAATTGTTAGTTGTCAACTAAAACTTAAAATAAAAGTGTATTTACTCGTGCATATAAAGAAATTAAATTAGATCTGGTAAAGACGAGATTTTATTAAAGCGTAAAATAATCTAGAATAATTCTAAAGTACAAACACATATAACATTAAAATTACTTTATCATACTTTTAAATATTATTATACAATGTCGGCTCTTCGAGCAAGATTAACTTCTGCATTGTTAACTCGACGTTTACTAAATCAGACATTAACAAATTCAAAGCATATAAACGGAGTTAGAGTGTACAATCGTAATGGTAAGTGTTTTTATAGTGCATAAATTATTTTAACAATTTATTTAAAACATAACCTGAATTTCAAATACCAGAATCTGTAACTAGTGCTAAATACAGCACTGTATCTGATCAGAAGCCAGCAGAAGCAAAAGGAAGTTCAGAAAAAAAAGAGTTTCAAGCAGAAACTCGAATGCTGCTAGATATTGTAGCAAGATCTTTATATTCTGATAAAGAGGTTAGTTGTTCTCTTTTATACTTATCTCTGCCTTCATAAATATTAAATATTATTTTCTGAAATTATTTTGTTACAGGTATTCATTAGGGAACTTATATCAAATGCTAGTGATGCTCTGGAAAAGTTCAGGTACTTAAGTGTCAGCTCTGCTGCTGGATCATTAAAGTTAGAACATACAGATAGATCTCTTGAAATTAGGCTAACTACAGATAAACAAAATAGGACTTTAGTGTTTCAAGTAAGTATATGGCAAAGTAGTTTAATCTATTAAATTACTTTCATTTTAGATCTCTAAAAATTGTTGAATCATTCTTAAACACTTTTTTTTTCAATCCAAGTCAGTAAATGTAGTAAATAAATCAACTTAACATTAGTAAAAGTAGTAGAACAATATATTAGGGTTGTCTGTTGTTGTCTGGAAATCGCTTATTAGAGATAAGGCTGTCTATACCATAAACAAAATTATTTCTATTTTCTAAAATTTTCTTTCTAAAACAGGATTCTGGTATTGGTATGACAAAAGAAGAATTGATCCAGAATTTAGGTACCATAGCCAGATCTGGTTCAAAGTCATTCATTGAAGAGGTTAAAAAACAAGGAGCCGAACAAGCTAGCTCCATCATTGGACAGTTTGGTGTCGGCTTCTACTCTGCATTTATGGTTGCTGATAAAATTGAAGTGTTTACTAGAAGTAGTCAAGCTGGATCACCTGGATTCAAATGGAGTTCAGATGGGTAGAATATTTTTTTACAAAATTAAAAATCGAGTATTGCCAGTGGATATTTAAATATAATTTAGAAGTATTTTTAATGTGTAGTAACTATTCACTAGGTCCGGGACTTATGAGATTCAGGAAGTGGATGATGCACAGATTGGAACAAAAATTGTGGTTTACCTAAAAACAGACTGTCGGGAATTTTCAGATGAAGACAATGTTAAATGTATGTATTGTACTCTTGAAATTCACAATTTGATTTAAAACGATTTCATTAATGCTATTTGTTTTAGCTATAATTATGAAATACAGCAACTTCATCGGTAGTCCAATCTACCTGAACGATACACAAGTTAATTCTATTAAGGTGAGTTCTTTTAAATATTTATTTATTGCTACTGAAATACATACTTATTCAAATGAAATACAAGTGAACGATCAAACTTTTCATCAACTTGAGGGAGTGAACATTTATGAACATCTTTTTTTTGGTTATCTAAAATTTGTTTAAATTAAAAATCACAAATAATTAGTGTATTACAGATAGGTCAGTTAGTTTATTATTTTTTCATTAGATTTATTTTGATAATAAATTTGAGGTTTAGTTGTTGACAGCGTTTTAAATTGTAATACTTTCGACGTCTTTGACGTTAGTTCAGAGTTTGAGAGCCTAGACTTAGCACTAAGTGTCAAAAACTATAGGAACTATAAGTGTACTTAGTGCTTAGTCTAGACTTTATCTTATCCTAATATTTCAACAATTTGGCCATTAGTATATCCCACCGAGGTATAAAGAAATATATAATAATTAAAAACACCACACACAAAAGGAACAATTGTTATAATGAAAAAATTTAGAAAACAAGATAAATCAAAACAGAAATATATGATAACTATTTCACAAAAAAATATCTTCAAATCACATATCAAGCGCGTTAAGAAACAGAGTCATATACATTAGAACAGTCACATAAATTGGAGCCTTTCCCTTAGCCCCTCTGGCTAATGGACCCGAAGGAGGTAACCCACGAACAGCACGTGGAGTTCTACCGATTCGTGGGCAACACATACGACAAGCCACGATACACACTGCATTACAAAACGGACGCACCGCTGAGCATCCGATCCATACTGTATGTGCCGGAGGGGAAGCCGGGGCTCTTCGAGCAGTCGAGGGACTCCGACGTGGGTGTCGCTCTTTACTCGAGGAAGATTTTAATCAAAAGCAAAGCGGAGAATATTCTACCGAAGTGGTTGAGATTTGTGAAAGGTATGAAGGTATACGGCAGGCAAATATTGTGTGTAGTTTTTTTGTTTCTTTGTTAATAATTTCTTTTTTCCCCTCAGGTGTTGTGGATTCTGAAGACATTCCACTTAATTTGAGCAGGGAGTTGTTGCAGAACAGTGCTTTGATCGCGTAAGTATACTGTTATATACGATTATGTGTGCTCCTATTTCCCTTATGGCCATAGTAAATGTTTTTTTTTAAAATATATATTAATACATTCGCTGGAATATGGTGTAATGGTTTTACAATTGTAGAACTCCTGGGCTTGAAAGAAGTGCTGGAGTGATTGCCACTTCTTCTCGTCCGCTTAAAAACAATATAACTTCATTCACATAGGTAACTTTTTTACACTACTTATGTATCGTCAAAAATAACCTTATGAAAAATTGGTTCATATTTACTGCCAATTCCCAAATAAAGGGCGTAGAGCGGGCCAGAAGAACTGGCAAGAAACTCTCCGCCACTACTTTAAAGTATAGGAACTTGTTCAAATTTTATAAATGAATTAAACATTTAAATACTTATCTATATTGTGTCAACACTAGCCGAGTTAAAAGCATGATTCTAGTTTTCACAAGTGTGAAACTCGTACATAAATATTGCCTTCCTCATTTCAAACCAGTACCTGCCGAGGTCAACGCAATTTCAGCCTCAATTGTTACTTATGATGTGTAATTTGAGTGGGAGTGCCATGCTGTTACTTAGAGTGTCAGCCGAATGGGCAGGCACGGCTGGAGAAATACCACTCCCTCTTCTCCGGCGTAAAGTGATACAATTGGACTTTGTTCATTTCGTACTCGCGTTTCGTTCGGTGAGTGAGTCTTTCGGTGCCCATCCTTTCCCCTACCCCGTCCTCTTCCCCTACCCCCCCATTTCCTAGTTTTAAAGGCCGGCAACGCACTCACGAGCTCCCGCGTGAGTCTCTATGGGCGGCGACTTCACCTTTATGGTGGGCCTCCTGCTCGTTTGCCCCCTTTGCTATAAAAAAAAAATGTATTATTGGTGGGCAGATGGGCAAAAAGGCAATAACTGTCATAGTTAACGTAATTGTAGAAAACTCCGGCATGTCCTGACGAATCGGTTCCTCAAATTCATGGTTGACAACTCGCAGAAGGACCCCGTTGGGTACGACGCCTTCTACAAGGACTACTCCTTGTTCTTCAAGGAGGGCATCGTTACCAGCCAAAGTCCTTTAGAGAAGGTATATGCAATTCTATTAAATATCGATTTATAATGTAACAATTTTCGATTATTAATGTATTACTTTGGTTCAATATGTCCCAATATAAGTTTGTAAACCAAAATTACAGGAAGAAATTGCAAAATTACTACGCTTTGAATCGTCTAAACTGGAAAGCGGCGTAAAGACCTCGCTCGCCGATTACGGCGCCAGACAGAAGACCGAACAGAAGACCATTTATTATTTGGCTGCGCCGAGGTGAGTTCACGAGGCGGTATTACTAAGAAATTGCATACACTTGGGGCTATAGACTATTGGAAAATCGGTTTACAAATGGCAGATTTTGGTGAAATTTTTATATAGACTTTCATCCAATATTACAACCCCTTTTTTCGCAATACAGAGTAGCCTATTTAGTTTCGTAAAGTTTAGTCTATCTCCATACCAAATTTCATCGAAATCTGTTCAGTAGTTTAAGCGTGGAAGCGTAACATACCTACAGACTTATGTTTTCTTTAAATAGTAAAATAAAATTATATATTAATTTTTCCAATTACAGCCGTGAATTGGCTCAGTCTTCGCCATACTACGAGTCACTAAAGAAACGGGACGTCGAGGTCCTCTTCTGTTATGAGATGTATGATGAACTGGTTTTATTGGAGCTCAAAGAGTTCAGCGGGAGGAACCTTGTCTCGGTCGAAAATGACATGCACAAGGAACCCTCAGAAAATAGTGACACTATCATTGGTAAGATAAAGTTTATTTATAAAAATTTAATCATTCTAGTAAGGGGTAACTTTTTATAATATTATTATTTATCTTATAATTAAAAATATATTTGTTTTTTCAGGTAGCGATGACCTCCAACATACCCAAGTGAGCGAGCTAATTTCATACTTGAAATCACACTTATCGGGTAAAGTGTTTGAGGTGAAAACCACTCAGAAGTTGGACTCACACCCGTGTGTTATAATTGTACCAGAAATGGCAGCAGCCAGACATTTCATTAGGACCCAAGCGCAAAGTCTTAGCGAAGAAAACAGATTTGCAATGTTGAGACCACAATTGGAGATAAACGCAAAGTAAGATTTTGTTTTTGTCAGGCAGTGCTACTCATTGGCAGAATATGGCCGACAATATATATCAAATCAAAATTGGTCTGTATTAAAATGCAGTTGCCAAAGATATACCAATATTAAAAATACACTTATTATATTAAGAATGCCCTATGAACCAGTTAAATTTTGAGTATTCTTTTATTTTGTGTGTTACCTAGGAGAAATCGCTAATTAGCGACAAGGCCGCCCGTTACTCTTATATGTATTAACATCTATTGACATCTTCTACTTCTACTGTTTAAGTGGAACAATGTGTGAATAAATAAAAAAATATCGAATTAGATATAAATTAATAGTAGTCTTAATTTTGAATGAATTTATGAACTATATCACAGATCCTCGAAACCCTTTTTTTAAGCTGAATATAATTTGTGTATTTTACATGAAAAAAGGTGAACAGACAAATAAGTTTAGTTTAAACAGTGCAGCTTCACTTTAGAAGAAAAGTCTTGTGTTGCCTTGACAAATCCATAGCTTTACAGATTTCTAACAAATGCTGAGATTAATGTTATTGACAAAAGCCAACCTTTTTTTAAAAGTATTATATTTAATGTGAAATTGTATTTCAGGCATCCTATCATCAAGAAGCTCCATAAATTAATATCAAGTGATAAGGATCTGGCGAATATGATAGCACAGCAGTTGTTTACCAATGCCATGGTCACCGCTGGATTGGTTATGGACCCAAGAAATCTGATCACAAATATAAACGACCTCCTGATTAAGGCATTGGAAAAACATTAAAATAAATCTCTGTGTTTGTTTATGTGTAATTAATGTTAGATATTATCTCTTTATTAAATGTTAAAAAAAGTTGTTTTATTTTTAAGTTTTTACTAACCTAATGTAGAAATGCTCCTCAATTTCACTAAATGTATTAAAAAAAATATGTAATAAAACAATGTTTTTTTTTAAATATCTTCATTTAGTCTAATTGAGTTGTATCAATTTTTAGGACTGAACCTGTATCACTGTAGTGTACGGTGTTCTCTCTAAATAATACACATCGTTAACTTACCGTAGGCAACTTACTTCATACTAGCAAAAACAATTACGTTCATAGAAATCTGATTGAACAAGAAATGAGCTTTTGTCCTGTTGTGTGCTCTCATATCTAGTATGGCTAATGCACAAATCTTAATTCCTTACACAAAACATAATATATTTACCTTAGGAACAAACAATAAATCATAGTTAATCAGTATACAAATTATTGTTCTTTTGCTTAGTAAAAACCATGTTTGCATTAAAATAAGTAATAAATAGACGTTGATATTTTTATTACATAATATTGATGAATACCAAATTGCGTGAAATAATATTTGGTAGGTAGCTTGTCTATATGTATTCGCAAATAATTGTAAACATTACGTACAAGTTACTTTGTACTCAATACTTATGTCTCTAGTGTCTACTGTCTACTGTCTAGACTCTAGATTAGTACTAATCACAGATTATCAATTAGTAGTATTCTCGTGTCTATTAGTTAAATTATCACACGACATAGGTTTTCAGTACATAGTTTGTATATAATATATATAAAAAGAATGAGTAGGGAAAAAACTATTTTATTTAAGTAGTTCACTTTTTATATTTGATGTTGTCTTTGTATAAAATAAAATTTTTCGCTTAGTAGTAGTCTGGGATATTTGGTTTGATAACTCTGTGCATATTTTTTTACAGTTCGCATTTCGCACCTGCGCGCAACCAGATATTAAAAAAATCAATCAACCGAAGCGGCGAACGGCGGCTCAAATTCGCGCAAAATTCATGATCTTTTAAAGGCTGAAAATGCTAATCACTTTGTTAAATAGATATATTTAAGAGAGTATATCCAGTGAATTAGTTTTGTTAAGACCCACAGCTTCAATCGTAAGTATTGAAAGAACTCAGAATTACCTCGCGTTGTTTAATTCCTGATGTGCCATTGGCCATAAAATTTAATATTGTACTGTATTTAAGATCTTGTTGTCTTAGTAACATCGATATTTACTAATATTACTCTTAATGTTATTTAAATAATAAAATATCTTAACAGTTGGCCGAGTAAAACACCAAAATGAGTACAATAGATATCAATAAAGTTGAAATCGAGGAGAAAACGTTAGACAAGAAGCAAATTGAGGATGAGGAAAAAGAAGTAATGTTAAAAACTGAAACAGACAACGAGGATGACGTAGAATTAAGGCGCGATGGAGGACTCGTCAAAACGGCATTGTCGGGGGAAATCACGGAACAAGGGCGCGAAGTCAAGCCCAAGTTTATTCCAATTGGCGCAATCAAAATGCCTGGATTTTTCACAAGGAATTCAGATAGAGAAAAGTCCAAGGTATCACACCAAGCTTGTGTGTTCACTATACTTAAGGCACTTAAAAATTATAGCTACCCAACCATCTATTGTTATGTTAAATGACCTTTATTACTCACTGCTCACATTTTATTGTTAGTTGATAAATTGAATAGGCCCTTAATGGTTCTTTTCTTGTATAGGAAGAAGAAGCAATTGAAAAGGACACTGAGGCGGAAAAATGCCAGGAACAAAGAGATGAAGATAGTAATCCAAAGACAAACTTCAAGTTTTTACAAAGTTGCCCATTTACAAACTTTTTACGGAAATCTCATAATGACAGTGGTGAGTTATTAACATAACTTATTTTGAAGCTTTTATGTTCACAGTTGCCAATTGAATATCTTAATTTTAGTAACTTTTCTCATCTGTTTGCTATTTGTATATGATAATACTTTAAAGTTATATAGTTACATGGCAGGAATGTATAATTTTAGATGGTAAAGCAGAAAAATCCGGAAGATTTGACATATTCAATAGCTTAAAATATCCAAAAATGTTTAACAAGCAAACTCGTAAGAACGCTGAAGCTACACTGGCATCTATGGAGACATTAGAAGATAAACTTGACACAACTAATGATGGAATGGAGAACATCAAGTTAGATGTGGCCGTGAGTATTTTTGTTTTTTTATTACACAAACTTAAATCCATACTAAGGTTTTATTTGTATGTAGACATGGTTCTTAAAAGCTAAAGCAGCGAATTTCTAATGTCTTAGGAACCTGAAGATGGTAAAGTTGCTACAAGACTGCCGTTAAAGGAGAGGATTCGTCAGAGAAAGTTTATCATTGGTATGTTGTATGAAATGAATGTCCTATAATGAAGTCCCTCCTTATTTATTAACTATAGAAAAGTTTGCTTTTTAAATGGATTAATAATCTTATGTTAAATATCATGAAACTTTATTTTTTTATCAATACTATTACAGAAATGTAATCATAGAGTTGATAATATTTTTTTAATCCTTAAGTATAAGAAAGTTACCTTTATGAATTAAGTTATAATGATCTGATACTTAGCTAATATGCTTTTATATATCCCAAAGTATGGTTTACTATCAGTAAAATTAAGTCATTTTAGAGATTTATGGATTATACTTCAATTTTATTTTATTTATTTATTAACCCTTTATTGCACTTAAACAGTAGAAGTAGAAGATGTTAATAAATGCTAATACATATAAAAGCAATGGGCGGCCTTATCGCTAATAAGAGATCTCCTCCAGGCAGTCACCAAAATAAAAGAATATTTATTATAATGTTATATAAAGAATAATACAATTGGCTGGTGCAAGAGGTGCGAGGAATACAAAAACAAACACAACATACATTAAATTAAGTAAAACAGGAAAAATATATAATATAATAATTACATTACATACAAATCCTTTTGAAGGAGAGATTTAAAAGATGATAGTGAGGAGGCTGATCTGATAGGATTGTGAACTTAGTTCCAAATATTTTTAGCGGACACTCTTAAACGAGTTTTTATTAAAGGAGGAGTGGTGGGGTGAAATTTTGAGGATATGACTGTTGGAAGAGCGCAGGTTTTAGTCATAGGGCACTTTTATTTTTTTTATTTATTTTATTCTGATCTTAGATTCTATTTCCGGTTCTATGTTTTAAGCTTATTTTGGCTTTATTTTTAATCTATTTTTATTGTGTAAACTTGTTGTGATAAGCTGTATAGGTTTGAGAAATAAAAAAAAAATAATAAAATAAGGACTATAAATCATTTTGTTTGATTTCATAAAAAACACTTTGAATTTGCTTAATTGCCTGTATTAGGGATTATAGTAATAATAATCATCCATATAAAATTACACGTGCACTATGCAAAATTTGATCTAAATATATTTTGGTGACAGATGACATAGTTGTGTGCGTGGTAGTGTTGCTGGTAATCTTGGCTGTGATAATTGGAGTTGTGATTGGGGCTACTGCGGGCCCACCATCTGAACGTCCGCTGCGACTTGGCAAATTCATCACCACTCAAACCACTTGTGGCCTCGTTGAGGGGTAAGTAAAAATATTTTCATCAATAATTAATCTCATGTTTTTTTTTTTTTTATATAGAAGAGGGGGCAAACGAGCAGGAGGCCCACCATAAAGGTGAAGTCGCCGCCCATGGACACTCATGTGGCTGGGAGCTCATGAGTGCGTTGCCGGCCTTTTAGGGATTTTAATGTGTTTGTGATTTTAATGGGTTGTTCTCTCAAAAAGCAATTTGATGCATTTTTTATTTATTTATACACAAATGAAGTTTCAATATTTCATATTCAATTCATCAATATTCATTAACGAAAATTATTATTATTAATATGTGCATATATACATATGCAAATGTACTTAATTTCTTCATTGGCAACATTGGACTCTTTTGATAAAATGAGGGTTATGGCAATGATAAATATGATGAAATCCATTTCACAGCATGTTGGACGAAGGCGTGTATAAGTTTTACGGCGTGCCGTACGCTTCGCCCCCCATCGAGGAGAGGCGCTTTGCGTACGCGCAGCCCCTCAACAACCTCTCCCTGTGTTGGAACGACACTCTCAGCGTCCACGAACCCGCCCCCAAATGTCTGCAGTTCCTCGAGAACGGTACCATCGTCGGGGACGAAGATTGCCTCACTTTGGACATCATAACACCCCATGTCAGATACGACTCACCCGTTCCCGTGGTGGTCCTGATCGGCGCGAACACTCTAGCCGGGGGCGTCGGCCCCGCCCAACCCTCCGCCCTCTACGCCCGCACCAAGGAAGTGGTGTTCGTTCGGCCGAACTTCCGACTCGGACCCTTCGGCTTCTTGGCCCTCGACATCATTTCGAAATCCAGATACCCCCAAACCTCCGGCAACTACGCCCTCAGCGATCTCATTGTCGCCCTGCAATGGATCAAATACAACATCAAGCATTTCGGTGGCGACGCTGAATCGGTCACGCTGTTGGGGCACCGTGCCGGGGCGACCCTCACCGCGGCCCTGACCACGAGCAAGAAGGCCCAAAAGCTGTTCTCCCGCGTCTGGCTCTCCTCCGCCTCCGTCATATTCCCCGGCGAATCCCTCGAGCTGTCCGAGAAGAGAAACGAGCAGTTTAAGCAAATCAGTAAGTGTGAGAACGTCGACTGCCTCCGGAACATGTCCCCGGAGGAGATCTTGTCCTCCACTCCCGACACGTGGCTCGGCAACAGCGTCGACACTTTGCCGAATTCCGAGGAAGTCGAACACTCGTGGCTGGTCCTGGATGGAGATTTGTTGAGGACTCACGCCTACGAAAGTTGGGACGCCCAGAGGGAGGCCAAGAAGGAGGGGAAGGAGAAGGTCTTCAAGCCGATGGTGTTCGGCACGACCCAACACTCCGGCGACTCTGACCTGCTGAGGATGAAGCACCTCAACTGGACGGCGGAGGTCGTGGAGTCCATGGTGAATAATAGCTACATCGGCCAAAAGAACCTGTCGGCGACCGTGTTCAAGCATTTCAATAAGACATACGAGGGTCTGGTCCAGTTGATATCTTCCATACGGACTCTGTGTCCGTTGGTCAGCTTGGCTCGAATGCGTCTCGTGGCGCCCATGTATGTTGTGCTCGGATCAGGAGCGGGTGGTGGAGTTAAAGGTTCCAGAATCGCCGGAATCGACGCTGACGTGGAAGCCATTTTGGGCACCTTTGACTCGGAAGTGCCAGAGCAGCGGCGCTACATGGCGGCGATGCAGCAGCTTTTCTACTATTTCGTGTGGCACGGTCGTTTAGCTGGCCCGGAGAACGGCCTCATCGCTGTGGGGCAAGACCTGCTGCCTCACCCTGGTTTGCCTGCCTGCGACATGCTCATCAAAGAAGACGTCGTCCCACGGTACGCGCACATAGACTGAATCATTTTAATTTTGTTTTTCTTTTGGCTTTGACGGTTTTTGTTTTTAAATAAGCAAAATTTAGTTTGCACTTAGTTTAAACATGCCAATGAGATCTTAGCGTTAAGATTTAGGACTTAGATTTTTTAAATGTAAACTAGCGATTAAGTATTGTCTAAAATGTGTTTTATTTTAGAAATTTGATTGAACTGATTTTGTTTTGTACACTTATAAGACTGATTGTGATTTTATACAAAAAGAAAATGGATCTCTGCAAAAGTTAACTTTTCACCAGTGATAATTGAATGCTCATTTGATTTTAGTTTTATTTGACCTCTGTGGCATAACCAACGCCCGCTCTTAATATCGAATTATGTAGACCCAGTAGATAATATGTGTAATTTAACTCGCATTTCCAATGAAAAATGTATAATTTAAGTCTGATTATCCAAAGAGTAATTTTTATAGCATTTGTATGAATTATAGTTTGAAGACATATCTTGCCAAACGCATATTTTTCCACAAGATTTGTATGTAGGTTGTACTCGTGTTGCATTTAACAAAACGATGACCAAATAACGCTTTTATAGTTAAAACGCATTTTTTTATCTAAATAATCGATTTTATATAAATATTTTGTGTGCATATGACATAAGTTGATACCAAAACTGATTAGTTTACAATTTAACGCATAGTTGTATAGCATCGCTTCGTTTTGTAAATTGGTATTTCAGTAATAAATATTAAGACTGGCAGTTTTTTTCTCTCATTCACCAAAAAGCCCGCACAACACATCTATTTATAGTCCTTGCACGACAGACTGTGGATAAACTAGGAAACAACATAGAGTATAACACAGTTTTTTTTTTACAAAAAGTATAATATAAATGGTTAAGTAGTCTGTTATTCCCAATTGGGGTAATGAACACGTGTTCTAATGGGAGACATCAGCAACGTATATTGTGTGGACTAAATTGATATTGCATAGTTAATATAAATAATTTAGGTATTTAAAATAATATTAAATTTCAGAGAAAAGGAAGGTCTATTATAGTACGAGCATTCCTCTTAATGAGTTAATATTTGTGAATACCACAGTAATAATTTATTGTTAATCGTATAGTTAATTTTTTTTTTTATTTTTTTATGTGAGAGGAGGCAAACGAGCAGGTGGGTCACTTCGAGTGATGTGCCAACCGCCGCCCATGGACACCTGCAAGGCCAGGAGGCTTACAAGAGAGTTGCCGGCCTTTAAGGAAGAGGAACGATCTTTTTTTGAAGGTCCCCAAGTCGTAGCGGATCGGGAATACCTGCGCTGGCAGTTGGTTCCACAAAGAGGTGGTGCGCGGCAGAAACTGCCTTAAAAAACGCACAGTCGTGGAACGCCAGACATCAAGGTGGTACGGATGGAATTTCGTATTCTGCCTTGATGTCCGGTGATGGAATTCCGCTGCAGGTATTAGCCCGAACAATTCATCAGAGCACTCCCCATGATAAATGCGGTAGAAGATGCAGAGGGAGCCTACATCTCTACGCAGAGCCAAAGGATCAAGCCGATTGGAAAGGATGGGGTCGTCGACGATACGAGCCGCTCTGCGTTGGATGCGATCAAATGGAAGGAGCTGGTATTGGGGCGCCCCCGCCCAGAGGTGGGAACAGTACTCCATATGAGGCCGAATTTGCGCTTTATAGAGTTGCAAGCGATGGCCTGATGTGAAATACTGACGCCCCCTGCTGAGAACATCAAGCTTTTTAGAGGCTAACTTAGCCTTACTTTCCAAATGATTGCAGAACTGGACATCGCTCGATATATCGACACCAAGAATTCCAATATTGGCTGAGGCTTTAAGAGGAGTGTTATCGAATAGTGGGGCCACGACAAAGGGATTCTTTTTAGCGGTAAACGCGCAAACCTGGGTCTTCGAGGGGTTAAATTGGACTTAGTTAAGTCGACCCCAATCCGAGACTCCACGCAGTAGAGTCTCGACTTCAGACACAAGTTTGTCCCGACACTGCTCGACATCAACCCGGGAAATATTTGCACGGCCGTGATATAGAGCATCTCCAGTACTGTCATCCGCATAACAATGAAGGCTGCTTAAGTGCAACATATCATTGATATGCAAGAGGAACAGCGTAGGAGAGAGTACACAGCCTTGGGGAACTCCAGCGTTTATGGATTTGAGGTCGGAACATGCACCTTCGACAGCGACCTTGATGTTCCGATCGGCCAAAAAACTGGAGATCCAGTCGCATAACTTCACGGGATGCCCATATGCTGGAAGTTTTGAGAGAAGCGCCTTGTGCCATACCCGATCAAAGGCCTTTGCTATGTCCAGACTAACCGCCAGTGCTTCCCCTTTAGACTCAACAGCTTCTGCCCATTTATGAGTTAAGAAAACTAGAAGATCACCAGCTGAGCGGCCACGGTGGAAACCGTATTGACGGTCACTAATCAGCTGGCATTCCTCTAGGTAACGAAGGAGCTGGCTGTTGATAACAGTCTCCATTATCTTAGAAAATAAAGGGGTAACAGCTATTGGGCGGTAGTTTGAAGGATCAGAGCGTTCGCCTTTTTTAGGAATCGGGTGAACCAAGGCGGTCTTCCAAGCGTTCGGGACAATGCCGAGTGAATAAGAGAGCCGGAAAAGACGCGTCAGGACCGGAGCCAACTCAGGAGCACAAGTGCGCAGCACTATTGGAGGAATACCATCCGGTCCACTCGACTTATGAATATCCAGGGAAGTAATGCTTTGCCTACAGCACGAAGCCGAAAAACAATTTCGGGCATCGAGGTATCACACCGCAATAACGTCGGTGGAGTATTCCCGTGGTCATCAATCGTCGAGTTGGACCCGAAAAGAGAGCCTAAAAGATCGGCTTTCTCTTTCGGGGTGTTGGCCATCAGGTTGTTCGCCCCAAGTAGTGGTGGAAGAGATGGCTTACAGAAGTTTCCTTGAACAGCCTTGGCAAGAGACCAGAATGCACGTGTCCCAGAAGGGAGCCGAGCCAGCCTATCACCAATTCTGCTGATGTGAATAGACTTTGCCTTAGCAATGGCACTTTTGAGGGACCTAGAGGCCGAGTTGTATGCTTTTTTAAGAACGCTGGTATTTACATCACGTGATGCAGCCGCTTGAGCCCAGGTACGATAACATTCAAGCTTTCGGCGCGCCGCCATTTTGCAAGACTGTCTGAACCAAGGTTGGGACTTGCCACCGATGGGCACAGCAGAGAAAGGAATAAAAAGCTCCATTCCCTGCAGCACCACATCAGCGACAGAGTCGGCAGCAGCATTCGGATCATCCGACGAAAAACAAATCGGCCCCCATGGGTAGGAAGCAAAAAAGGAGCGCATTCCATCCCAGTCTGCTGACCTATAGTGCCAGACGCGACGACAACCTGCAAAACGAGGTCTAGTGAGTCGCGTTGTTCTTATAGTACTCCGAACAAGGCAGTGATCTGAAGATCCTAATGGGGAATCACTGATACATGATACCCGTCCGGGTGAGAAGTCAGCAGCAGGTCCAACAGTGAAAGATTATGACCTTCGACATCTGGGATTCTCGTGATCGAGGGCACCATTTGAGTCAGGTCGTAGGCCAAGGCAAAGTCGTGAAATATTCTTCCCGCATAGTCGGTGGTAGTAGAGCCGAGCCAGTCGGTATGGTGGGCGTTAAAATCGCCAAGAACTACGACTTCAGCGTTAGGAACATTTGCAATCAAGGACTCTGTAGCCGATTGTATGTGCTCCACAAGTCGGTCAATTTCGGCATTACCGCTATGAGACCTATAAAGGCATGCGTAGAATCGCGGATGGTCATCGCAGTCTACGCGGAGCCAAAGAATCGATAGGTCTTTTCCTTCAGGAAACGTGAGGCGACGAGAGCAAATGTCATCCCGGACATAGACACACACTCCAGCCCTTGGCAAGAATCTATGTTCTAATTTATAACCAGGGTATAACCAGGAGAGGAAAGAGGTGTCGCCAGGAGAAGAAATCTGTGTCTCGGTAAGAAAGAGTAAGGCCGGCAAAGCTGTTTCAAGGTGGTGGTGAACAGCGTTTAAGTTCGAAACAAGCCCCCTCACATTGCAGAAGTCCACAGTAAGCGATGAGGAAGGTGCCAAGTGATGCTTACTCTGTTTGCCCCGACATTTATGAGATGTGTTTTTAGATATGAGCGCAAAATTGCCCCCCCCAGAATACGAAGGGCAGCCTGGGGGCCCAACAACAAAACAGTTAGGTGGACACGCAGGAGGGGATTCTCCACGACAGGTGGTACCCCCCTGAGGTAATTTCTTTTTATTTTGCACCATCATTCAAGTATTTGTTTGGGGGGACAGGGAAGGAGAGGGAATGAGGAGGAAAGGAAAAAAAAGGAAATGGAGGGTTACAAGAGGGCGGGGAAGGGAAAGGGATGGGCACCGGAAGATCTCACTCACCGAACGAAACGCGAGTACAAAATGAACAAAGTCCAATTGCATCACTTCACGCCGGTTTTCTGTGAGAGAGTGGTATTTCTCCGGCCGTGCCTGCCCATTCGGCTGAAACCCTAAGGTAACAGCATGGCACTCCCACTTCAAAAATAACTTAATTATTTTCATGGGATATTACAATTATAATTATTTAGCAAAAATATATTAAGACCTACTTGATATTGAGTACGAGCTAGATTTGCGTAAAAGAAAGCGCTGTGACTGGTTCCTAAAGCGCTTCACACATTCTCATAGAATTGACAATTGTCTAAAGCGTCCGACGTCAAAATAAATGAAGTAAAAAATATTTATTATTAAAAACTCCTTTGGTAATGGCAGACTATAATGTCGCACAGACGCTAGACATTTTTGTTATATAATAAGTTATTATAACAGAATAGTGTTTTGTTCTAAAATGTAATAGTGAAATGTCTAAAATGTGCTACATAGTGTTGAAATTTTGAACCTTACAAATTTAATTTCAACCAAGGTCAAGCTAAATATCGACAACTAACTAAGTATTAACTTCACGATTTCGGTTACCTTAAACACGTTGGCTCGTCTCCTTTCAACATAAGGCTTATCCAATCAAGTGGAGTTGGTAAATAAAACATCACAATTACAAAATAACTTTAATATAAAACGAAATATTATTGAGAAATATTTTTAAATTGAAGAAAAAACATGCCGAAATAAATAAATACAAACAGTAACACAATTTGAACGTAAAAAATACAATTTACCAACGAGTAACCGATCAATGATTCCTTTCTCTCAGCGGAGAAATTATTTGTACATTTTCTTTGCCGATCTTGTGCGATTTGCGAACGGCCAACGGCGACTTCACCAACGCAGACTCCTTCTTCATTTTGTCCAACAGCGACGTCTGCTTCGCAATATTCAAAGTCAACTCCTCATTCTCTTGACGCAGCAGGGAAAGCTCAACCACCAGCGATTGCTGATCGTGAATCTGAAATGTATATCCATCTTAATCCACTGTTATTATAATAAACGATTGAGAGAATCTCGAATGGGTCAGACCTGTTGTTGGAGACAGTGGTTTTCGCTCTCGAGCCGTGTCAGCTCGGCGGCGGCCTGCGACAACAAAACTCTCGACTGTTCGGCGGCCACGTTCGCCTGACCGGCGTGCTCGTTCGCCAACTCGCACAACACACGCTTCTTTTCCACCTGAAATATCACATTAATAAAAACACGTATATAGTAAATAATGTTCGTATTGATCATTCTCATCACCTCTTCGCAGAGTAATTTTATTTGCGAATTGGATTCCTTCTTGATGAGTTCCACGTCTTCAATGAGTTCACTCTTGATGGTACCCAGCTCGCGATAAGCTTCCTTCTCCACGTTTTGTAAGCTTTCAATTAAGCTCACGTTGTGCTCCATTATCCTGTTGTGCTCTTTGGCGAGTGCGGCTTTGGACTTCAATATGTTGACTAAAGCTTCCTTGTACTCGTTGCATTCCATCACTGCGTTGTTTAATGTGTTCTTGTATGAAGTCAACTCCTCCTCCAGAACTTCCTTCGAGTCTGTCAACGATTGGACCTGGTTCTCCAAATGCTCCAACTCGTTGTCAGACTCTCTCAGCCGCATGGTCAACACTTGGACAATATCTCGAGTCACGGATAATGATAACTCGAATTTACTCTTCTCCTTCACCGCTTTGTCGACGTCAAATGTGAGCTTGTTGATTTGGTTTTCAAATTCTATCGTTTTCAATTTGTTATCTTCCCTCGATTCATCCAATTCTCTGACCGCTTTTAACTTTTCATTTTTTAATGTTTCATTCTCATTTTTAATTTTTTCCAACTCCTTCTGTAATGTGTTGTATTTCTGTTCGCTATCAGTCAAATTAGCTTTAAGATGTTTGGCTTCCTCGTGCAACTTGTTTAGGTCCTTCTGTTGTTGGTCCAATAATCCTTGAATGTTGCTGCTGCGCTCCTCGAATTGTATTTCACACAATTTTAACTTTTCTCTAGTGGCCTCGTCAATTTGCTCCAGTTTAGCTTTCATTTCTTTCTCTTTGTCAGTCAATTTTCTTGTCAGGGTATACACTTTCTCATCTCTTTCTTTGGCAAATTCATCTTTTATAGTCTCAATGGCTAAATTGTATTTAATTTTTACATTTTCCTGTTCTAATTTGCATTTGTTAATTATGCTTTGTTTATCTTCATCTATTTTGGATTTGAGAGTCTCTAATTCCAGTTTATATTCCCTTCGAATACTCTCATTGGCTTCCAGAGCCAGGGCATGATGACCTTTGACCATTTCTAACCTTTGTTTTGTCTCCTCTAAACATGATTCTGTATCAGAAAGTTTCTTTTGTAGATCTGAGCACAAGCTATCTCGTATTGTAATTAATTCTTCAAGAGAGGCTAGTTCTAATTGTTTATGATTAACTTCGTGTCCCAATAAACTACATTGTTGTTCTAATTCACAAATTTGTTGTTTTAAATCATCAGTAGAAATATTCTCTTTACTGTGCAAAGTAAAATCATTAAAGTTTTTAATAAGTGCTTCTATATTAATATCTCCTTTGGTCACTTGATTTAATACCTTTTTCAATCTTGCCATTTCATTTTTTAGATCTTGAATTTCTTTATTATATTCTACGATAGTGTCATCTTTGTTTCTGAAAATATTTATTTTTTTATTATGTATATATTAAATTCTGTAGGAACAATATCTTTAGTGTGTTCAGTAAATATTATTTTATAAATTAGCCATGTTTAAGCTCACCTTATTTCAGCTTCATGGGACTTAATGAGATCATCATGAAGCGCTAAGTTGTTCTTTGAATTCAATGATTTGGGCAAACCACGATTTTTTTGAATACTTGTACTTTTTATCACAGACTTTACAGGTTTTGGCTAAAATACAAAAAAAAACACTTAACATACCTAAGATTCATAATGTAGATTTTAAAGTATATACTATAAAATTTTATATATATTTCTCAACCCTTAGGTACAATTAATGGTTAATAAAATCTGACAAATAGGTATTGTATTATGGTTAAGTATTAACAAATATAAGTAATAATGCATTTTAGTAATACTTTTAGTAACACTTACTGTCACAAATGACTTAATGCTTGGTACAGAGCTACATTGTGAATGGGTGTCTGAATTTTTCTTAGGTGTAGAAAGAGGTGTTGTAGACGTAAGTGTTACAGTTTTCTTGATTGCTTTTTCTTCTCTCGCTGGTGCCGATTTCAGTTGACTTTTTACAGGGGCTGAACAGAGAAAAATCATTTTACTGACTACATATAAACGAGAAATGTTAACATATTAAATATGTACTTTATATAAAACTATAGGACAACACGTTTCCCTTAACCGACCGACATAGTTCATACCATTATGTGTAATTTTCCTTTGCCTTTGATAATGTGAAAATATACCTGTAATAGTTGAAGCGGATAAAATCGTTCTAAGGGATATCATGAGAAATACGTATCGTTAGTAGCGTTAATGATCCCTTAAAAATAAGTAAAGTTAATATTTAATTTAACAACAGATTCCACTTACCAATAGGTTCAAATCTTTTGGCCTTTGAAAACATATTACACGAGTTCGTATTTATAACTCATGCACACATTAAACGAAACTAATACCTGTTTGAGGTTGCGCGCGAAACTAAACGTTATCTAAAGCTGGCGACCGTTAAGCCAGCTGACAGCTGCGACCAAAATTGAAAAGATTGTATTGAAATATAAAAAAAACCGTTAAATTACGTTTCATTCTACGTATGAGTCACCGTATAAGTATAAATATTTTATATTTCCATAATTTAATAACTGCGTTTGGCGATATTTTATTATATAAAAGAAAATTTTAGAAATAATAAAAAACATAATTTGACAACTAATGCCTCAACTTAGCATCTTCCTCATTAATTTTGTAAAAAAAATGTTACTTACGTTAATAATTATCGTCTTCTTTGTTACCTGGCTTTAAAACCATAAAAAATAAAATCTTTATAATCAGTCAGTACATTTCGAGTGTGATCGTTATAAAAGTACATATTGTTCTTTAATTTAATATTATTGGAAAATAGAATTTATATGACTGAAACACCATTTGTTCTTAAAATTTGATCATAAAAGAGAAGCAAAATAATCCTACTAAAGTTTATCTTCTATTACTATGTATACATAAAATGTATTATGCAGTATTCCAATTCAAAAGCTTAACTCTTACATGCATTTTAAAGCTTTTTGTAGTTATGCAGCTTTTATTTTTAAAGTCAAACTTTACTATAATTAGGCATCAAATGGTTGATTGTTACACTATTTTATTACTCAAAAATTATTAATATTCAATATAATTCAATTCTTTATTCAGTAAATCTTAAACTATAGTATATACATTTTACATAGATGGGGGAGGAGGTGGTACTGGCATTAAAGGTGGTGGTGGTGGTACTCCCATCATTGCTGCACCAGGTGGAGGTGGTAGACGCATCCCATGACTTTCCCACATCTTAGAAGGAGGTGGTGGTAATCTTAATGGCTCCAATTTAAATGCAAATTGCAAGAAAAATTGCTTAGTATCTTTATTCCAATGAGTCCAAAACTTAGAATCATGTTTCTCAACTTCTCGACTAGGCACTTTGAACGCTATAGTCTCGTAAGGTTCAGCAGCAAATAATAAATATTGCCATCTGCGATCTGGTGGCTCAATTTTTTGTTCATAGGCTGACATGAACCTGTGTCTTGGCTGCACACCTTCCGAAATTTCTACAAAAATAGATAAATAATATTACTTTAAGCTTAATGATAACGTATTTATTATAAGTAATTCAAATTAAGCCAATTTACATGGTTATAATAACTATAAAAAAACAAGGGATGACAAATTGACCTAGTACACGGGGTATGACATATACCTGGATAGTCTACTTGAAACAGTAAACTTTGCTGTCCATTTTCTGGATCTTTTTGCTTAGTCACTCTATAACCAGGGCGTCCAATTTTAACAAATTTTTTAGGTTCAATTCTAGGCTTTTCTGGGGCCAATTGTTGAGGAGCTTCTTTTGCTTCTTTGGCAGCTCTCCGAGCTAAATTTGCTTGATGTTTCTTTCCTTGTGTATGAGCCAAGTAGCTTCCCTCATTATTGTGTAGAGTAAGACATAGTTTGCACTCATAGGAACCTGGGAAGAATATATAAAAACGTAACTATCACAGATAGATGTCTTATGGTAACAGTTAAGTAACGTAGTTTCAGGTTATATTCATTTTGTCAAGAAAAAATACAAACCTAAATGATTTTTCATAAAATAAGGATCCTTATTTAAATCAATAGTTTCCAGGGCAAGCTGCCGTAGTCGCTCGCGGCGATCTCGGTTGCTTTCGGACCATGACGCTACGCCACCACCTCCTGTTTTTCCTCCAGGTCGATTTTGAAAATCCATATTTTACAACAATCTTTTATACTGTCACAATACACATTAATTTATATGCAAAAGCAAACAACACAATTAAATACAGAAGAACACAAATGACAATATGGTTAAAATAAAGAACTAAATACGTAAAACATCACAACCGGCTCCACAGATAAGGCATCGCAAGCATTTGGCATCCATACAATTAACAGAATACAGATGTTATTTGCTAGTGTTCTGTTTAAAAATTATTTGGTCCTGCTTATCAAAACACACATTATACTTATATATAATTATTATACTTACTATTATCATCATTTAGTTATTTATAAGAACTTTTCCATCTCGGAAAGGTATAATTATTTTACAAAGCTGTAGTCATATCTAGTATATAGTTAGGAGGTTTCCTCCTTTGTTGAAACAATTACTATAGTTGTGATATTTTCTGAATTTAAGATATTTACTTTCAAAGTACATCTACAAACTACCGTATTATTTTTCAGGATGATAATTATTAATTTATAGTAGTTACACTACATCATTGTACTGACAGTGATAAATAACTATAAAACTCCCAACAATTTAGTTAATTGTCATGTCATTGTGGAGAAAAATGTATGGTTTTGAAAACAAGACGCCTGTCACATTCTTTTACTTGTCAAAAATAGCGGAAGGTAGTGTTTACGAATAAATCTTATTTTATTTCGATAATCATTTGATAACATTAAACTAATCGTTATTAAAATTACTGTACAGTGTAGAATGATCATATAATTTAATATATTTTCTTAGGTGGTGTGTTGTGTGTGTGTCTTCATATAACCTAGAAAATTTCGTGTTTTTCAGGTAGTGGATCAAGATGTTGATGCCCAAACAAAACCGTGTCTCTATTTACGAGTACCTCTTTAAAGAGGGCGTTATGGTAGCTAAAAAAGACTACCATGCCCCGAAACACCCGGACTTAGAAAAGATTCCAAACCTCCAAGTCATAAAAGCTATGCAATCCTTGAAATCTAGAGGATTTGTAAAGGAACAGTTTGCATGGAGACATTTCTACTGGTTAGTACAAAACGACAAAATAAAATAATTCATTTTTGTAACATATATATGTACACTCTTTATTTTAAAAGAAAAATATATTTTAAAAATTACTCTAGACTCCTAGGGTGTGTGTCACATTAAATTCATGAATAAAATCTAAACTCAAGCTTATCTTTAAAATGAAACAAACAAGTTGTGTTTATTAATTGCATGTTAAAATTTGTCATAATTTAGTATATTAAAAATAATGTGGAGTAATTTTTGTGAATGGCTCAAGTCCAAGCCACAAATAATTTTTAGTCCAATTAGGACAATCTAAAATTATTTTAAGTAATTACATTTTCCAATTTTATTATTAATCTGTGTCACTATATATTGGACTTGTATTGAAATGCCTGTTTTAACAAGTTTCCAAAGTAGTAAGCTCATTGGGAAAAAATCAATGTTTTTTTTGTAGCAAGTATGACTGATAAATTGGAATTTGATATAAATAATGATCATTACTATCAGTAGTTGACCACTTATATAATAAAATTTTCTCAAGTTTGTAACTAATTTTGATCTGAACATGGACATATAGATTACTATCTGTCTTTCAGGTACTTGACCAATGAGGGTATTGAGTACCTTAGGATTTTCCTTCATTTGCCACCTGAAATTGTGCCCGCTACCCTTAAGCGATCAGTAAGGACTGAGACAGTACGCCGTGGAGCTATGGGTGGCCGCCCTGATGGTCCAGCTAAATCTGCAGAAGACCGATCAGCCTACCGTCGGGCTCCAACCACACCTGGTGCACCTCACGACAAGAAAGCTGATGTTGGACCTGGCACAGCAGATCTTGAATTTGTAAGCATATTTACCACTATTGGCCTATAAATAAAGGCACAATTTTTAATATTTTTTTAAGTTCACTATAGTTTATATTACCTGAAATAACATGTTCTAACATTTAAAAAGACCTTTATAGAAATAATGTTTTATTATTTGCCAATTGCACATATAGATCTTATAAATGTTACAAAACCTTAATTCTTTTCAGAGAGGAGGTTATGGACGTGGAAGGCCCGCATCGTAATTTAAGTTTATTAAAAATTTAACATAACTCTTTTGTTTTTATTTTGAATCCAACATACACTAAGTTCATTATTATTCCATTATATAACTGAGTCTGGGTATATTTAAGAGTAAATGGCATAATTTGGAACTAAAAATATATATATATATATATGTATAGCTCAAGTTAAGTGTTACTAACCAATCTTCCTATCCAAAAAGGTGAGACATTATATAAACTCAAACTCTAAATATCGTTATTCAAGTAGGTCTTTATAAAGACACTTTTGAATCGTCAATTTAATACTATATTTTATACATATGAGATATAAAACAAAAATGACAACAAATAATTTATTGAAACTCGAATCTACATATATGTTACAACTCCGATTAAGCTGTGTACACTGGTGGGGGTGGTGGGTTTGGGAATTCTCCGAGTTGATCAATGTAGTACAGATGGGATCTGTATGGCTTCAGTTCCCATGGTACTTGATCCTCCATATGCGTCAACGTAACACCAAGATCTTCCAATGTTGGTAAACTTGTGTCTACAACATCTGTTGTGCTTTCCTGAAAAAAAACGGAAGAACATTATAACCTTAAACTTTTTTTAAATTAATATATTAGTAATAAATAAGCATTTTTCTTTTCAAAGTAGAAACATGTCAATTAAAACTTAAAAGCACCGATTTGCCAAGTTAGATGTCTCGAGAATTTAAAGACAAATTCTCTTAAATCACTTTATAAAGTATCAAACAAGACCTAAGCAATAATAAATATATAACATTTATACTGTGCTATTTAAAATGGTACCTTTTCAAGACCTTCCCAGTGCAAGGCACCAAATGGATAAGCAGGAGACAGCTTATTGGCTAGCATTACTTTTAGTGGGAAGAAGATTGGATCATACTTCATGTCATAATGTTTGAATCCCCAGCTCTCATCTTTACGCATCAATTGGTAGAACCAAACCACTAGATCTTTCCAAAGATATCTTTTTGGTCTGAAGCAAAATTAAATTATGTAATTTACAACTTAGTGAAGTTAACTTTAAAATTGATATGAAATTCATACCCAACAGCTTGGTAGATCTGGCATCTAGTGTCAGGATCACGAGCAGCATTAACAATTGCCTGAGCAACATCAGATACAAAAACGGGCTGTTTAATAGTAGCCTCGCCGTTCTTGTACAGTGGCATAACTTGGAAGTGACGTCTCCAAATAGATGCAATACTCCTGGAATACTTAGAATCTTATAGATATATATAGCACATTAAATACCAACCAACTATAATTAAATAGACTTAAATAACATTGTCTATTGGTGGAACAGTACAAAAACCTATCTCAGTAAATTTTGTAATTTGGCTAACAAATGATAAATTAATCAATGCATACTTAAGGAACCTGTCTTCAGAACCATATATATCAGAGGCACGAATTATAGTAGCAGTTGGAAACTCTTCTTTCACAGCACATTCACCCATGAATTTACTGATCTTGAATAATGACGGGCCTCGCATAACAAGTGGCTTGGGGTTGAGTTCGGCATTTAGATATGATAGGTGGATTAACCTCTCCACACCCATTTCACGGCTGATTCTAAAATAAATGAATTGCATATACATAAAATTGATGTTAATAATTATTAAATTTGTTAGTATTACAATTACAATTTTTGTTTTGTGTTTAAGAATGCATAGAATATTGGTACAATGTAAAACAGTATACTTAAAAAAGAGTTCAAATAGAAGAGTAGTAATTATTTTTGGGAAATGATAAAACAAGTCCCAAAGTTGCTGATAGACCACAACACCAAATTGGTGTAACATGCTTCAACTTTACAAAATGAATATTGATAATGAAAAGATAGAATTAAACAAGCAACAATATAATATTAAATTATTATATCATTACTTCTTTATTTAATAACAAAAGGACAAAGATCCCTTTAATGTGTCAGCAATTGGCTCAGCATAAGGACAGTTCAATTTTTGAGTAGCCTTACAATGCTTTGTTATTTTGATTGTCAGTAGCACAATTTTGTATTAATTGTTTATTTGAGAAGAGCAGCTATCGAGTTTCTTGCTGGTTATTTTCGGTAGATGACTGCCTTCCGAACCGGTGGTAGTGGAAAAATTGACGATTCAAATGTGTCTTTATAAAGACCTACTTGAATAAAGATATTTTGACTTTGAGTTTAAGGTAAAAAAATGTAATAACCAACCTTGCAATGCGCCTGGCACCTTCAACATGTACGTCATTGTATTTGAAGTTCTTAGTTTCATAGTCCCGACCAACAAGATTGATAACCACATTAGAGTATTGAACAGCTCTGGCAATTGATTCTTCATCTCGAATATCAAACGGTGAAAAAAGTACCTGACCGAGATCGCCACAAACCTTCAATCTAGCTGCATCATAAAAGTCACCTCTATACGGTAAAACCATCTAAAAAAAAGAAGAAGCAAGGTATGGTTTTGGTTCTTTAGTTATTGATAGAAATTCATATAAGGAAAACCATACTTGAGTACCAATCTTGCCTAATTTGTTGCATACATAACGACCCACAAACCCAGTACAACCAAAGACTGTGGCTACAATGCCATTGAAACTGCTTCGACCACCAGTCCCTCTCTTAAAAGCAGCTATGTTAGTTTTTGCATCGGAACTGTATGATGACGATTTGATGTAAATAATGCTGATTGGTCCATTTTTACCTAAAAAATGTTAAAATTTTAACCTTATTATTGTTATTAATCTAATTCGACTTTACGTCAAATTATGTAAGATCAAACAACTAGTTAATAGTATATGAACCATTGAGTGAGACACTTACATAGGAGTTTGGATGCCGATGATCCTTTTAAAGCAATTGAAGCCATTTTGGCCCAAATTGATAGTTTCGTTTCAAATTATTTCGCTGATAAAATCAGCCTTCGATCATCACAAAATTAGTAAAAAAAATGACTACTTGACTAGTTGTATTATTATCAATGTCATTTTCAAAACCAGATGATCAACTCTACAACTGACATTGTCAGTTTTTATTTTAAATGACAATAGCACTTTTCAGTTTTCAGCAAGCAAAAATTGAAATGACAGAACAGTCTCGATAAGTGACCATTGACAACCATCGCAAATAATTTAGCAATTACTGTGTATTTCAACTTATTTATGTACTTACGTATATAGTATCTACTATTTAGTGGCGTAAAATTTACATTATTATTTAAGTGTATCGTGTAAAGAGTTATTTAAAAAGGAAACGCTTTGTTTTATATGTTAGATGAAAGATTTCTCTCAGAAGCTGTGCTGGTGATGTCGCTATACGCTAAAGCTCAAAGATCTACTTGGTGAACCTAAGAGTTTTGTTTTTAATCAAATATTTTGACCCATAAATATTTATCGCCATGGACGAAACTGAAATATGTATTATTAGGAGCAAGGACTACGCAAATGTTTTAGAAACTTTGGAAAAGTTTAATAAGAATGTATGTATTTACAGCTTTTTTCCTTACTAAATTATCAAATATTAATTCATTGGAATAACATCAAATTAGAAATACTCCAAAAGAGGCTAATCTTATTAGTTGTTAATTATGAATCTCCCTATAGACTAATCCTATTATTTTATTACAGAATGAAACAAATTTTTCATTCCCATATCTTTCGGAGAATAACATGAGGGTGTCATTATGGGCAGCACTCTTTGAGCAGCTTCAGGACAAATCAGCTGAAACCATTCATATTGCCTGTTTGGTAACTCTTAGGATATTAAGGTAAATTTATAGTTGAAAAATTACTTGACTTTATAAAAATTAAATATATCCCAATTATATTTTTAGTCGAGACAAATGCGAGGTGGACAATTTAATCTGTGAAAAATGGATGATAACATTGATAGAAAAAGCCGGCTTATACAACTTCATTGATGTAAGTGAAGATGCAAATGAAAATATGCCAAGTAAAGATATCGCTGTGGAGGCTTTAAAATGTTTATGCAATGTATCATTTAATAGTGAAGTGGCGAGAGCATTGTGTGCTCATACAAGTATAGCACAAGGTCTTGTGGCAAGACTGAGATCATATCGGGAAATACCATATAAGGATGATATTATCCTCTTTGACATGAAATTATTATTTATTTTAACTGCTTTACGGCAAGATATAAGAGCAAAAATTAAAAACGATTTACATGGAATGATCTATTTGATTAATTGCCTGAATGACCTTGTTACGGCAGCGACAGAGCATAGAATTGAAGCATCAAATGTCTGTAAACATCAAGAAGTTGTATTAAGTGTAAGTTATTAAAATAAAGTATTGAATTCACACTTAGACGCTATCACAATTTAATGATATTCATACATTTTAGGATAAGCAATTATCAATTGTTTGTGAAATTTTAAAAACTCAGTTTAATATGATGTACAATTCTGGCCCCAATGAGGCATTGAATGCAGAGGAAGAAGCCTTGTGCTTAAAACTTATGCCGATTCTAACCGCTCTGCTTACTGCTGAAACTTGTACTTGGGATAAGTTGACAGAGCTGCATAGTAACATAGCCAATTTACTAACAAGGTATGTTTTTTAGAATCCTTCATACAACTTCAGTATGTCATATACATCAGTTTAACAAAAGAAAATTGTACTTTGGTGTGAAAATTATGCGTGTATTTCTGATGTAATAAAACTTATTTTTTTTTAGCTATAATAATAATAAGATACGGTAAGAATGTCATCTTTTTTTCCCATACTGGCGAGTCTATAATATAAATTTATTTCAGCGTACCAGCAGAATTTTATCAATACCTATCCCCTGAATGCAGCGAGGATGAGAGCTTGGAGCATGTGTACGATGGAAAGAATATGGAAGCTGTGCATGCCCTCTTACAATTGTTACAACACAGATTAACTGTTACAACTGTAAGTATATTTTGGTGAAATTATTTGGTAGCCCAATGGAGTATGAGATGTTAATTTGAGATTCATTTTAATTATTATGTGTACCTTAAACATATATTCCTGCATTAAATAAATAAGCATTTTTTTTTAGGGTACAGTTAATCAATACGAGAACTTATCACCGATTCTGACAGTATTGAACAAAAGTGCACGTAACGTGCGAGCTCATCGCAAATACTTGAGGCAAACGGTCCTCCCTCCTCTGAGGGATGTGTCCCGGCCTCCCGAAAAGGGGAACACCATTCGCAACCAGTTGTGCAGATTGTTAACTTCACCCGTCACATCGGTGAGGGATCTTGTGGCTGAATTTCTGTTTATACTCTGTAAAGAGAAAGGTATGTCTAGTTGTATGTATTTCAAATAATCGTACTACGAAAATCTGTACATTAAATATTTTTCCAAAAAACTGAAAGGAGGCAATTAAAGAAGAGTCATAGAAATCAAAAAAACAATTTTTGGAATTCTTGTCTGTCTGTCTGTCTGGTACGTTATAACTTGAAAACTACTGAACGGATTTGAACGCGGTTTTCACAGTTGGATTACATTTAATTGGGAGCGTTGTCAAAAGTTAAGAGAAAAAGAAGTTATGGTCAATTGAAAATTTACTTCAACCACTGCTTCAAAATTTTTAAACACTTATATTGATTGATTAGTTATATATTGTTAGATATGTTCTAATATAAGTTAATAATAATATTAAAACTTATGAGAGGAAACAAAAATAACAAATAACGCAGTTGAAGTGTTGAACAATGTGCTCGATAGATGGCGTTGATAAAATTCGTCATCAACCTAGATTTATTTAATTTTTTTAATTCTTAAACCTATACAGCTTATCAAAAACAGTTTACACAATAAAAATAGATTAAAAATAAAGCCAAAATGAGGTTAAAATATAGAACCAGAAATAGAATTTAAGATCAGAATAAACAATAACAACAAAAAAACACGAACAGAAAAAAATAAATAAAAATATATATACACATAGTATAAAATATATACACATGAACAAGTGGAACTATGTGAAGTACGAACATTTTAGTGTGTGAGTGTGTATCAGCGTGTGCAATGGTGTTGCTGTGTGAGTGAGTGTGCGAGGTTGAGTCTTAGTTTTTTTAAAAGAACTTCTACTTAGGCCAAATATATCCATCGCGGTATTAAGATGCTTCATTGTGTAATGACTACCATGCAGTTCAAACTTTCATTAACGTTTTACTTTATGATTATTTTGAGTGAACACTACCCATACAAACAAGTAAAAGGAAACGAGTGAAGAGACGTTTATCGTTTGTCCGCATCCATTTTTCCACCTACGTCCTTAACGTTAATGAGGTTTACCTTTTTTTATTTGGTCAAACTAATAAGTAATAACCTCACAAGAACCTTCGTAAGAATTTTCTTTCAACTCTTAACCGCTGAGGAATTTTACCTTCCATCATCAGCTCATCCACATAAGAAGATGACTATCAGAATATAAAATTGTCAGAATATTAATTGCCTGTACGTTAATTTGAAAGTTGCCCTCGATTTCCCCGAATCATCCGATCCTTTAAAGCTACATCATCCCTGAGTAACACAGGCTATATATAATTCCAATTGTAACAAGATTTTAGCCCGTGAAAGAAAGCCCTTTCGAGATCATTAAAAATCGCTATTTACTTAACCAAATTACACGTGGGCGAAGCCGCGGGCGGAAAGCTAGTATTAATATTTATAAATTATCAAAATTTTTATTATAAATTAATATTTAAAGAATTGTTGATTTTTTTCTGATTCGAAGTGTATGTTTGTGAGTAACTTTGTGTAACTGTGTGTGTCTTTAAGGCTGTGGCAGAGTGATATACTGAGGGCAGTTTGAGATACACTTGAAATTTCATATTATAAGTGTGCCTTGAATAATATTGTCTAGATTTCTTCATTATTATATGTATATAAATTAACAATTGAATGTTCTGTTTGAATATTGAAATGATTTGTAGTGGGTCGTATGGTTAAATACACTGGCTTCGGCAACGCAGCTGGCCACTTGGCGCAAAAAGGTCTGATGTGCGGTGGGCGTGGTCCCATACAGTACTCGTCGAGTAGTGAAGATTCCGATACGGAGGAGTATTTAGAGGCTCAGCCTCACATTGATCCGGTTGTTGGTTGTACAAGGCCACCCAGGGTGAATCCGTTTGAGAATATGACTGAGGAACAGGTACGTACATTTTGCCCCTCATATTTGTAAAAAAAAGTGAAATTATTGAAATAATTGATGAATGTTGTCTTTGTCTACAGAAAGAACACGAGGCCATGAAATTAGTGAATTTATTCGATAAATTGTTATCCGAGGGTGTGTGTAAGCCCGCGACGATCGGCCCTGACGGGAAGCCGAAGCCGCTGGAGCATGTTCTGGAGATGAGAGAGAATCCACCGAACAGACCACAATCCTAAATTGTATATCTGTTAATAAAGTTACCACAGATAATTGACTGGATCACAAACAGTTTGCATAAAAGGCCACATGTTAAGTGTAGCTGTCAATGTCAAATCTAAAATGTCTTTAATCAAAAGCTGTATTACATATGACAGTATTGAACATTTATAATGTTTTTAAGCTGGTTTTTGTGTTAATAAAAAGTGTAATGCTAAGCTAACAGTTGGCGCTCTTTGAACGTATTTGGAGTGTCTTTTTCATCAAATTATTAAAGACATGGCATTTATAAGAGATTTTAGCCTATTCTAGTATTATAGGAACACGATTTTCTTTTCGAAATAACTCTCACAAAGAGGTGTTTTTTTTCTAACAATGTAATTTAGCGCACATACCTATTCATTTATAAACACAATTAATCTTAATGGCAGATAAAAATGAAGGTTGCCCATACACCATACGGTCAATGATTAAGGTCTAGTATTAGTTATTGCTTCTGATTATAACAACATTATGAAAAGTCAAATATTTTTATCCAGGAAGGTGAAGACTATATTGAATCGTCTTAAATCGAGAAGTAAGAGACTCGGTCAAAAAACGATGTTATGAGAGAACTACCGACTCTTCGGTATTACATCATATCATAGAGGTGCATGACATATTTGAAATTTTTATTTTCAAAGGGCAGCTTTCGAGTAGTTCTTGGTTCTTCTCGTTAGATGACTTCCAAACGATAGAAAATGACGATTCAAAAGTGTAAAGACTTACTTGAATAAAGATTTTGATATTAAAACAGTGCAATATTATTAGTTTTATGCATAAAAGTTTAAATAATTATATTCCTCTGTATTTTTTTTTATTAATGTAAGTATTAGTAAGGTACTTTGAACGAGTCATAGTAATAAATAACGCAAGAATTGTCGATGTCTATATTTCCTATTATAATATAAGGTATTTAAGATGTATGTGGGAGGAAATAGATGATTTTATAGGACATTAATTCATATAAATTTTCATATTCATAAAAAGTTCTGCTGGTGTATTGTGAAATAAATACAATTTTTATTGATTATTGTTTTTTTTTTATTACAATAAGATTCTTAATAAGTTCGTTTTCGGTATTATAAGGTTTGGACTTGAAGAGAGTAAGTGAGACGAGTGTTTGATCCAAATAATGATTTATTACTTGATATATTATCAGTTACGAAGGCGGTACATATGTACAGTATTGCTTTCCGTGAACTGCCGATATTTGGAACTGTTGGCTACCAGTTGGGGTCTTCCACGGCAGATGTGACCATATCATTTATAAGAGCGTACTCCTTACGGCAGCGCACCATTGAAAACCTTATATATTAACCAAGAAAATTACTCTATCAGAGTGCACCTATTTTAATTTCAATGCGCTAATATCAGAACGCCTCTGGTTTGAATTAAAAATGAAAAGCTTTAACACAGCCGAATATACCATATAAATCACCTTGTTTCATATAAAGACCAACATTCTTGAGACAGAATTAATTTTCATACTTAAGAATGCCCGTTTTATAGCACTGCATCATATCTTAAGTGTCAGCTGTTCTATGTCGGCACGGGGTCAAAAAGCGACCTATTTCTATACGTTTCCTTTTAACCTTTCTTAAAACGCAGATACAGCCATTTTTATGGATGTGGTTGATTTAATTAGTCTTCAGTTTATAGTAAAATCAAATCTTGTATCGAAAAATAATTATTGAAATTGGCACAACGTATATCCGATGTTACATGCAGTGATGTTCAAGTTTTAACAGTAAAATTATTAGATTTAAAGAAACGGGAATTTTTTTTTGATTACTTTAGATTATAATGTACCCATAGTTGAGACTTTTTTAATTATACTATGATATAATGATACATTTTGTTGAATGGAATGCGTTTATCAATATAAAATGCAATTATGTGACGCAAAATACAATTCAATCAACTGAGGTAAATAAATCTGGGTTCGGTTACCCTGTAAATTTAATATAAGAGGGTGAGACCGCAGTATCGTGGCGGGAGTCTACCTGAAAGGGTCGATGTTTCGCGTTCTAATCCCTCTGTAACAAAGAGAATTAACTTCTATAATCAATATCTTTTTAATAAAACCTCATCTGAGATAAATTACTGACGAAGCGAGGTCAGTGAACTTTGTATTATCTGTGGTTTATTAGATAAATTTCCTTTGTACACCTGAAGGGTACTATATGCATTTACTTTTATGTGTATTTTAATGAGATTCTTTATACCTGTACTTTGTATGCGACACTAGTTATTTTGTTATATTCAAAAATGCGTTATGATTTTATTTAGTTTCTTACCTTTAAAATATTGATTATTTTAAATAGGTGTTCTATCCTATTGCCTTTGTATAGATTTTTATTGTCGCACAGTGAGGTGTTTTATAGATAGTAATAATAAAATCAGCAATTAAAGCATATTTAAAACGGTAAAGAAAATATCCTTCAGAGTTTAAAGTAAAAATTAAAAAGCGTAATTTGATAGCGCTTGAACTTTCTGGTTGAATTTAAAGAGTGGGCTTAGAAGTTATTAAAATTGTGGGTTATAATAAATATATTATTCTTATTATGTTCACTCCATTTGAAATAGAGATTTATCAAATTTTAATCTATTGTATTTTAGTTATATTACCATTTTGCAGTGTGAATTAAAATATTTGCCAAAAGTTATCGTTGCAAGCGCTGCTCTTTCGCGTTGCTATTTGTTACAATTACACGTGAGGACCGAGAAATAATCTATAAGTGTTTTGTACATTTAAAAAAATGCATCTCGTTGCATTCATGACGTTGGTGTCTTGTGGTTTGATTCTGTCTGAGTTGTGCGAGCGAGCACCACCACACGCGCAGCCAGCTGACTCTCAATACAAGTTGGGAGTTGCTGGTGATCCAGACTTATTTCTACCAGGAGAACTATATTCAGGTAATACTAAGCTTCTAAGCTTGATGACGTATTAAAACGAGATTATTAAATATAGATAAATTATATTTGCAGTATCCCTTCAAGGTGTAGACAGTGGACAAGGCCCGGCCCCTTTCATAGGCTTTATCATTTGGGCAGAATTAGATATTGGTTTAAATGCCAGTTCTAATACAACTAATGTTACTCTGAGTGGATCCCCGGGAACGTTTCAGGCGTACGACGCTCAGACAAAACCCCATGAACTGTGCAAGCCGGCTGTTGACAACGCGACTGCTCATCCCAAGACGGAAATCCAGGTTAAATACATAGAGTTTTTTACCAACTTCGTACGAGAATACTATTTAGCATTATTTTATTGGTTTATATATTTGAAAACAGCATTGTTTTCACTTATTTAAGAAATGCCACTATGCCGCCAGCATTGTGGGTAGGTACTCTGCCACAGGGACCAAACTTTTAAAATTTGTTTTAGTTTTGTGTTTTGTTTTTTTTTAAGTTACTTATATTATTTATAAGAACTTCAGTATTACTTAGTCTGGCCATAAATACTGTTACTATTCAAAAAAAGAAAATATTACGTTTGAATTTGGAATCTGTCATTTTTATATGATTGCTTGATGTGTTTTCTTATTTTCGCGCCATTATATTGTTAAATATTTTGTTATATTAAAATGGAGTGGGGTGATAAAGAGAACCGAATCGCTGTGATTGCCTTACATAAAGTAGGTATGGAGAAAAGTGCAATTTTTAAAACCCTCCACCCGCTTGGTATTAGTCAAATGTTTGTTTACCGGGCTATTGATAGGTACAATGATACCTCCTCTGTTTGTGACAGAAAAAGATCTGGCCGTCCACGTACCGTTCGTGTGAAAAAGGTGATTAAAGCAGTTAGGGAAAGAATTCGAAGAAATCCTGTCCGTAAGCAAAAGATTTTATCTCGGGAGATGAAGATAGCTCCTAGAACCATGTCGCGTATATTAAAAGATGACTTAGGACTTGCAGCCTATGAGAGACGTACTGGTCACTTCTTAACTGATAATTTAAAGAAGAATAGGGTGGTAAAATCCAAACAACTACTTAAGCGGTACGCAAAGGGAGGTCACAAAAAAATTTTGTTTACGGATGAGAAAAATTTTACAATTGAGCAGTATTTTAATAAACAAAATGACCGTATTTATGCTGGAAGCTCTAAAGAAGCTTCGCAATTAGTAAACAGAGTACAACGTGGGCATTATCCCACTTCAGTGATGGTTTGGTGGGGTGTTAGCTATGAAGGGGTGACTGAGCCATATTTTTGTGAAAAAGGTATTAAAACGTCGGCACAAGTTTATCAAAATACCATTCTTGAGACGGTAGTTAAGCCTTTAACTAACACCATGTTCAATAACAAAGAATGGTGCTTTCAACAAGACTCGGCACCGGGTCATAGAGCTCGATCCACCCAATCTTGGTTGAAAACTAACGTTCCGGACTTTATCAGCACTGAAAACTGGCCGTCGTCAAGTCCTGACCTAAATCCATTGGATTATGATTTATGGTCAGTTTTAGAGAGTAAGGCTTGCTCTAAACGCCATGATAATTTGGAGTCCCTAAAACGATCCATTCGGTTGGCAGTGAAGAATTTTCCTCTAGAAAGAGTTCGTGCTGCTATTGATAACTGGCCTCAACGTTTAAAAGACTGTATTGCAGCCAATGGAGACCACTTCGAATAAACATTGTATATTTTTAATAGTTATATATTGATGTATTAAACTAACTCACTATGAAAGGAATAAATGTTACGTATAAAAAAAAAAACGTGCTTTTCTTTATAACAATATTTATGGCAAGACTAAGTATATAAATATTGCAATATTTTATTGTAATTTAACAAAAATCAGGCAAATAAAACTGACTGTGTGGTTGTGTCTATATTTAATTTTCTTTTCCTATTATCATAAAAAATCTTTACCAATGATATTAACCAAGTTTTATAAGCTCGCGTGATATATCTTTTTAATTCGCGTACACCAAAGACAATAAATGTTTGCATTTCTTAGGTTATATGGAACGCTCCGTCAAGTATGTCCGAGAGTTGCGTACGTTTATGCGCGCGCGCATTCCACCTTGATTCCACTACTGTATCAATTCTCGCACGTAAATTGTGTCCCGCCCCAGCCATTCCCACGGCGCCTGAGCGACAACCACCTGTTGTCGAGCCTTGTTGTGCCTGCGATGAGGCCAAATATGAGGTAAAGTCAACAATTCAAAATACCAACATAGATTACAAATATTTCATTAATTCAATTGGATTGACAGGTAACATTCGAGGGACTGTGGTCTCGAAACACTCGCCCACGTGAATTCCCACCTGAATCTGCGCGTGCGCATTTCGGCGACGTTATAGGTGCGTCTCATACGGCCCAATTCCGAGTGTGGCAAGAGGGAAGAGTGGCTACGCCCGGTTTGAGGAAATTGGCAGATGATGGCACAACCACTACTCTTGAAAAGGAGTTGAAGTCTGAGGTAATGCCTCATCCGTATATCAAATATAATGAAGGCGTTTGGGAATTCAAAACCTTACTTTAACTAATATTTAGGGGAGTCTTCATTCTTATAATAGTACCTATAGTTTTATGTCTGAAACCATATAACTTATATTCTGGTGTGCTCACTTGATACCTCACATCAAATTGAACTTGATTTTCCTGGCACACAAATGATCGCTGATATATTTATATAGAAAAGATATGAATAATAAAAAAATACAACATAAAAGTGTAACCCCCTAGTCCACAGTTTGTACAGGAATCACATTTTTTCCGTCTCTTGAAGTACCAATATAGCTAGTTCTAGTTCTCACAATTTTCAGAGCGATCATATCCGCACGATCATCAAGGCTCGTGGTATATCCTGGCAACAAGTCGCTGGGTCCGGTATACCCACAACGTTTGCCGTATTCAGGGTAGATGCCAAACATCATCTAGTATCTCTGGCATCCAAACTGGCGCCATCACCAGATTGGATCCTTGGCGTATCGGCGTTGGAGTTGTGCAATTTGAATTGTACTTGGAGACGATCTGCCGTCTTGCCACTCTACCCTTACGACACGGGAACTGATAATGGTATTAGTTATATGGTATGTATTATGTTGTGTGATTTTAGTTAAGACTTATCGCACTGAAGTTTATCTGGACTAGCTGGAGCTAGCTAGGAGTTGAATCAATCTTTTATACGCTTATTTCAACTACTTAGGTTATTACTACCACCGTGTATATAAGACTTAGCGGGTTTCGTGTATACACACAAATAACGTTCCAAAATACGAGTTAGAAATACGGATATAATATAATGTTCCAAAAATGGAAAATCTTTAACATCATTCCAAACGATTTGATGCGACTGAACTTAGATCTATTAAAGAGCAGAATTATTAAGTGGCTATTCGTAAGACATATTTGGACATCAAATATGTATGACGTCGTCTCTTTATTTTGATATAAGTAATATATAATTTTGTTTATTTAACATTTATATGCTAAAATAATATCTTATCTATCTTAGCTATATGGCTAAAGAAGAAAATTAACCTGCTACGGCCCAAATTGTTTACGTCTTCCAACTGTAACTACGACTTTTTGGCTCGTTTAAATTGCTATGGAAGTCAGAAAAAATAATTTTTAAAACCTATAAACCTCTTTTTGTCGAATCATCTGAGTTTTTAGTAATAACTACTGTGTGTTTTGGATGTGAGGGCGTAGTTATTTTATTTTATTTTTTATTTCTTAAACTGCTTATTCCAAAAAGCTTACACAACAAAAATAGATCAACAACAAAGCCAAAACAAGGTCAAAATTATTTATTATTTAATTACTAAAATACTTTTTACAAATATTACTAATACAAGTTTCTTGCCAGTTCCTCTCATCCGCTCTACGCCTTTGATTTGGGAGATGGATGTAAATATATTTATACCTATATTTTATGCGTAGCCTATAACTGATAAATAATTTTAAGTCCCGTCGCAATCCCACGGTGCCGCCCGCCCCGGTTCGTGCTCTCAGACCGGAATGGCCCAAAGACTCTCGCTCGCCCTTCTTCACCTCAACAGGAGAAATGAGGCCCTTTGCCCGTCTCCGGCTTAATCGGTTACGCTTGTACGAGAAGAGCTGCGAATCTTCAGGTATAATGTTTAATTTAGTTAATAAAATACTTAGAACAATAGGAATAAAACTTGTCATATGATGATGTGCCTAAGCATACGTTTTTATAACAAAGTCCCAGCACTTTATTAACCAAATTGACTTCCGACAAATTTAAAACGCGCGTAAAGGGTATTTTGGTTGAAAAGGCATACTATACCGTAAACGAATATTTAGAGGACAAAGATCTGTTTAATGTGTCGGCAATTGGCTCAGCATCGGGACAGTTCAATTCTTGAGTAGCCTTACAATGCTTTGTTATTGTAATTGTCAGTAGCACAATTTTGTATTAATTGTTTATTTTAAAAGAGCAGCTATCGAGTTTCTTGCCGGTTCTTCTCGGTAGATGACTGCCTTCCGAACCGGTGGTAGTGTAAAAATTGACGATTCAAAAGTGTCTTTATAAAGACCTACTTGAATAAAGATATTTTGAGTTTGAGTTTATATACTTTGCTCAACAAATGAAATGGTATTCAGACCCTGGAAACCAGCAAACCATTGATGCATCAGTACGCACCGGGGGTGGTTCTTGTGCGACCCTTTCCTGGGGTCCTTGGGGTCCTTGCAGCGTAACTTGTGGTGAGGGACGCGCGGCTCGTCAAAGAGACTACATGTGGCCAGCTCGGGCCAAAGCAGACGCCTGCAGAACTTCCCTCACTGATTACCAGCCGTGCCGTGGACCAAGGTTACATTGCAGGTATATAATAGTAGTAGCTTTTTCTTTTTAATCTGCGTGGTTTAAATTCAAAAGGGATTTGGAAATCGATAAATAAATGGCGGAGTTCTAGTGAAATTGTTAAACTTTCATCCCCTATTTGAGCTACTTCCCTAAACTTTAATCTATCTCCATACAAAATTTGTAATTTTGTCAGAGTACAATCCGAATACGAGAAGGATCCAGCCGAATCCAGTGGCGCATGCGCAGTGTCTGCCTGGTCTGAATGGTCGCCCTGCGAGGGCTGTGGGGTTCGAGCTAGGACCAGACACTATTTGGTTCCACGAGCGTTTAAACGCTGCCACATTGGCTTCAAGGCCCGGACGGTTCTCAGCCAGGCGATGCCTTGTGAAGCTGGGCCGTGTTTCAAGTAAGGATTTCAAATAAATTCCCATTGTGTTTTTATAGCTTTGACATATATTGCATTGTTTTTCAGGCCTCCCAATGCGTTTGCAAATTCAACGAACTTCGATTGGTTCTATGTTGTAAGTATGAAGTATAAAAATGTATTATTATGTTTTACAATATTTTGAAAATATAGACAGACGCCTTGTAGGTTTTTCTTAGCAATTTCAGCTTTCGCCTGGTGTAATGGTTGCAGTTCTCAATAAACGTTCTATAGAAAATACTTAGTGATGTAACGGAGAGTTACAAGCCAGTTCTTCTTGTCAACGCCCTTAATTTGGTAACTGGCAGTAAATGGAATTGTAGGGTCAATTTTTATTCCGATTCTTAGGTGTAAAAAACATATCTGAATAACGGTATATTTGCTCCTATGACACGCGGTTTACAAAATTACATTAATTATTTTTATATTTCTTTTTTTTATTCAAAACTATGGAAATAACAAACTATGGCCTTATATGGTACAATCATTACTGTAGACAGGAAGCCATTCACTATAATTCATTTATTAAGTCAGCATTGCTAAATCAATTTATTCTTTGAACTAGCGAACAAAAGAGCAATAGAGTTAGTGATTTGCTAAATAATTGGGACGAATCATTTAATGAAGTTGAACTTGTAAAGGACAATCCTCGGGGCGAATGCGCAGTGACAAGTTGGGGGGCGTGGTCGCCGTGCTCAGCAGACTGCGGGCGTGGTCGTCGGATTCGAACTCGTCTTTATATCTCGAAGGATACACGCGTGCAGAACTCTCTCACGAAGAGACTCCTCGCCGATTGGAACAGACTGTTTGCTGGTTTCCAGAATTTGGTATGATAAATTTTAGAAATAGTTCAGTATTTCTTGCACTTTAAACAGATTATCTAATCGTTGTGCGCTCACATAAATATTATTTCAGACAGTATCATCAGAGAACATCACGAGTGGGAATCCGAATGTAGATCTGTTGGTGCAAGAGCACATGGATCGGTGCCAGGACACGTTGACGCTGCAGGAGGCACTCTGTGATGGTGATGAGCCTTCATGCGATACGCACGTGCCGCTGGGTATAAACTATATTTGTCTACTATGAACCTCATTCATTCTTCCTTCTTCTTCTTCACAGAGAAGAAGAAGAGTGCCTCTCCAACAAGTGAAAGTCGGCAATCAGCTTCCCGGCAGCCTCTCTCTCAATTCTCTCAGCCTCTCTTAATTGAATCAATAATGTTATAATTTGTATGATGGCATTGCTTTAAACAGCTACGTCTTTTTGTTATTCATACCATTTAAATTGATTCCAAAGTCCCACTTTCTTCTGTTAAGTCCCAGTGCCAGTTAATCTTGAAATAATTTCCAGAAGTCTGCACACTACCTATGTCTGTGGGTCCGTGTCGTTCGTACGAAGAGAGATGGTTCTTCGACAATTCGACTGGTGTTTGCGAGCCGTTTGGCTATACAGGGTGCGGTGGGAATGGGAACAATTTCCGGGACAAGATGTCTTGTGATCGAGCCTGTGTTGGCAAAAACATAACCGCTGGTAAAACTGTTTAAAGCAATTTTAGTTAAACCACAAAACTATCATATCGTAATAAATTTTAACTTATACAATCGCCAAATTCAAGCCTATGTTTAAAAATTAATATTTTACCGTATAAAGCTTTGCCGGTGGCTGAGGCGAGCACCAAAAAGCTCAAGGCGACGCCTCCAGCTATTGACAACGAAGTGTTGCAGAACGATTCACCGCAAATTGGTGAGTTTGACGTACTTTGTAACATGTTATAAAACTTTTGAATTTTTATTTTCGCTCAAAAAAGTTGAATTCATACGATTTAAACTGTTTATTAATTATTAATCGTATATCGGTGGTGACGGCGGCCTCAAGATTTGAGTTGCGAGATGGGACAGTGGCTCGGCTGGTCCGAGTGTTTCGGAGACTGTAAATATGCCATCAAACTCAACTACAGACGCGTCCGAGTAAGTTATCGATTTAAATTATAGTCTTAGCCTAAGCCTAAGCCTAAGCCTAGCCTAAGCCTTATAACTAAGCCTAAAGTCATAGGCTTAGTCTTTCTTTTAATTTACATTATTTTGATTACTTTGATTAATGAGAAAAACCATTGGAAATAAACTTTTAAATATTCGCTAGGCTCTGAAACAACCCAAAACCCGAAACAGTAATCCAAGTAATGTAAATTAAAAAAAAGACCAAGCCTATGACTAAGCTTACCAAAAGCTTTTCTCACTAAAAAAATATCAAATTAAGAGTATGTCAACAAAAATTCTTATGCATTAATAATATTATTTATTGTACTTGATTAAAAATATCTATATGCATTGTTTACAATGTAATCTTTTACAGCGTTTGGCATCTGGCTCCGGAAAACCGTGCCAAAAAGTAGTAAAGACTCGTGTTTGTAGACCGAGACATTGTAACTCGAATAGTTCTTACGTCGACACTTCAAGTGAAGACGATTAGTGATCTTGTTAATTGGTAATAAAAAAATTAATCTGCACAATAGTTTCATTTCAATAAACAAAAACATGGTATAAGACATATCATGGAAGTATTTTCCTATATGTTGAGTCGTGGTTAATCGACACAAGTTAAATTATAACTGTGAGGATTCACAAATAACTGAGCTAACTGTCTGGTAAAAAAAAACAATTCTAATTACAAAAAAATATATTTAGTTTTGTACATGTTAAAATCTTAAATCATCACTTGCTCCTAATCATTACATTATTCTATAATACTCTTAGGAACATCACAGTTACATCTCCATACACAATAACCGACTTACAAACTAATTAAACAAGGCAACAAACTAAAGTGCTTATCATCTAGACTCTAGAGTTAACGGCTTCTACTAACTTTAAAGTTTTGAGTTTTGAGCTTTCAAAATTAAGGCTTTTGTATACCGGATTACTAAAGAGTATAACGCTTATAACAGATTTGAAGGCGATATAATATGTAATAATTATATATTAACTTTAGACTGAGAGTTAATTTCATTTTTGAGTGCACGTTCGGCACAACATTATAAGAATATATTAACTGATAGTAATACATATCTTGTGTTGCAAATAGCAATCAGGCTGTTGACCGTTAATGTCAAATCAAAGTGAATAACAAAAGTAAAAAAAACTTTATCGATTCCGTTAGTATGTTACAAATGGAACCTATTTTTAACACTTTAAAAATCGGTTAATTACCGTTTTAGAGTACATAAAATCAATTACAATATTACATAAACATAAACGGTAAGCTTGTATATTGTAATTGGATTGTTTGCAAGATGACCAATTAGGTACATGACGATTATTTAATTCAAGTCTCTAAGTCTACTTAGCACAGCTTTGGACAGTTCTAATTAAATAAATTGTCGAAATATTATTGCGCATTACGTTACATATTAACTAGTAAAAACATATTATTAATATTTTTACTAGTTATTAATTAATTAAATTTTTTATATTTATTATTATAGAATTTTGGTTATATACACAATCGTAAATTTCCTTTAATGTGTCGGCAATAAGCTCAGCATCGGGACAGTTTAATTCTTGAGTAGCCTTACAATGCTTCGTTAATTTGAATTGTAAGTAACATAATTTTGTATCAAATGTTTATTTTAAAAGAGCAACTATCGAGCTTCTTGCCGGTTAAAATTGACAATTCAGTAGTGTCTTTATAAAGAACTACTTGTGAATAAAGATATTTTGAGTTTAAATTTAAAACTGTTACTCATTTATATACCATTTGGTATTAGATACACGGTGTATACAACTAACGTTATAAATATTTTGTAGCGTTTTATTACATATCATATGTACATACAAATGCGTACACAATATCCCCAAAGTTGGGAACCCTGAGCTTTTTTAAGGTCATTGACATTTGCACTAACGTCTGTGATGAGTTTGACCTGAGAACAAAAGGTATCGTAACACAACAATGATACATCTAATTCAACAATTTTCATACAATTGTATTTTTATTACGTCTACTTTCGATTTGTCGTGTGAACCTAACAATGACAGAACAGAGCCGAAGGAATTTTCCGTCCGTAAAGACTTGTCGCTTTATAACGTACCTCACTCGTGGAAGTGATGGAACAAGTTAAGCTTAATAGTAATAATTGAAAATGAAATAAGGTATGTATTACATAGACTAGTCATTATTAGATGTGTATTTGAACTATCTATTTTATAACTAATCCTCTCATACACAAAAGAGGCTTATGTATATGTTCCCCATGCTGCGCTTTAAAAAAAATGATTGATCGATAATAATCGTCATCTAAATACCATAACTGGACCCTATTACCGCGAGCACAATTGAAACACAATTGTCACGAACACTTAACCAGATTGAAAACTGTTAAAAATGTTTATTTTTAATCTCGTACTGTTGAACTAGGTGGAAACTTTTTTTAAACTAAGTTCACGTTGTAGTTTTTCCATTGAAATTGAAAAATAATCATCAACGTCTTGTGTGACGAATGTTAAACTTGAAAAGCTTGGTTACGAAATCAACTAGAGCGTAAATGTGCTGATAGATATCACTTTCCAACTGGTAAGAAAGTCGTCTTTGGCTATACAAATCTAAACTAATTACAGAACACGTGTTTCTTCACTTGGAAGACGTTTCTTACTTGGTAACACGACCGTTGGCGCTAAAACGATAAACGGCTTATCTTTAATTTTCAAGATGACACATTTTAAAGAAGTTGCAGAATGGCAAAGTCGCGGCCTCTGTCTTCGGCTTCATTAATACGAAGGAACGAAGCCGGCACGTTTCTCGTTATAAAAACTGTTCAACTATTTGCTTCAAATAGGGATCGACTTAACAAATATTTGCCGCATATCTAAAAGATTAAATGTTACCAAATCAAATAAAGGTTATAAATCACACAGTATAAAAATAACGGAAATCCGTCTTTTTATAGGGTTAACACTAAACAATAATAATTCATCCTTAGATTTGAGACAATATAAGTAAAGTATGTTTCTTAAACCTAAAATTACTTTATTATCCTGCTTCTGAACGTAACTAAGCTGAGCTTCGTTTAGAGTTTATAGTTCTATATTCGTGTAATTGTAGGTGGCGCACAGCAGCGAGGTGCTGTACACTCTTTGGCACAGGGGCAGGAGCAGGAAGCATTGGCAAAGTCTATCAAAAGCTTCTTTTCTTCATCCGAACCTGTACATGTAATAAGGTCATTGCAAACTATTAACCACGTGGTCCCGATTGTCCGACGTTAGCTAGGGCTGTGCTAGAAACATCGAGATTAACTTACAGAAGTAAGATCTAAAGCAACCGAAGCCAGGTGATATCGCAAGTGGATACTTGAATGTAACATGATATATTTTGTCACCACAATTCTCAAGTATCCATCGATGTTTGTACGATAAATGGGGGCAACATAATTGTGACACATCTCTAGATATGTTCGATTTATATCTTTCATGAAGGATTATTTGGATTATGGTATATCCAACCGCCCTTTATACGCCTTTCTGCATCACGAAAGGGCAATAAAAGTGATCGCCTATCTAATGTCACTCACCTCAGTTTTGTAGTGGTAATAAGTGACCGATCCAGGCATGTAAACAATTAGTTATAAAGTTTCTTATCTGTAAATTTACCTGTCATTGATGCAAGGATGAACTCTGGCTGCAGAGTTACCATGTTGATACCGTGCCGTTTGAATACGTCAGTCACTTGCTTGGAGCTTTTCTCAAAGTCCTGCAAACAAACTTTCCATTAGCTATTATTTTTTTTTTGAGATCGGAGGCAAATGAGGTTTTACTCATAAAAATGTGGAAAATTATTATAGATATTAGTTTTATACTTGTTTATAATATCGACATGGGGTTTGTTATTACATATTTTTCCCTTTTTTGCCGGGAATGGAACTTGGGATCTTCAGCTACGGTACTTCGGTCAAGTTAAATGAAATAATGCCTGTAACATCCTGAGCACTTACATCTTCCGAGTTATAACAGACATGGGCAGTAGCGACTAATCTATCACGATGAAGCTGCCAGACATGCAGCTCATGTATCGCCAGGACACCCGGCACCTGCAATGCAGCGGTTCGTAACTCACAGGCTCCAAGCCCTTCCGGAACCGTCTGGAGAAGAACGAGCCCGGCTGATCTCACTGCATATTAAAATATGATAAAATTAATTTCTCAAAAACTAGCAAAATACAGCATCGAAACAAACACTAGGATATGTTGTTAGGCTCTTTCATAAACAACAAAACGGATATTTCAAAAAAAAGATGTTAATATATAAACACTATAGTTAAGAGTAATATGAGACAAAATTTGTGTGTGTGCGTGTGTGTGTGTGTGTGTGCGAGTAGTGCGATTGAGTTTGTGTTACACGACAAATGTTTAAGATCTAGGTGGTAACAAGCTATTTTGTTTCTAAGTATTATGGATTTATACATTTCTGTGTTTTACTGATTATTTTCCATATATTATACAAATCTAATCATAACAATATATCTACGCATTAAATTCTGTATTAATAAGTTGCATAATCGTTATTATAATGATTTTACGAAGATAACTAATATAATACATTTCGTAGAAAAAGCAAGCCTATCTTGATAATTGTTAGATAGTAGTATTATTATTAAGTTTTTGTTGTAATGAAAAACAAAAGTGTCAAAAGTACAAGTCTATCCTCAAGGTCATGGGTCAAGGTGGGGGTCAAGTGCACAGGGACTTATTAAAGAATTAAGTAGTACTGGCGGCCCAAATGCGGGTACTTTTCTCGCGCCACGTATAAGCATACAGCGAAGAAACTATAAAATCGAAATAGAGCATGACTGATGATTGTGGCTACGACTTCTTATAGTTTCTAGGCAAGATTATTGATAAGATATGGTGATGAGATACCTTGATAAACACAAAATAGAAAATAATATAAAATTAACCTGTTATTTGGGTCGTTACATAAATAAAAAGTGTTGGTTGGAATAGCCTTCAAAAACTTGGCAAACACAAAAACATGTCTTCACATGTTTTAGATAAAAATTTACTGTAAAATTCATTTGCAAAAATGTTTACTAGTTTTCAATACAAATGTATGTGAATGAACTCGAACACAAAAATGCGTGACGCGTACCGCGGAGGCGTTCGGCTTTTTGTTTGTGTTTTTGGTTTTTGCTCGTTAGAAATATAAAGAGGTTAAACATCAACAGAAGCCAAAACGAAGAGAAATGTTTCAGAATGATCGATTTTTATATTGGAATTGAAACTTAGTTTTAAGATTAAAATTATAATCTTTGAACTGAATATATATAATATTTAAACAATTCTAAATATTTAATTCAAATTCACAATACCTAACAAATTAACATTAAAATTCTTAAAATTTCTTAAAATAGAACAAACCACTAAAGTAAAACAAATTTAAAAAGTTCATGTCCTTATGCCAGAGTACCCATAAGGATTACCTCGCTGTATCGCGGTGCTTATTCGCTGAGCGAGAAAAGTATCAGCTCTTGGATCACCGGTACTGACTACGAGGCGCTTACTTAATTTCTTAATAAGGGCCTGTGTACTTGCACCGCAGGGTCTAAAAGTCTATACTCCATAGGGCACAAAATCTAAGTTGGAGGAGAGAACAATTCTTATAAAACTTACAGAAAGGATAATTAATTGTGACTAGAAGTATAGCAGCGCACGCGGAAAGGGCCGGGTCAGCTATACCCGCCACACTCGGCTCCCATTCCAGCGTTAGGCCCGCAGCCATTACGCAAAGGCTACCTTAATGATAAATGTGAATTATAGTTACAAATTGTGTAAAAGTCTCTAAGATCTTCAGATAAAAAAAGCACATTACTAGGTTATGCGAGACTATTTTTACAATAAGTTACTAGCAAGAAATAAAAGCCTTGTGTAATAAAATTTAATCGATTGGTGCTTTTTCGGAATGTATCAAGTTACAATATAAATCATTCCGTAAAGCGACTTATGTAAGTAATATAATATGCGTTTGTAGCCATTGAAATAAAATTATTTTCTTAAAGCTGCTAGCCCTGAATTAGGTCAGCTAAACCAGAGATATTGAGTACCGCATTTTAAGTCATGTCTTTTATTAAAAAACTTTCGTTAGAAACATTCTACATACTTGCAATGTCACTAGGCGCATGCGCAAGTACGGGTTCTCGTGATCCGGACTTAAGGACCACTCCACCATTCTCTGTGACGCTCAGTCTTCTGCTGTAATTTAGCTCTCGTCCTGTCAAATGAAATAGTCATGTGATACCAATATTATAACTTTAATAAAATTTGTATATAGGCCTCTTGTGAAAAATCTTAACCAAAAATCTATCTCAAAAACATAATCAAGATCTAAATTTAATGTTTTACGCGTTAGAGATTTCCTTGACGTTGATACTTTTAAAGATATAGGTTTGTGAGCTATATGAAAATGTTAAAGTAACTCACCCGCAAGAAGCAGATAGTTGATGGCATTCAGAAGTAGACCAATCACACCACTTCCCAAAATTACCCTGGGATATCTGGGAGGCTGAACGTGAGATGAGTGGACGCCCAGCTGCAGTGCGTTCACCACCAGGGCGAGGGAAAACGAAGCGAAGAGGACATGAACTGAAAGTCTTCCCAACACTTCGATTCTGGCCCAACCGAAGGTGTTCCGCAGACGACCTTCGCGTCCAGTTCCTTCGTCCGCTCGTTCGTACTTTAAAAAAGGAATTTATATCGTATTTTTAACCATTAACCGTGTGATTTTATCCTCTGTGACCACACTCTTGAGTTTAACCCGATGAAGAATATAATATATTATTGAAACAAGCTAGACTGTTCTAGTTCTGGTGAAGAGAAACAGAGTAAACATTGATAGGCCTGCTTTTTGCCTTAGTAAAGCGCATAAATCTTTTGTAGGGATGGACATACGTTTTTATAACAAAATCCCATCACATATAACCAAATTAAATTCTATCAAATTTAAAGCGCTCGTAAAGAGTATTCTGGTAAAAAAGGCATACCCTAGTGTTAAAGAATATTTAGATGACAAGGATCCTTTTAATGTGCCAGCAGTGGTTCAGCATCGTGACTGTTTAATTCTCGAATAGCGTTACAATGCTTTTGTTATTAGAATTAGTCATGTATGTAAAATAATTTTATTTGAAATGTTCATTTTAAAAGAGCAGCTGTCGAGTTTCTTGCCAATTCTTCTCGGTAGATAACTGCCTTCTGAACCGGTGGTGGTGTAAAAATTGACGATTCAAAAGTGTCTTTATAAACACCTACTTCAATAAAGATATTTTGAGTTTTAGTTTTGATGAAAACTATGATTAGCTAAATTATTACATTCCGTATCCAATTGCTGATAATTGGATACGCCTTAAAATAATAAGTGATCTTTTTTATCGTACAGATAAAAAAATCCAATGGCCATATGTAAAATCGATTTATATCGCGTTGTAAACGGATCGTTAGGAAACTGTAACGTCTACAATTCGATAAGAAACTGTAACGTTATCAAACAACCGTATTACCAAGTGGTAAACAAAGCGACTGAAACATTCGTTACACTTAAAAATCAATTTGATACAAACTAACATTTAGCTATGCCGAATTGACTTCAAAAAGATCCCCAAAAATATACAACACCTTCGTGCCTGTTATTGACAGTCCACTTCCAAAGTACTACAGTACTAATTAATAAAATAAGTACCTTAAATGTTAGTAGAGTTGTAATCAGACCAATGAGGCGGCATAGGGAATGGCAGGCATCGACAAGTAGAGTTGGTGAATGAGCAACGTGAGCTGCGAACAAACGCCCGCTGAAGCCAGTCACAGCCAACAAGAGAGCCAGCAGAGAACGAGGGGGCGGCAGCCATTGGAGATATTCTTTCATGGCCATTGTTCTCTACGATTGTTGTATTATCTGAAAACCGATTCTTTATTATCTTTTGAATTGTGTCAATTTATTATCGCACGAGCCGCTCCAAGGCTTAACAAGAACGAAAGTATTGTACCAATGTCTTTCAGAAATACACAAATCAAATAAATAACGCACAACCTTAAATTTGTCAATGAAACACTTAACAGGTAACATAAATATGCATAAAGCAGCCATTGTTACAGACATTCAAATGAGCGATTTGATAGACAACATTTGTAATGTGTCACACGTAATGGTGACATTGCCGAATTCGTCCTTATACGGCGTCCTTACGACTCTACAATTCGTTATATAACATATTGTATCTGTATAACTGTGTCAAACGGAAATATCATCTATAATTTCTTATTCATAATAGAGTTAACCGAATTCTTAAGCAACATTACGTAAACAAGACTTAAATAATCAAGTAAAATAACAAAATAAAACGTTTAAATGTTTGGTTCTTGTGCCAGTAATGCTGGCGGCTTTTTCTCGCTGTATCGCGATGCGATACGTTGAGAAAAGCACCAGCACTTGAGTCACCGGTGTTGACTACCAGGCGTCTATTTAATTCTTTAATTCCTGTTCACTTCTACCTTATGGTCAAAAATCTTCACGCCAATGGGAACAAAATCTCAAAAAAAGGAAAGTCTCTTGTATCTTAATATATATACGCCTCAAACACTGTAATGTCACGGTAAAAATAATTTTCTAAACATTATAATTTAAGTTTATAGTAAATTATGTGGTCTATTTGTTACACCTAATTTAACTTTTGATGCGAATCGATTTGTGATTTTATTTATATTGAAGTAAGTCAGACATTGAAGATTATCAGACTATAAAGCATGCTTGGCAATTTAAAGGAGTGGCGGAGAGTTTCTTGCCAGTTCCTCTCGTCCGTACTACATTCTTGGGAACTGGCAGTTAATGTAGAGTCAAAAGTGTTATGAGTTTTCGTTATTTATTTGACGATTCATAAGTGTACCATAGTTACCTATGTGAATAAATATATTTTTAATTTGATTTGTTTTAAGATCGAAATAATTCCATAACATGGGAAATAATAAAATTATGTTTTGTCTCGTATAGGAACAAAGCATATCTTGTGTACTCGTAGTGATGTACTGTTAACAAAGGATGTATTCGTAATAGACAATCTCCGGTAATTGAATGCCGACGTGAATTCACTATCAACATACAATAACGACCACAGATTATATAACAAAAGGCGACTCTAATAACTTGCGAATTCAATTTTGTATCTGTAACATATGTTTTATTATTCATGCTTTATTAATTTAGCATGCGGCTTATATAAATCGTTAAATAGATGCTTGTATATATAAAGTCAGCAATAAATACAAAATCATAATTCTTTTGGTTTATCATAATTTCCAATTATTGAGTGATAAACCCACCGAAGTGTAATACGAGGTGTAAGTACATAAAAAAAACCACATGACCCATAAAAGTTTGTTTAAAAACAAATTATGTAAAGTTGTCATCATTCCACCGCAAACGAAGTATTATCAATATTATCAAATTTTAACCAAACAATTGTTGTAAATAAGCCCTCATAGTTTAGTAGACATTTACAAAACATTACAATAATGAAATAACCACATAATTCAGTTAGCGCAAATATCTTAAAGGCATGACATGGCAAGGCTTCAGGTTCGTCTGTTCGTCTTTAAACTCTTGGAAGGTGTAATCTTAAACTCGTGTTTCAATTAAATAGCTACTTTATTTAACTCTTAATGCATCGAGTTAGATATTTTTACTAAGTAAGTAATTAAGATTTGGTTTGGTTACTTAATTAATAAATGAAAAATATTTCTTATTTTTTATTTGAGATTGATTTACTTTTTCAGTAAAATCGAAGAAATATTAAAATAAAAAAAATACTTTGCTTAATAGACCGACAAAAGAACGGTATATTTATTTTACAATTAACAATATATATGTATTTTTGTAGAGAATTTATCTTTTAAATTCAAAACATTCTTTAAGCAATAATTGTTGAGATATTTTTTAAAATTTATGTTTTGTGTTTTGTTTTATTTTACGTTACATTTACGTTAGGTTAATGTTAAGAATGTTTTTGTTAAATGTCATTATTATACTAAGAACATGAATTATTTTTAGAGAGACTATGTAAAATATAAATAATCTTAGGAATGTATCGCCCTAAATCCTGATATGGACGTGTGTGTTATCTTGTTGTTAACGTTAAAAAATAATCAGCTGAGTTTGTTGTGGGAATATTCCGGTATGTTTGGAAGCTTCTAACCTAACTAACTATCTAACTAACCTTAGATATAAGAAAGTTAAACTCGGATCTAGAGTAGATGAAGATCCCTCATATCAAATTGTGCCTCTAATTGTTTAATGCTGTTTGCATATAGAAATTTCAGTCGACATTAAAAAAAATGACTTAATTTACACTTTTCTTGATTAATATGTTATTTGTATAATTAGTGTGTTAATTTTATTCTGTCAGAATTGAGTCATCGTTGAGTTGTTGGCGTGTTAATATTTCAGCTGTTGTAAACATGTCTATCTATGTGCTGTTTATTAAACACTTAACATATTTTAATGAAAGTAAAAAAAATATATATCTTTTTTATCAGATACATTATAATTACGTAAATTATATATGACCACAGCACGATTGCAACAGGAAAGAACAATTCTTCCGCAGTGAAATGAAAAGAAAGTTCTAATATAATACCACCTACGGAGAGTGAAATTATATCCGAATTGTATGGAACGGTTGGTTGCGCACGCGCCGTTTTATAGATGTTTTTGTGAAATAAACATTTCGCATGTGAGTGACCTTTCACATTTATAATAACAACTTACCAAACGCTTAAAACTAAAACACACTAAAACAGTTCAGTCAACACAGTTCACACAATGTTTATATTTAGTATGGGCCGACGCGCAAAACCAACTGCGCCCGCGTCGATCACGGTACTGACAGACTGCGCGTGGTCTTATCGAGCCTCTCGATACGATTACTCTGCCAATGTTTACACATCTCTAGTACATAATGGGTTAAAGAACTCCGTTAATGTCACACAAAACATACAAAATTACAAAAATCTATTAATTTAAGTAACGAGCGAAATAAAATCATTTAATTTGCATTAACATTCACATAAAATATATTAACATATTATATACATATTTATTTTACCCACGGTATTTACGAACCAATACGACTTTGGGGCCAAAATATTTACCAGGAAGATACCTTTGCGGATAAATTGAACTATAATATTCTATCGAATAAACACGTTCGATCACACGGACAGACTTTGTAATTTTCGTGTAGATATTTGTCGTTATCCGTTACGTTAGATAAAAATAACGGTGGCCTCGGTGCGTGTTGTCCGCTTAAAATATATTTGAATAGTCGATTAGATAGCAGACACTCGTGTTTTTATATCGTCGTTATAAACATCAAGACAGACTTCAAAATAGGTCTCGGTTTTTAAATATCTAGATATATCTGATAGACGTTTGAAGCACAAACCAATCTTTGCGGGGTTCGAAATATTGATAAAAGAATATTTTCTTTTGTGTTCAAAATGTTAACACCACTGAGCTACGGCAACTAAGAATTTATTGTACAGTATTAGAACGTATTAAGACGACAAAATATTTTTAATATTAACCTAACTCAAATAATTAACTTAAAATAAAACAAAACACAAAACTAAAACAAATTTAAAAAGTTTGGTCTCTGAGGCACAGTACCCACAATGCTGGCCGCATTTCCTCGCTGTATCGCGATGCTTACGCTGAGCGAGGAAAGCACCAGCTCTTGGATCACCGGTACTGACTACCAGGCGCCTACTTAATTCTTTAATAAGCGCCTGTGCACCCCATGGTCCAAAAGTCATATGACAAATACATCCCAAGTTCAATTCCCGACAAAAAATAATATCTGTGCGCATTTTTGAGGTGTTATCAATCGTTGATTGGTAGATGACTGCCTTCCGAACCGGTGGTAGTGTAAAAATTGACAATTCAAAAGTGTCTTTATAAAGACCTACTTGAATAAAGATATTTTGAGTTTGATTAAAATATTATACGCAGTTACAAGTAATCACAACGTAATGTAAAATAATGCTGTTATTAATTATAAACTCTTGAATAAATAGGGCACGTGTAAGTGTAACACGCAATCAAACTAGTTGACAATAATCCTTAGAAGCTAATAATACCTTCAAATGTGTTTGATTCGAAAAAAAATATCACTTGCCCTACTTTAATATCAAGTCAAGGTTTAATAAAAACACATAATCTAATATATTTGCATATTAAATACAGGGTTACATAGCTGTCTTTAATTTGCCCCGTTACTACCATGGTCAGGGAACACTTTATAAAGTATTGTAAATGTCTAGTCCCAAGACTATAGAAACACCACGGTTTTTCTATTAAGCACACGTGTACCTAAACTAGCATCTGTTTACCACAGACACCTATTCAGGATGTCTGAAAGCAGGAGTTCGTCGTGCTTGCGAAAAAAATGTCTACTTTAGAATCGTAGGGTTGGATAAGAAGAAAATACATTACTGGAATTCTTAACTTGATACCTCGTATTAAATGAGCCTCTTTTAGGCACTCTTTCACACACAAGTGTTAGCTGATACGAGTCCACGTGGGAATGATATATAATAAATAAATTCACCCGTTTCGCGAATATCAACATCTTTACTTCTGTCAGCTTTCTGCCATAAAGCCTCCTTGGCCAGATTCTCATTAACTGTACATATGTCATGTTTTTTGTCAGTTCAAATTTTAATAAAAATTTCGTTAATACAAAATTTAATAAAGATGAACAGAAGCGACGGTAAGGCGTTATCGTTTTTTTTTTGTTTGTATGCCTCCAAGATAAAACTTTGACCCTTGGCACAAAGCGATTTTAAGACTCAAAAGATTACTGAGATGTAATTGTATTCAAAATAAAAATCCACCATTTTAATAGTTAATAACCTGTTAAACAAAACGCAAACAAGCACCTACAAAACGTTTGTTTGTTTACACGAGCATTCTAGACGAGAAGTCATTTTTAAGACGGACGAATTCGTATCGCGAACACAAACATAGTATTACTATATTAATCAATATATTTTAGCAGTGGGTGATAGAACGACGCGAAAATGTTTACAACGCCCTTTGAACAAGAGAGCGCATTCTTTTAGCCCCAGCAGTCTTCGTAGTCCTGTGAGTCTTAACTTTAATTTATTCAGACACTGGCTAGAAATTGGCTAACGTGTGTTATTTAATAAAAATACTGATGTGCCTAATCATGTATGAATTAAGCTCGCGTGCCCATAATTACGCTCTGTTTAATTAAATATTCATTCTCAGGAAGTTGTATGCGCATTTTCAACTTTATATACGGTGTTCCAAATTTGTCTTTTAATAAATTCACAAAAGTTTGGGAACGAATCGTTCATACAACTTTTAAACTTGTCCTTAACAGGACAAATTTAAAATAGTAATCACGCTTAAATAAAATGATAGTTGTACAGCTGAGTTTTTTTGTGGGTATCTTATCAGACCAGTTTATTTTGGAGCGCGTAGCCTTAGATATAAGAAAAAAGAAATTGACGTACATATAAGTGATCGCTTGTATGTTGAAAATAAATAATGACAATAATTTTAATACAATATGTAGATATTGATTGATTTATTATAAAATATATTAATACATACCAGCTACATTATTTATTAATAACCAAAGAATGAATGTTTAACAAAAAAGTTGCTATTTTAATTCGTTTTTTAAAGAATTCGCGTTCACGATTCACAGAACAATACTTAAAATATATTCTCAGAAGGTTCAGTTCAAAGTTCGTGACAAGGATTATAAATAAAAAACCTGTTTTCAGAGTTCTAACGCGATTGATAAAGGTGGCAAAGAAAGGAGATGCCGAAGCCTGAATCCACAAGTAAATACATATTTAAAATTGAACTTAATCAATTACAAATCGTTAATAATTATTTTAACGAAGGTAGCCTTTCGTTACGTCTAATGAATGTAAATTATATATTTTCGTCATTATATACTTAATGTTGTTTATATACAGAATTTAACATGGATCCGTTACAATATTTATCGTTTTTATATGAAGAAAATAGATGATTAACCTACAACCTGTGTCATCAATAGTCAAATTAAAACAACCGTTATGATGTTTACAACGTAATTAGTTAATAGCAATATTATTTTGTGTGTTCGTCCAGCAAATACAGAACCAGCTGGAGCCGGCAAAAGATAAAAATACAATATACGGAAAAGAATTTATGTCAGCGCCTGAGAAACTGAATTCAATGATAGAGAGTTTTCAAAATAGCATCGTTTACGAACCGGGTCAGTTTATAGTTTCAATATCACTTTGTATTTGATCGCAATAGAGGCCGACGTCGGATATTATTATACAAAATCTATTTATTACATGTAATGATGAATTTTTGTGTAACTAATGCTCAAACATTCCTTATACACAAAAAAAACATCACAAGTGAGAAGCCTCGGAATAAAATTGTAAAGATTAACTGTATAAAAAAAATTTATTTATGCATTTATGTTGACAGACAAGGATATAATCACAATGCCCCCTTGTTTAATATCAAAGGCACAACGAGTGTTGGCGACGAAGAAACGTGAGTTTGTGAAACTGCGAAAGACTTTTTTACATCAGCAGGTTTGTGTATGGTGGGTGGTATTGATTAGTCATAGAGCGTCGAATAATCTTTTTCGGTTTCTCTGTGGTTACAGGACACATTTTTAGAACAGTTGGCTTCGTTGAGAGAGCTTGAATCTAGGGCTGGAGTGTGCGATGATACTCTGACAGATGTCAGAATAGTTTCCCTGCCGGGATGGCCAGCCCATGACCTCTTGCTACTGCTGAGATGCGATGGAGAATCTCTGCTCAATTCAAATGGGTGTTTGGGTTAGATTTTTGGTTATATTTAATATATGTGCTATAATAGATTATCTAAGATTGAATAGCTTAGCCCCAAAATATATATATCCGGCTCGAAGGACCATGAAAGGGATAGTCGTTGAGGAAAAGTAAGTGAGGGAGTAATAAATCTGATTGAGTACTCTTTACATTAACTTTATATACTATTACATTATGTAACGTAACCTACTTACAAACTATATGTTTACACAAATTGCACGATCGTATATATGAAAGCATCTTTCAAAAACTTAATATATTTACGCGATTTCTAACAAACGGTCCTATTTGGGTGATTAAAAGGAGTGTATTATTTTTAACAGGAGCACAAGTGATACAACAAGTCCAAGCACAACTTGGGCCTATTCCTGAACAGGTGCTGACCATGGGAGCGGAGATAATGGCCCGAAGGATTGAATTGCTCAACATACTCCGATGTAAGCATCGGTGTGATCGAGCGACATATCAAACAGTTAAGGCTTTTTTTAGACTTGTCCTTTCCATAATTGATCAGGAAATTATTCATTAAAACTCAATAATGTCAAAACGTAAAACACTTGAGAATACATATTATATTGTAAAACTTTTTTTGAGAGATGGAGTCGCTATAGCGATAGAGATATGCTTTCTACTATTATTGTAGAATATATAGGAATAACTTCGCCGTGCAGGATTTTCACGTCGACTATACGAAATTTTTTGATGCCAACTTAGTAATGTTTTGCAGAATTTAGAGTGGAAAAGCAAAAACAATGACTATGACCAAGAAACAGAGCAGCTGCACAGCATTGTTGCAGGCACAGCCGAAAATTTAAAAGAGAAGATTACATATACCATGGACTTAGCTAAGTAAAATTTAAATATATTACAACAATTAAAAACTAAATTGGCTAGCATGGTACATGTTTGTGTTGAACAAAAGTTGATGAAGACTGCAGTGTAGTTTCTTCCCGCTTCTTTTGCCGTATTGGGAGTGGTGTTAAAATATTTAACAATCCTATTTAAACATGCCGATGATAGAAAAATATCGTGTGGGCGTGCATTTGAAATACACGGCATGAGCACAGCACAGGAAGAAATTAATTAAAACTAATTGACAGGAGACATAAAAATCTTAGGTCATTTGTTTAAAAATAGTGTTATTTATGTTTATATTCCTTTTAGGGTGCCATGGATAGATAGAGAAACCTTTGTGAAAAAAATAGAACGGCTCCAAAAAGAAAACAGCTTACTGCATTTGAAAATAGATGAATTCACGAAAAAGGAAAACCAATCTGAAGCTGAAAAGCCTGACCAGAAAATGGAAAATGAAGAAAAATATCAGGTATTTCATCTAAATAATATTCTAGATTCATTTCATCTAGGAATACAATGCCAAAAACAGATTATAAACATCCTTTATTTGGAGATGTTGCCTCCAAAAAGAGTGAGGTGGTGGTAATGGTTTTATAGATTTTCGAAAAACTAAATGCATTTTACTAACCAACTTCTACCGGTAAGCCACACACTACATACATATATTTAATAAAAAATAAAATACATTGTAATTATAAACCACAGGCTGTGTGTAATGAATTGGTCAAGGAACAGGCAGCGCGAGAGGCTTTAAAGGATGTTGTAACAGCTGCCGAAAGCATGCTCCGAGTGGCGAGGGCCCGCGTTGCAACTCTGGAGAAGCAGCTGAAAGATACACGAGCTGAGCTGGAAGCTGCTCGTAAGAAGCACAAAGACCTGGAACAACTTGTAAGTACCTAAACGTATGAAGATGGTAAAAATGAATGTGACTATGTCATAGCTATATGTCGTGAACATACACAGTCGTCAATAACAATATCATTTTATAATTTGGAGGATTGATTGATATAGCCTCATTTATGTGTTGTGTTTTTTTAAATAAATATTTGATTACCAGTACCGTCACCGTGAAACTAGTTATGATGCAAGGTCGAGAAAGCTTATGGAGGTATCGAAGACTGGAGAAATCACTATTGACGCTCTGGCACGACAACGTGATGCTTTGGAACTCAGGTAACATTTCCCTTTTAATATTTCTTAAAAGTTAAATAATAATTTATGTAATCTATTATTAATTTTAAAAAAGGGAACACGAGCGAAATTTTGTTATAATTCTCGTGACCTGTAGAGTGAAAGAGTTGAGAGAAGAAGCCGAAGCCGCAGAGAGACAGGCGGCGGGAAGACAACAGGAAATGAAGGCGCGCAACGAGATGCTGCTGGCGAAGGTAGCAGAACAGGTGCCATGAAGTTATACAAAGTATTTCGATAAACACCACCACTGTTATCGATAATTATTTTATATACATATGTGTAACCTAAGTTGGCGCAGGTCAGGTATATCCAATACTTTCAAACTTTCGTCGACAAGGACAACTTGGCAAACAGATATTTGCCAAGTTTAAAGAATTGCTCATTATGTATATTATTATTATGTTTTCGTGTTCCTCTGCTGTATATTGGGTGTGATTTGATATCAAAACTAAAATCACGCTTATCTGAAAATTTAGTGTATCAAAGCTTGTTTTATTGTTTTTGAGTATAACTCATAAGAAGTTATATATAAGTTATTTTTTACCTTTGAATTGTTTGTTTGTTTTCGTGCACCACTTTCCCGAATCGGGAGCGTAAAGCGGAAGCAAGGAACTGATAACAAACTCAGCCGGTTTACAGAACGTTTGTGAAGTGCTGCAACCGTTACACCATGCTTTAAAGAATGGTCACAAATACATCATATGTATTAATATCTCAGTTTTTCTTAAAAATGTCTGTCCGTCGTAAATGATATATATTAATTTTGTAAAGGAGAGAGGAAGAAAGGCAGCCGAATCAAATGTCATGGAGTTAGAGGCCCATATTAAGGAGTTGGAGGAACAATTGCGATCGATTCGCGAACGTTCAATGCGTCTCGTTGATTTAGAACGGAAACGCGTCTTGGAATATATTCCGTCTAAAGGTATAGATCGCATTATATTCTATATTGTGTTTGCCATATACTAACGCAAATTGCAATTTAACAAGTAGGTTTTAATTAATTTGTCTAATTCTTTGTGATCCATACATTATCAATGCGAAGGTAACTCTGTATGTATGTGAACTCTGTACGATGAAATTTGGTATGGGTAAAGACTTAGGGAAGGACAAAGGATTTTTATCGCGTTGTTAAAAAGTGTTGACAGTTTGTTTACAAATTTCACCAGAACCCTGCCATTTATAAAACATTTTTTTTTGAAAATTTATTTCGCGTGGTCGAACGATTGGGCTTCAACTGTGTTTTTCTACTGATATTATATTTCTCTAGAAACTAAACCGTCGGATAACGAAACGGAGATTTGGAAGGAGCTTCAGGTGACACGTGTAGCCTTGACAAGGACCGAAGAAGATCTGCGCCAAGCTCGTGCTGATAAGGAGAGCTTTTTGAATTCACTATCAAAGATTGCGGTATTGACAAGTGCTTTTGTAATACTAATTACATTTTGATTAATATTAATTAATAACTTGCTTTATAGCAAGAAGAAGGAACAAATAAAGATGACAAATTAGCAACTGAATTATTAAGCAGAGAACAGAAAATTGTGTCTCTCCAGCGAATGATTGAAAGTCACTTGGAAAATGAAAAAATTATGTATGTCTATAACTATGTGGGCTTTTGCTAATAAGTGTTTTTTTTACTTCTCACATAAAATCCCTATTTTAAAAAAAAGTAGTTATTATGACTTTAGCTTAAAATGGCTGTAGTTTGCTGAAAACTAGTGTATACATGTATATAACAATTAATTGACAGTTTAAGTTGAGCATTGCAAGACAGCTTTTGGATATAACATTATTGAACGATTTGTCAGGGAACAAAGTATGACTGACTATGAGAACCAGCTCGCTGCAATGCGTTTGGAGATAAAAAAGCTGAGGAACTACGATTGTTACTCCAAGGATACAACGTACCAAGACTTACAGACAGAGGTAGTCAACACTTGTATATTTTATTAGGCGTAGATTTCATAGCCTGTATTACTAAATGTTTATGCTTTTCTATCATGTCCCATATCAAACAATGTGTTATTGTTAAGTTACTAGACATGCAGATACAAGTGGAAACGTTAAAACGAGAAAGGTCCGCGCTGGTGTCGGCCGCGGCGTCTCGTGCGCTCATGCTGGAGCGGCACGAACGCGCCTCCGACCTCTTTACGAAAACGACTCGTGCTCGGAGGGAACTACAGGCAATCCTCGAGGGCCGCCCTGATCCACCCGAATCGGACGCATCCATTTACCCAGAAGTGCGTCTATGTTTAGTTATTTATAGGTAGTATTAGCAACGTGTTTCTGTATTCATATTAGTTTTTTCGTTAATTAAATCACATCAAAAATATCTTTGACACATACAAGTAGGTACACTTTTGAATAATCTCTAGGCTCTATATTTAATACCAATTCCTAATCCAAGGGCGTAGTGCGAACGATAAGAACTGGCAAGAAACATAAGTCGCCTATCATGTCCTTTCAATTTTAGTTAAATGATTTATAGTTCTTGCATTTTATCAACGAACTAATTTATTGATATCTTTTCCTCGTATAATACGATTATACGAGGAAAAGAAAGCAATCACTTGTCTAACGATTAATAAGTCATATATTTAGAGGTCCAAGGGTTTCAAAATAAATCTGTTTGAGAAGAACCACAACGAACTCAGCTGTTTACCTATAACTGTTTGAGAAATGTCCTTAAGGGCGTTTGGTTTGCGATTCATCCCAAGCTTTAAGCTTATAAAAAATGAAAAGCTTATAAATCGGTTACAGGTATCACGATCGTTGACAACAATGTCATCGTATGCGGCAGACACGTGGTCGGCTCTGCGAGCAGAACGTGCCCGAGTGATACATTTGGAGAGTGCAGTTCTAGCGCAGAGTTTGCAGCTGGAGAGGGAAGGTCGCGTGAGGACCCAATTGGAACGGCGCAGGGCCATCCTCGAGCGGGAGATACTGCGGGCCCGCCACTCCACTGCTTCGTCGCAGCCGCTCATTTCGTTTAATAGTAAAAGTTCGTCCATATGATGTATCCTATCAATGAAGCAGTGTATTTTCACGTTGTCGGAAAAAGTAAAATTTACAGTGTGCGCAACAATTGTTTTTCTTTTATGTGCCTCTAATAATTTGACTAACATTTAAACGATTCATAGGAAACTTTTTTCTAAAGCAATGGCTTTGAGCGAGCTCGTTCACAACACATTTCAGCTATAACATAAGCTATAAGACTTAATACTGCTAAAACCAATTGTGTGGAATACACTTATCACACAAATCCTGACCAGTTTCCCATTTTTCATAGATTCGAGGTCCAAGTGGACAATGCAATATTTTTTTTTTTATAGAAGAACGGGCAAACGAGCAAGATGCCCGACATAAAGGTGAAGTCGCCGCCCATAGACACTCATGTGGCTGGGAGCTCGTGAGTGCGTTGCCGGCCTTTTTATGTAGTTAATCTTTTAAAATATAACTATACATTTATAATATATCTAATATATAACATTTTCATGTCACAATGTTAGTTACGTAGTACGTACTCCTCCGAAACGGCTTGACCGATTTTCATCAATTTTTATATGCGTATTCATTAGGTATGTGAATCGGCAAACATCTATTTTTCATACGCCTAAGTGCTAAGGGTCGTTCACCATTCACGTTTATTTTTAATAGAAAGCTAGTTTATGTATACATTTTCACTTTTATCCACTTTCTTAATAAACGCATACGTGTCATTTAATTTAGCTGTAAGTTTTTTTGAATTATTTATTGTATGTTAAAAAGCGTGTGTTCTTTCCTTCACATATTGAGTTGGTTTATGCATGAGACGGCTCGTTCCACTTTTAGTAAAGCAAATGTGTTTGTAAAAAAAAAAAACGACAAAAAAAGTTTAATTTACCGACATCACAATATAACAAACTACATTCGGTGACTCGCCAATTTGAGCATTTTATATTTCCTATCTCTATGGTTATCTGGGATGAGCAGGTTGCGTGTTAAATACTCCTTACGTTTCTCCGCGGCGTATTCCTTAACGGGTACCTTCAACTTGTTCCTATCACACTCTGCCAACTGGAAAGTATCCTTTTGTCGCTTCAGGTCATTCCTAAACTGGTTTTCCTTCGAATGAAAATCACCAATATTGGGATCCACCACATCGGTCTCATGTCCAGCTCTCGCCCGACAAACCGGACTCTTTGGACCGGTTTTATTTCTGTGTGAATCGTTCAGTTCAAACTGTTGCTCAAACGAATTGCCCAACTCGTCCTCGAGTATTTCAAACAGATTGTCCAAATCCTTTCTCGGTGTGTTCTTCGTCTCCACATAGGTTTGGAACTGTTCAAACTTCCTCTCCAGCAGCACAATCGTGTCGTTGTCTTTGCGCTTCTGCTGACTCGCTTTGCGCATCTGATCTTCTAACGTCAAGATTATCTTCTCCAACTGTGATATTTGTCCTTTGCGCGTTTCCAAATTATTTATGAGGACATCGATCTCTTCGTTCTTCTCGTTAATCTGTTTGCTCAACTGTAAAAAATGCAAAATATAATATAAATTGGAGAATTTAATTTTTTTTATTATTTACGACCGAAGCCAAAAAACACATGGAAAACACTTAAATCTAACAACCTCTTACATTTTCTGACCCTGAAAATGTCACATTTAAGTGCAGAGTTAGGTAAACGATAAATTAGGGCGATCACACGCGAAATGGGGCTACATAAGTAGGAAAGAGATACTTTACATCAGAATCAACTTTCGATCTATTTTCGAAGTTATTTCTCAGTAACTTAATGATGTTGGCTTGCTCCACTTCCTTTTGTGTGAGTACTTTGATTACATCATCTCTCTGCTTAATCTCTTCTTCGTGCCTCACATCCTTTTCAATTAACAGCTCTAGATCGATTTTCCTTTTTTTCAATGTCTGCGCGAGTTCGTCATTCTCACGTGTAATTCCCTCCATATTATGCTTCTGTTCGTTTAACTTAAAAAGTGAAATCAATTGTAATTTAGAATCAAATAGGAAAATTATTGGACTTTGGGTAAAAAGCTTGTAATAAAAGTTTAAGCAATTGATTTATTCTGTTAATGTTAAACTAAGCCTGTTTCAGTGTTTACCATGTCACGTAGATCACTAATATTTTCCACGTCACCAAAGCACTCTTGCAGCTCCATGATATGACTTTTAAGTGTCGTCAATTGCTCTTCATGCGTCTCCATTTTCGAATCGCTAGAATTAATTTGACAATCAAAAGTAAATACGTGAATGTGAAGAACCAAACAATATTATACCTGTCTCTTAGCTTTTCTTCCAAATTGTATTGTTTCCGCTCCAAAGCGGTTATGTAATCATCTTTTGTTTTTAAATCATTTTTGAGCTTGGCTTCGTAGCCCCGAGATTCTTTGAATTTCATCTGGTGGCAAATCAAACATTTCAGCTTAACATACTCAAAAGGACCATTTTTTATTCCTTTGTTAGGTTAACTGAGGTTAAGATTCTATTTGGAAAAGTTGATATGTGTTAAAAGTGTATAAAAAATGCCCAAATTTATTTAGACGGGAAGGATACTTGGAATGTGTCAGCAGTATTTTTTTTATAGTAGATGGGCAAACGAGCAGGAAGCCTACTATAAAGGTAAAGTCGCCGCCAATAGCGGCGCGGACTCTCAGGTGGCTGGGAGCTCGTGAGTGCGTTGCCGGCCTTAAGGGAGTGGTACGCTTTTGTCTTGTAAGACCCTAAGTCGTAATAAAGAACCTTATTAATAAAAAAAAGTATTTGCCAAATCAAACCTCTATTTCTTTCATAACATTGACCTTCTCCAACAATCGATGTTTGTATTGCTCTATCTCTGTTCTAACTCTATTGAGTTCTTCTTCAGTGGCTTCCAGTTTACTCTCTCGTTCATGTGATTTGTCTGTTGATAATTTTTTTTTATTATTATTATATTATAAACCAGAATATTTAATTTGGCCGATTCACTTACTTAACTCCTCTTCGTACTCTTCTATTCTCTTTGTTAATTCTCTGTGTTGCAATTCTGCTTCCACAAGTTTTGCACACTGAGCCTCCACTGTTCCGTGAACCTTCTTCTTCTCTTCAACTACTTTCATATTATTCTTTTCGGCTTCTATCAATTGTGTCACTTTGGCGGTGAGTTCATCTTTTAATTTACCAACGGATTCATTGTAATAAACCGATAACATTTCGAGGCGTTTCTCCAAATTTTCCTTTCTGAAAACCATTTTCCGGATATCTTAATGTACCTAACAAGTAACTTACTGGCATTCTAAGCTATTTATGCCATGTAATTAGTGAGGATACCAAAAAAACCTTTATTGTTTCTAACTGAGTTGCAATGCTTACTAGACTAAGGCTGCTTGTACGTCAGTTATACTAACTCTGCCTGAAGTTTTTCACGAGCGTCGGCAATTTCTTCTAAATGTACACTGTTCTCTTGAATTGAATCGTTTAATTTATTTAATTCAGTGTCAAAGTCTTTTTGCAATCTTTCGTTCTGTAAAATAACTAATTCATATTATACCATATAATATAAACATACAAGAAATAAAGTCAAATCATTCGATCCGATATGGTACTTCGACCATTTTGAATCGTCTTAAACCTAAATGATGTAAGAGAAACCCACCCTATGGGGCAAAGCTAAGCTGGAGGAAATTTACTCCGAATTAATAAACATTATTCAATTATACTGTACTTCCACACCTGTAAAGACCTTCATACTATGAATTGTACACAGAGTTCATAGAAGATGGCACAAGTTCTGAGTTCAATTAATGACTAAGATTGGTATCAGATCCTCATTCACTCACTCCTCTTCTTTCGACTTCACCCCTCAATCATTCACACAGACTAGTACAAATCTTGAATTTTGTCATAGTCTTGTAATTATTGTTCTTATATATTTCGGCCTACCCTTTTTTGGCCCTGTTTTTATTTTTCACATTAATATGTAATGCAAAATGGTGTATGGGTAAACGAAATAAAATAAACCTATATCACGTGTGTCCAACCTGTTCCTTCAACTGCTGTACAGTTCTTTCCAAGTTGCGTGTTTGGCCCCTCGATTGGTTCAGGGCTGCTTCCAAGTTGGCCGCACACTCCGCTTCCATTTTCACCTGACAATCGGCTCGCAGTGCCCTGTCCCGCAGCGACTTACATTTCATTTTATGCTCCTTCAAATCTTTCTCCAGCTCCTAATGAATCGATTTATTTTTTATTCCATAACACATTATTTTCCACGTATTCTGCGACGATTCCATAGATTCCAAATAAATCTATCCACAATAATAAACTCAGCTGGTCACCTATTAGTTTTCTAGTGGAACTTAACTTTTTTTTTTACTGTGACGCGTGTATTTTGTTTTTTTTTCAATAAACAAATAAAATAAAATCCTCATCACAACAGTTAGGGAGACTATAGAACTTGAAATTATATTCGCTATAGAGCGTAAAAAGGTAGACCAAATTTGATATAAATAAAAAGTACCTCAATTCTATATTTATTATTAAAAGCCTTCTGCTGTTCAGCGCTCGTCAGTTGTTTGCGGAGGTTAACAATTTTGGAATTCAACTCAGACACATCGTATGTTAACTTTTCATTTCGTAACTGATTGCTTATCGCTTCATTCACACATTTTCTACAAAAGTTGTATGTACGAATAAAATGTTATTTTAAAAGCATAAAAAAATAAACGTGAGCATAACCTACCTCAGAAAGTCCATTTTAGCATTGATCTCTTTACGAAATTCACTTTGGCCCGTGTGCAATAGACCGTTGAGCATTTCGTTTTCAGCGTTAAACTCTTTTATCTTATTCGACAGAGCTCTTATGCTGCATTCCTAGATTAATGCATTATGTTAAGGTTCCGCTATCACGTTATCAGCTAATTCAAGAAAAATAAACTTTTTCTAATAATTTTTAACCCTACCAGCGGATAAAAGCACAGGCTAAATATCTTTCAGGCAGCCATTTTCTTTTTTAAAGAACGTTACTCAGTATTCAAAACATCAACTGCCGATTACACCAGAAGGTAAGTATTACTTAACACGATCCTCTAGTAAAAATGTGTTGTAATATAATTTGATATACTTAATTTCATTTAAGCCATAAAATCACTTACATAACGTTATGTATTAGAGAATTCTAATCTTTTAATATAATGTTTTATATACGTAGAATCTCTTAGACTTAAGACGATTCAAAATGGTCCTATGTACCTTAATGAATAAAGATATTATGACTTTGACTTTTTTACTAATGGGAATTTTTTTTTTAGATTTTACCAATACTTTCATAGCATCAAATATACACGTTCATCCTAGTTCAGATGCATTAGCATTAGTCTTATATATTATAAATATTAATACAATAGTATCATATATGAATATCAAAGAAAATATACTATTTTTATTTCCTTCGTACGCAAAACCTGTTTTGATGACCATAAATCACATATCTGTCAACAAAAGTTAAAACCCTACAAAATACCTTCTGTTGGGTTATAACATTTTGGAACCACTCAGTAAACTCCCTCTGTTGTATCAAAATTAACTCAGAGGTTTCAACAAGTTTCACGGGGATATTGTTTAAATTTGTCATATCGATCGGCAAACAGTCCGTTATTGGAGTGTCTGAAATTATTACAGCACTTCAATACGTCTTATCTATTAAATAATATCGCATAGATTTGAGCAAATAAAGTAACGAATTACCCAGAAATAAATCATAATCTGAATATTTTACCACACATGGTTTTATCAAGAAGTAATTATTTTCTGAGATTTATTTGTTATCGATCATCAAAACATTTACTATAAAACAAATCTCACTGTCGGACCGTAAAAACCGATCACAAATACACTAAAACTTGTGGGTTTGCCTGGAAGAGATCGCACCTTACCGACAAAGCCACCCGTTTCTCTTATATGTATTACCTTCTCTTAATATCATCTACTTCTACTGTTTAAGTACAATAAAGTGTGAATAAATAAACTAAAACAATCTACTCGTTGGTTGATCGGACATTGAATGAGACTTGCCGTCTTTCTGTGGCCTGGTCTCCTCGCACAGCTGAAGCAGCTGCGCCGGAGACATGTTAGCCACATTCATGACTTTCAGATCTTCCGTCGTCGGCAGAACTTCATTTTGGCCCATTTTTGACAGTTCTTGATGCGTTACCCGCATCGAAGCATACGCTTTCAGTATATCATTCTAGACCGGATGTCTCATTTAATACTGAGATAATCTTATTGAATCGTCTACCGCCCTAATATTCATACTAATATAGCAAATGCAAATGTAATTATGTATGTTGCGCTTTCACGTGTAACTATTGAACCGATTTCGATAAAATTTAGCATGGAGATAGACTAGACTTTAGGAAAGGACAAAAGGTGAATTGTTATCGACAACAAAAAGAGTGTTGAAAGGTTCAAAATAGGGGATGAAGGCTTGTATAAAAACTTTATGTATATTAATTTTATACACCGCGCAGACGAAGTCGCGTGCAAAAGCTACTACAAATGTAATATAAAACGAACACGAAATAAGTATTTTGTAGTTTTAATTGTATATCGACTACATACCTGTCGGACATTCAATTCACTTTTCATCTTTTCAAATTGAACGATCTTCTCTTGCCAGTTCATTTTTAATTTAATTAACTTATCACCACCTGTCGTTAGCGATTCTAAAATAATAAAATACTCTCAATTTTACAAATTCAACACTAAAAAGTTGGCGTCGACTCTGAGATGAAAGAATTGTATGAAACTACTTAAATCAATTTCAAAGATAACCTTAGTTATAAATGTAAAAAAAAACTCCTTACAAACCTTCGTCATTATTACTGAAATTTTCACGTGACCCCGAAAAACTTTCCATAAAGTCATCATTCGCTTCAAGCTCTTCGCATCTCTTTATTGTCTCCTAGAATAAGAATAATTCGTAATGGTGATGACCTGGAGTTTGCAAAACGACACGATGATGAAGTGTATTCGCCAGTCCGGTATTACAACAACAACGAGCTTACAAAAGCTTCACCTTTGCGAAGCTCTTGGCGAAAGTATGCATTAGGGTCCCCGCAGACTACAGACTTACTTACTTAGGCCGATAGTTTATTCGAGTTGGCCGGTTCGTGCGCACAATGTATCAACAAAATATTATTATTGCTTTATACAAAGGAGAAAAAATATGGAGAAGAGGTAGCGAGGGTATTTGAATACATCCCATCTACAGGAACAGATTATTGCAACTCAAGTTTTACACAATTCATTCTAAATTACTAGACCGCCCGGATAAAAATAAATCTCCTTTTATCGAATAAGCATAACTAGTTTCAAAAAACTGGTTAAATTAATTGGACCTTCAATATCAAGCGCTAGACATACTCTTAACACTTAAGAGGAGAGATTGAGGCCGAGAGTGCGGCTCGGAGATAGAGCCATATTGATCAAGTAGTCGGCCGATAGTTTAGTTTAAAGGCAATCGTGAAGCCAACCAAACTATCGGCCGATTGTAAGTCTGCAGTCAGCCACGGCTCTTAATCTTTGTAACTATTTATTTGCCCATCGAAGCCCTACAATGAAACGATTAAACTTTCCAAGCCTTATGCCTACCGGTCCTATATTAAGTATTTATAAATTTCAATTAATTTCAAAAAAAGGATACTGTAATTTTAATAACTTGTCACATGAAATACAATATTTTAAATGTAATGTTTTAAAGCAATAAAAAACATCGATTTAATTAAAATCTCACTTGATCTGGCAGTTGTGCGCATGCTCGGCTTGTATAATTGCATCTTGGTAACAGTTTCTGCAAAATATTGCAAAAAATATGATCAAAACACAATTTCAAGGTCAGCGATTTTTAGCTTGTGTGATAGGTAAATAAATACAAATGAATCCCAATCCATGGCCAATAAATATCCTTATCAGATAACTGTTGTCGTTACCAGGGATCAAACTCGGGACCCTCTGTTAGGCAATCCGGCATGGTACCCATTGGGACAACCGACTTGTCGATTATATTACACGGATTCTTATATAGAGCTTTACAAATGATGAATTTTATCATCACAATTAATACTTGGCATATAAAATTAGCCTTTCTCATATTTATACTCATGATATATTAGTAGAATAGACTTGAAAAAAGTTTAAAAAGAAATCACTTTTGCTTTCTACTTATTAAAACTCTATAATTTATGTCAGATTTCAAGGGCGTGTCATTTAATACAAATATAAATGACTAATGTCTGTGACATTGCAGTCAGGCCTACCCATAGCTCTACGGCTCTATGGATTATAACCCATTTACCGAAAACAAACTACACTACATAAAACTACCAGTCTAATCAAAAGTATCACAAGATAACGCCTAATATAAAAATGTCCGCAACGATGCAACATCCAATACTGTATTATTAAAATAGTAAATAAACTATTGTCAAAACAATTCAAACTCACTTGCTTTGGCACTGTTATCGGCCTTAAACTTTTGTTTGTGACATTAGCATTCCTCTTGGGCGATGCGAGTAAAACTTTCTGAAAATAACCCATTGTTCTAATACTGTCACAGGTGTTAAAAACGACCTCTTCATATTGAGTGACATGACATTTACATATAACACGTATGTGGGTTAGGCATGAAAATTTATATGATTTACGATATATGATGTATGCAACGATTTTACATTTCCCGCGTATCGTCGCGCGAGCGCTCACTCACGTTGACAGTTGACAGTTGACACTTGACACATTCACACAGCACCAGTCTAACGAGAGTTAGCGGGAGTTTGTCTATTAGAGTGTCTGACTCTTATAACTCTTGTGTTAATAATCTTACAGTTTAGGTTAAAATCACTGTGTGAAATTTAAAATAAACTTTACTATTCCGATTTGCTGATTACTATGTTTTTGTTTAATCTAAAAAACGCTTTCCTGTAAGATTTGATTGTCCCCGATACCGTATTAAAAGTAACCTTTTGGGTGGGAATTAATTTCTCCCTTTCGCGCTGTGGTCGTGCGGAGTCTAGTAATCTTACTTGATCTTCTTTTTTGTTCGCCGATCTTGGCCGAGTCTGTCATAAAACAGACATATTTGATTAATTTACATTAAAATATATGCAAACTACCTCCTAGTAGGTAGTACATTAAAAAGACCGTATGTATATATGAATGGATTATACCTCGCATGACTTTGGTCTGATTGTATTCTTCGTGTTAAAACGCAAAGGTGAAACAGTCGCTGGTGCGGATTCTACTTTGTATTTCTGAAAGAATAGAAATTATTCAAAATCTGTCTTGCAAGAAACTACTACTACTTAGAAACTAGGAAATCCCATTTTTTAACATTACTTGTACCGCTCATTTCCAGTAAAAAATATAGGAATATCCTTCCTCATTCTTCATCAACAAATAAAAACTTCAATTTGTATGTAATATGTTCATTGAATGATAAAATAAATGTGATAGCTTGTAATAACTAATTTTTAATTAAAAAAACAAGTATTCGTAGTTTAATTTTACAACCACTTTAAGGCTTGGTCTGTATACAGACGCGCAAAACTGCCATCTAGCTGTTCGCTATCTCAACTTAAAATTGTAGAAACATACCATCGTCTCATTAATGTTAACATTAGGTTTGTAAGGACAACGCTGACGTCCCCTGGGAATACTCGTAGTGGCTACACGCTGTGGTATCCGAGACTTTTGTTGACCGCCTGCCATATCTGAAATGGAAATCCAAAATCAAGATGCAAGTTCTAGAAGGTTATGTTTTTACTTTTGTATAAACAAATATCTAATATATAAATTTCTCGTGTCATAATGTTCGTTACCGTACTCCGAAACGGGTTGACCGAGTCTCCTGAAATTTTGTTTCCATATATCTTATATAGTAATTATAAAAAATAAACATCATACAAAAGGTTAAGGCAAGACAACTTTAATCGCCTACGTAAGCTTAATTCTTGACATACCTTTCACGCGTAGGTCTCCAGACATGGCTGTTTTTTTACCTAAACATAATTTCATAAATATTTAAATGCGACGAAAATTTTAACATGTGTGTCATTACCACAACATTATTTGTAAAACACGTCAAAGAGCAAAGTCATAAACATTATTCCAACTTTTCACCTTGAAGGATGTCAAATTAGAAAAGAGGTTGGAGTCTTAGGACTCTTTGTAATTAATGAGATGGAAACCACAATTATCATATCATAGAAAAATCAAATAGCATCAATGGTCTATTATTTTATTTTAAGTTCAGTATTGAAAAGCACAACAGAGAATATAATAACTAGATGAATCTTTTGGAGAATGATAAACTTACAAGTGTTCAACGTTCATTCTGGCACCCTTATAATATATATACTATAAGTTGACTTTACAATAATTAATAAGGATAAGATATAAATAGTTATCCGATATTATAATAATTACTTATATTCTTAGCTTGTTATCTAAATCGTATTATCTTCCGAATTGGCGGGAACTACAAAACGCGAGTGGCGTCTTATGTCAGTCCACAGACTAAATATAAAACTTCACATGCATGAAAACCACTCCATACTCTAAAGAAGGCTGGCACACGATTTCAAAATACAGAAATAAATTCGTGTCATTATTTACAAAACTATTTAAAACACATAATATTTAATAGTGAATTGAAGATTTGCTTATCGTATAGCATAATGCCTAAATACTGCAGATTGGCATATAGGACCTTCACGGTCGTATTATGACGTGCGAAAAAAACAGTGTCTAGTTTGAAATCAGAATAACCATGACAGTCATTTTCAGATGACTCTTTTTAAGGTTTAATGTATCAAAATTTATTTTGTATCGTATTATATTTTGGCTTATTGTAAATGAATCAGAATGACAACCTCAACGAAATCACATAAAGAAAAAACATGTAAGTAAATATTCGTTATTAGGTACATACATTATTATTGCCGTGTAATGTTAACCAAAGGGCCGAATCTTTTGCTCTAATAGATATTTCTATCTATGTGCATAACTAATTTGATGACTCAAAAGTCTTTAAAGTGAAATATATAGGGCTAGGAGCTCATAAAGCACATCAATAAAACGTATTATGGAAGCCTGTCAAACGTCAAAGTCTAGTCATTAATAAGTTTACAGAAAATTTTATGCTTAAACCGTTTTAAATGATATACCAGAAGTGTATAGTGAGTCTGTATAATTTGTGTTAGTTTGCTTACCTTTGCGTGAGTAGTGTAACAATGATTTATAGACGCGGCAGCTCCACGACTGGCGCCCAGGCCAACAGCAGCATCAGCAGCTCGTGCTGCCAAGAATGCAACCAACAGAAACTTAACAACACCAACAACACGCCTGTCACCAGTTAGATGCCCTCCATCACCGTCTTCATCTCGGGTATAAATATGCACCTATCATTCAAAACGATTAGTTACCTATTTTTTTTAACCTGTTTCTCAATTTTCCACATAAAAAGAGAAGGTAGCAACGTGATCTTCTCTTTAAACAAAATAGGAATATTTCCTATTGTTGGGTCTGAATAAATTTTGTAAATACGAACACACCCACAAATAGAAATCGTAATTTACTTGGACAATTTTCCATTTGCTCTCCAAATGCATTTAACGAATCAATCTTAAAAGGTTAAACCAAGTTCGTGGGTTGCCTCGGAGAAATCGCTTATTAGCGATAAGGCCCGTTACTCTTATATAAACTCAAACTCAAAATATCTTTATTCAAGTAGGTCTTTATAAAGACACTTTTGAATCGTCAATTTTTACACTACCACCGGTTCGGAAGGCAGTCATCTGCCGAGAAGAACCGGCAAGAAACTCGATAGCTGCTCTTTTAAAATACAAAATTGTGCTATTGACAATTAAAATAACAAAGCATTGTAAGGCTACTCAAGAATTGAACTGTCCCGATACTGAGCCAATTGCAGACACATTAAACGGATCTTTTTCCTCTAAATATACTAATCCCTATATGGAGTACTAACATCGATTAAAATTATCTACTTCTACTGTTTTGTGCAACTAAGCGTGAATGAATTCACATGACTTCTATGGTCTCTCTATGTTATCCTATGTATATTTACTCCAACGTCGAAGGTCTTAGATAAGTTGAGCCATTGAGGGAAAAGTAAACTCTCTTAAAGTATCGTTTCTCAAATACCGATGTTCATATCACGCAAGCTCAAGCGAATATAAGGTTTTTCGAGCAATCAAATAATTTGTGCATACTTTGTAATATTCTAGTTTGTAAGTAGATTAAGTTATATAATATATAGATATAGTGTAAAGAGCACTCGGTCAGCCATAATAGAGCGCGAGTGCTCAAACCACAAAGTCATTACCATTATAACTCCGGCGTGTCCGTTTTATTATACGCGTAATACGATTTCAGAGTTTAATTAAAGGTTGTATATTTAGTGTCAAATTTTCAGGTAAGAACTTCAATTCCCAAGTGTGGCAAGACGGACTCGAAGACTGATATTAAGGTTATTTTTATTCAGTTTAATGTTATACAGATATATATATAACATACGGCCGGAGATACCACTCTCTCACAGAAAACCGGCGTAAAGTGATGCAATTGGACTTTGTTCATTTTGTAGTCGCGTTTCCGTCGGTGTGTGAGATCTTCCGGTGCCCATCCTTTCCCCTCCCCGTCCTCTTCCCCTACCCATCCATTTCTCAATTTTCCTTTAAAGGCCGGCAACGCACTCACGAGCTACCAGCCGCGTGAGTGTCTATGGGCGGTGACTTCATCTTTATGGTGGGCCACCTGCTCGTTTGCCCTCTCTTAAAAAAAAAACCCATATGTATTTTGAAGATTTCTGGTAAAAAATTGTGTTGCAGGTAAATAGATTCCGCGATCAAGAGAATCCACCCTCTGTTTCAACGGTACGTATAATTTATTCTTATTTTTATATGAACTATAATTATTATAGCTAATTGGTCTATTTTTGATGTTTCAGGATAATATCGATATAGGTTATGATGTGGAGGAAATAAGTGACAAACTGAGTAACAATACCGTTGTGAACTTTGCAGAAATCACACAGAACTTTGACGGTTTGTTTATATTTTTAACCAAATGTTTTATTTGAAGACTGCTTTTCAGAATATTATTATGTAATGATGTAATGATTTAAATATCATAAATATGAACACCTCTGTTTCAGACATGACAATTCAGGAAGAAACCGTCGATAGTGTTTCACTAGCAGATAATCAGTCAGCAGTAGTAATTGGTAAATACACTTTCCCGCTTGAGGCCCATTGGGGTATTGGGTGTAAAACTGTTTAAACAAATTTATACCGATGTTATTATTATATTTTTTTAGAAATAACAGATCAAACCCGGCCACGGACACCAATTAACAGCCGCCCGCAGACGCCGAAAGCTCGGCCTCAAACACCAAAGTTATCAAGTAGACCGGCAACACCGTCCCAGCAAAGAACGAACACCCCTTGCAGTCGGCCCAACACCCCTCAAAAGGCCCCAGCCAGGCCGAAGACACCTTTGAAGAGCTCATGCCCCGTCACCCCGGCCACGAGTGAATCAAAAGCAAATGAAGATGACATTAAGAGCGTGTATGCCGCGAAGCAGAAGCAGTTTCGTCGGCTGAAGAAGGAGCTTGATCTGAAGCAGGTGACATTGGGTTTATGTCTGCGATTCTGAACCAACAATTTGGTTTTTTCGGATATTAAAACATTTGTCTATTGACACAAAATCAATCACTCCACTCACAGACACAAACACGTACACACATACACACATTCACACATAAATATACACACAGAGAACACACAAAAAAAATGTTTTTTTTCTACATTTATTTTTCCTATTGTATCCTAGTATTAGGATCCTAGGGTATCTTATCTTTTGGAACAAATAAACAATATTACTAATATTTAATTTCATATGGTAAATGAAAGAAATGGAACATCTTCTTTCTCTTATCGGGAACCTTTTTAATATTAGGCTAAGTCACCACTTAGCTTTATATTAGATATGACTTCTTTATTCTCGACTGTAGCTGGGGAAAGAAAATTCCATTAATTTTCCGTAAAGCAGTTGAATATTGCAGCAAGCAGTCTTCGAAGAGTTTGAGAACCTACGAATTTTACACGAGCGTTTGCAAAGCGAGGGGCAGCTGGCGAGTGGTGAAGGTGTACCAGAACTGGTGCTGTATAACGTCGCTGACTGGACGGCAGAAGAGATCAATGAGCGGTGTAGAAGCAATTCTGCTGCTGATGGTGCTGCGGAGCTGTTCAATAACAGCATTCCTATAGGCAAGTTAACATTATTACACGGTTTTAAAAAAAGTTAGGTCGAGTTAAACGTCGTGTGGTTTGTCTGGAAGAGATCGCTTATTAGCGATAAGGCCGCCCGTTGCTCTTATATGTTCTAACATCTGTTGATGTCATTTGCTTCTAGTGTTTAAGTGCGATAAAGTGTTAAATAAATTATAATCTTTAGTCTGGATGTATGTTTTAAGTATGAGCTGTATCGAAATGCGCTTTTATCAATGCAAGAAACATTTGAACTTTTGAAACCTATAAGCACTGTTTGCAACAGGCTTTAGTATAGCTTTTGTAATGTTTGTATCAGATGAAAAGGTACTCGCGAGCGTCGAATGTACAGCCATGAATATACCTTCCTGTTTTGCGGAACTTTGCCTCCAAGCGTTTGCCGCGCGACAGGAGTTAATCGATTGGGTTAAGAAATACATTGAGAAGGAGGTGGGTGAGATTTGTTTTACTTTTTTCTTTAAGCCTTTGAGCCCGTCTTATCCAATTTATTAAGAATATGCGTATCCAAAGCTGATGCCTCTAATTTATATCATCATTATATTTATTTCTAATCTAATCTATTCAGGTTGGAAAAGTATATTATACAGTTGGAATATTTAAGAGGACAAAGATCCTTGGAATGTGTCAGCAAAAGCTCAGCATCAGTTTAATTCTTGAGTGCTTGAGTAACTTAACAGTGCTCTTGCAATTTGAATTGATTGATTGATTTGATGCACGGATGTTACAGGAAGAGCCTGATCTCGATGCAATAGATCGAATCGATGCCTGCAACAAGCGGGGCCTGGAAATGTGCGAGGCTCTGCGCGATTTGAAAGCACGAGCCGAAGACGCTGTCGAAGCTATTGCGCTGATGTCAAAGTGAGACAACTGTCGCATTGTCCCTCTCATGCGCGCATGCGCGATGTAAATTGACATTATTTTTGCAGACGCGCGTGTTTAGAGCGAACCACCTTGATATCCGTCGGGGAGTCTCTTGTCCGAGAAGTGGCACGTTTGCGTCAAGACATTGAAGCAAAGGTGACAACTTTAAATGAAGTCTGCGGAGCGCCTGTCGACGATGAAACTAAGAAAGAATTGGAGGTAAATTGAAACCTCTTGATTCCAATGATGAAGCGGATAAATGTTGTGCACTTGCAAGCGAATGGTCGTATAATTGAATTAAAACACAGGATACACAGCGAGAGCTGGAAGAAGAACGAGCAGCGAAGACGGCCGCAAAGGAGAAACTAGCGGCCAGCGAAGCCCAAGTGAGGCAGCAGCGCATACGCATATCCAAGATGGACAAACAACTACGGGAGGCAGAAGCCAGTATTACCACTCTCACCAGTTCGGTGAAAACCTTGGAAGACCAGGTAATTTGGAAGTCATCAATTACTGTGAGATAGTTTTATGCTACATTTGTATGCTTAGCAATTGAAGTATTTCATACACCATACACATTTGACAAAGTGTATGGTTATTGATATGAAACCATATTCCAGGGCCGACAGCGGGAAGTGCAGCTAGAAGCGAGAGCGCGCAAATGGAGGGATTCTGTCAAAACCGGCGAAGTCACCAACACGCAATTGGTGCAACAACGCGATGCCCTGGAAGCTGAGTACGTTTTATTTCAACAAACAGTCTACGAAAGATATTTTGAGAATGAGGAATGAAAAAGGCTGGCAACGCACTCACGAGCTCCCAGCCACATGAGTGTCTATGGGCAGCGACTTCACCCTTATTTATGGTGGGCCTCCTGCTCGTTTGCCCCCTCTTCTATAAAAAAATATAAATTTATAGTAAGGTGATGTTGCCGCCCATGGGCACTTACATATATATAGAGGAAACCTCAAGTCGAGTAATGTATATTGCGGTGGTTTAGAGTTGCCGCCTTAAAGGACCAACTCAAGAGTTTGACTGCGCAGCACAAGGCAACCGCTCAAGACCTCAACAATCAACTGAAGGAACTGAACTTGTCTATGGAGGCGGAACGCGAAACGACTCAACGAGAGATTGGGTTTAAGAAGGCACTTCAAGAAGAGCTGAACGAGAGTCGTAATGCCATTGAAGGGCTCACGGCTAAAATTGTTGAATATGAAAGGAGTAAACCGAATGCTGGTACTTACATATTAAAACCAACTTCACGGTGTGTATCTTATCAAAGGTTGGTTTAATCCATACATTGTATACCTTTCAGATCTTCCCACGGAGAGGGAAATGGATCTGTGGGCCGAGCTCGAAGCCACCAAAGACACTCTGCGAATGGCTGAGGATGAAGTGGTTGCTTGCAAACGGGAGAAAGTTCGCTTCCTGGAGACTATGACTAAAATTGCAGTAAACTTGTCCTTTTTATATGCAGATTAGATTTTTGTAAATCCAAATAAGGCAGTCAGGAAAGTGAAGACCTAATGTGATGTGAATCTGACAGAACGTCATTCAAATATGATTTCAATTATTTTATGAGGCTTTATTTTATAATAACTTTGTTGTTGTCAACTTGTTTTTGTTTGTTGTAGAGTTTCGTACCAGAATCGTTTTACCGTTTACGTGAAGGTGATATTTTTGATATACCATGTCAGTTTGTTAACATATTATTTGAATGCTGTGATCTAATACAGGACACTGAGAACAAATCGGCCCTACAGCACAAGTTGGCGGCCGAATTGTTAACTAAAGAGGAAATTATCGCTAAAATGCAGACCCAAGTTCGAGACCTGACAAAGAATATTAAATTTAAGTAAGTTTGGATCGTAGCTTACTTAATGCTTAATTAATAATTATGCCTGAAGTAAAATGCGACTGATTTGGAAAAAGGTACTTGTTGAAAATCTCGCAAATTAATTACAGTGAACAGAAAGTCGTACAGTACGAACAATACGTTCACGACGTGCAAGCTCATAATCGCGCCCTGATCAACAGCCAAGATGCGGGTGGAGTTTGCTATCCGGAACTTCAGCAGGAGGTATACATTAAAAAAACAAGCGGGTCTCTTTTAGTTAAAATTCAAAAGTTCTATATTAGTTTTGAGATCCAATATTTCTTTAAAACATGAACTTGGAGAGTAATAAATAATGCCTATTTAGGTTATGAGCCTAAAAATGAGACTCCTCGAAGCCGTGCAGCGCAACGAGGAGCTCTTGGAAGTGTTGGGGCAAAAGGAGCAACAGCTTGAACAGCAAGACAAGACGTCACGTGCACAGGCAAGAGTTATCAAGGTTACTCTTTAGACATTTACTCTATTGTCGCCTGTGAAAACCAAAGACTTTGCTTTGTTTTATATTCTGTGTTCAAAACTAATGGTCAGATGTGGCACAGGTTCGCGAAGAACTGATCAACATGCTGAAGAACAGAGAGGCGGAGCAAAGTGGAGAGCTGTCCGCGTTGCAACAAGACTTAGACAATCGAATGAAAATTGTAGATGGAGTGAGACGCGTTTTTTTTGTTATCGTTTCCAATTGTAGTCTTTATTGTCTTGATATTGGAGATCTGATTTACGCAGTGCGATAGGCATACCGTGTAGTACAATGTAGTTTGACGAAGTAGGTAAACAAGCAAATCGCCGCTAAGGCCGACGAGATTCAAGAGCTGTTTGCATCATTGGAAACGAAGCAGCAGCAGATCCATAGGCTGGAGAAGATCGTGCTGGCTCTGGAGGAGCAGCAGCGGCGGGCGCAAGTGCAGAGGACGCGGCACGAGACCAAGATTGCTGCCCTGGAGCACGAACTCGCAGCTGGCGGGAACCGGAAGGACAGGTTTTGCAGAGATTAATTTTTTTTCACATGATCACATTTGGCGGTTTAAACTTGGGCTTTGAGTAGAATTGCACAGCTTGAATTTGAATGTTTTTAGAACCATTTTATTTATTTTTCATTTGTTTCAGGAAATTCATATTCTTTTGAGGAGTACAACACTACACACATGTTTGAAATAATGGCAATAAAAATAATCTGTTTGATTGTGTTGATTTTGTGATTGTGATAAAATTGTGGGTGTATAAATAAAGTTTCGAAGGATTTCACAGAAAAAACATTTCCGCCGAATGCTTAATGCCTAAACACCTATTTATTATAAAGTATGTCTTCTCTAAAGTATGAAATCTCAAGTTATAAAAGTCTCTTGGACGTTATTTGTACCTAATAATAAGGCAACAAAGTACGATCGACGAGTTGCCGCAATAGCATACAATATAAATATTTAATACATGTATCCATCCTTACATTTGAAACTGATACGATGGTTAAGTAATAATACATTGATATTTTTATTAAATTCTTTTGAATTTAAAATATCTTACTGATTACACAAAACAAATAAGGTTGCTGTTAACACGCTCCACCTAGACCTCTACCTAACTGGAGACATCGTTTAGCAAGCGTAACACCCTAGTCAACGGAGCATTGTGCATATTTGTTCTCGCATATAAACACGGTCTTCGCCGCCGCGACTATCTATTCGTTTGGTACAGATACCAAGTTCTTTAAGTCGTTGCTATTGACTCTTCAAAAATCTTTGAATAAGTGACAAGCTAAGTGCAAATGGTGACGCGTTTCCAGTTTATTGTACCATACTATCCCTAAGAAAAATACGGTTGGTACATTAAAGGGTAATAGGGATAGATGTCATACGCTTGGTATATTGCTTAATAAATATGACTTGTTTATTATCTATCCTATATTCGTCAGTTAAATATCAAAACCGTCTAAATTTGTCGCTTTTAACATCAAATGTCAGTTTAACATAAATGGCCCAAAAGTCTTGATGACAATTTACATAATTGTAATTGAATTTCGCGTGTTGTCCTAACATACAAAAAGCATACTTTATATTATTTTGTCCAGCATAGGCTATCTAATATTTAAATAAACAATAAATAACATATAAACCATGTCGGAAAGAAAAGTATTGAATGTAAGTTATTTAGTATTTATTACAGTTTTATTCAATGCAAATTTGAAGTCATGATAATTCTAATTTATTATTATTTTTGCTATTTACAGAAATACTATCCACCTGATTTTGATCCGTCGAAAATACCTCGCATGAAATTGGCAAAAAATCGCCAATATACAGTTCGTCTTATGGCTCCTTTCAACATGCGTTGTGCCACTTGTGGAGAATATATTTACAAAGGCAAAAAATTTAACGCTCGCAAAGAAGATGTAGAACATGAAGACTACCTGGGCATACGGATATATAGATTCTATATTAAAGTAAGTATATATATTTCTTTGTGTCTATTTTATTAATTTCATAAATTTAAAGAGATTATAAACTTCTTATATTATATATAATAATCACATGGGGATTGCAAAACAGAGTTTTTTTTTCTTTGTGTTGAAACCAGCCTGTTAATGTAAGCATCACATTATTCAACTTGTTCAAATTGTGCCTTAAATTGACCATTTCATTATTTTAACAAGTGTTTTCCAATGGGATTCCAGTGCACAAGGTGTCTCCAAGAAATTTCATTTAAAACTGATCCTAAGAACACAGACTATGAAATTGAGGCGGGTGCAACAAGAAATTTTATGGCTTTGAAATTAGCAGAGGAGCAAGCTAAGAGAGAGGAAGATGAACAGAAAGAAGAGGAAGCCAATAATCCTATGAAGCTGTTAGGTAATCATAGATGTATGATCCATAATTAATATGAACTTAAGTTAACTTAAGTTACATTTCCAATAACAAAAATTATAATCTCAATATCTATATGGCTAACATGGCTGTTATTTAGACATTTAGTTAAGTTTTTAAATTGTCTTAAGTAATTCTTATTAGTATTTATTTTTGATTCTTAAGTCTTAAGTGTTGTCTTTACATTATTGTCTAAAGTGAACTTAAAGTAAATCTATAAGGTGTCATGTCTTCTGTTTCTTAATGTAATCATTTAACGCCCGGTTAAAACATGTTTTTATTGCTTTTTTCAGTTTTGCTACTAAGCATTTTATGTACCCATGCTTTGTTTTTTTATTAATAATGCAAGCATTACTGGTTTTTCTATGTGACTTATTTCTTATATTTAAAAGATACTTGTTTATTTTAAAAGAGCAACTAAAAAGCTTCTTGCTGGTTATTCTTGGTAGATAACTGCCTTTCGAACCGGTGGTAGTGTAGAAATGGACGATTCAAAAGTGTCTTTATAAAGACCTACTTGAATAAATATATTTTGAGTTTGAGTTATAAACTCAAACGTAAAATGTATATATAAACCATATTTCACTTTGCAGAATACAGAACAGAGCAATCTAGACAAGAAATTGAATTATTGGAAAGCCTTGAAGAGTTGAAGGAGTTAAATCGTAGACAAAGAACTGTAGACTATGAAGGAATGTTAAAACAATATCAGCCAGAAACTACGGAGCAGAGAAAAGCCCGAGAAGAACAGGAGGACAATGATTTCATAAAGTAAATATATCATATAGTCTTGTATTGTTTTAAGTTCTTATCGCCAAGTAGGGAATCCATCTTGGATTCACAGCACAGTCAATATTTGTGTGATGAGCAAATTTGTTGGTTGTGGCCTGGGTGGTAATAGCAGAAGCTATAAATAGTCTATTTATTTATTTTACTATAATCAGAATGGTACAGAAAGACCATGCATCCATCCTGGGTGTGTCAATTATTTAACTGTTTTATGAATTGCTTAATTAGCCAAAGGATGAATAAGGCTAAATGAAAGTATGATCATTTTGTGAATTGTGACAAGTTGCTTGCTAGAAACATTTATTTATAATAGTGTTTAAGAAATTTGAATATTCGGTGATATGTCAAAACGAAACAATTTATAATCATTTCATATAGGTTGGAAGTTGACATATTTTCCGTTAGCTGTGAAATTTCTATTCTCTATGACATATCCAATATATAGGCAAACAGGTGTTGAATTACTAGTTTCGTACAGTTTTGTTTATAACGCTTGGTTTTACTCATTGTCAATTAATCCTATTCCAGATCCATTAAATTCACTAACACAAAACCAAAGGTTGTCACTGAAGAAATTATTGAAGATGTAGAGGAACCGGCAGCGAAGCATATCAAAGTTGAAGACCCACCACCGAAACAAATGAAAACAGAATCTTGGAACAGAAGTATTGGAGTTATTAACAAGAAGAATCCGTTGGCGAATCTTGTGCGGAGTAAAAAGCCAGAGACAAGTGTATCAAATGCTGCTTCCTCTAGTGACAAGACACCAGAGAGTAAGCCGTCCGGTCTCTCATTGCTGGCCAACTACTCGGGGAGTGATAGCGATACATAGTAGTCTCCAGACTAATCAATATTGTTACTGAAATAAATGATTTAATAAAAGAAAGCCACACATTGACAACCCATTTGTTTTGATTTTAACAAAAGGTTTTAACCCTTAAGGTTGTCTAAACATAGATGACAATTGACAACTTGAGTTTCTGACAGACGAAGATTTCAACGCTAATGTCAGTTGAGATATGTCAAAGTAACAAGCATAATGAATATTGACACTATTTTTAGGATTTTTTAAAACAGTTTTGCTATAATTTTAGACGCGTTTTTTCACAATGCGTAGGATCAGACGTTCGTAAAGGTTTAATTAAATAAACCCAACCAACACATTCCGGTAGTTCAAGGTGTGATTCTAAAAAATATATATTTCCCTATATATAATCATGAATTAATCACTAATTTGGATTTATGTAAAATAAATATATTTCATGTCAATTCGTAATTGGATGGAGATAAACGAAGTAATTTCTTTGTTCAGATCGATTAGAAAACTTTGATTCACGTGGTTTCTGAGCCAAACTTTAAGGTTTTTTTTTACGATAAACAACCCAATCCCTCGAACGAGCGCTTTAAAAAAGAGCAACTCTGGCAGCACTAAAGATAAACGGCAAATTAGGGATCCTAATCGGCTTATGGAGTCAGATCCCAATCTATTGTACAGCGGAGTTTCTATTATCACGCTGTCAAGTGAGGATTATTGCCAAATAATCGGTTATAGGTATAAAATATTTTATTTAAGAGAAATATATCAATAGACATACTTTTATTAATTAAGAAACGTTTCGTTACTTTTAAATTTATCGATAATCGGTTTCCGATGTCCTCTTTATGTTACCATTTATGTGGGGTTATTAAAGTTAATTTGTAATTATCATAAGTACCTACACGCCCATGTGTTTAAATACATAAACGATTAACGACATTCCTCGATGAAATTTAAACGAATATAATAGGCACAATTATTTATATATATATATATATATATATATATATATATATATATATATATATATATATATATATATATATATATATATATATATATATATATATATATATATAACTGCTAAATACATTCCCTTGGCTGACTAAATATTTCTACGGGCAGAAAGTCGAAAAAAAAGTTTGGCAAGCGTCCCTAAAGGATCTTAATTGCTATGTCCGTAACCACACCCAAATCTTTAACGTGGTTAACAAATTGTTTTCGTGTTTAGTTAGGCGTTACCTGCGGATTCCTGCAAATCGGGGCTTAAACAAAAAGCTCACGGAGATAAATACGAGTGCTATCTCGGATTTTTTTTTTACTTTAACATAAATATCGCTTTTTTTTCCCAAAATGTAACGGCTTCGAGCCGACACGTCGGTGTTCGTTTCTCAGAAGCAGAGTTGTCGCGGCGCCGGGCTGCGTTGCTCGTCTAATAAATAAAAGGCTGCTTGGGAAATATTATGTTACGTCTCGGTATGTTTTTTGGAAGTGCGTGCCGCATTCGGTCGCTTTGGCCACTCGAGCTTGGCTAATGAACCATTTACCGAGTGGACCTTGGAAATGGGATAGCTCTCTTTTAGCTAATTGGAAATTCACGAAACGTGAAATTGCAATCGGGTAAAACAAACATGGCCTACTTGTTAGATTGATAAAGAGCTAACTGCGTACTGTTACGTACTGTTATGAAACAATCGTTTAATGTGCTCTCGTTAACGTGAAATAATATTTTAACTTTGGTTTAGCAATGATAAGGCCGGATGCCGGTTTATGCCGCATGATTGATTAAATGCCTCTATAAATAAAGTTGTTAATGAAAGGCGGCCCGCTAGTAATTGGACCTTCAAATTCCTTGAGGCGCACGCACACTCGGACACTAATCCTCTCGTTTGAAGGATCCTCGTAAAAGCATGTCATTCATATGCCGGAGATTATTTTATTTCGTTCCTTTGAATGTGTAAACTAATGAGAAAGATTCCATCTATACGTTGTAATTAACAAACTTCAACCGTAGGTACAAAACATTTATGTCCTGATCGTATCTGTTAACTTTATCTGTTCGTATACAATGATTGTCGAATAAGAAGATTTTTTACGCGTTACTTAATTTACAAGAAACGGTTATGACAGGGCACCTACATTCCTGAACAACAAAGGACGATTAAAAATAACACCTCCGTAGAATGTATACACATATAGTTAACTTCACATGGACCCACGTTTCCGCTGGGGTAGAATAAAACCTTTTTTCCGAAGCCCACGAAAAAACTTGGCGTCCCATTAACAATAACATCAAAACTAGCCGCTGCAACGCTCGCCCGAGCGCCAGCCTCCGACCGATACACGGCCACTACCAGGAATATCACCTTAAAAAAAAGACTCGACTCATTCTGGGCGTTGGCGAAGTTGCATTCTTGGGCCACCTAGCTGCCACCCTTCCAAGCACACTCCAATATTAAAATTCCAGTCGTAAAACAAATAAATTCTTTATAGGCATTCGGATGTCTGACAATAGATTCAGTGTTGCGTACGAGGAACACGTCAATAAACATCTTTCATACAGATAACATCGAGCGAATGAAACATTTGAACGCATGAAAAAAATTGCGTTGGACTGCGTGCGTCTATTATGCAATATAAAACGCAACAATAATACAATTGTAATGAGGGGATTTTTGAACATCCATTAGTGGGTACCCCCGCGATGCTCCCACGCTCGATTGTCCTTCAGGGTGGTTTATACTGTCAATAACGTAATGTACATGTGTTCGCTGTGAAAGTAAATCACAAACACCTGTTTGACACCATAATATTTGTGTAAGGCGTACTCGATAAGGCTCTGTTTATTACCAATACTTTTAAGTGTTGTTATGTAAAATATATTAACATATTTTGTATTGGACATTGAAGCGCTAACGATAGCACTGTCAAACGTCTAGTTTTATAGGCGATAAAGTTGCCTGTATTTTCACAAATGAACAGTCAGTCGTGGCGTATTGAATGAGGTCATAAGTTCGATCCCTCGTGCATTTTTATATGTGCGTCTACAATTAACGGTGAAGGCAAACGGCATTTAAACTCAAGACTGGACATGCGTGAGGCACACAAGTTTATGTGTAGAAAATAACAAAGAAACTGAAGAAAAACAAGACATTTATTATTATTTTTATTCAAACACTATGGCAGTCTAGACAGTCTAACCACATGATCTATATTACCACTATATTCTTTTTAAATATATTAAAATGTCTACTTGTCTTTGGTTGTGTACTTTTTAATGTTGTAAGGACATTTTTACGTACAAGGTTACTGTCTAATTACTAAGAAACCTGTAACGATCTAACGAACCACTATTATTTATTAATATTTATTTATTGAAAATCTATCTATCTATCTATCTTCTTTACCCTATCACAAACATCAAATTCTCATATTATTATAACATATAACCATTACATTGGAATTACTTGTACTGTGCCATTCCGAGAAACAATACATTTCTAAATAATTATATTTTGAGTTTTTTTTTAAATTCTACCCAATGTCATGGATATCATAAATCAGCATATTTCCTTGTCGTCTTAACTATTACCGACTACATAATCACTTCGTCATCCCAACCCCCCGCTAATATTATCAACAAATTCCTTTGAAGCACGGTATTTGAAAATGTCTAATCTTTCTTCATATTAATGGTCCCATATACAAACTATTTTTGGGTTAAATACATTTAATATTAGTCATCATAAAATTATTTGTATGTACAAACAATCCTTAATGTTTGGCATGTAATTACACCACATCGATTTTTTCCCTTTATCCAAATGTATTTAAACAACTTTAATGTAAACGTTTGGGAATGAATTAGCTCCAGCTTACCTTTGTCTCAAAAAGTGTACTGGGATCATTTCCAAAAAAAAAATCAATCAAGCCGAGTTTCTTGCCTGCTTCTTTTCAGCTTGGTCGCGTACGAACAGGCGTAGAATCACTTAGATTTAAGACGATTCAAAATGGTCCTATGTACCTCTATGGATAAAGATATTTTGACTTTGTGTTTATAACAGTGTGATCACAGCTAACAATTAATATGTTATCACATTTTTTGTGTATCAGGTTTATCTCAGGGAACGATTTAAAAAAAAAGGTTCACGTTTGCCTTAACATATTTATTTAAATTAATTATGGTAACCTGTTAAGCTTACTCCTCGTACGAAAGGACTGGGTTAAAGACATGTCGCTGTTCATCAACTAAATAAATGATACTGCAATGAATCTAACTGGAAGAGATAACTGTATAGGATGTTATTTTTGTATAGTTCGCAAATAAAGAAAACTTAATATCTTATCAGTACCTTAATGATTAACATAATTTAAATAAAGAATGGACGGGCTCTATGGAATACAATTAAGCTATATTTTTAAGTTTGAGGTCGCCCTGACAAAGACCTCCACTGTAAACTTCATTAGCTATCAATAAAATGCTTATCAAAAAAACCACTGACCTATGTCATTGATAAGACCATGGGAAATGCCACACCATGGGAATGGTGCACAAGATATGCACCGATAATGACAACGCCACCAGTTAAAATTGATGTTCAGAAAGATACTGTTTATAAGACACGCAAGATCGCATAGGTTACGATAATAACCTTGATTTAGAAAAAGTATTTATAGATTGTCAAATTATTTTGATGAAATCACTTAAATTTAATACGATTCAAAATGGTCGTATGTACCCTAATGAATAAAGATATTTTGACTTTGGTAAAAAAAATTATAAAACGGTACATACATTGCAAATAAAACTAAAACATTTAAAAAGCTTTAACTAAACACTTTTTTTTAAAATGTAATAATAAAAATTATATATACACCGTTCATAAGTCTAATAAAATGTTATCCGCGTCTATTCCCACGATCCGAATTATCTATTTTAAACTCTTGTGGAAAGGTGACTGCAAATAAAGTCGACGTTATATTTATGGACATCTAAATATAACACTCTCGTAATTTATAAACGTATGTTTGGGAGGGGGCCCTCCGTGCGTGCCACCTAACACGCATACGGGCATATCCATTTCAATGAGCAAGCACAAAACTAAATCGTTTTCATGATTGCAATGTAATAAACACATCATGTAGGACCCCATTCCGCCCTTTAATACCACTTGACGAGGCAATTGTGGCGAATTCCCGCCACGTGACCATTATTTCGCTCATTTATGTATCGACAATTAACTCGCGAATGCGGGTCGTTGTTTAACGGCCATAGGAGTGCAAAATTTAAGTTAGTTTAAATATATAGATAAGAGGCGCAATGCCGGCGAGACGGTTCATATCCGGCTGTTGTGATAAACTAAATACAATGCAAATAACAGTGGTTATCAAATGTAAATCAATTTTGGCCGCTGTGTTTTTCAGTAATCCCTAGGGATAGCAGGTTGACGGAAATGCTAGAAGGATGCGATAATTATACAATGGTGTTAGGGATCTGGCGCCAACGTGTCGCATCAAATAACGGCACAGACTGCTCAATTGTTCAAAAGTACCTGCTTATTGTACAGGTATCGGCTTTACGCCTCGCATTGGCTTCTAAACAAACAATTTTAAAGGACAGGAAGCGAAAGCCAACTCGACAATGACAATAAGCCTCCGAAAACCTCACGTTTTCGAAATGGTTAAATATTTCTCACATAATACGGTCCATTAAGTTTTAATAGTCATTGTTAGAATATGACAAAGGAGCACTTTATAGGCATACACTCCAAAACGTTCCAGGTTTTCATATTGCTTGGGATCGCAGGGTAAGATTTTCATGTCAAGATATGGTCAATTTATAGAATTCTCGATTTTAAATCTCACCATTTTAAACAAATATTAGGCACATTTGGATATTGTTCAATATATGAAACAATAGAAATTTAAGTGAGTAAATGTGTCTCAGTGTATTTAAAAGTACAAACAAAACATCGGGATGTGGACAATAAAATGTATTCCACGAAGTGGCCGAAACTCTTTTTGCACAAGACAATGTACCCCATATGTCAGAAGCCGGGGGGCACCGGACCTAACATGTGTTATACGCACTCATTCATTGCCTTGCTATTAATGAACCATTCAACAGCATTGTCTTGCACATGCGCCGGATATTGCACCCTCCGCCCCCCCTCACCCCCCCCCACAGGACCGAGTCACTTGACAAATTAGAATGACTATAAAAATATGTGTTTCGTTGAGTAGAGCTTAGGGCCCTCACTGTCGTCGGTAGATGGTTTCTGTTATAATGGTTCGACATTATTCCGATGTTAAATATTGTCAAGATATCTTGTACATTTTAAAATTCAACACGGTTCACATAGTGTTACATTTGCACGAACATTATTGTGATGATCAAATGAAGATTCATTTGCTTATTAACAAGACACAGGCAATTACAGCGAACAATAAAAGTAACTTTATTATGGCAACTTTTTCAAAGGTAAATTTGGTGAATTATATGAATTCTGAGACTATTGTTTGATATCTATACGATTACAATATTCGATTGAATATGTGAGCCGAATCTAAATAGCCCGCTTTTTAATTACACTTAAAGGAGGCCTATCGCCTGCAGCCATCACAGTAAATCTAACGAACTATTTTTTTTTAAATCAGTTAAACGAACTTAAAAGTAACGGCTACGATCCGTAGCACAGCGCCGTAGCATCTCGCTACGATTGACTCGCTGAGAGCTGCTGGCAGTCCTGTAACCGCCTCATAAAATGGCTGGAAAAGCTACTGTTAATTTAAAAAAAAAAAATTAAATGAATAAACTGATAAGTTTATTTAGTTATTCTATATGTTGTGTATAATAATTTATAAAAACGCGTTGGTAAACCTAATTAATATAATCTTAAAATATTTTAAATAGATTAGTATTTTAAAACCTAGCTTTTAAGCTCTGTGACAAAGTACAAGAAAGAATGTTGGCCGATTAAATCACATATAATCAATTTATTAGCGGTCAAACACTTAAGGTGGAGTTTTAGAAAAGGGGTTCGTGTGAAGTTCTAACGTCTATCAGTGTCCCATAAATTCCAGCTTAAAATCGTCGGGATAACCACCCATTGCGAGTCTTTCAGGCACCGACGCTGGCCAACTGATAATTGACTCGTCCGACTAGTCCGCGAGACCCGTACGACCACCCCTTTACATAAATATTTCCCGATCAAATTATTATGCGTTGTAAAAAATGCCACGGCCAACACTTCCCAGAATTTCGAGCGAGGGCGGTTATATTCAAAGTTGTAGAAAGAGAAAGCACCGTCGCGTTGAGGGGCGGGAGCGAGACGAACGCTAAGGAATGGAGGCTCAGTCAAAAGGTCGAACTGTGAGAATTACGTGGAATTGATTTTTTTTATTGATCTCTGTTCCGTTACATGGGTGCATCTATCAAGTGCAAATTGATAGAACTCTATAGATAAATCGGTTGTACTATAACATTATCGCGTTTATTATTTTTTATCATTGATAACGGAAACAATACAAATGTACAGTTTATCAATAAATTTGTAATCAATAAATGAAACGAATCGATGGTTTTTTTGAATAAATAAAACATCCGATTTGATTTACAATTAATTCATCGAAATATACAGAGAGCAATCGTCCGAATCTTACAATTAATAAAGAAATCTAGATTTGTTAAATAAAACCAATAGAATTGATATTTGATTTATCTTTATTTGTATAAGGGACAACCTTTTATCCATTTCTGGATGCCACACTTGTTTCACATTGGTAGACAGAGAATTCCAATCTGTTAAATTCTACGTGTGCCTTAGTGTGGAGTTACAAGTATTCCATCGTTACCCTTATTTTTTGACTTAGTTATTCTAGGACCTAGTATTCTAACCCGTTAAACATTCACATATAAATATAACTAATTACTAATGAACTTAGCAAAACAAACAAAACAGTTATATAAGTAAAAACAAAAACAATTAGGTACACTCCGTTATTGACAAAAGTACAAATTTTTTGATAATCCAATGCAACAAACTTAGTACATAACTATAATGAACTCTAAACACCCAGATTGAAATTTTCCACTCGTCTCTCAAATGTCACAATCGATTCTCTACAAAATGTTAAAATCAAAGTGAAACATAATTTTGTTTCGTTTTTGAAATAGTCGTTTTTACCATTTACGGATCGTGAGAATGATTTTGAAGATGGTATGCATTCGACACGTCTCATTTATAGATAAGATATGTTTATTAACCTATGCATCTATAATGTATGAACACATTACCAAAATATTTACACAACAACTTCATACAAATGTGCCAAATTTAATGTAACTTAGATACTTCTGTAGAAACTTTACAGGTAGAAACAGAGATAGACAGAAATACAATGTATCCGTTCCCAGAACGATATCTAATCTGTATTATGATTCCGCCTTACGCTAAAAGGCATCTCAGGACGTTTTCTAGCTAAATATTTTAATAGGAGGCATCTCACGATCCTTGTAAAAAACTCAATATAACAACTCAAATTTGTAAGAGAGAAAACTGTACTTTAATTACAAATAGGCTGTTTAAGTAGGTAGCTTACACATATGTCTGCAAATAACATTAGAAAATATTATAAATAAATTAGAGTGAGCTCATTTCACTTCCAAACATCAGGATAGATGGCAGAAGTGTGCCGCGCCTCACTGGGACTCGTGGAGTGTAGAAAATTAACCAGTTTTGTTATATCAAATTGTTTAAGCTTTTTAGAATTGAAGACAAATATTTGGGGTTGTCTCGGTATCCTGCGCACATGTGCCTATAAAAAACTCTAGTGTTTAGTGTGGTTAGCGCGTGTTGACAATGCGCATACCCAGCCGACCACCCTCTGTCATACGTGTACATTGAATTTAATCGACTCTCTTAAATACATATTGTAAATTGTGATAACATCAGTGCGATTGTCCCAAAGCGACAAGTTTTACGAGTTTTAACATTATTGCATATATTTAAAGGTGGCGTAAGACAAGTGGTCTACACTGACCTTGAAGAAGCCTTTGACAGAGTAGACCACGTGATGCTGTTGCACTATGGGGACTATTTTCCCAAATTTCAGCTGTTTTAGCCCATTAGTGGTCGCAGAGACAAAGTCTCGACTCGATACGTTACTTCTCTCGCTTCCTCTACTCTACATGCCAGGCCGTTACGGATGCTTCTCACCTTTCTCCCTAGCATTCTAAATGTGATCAGGAAGAACAGTGATATGCTGATATCGGGATATCATTCCCCTCCCGTAGAACATATAACCTTTATTTATAAAGAAAAAGTAAGAGAACATTCCTTTGAGGCAGCTCGTTACTCTGCCTGTCAGTCGTTTAAAATAAATTAGTTTCTTCTAATACCTAAGCCGGTAACGAAAAATAAAACTAACGGCGCAAACCATTAATTGACTGGACCCGCTGATAAAAAAAAAATGTTACCGATAAAGTGGGTAAGTGTTGATGATTTCTCACGGGCCTCGACCAACCCTCAATGGCGCCTTGCTGATTGATAGTAGCCTGGCCTGCCTTCGCACCTTCGAAACAAGTGATTAAATACCTTAATAACAAGCTTCAAAGATACTTTTGAACGCACACCCTAGAACTTCAATACGCGACGGTGTAATGTAATTTCAACTTTAACAATATGGAATAGGGTGTAAAACGGTATGTTTGAACGAACGATATAGAGCCCATTCAAAGAATTCTGCATCCTCATAGCGGGTACCTGTTCGCGGCCACCACCAAAGGATTCCACAAAAAAAGTATGTTAATTTCTAATATCGAAGCATTATTCATAGATTCTGTAATAGCTTTGTTATCATTATTGGGCAACATTCCCCTGTAATTGTCAGTTGGTTAACTTCCCGCCGAGGCGTTTTCTAAATGTAAATGAAATGGTTGAAAAAAAAGTCATGTCACTGTGACCCCAGTAATCGGGTACGGACCGTTGAAGAAACTCAAAAAAACCCTGTTAACCCACTACACGCTTATGCGCGATCACTCAGGTTTAGATTGTACAAAACTTTTACAATTCGGTTAATTAAAGTATAAGTATTTACACTGTTACATTCGTTGGCTCTATGAAAGGATGAGAGAAGTTTGTTCTATGAAAGAAACCATAACAGCACGATATACGTAATAAGCCATTTTGTGTTCTATTTTCGGGGTTACAAAGGCTATTTTCCAACGCCTGCACCTGTAATTTTCACCGTGAATGGACCTAATATTATTTTCGTAAATTCCAGCGCAAGTAACGAGGCGCGACGAGGCGCGGCGGGCGGTTGAGGGCCACGACGGGTTCGGACTCTGTAATCCTCAGCCGGTGTCCGTTTACGGCGCCTTCTACAATTATCATATTCCGCCTAAACACTATATTGTGCACGCAATTTTAAAAATAACTCGCGTCCGACTCTCCATCGATCTTGATTTATGGCGGGCGCCGCGAGACCGCGATTTTATCCCGGGGAATATAACAATGAACGCTCCCGACTCTGGCGCAGCCTTTTCTGAGGATATTTTTTTTCACTCCCGCTCACCGCCACTCACTCACATATTGAATTTGTTGTTTTGCTACATTCCACAGTGTGCTTCTTTTTTCCAACCGCATTAACATAAACGAGCTCTCAATAGTTGTCTTAACAAAGCTCTAATTGACCTAGCGACCGAGTTCAGTTGAATTTTTAAATACTAATGCCATTAATTCAAACACACAAGAAGCCTTTTTGTTGTTTATCAATAGAAAGAGAAACCATGAAATGTGACGTAGTATTAAACAATACCATTTATGATGCGCTAACAGAGTTGCATCAATAAAACGTTAAATCGATGCAGTTGATTGTGGCTATATCGGTATGTGGAGCGTTCTATTGTGATGGGGTCATGCGAATAATGAAGCAGTGCCCTCAGTTGATGAATCAAATGCATGAATGGCCACGTGGCGTCGTTCTCACGCCTGTCGCTTCGGCTTTTTATCGCGTCTACGTTTTTTTTATGAGCCGCTGAGTCGCGTGGGCTCCATCTGCGGATGCCTACCCCCGCGACGCCACATGCCACTGTCGCTAATTACCGATTCTCGGTATAAAAGTGCTCCATATAACCAATATCTGTGACATACGTTTCTTACCTTCGATAATCATATTTATCGACGGAGTCGACGCTTCGCAAGTAGGCCGCGTCCTATTGTCTTTAAAGGCCGCAGTGACAAATGAAGCGAGATGAATTACAGTAACATAATAGCCATTGTCCCATTTAGATGTGAGGACAATGCACCTGAAAAAGTGTAATTTTTTATACATTTGTTGGACGTGAAAGGAGGGCGTTAAAAAAACCTCGCGTTCTAACCGCAACGCGTATCAAATTAATAGAAATACGTCGAATACGAGACGAGTACTGTTCGCGCGTGCAAATTGTTCGAGTCAACAGTCGAGTTCAGTGTTACCTAATGGCGTCGGGCTTCTTTTTCTTCGTCATTAGCCAAACAGACGGCCGTCACGACTCGAACCACGGAAAAGCCTGCGGCACCGCAATAACTATGCATTCCTAACGAACTTGAACGCTCATAACCTTCGCGCTTTGTGATATTTGTCCGTATTGATATAACGATCTAATAATTTGCAAAACGATCCATTAACACCAGTTAGAAAAACAAATGTGCGCTATTAGGATGTTAACGGACAATTTGATGTGTCCAAACCGCAAATTAGGACGTCCATGAAATTTGTGTGATGCGCGTGGCGGGTATAAGCCGCCCGAGGCTGAATCGTGCCGCAAATTATTTCCATCGAGGCAACGTCGCGCTGTCGTCTGCAAAACGTAATCTCACAAGCAAATTAACTCCAAATAAGTGATGCGCCATTGTTTAGCGCAACAAGTGACAATTTATGTGTTACTTTAACTGGACATAGCTTCCATTTATGTTCATATTACAGCATATGGGCAACCAATATCCGATTTTATATAAGAAATTGAAAATAGTATTTACTTTTGGCATAACATAATGAAGTGCTTTTGTTCAGTACCTAAGCATGATTGCGTATTTCATTTTATTTTATTAAATCTGTCCCCAAACATATTATGTGCTAAATATATGTAACAAAACAAGAAACTTGTAAGATAATAAAACAAGGTATACACACAAAACAATTATATGGGAACAATGTATGTATGTATGAGAAGTCAATAAAACTATTGTTATGATTAAATATATTTTATAGAATTTCATTTCTAAATTAATTATGGCAATTAGGCTAGCACGGAATGCAGGTAACGTTTGTCGTTTCGATAAAGTGGTGCATTCATTTGAATAACTGTTTACAATGCACCGGTGATAATCGTGCTTTCACTGTGTTTCTTCTAAACTTTAAAATATCAAACAAAAAAAGGTGAGATTGCCAGACCCGGCTTTACTGCGTAGTGAGTTATCGTTAATTTAAGGTGTTTTTTTATTGACGCCTCGACTAGCTCTATGGTTACCGGATTACCAAACAAAAGGTCTTATTCTCGGTACGTTTATGTAATTAACTTTTCATTGTCACAATAGGCTGAGGTGGGTGAGTTGAGACTAACAGTGGACACATAACGTCTTTTGAGGGTTGTGAAAAGCTACTTGTTACTTGGCATAGTCTTTTATTCACTATTTATTAATTAAGGTACATAGGACCATTTTTGAAACGTATTAAATCTAAATGATCCTATACCTTTTCGTAAGCGACCAAACTGAGAAAAAGCAGCAATAAACAAGGCTTGGTTTTGATTTTTTTGGTAATGATCCCAGTACCATTTTTGAAACAAAGCTCATTCATCATCAAAATAATCAAAATTTGTCGGGAGCTCAACGTTTTCACTAAACTATTTGAATATATTTTCTCACTCGGAAAATTAACTAGATGCGATCCGTCAAAGCATGATCAAAATGTCGTTTAGTACATTGAACCGTGGATCTTACTTGCAATCGGAATTCGATAGGTTTTTTACGCCTTGTCTACTTTTTGTTATCGACAATTTCGTTCAGTTTATCTTAGTGTTAACAGTGTCCAGCGTTTAAATAAAACTTCTAGTCGATTGTGTCTAGACTATAATATCTCATAACAGAATCGAATTACCGTTATATCTCTACGTTTGGTTCATTCAACATTTTTCATAAAAATAATTAGTGTAACGCCGGGTTTCAAACCCAGGATAGGTTTTACTAAACGGAGCGAGAGTTGTTCCTTCAATATATATAATTCTGATGAATAGCGAAAATAATAAAATATACTTTACATATTTGCTTCAAAATTTATTTAAAGCCAAATGCCAGACTCACAAAAACAATATAATTCTTAACAAGATGTTATAATTCATAATGCTCGTTTGCTTTACTCTGAATTAACCAATTAAAGAACAAATTAACAAATGTATGACTACTAATTAAACCATAATCCAGCCAAAGTAATTTACAATGTGTAGTTATCTCAGTGAATGGCGGTCTTAAGTGATGCGCATGCGCACATGTTTAGTGCTTGCTTAGCTAATTAGTTGTCCAATTCTGCGCGTAGAAAGGTCACCCTAGGCAACGACCGTGGCCGCAGCTTCCTGCCGTCCGTACTCAATTAAAAGTCATTGCAGGGTCGTGTGAACAGACGAGAGGTCCCCTTGCCCCCACAGGAAACTGTGCTTGTCTAAGTTGTCTCTCTCTTTTCGGTCAATAAACCCTAGAATATAATCATTGTTGTATCCACAATATACATCGTTTGGGTAATACGTTAAATTTTCCAGTGATGTGTATTTTTATGTGGCATTTTTAAGCCCCAAATGAATACGACATCTGAGCTGTGGCAAAATCCTAACAACTTTTCATACAACTCAGTGACGTAAATATATTTCAAAACTGTAAATATACAGGTGATGGTTGAACACGGGTTGTCTGGAAGAGGCTTTTTAGACACGTGAAGGTAATACAGAGGGACATAAATAAAAGCCTTAAAATAGCCCTTGAGAAATCTTCTCCATGGCCAGAGTATACACGTCATGGAAAAAGTTCACATACTATGCCGTTAACAGAATGCTTAAGCAGAATCGTCAATTAATAGCTCTTAATTAATTATCTTGCACGCATTCTCTATATAGCTATAGGCAGTTTTTGTATGTTTATTGGGATGTAAACAGTCCTTTATAGTCTCTTGCAATTCCATCACACAGAGTGATTACACTGCTATATAATTCCAAATTTGTTCTAGCTCCCGCATACCATGTAAATAAACATGATCAAAGAAACAATACGTATACGTTTCACGGTTATGATAATCAAAAGTACAGTTTATACCACTTCATTACCATTTTTAGGCCACGATAGGAACTAGGAAACAACTAATTTTGTAGTCTGAGGGTGAATAAATTATTGAATTCAGTACCGTGCAATTGAGTAAAAAAGTTTTGAATAAGCACGGTGATTGCCGCCTTCCCGGGAACAGCTAACAACCTTTCTTTTTTGTTTCGATCCGTTATATGATCCGACATCATTTATAATATAGGCTTTATAGGTGAGTAGGTTTTGAAATAATCAAAGAGATTTCAGAAATTCAGTCCAAATAATAATGAAGGAATAAACAAACAAAACACACAAATTTTAAAAGTTCATTTGTTTTAGTTTTGTGTTTTGTTTTAAGTTACTTATATTAGTTAGATTAATATTAAGAATATTTTGTGTTTATTTAATAATTAATTCTATTCAATTTAGATGTTATTCTCTCATTATTATTTAGGCTCATGGTCAGATATATTTTTAAAACATTTAAGTATTTCAGTTAGGACGGAATGTTATTTTCGTGAATGTTAAGTGGGCACTTTATGACATTCGCAACATGTTCCGAATAAGTACGTTGCTAATAATGATAACGCCTCCCATTCTGTTGCGAATATGACCGACCGATGATAAGAATCGAAGTGGGTTCGCAATTACAAAACACCTAAAAATAACGACAAACGATGTTGGACATTATTTCAATAACGCTCTTACATATTTATACGTTTCTTACGTGTTCTAAGATTGTGTCCAGGCAGTGTTGAAACATTCCTTACCATATACGTGTAACTTGACTTCATATTTTTGATGAAAAAAAATGTTGAGTTTCTTTTAGATATCCAGAAATGAATGAATAAGATTTATAAATGGCATTGTTTTGCCAATAGATCTTTTGTGTTATAAATAGTTTGTGATAGCGAAGAGGCCCGATTTGTGTCTACCACAATTTCAAGGCCCGCAAGTCATTGCCACGACCGGCTCAAGGTGATTACGGCCGCTAATATTGTTAGTTCTAGAATTTGTTCAAATGTTGTTCGTGTTTAGGAAAGAAATCTATTAGAATGAACTCCAATCTCAGGAATGCAGGCAAGACGAGATGCCCAACAAGTAAACGACAGGATGTTGTGTGAAGAGTGGCTGTGGGCACACAGAGGTAGCGGACTGATAACACACAGCGGGTGTTCTCAAAAGGATAGAACCAATTCCGACCCGTTTTGTGGTTTATTGTAGACAATTATTTAACCTGATCCTTCGTTTGTTACAAACGATTACTAATATTTAAAAGTTTAAAGATGACATCATCTAAGCTTTCCTCGTGAAAAGAATAATTCACACAATCCGCACGTTTCCACAAACCTGTAAGAGAGGAAATATAAAACGGATAAATTAGCCGACGACAAACAAAACTAGTTTTAGAATTTCGCGAAGCGCTGCCCTATTTAATAAACATCCCAACGTGAGCTCTGCCCTGCGCGAGCTACGAGTCATTTTTTTATACGCTTCACTTATCGAGGATCTTTTGGCGAGCATCTGCCGAAATTGTGTATTTTGATATGCGCTAGATAAACATCAGTGGTTCAGGGTCGTGTGTTGGGAGGCGATTTGGCCGTTCGTCTATCAACAATGGCGTCTATAGCACATGCGATCACACTAAACAGATCTTTGACCTCATCATGTGTACATTCGTTTCAGCTATAATAGACCTTCAATCGTTGTCGTTATAAATTTAAAAGCAGAAGTTCATTAGCACCATTGGAAATATAACGACGTAAGTCGGCAACGGTCGGATTTAAAAACATAGGAGCGCGCCTTTCCACTTGCTCCTTGCTACTACAGGTTTTATTGAAAAGGAAGAGAGCTCTTTAATAAATACCAAAACTAAACTAATGTGAAATACTAGTACAATTCTAATTAATCATTTATCTTCGTAAGAAATATTAGGATGAGCGTGTGTCAACGCTGAAATAAGTTGTTCGAATCCATGCCGTTTATAAAAGGATGTGAGCAATTAACACTTGCTTGTACGGAAAAAACATTGCGTGTAAGAAAATATGTTTAGGTGACATCGAATAAGCCTACATACTATCCGTATATAACATATACATATAGCATACAGGAGTATATAAAATATATCAACTCAAAAGTGCAAAAATATCCTTACCACAAAATTAAAATTTGAATATTAAGCGGTGTAACCTACATACTGTTATTACATATCGTCAGAATTCAAGTGTGATTTTCAAACAGTTTACAAAACCTCTAAATATCCTTGTAGTCTTATTGCTCGTCGGCTAATGTGTCCACGAGACGCCAAAACCAATTCGATTGAAATACCGAGCACAATTTGGCTAATTGGTTACCTTTGGAATATTATATATTCCAAGTGATAGAAATAATAATAAAAGTGTCTAACAACAATTAAACTAATTAACATAACGTGTGAATTGCGAGGCAAAAACTCTCCGGAGCAAATTGTCGGCTCGTTCGACAAAGCCAAGTACTCCGATCAGACGATCGGAGAACGGTTTGGCGTTCCCACGGGGCGGGTGCGCGGTGTCAATCCGGTTTTCGCCAACTTAAATGTTTGTTGTCAAATTAATCTGAAGTAACTTATTATGCGTCCGTCAACCAGTCGAGCAACTATTCATTCATAGTCTATGGAATCTTAGATCGCTCGTGGTTTCGCCTCGAGCGACCTTCGCCGCTGAGCAAAAAGTGTGCGAGCACCGCGCACACAACTATGTGGAAGTACTAGATTCAGTACTTACACAGTTCTGCGCCTTCGTCGTCGGGCCTCCCGTGCGACATTCCCTCGCCATCATTTCACATGCGCTGATACCTCCGAACGTGTTTTTGTCTCGTACTGCACGCCAAGACAGTTCGCACAAACGAAATGCATGTAAACAGTTACGAATTAATTAGCAAAAAGGTCGTTCCAGACTGGTTCACTCCACCACCTAGCCGACGTACCATAGCAGCTCATTTTTATCAAAGATCTTTGCTATTCATCTTTTTATGTTAACATCATGTACGCCCAGACATTTTTAACTGTTGACCATGTCCGTTTCTGGCGGAAACTAGACCTTGTAAGAGAAATATTTTACGTATGTGATGTAATAAGATGATTAACATTCAGCGCTAACGCAGATTGTTTGCTTTTTTCGGATTCTCATTGAACACCGGACAAGGTCGTTGACCTCAGTAGGTATAACTCAGTAGATCTGGACGATATATTGATATCGTCCAGATCTAGCTATCTAGGGCCAATTGTTATCACGAAACATTGATACGAGTTTTGGAAATAATTAAAATGTATTTTTTTAATATAATTTCATATTTAATTACTTACCATGCATTTGTTCTAACTTCTGCGCTTGAACGTCTCAATATATATAAATCGAGGTTAATTCAAATTAAAACAGTTCGTTAAGAAAGAGTTTAAAGGGATCCAAGGACTTGGTGAGTTGAAGTGAAACCCAGAGGCACCTCCTGGGTGACGCAACGCCGGACGTGGCCCGCGCCGTTCAAGGACAGTAAACATTTAGTTACCAGGTCAATGGTCTCCGCCTCTAGTCGCGTTTTTCAACGGCCATTGCCGAAGCCTCACCCATGCGATAATTCAGCCAACGATAAGGTTTATGTAATTGATGTAACACACTAGAAATATATGCAATGTTATGTTAATAAATATATTAGGCACATTGCGTTTTGAAACGGATTGTTTACGGTTTACTTTTGTGAAAAAAAAAGTATTCTTTAGAAAAAAGAATTACACCACTCACGTTAGGATAGCGCCAATCAACGTTATATGTAATCAGTGGTTGGTTTTCTGTACCGGCAACATTTCCAAATTGATGACCGAGACCTCACGCATTTTAACGGATATTGTCTTCTGTATCCTGTTTAATACAATTAGATCTGTGAAACTACAACGGCCACAGATAACACAATTATTACGCTTCAAGGAGGCTCTACGAGATTAGTGACGTGGTTGAGCGCAACTTCTGTGCGATGTAAAACAGAGATCTTGAGTTCCAACCCTGGCGAGGAATTTTCTGTATCCACTATTGGAGAGCTATTGAGATAGATATTAGGGATAATGTCTTAAAATAATAAGAAATGTATGGCTAAGAAATAAATTCAATTAATATGATTATCTGTTTCATCGCGTTAGCCCTTTAAAGCATTAACATAGTTATTTAATATGTCTATATTTAAATTTATTTAGTACATTGTAGGTACAATCGAGATGGTCGTAACGGCTTTATATTCGTAACAGCTAGTAATAAGTTCAAAATCACTAATGACACAATTTCTAAGTGTATTTTGTATAACCCCGCATATGACTCGTAACGTTTTGACAATTGACACGCGCAAGATTCCGAGACAAATTAGCAAAACTTACTATTTTCATATGAATTGTTCGGTAACATTCCGTTTTACCGCGTTCCAAACTCCAGTCGCACATTCTCGGAAATGGTGACGTCTCACTCGCACTAAGCATTCCACTTTATTGCATGTGTTTCGGAATCCAGCTCATTGTTTTCGCTCAGCTCATTTCAATAGCGCAGAAAGATTTCAAAAGATCCGGTCAAAGGTCGTCACTCTAGAACCTCTCTCGTTTATGTCTAATTAAAATAAGCTTTGTGACAGAAATCTGACAGAACTCTTGTGTAGGTATATTTTAATCTATTGTAAACTTCATGAATAACTTTTACTTGTACCAGTAACGAAAGGTTGTATTTAAATGGTAACCTAACGAATTAAGGATCAGTCTAAGCTACCAAGTGTCCAAATTCATGATCAATATAGAATATACATAAACACACCTTTCGATAAAAGTTCGTATCAAATTAGTCTAGAAAGAAACGCGTTCTGTGGCAAATAGAAACTTTGTAATGGTTTCGTAAACATCAATAAATCGTGTTCTATTTAAACGATGCATGTTCGTGCTAGGCCCAAATGCTTTTTAAGTTTATCATTAAAATAGTTTCTATTTGAATTTACGTATTGAAACTGCATTCGCTTGAAGCTGTGAAAGATGTCTCAGCCTCAGGTCGTTAAGATGTCGCAGTTCCTAGGCAATGCACATATCATTCTTATATTATTTCTACTGTTTAAAAGTTTCTTGACCTTTGATTTAATTAAACAAAACGTTTTACCATTTAATCAGTCACAAAACAACTTTGTAGCACAAGCGACTTCGCTTTCACCAAATTATAATCCTGATCTGATACTTAACGGAATTTGAAAGATAAAAAAATGTGATAAAAAAACAAATTTGGCCAAAATGTCAATTTGAAGAATATTGGAACGATAACATTTTGGTATGAATGCAACCGACCTACCTACAGCCTTATTTATATCTGTTAAACGTTTGTGTATCATATATAGAAATTGAGAAGTCAATTGTCAATCCTAGAATCATCAAAATGGACAACGCTGGCCACGAATGCTACAAAAAAAAATTAGCTACATGATGACTATTTGCTTTTGTGATCACATAGCGATGAACATTTTTAGCATAAATGCCAAATCACGTTTACGGCTTACATTGTCTCAGACTTGTTGTATTGTCAAATTAAGACAACCGACAAAATAATATAATTCAGAAAGTTTAAGCGTAACGTAAACGTCAAACCATACAACGTATTAGATAAGGGGAAAAATAAGCTCTGTAAACTTTCAGCTGATATTTTGCAAAACAAAGACAGCACCCACCCCAACTAAATATAAGTAATTGGACTACTAATTAAATGTATCGGGTTATACATCCAGCCATTCTATATACCGAGATCCTTCTATATAACTTCTGAAAGTCTCTGAAAGTCTTTGAAAGTCTCTGAAATTTATTAACGTTAAAATTTAAAAATTTGTATCAAATAACATAAATATATAACCATATCATAAATAAAAAAAAACGCAAGCTAAAATGCATTTTTTATTATAATATATGCTATCTGTATATCAATAAAATGAAAATAAATGGGGATTAAAGACAATTATTATTCCAAAATGTCTGTACACAAAATGGCTTCCGCGAAAAACAGTTTGGGCCCGACAACGGGACGTATAAAGGAGTCACTTCTCCATTTGGTTAGTAAACATTACATTTATTTTTTACTTCGTCTTCTCAGTTACCAAAGTGTAATTAATGAAATTGTCTTGTTAAGTATTTCTACATACACAATATGTATACGGTAAACGGTTCTTAAATATATCAATATTATGTATCAAAATATTTGTGACATCAGACATGTGTAGGTTTGTCAGTGTGAGTGAGACACGCAAAAGTTTCCTGTCCCCACCACGCAAAAACAAAACGCTAAATTGAGACAAAACTTTAAAAGCCAATAACGCACCCGCCGTTCTTCTGGCCAATAACACTTGTGTATTATTCGCAAAACTAATTGCAACAACAAGTAATGCTCGATTTATTAAACGATGTATTTCCAAGGACTTGCTTATCATGAAGTTTGTGACCGATGTTACTTCTTTTCGAATAATATTTTTGTATGTATGTTGCTTTGATATTATATAACCTTATAGCACTTGTGTAGCATTATTTCAGGATGACATGGGTGCTTCGAAGATTCTCCTTTTTGCTGGAACGTTCCGTTTCTGGTTTCTGGTTAAAAAATCTTTGGCATAGTTAAGAATCAAATCAATCATCGCAGCATCCAAAATCAGATAATCCATGTACTTCACCAACCTACGTAAAGGTGATTTTATTTATTGCGCGTCAGGTTGTAGTTTATTTCAGATCCATCGAAAGGTACCGAAATTTTCGCGATAAACTTTAGGCTAGACCGTTGATGTGCGTAGCAACAATTAGACAACATTTTTTTTGTCCAACGATTCAGGTTTTGAGTGAAATTCGATGTAATTTATTCAAAGCAGTAAGCACTACAGATGAATTTTGAATAGCAAGCACGGTAGGTTATGATAGCATTCTAGAAAAACTGTTATAGTGCCGTTATGTTGTCACCACGCTCGGTTTCAGTTGTATTATTAGTGTTACAAGTTGTACCACTGAAAATTATAGACACTGTCTAAATGTAATTAAGGTTAGTAAATTGGTGTGAAAATCTAAACCTGAGGCTACTTTCAATAAATGTCAAGGACATTTGAAACTAGGTTCTTGCATTCGTTTAAATACTTCTATTGTATAGTTCGATATAGAATGTTCATCTATGCTAGTTTTGTTTTTAATATTCGGTACAGTCTCGGGCTTAATATTTCTATGTAATACCAATAATAATGCAATACCGGTGATGTGAGTAAGCACACAAAATTAAATAATAATTCAAAGTTACGTCGGATAATTTATCAGCCCGTGGAATTAATTTCATTTCGTAAATAACAGAAGGAGAAGCAAGAGTCGGGATAGAACACGAGAGAGCAAGAAAACGTGTTTTATTATTCGAGCGTCGAATCGGGAGAAACCTGCGTGCGGGCCTCACGGGCCGGGCGGCGCCCCCGCCCCCTCCGCCCCGCCGATCATATGTTCGACGGCCGGGCGCTCGCTCCGCCGGCGGCCGCTCATTGTGAGTCGGTCTGTCGCCGTCGTAGCAACGCAACTCGTACGGCTCCACTCGCGCGCTCGATCAGCTGTTCTCGACACGACTCCGCGAGGAAACTCGAGCCTTAGATAAACCGCTGTGCGGTGTAGCATGGAGCTGTTGTGCGCGGAACGCGTGAGCCCCGGCAGCGAGCGGGCGAAGGCCGGCCCCACGCCCGCCGCCGCCGCCGACCCCGTACTCCTGCGCCGGCGAGTGCTGGATAACCTGTTGCGCACCGAGGAGCGCTACGCCATCACCGCCAATTACTTCGGCACCTTGCAGACCGAGATCACCCCACATATGCGCCGAGTGGTCGCCGAGTGGATGTTAGAGGTGAGCTCAGGTGCCGCACTCGCTCGTTCGCCATCTTGTCGACCTGCTAACCACTCGGCCACGTGTAGGTACTTCTGGGTCTGCGTATGCGTTTCTCTGCCGCCGCTGCCAAACGATTCTTACGTCTAGGTATATGGAATAACTATGATAAGCGTGTGTTTAATTCAAACGTGATCAAAACAATATGGTGTATTTAACGCTGGGTAAGGTTAACAATTAACATACCACTCGATACTAGCATTAACAAGGATATAAACTATTTAAAGTAGTCGCTATACCGTGGCTTTGGTCATTGTTTACTCGATCAGCTGATCATGTTTATATCGTTCGAATAGGAATCCAATTAGAAATGAACTTCCAAACAAATGAAACGAGACATTGGCTGTGTTGGGTTTGGCATTATCAGCACGAAGTAGTGATTCGGAATGTGGTGTTTAGTGTCTGTTGATTGCGCGAGGGGCCCTGCCGGCGGCCGGGCGGAACGCTGCGGTCGCCGACCGACGCCAGCGCTCGTTCTATTTGAATAATCAGCTGATTTTGACACGCACACAGCTGACGCCGGACGCGCTTTTATCTATAACTACGAGAGTCGTAGCGTACACGTTCGTTTACATTATGACATATTATTTCTTTGTTCCTAACGATATATGTACGCGATGAGGTAGTTAATATTGTAATGCAGCGTGTGCAAAGTGAGCCAGGCCACACGAGAGCAGTCAGCTGTAAAGACGAGCTCGGCCACGTGGGAGCGGCGCGGGCGCTGACGTCACCCGGCCGACGCATGCGCCTCATTGCCACTTTACCAAGTTTGCCGACACATATGCCCACCGTTTATACGTCAAACCAGTCACATACCAAATTAAGTGTAGCCCTACCGAAAAAAAACACCACACAAAAGGTCAATGACACTTCATAGTCCCTAGTTGGGTTCGGGCATCGTGCCGCAAATCAAACCTTCTGTTTTGCTAGATTTCATTACGTTATAAATATTTAAAAGCAAGTATTCGCACCCAGTAATCTTGTAGGGGAACAATGGCCTGTTCTGCTGATGTATGAGTTAATCAACTGACAGGCTGAGCGTGGGACCATGAGCTGAGCGTGCTCTTGCCGACTCCGCTCTAGGTGCATCCGTGTTTCGGATTACACCGTGCGAAAATATGCGCGGCCCGACGCGCGTCTCTCGTGACGTTCTCTATTTATTAAGTAGATCACTGCACTTTGCTTTGCTCTCTCGTTTTAAGTTCAACTAGGCAATATTAACACGACGTACCTACTGAGTTAACGATTGGCGGTTATTCAAAAAAACAACGAAGACTAACCGTTTTGATAAGAGCACAAGTTGAAAATCACGAAATGCATTTATCGCACTAAGTGTGTTTTATGAAATATATAGGTTATCAGGATTCGTGTGTGATAAAGGCGAGGTGCGGCGGCTTGATGCCGATTAAATTGAATGTACTGAACTGGTTCGTTGTTTTTTCAGGTTTGCGAAGACCAGAACTGTCAGGAAGAAGTGTTTACGTTGGCGATGTCGTACCTGGATCGATTCCTCAGTACCTGCACGGTTGGTAAAAGTCAACTGCAACTGTTGGGTACGGCTTGCTTGCTGCTGGCATCCAAACTGAGGGAACCAAGCTCGCGAGGACTCCCCGCGGATTTGCTGGTCTTCTACACGGCCAACAGCATCACGCTTTCTGATTTATGCGTAAGTTTATTTCATTTGATACAATATTGCTATATGAGGTCATGTCATATCATAATAATAACCGAATGCAATTCAGATAATATAAAAATAATATCTCGTACGAGTGGTTTCATAACTTATCAGTCGTAAGTTGATATAAAGTTGACTTTCTGCAGCGGAAGTTGTGTTATCAATCCAGTTCTAACTTATTATAACGTATACGAGTTAGGGCGAGGCACTCGCACGTTGCTCCGTAACAAAATACCTACTCTCAGTAATGTCTAAAGTGGATTTTTTTGTTAATTTCAAGTCTTCTGGTATCTAACGATGGTTATATTATGCGGTCATTACCCACGAGCGTTTTAATATTGCGATCGTAAATTCGATATTAATTATTTGTCATTGTAAAATTAACCATTAAGTTTCTAACCTGTTAGAGCTACCTTAAAAGGCTTAACCAGAAAAGAGTTATTAAAACCTTTTTTAGTAGCATGCAGCACTTCGCTTGTCTAGCGCATATAAATCGATTGTCTAGCGAATAATAAACATGCAAATAATGTATGTTACATATAATATGTCGCACATATTGCGTGTGATGCAATTCGGGCGTCGCGGCCACCCGACGGAGCCCCGGCCTCCCGTAGATAATAAGTGCACGCCGCATCTTTGAGCGTCATACAATCGAATTCGTTTGTTTTTAGCACATTCCTCATTCATTTGCCTTCATGCCGTATATAGTTCATGTATTCTATTTTACGCGGACAATTACATAATAGTGGGAGTGACGTCATTCTGTCGGTTTTACGAGAAAAGTTAGGCCCAAAATCGGAGGAATGCGGCGTGAGGAGGAGGGGTCCCCGGACAGTGTCCCCTAACGAGCCGGCAGCCTTCTCGGAACCGCCGAACGAGAGCCGCGTTTCAATCAGACCAATTACAGGCGAAGCATGCCGCTTGTTTTTTCTCACGGCGGGCCTGGCGACCGACGATCCCTAGCTTGATCCAATACTTTTCACATCTATCTATTTATGCCCTTGAGGCATTCACATATTATTCGTGTTATACAATGTTATTTGAACATTGATAACAATTATTGTAATTCCCCTTAAATAATTGCTTTATCTAATGATTTCATTGGGTTGAACTGAAAAATTAGTCACCTAAAAATGCTTTGATTGGTTTGAATCTTGTGCGTAGCATTTTCGTAGAGCTTCTACGGCATATCGTAGAATCTAAGATGAACCTGATAATTCTTCATATGACTAACCCGTGACCGATTTTTGCATCTATGAAATATATAAAATCAAGTAGAAACCCGACGTTCTTCTCCACAAGTACTCGTCACACTGGATGATTATAGAATACCCGTTTACCATGTGAATTGAGGGTGTCTAGGACTGCGGATGCCCCGCCAATTAATATTAAACGGTTATTATGAAAATTCATTGTCTAGGAAAGTGATACGTCGAAGTGAAGAATCGATAAAAGAATGAATTTATCATAATAGACTAGGTATATGTGGTACTAGTTATCTCGTCGTGGTGAGTCGAGCAAAAAGAGCCGCCGCCTCGGCATGATCATAAAACCTGCGCGTTCTCACATCTCACAGTAAACGTTTATTATAATTGAAGAATAAGGCCGTATTCGTGATTGAATTTTCTTTTTTAGGCACCGCTCAAAGAAAATCCAATAGCCCGTTCCCGTATTGAATGACGCGTATTGAAATGCGCCTTTTTTTCGCTGAACAAACGTTTACCAGGAAGGAGTAAACTACACTTATTTGCATATCTCACGGCTCGGTTACACCTTGGTCCTCCGGCTAATGGGAATTGCTAAGAAACATTCCGCTCAGACACTAGCCTAGTACTAACTAGGTAATATTTTAAATTAATATTTGAAGGTGCGTTTGGTGTTATCAGAAACGGGTTTCCTTATCCCATTTGACTCGTACTTTCTTACTATTGTTTCCCACGAGAGTAGTCGTTATTCTCGGGTGCGAGGGGCGGGTGCGGGCGGAGGGGGTATTGGGCGAGTCGCATTCCAACGCTCGGCTCCTTGCTGCCAAAGAAACCTCCACGACTGTAGCCAGAACAACTTATCCACCACACTGGGCATATGTGTTTTTAATATCTATCAACTTTTGTCTTCCGAAAGGTGAAACTCTATCAAGCTTACTTCCGAAGGGGTTAAGTTGTTTTAATACTTTAATGCTTCATTATAATTACCGAAATGTACCAACATTGAGTCTTTTTTATTATCATAAATGGAAAAAACGCACGACGATAAAACACCATTTTAAACCAATGCGGGCACAGACAATAGATCAAAAGTGAACACGTTTGCGGTTAAGCATACTCTTAATTCACTGTTACACGAGAATTCGTCGGTTATTTCGCAATAATTCATCTATATTAAGATTTACGGCCGCACTTAAATGTACAAATACGACGATTTCGCAATCGCTCAACATCATTTTACAGGAATGTGCTGTGATAACGTATTACGTTTGCTTGTATGTGAAAAGAATGCGAATCACGTTTTGCATACACGAGGTAACCTAAGTATTCACCACAGCCACTAGAGCTTTCAACCAAAATGCCGACTGTTGCTAACAAATAATTGGGTAGGAGTTATGTTTGAATTATTCAATGTAAAGGTTCCGATGAAACCCGATGAGGCATGGGAACAGGCGAGGAATTCGCGGGCGTGACGGGGGCTGTTAGCATAGCTCGCTTTATTGGCTGTAACTCCTACTGCCCAAGCTTCTAACGAACATCGACTTGCGAGTTTATGAGCCACATTCCTGTCGACTACTATTGGACTTTGTAACTTTTGGATCTTATTCGGGTACATAACGCGTATCAGGTGCTGTCTGCGGTGAACTCTTTATGAGCGCATTGTTTCCGATGCTGTTCAATGACAACGAGACGGAATCCATTCAGGCCGCGGTCGACCCGCATACCACCATCGTTAAACACTTCGTACACCTGTTCTTTTTAGCTTCCATGCATTATGAGCGATCATTATATACGTCGCATTAACCGGCTTACTTAGACCGCACGGTTAGTTAACTCACACTATGACAAGATCACATATCGGCGTATTCCAGTGATGAGCCTCATTCATTCACAAGTACTCAATATCAAGTATCAATAGGCCACATGTCCAGCGAAACGGCGGGCAAATCTCAACTCTACACGCGTGAACATTCGGAATATATTTGTTAAGTCGATAAAAAGCGAACGTTTTGTCGGTCCGGACGACCCCATCGTTTGAGTTATGTAAACATCGAGTATTATCTGTCAACGGCCATGCATCGCTGACATGCGGACGTGTGTGTGAGAACGAAATAATCAAGCTCTTCATAAAACCCACCATTCATATCGCGAGCTTGTACAAAGGTCGTTCTTATCAAGCACTTAACTTAATTAATGTAGGTCACATGAGAAGCCAATCCCTGTATTGTATACACCGAATTTCATACAAGATAGCGTCTTCCTTTGCGGGCTAATTGCTAGGCGGGGGCATAAGTAATAATGCAAATAGTTTATTGACTTTTATTGAGCCTTTACAATGTGTTGGGACTACCTACGTTCCGTTCCGGGAAGTCGAGCGAAACTCGGCGTGTTTACGATTATGCAGCGGATGTAACGTGTGGTATGCAGCATTATTATACTAGCCAATGTGCCAATAAGCATTTTGTGTTCGATTTGCTTTCGAGCTTTGCTAATCTTCATTTTTTATGCCTGCCAGAAATTTCCTTCGCGCACTGACTGATAAGAAACGAATAATGTCTTTAACCTTATTTAACCGAGTGTACGTTTTGTTAACAGAGTTGGGAATTGCTCGTGCTATCAAAACTGAAATGGGACGTCGCAGGAGTAACGGCCCACGACTTTCTACCGCTTCTTATATCTCGACTGCCCCTGCGCGGTGTGCGCGTCACCAACGAAATGGTTCAGAGGCACGCCCAGACTTTCATCACGGTAGCTGTTAGAGGTGAGTTACTGTACATATATTGAAGTTAATTAGAAACTAATAAATGTATTCCGTATCACGAGTTCTAAATACAGACATTATCAGCGCTTAACCGCGAGGCGCAGTCATCTAACGAACCCTCATTAACGCTTAATATGGCTGATTGGAGCGTATTGTTAAGTTAATTATACAGTTACAGTATATATATTAATTCGGTTATATTATAAAGTACTATATTGTCAGCATGCAGTGAAAAGTATTCCGAGCTGAAGCTAATTAGCGCCTTATTCGCGATATCGTGTCGGGATAGTGCGCGGTCGCTTCAATATTCACCGTTCCCTGGCTCGCGGTGTCTGTCATGTGTCACTGAACCTAACGACAAACGAATAGAGAACGAGCACTATGCCTCAAACCGGAATAAGGATGCATATTCATGTCTTACGTCAGATACCGCGCATTCCAAATTATATTTTAACCTATTCAATGAAGCGACACGGCTATCGACATTCGCTGGGAATTAAAGTTGGACATAGACGACAGTTGTATTCAATTATCGGTCGGAAGTAATTAACTTGTACTTTGTATTTAATTCGTGGAATCGTGGTATGTGGCGTGCGGATTTTTGTTGGCTTCAATTGAGGTTTGGATGCTGGTGAGATGTGAATAGGTTTGTTTACAGTGAGGGTTAGAGTGAGGGCGCGTGTGGGGCCAGCACCTCCCACGCGGCTCGCCTGATCGCATTCCAGCACGCCTCGGGACTGCCCGCCCCCGCTCACCCCTCGGCGGATCATATGTTTTTATGCAACGGTTTTTGTTGTTTGCCGACGCGCTCTCGTTTCTTTTTTTTTAACCAAGTTCACGCTCGAGCTCTTTTTAAATGCTCCTTGGGTTTCGTCTCATAGTTCATTCCCGTCCACATCATATAAGCACTAATTACGTAGTTGACAAGGACGCTCCCTCGCCGTTCATAGTTTTGCACATACACAGAGCAATCTGCAGATGTCTTGTTGCTGTAACTTTCGATTTCAAATGCTTCCAAGGTCTACGTATATTTATAGCGCAGGAGGTTAAGTGGCGCTGCATGGAGTGGTAGTTAGTACTCCGCGGCATCGAGCGAGCCCGCATTATGTATCATTACTCGAATGGCACAATTTACTCTGTGCAGTCATAACTTGGTGGGATATTAAATTTGTAATGGATTATTTTACTGCTCGCACACACAGACACATTCCACTTTCAACCTAAATATAGAATTAATAAATTAATAAAAATTTCGAGGTTTTATATATTAGTCTTGCTAATTATTTGTCAGAGACGGAAACTGTGTTGGATGCTTCAGTGAGGCACTGCACTGCGCTATAGTCTATATTGTTCTCCTACTGCGGCCTCGCGCGAGCATTCACCTCTCGAATACTTAGACGTTAAACATTAGATGGCTCTTGGCATCTCCATTTAAGTACAAAGTATATTAAGCTACACTTACGAGAAATTCGCTTCAATATTTTGTTAGAATTTCAGTTGAGTAGAAGACACCGTAAGCTTCTTAAGGTGGTATCAGGCCGTTAGACGGGTCCGCGTCTTCAATTGTGAATCTATGTTTGATTAACATCAGATTATGCAAATGCCTTGGGAGTGTACGGCCGATCTCGTTTCATATCTTCGTTTTGTTCCTTACTTCAGAGCCTTTATCTCAGCCGCTATACGAATTAAACCCCTCCAAAGCTGAAAGATCGTTCGGTAACCCCACGTCGGCATAATGGTATATACTTAATGATGAATGGACCGCTCTGTCCGTATTGTCTACGTTCTCATACTTTTCACAATTTGAGATTACGCCGCGTCTCTTCAATGCCCTTTTATCACTGTTTTTTTTTTTAATAATCCGTCTCTTTTTATTCAAGTGCGTGTGTTCTGAGGAGCGTTTGACAAGCTTTTGAAGGTCACGCGAGTTTTCCTCTTGTTTTATTCTATAAATTGCGTCCGAGGAAACGATAATGAACACGATGTAACAAGATTGTGCACAATTAAAACCAACTTTATGTTACGCTTAAAATAGTTTGTGTGGTAATAAACAAACCCGATTCATTCGCAGTTGGTCCGTATTGGACGTTGATTCCATTTTAGGATATCGTGTGTATACATAATATGCGTTATGGCAGGCAAGCTCGTGAGAAATATTCCAGTAAATCGGTTGCGCAGGCGCATCGGAGGAATGCGGCCGCGAGGGCGGTTACCGGCGCCTTTGAGCCCTACTCTCCAGACAGAGACCGACGAGCTGCGGGACGGAGAGGGACGCATGCCCTCTCCTCCATGCCACCCTCTGCGGCTGCGCTAATGCGTAGACTGTCGCCGACCATCTTTGACGTAGATGGAAAACCTTATTTATGACATAAGTGCTTAACGCTCGTTAAATATAAACTAACTTTGTTCCACATCCGCTTTTAGGTACCTTTACATTTACTGAACGCTTACTGACCCGGTTTTGCGCTGATATCGCTCGGTGAACTGCTCGTTTGTTATTTCCATCGAATGCAACGGTTTCATTAGGTACTTTAATAACGCGCCATTTTGGCTACGAACGACACTATTTGAATCTTACTGATTGTTTCAGATTACGAGTTCACACTATACTCGGCAAGCACTCTCGCGGCGTGCAGTATCGCGGCTGCTCTGCGAGGCCTGGAGCTGGACGGGCAATTACTTCGGTTGCAAGAACTGACCGGCATCGATTTGGTAAGTAATACAATGGACACTTTACGTTACCCTTCCAATCGGCCGTTACCTAACCTGTTTGTTTCTGTTCAGGACTGTTTGCAAACCTGCTTGGAGCAAATTGAGGCGCTGGTGCAGGGTTTGATCGAACGAGTGGTGTCTGTCCCAAACGGGCAAAGCCGGGAGGCGTCGGGCTGGACGCCTCCACCGAGCCAGGACAAGCCACACAATAACGCCGCGACCCCGACCGACGTGAGAGACGTCCACTTCTGAGACAACCGTGGTCCGAGTAGATCTCCAAGTGGGGTCGCTTTATTTCGGTGCAGTACGAGAATACTATAAACTAGAACAATTAAACGGTGCATCCGTGATTGAGGACTGATACCAAGACTGACATTGTGTCTAACATAAGTACCTATCACTTATCCTGTATAATTTAAGAACGAAGTTTATCCTTATCTTTCACGTCTGGCCCTTTGTGCTTCATGTAAAATAGATTCTATACATTTGTTCTACAGGCGAGGCCCGCATCGTAGGGATTTACCACAGGTTTCTCTTAATAATAGGTATCTTGAAATTACGATCTACCTCTTTACTTATAGGGAACAGTTTTCACTATCTCCTGACTCGATTATTTTATACGTTCATTATAACACGTGGTTTCGGTAAAAGATAATCAAAAACGTCTAATCTAGACTCAAATGCGAAATTGCCACATCATCTGATGCCAGCAAAAGCAGATTCCACAGGTGTATTTGATGAATCGCACTAATCTGAATAATTAATCGGGGGAAGGCAATGATGACGCTTTAATGTTGTAAATCTAAATATTATATTGACGCATTGAACCGCGTAGCTATATCAGAAGTATAGAGTATTATCAATAGATTTCTAGAGCACAAATAAGATATATATACATATATATATATATATATTATAGTGGAAGGACAAGGGCTGCACGAATGTTATATTATTTGTAAGACTTAAGATTTGTTCAGAATCGTTGTTCCTTATTGACACTGTAGCAACAAGTAGTTAAGCGTCTAATATATTAATGTGATAGTTTAGCACTTTGATTTCATAGTCACTTCCAGTCATAATATGTTATGTTGTAAGGATAAGCAAAATCTGAAATAAAAACAAATTGTGATTCAATGATTAGGATATATTAGTTGTTAGTTCGTTTCCATACAATATTGTTCCTAATACTTTTGACTTTTGGAAATAGTAATTAGCAATAGATTAGCACTAGGTTTTTCGTACTTAAAGGTTCTATATTGTTGTACATAGAGTATAGAGACGGTGTAAGTTTAACTTTAAAATGTGATAGTTTCCACAGATATTATAATAGTTGTATGTGTAATTAAGATTGCTGTAAGCTGTGTGTGCATTTAAAGAAATAGTTATTTTTATAGTTTAGTCCAAACGTCTTCCAACGTCGCCTCAGCAGCGCACTTAAAGGCTCTACTTGAACGTGCTTGTAAATATCACCCTGTACATATTATTGTATATTTGCTCTAAGCATTTGGTGCCATTAAGGAATCGCTATAAAGTATTCCTTATAATCGTTATGAATAGTATAGCCTATGGACATTTGTAAATCTGCAGTTTGATTCGTTTTGACGACTATTGGCAATTGGCAAACAAAAGAAACACCTTTTACCTTTTAGTAATGTATTGTTTGTGAAAACTGGGGAAACGATTCGCTTAGTCTTGGCGTAGATTTATTTTTGCTTTTGGCTTTGGATAGGCTTTAAGCTAATCTAGATGGTAAGTTCCGGTGGTCGATCGCGGTTGTGATCGCAGATGACGCACAACTCCTAAATTCGAGAAATCAACAAGTGGTCGCATTTCACGGTGAATGTGGATTTTAACACTGATTTGAATTTTGTGATTTATTTTTAAGTGTATCTCTAATAAACGTTGACTATATTGTAGATAATCGAAATCTACAATAAAAATGTTCAAAATTAATTCAATCTTTCATTTAACGACCACAAAACCGCTCCTCGTTTCCCACCATCGGGTATTGTATACCTATAAGGCTGGCATCATTTCAAATATGTCATATTTTTGAAATATCTGGTTTCCGATGAAAATTTTGTACAAATTAATTGCTAAAAGAACTTCACGATATTATAAATACAATATGATTTTAGTTTTGCAATACGTATTGTTGCATGAAGAAATAGAAAAGAGTTTTTATTTCCTATACTATAATAAATAAGAAACAAAATTCATTATTAAATTAACACAAAATATGCTTTATATTTAACCTAACTTATATCAGTAGGTAGTAGTAGTAGTAGTAGGTAACTTAAACTAAAACAAAACACAAAAATAGAAGAAATTTTAAAAGTTTGGTCCCTGTGGTATTGAGCTGGCGGCATTTCCTCGCTGTATCGCGATGTATATACGTTGAGCGAGGAAAGCACCAGCTCTTGGATCACCGGTACTGACTACCAGGCGCCTACTTAATTCTTTAATAAGCGCCTGTGCACTTGCACCCCATGGTCTCTACTCCAAAAGAAAAGAACATAGTTTGAGCAGACTTGTACTTTGACCTTTTCTTTTTTTCCGACTGCTCTGCAGCCGCGCCAATTTGGAGCTTGTGATAGGAAGGTGGGACGGTGCTTTAGTGTCCACACAAGTGGCATCCCAAAGCATATTTTTTTTTCAATTTCCTATACTTAATTTTCTAAGATGAGTTTTAAGCGATATAGCAAAGACAGAATGAAGGGCTGCCACTTGTTTAAGCATTCCCATGGGTTGTGAACCCAAACACTCATGTACACATGAAGTACATTATTTTCTCACACAAAACCAAGTGAGTACCGGCTACACCATCGATAAATGAAAATGCGAATTGAAATTATAATTTATTTAGAGTTTTTTACAAATAAAATATACAAATGCTGAACAAAGAATGTGGTTGTATATACAGAAGAGGAAGCGCAACGCGAAAGAAGCTCCCGATGAAACAGAAATTTATACAAAGAAAAGAAGCAGTCAAGAGCACCATTTTTTGGTCAAATTTTTTAATTATATTAGATCGTTCGTTCGCGACGTAAAATATTGCATTTGATAAATGTAATAAAAGGGGAAGAAAACAAGAATGTCTGGCGTGATTGTCGTTCGGTGGCAGGTGATCCACAATTGTAGGTTTGTCTCTTGCAAACTTCATCGAATTGTGCCGAGTGTTTCTCTAAAGGACTTTAGGGGATTGAAAAAAAAACAAAGTCATACAAACTACATAACATTCAATTACATATGCACAACTTTGGGGGTGCTCTTCCCTCGGAACCAGTTCAGCAGCACCGTTGGAGTGCTCTGGGAGTCGCGAGCTGGAAACAAAAAGATGACACATCAGTGAAACGCGTTCGGTTTAAACACAGGCGAACGGCGTCGCAGCGTCTTACACAGGGTGTGATGGGCCTGGTTGAGCTGGTCGCGGGCCTGCGCGGGCAGAAGAGCCACGTCCCTCTGCAGCAGCCGGAGGCCGAGCTGCCTCTGCTCGCTGTCGTGGCGCAGGCGCACGTCGCGGCTGTGCTTCACGCCGCGCAGCTCGGAGAGCCTAAGGGTTCAAACACATTACGATAAAAGCGAAAGAATTGGAGAGCACGATCGAGTTGACAGGATCAGCACTCACTTGGCTTGTAGTTTTGGTTTGTCTCCGTCGGTCTCGCTGACGCTGCTGCTCCTCGACGTCTGAGGGCGATGGACGTCCACGAATTGCGACTCCTTCTCCACACTGAAACTCGGCAGTTCCGATATCGTGTCCTGACTCAGCTCCATGGAGTGATCGAGCCCCACGGAGCCGTAGCGCGACTTGATCTCCTCGAAGGAACGCAAACTGTCGGACAGACGCAGCTGCAGCGTGTCTCTCTCCTCCAACAGCTGGGTCAACTCCATCGTCAGCTCCTCGCAGCGTACGTCTCTCTGATGCAGCATGTACAGGGCTAAGTCCAACTCGGCTCTGGGGACAGCGTCCAACAGCTCGTTAGCCATCACGGTCTCGCCGTCGCCGGAGTCTTTGGTGTCCGAAGCGAACGTAACGTGCTTCTCAATTCTGGCGGAGGCGGCCCTCAGCGTCGTCTTCATGCTTTCCACTTCGTCTTTCAGCGTCACAATCTCCAACTCCTGACTCTCCAGGACCAATTGCGTTTCGGCCGCTTTGTTCGCGTATTGTTCCAGCACCTTATTCAAGTCGATTATTTGTCTACTGAAGTTGGTGCACTCGATGATCTTCTCGTTCAACTCTTCGGCCAGTTTCGCATTCTCCTCTTGCGAGGCGGCACGCAGTCTGTTATAATGCTCCGTGTTCTCGTGCATCTTCAACCTGAGTATTGCCAGCTCAGCCTCCTTTTCATAAGTCAGGTCCTCGACTTTCCTTTCGTATTCCAGCAGCTGTTTCCTGACACCTTCAAACTCGCCGTTCCTATCAGCGAGACTGATCGTGTAGTCGTGTGTTTTTTGGAAGATTTCACCGTCTTTTTGCTGAATGCTTTTGGTCAGTTCCGATATTTTCGATTCGTAACTGTATTTAAGTTCTTCTAAGCGTTGATTCAAACTGTCGTTGACGGCCTTGGTGGCGACCAACTCAATTCGTAGAGCATTAACCGTGTCGCTGCCTTCGTCGTGCGTTTTAATTTCTCTTCTCATATCCGCTACAACCTTCTCGTACTCCTCTTGTTGCATCAAAATTTTGTTTTCATTAATCATTTTCTCATCTTCCATCTCGGATCGCAGCATGTCCATTTCATGGATGGCATCCTCGTACTTCTTTTGTAAATCCTTTAATTGAGCTTCTTTTTCTTGTAATTTACTTTGCAGGGAAGTGACCTGTTCCAATACTAATATCTGATTTGTCTCCGCTTGTGTCGACGACTGTACGCTCTCGAGAAGCTGTTCGTACTTGGTCTCGGCGGTGTTGAGTTGCATTCTCAAATCCTGTTCGTTAGATTGAAATTCGCTCTCCCTTTGCGCCAAATGCTGCTTCCACAGCTCGGCTATCTCGAACCCTCTCTGGTCCATGGCGCTGGAGACGGAGGATTGTATTTCCGTCAGGGAGGACAATAGTTGATCGTTTTCTAAATTCAATTTGTTAATTTTCGATTCAAGATCATTTATTTTACTTTCATAATGTTCTGTTAAAGTGGATTTTTCGACTTTGAAGCGTTCATTGTGCTCGATTGCCTGCTCTAATTGAGCCGTCAAACTCTCGCATTGTTTTTCAAAAACTTCATTTCTATCACTCACGGTAGTATTATTCCGAAGTTGTTCCGAGTTTTCCCTTTCCTGCAGCAATTCCAACTGAATGGCTTCAAGAGATTCTCTTAGAGACTTTATTTCATTTTGGGCTTGCTCGTGCTTCGATTTAAGTGTTAAACTCTCAGTTTCGATAACCGAACAATTCTCTATTAAGACTAATTTGTCATTTTCGGTTTGTTCATAGGAAGCTTTCAATTGTGAATAAAGCAGTTCCGAAGCTGAAATATCATCACGCAATTTCTCCGAGGTGACAGAGAGATCGCTGATTGTGTTTCTGAGCTCGGTGTTGGTATTTGTTAGCTTCTCTAACTGCTTTTTAAGCGAGTCGCTCTCATCATTCGACAAGCACTTCTGACGAAGGTTCAACACTTCTGTATTTAAGGCCGTGATTTCTTCTGACAGCTTAGCATTTTCACTTTGAACGGCGTCGACGAGAGCCTGCAATTCGTCGTTTTCCTTCTCAAGTTTGAAAATGTCCTCTTCGAGTTTGGTGTCTCTCTTCGCCGAGGTCTGCGCCTTGTCGTGCTGAACTTCCGTGTGCGGTTGTTGGTTTGACGCTATTTTGTCGTTTGCTTGTTTAAAATTATACTTCCACAGTTCTAATTCATTGTCCATTTTTTCTTTCAGCTCTATCAATCTGTCGTTGGCATTCTTGAGGACTTCATTTTGTTTGTAGGTCATTTCTTTGTCCCTTCTCTCTTTGTTGAGGTCGTCGGTGAGGTCTTGCACTCTCTTCTCCAACTTCTCGAGATTGCTTGACAACTCACTCTCAATGGCCATATCCAACACGGATGAGTTGGATATCTGTTTGGATATTTTCAATTCGTTGGCCAACATGTCGTTGGCGTTTTTCAGTTCTTTTAACTTCTTAATGGCTCTCATCAATTTATTGTTTGAGGCGTCGAGGTCCCTCTTCAAGCTCTCGTTGCCCTCTGTGAGTTGTTGTATCTGTTGATTTAACTGAGTAACGCCAGGAGTGACGTCGTACACCTCGTCGCTCTCCCCAAGCCCCCAGCCCTCGTCCGAGTTAAACGGATCCACCTCTTTGCTTTCGTTGTCGTCAGGATTTGAGCACATGTAAGCTTTCTTTGATGAAATCAAAGGTTCTACAGAACCCTCGGATTGCTGAGTGGGCTTTTCAGAAATGGTTGCGAATTCTTTTTTGATTGTATCCATTTCGCGACTAGATATTTCTGTATCTGAAAGTATCTGAGACTGCAGGGCGGTTAAAGACTTTTGTTCATCGCTCAACTCTTCAATAGTGGACGATATAGTCATTCCCTCTGTCTTAGGTATGTTCATTTCAAATACGACTTTCTTCTTTTCAATCAACTGCTTAATCTGCTCTTCTTTTCTGCAGAGTGAGGCATTAAGCTCAGCCACGCTCGCCTTCAGTGATTCATTCTCATGCGACAAATGCTTGAATTGTTGCAAAGATTCATCCAGCTTCGCAGACAACTGGGCGACATTGTCTTCTGCTGTGCATTTCAACGAGTTATAATGAGCTTGCAATGTTTGTACTTTTTCCATTTCCTCTGTAATTTCTCTATTTTTGGTATTAACGATGGCATTTAACTTATTGATTTCACTAATATATTGTTCTGTATAATCTGGAGCTTCGGACTTTTCTGTCGAAGCTTCTTCCACGAGTCTACCGTTTTGTATTGACAACTGCTCCAGGTTGACGTGCAAGCTTTCGATCGTACTCCTATATTCGTGAATTTCACTTTCTAAACTTTGAGTGCGCTCATTGAGTTTCTCAACCCTCTCGCTGAGGTGCTTCTTGTCTTTCAGCGCTGTCTCGATTTGAGTGTTAAACTCCGCTTCCACATCGTCCATTTCCATCTTCCTTTTGGCTAACAATTGTTGATATTCGCCTTGCACTTTCTTTAAATTCGTTTCCAGATTTGCGACGCTCAGTTGGAATGCGCTATTTTCAGCCTCCAACGACTCCACTTTAACCGATCTGCTCTCCAAATTGCAACAGTGCTGTTGCAATTCTGAATTACTCTTTTGTAACTTTAATAAATCTTCGTTTAGATTTTGCATTTTATATTGCAAGTCTCTATTCTCATTTTCAATTTCTTTCAATTGTTTTTCGAGCACCCTATCGTGGTCCATCAAACCGGCCAATCGGGTCACCAACTCGTCTTCTTGGGCCGTGTACTCAGCGTAAGCCTTTTGTTTTTCTTGCAACTGAGTGTCCACTTGGTCGGCTTTTCTCTCCAAAGATTGTCGCCTGTTTTCCATCAGGGAAACGCTTTCCTCCAGACGGTAAATGCGGTTCTTATATTTGTCCAGTTCGGCCTGCAAACTTTCAATATACATGTCTCGCTCTTGAACCTTAGCGTCGAGTCCGAACTGCAATTGATCGATGTTCAGATCCTTATTTTGCAGCTCCGTGGTCAGATTGGATATTTGCGTTTGCTTCTGATCCAATTCCGCCTCCAAACATGTCAGTTTGGTAAGTAGATTTGAATTATTTTTCAATTCAATTTCGGACTCCACGAGCTTATTGGTCAGACTCTCCACGTTGAGCTTTAAGCTCACATTCTCGTCCTGATGGCGTTTGACCTCCTCGCCGAGGACGCTCAGAGCTTCGTTCAATTGAATGACTTCCTCTTGAGCGACTTCGCACTTCGCTCGCAACGCGTCTGTTTCTGAACGAGCCCCGCGAAGGTCAGCCTCGAGAGTGTTCTTTTCAGTTAAAAGTCTATTCAGTTCTTCGTTTGCATGCTTCAACTTGTCTTGTAAGGCCGGAACCGTCTCGGCTTGTATCGTCGCCTGCTCGTGCTGCTCACGTTTAGCGTCGAGTTGTTTCTGCAGATCGTTATACTGAGTTTCCAACTCGGAGTACATGGCCGTCTGCTTTTTGATGCTCAAAGCGAACTTCTTTAATTTTTCAATTAACTCCTTGTTTTTATGTTCCAACGCTGTGATGTCACTTTGAGACGCCTGTTGCTGAGAAATTACCTCAAGTTTGTTCTTCAGCAGTTCAAACTCGCGCATCAGCTCAGAATAATCGTGCTCCTTCTGCTGCGACGTGGTTCTAAGTTTCTCATTCTCGATGGACTCCTTTCGAAGTTGCAGCTTTATCTCGTGAATCTCTTCGTCTCGGTCTTTGGCTTGCAACATAACTTCCGTGTACTCTTCTTTGTGCTTCTGCTGTTGCCGTCTGAGCTCTTCGATTACTTTTTGGTTTTCGTTGAGAGTCTCTTTCATTTTAGCGAGCTCCGACTCGAGCGTGACATGTTTGCTCTCGAGTTTCGACTTTATGGAAGCCAACTGAGATTTCTCTTCACCCAGCATTCTCAACTTCTCTTCGCAGTCGGCCAAAGCATCCTGATATAGCAATATTTGTTGGTTTAATGATTGAATGAGTTCCACGTTTTGATCGTTTGCCTTTTCCTCCTCCAGAAGTTCAATTCTGGATTTCAGCTTCTGTGTGACGTCATTCAGTTTGGACACCTGATTCACGTATTCGTTGACGTCTTTGTCTTTCTGTTGCAATGTGCTGCTGTAGTTGAATATTTGCTTTTCATATTCGACCAACAGATGCTCCAATTCTTGAACCTTCGCGTCTCTGGTGCTGACGGCAGTGGTATATTCTCTTTGGATGCGCTGGATTTCCTGCTGCAGAGGCTCGATGGCTTCCTTGAGTTGAGTTTGTTCCATTTTTTCGCTAATTATGGTGTCGTTTTGGGCCTTCAGATGTTTGTTCTCTTCCGAGAGATTTTTGAGTTTGAGTTCGTACGCCGCATTACTCTGCACCAACTCACTCTGCTTCTGCTGGTTTTCCTCTAGAGACAGTATCTTCATTTGACAATCCGCTATCTCGTCCTCCCTCTCTTTGACGATATTCTTCAATTTCAATATTTCCTTCGTCAATTGCTTCACAGTCTTGGCTCCTTTGGAGGCTTTGTCGGCTCGGTCGTCTGGTTGAACCTCCGCGAGGGGCCCGTCGATGGCGTCCTCGGCTGCGATCGGTTTGACTTCAGCCGCTTCCTTCACCAAGTCAACCCGCTGATGCTTCAGTTCTTCCAGCTGCGAGGTCAGCTCCCGGTTGAGGCTGAGCAATTGCGCTTTTTCATTAGCTAACTGTTCGATGTTAGTCTGCAGACCACCACATTGGTTCTCTAAGGCCTCGATGTTCTCATGAACGGTGTTGTTCTCTGTGCATATGGCGTGCATCTTCTCCATGACTTCTTGTCTTTCCTGCGAGAAAAGTTCAATCTTGCTTTTCAGTTCCTCGTTTTCTTGAATAATTTTGGATATGCTATCGCTGTCATCACTTTTCTCCGCTTCAATTCCTTTGTTATACTCTTCTATCTCCAACTTCTCTCGCGTCGTTAAGGACTCGACAATCTCGATGGATTCAGCCGAGCTCACTTTCTCCGCGCTTAGTTTCTCCAACTTATCCGTTAAATCCATGTTTTCCTGAATGAAGTGCTCCAACTTCTGCACCAGCTCTTCCTTTTCAGCCTTCAGCGCGTCAAGGTTCCTCTGCACCTGCTCCTTGTCCAGTTTCAAGTTTTCCACGACCAGCTCCAGCTCCCTCTTGGAAGCGACGAGTCCGTCGATTTGCTCCTCCAACTGCACCGACTTCATTTCGGAGCAGACCTGCTCGTTCTCGAGTTGGGAGATGTCAGCGATCCTGTCCTCCATTTCCGCATTCTTCTGTTGCAGCACGTGTAGCTCTGAAATCAGCGTTGAACCGCTCTTTAAGTCACCCACACAGAAGCGGCGTTTGTTAAGAAAATCAATTCTCACCTTGAACTAAGTCGAACTTTTGCGTTTCCAGTAGGCTTATCGATTTCAGCCTGGCCTCCGCCACGTTTTCCATTTCCACCATTTTCTTATAAATTTCCGTGTCTGTGACTGAAAAGTTTTTCACAGATGTATGTAAAAAAGGTGAAAGGGAAGTGGGTGAATGATAAAATGGGAACTTACGGCGTCCGCTGTCGTAGTCCACCAAGTGCAGCTGCAAGTTGCCCTTCTCCTCCTCCAGCTCCGCCACTTTCTGCGACAGCTGATGAAGCTCCTCACTCAACCGGACGATTTCCGCATTCGCATCTGACACCGAACTGAACTTGTCGATGGTTTTCTGCATTTGTTTCAGTTTTAACTTGCAGTTTGATTTCACTTTTATCATGCTCTTATTCGCCGCATCGATCTCTTCGTTCAACGAAGCGATCTGCTCCTGAGCAGCTTTCAGCTCTTGCTCTCGGTCCCCATCTGGGACATCCTTCAATTTTGAATCGAGGTGTTCCGGGTCTTCTGACGCTTCTGTGGCCACATCAACCTTTTCACCACCCGACTGATTTGATGATGAGATTTGCAGTTTCAATTCATCGATGATGCTCTCTTTCTGATCATTGGAAATAGTCAATTCATTAATGATGATATCTTTCTGCGAAATGCTGTAATCCTTCTCAAGTAAATCCTTATTCAGAGCAAGTAAAACCATCTCCGATTTAGAAGGATCTGACTTTGGCTGTTTCTTATCAGAATCTTGATTCAGGGCCTCCGCTGAAAGCTTACTCCAAGGAGATTTCATCTTTGATGCCGTATTTCTTCCTTTTCGCGTTGGTAACGGACTCGCCCTTTTCGAAGGTGAAATGGTGGCTGATGATTTGCCTTCCTTGCTTAATGAAGTCAGTTGTATTTCCAGTTCCTTATTCGCCTGCCTAATTTCGAAGTTAATTTGCTCCAAAACTTCTATTTTCCTCGTTAACTCTGTCATATCAGCGATTTCTTTTGAACCCTTTTCTTCTTCTAACTCTTCTCGCGTTTCCTCCTCTAAGCTAGCTTTGGTGATTTCATTCAACTTTTCTTGTAATTCTAAAACCTCCTTCGCTTTCAACTCAAGCTCTTCGGATAACCTGGAGTTTGCCAGACTGACTTCAAATCTTGAATTCTCAAGAATGGTATTGGCTTCTTTCACACTTTTCAGCTGTTCTTCTTTGACTTCTAAATCGGCCAACAGCTGAATCCTTTCCTCTTTCCATTCAGCTTCCATAGTAACGAAATTATTCTGCATTTTAATCATTTGCTGTTTAGTATCTTCCAATAAGTCTAATGTATCTTTTTCTGAAATTCAAACAGAGACCGATGATATAAAGTATATTACGTACAAGGAAACTGGTCAATTTGATTGAAAATTATTATAATGTATGTAAATTACCTAATTTTATTTACCTTTCTTAGTTAAACTATCTGATATAATAGTTGTTGCTTTATTTTTAGCTTCAATTATCTGGTCTTTATCGTTCAGTTTCTCCTGCAGGTCCAGTATAGTCGACTCCAAACTCTTCATTTTCACCTGCATGACGCTTAGTGCATTTTCTTTATCTTTCACTGTGTTCATTAACTTGGAAACTTCATCGTCGGAACTCTGAAATATACATATTTTAGATTAAATTCTTATTGCACGAGTTGCCACGAAGAGATCACTTTTTAGGAATAAGGCCACCTTTGGTCCTCAGTTCATTTAATTATATTTTTTTACTTTTGTTCTTAGTATTAGTGAGCCAATAAAGATTTATAGCATCTGCTTATTTTTATAATGTACCTTTCGCAATACTGAACTTTCATGAATTGTTTCCTTATTAACAAGGGGTGTGTTTTTGATTGGTCTCTTGCTTATCTCTTTGTATTGTTTGATCCTCTGCATTAATATCTCCTTTTGCTTTAATGTGTTTGCTAAACTTTCACTTATTCCTGGAACTATAAAAAAACTCAAGTTAAAAGCAACTTAGTTATGTTATTAAGATAACTCGACTCTTTCTGCAACAATTGTGACCAGTTCAGTGGTAAAGAATTTATATTTGAATTTGTAATACACACATAAACAAAAAAGAAGACAGATTTTTATCCTGATACCCAACATTGATATAAATTCACAATGTGTAACAAACAACTCTCAATAATATAAAATGCTCTCTTACTGTTAAGGGCATCTTGGACAGATAGAGTTGTGGAAGTACCAGTTGCAACGGAATAGCCAGTCTTTTCACTCATGGTGGATGCCATTTCTGATTGATTGTCTGCGTTATCCTCTTCTAAACACAAAAGATCAATTAAATTAGTACATATTGATAAAGTAGAATTAAATTAATGGAATGTTTATACTATTCAAATGCATTTAATTGCTAAAATGGTAGTGTCTAAAGAGACAACTAAAATGGTGTTTAATATTTACCATAAGGCCGACCCAGAAGTTCTGCTGTTGCTTTTCTATGCTCTTTGATTCTTTTTGAAACAAGAGCAGCATTTTCCAGACACTTTTGGGCCCTTTCAAATTTAATCTGTCTCTCAGCTGTCAGCTAAAAAATAGGATAAACACATAAAACTTAAAAGCAATTGTTGTTACATAAGCCTCAAGCAAAGTTCAAATCATACACGGAGGTATAGGTAATTCAGTTTCAGATTGGTGTATACAAAAGTGACCTACGTAATAAATATCTTGAGTATCACTATTTGTTGCTTGAGTATTTACTCAATAAGACTTAAGGGAACTGAGGTTCAAACCAATTATATATAATTTTTAAAAGTCTTTGAGAGAATGAGACAATACTTTAATTTCAAAATAACTAACAAATATCCTAAAGGTCCTAGATTTTGCAATAATCAAACAGTGTCATAACATCATACACTATATGAATATGTTAATTAATTTGATGTTATTGTGAGAACTTACCTTAGAGTTTCTAATGCTGCTTTTACTCGTAACACTTGCCACATCACTTCGAGACACTGCTAAATTCGAATCGAGCTTTGATTGATCCTTTTCACCAGGATTGTCGATGTTTTTGTTGTCAGACATATTTGATTATCTGGTGAAATCATGAATACGGTAACGATGTTATAAACAGCACCCAATAACTATTATTAATGACACGGCACTAAATTAAGGCGAATAAAAGACTTCAATAGAAAATACAATAAAAATTAGAAATCAAAATATTTAGCAACCACTTGGCACTCGATCACTTGCCATTTTCTTTGATGAAAGAATGAAGATCCACGTCAGCACAGAGTGAATTTCATACAACGCATAGATATGACCACAGACATCACAACATGTTAGATGGAAATTGTCATATCTAAATTGTAAATAGCATGATTGACATTTGATGATTTTTCTGATCACTGACTAGTGAATATTGCGAAGTGCAAAATTAATTGGAAAAATATTCTCTAATTTGCAGATCGATTTTATAAAAAATATTATTGTTGAATGATTCTTAAATACAAGTGAAATGGCCACTTCCCGTATTCAGGTATATAGCTAGTAAAAACACTGATATTTTGGTTGCATCACTTATTGTTGACAATGAGGAACGTGTGACCTTATCAGAACTTATTGTTTATCATTTTATATTTTTAGGCGACAGCACGCCAGTTGTCTAAGACTTTTAAAAAGAAAAATAGATTTGACATAGGTATAGCTGCTGACCTACCCGCTGCTTATAAGAAATTTTGGCGTGAATGGAAGGTTCTGAGACCAGCAGCCGTACATTTCATCCCTCAGGGTAACAAATGGAAGCGTGATGAACTCACTGGCGAAACCCTACCAGTGCAGAATATATCTCTTCCTTTAAAACAGCCTCAAGAAATTCACGAAGGAATTTGGGGTGGTGAGGCAGTAATTAAAGGTAATTAGTTAAAGATTTTCTTTTAAAATGTTTAAATTACTTTAAAATGTTAAAGATAAATCAAATGTGTACTTTTGTAGGCTTTCAAAAACGTGACCCTCAAAAACGGAGAGTTCCTCACTACTGGGTTCCAGTGCTTAAAAGGACTGTTGTTAAATCAGATGTTTTAAATACTCACCTCTCCGTTACTGTTACTGACAGATCAATAAAGCTTATTAATGACCATTACGGATTTGATCACTATTTGCTTAAAACACCAGCATGCGATCTGGCGTCGATGTTAGCCTTAAAATTAAAAAAACAAATACTTATTGAATTGATGAATGGATGTCCAAGACATGCCTATGACCCAGCAAAGCAAAAGCAAATTTATGATGAATATAAAACATATTTGTCGTCTGTAAGTAACATTATTTGTATTATTTATTTTTCCAGTTAACATTTCACACTTAATGTAATATTTTTTACAGTATACCCCTGAAGAGGTTGAATGGTATGGGTTAACATGGTACGAGGCTTTGTGTAAAGTTGCAAAAATCAAAGAAGCAGCAAACAAACCAGTTCCTTTGAAAAATGTTTATAGAAAAAATTTAGTTGAGAAACTAAAGGCAGCAGGAGTCGATGAAAAGCCATCAACTGACGACATATCGTAAGTTGATCTTTATATAAATATACATACTGGGAACACTTTATTATTTATTAATATTTTTCAGAAATACAACATCTTGGCTGTCCAAAATGAATCCGTTTGGAAAGAAGGATGAAGCATAGTATTTTTTGAAAAGTAGACATAATCATATAGAAATTGTTGTGTTGTAGAAAATTATATGAAAATAAATAGTTTTAATGAGTACAGTGTTGACTTTTATAAATCATCAAAATTAAAAGCAGTTCAACAATATTATGTATTTAATTTTAAAATATTATAAAATAAACAATTATATAAAATTCACTCCAAAAAAAACTATGCAAACTTTGCTAAATCGCTTGAATTATTATAAAATGTATAAGAATAGGTATAATTTTTTTCTTACATTTTATTCCTAAGGAACTGTTTAATTCTGACTTTTACATGAATTCCAAAATAAATAAACAATGGGACAAATTAAATTTGTTTAATGATTCAGCAAAGAAATATTCTAGATTGTTTCTGACTGCTGATACTTAGAAAGACTTAAGGGTAACTTAATTATGTGTCACTAAGTGACAGTGCACTCGAGGGGCGTGTCGGGCGGCACTCTGTCGGCCAGGAGGGCGGCGACGCTCCTCGCCAGGTACGTCATGGTGCCGTAGCTGCCGCTGGGCGCGCTGTCGTACAGCAGCTGGCACACGCCCGCCGCCCCCCCGCACACCTCGCCCCCGCCCCACTCCGCCTTGGCGCAGCACAGGGTGGCGTCGCCGTTGCAGCGCATCTGGGGGGGGGGGGACACGATTCAACATACAAACGCACACAAATCATTCTTCGAATGGACGAATCGTTACCTGGTCTTCCAGAAAGATCTGGTTGGCCTTGTGCACCAAGTGCTCGACGGTGATCATCCCGCCCAAGTCGTTGATCGTCTTGTACTCAACGATGAGCGTCAAGACCATGAGCGCCTCCACAACCAGCTGCCGGTACTCGGGCTGCGGGATCGAGTTGAGCACGGTCTCCACGGCCAACGCGAATTTCAACTCGCCCGGAGTCATCTCTTGGGTCAAGTTCGGTTGGAGTATCTTCCCTTGGATGACCAGGCCTTGGCACTGGGTGACAGTTAAGTTAAATCGAGGACTTTCGTCTCATACAAACAAGCCTTATGCTTTGATACCTTTTCTAAGACGCCCCACACTCTTGGGTAGAAATCTCTCGGAACACGATTGAGAGCCCCGTCCAAGCGCCGACGTCTCAACCACTGGCCTTGGCGATCCGGCTCTGCTGTTGGGGCTACGTAAAAGAGGAGAGTCACTCAGAAACCGAAAATGTTTTTGGAAGCAATGCAAAATTCGCTTGTAATTAATATATTCAGTGAGTGAACTCACCATCTTCGATGCCCTGAAGGGTCTGCCCTTCGAGAACGATCTGCGACTTCTTTCCATACCGAGTCGACTTGTTGCTCACAATCGAGAAGTTACCGCGACCTTTAATATTATCGTAATGTTATTTTTGACGCTTTTCAAGCTCAGACATTAGAAAACCGTGCGAAATAAAATACACATCTCTCCACCACTGTGTAAGCACTATTTGAGCCAAGGAAGAGACGAAAGAGAGTGCATGCCTGTATTTAATTATAAAAAACCAGGACATTAAAACGGAGTTTTTGGGAGACGAAACGGACATTTACGGACAGTTAGGGTAACCGTAGGACAGACAAAGCCTGGGGTAAGAACAAATGCAAAGAACAAGACAACAACACAGAGGACTCGCCTTCCTTCCTAAACTTGTCCGGTATTCCGAACAGAGAGTGTGCTGCAAACAACAAACACTTGTACACCAGAGGTTAACATTTTTCTATGTTGGGGGGGAGGGGTGCGAGGTGCCCAAACACACCCAGCCCCTCAACGGGTAGCCCTATCCATATCTTGGCCTGCACAGTTAACTAATCCCTTTTTAAACTACAAATTGAACAGTTCAATTCATACCTTAACTTTCACAGGGCCGAATTGAATACTTTTCCTCCGATTTTCAATAAATTTAATAATTATTATGTATTATATATACCTTTTGCATCTTTGACTAATGATTTTACACGAGACAATGTTAAATTAGCCGACATTTTGTATGACTATAAATAGTCGGTCAATTAAAAAAACGCTGCTAGAGCTCATCTGTAGAACTGTAAGAAGTAATGTTTTTTTTTTAATGGAACAGAAGGCAAGAGTAGAAAGGTGGTTTGGAGATGAGTGCTCATGATAATACCGAAAATACCCACCGCTGTTAATCGCAAACTCTTTCCCGCTGAGTATGTGATAGAGAAGATTCTTCATCTCGAACGGTGATAAGTTGAGAAGGTGCTCCGACGCTTCTTCGCCGTCGCACGAGAGGGTTCGCGACAACTCGGTCGCCATCACCTAACGTAACAATTAATTAATCGAAAATACTTAGCCTTTTAAGCAGTCTTCGTCAGCAGCGAAGCTGAATGAGGTATACCTGTATGATGAGCCCCACCCTCAGGCGCAGCATCTCGAGGAAGAGTTGCGGCTCGGTGCGAATGAACATGGCCAAGTACACGAGAAGCTCTTGGGTCAACATGGCCGTGCTCTCGTCATCGCCGTAGGCCTTCGCAGACAAACCGAACTCATGTTTCATTATTTGACGATTTAACTTCAATAGTATTTTGAATTCTTATACATATATCTTATACGAGGGTAGTTCACAAGGCGAGCGCTCGCAACAAGCGACATTTGCTTGCTGACTCTCCAAGTGTACGAACGTCTTGTATTTTTTTGATTTTGGTGTATGTGTGAATTATATTATAATTGTAACAATATTAGTAATTCAACTTTATATGAAATGTCAATACTTAGATACCTTGTGATTTGCATCAGTGTTTTGGCTTAACGCCTGCATGAAATAAGGAAAGAAGCAGGTAAGTGGTAGGCAAGTGGGCTGGTTCGCCTCCTCATTAGCATAAGCATACATACACAGTGTATGAGCTGACGCAACTCGTTCTCGGGCAGCGGGGCGGTGATGGTGTACTCGTTAGTGGGGGGCATGCCCACCGTGATCTGCTTCTGGCGCACGAGCAGGTCCGTCACGGCCTTGGCCAGGTCCTCCACGCGCTTGCCCAGCATGCCCGCCGAGTGGCGCACGAGCCCCCACAGCTTTTGCGAGCAGGCCTTCTCGTAGAGGACCTTCAGGAGGTCCTTCACGGTCACACTCTTGCCGTTTTCCAGAACGCCAGTGCTGAACTCCAGGCCGTGCGTGTCCACCAAGTACTGGAGGATGTCTCCCTGCTCGTCCAGACTCTCCGTCTCCCGCAGCATCCCGATCAGCTCGTCCGTCTCCTGCTCCGCATAAACCAGGTTCTGATTCTCCGAGGCTGTGCGATTGCGGACCACTGTGCTTTTGTTTGTGGCTGAAATTTTACGGAAAATATATTAAAAATCACAAAACGGCCATATTGCATGGACTAAGAGATCCATTCATTCATTAGTTGAATGAATGAAACTGAAACTGTCAAATGACCAAATACGAAAAACTAAAAAAAAACCTTCATCTTTGGGTGGTGAGGGGGAGCTCTCTTTGGTGATCTCAATAGTGGGAGTCACGACTAAGCTGGTGGTGGAGGTGCCTCTGAAAACAATTACACACAAACCGACGTCAAATTTATCTTCTTTTATAGTCTTTTAAATACATTTTTTATGGAAGGGGCAAACAGTAGAAATAGAAATTCAAGTTCTTTAAATTCTGAAAAATTTGTGGACAAACTGACGAATCATACAAAAAACTGATTCGGATAAAAGATCAAAATGAGATGATTTTTAAAGAAGTTACTTGGAAAAGGCTCTTCTCTTGGGATCCTCGGGCGAAGGGCTGCGGCCGAACATGGGATCCACCTCGAGCCAGGAGGGCTTCCGTTCCAGTGCTGCCGGCTGCGAGACAACGGTCTCTCCCTCCATTCCCAATGTCTCAGCTGGCGATATTACACACTTTTAACCTTTGCTCCTCATCATCAAAATTCATCAATTGTAAACGTCAACATATAGAGCCCCAGGAACCGGCTGAGTTGTGGACATCTTCAGACCGGTTTGGAAGCCTTTTGAGTAAGTCAAAAGTAGCACTGGAGTGCTTTGACGTACACAAGTGACCGCTGATACGATAAGTTGACTCACAATCCACATTTATGGTCCTGGTCTTCTTGATGGCCCCCCTCACGGACATTCGCCTTCGGAGAGTCCGACCCCGCGGCGCATTGGGTTTCGAAAGGAAGTTAAACTTGGTACTGAAGGACTTCAATAAATGCTCCTCCAAGTAGCTCTGCACTTGCGGGTTCAGTTCTATGGGAATAATATTTATTTATTATTGTCATAATTGTTTTTCCTTTTTTTATAATGCCTAATCTACATTCGGATACACTGAATCGGTATTTTGACTTTCTTTTAAAATTCTTGCCAGTTCCTTTCGTCCGCTCTACGCCCTTGATTTAGGAATTCTCAGAAAATGTAATTGTAGTGTCAATTAGTTTTATATTTTCTGACGATTTATATATACCTATGTGAATCAAGATATTTTTTATTAATTTTTTTTTACATTAAAGCCTTAAATCATATCGGGTCACTTACTATCAGGATAACCATCCTCCTGACTCCCCAGAAAACTCAGGTTCGTAATAGCCGACGTGCTTAAGAAGTCCCCGAGATTACCGAGAGTCACTCGTGTGCCGTTAATATAACCAGACTTCAACTTTTTCATTGTTGTTATCATCGCCATTGGAATTTTACCGTGGTCTGGAAATTTTGCATTCCATGTATTCACATTCCAAGGGGAAAAAAGCAAGAGGATTTTGGGATTCATATTCCAACTGTCAAACGTCAAGCGTTGACAGCGCACAAGTTGACGTCTTGCAGTGTAAGCCAGGCAGTGATTTGTATTTAGCCTTTTACATAAATAAACAGTTATGCATGCATTTTAAATAAGTGTATTTACCTATGCAAAACACCCTAAAATCCCAAAAATTTCAATAATTGTTAACAGAATAAGTAGTATTGAAAAAGTTCTATTGAAATCGGTCGTTTGCTTGAGTGTGTCCATGCTAAATAACTTCTATGTGGAAGGAGAATACAAGAGATGTACCTAATAAATACTGTGTGGCAAGTAAGGTAATAGTCGGCCTTCCCAACATTTGTTTCCAACTCATGCCAAGGAATGCCACATTCGCCGTGAAAGTGCTGGCGAGCAACGCCGGGTCTCGAGTCATGTAGTACTCTTCGTAGTCAAAGTTCTAGGGCATTCATGCGGAAGTTAGGGTGACAACGGGCTGTTGCCTCTGAGAGGCCACTCATGACACTAATAATGGAGAAGTTTCAATCAAAAGTCTCTTAACGGTCAAATTATAAAAAGGCAGATTTTCTCGTTAAAAACCTATACATTTTTTTGAAATTTGAGTAAGACATACAAAACTCAAAAAATCTCAAAATATCTTTATTCAAGTAGGTCACTCAAAACACTTTTAAATCGTCAATTATTACACTACCACCAGTTCGGAACGGCAAGCATTGTAAGGCTAATCAAGAATTGAACTGTCCTGATGCTGAGCCAATTGCCAACACATTAAAGGAATCTTTGTTCTCTAAAATTGTGAATAACAAATAGCCTCACTACTTCAGGGTAAGCTACTCTCTAACAGGGCATCTTATTAGCTTAAGTGTAACTTAATTAGCTTAAGTAGTGCAATATAACATAATAATACTAAGCCATTAGCCGTGGAATGGCGGATATAGTTTTTTAAATTAATATTAATACAGTAAAACTTCTCCATTATCAATGTCCGAGATCAATCACATGTATTTTGTTAAATTACTTAAGTTAATACAAGAAGCTGCTTACTAAAAGTATATGAATAAAAAATGATCTGCACAAAGAAACCTCTTTGAAAGCCCACACAAATGTTAATTTGTTTAAAAGAGGGACAAATTAAGCAAACAAAACGGATTTGGAATAAATACCTAAATTCATATGGTTCAAAGTTAATACAATAAGAGGTCTTCCAAGTAGATTTTGCCATGAGGACTTCAAGAAATAAATTTCTGATTTGAGCATGTCTACCATCAGTTCGTAGTCGGACGCTATGTAAAAACGCTTCATATCAGAGAACTAACGGAAGAAAAATTATCATAAATCTTGTATGAAAACATGGGAAATAAACCATTATTTTAAAATAACTCACTTGAGGTGTAAACGCAAAGATTCTATCATTCAATGAATAAAGCTTGCTTGTACTCAATATTCCCACATCTCTAGACTTTCTTCCTGACAAGCCCAATTTTTTGTTTCTACCTAAAAATATATAATATATTATTCTTTTTTAAATATTCTTCCTAAAAAAATAAGTCTGACCATAAGGACACACATATAATTAATAAATACCTAAGTAAGTGTAAAGGTGACTCAACACTCTTGCTGGCTGGACTTCGATTGGGGCGACTTCATTAATTGTTTGAACGTGTAAGTCATACTCCATCAACTTGTCTCTGATTTCATTATCCTCAGCCAATATCACAATTTGCACTACGACGTCGGGTTTTTTTTCGGAACATAATCTTCGGTTCAACGGATCTAATTCACCAACAGCGAGAAATCCCTGGAATTTGAATGACCAATGATAGTTGGCTAGTATGCCAGGTAGACCTGATCTTTTATAATAAATAAATTTATTTTTTCCTAAAAACTAATATATCATAAAAGTTAATTAAGGGATTCATTGGCTAAAGTAGAAAAAACAGCTACTCACTTCTTGTAACAATTTTCCAAGAATATACAGTGATTGAGCCCATATGAAGGGACATCTTCCGAGAGGAATCCTTTCCTGGCTGCCAGGCTCACTTTGTTCTAAATGGGCCTTATCTGCTGGCACAGAATACAGCTCAGGCACCAACTTCATACCTTCATCCTTTCTGATCATAATCATTTCCAATTTTTGCATATATTCAGATACATTACTTTTATCACCTTGGAAGCAATAGTCCATTATTAAATAACAGAAAAACAACGGCCATTCACTCTCAATGTTCTCGAACATCCTTAATTCCCAAGGCTCATAGTAAAGTCTATTAGGATCTTCCCTTGGTGTTTTGTGGCCATCTCGCAGAAATCTCTTACAGCCATATTTCCCTTGCAATTTAGATACAATAGTTTCCCTTGTTTTGGCTATTAAATGTGGGTCATCAACCGCAAATGCCGGATAGCTTATGATTGAGAGAAGTCCTGAATCAAGTTCTTTACTATTTGATTCTCTGGGTAGCATTGATTGCAATACTGCCTGACATTTTTGTGCTTCATCTGCTAAAACGTGAATCACACTAGATGGACCACCTCTAGCGCCAAACAAGTCTAGCTCATTCATGGCCTCCAATGCTGCTTTAGCCATTCCAATGGAACTTGCATTTAGTTCAGGCAAACCATGATTTGTCTTATCCCCTCTTTCCCAAATTCCATAATCGGGTGTACAGTATGCTGATTCTATATAAAAAACTAAATTTTGAATGAATGCCACTTCATCGAGTGAAAATACGATTTGCAATCCAGATGCTGTCATTTGTGCAAGGACAAGGAGGTAAAGGGAAATGGCATCTATTTGTAAATGACCCCATTCTGTGTCTGTAACAACAGTGCGTCCCGTAATTGAAGAATATTTAGCATGAAGAGAGTCTAATGGATTTTGGGTACTTTTAAATTGCTCAACTTTTTCTTTTTGTTGCATCATAGCCATAAGAAGACCTAAAAATAGAATATATATTTAAAACAATGCCTTATTGAAAACTATAGATAAATGTTGTTATGCTTAAGCTTGCCTCTCATAAGCTTCACACAGCTTTGTTCTAACTCATAAGTTTTGGCTCTGTCTTCATCTTGATCTGCTATTTTCTTAAAGGCCATAGAAAGCCCCCATACTGCTAATATGCAGTACAAATTGTCTCTTATCCACGCGTGATCGCTATGAGGGCCAGCTGGAAACAAGCCAGTCACTGGCTGCTGGTGATCAAGAATTAGCTTATGCACAATTCTCTGGTAATAATCTAAACGTACGCCAGAATTACTACGGGTACGCATCTTGAATAAAACTAAAATATCATAAAACTATAATAATTTCATCATAATATAAGACACTCGTCATAACTTCTCATTAAAATTTAATTTCTCAAATATCAGCAAAGTTTATTTTTACAACAAGATATGTCATTTGAAAGTCACATTTGTCAGTATTCATACGACATTAATGACAAATAACGTCGCAGAATACAGATTATAAACCAAACCTATTTTTGCTGATTGCCAACTACCAAATAATGACAACTGTTCGTCTGACACGTCGTTTCAAAATTTAGATTTTCGTCAATTACTATGATGAAGTAAACATTTGCCATTTGAAACTAATATTATTTATGATTTTTATAGTAATTTTGTTTTGTATTTTTGATGTATACTTTTGATATTTTTTTTACGATTTTTTTATTAAGTGATACTTTTTTGAATACTAAAGGCTTAATATTGTAGTGATCGACCGAAGATAAATAATGAATCTTTATCAGATAATTTGTGGCGTATTTTTGTTTTTGCCCTTTTCTCTTACAAACATTCTTCCATCCGAACAACATGTAAATATTTCTAAAGCTAATACATTACTTCCTAACATACCCAAGGACTCGAGCAAAACGTTGTTAATTGCAAGTGAAGGTGGCCCTCTAACAAATGCAACAGTGACTTTACCAAAAGAAAATAACTCTATGGTTATAAACTTAGATACCTCAGATCTACTGAAAAATATAACAAATTCAGTAGTTCCACGTAAGGGAGTGAAATATGTCATTGAAGAAAATAATAGTATTGATCAAGAATCATTATCCTCTAGTGATATGATCACACTTGATGGAAAAACGAATACCACAATCTCCTCTAAAACTGTTTCAAACAAAAGTGAGTTGTTAAATAATGAAAAACCGAGTGTAAAGCTAGTGCATAAGCCAACTGTGCTTTCATCGCAAATTTTGGACAAGTTGGGTGAAAATATTGATATCCAACCAGACACCAAAGTGAAAAAAATGCATGAAAATAGTCATCCTGATCTTGTCATGCCTATTGTAATAACTATATTAGTTGTGCCGATGTTTGCGGTTGTCGCTTATATGGCCCTTAAAAGAGGTCAAGAAGCCTGGAAAAACCGACATTACAAGAGAATGGATTTTCTATTAGATGGAATGTATAATGAATAATTATCTCATACATTTATGTTTCAATGAGATGGAGGACAATTTGTGATTTTAGATATTACTATAGAATGTGTACTCTGCGAGTTATGTTTGAATTTATTATAGTTATGGCTCCGATTTTGTCATTGTGAATTTTAATGGTTATTTATTTAAACTTTATTGCAGTTAAACAGTAGAAGTAAATGACGTTAATAGATGTTAGTACATATAAGAGAAACAGGCTGCCTTATTGCTAATAAGCAATCTCTTCCAGACAACCCACTAATGATTGAGAAGAAATTAGTTATAACAACTTAAAATAAGCAATAAATGGTGCTAGATTTGTAAAATTGTGATAAAAGAATTTGTATTTAGCATATATTTACAACAAATGTACACATATTTCTTATATTTTTTATAATGTTTAGAACTTAACCAAGGAGTTCCATATCAACATTAATTATTAAAATTGTTTGTATGTTGAATATATTTTATATGAACAAATATATTGTTTAAATTATAATAATTTTTGAATCCTTTTTATTTTGTTGTCTTAGCAGTTAATATCAATTTTAATTTGGGAACATTTCTCATATAAAACTATATGGTGACTTGTTAAAAAAAATTACACTACAATTACATTACATTTAAGTAATGAACATTAAGTGAGTGTTTATAGGCGGCGTGTTCACCTTTATGGTGGGCCTCCTGCTCGTTTGCCCCTCTTCTATAAAAATAACTCGACATCTAGATGTTTAAAACTTAACAAAAATATTTTAAAATTTAATTTATTATCAAAAAAAAACAAGGTAAATATTATTATAATCAAGTTACATTAATATGTCTCAGCTCACGAGTTACATATCATTAATTGATTACGATTTTAAATAGATTTTCTGGCCTACAATTAACTATTTATTTTCTATCATTGTAGATAACTTACATGACAGAAATAAAATATTACAATCTAATATATAAAATTCTCGTGTCACATTGTTTGTTCCTTTAGTCCTCCGAAACGGGTTGACCGATTCTCCTGAAATTTTGCGGCCATATACGAGATGATGAGAATCTTTCTTTGAGAGTATTTCATATAAGGCAAACGTGTCAGAAAAAATTACTGAGATAAGCAATACCAAATACTGCAAAACGAATTTGTTTAAGCGTTGTAATCCTACAAAATACACGTGATTCGGAGTGAGTCTATGGCAGTTTTTGGCAGTTACAGCGGCGAAGGTTATGTGACAGTGATGGTGCCCTCTGTCACTGGGTGGATGCTTCATATTTGTCAGTCCATCTGACACGATTTGTACTTTGCGTTTGCGGAGATGGAGTTATGGCCTATGAAATGCGAAATAAATTTCGCGACTCGCGAGTGAATAGTGATGTTAAATGATGATATTTGCTCGTCCGGCCGTCTAATGTTTTTAGTCGGGTCTTGTTATATTTATTATATAAAACACTGAGATGTATATAATATTTTTAACTGACAGTGTGTACCAATTATTTAGTTCATTTTCTACTTTATCATATAGACTGTTGCAAAAGTGATTTGTTTTACAAAAACTTTAACCTTGGTCTTAAAATGGTAAGTCTATGTACAACAGCAATAGCTACCTAGTATTTGCTCAGGTATATGTAAATATTATATTAAATTGCATTTTATACAATATTCTATGAGAATAAGTATTTTCCGAACCGCTCTGGACCACTCACTTTTTAAGTAGTAAGATAATTTGATTAACAATTATCAATTTAACTTATTGAACATATTACATTTATAAATAGTTTAGCTGTTCTACAAAAAATACCTCTTTTTATATGCTGTTTGTAAACATAGTGAGTTTAACAAATTTTCCAATTCTATATATAAGAATCTACTCATTTTTTAAGACAAAAGCTCAACAATAATTTGGTCATATTTGTGACAACATTGAGGATAATTAAATTTATTTGTGTTAAATAATATACTATTTAAGAAAGAATTAAGAAGTATAATATCTCTGTTGATATTTTTTGTCCATGAGTGATGACTCTAATGACCTAGATATCAATCAATATGATTACAGTACATACAGCCAATAAACTAGTGTTAATTTTGCTCAACATTTTAGATAAAGCTTTTCTTTATACAGGTTAGATATATATGTTTATCTAAGGATTCATGTGAAGAATGGGTTGTAGAGTGAATGCATAAGACACCATGAGTGCACACAGTGGTTGTATGAGTTGCAATGAAGGCTCAGAGCATTTTGAATCTAAATTGGAGGCAGAATGCTCCGAAGCAGAAGATGCCCAAATCCGATTGGCACCACATGTGCAAGCTTACTTGGCTCATAATAACTCAACAACGAATTGTTGTGGGTTTGCGATACCGATTGCTTTTGAGAGAGCTGCACCCGGGACATGGTGGAATCCAAGGTTCGACTCGCCAATACTCGAGGGACAGTACAGAAGTAGCTCATTTAGACAAATACGATTAAGATTTAGGTTAGTATTTTCCACATGTCCAATTCAATAGCGTTTTGTTCTCCATACTTTTGTAATTATTATTTTTTTTTACTTTCAGATTTGCACTTTTATACATTTTGATATTTTCCATCTCATGGTTCATCTATTTTGTGGTACTCGGCCTGAATGACGTGACTGTAAAATGGCCATTTTTATGTTTAATATTTGCCGGAGTACTGCTAATGACATCTGTTATGTTGGTTCTAACCTTCACTGACGTTTATAAAGTTCATACAATCCGATTATCTATGACCATGGCCCTCGCTCTGTGTACCCTCAGCTTGTCCCTCATAGCTCTTACAACACAATTAGATCCGAATTCGCTTTTGATAGCTGATATAAGTCAATCTGGTCACTTCACCATGTGCATCGAAATACTGTTGATAATCTACACTTTAACACCCCTTCCGCTCTTTGCTTGTGTCTCAATAGGCCTCCTGTATTCTATAGCATTTGAGACCCTTAATGTATTCTTGCATTTATCTGAACAAGAATGGCAGTATCCTGGAATGTTGGTCAGAATCTTACTTCACTTCTGTGTGCATATAATTGGTTTGCACATTTACCTCATGACGTTTGTAAGGATGAGGGGCACCTTTATGAAGGTGGGTCAGAGTTTGCTGGTCAGAAGGCAGCTGGAGATGGAAAAGCAGCTTAAGGAGAAAATGATACACTCGGTGATGCCGCCAAAACTTGCCAGTTGGCTGATGGAGGAGCAAGTGACAGATGCAGAAACTATGTCGAAAATTCATGATCCAATCCAAGCCAGAGCATCGAACCCTGGGGCCTCAGATATTAAATCACTGTTCAGACCGTTTAACATGAGTTCCATGGACAACGTGAGCATACTATTCGCGGACATAGTGGGATTCACAAAAATGTCCAGCAACAAAGGAGCAGAGGAATTGGTAAATATATTGAACGATCTGTTTGAGAAGTTCGATGAGTTGTGTCTCATACATGGCTGCGAGAAGATTTCAACCCTCGGAGATTGTTACTACTGTGTGTCTGGTTGTCCGGAGCCGAGGCCTGACCACGCAACCTGCTGTGTCGAAATGGGGTTGGGTGAGTGAAAAATTAATTGTATTTTTATAATTTTTCATTGTATGGAATAATTTATCGATACATCGTAACATCGATGAAATTGCTCGTTTGACCTCGATCTTTAGTACATCCATGTGTTTCTTTAAGCCTCAATGTCGTATTTACGGAATAGTGCACACTAAACATAATATATATGAATGCACAGTGAACTCTTGACCCTCTGCGTGTCGTTTGATACTAAATGCATAATAATGATATTTAAGCTTTAAAAAAAAGTTATTGCCATAACGATTATAACATTTAAGGAATGATAGAAGCCATTCAAGAATTCGATCGGGAAAAGGGGGAGGGGGTGAACATGAGGGTTGGAGTCCACACGGGGACCGTTCTGTGTGGGATAGTCGGCACTCGGCGCTTCAAGTTCGACGTTTGGAGCAACGACGTGACCCTGGCGAACAAAATGGAGTCGACGGGAAAGCCGGGCCGCGTGCACATATCCGAGGAGACGAGCAAATTCCTCGGTGGCTCCTACGTGTTAGAAGAGGGCGAGGAGGTTTTCGGTGAGTTGTCCGCCTTCGCGGCGTTCGCACGTGTTTCGTGTTCGTTAATGCCTCAAATGTGTCCAGGTCACAGAACCTACTTTATAGAGGGCCGGCAGCTGAGCTCTCCGTACGACCACGATTGCCTGAACCCATCCAATCCAGTGAACCTTCGTCTTATCATATCTCCGGCCGCGTCGCCGCAGTCGCCACTCTCCATCAGTCACTCGCGGTTACCGATCTCCGCGAAGGCCAGCGACGCCTCGAGCGATGACAAAACGAAACCCGAAGCCAAACACTCCAATTACCTATCACCGAGCCCGTTTAGTTTTCGTAATAAGGCCAGCTCGCTGCCGAGCATTTTGGATTCGGACACTGAGCTGGACGACAAAAGAGACAAGCGCTTCGCGAATGGACATGACACTTCGTCGAAGAGTCCAACCTCCATTGGTAAGTGCTTTTCGGCAGACAACATTCAACATTGTAACTGAGATTGATTGAATGAATTCTTACACCAATAGTTGTCGAAAAATTAAAAAAAAATCACTCTACATTTACATTTACTGTCAGTTTTCAAATCTAGGGCGTAGACGTAGAAGAACTGGCATGAAACACTCTCACATGCCACTCTTAAATCGTCAAGTTTATTCTACAGAACTGTTGTAAATTGCAACCATTACACCATGCACCAGCGAATGCATTTATATCTATAGATATAAAATAATTTAAAAACAAAACCTTTCTTATACGAACTCATTCGTTATAAGTTAGAACAACCTGCAAACGCGAACCCAGCGAATTAAAAAAATATATATTAAAATGTTGACAAATACAATTCATTTAAACTGAAGTTAAAGAAAAAAAAAGAGCGTTCCTCTTCCTTAAAGGCCGGCAACTCACTTGTAAGCCTCCTGGCGTTGCAGGTGTCCATGGGCGGCGGTTGGCACATCTCTCGAAGTGACCCGCCTGCTCGTTTGCCTCCTCTCACATAAAAAAAAAGTGACTTGTATCAGATTCCATTAGGACTACAATTATGTAAATAGCGACATCCAATCCGCGAAAGTTGACACAAAATAATGAATTAAAGAAACCAAGGGAAAACGCCCAAAAGCCAACAATCGGGTCTCATTTATTATTTGTATTCAATTTCCATCTAAATATAGATCGCGGTTTTGTAAAAAACTAATATTTGCTTTGGTAATTCTACAAACGTTATAACGTTGCGTTTTAATTAGACTATAAAAGTCAAACAGAAATATCTGTATATGTTAAAGCGCTAAAAATATGCCAGACGTTTGTATCGTGAATATACAATTTGATTTTTATACAAGTTCAAAGATTTTATCGAATATTACACTTTGCAGTATCACTTAACACTTGTGAACTGTATAATATAAGCACCGAATTAGGTATTTATTAGAGGACAGATATGGGGGGGACTATAGGAGCTTAACTTCAAGTGGCCACCCGTGTCCCTCGGCCGCCATCTTGGAAAAAGGGGTGAAAACCTTTTTTACGCAATATCTCGGAAAATATGCGTGTTACAAACAAATTGGAACGTCATATTTTGTAGCGAATTGTTTTGCCTACAAGTATGTTTATCTTAGTTTTTGCCTTAAATTAAATATTAACGTAGCTATAAGCTAAAAACCATCAATGAACTATAAAGATATAATCAGATCCTTCCAGTTTATTATTTATATATATCTTTTACACATAGTGTCGTATCAGCGATCACTTGACAATGTCAATAACTTTAGCTGGTTACTTATCGTTTCAATCGTGATCAGCTCAATGGCTACTAAGTACCAATATGTTAAAGTAAAGATTGGTAAACGTCATAGAACTTGGTTGAAACAAAAACCTACTAAGAAACATCCAATATTCAATAACTTAATAAAACGTTGTCAGAAGCTTTTAGTCAATGGTCCAAAGATATGTGACTCCATATGGATGCGTGTGTATTAAAATGCCACCTCTTATGCGTAAACAATGGTGAATTATATGCTAATGCACGGTCATTCGTCGCTTCCTCACCTATCATTCACTAACCGATTGTTTATTACGTGTAATATAAATACTACAGTGATTATGCTAACTACACAGAACAAATATCGCGCTAACTGTAAATGGTAGATACAATACAAGGCTATATTTACTAGACTATATGACAGTTATATAGAAAAATTTATAGAGTTAACAAAGCATTCCTTCGCATTGAAATTGAATTTAGTTTAAAATTCAACACGCAGTGAATGTTCCCGATATTTCCGGGATAAAATGTAGCAAACGTGTACTCACAAATGCGTCAATCGTTGGCGTTATGTGTGATTTGTGGAGCGGTTTATTTGTAGACAAACAAACATATTTTCACACTTTGTGTACTTCAATTGTATTGGAGTACATCCGGATTTTTTTCTGTCCTAATATTACAAACTTAATTTTGTGGAGAATGCTGTTTTAAATCTTATTTCTGTTGATATGTGTGATACACATTATGGTACCTGCTTGTCAGGTTATTTTCCAAACCAATACGAGTTCTTGAGTTACTACTTGAAGAAAAGAGATTTTCCTAAAAGGCCGACAACGCACTCCCGCGACCTTTATGGTATGCCTCCGTTTTCCCTCAATTCTATAAAAAAGGGATTTTTTTGTTTGCCTTGAATAGTTAGAGTAAATATCTTTAGTTAGAAACTCTGAAGCCTGTTGCTCTGCATAGTGCAATATAAATACTTCAGGTTCACAAGCTGGGTATTAACGATCAATTATTTCTTCTAGACAGAAATAGGTTGCTTAGTACAATACGGTCGTAATCAGGCCACGTCACTGGGGCGTTCAATAGCTTGCGAAAAATTGTGGATAAAGTGGGCCAATTATTATAAAGGAAGCCGTTACATTACGGATATGATGAGCTTCTGCTTTTCATCTTAGTATTTAATTAGTTAAAAGTATATTCATTACGGACTTGTAAAATTAAATATACTAGTTTTCAAGTGGCGTGCTTGCTTGATTTCTTAGATTGTATCGATTTGATTGATAACTTTCTTTTATATCTTTGTTATTGTTATCGACTACAGACGCACAGCCGATATCTTATGTAGCTCTTCACACTAACCGATCTACGTGTGAACGGCTCATATTTGAGTAATGTATTTGTTATTGTATCAATTCGCGGCGGATGCCAAATAATAATTATTATACATTTACTAGCTGATGCCGACAAACGTTGTTTTGCCAAAAAAATGTATTTTAAAATAGATGTTGGCCGATTCTCAGTCCTACTCAATATGGCCACAAAATTTCAGGAGAATCAATCAAGCCGTTTCGGCGGAGCACGGGAACTAACATTGTGACACGAGAATTTTATATGTTGGATAATTGTCTAGTTCACGAAGTTCTGTGACTGCTGAGGATTAATTCTAATATTTATTCGATTGGGATTGTTAACAACCACTTTTCCACGTCGCTAAGACTCAGTTTACATGGGTTCACTGCGTTTAGCCGAAGAACCCACAAGGTACTCAGTTGGGTCATTTTTTTGTTTCATCAATGAATAAAAATGTTTTAGGGCCAGAATAGTTTATTCTCTCACACACCTTATTCACATTAGCCTCTGACAAGACTCAGTTACTTTAAAAATGGTTGGGTACAACAATTCGCGTAGTTATACAAAGTCGAAGGATTCCAAAAAGTACGTTTTAAACTCAAACTCAAAAAATATCTTTATTCAAGTAGGTCTTTATAAAGACCTTTTTGAATTGTCAATTTTTACACTACCACCGGTTCGGAAGGCAGTCATCTACCGAGAAGAACCGGCAGGAAACTCCATAGCTGTTCTTTTAAAATAAACAATTGTGCTACTGACAATTAAAATAACAAAGCATTGTAAGGCTACTCAAGAATTGAACTGTCCCGATGCTGAGCCAATTGCGGACATATTAAAGGGATCTTTTTCCTCTAAATACATATTTACAGTGTTAATACGTATTCACAGGTAGTTGTGGCAAGTATACAAACAAAATAAAACAATGGAAGGTTCCGAAATTTTTGAGAAAGCACTCAGACACGCCCTTGCACGAAATGAAGAAACAGAACTTCAGCGCCAAAACCATACACACAGTGGAGTGTGGCGACGCGCAGACAAACAACGGGTACCACAAAGTGCCCATTGTGATAGAATCTCACGAGAAGCCAAGACAAGGCAGCAGCAAATTCAGTAGTCGCACAAATGAGATGTTCGAGAAGGAAATAATAGATATACGAGCGTATTTAAGTCAGTCTAGAAGCAACATGTCTCCCTTTGCGAGGAGCAGCAGCTATCGGTCGCAGTACGGGAGATCTAATCTAGAGGTAAACGTCTGATCTTGCATTATTTCTTCTTTCGGGTGGCTTATTCATGATGTTGAATGACTGGTATGCATGGGTTGCCGTGTATCTCTCTTGGCACTCCGCAGGCATGTTACTCCATCTATCTTATAAAAAATTAACCCATTTTATTATATTGGACCCTTTGAGTTTTCTTTTTGTTGTGCCTCTGATGAACAGTTAATATGTCGTCAACGAAGTGTTTTCCAATTCCAGCCATTGCCAGTGAGTCGTGCTCGTAGCTCCACATTGGCGACTCAGGGTGAGCTGATCAGGCCAAAGGACAGGAGACTGAACCTGCCCGTGCCGACCCACCCCGGCAGACTACCGGATGACATCGTCAGCCTTTGCCCGTCCGTAAACAGCAGGAAGGACTCGGGAATCAGAAGCACTAGCAGGCGATCCAGTATACAACAGCAGGTAGTTTGAAGCTTATGTCGCACTGAAGCTTTTGCAGCTTTTAATTTATTGCTGTGGATGACGTGAGTGGCGTTGGAATAGGCAGGCCAAGATGTTTCCATTAATAAATATGTGAATCACGGCTTTCAGATCTTCGTATTGAACCACGTCTCGTTGGCGACCTCCCAAGTCGACATAATGCAGCAAAGGGTTTCCGGGTATTACACTTCGAGCCAATCTTCCCTGGACATTCCTCCGCGGTCCAAGCTCCCGCCGCCTCTCAACGAGGAGCAAGTGCAGTCCTTACAGAAGCTGCGGAAGCAGTCGGATCTGCAGCTTATCCGATGCGTTCAAGACAACGCGAGATCCGGGATAAACTATTTCGTCCAACCGCCGTTGAACCGGCTGACTCTCTTCTTCAAAACGGCCGACATGGAGATGCACTACCGCGATAAAGCCCACCGAAGCGACGACTGCGAGGATTTCCCCCCGACGCTCACCACCTCGCGCTTCAACACCGCCCTGGACATCCTGGTGTCGTCCGTCATATTCGTGATCGTGGCGGCCTCCATTCTGGTCGTCTACAAGGAGTGGCGGTTCTCCATTGGCTGGTTCGTCGCCTTCGTCTCCATGGAGGTGGTGGCCATGACCCTTTGCGTCTACAGACACTACCTGAAGTGGAGGTCGAAAGACCTGGATGACGTCACGCAGTCCTTGCGGCGCTCCGTCAAAGTCTTCAGGAAGTTATCGAACTGGTATCCCTGGCACCTGTCCGGCAGTCTTCTCATAAGTCTCCCGATTCTGGCGGTCCTCTTGAACTTCTCTTGCCAGAGCACCACCTTGACCATTCTGAAGGGCAAGCAGTCTTTCTATATCTATCTCTTGACCGTGTGCATCGTTCATTTTTGTAATTTCACCCAGATGAACTGGCTTGTGAAGAACGCCTTGGTCACATTGTACGCCGGGCTGTTCCTGTTCCTGGCTCTCCTCGGCTGCAGAGACCTGGATGCTCAGTTTTTGGAATCCGTCGATGTTATGACGAGTTTGAGCCTCGTCGCTCAAAATGGGACGAACATGACCGATTTCCTCTCGGAGGATACGTTGGGCAACAACGGGACCAACGCATCGGACATCGGCCGTCACGAGATGCATCTGAAGGAGCTGTATCTGGACATCGCGTTGCTGCTCATCCTGGTCTGGTTCTTGAACAGAGAGTTCGAGATCAGCTACCGACTCAGCTTCTACAGTAACGTGGTGGCGAACCGAGACAAGCAGAAGGTCCAGACCATGAGGAATCAGGCGGACTGGCTTCTGCACAACATCATCCCCAGACACGTGGCGGATCAGCTGAAGAACACCGCCAAGTACTCGGAGAACCACAAGGACGTTGGCATCATCTTCGCGAGCATCGTCAACTTCAACGAAATGTACGACGAGTCGTATCTGAAGGGCAAAGAGTACCTGCGCGTGCTCAACGAGCTGATCGCGGACTTCGACGAGCTGCTGGAGAGGCCGGAGTTTCAGCACGTGGAGAAGATCAAGACCATCGGCAGCACCTTCATGGCCGCCAGCGGCCTCGACCCCGACCTGAGGCACTCGCTCCGCGAGCCCCGCGACCACCTGCACCAGCTGATGAACTTCGCCCTCGAGATGCAGACGGTGGTGGATAACTTCAACCGGGATCTGCTGGAGTTCGACTTCATCCTCCGCATCGGCTTCAACTTCGGCGACGTGACGGCCGGCGTCATCGGCACCTCCAAGCTGTACTACGACATCTGGGGCGACGCCGTCAACATCGCCTCGCGGATGGACTCCACCGGGGTGCCGAAGCGCATCCAGGTGGGCGAGGCCTGCGTCTCCTCTCTCTCCTCTCGGTACGACTTCGAGCCCAGGGGCAGCGTGTACGTCAAGGGCAAGGACGACATGAACGTGTACCTCGTGGTCGGCAAGAGAGACGCGTAGCTTTAAGAGATCGTCTGTGATTTATTTATGGTTTAACGTAATTATACAAATCAGTTAAGATTAACCTATTTATTGAGTGCACGAGGTATACCATAGAGTTTGGTCGGCTTTTGTGATTCTATAGTCTAGTCTATGGTACGGCTGATTCAACTGAACACGTGTCGGTTTCGCAGCATATATTTCTTGTACAAACACGTATACAGTGATTGGCTTCAAATAAACTGAATTTTACCCTTAACCTACGGCAGCTGTACAATATTAGTCATTAAAATAGCGAAATTGTGATATTCTAAGTTATATTCCTATTTTGTATGAATGTGTTAACAGACATTACTTCTACCTTAGCTAAATTCACATCAAAACATCAACGTACGCCTTGAGCGTCACTCATTCGGCCCGGAACTGGAACGTGACGGTTTGTTAGCGTGGTAACCATGGTAACGTCAAACAGTCCCCCCCGACCACTGCAGGGCCGAATGAGTGCGCCATCTCTTTCTATTGAAGAGTTTACGCTGTGGTGGAAAGACTCCAGCATCTTAACCTACAAACTCATAGCCTTAGCGTCTACGCCCACCATGTCAAACTGACAGAACTCAAAGTTCGCCATCTTTAACAATGTCTAACATGTAACAGCCCCTTAACAATATTTCTGCTTTTTATAATTTGTACTTTTACACATTTTGTGGCCTTCGCACGAATCTTTGGCTCAACCATTCTATTAACACGATCGATGCATCTCATTCGATTATCATGTTTCGTGCTGGGGCCTCTAAACATTTACCGAGTCGCGTAAGTTCAAATTTCACAAGGGTATCTTTGCTACGAAAATCTTATCGTCAAACCTAAAAGAACTATTGGTGAAAACATTATTAGATCAAATTTTTTAAAAAGAAAAACAATGTTCTTAAGCTAGAAGAGAAATCTGTATTTAGCATACAAAGCGTTAATGTCTCCTCTATGTAGTTCTTCAAAGTTATGATGATAACCTTACATTCCAATTGTATTAAAAATCCATTTATTGGCAGTACGACGGACCAAATCTGATAAGCCTTAGCTCGCTTCGATAACACGTTTTGATCGTTGCTTCAAAGTGATCTACGATCAAAATATGTTGTTCGTACTATTTATATATGTCGAGCACTTCCTTTATGTTTTGTTTCCTTTGTATTTACTCAAAGTGCAGCGAATAAAATTATATGTGAGTTGTATTTATTTGATTGTCTAATATTTTTATGTTTACACGCGGTTAATGGGATTGTCGCTCCAGGCGAAGTCGTCGTCGGTGAAGGCATATATCAGCCAATAGAAGAGGTTGAGAAGCGCAAATGATGCGGGAAACAAGACTCGAGCGGCTTTGTCGATGTGTGACACGCTGTTAATGTGGCCGCGGTTGCCTGAAACGAACAGCACTTATGGAGACATATTTGCTTTTTACTCAAATACATTTTTCTTAATTAAAAACATTGGAGTGTCGGGACTAGTACGTTTCGCTTTACAGTGAAATTGTAAACTTTTAGTTTCTTTCAAATTGATTTCAAAGCTACTTGCGAAATATGTACAAAACTAATGCTTTTGCTCGCTTTGTCCGTCAGACAATTAGGTAGCTATACAAAATCGTTAATTACGAAAAAGAAATCCGCTTTCCAAAGCTTCCAAGCAGAAAATAACAAACAAACATACGTATTGTATAGTATTAATAGTATCTACAATTCCAAATGAGTTTAAGGTTTGATTTAAATAATGCTTTGGTGGCAGAATTAATGGTAAATTAAAAGACGGAGCTTACCAGCTTCTCGCTGCCTCTGACGTCTATACTGGTCATCGCCAGCGAGGCAGTACAGCAGTTGTCGCCAGCGAGGTACTCGATTCTCAGTCTGAGTGGTCCGTTCCACGGTGAGACGTACGCACGTTTGTTCCTCCTGAGCCTGAGGAAGTTCGCTATTCGCAGAACTTTGGGCTGGAAATGTGGGGCTCTGAAAACAATTTCGTATATCAATTTCTATATGTTTACTACTCATTTTATTTCAGCTTTACGTTCTTTAAAATAACCACCAAATGGATTAAGTTTAAGAGTTGTTATAACTCACATAATTATTCGTAGATCTAGCTGAGCTTCGTCTTCTAGCTGCCAGCTGCCGAGCTGCATACGCGTCGCCACCAACCTCCTCAATTAACTCCTCCCACTCGGAATCATCAATCACTATTTCCCCTGACCCCACCTGAATGATTAAATTACAGGAATATTAACAAAATATATCCTACCGCTCTGTCTCGGTGACGCATTACATCAATGGGTTTTAGAAAATTAGAATTATTCATGTCTTAGTTTTAGTCTCTTGAATGCGAAACTATTATGAAAGCTTGAACGAGTGACTTAACTCAATATTTTGTTCACGCGTCTTCGAACAATCAACAGGTTATTAACTATTAATATCAAAGTATCGTGATAGCAGCCAATATATTTACCTTGGTGAAATAATGTACACCCGCAAACTCTAGCAAGGTTGCGATACAATAGAAGAAGCTCATCAGCAGGAACCAGTCGAGGGCAGTTGCGTAGCGGACTTTCGGCAGATCAGTCCGTGAGTCGAGGCTAATTGTGGATAGGGTCAATACCGTTGTGATGCCTAAGCCCACACGGTCCGACGTAGCCTTCGAAGTTGGGATTACATTTTTATATGATATACTAACTACATGGAAAAGAGCTTTTTGTAAATACAAATTCCTTCGAAAATTCAATTAGTATGAGCGTTTACGATGATTTCATCTTTATAGCATTTGCGTAGTAGCTCAGGGATAACTTGTACTGCGGGGTTAGAACGTAAAACGATAGATGATCGTTTCGTCTATTATTGCATTAAATCAAACTCTAAATATGTTTAATCAAGTAGGTAAGATAAAGACATCATTAAAATTACCACCGGTTCGGAAGCCACAATCGCGGCTGCAGAGCGGACGAGAAGAACGTGTAAGAGAATCCTCTAAATCACGATGTATGTTTAACATGATACACTAGTTGAGTTTTTAAAAGTTGAACAAAACAAGGTACCTAATCATCGTCGTCTATGGTTTTACATTCTAATGTCACCCAAATAAAAGCCCAGTAAACACATATCTTATATATTCATGTATTTTTTGTTTAAACCTAACAAGACTCCTAACGCTATGAACATTGGCACGACAACGAACAAGCTCACCTCCCGATGTATCCAAAAGGACACCCACGAGAGCACCACGATCAGTATGCAGGGTACGTACACTTGGATGAGAAAGTATCCCGTGTGCCGCTGAAGATTAAATGACACTTGAAGCACGGAGAAATCACCTGCACGTAATAAATATATTGCTAGAAATTCTTAAACGCCTCCACTTAAAGAAGTCTGAGCTAAAGCTTCTATTTTCTGAGTTCCAGATTTCCAAAGCTCTACGAGTAAGAAATGTATTCAATAAGTTAAAAAGTATCACAGTATCTTGGTGGTAGTATTTAATATGAATCATGCGAGTGGTGAGTGACGACCGCAGTGCAGTATGCACGCGAGATCGCAATGTTACCTTTGGGAGGTCTCAAGGCAATTAGGACTGGGAGAGTACTAATTACTTACAAAGTTTGACTATAGAAGCGGTTGTTAACACTTTGATTTTTTTCATAAATTTTTCTATAGAATAGAGGAATTATCGTATCGTGATCATAGATCGTAGAAGATCTTAATTGTTTGTATACTGATCTTTGTTTGGACGAACATATAAACATTTCCAGGAAACTAGTAAAAATGGAGAACTTTAAGTACCTATCATTGTGCAATTGAACGGTTCGATGAATATACGTATTTCGTAAGGAAAATGTAATGTTTGTGATGCGTAAAAGCCAATTCTTGTCCCCGGAGGCGCTCTCCGAGAATACCTAGAGTAATCTTTACACATCTTTTATTTTACATACTTTGTTTAAACATAATGCACATTTGAGATTCAAGGTTTTTTTTTTAATTTTCTTGTACAATATTTTCCGTTTTAAATTACAAAGCCAGTTGTTTGCATGACTATTGTCTATGAAATAATATATCTACAAATGTGTTAATCCTCGACTTTTTTATCAACATAAATTCATAAAACGTGAATAAATTGGAATTCAGCATAAGGTTGTGTAGGAAAATGTGCGGATAACCCGAGTCGTGATTAGTGAGGCCGTTGTGAGGAGGAAACCGATATTTGCATTTCCACCTTCAATTTTATTAAAACGAAATATTAATACGCTTCGAGTGAAATGAATTATTCTCTTATTAAGAAGTATTGTAATATTTGGGAACCGTATAAGGAGAGGCAATGCGAATAATCGATTATGAATTTGACTTATAGATAGCTAATATTTGACATCCTTATTTATTTAGGCGATCTAATCGTCGTATCTCATATTGTGCCTTTATTAAATCTCGATTATTTTCAATCCATTGTTTTGTCAGAGTTAATATAGACTGATTATGAAATACATCGATACTTAACACGTATTCACACAAACACACACATACACACAATTTAATATATTTTTATTGTATCTTTTTTGTATTTTATGTACTTTTTAAAATTAATGAGAGATGCGTGTTCTCCTAAATCAAGTAGTGTTACTTAAATGAAGGCACTATCCTGGTATTCAAAACGAACTAAAAAGCAATAAATATTTTATTTTTATTCTTTACAATATGAGTAAGTATGTTTCAGAATTAATTTCGTACAGTTAAATCCTTCATATACCGTGATATAAACAATATAAATGGCTCGCTTACCTTCTCGTCTTGTGAATGTAAAGTTCCTGTATGGTGAGCTTATGAGATCAAACTGAGACAACGTCATCCCGGGAACAAAGTTTACGCTTTGGGAGTTTTGCCATTGGTACACCAACTGTTGGTTTGAGTATGCATCTGCGTAGAAAAACAATTTTAACAATTTTAATTAAGGTAACCAGCTGAGGGTTTTGTGGGTCTTCACAGATATATATTTAGGTACCACATACAATCGTATTAGCGAGATCACTTGTGTGTGTGAACTACGAAGGTTAAAAAAAACCGGTCTGTAAAAGAAAGACCCACAACAATTTAGCTTTTTTTTTAGAGCATTGAAGGAATAATATATATTATTCCATAAGTAAAATGTTTTTTATTATTTCGACTATATTAATTTTAAAAGTCGATAGTCGACATATTAATCTTATAAAATGGAAGTTACTTTGCACAAAAGAAATGGTCCAATTAAAAACTAAACGGTATTGACTGAGTAAATTTCCAGCGGAATAATTAAATATCGTCAAGAAAAATTGTTTGCACCACTCAAACTTTAGGCAAAATCTTGTGTTGACAAAGAAGCTTTAGATTCTAATCCTAGACCGACGTGTTGTGTTCCATCAGATTTGGTACGCTCTACTAATTCAGCACGGTGATTATCAAAGATCGATAGGACATATACTCACAGCTCCCAAGGATGAGCGGACATGACTGACGATCCATTGGGAAATTACGGAGTTCCATGGGACACTTGGCCTTAATAGTCAATCTGTTGAAATACGGGCTCATTTAAGCCTTCTAGTGGCACAAAATGTATGTACTTGTTAAATTTAAGTGGATGTTTTTAATATTAAAATAATTAATGATTTTCTACTCGCGAAGCAATCACTGGAAACCTGAGTGGGCGTATTCTTCTCGCTGCCAATTAAAATGGCAGACTTTGCTTTAAGCGTCCACGAAATTAATGAAGCGCCAAGCACGAGACAATTATTCAACTTTTTTAATTTTCGACTTAATGCTATTACTTTTTGATTGATGGTATTTTCCCACCTTACCAGACACAATATAATTTGTTTAAAGCATTCATAACTAGCTTAATTATAACAAACACATAAGCTTTTCAATGTAAGCTTTTGTTCATTATAGAAGAAAAACGTTGGAAAACTATTTTCCAAACAATCGATTGCCGCGAATAGACTTTAATCCTCAAAGCTCGGATTCTAATAAGAATATAAATTCTTTTAGACTCATTTTAATAACATTACGCCGTGTTTATTTTTAAAATATGCCACGTTATTATGTGAAAAATAAAAAGGTTATTTTTATATATTTTAAATTACCTCATTGAATATAAAATGTCTCCATGTTGGCTGATACGAAGCAACTTATTGGGTACAGTAATCGTGTGAACATAAGAATGCTTTCCGTTATAGAAGTACGTGTCGGGTCGCCAGATCCTCTCCAGCATTTTGATGGATAGTGACAATGATCGTATTGGGCCGAGGAACGAGAGGCGCGTGTCTCGCCAGTACTGACGGAAATAACAGTCCATCGAATAATCCTGCAAGTTATTTTATAAGGTTTACCAAATAGAATATCGTCTTTCAAAGGAACTTAGCTGTTAAAATTAATATTTGTTAATAATGCATTAAAGGTAACTAATATATAGTATTGTGTTAAATTATATCTAATAGTATTTTCTTATAGCTTGTATGAATACGCCATAAGACGGTTTCTTGTATGAATGCGAGGAACTAGCATCAATGATACAGCCTCGGCCTAGTTTCGATGCTAAAAGAATTATGTTATTTCATTTACAACTAAGATAAGCTTATGTTTTTTAATCATTAATTTCTGCAATAAATACATTTTATTATTAATTATAACTTTAAATAATAGGCGAAAGTTTTAATTAATTTATTGACGATTACAGACCATGTCGAGTTCCGACACTGGACCCATGCTGCGGATGAGAATATTTGTCTGGACCACTGTTGGATAACCTGAAAACAATTTTAAAATTTAAAAAAATGAAGTGAATCTTTGAACGAAATGTTTGCGGATTTAAACTGAACGGTTATTGTATAGTTAATGGCTCGTCGGTTTGATATAATAAAATGCTTCTTTAACATTTACATACCTTGTCCATGTGTTGGAAGCTGAGACTTCTCGTAATTCTTCAACAAATTTTCCAATACCACCGTAATGTTTTTCGACACCGCATCGTTAATACTCCGTTTCTGATTAAGCTTAGAGTCGGTCGTGTTTAGTTCATCCAGCGTGCTAATGTAAGTTGAAAATAACATTTTTTCTTCCGCATCATGCCAAAGTGCACTCTCGTTGTTTTCAACTGTTGCCGAGAAAATCTTTGGGAAATCTTCCGTCGGACTGTCAGTGTTTAGAGATGTCACCGATATGGGAAACGTTCCGTTTTCAGTTGTCAAGTAGACCGCGCCCTTCGCGTCACCTTTTGTGCTGGTTATGAGAAAATACGTTTATTAAATTTGTTAAAAATGCTTTGTTATATTCATGTAAGATGTCATTCTGTAGTGCTTGAAGTTCGTCTCTCGTCCCATATTTATATATTGTGTAATTTTCCTCTTGTCTCTTATTTTAAACTTTAGTTTTAATTATAATCACTCTTCAGATTGGTTGACATGAAAAATTGTGTGTTAACTAATGTTAGTAAAGAAAACTATGTATAAAGTAACAGACCATTAAACAAAAATAGCTTTTAGGACTAAATAAGTTTGTTTAAGAGTGTTGTAATTTACGTGTTATGCAAAGTACAGTTGAAACATGGACAGAGTACAATATAGTAGAGTAGATAACTTGAATCATACGATTTGGTTAATTTTTGTTTTAGAAGTTATTTGACTCCTCAATCAGAAGTTTCGTGGCTCTCAGTTGTCATCTCGGCCGGATAATAAAACTAGCGGCAATCACATTTAATCTTCCAAACAAATATATTTACGATCGTTTTTTTATAGACTAAATCGCTAATTTGTTAACGGTGGCTTATGGAAGATGATTTCCCGATGCCTTATCAATTAGAATAATTAAAATCACTCTCATATAGATTTTACTATCCAGCTAAGAAAACTTTAATTATTAGTAATGAATATGTTATGTAATTCTGAATCCCAATAAAGCTGCCACAAAACGAAGAAGAACAGTTTGGGTTTTGAGTTAAATTTGAGTTCGGTTTCAAGTGAAGACATTAAAATGAACGATCGAGCTGTAAGATGTCTTGAACTTCGGCCACGTATGCATCCTTAGCAAATACACTGCGGACAATATTTTTATCTCATTATGTAGATAAAGGGAGAGCCTATGTTAATAAAGGTTCGCTAAAAACCTTTGAAACGAGAAGCGGCACAAATTATGTACACGAGCTTCGTGGCAAAGCTACACGAAAGGGGTTTTTTATTTTAGATTATGTAAAACACATTCCTTACTTGCCCCACACCAAATATTTATTCATAGCTATAGTTATTTGTATGAACCAAACAAATTCAATGAAGCTAAAGCTTTCACGTCAAACCCAAACTCAAAATATCTATATTCAAGTAGGTCTTTATAAAGACTTTTGAATCGTCATTTTTACAGTACCACCTGTTCGCAAGGCAGTTATCTACCGAGAAGTTCCAGCGGGTAACTTGATAGATGCTCTTTTAAAATGAATATTTTAAATACAACTATGCTATTTATATGATTAATTCAGTTACAAAAGTATTGTTGGGCTAATCAAGAATTAAACTGTCCCGATGCTGAGCCATTGCTGCTCCAGTACACGGATCTTTGTCCTATACGTATTATTTTAAATTTGTTAAAAGTGAATTGGATAATGCGTGCTGGGATTTTGGGTATAAAAACGTATGCTCATTCCTACAAAAGGTTTAAATATACTTTACGCATACCAATTTTAACTCCAAATAAGATATTTCAATTTTATTTGTCAAGATCAATCTATCTTTGGCTGACAATAATTGTTATTAACGAAAATAGCCAATTATTGTCAACTAAACACTATTAAGGATATGATTTACATTTTATTAAACTTCCAAGAAATACGTTATGAAGACGTTCATAGCTGTTCCAATCCCGGTAATTGGAGCTTCTGAAGATGTGATTGCTTCGTACGCTCACACTGAATCAAGACGCAATCAGCACGCTCTATAGCAAATTTATTAGTTCTTTCAATATTTATATATATATATATAAAGATTGGGTGATTTTTGATCCTCTACGCGATAGCTTCGCCAGGTGACAAATACAATTTACACTTAGTAGAATTGTTTTATTAAACAAGCATTATGTTAATTTATTTACTGACAAAGACAACAAATTGGTTGGAATTTTGTTAGAGATGCGATACATTGCCCTTTGAATGAACTATCAACTTTATGGAGCCTTGTGGTGGGAACAGCAAGCTTATCCTTTGTTTTTATTTTAACGTTTCACATCAGCCAGGCATTTTCAGAGAGTTATGACTTAGTGTTATGTAATGAAATGAAATGAATGTGTTAATTCTTCACAAATTGTGGCATAATAATTGTTTTGTTCTTGTTAAAGTGTTTTATACATCAATGAATAAAAAAAGATGTATTTTTCGATCCTCAGTCTCCGAGCACCTACTTACGATTTATAAGTGCTCACTTAAGCGAGTTTTGCTGAAAATACCCAATTCATTTTATCGAAAAAAATGTAAGAGTTAACTTTATTTTCTAAAAACAAAAACGATTTGACCTTATTTTAAACATTTCATATATAATCCTTGTTTATGTTGAAAGAGGTCGAACACACCACAGACTAGAAATAACCGCCCAAATCTCGGCACACATTGCACTAAGAAAAAACAATAAACATATCTTCTATTTACTTTAAAACATGGTAAACTGCTATTTAATGCCAATAAAAGTCTGTATAAAACGTTAAAGGATCTGAGGCCCATTTCGTATAATCACTAAGAAACATGAAAAGTTTCACGAGAGCTTACTGAACTTCTAACGAACCCTGATAAATTCTTGGCTAAATACGACTACTTAATCTATGTTTAGTGTAAAAGTTTATATACAACCTACGGTAACCGATATTATTTTATTTAATTCTTCATTGAAAAATCTCTTTTTTGTGTGCCTATTAATTGATAGTACATTAAACGAATTGATTTAACAAAAGAAAACCCTTGTTTTTATTTATTCTTCTCTCATAGAATCGTATCAGCGATCACTTGTATATGTCGATAATTTTCTTTGTATTAAGGCTATGGTGAAAATAAAGAGGTCCAAGAAGATGCCTACAAAAAACTCTATCATTTTTATTTTATTTTGATTAAGCATTTCTCTGATAATACATGATCACAGAATGTAACTTATAATATACTTAAGATTTTAATCACGTTAATAAGACGGAGCACTCTTCTTTTTTGATTAAAAAATTGCAGTTAATGTTTATTATGTGATTTATTGTATTATATGTTCAGATAAAAGGTATACGTCTAACTTCTACATATATAATTAGACAGAAACAATTAAAGGCCCAATTACAGGCAGACGCGTGCGCGAAATTATAACAGAGGGCTGAATTTCCTGGTGACGAACTCGCGATATAATATTGAACTTTACAGACCGTATAAACAGCCACATTACAAACGCTGTACTCTATATATTTATACTAGCTTTCCGCCCGCGGCTTCGCCCACGTGTAATTTGGTTATGTATATAGCGATTTTTAATGATCTCGACAGGGCTTTCTTTCACGGGCTAAAATCTTGTTACAATTGGAATTATATATAGCCTGTGTTACTCAGGAATGATGTAGCTTTAAAGGATCGGATAATTCAGGGAAATCGAGGGCAACTTTCAAATTAACGTACAGGGAATTACTATTCTGACAATTTTATATTCTAATAGTCATCTTCTTATGTGGATGAGCTGATGATGGAAGGTTAAACTCTTCAGCGGTTAAGAGTTGAAAGAAAATTCTTACGAAGTTATGAGTACGAAATACGTACTTGTGAGGTTATTACTTATTAGCTTGACCAAATAATAAAAGGTAAACCTCATTAACGTTAAGGATGTAGGTGGAAAAATGGACAAACGATAAACGTCTCTTCACTCGTTTCCTTTTATTTGTTTGTATAGGTAGTGTTCACTCAAAATAATCATAGGGTAAAACGTTAATGAAAGTTTGAAGTGCATGGTAGTCATTACACAACAGTCATTACACACATCTTAATACCGCGATGGATATATTTGGCCTTAGTAGAAGTTCTTTTAAAAAAACTAAGAGTCAACCCCGCACACTCACTCACACAGCAACACCATTGCACACACTGATACACACACACACACTAAAATGTTCGCACTTCACATAGTTCCACTTGTTCATGTGTATATATATTTTTACTTATTTTTTTCTGATCGTGTTTTTTTTGTTATTCTTTTTTCTGATCTTAGATTCTATTTCCGGTTCTATATTTTAACCTTATTTTGGCTTTATTTTTAATCTATTTTTATTGTGTAAACTGTTTTTGATAAGCTGTATAGGTTTAAGAAATAAAAAAATAAAATAAATCTAGGTTGACGAATTTTATCAACGCCATCTATCGAGCACATTGTTCAACTCTTCAACCGCGCCCGCGCGCACTGCGTTATTTGTTATTTTTGTTACCTCTCATAAGTTTTAATATTAAGATTAACTTACATTAGAACATATTTAACAATATATAACTAATCAATCAATATAAGTGTTTAAAATTTTTGAAGCAGTGGTTGAAGTAAATTTTCAATTGACCATAACTTCTCTTTCTCTTAACCGATTTTGACAAAATAAACTTTTGACAACGCTCCCAATTATATGTAATCCAACTGTGAAAACCGTGTTCAAATCCGTTCAGTAGTTCTCAAGTTATAACGTACCAGACAGACAGACAGACAGACAAGAATTCCAAAAATTGTTTTTTTGGTTTCTATGACTCTTCTTTAATTGCCTCCTTTCAGTTTTTTGGAAAAATATTTAATGTACAGTTTTTCGATTTTTACTGTCTTATTATTAGTATATAGATAGTTAATTCATTCAGCGTTTGAGTTTTAAAAATCCGAGTTTTAATAATTAATTTGTGAGTGAAGCGACAAAGCCGCGATTTCATGCCCTCATTACTCGCAAGAACCACTCGCAATGAGAACTCTTTATCGAAGTGTAAATTGTACAACTTTCAGATATCGGTTTGACATTAACACTTTCGGGTAATAAAACCGGGAATCGATGACCTACGGAAAGTGAACAAAACAATCATAAAGAATTATCTAAACCTAATTATTATTTTGCTGTAAGTCTAACGTAGAACCGATGATTAATTCTTTTTTAAATCAATTAAAAATAAAAATAGAGTTTCTGGCTGTATATAATCATATTATTGAACATTGTTATTCACAGCATTCCATTGACTCATCAATATTTTTATCTAATTAGACATTCAAAGAATAAAAAAATATTAATTCTCGTCATGTTAGAGACGTTATTTCTAGCTGTGAGTAACTAAATCGCACTGCCGTCTGTTGAATCATATTGGAAACTTCAAACAGTTCATGAGCTATCCCATAAACGGATCTAACTCGTGTATAGGAGGCATATCAAACTCGAGTGCCAAGACGAAATCGTAAACGAATACAAGGAAATTGCTTATTAAAAATATAACATTCATAATTCGTACACTCTCCTGTTCCGTTGACAATGTCCGTGGGTCGGTGAGGACGCAGAGGTGGCCGACGAGTACCACGGCGCTCGGCACCGGTGGCTGAAAACTGTCGATTTCTTCTAGAATGTATCCCAATGCCATCAGAGCATGGCCGACGTATGGCAAATATCGCTCAACGAATAAATCTAATTCATACATCTGTTTTAATTAATCCATCGTTTTAATTATGTTTCCCATCGACAATCGATGTGCTATTTTAATTGGCACAATGGATTCCATAGTTTACATGTTATGATTTTTAACTATTTTTCACATGTCTTCTGCACTATCATATTGTATATTAATTGAAATTATATATATTTTCGTAAACACATTGTTGTGAAAGGTTGTCATTGTGTGTCAAAGTTACCGTTGTCTGTGAACATGCCAAGTTGGTGTGCGCTGTATGTTGTTTCCGAGATAAAAATAAATAAATTCAATTTCACAGAGAATGGAGACAAAGGTTACAATTATAAGTATCTCGCTGTATTCAACCTCGGCTCGTAGTTATACGTGTTGTGGAGCTTTGTTTCGCGATCTCAACATAACTAGGAGAGTGATATTGTTCTGTGTGCCATCTCTTATGAGAGCGATCGTCGGGGTGACGTTGCACGAAATTTGCCGGCCACCCCACCCGCTAGGGCTAATAATACAACACAAAATATTGTTCTTATAATTTACACACAAATACACCTGTATAATACCAGAAGCATTTTACAACAAAGTAAATTCCAGCCGGTTCATTACACATTTCCCGAGTTTCTACGCGCCATTTCTGACAATGTGTGTGTCATGATTATTTTAATATTACTAAATTTACACTTTCATTCAATTACAATTAATTAATGAACACATAATAATAATATGGTATAATAATGCTGTGTATACTCCAAATATTATTACAATTAAATATTTGCGTCAAATTAACGATTAAACTAAATTTTAACTCTATGGCTGGTATCATCATCAAGACACTTGATAAGCCAAGCAGTTTATTAAAGAATCCGACTAATATGAAGCTTCCTCTAAAAAGATTAATAGCCGTTGTCATTAATGTTCACTATAAGAATTGCATCTCCATTTTTAGGTTATAATTACAAAATCAACCAAGCCGAGTTTCTTGCCACCTTCTTCTCAGTTTGGTCGCGTACGAACACGCGTAGAATCACTTAGATTTATGTCGATTCAAAATGGTCATATGCACCTTAATGAATAAAGATATTTTAATTTTGAAATATAAACTATGACTGTAGTAAACTGAAACTGATTATTTTAGACATAATTTTCTCATAATTGTGAAGCTTAAATGAAAATATATTCGTCACTTGACTACTGGATGTATAATCGTTTGCATGTAAAATGGTCGTTGGCATTGACTCGTCATCCCGCTCGATAATTAATTGGCATCGTGTCAAGTTATCTGAGGACCCTCGAAGCCACCATAGGTAACATTAACCGGGTAACACTTATTTTTACACTTAGCTGTTGTCAGTTGCTGACATAATTGTTTTCTTTTTACTTTTATATTAGTATAGTTAACATTTTTTTTAAGATATTATTATAAATTTACTATCATCTGGTATAAGGAAATATAGAGGTTATAAGGGGTTGCGTGTATTTTTGAATGCTGTATGTTTTTTTGTTTGTTTTTGTTATGTTTATTTAAAATAATATATAAATGTATTTACATATTAACTATACAATATTCTAACTATCTTCCTATTATGTAAAAGAACTACGCTAACTAATAATAGAAATGAAATGAGAATAATAAGATATCGTCCTAATAACCAATTTTCAGAAAGTCTTGAAGATAATTGAATTATTTTTAGAATTACACACGAAATACCTCAAACCGCGAAGCTCGAATAAAATGCAATTTGATAGAAAATATTTCAATTTTGTTTAAGTAGATTGCATTGCAGGTAATATGCCATTTCACATTTTTGGTATTGTTCGCTTTCAGAATGGAGATTGTCGTCTTCAATTTATATTATCTTTTAAGTGAGTTTATTAGTTTTTTATTTCAATAATAGAACAAAATAAGACAATTCATTTCTTCAAAGTTTTACAACTGTGTTGTTTGAGTCCAAATTTGAGCTAGGCACATATATTTGTGTTTTTCTAATCCACTTTTAATTCGGTTCGCACATTGTACTTAAAATAAATAGCATTCTAAGTACCACATAGAATCGTATCAGTGATCCCTTGTGTACGTCAATAATTTTCTTCTCATATCAAAGGCTATAAATCCAAAATAAAAAGGCCTGAAACTCAGCTGGTTATTTTAAGTGTGATCACAGTTTTACAAATTTATCTCAAAAGAATTATTCATTCCCAAGTATTTTGATAATTTATACACTATAATAAGAAATGCTTAACATTTTTGTTATTAAATTATGTAGTGATTAATTTTCCATTTTATATTTGTCACAAAAATCCCAGGAAGCCAGTTGTCACAGTCATACAAGTGATGCAAAAAACACACAAATGTTCGTATTGATTCAGCCTCCAGGCATAATTAAATAAAATGGAACATTTGAAACTCATTCGTAAGGTCCCAAGCGTTGAAAGGCAACTCATAAATTTCAATACTCTTAAAACGTGTTGGGCTCTTGAAAGGTTTCTTGAATAGACATCGAGCAAGTGATAAGCGCAAAGGATGTGATTTGCCCGAGGACGAAAGATAGCGACATTTTATTCAATACGTATGCAACGTTTTAATTTATTTGTGAGTAATATCATTTCCGATTTAAAAACGATAATATTCAATTGAATTTGCATGGATTTATATTTATTACGGCCTCCTTTCACACGTTCTTGTTTAATACATACTTATACTTAGTCTTGCCATAAATATTGTTATAAAGAAAAGCACGATTTTTTTTTATACGTAACATTTATTCCTTTCATAGTGAGTTAGTTTAATACATCAATATATAACTATTAAAAATATACAATGTTTATTCGAAGTGGTCTCCATTGGCTGCAATACAGTCTTTTAAACGTTGAGGCCAGTTATCAATAGCAGCACGAACTCTTTCTAGAGGAAAATTCTTCACTGCCAACCGAATGGATCGTTTTAGGGACTCCAAATTATCATGGCGTTTAGAGCAAGCCTTACTCTCTAAAACTGACCATAAATCATAATCCAATGGATTTAGGTCAGGACTTGACGACGGCCAGTTTTCAGTGCTGATAAAGTCCGGAACGTTAGTTTTCAACCAAGATTGGGTGGATCGAGCTCTATGACCCGGTGCCGAGTCTTGTTGAAAGCACCATTCTTTGTTATTGAACATGGTGTTAGTTAAAGGCTTAACTACCGTCTCAAGAATGGTATTTTGATAAACTTGTGCCGACGTTTTAATACCTTTTTCACAAAAATATGGCTCAGTCACCCCTTCATAGCTAACACCCCACCAAACCATCACTGAAGTGGGATAATGCCCACGTTGTACTCTGTTTACTAATTGCGAAGCTTCTTTAGAGCTTCCAGCATAAATACGGTCATTTTGTTTATTAAAATACTGCTCAATTGTAAAAATTTTCTCATCCGTAAACAAAATTTTTTTGTGACCTCCCTTTGCGTACCGCTTAAGTAGTTGTTTGGATTTTACCACCCTATTCTTCTTTAAATTATCAGTTAAGAAGTGACCAGTACGTCTCTTATAGGCTGCAAGTCCTAAGTCATCTTTTAATATACGCGACATGGTTCTAGGAGCTATCTTCATCTCCCGAGATAAAATCTTTTGCTTACGGACAGGATTTCTTCGAATTCTTTCCCTAACTGCTTTAATCACCTTTTTCACACGAACGGTACGTGGACGGCCAGATCTTTTTCTGTCACAAACAGAGGAGGTATCATTGTACCTATCAATAGCCCGGTAAACAAACATTTGACTAATACCAAGCGGGTGGAGGGTTTTAAAAATTGCACTTTTCTCCATACCTACTTTATGTAAGGCAATCACAGCGATTCGGTTCTCTTTATCACCCCACTCCATTTTAATATAACAAAATATTTAACAATATAATGGCGCGAAAATAAGAAAACACATCAAGCAATCATATAAAAATGACAGATTCCAAATTCAAACATAATATTTTTTTTTTTTGAATAGTAACAGTATTTATGGCCAGACTAAGTATAATAGCTTTTAATTATTGTGTACTTTTTTATTTTCTTTAACTTTTATAAAGCGTAATTTTGATTTGATTTATATGTAATATGTTTAAGTACTTATGAAAGCAGTCCGTACCCTACGATCGTGGCCATCTTTACTTTAAGCTTTGCGTAGCTTTATATAAATGAAGTAGAAAAGCTCTCGTATTCTGATCCTGTAAACATGGAGGATGTTGGGTTGAGCATTTCCTTGCTTTTCAATAACGTTCTCCTCTAATCTATCAATGTATGAAGCTTACTTCCGATCTGCCGACTACAATGAACGATCGAACCGCATTTTCAAATAATTCCCATCTTTTTACATAGCTTTATTCAATCTACAGTATATCGGTAACACAAAACCTTTGTTAGGATAATAAATCATTAAAACATATTTCCGTACAGGATCGTTTAGCCTGATCATCGTGGGACACGTTTTTTAAAAGTAGATACTATAAATACAAGATTTTTAAGATAACTTAAAAGTGCTTCAAATGGTTTCTTTGGTTCAAGTTTAGGTTATTTACGTGTTTTATGGACGTGGGAAGTTTGTTAATTTTTTTTAAAAAGGGGACAAAACAATAAAGGTATAGCCGCTCCCCATAGACTCACGTGTGTGGGCCCAAGATTGCGTTGTCAAACTTTAGAATATGATACGCTCTTATCTTGAAGGATTTTTTTATTATTATTTCACAGTGGAGAATATTAGCATCTCCAGAGTCTACGGTAATCTGTGAAATAATTAAAAAAAATACTTTACGTCTTAACCGAGACAACGGAATGAAAAATTCTCATTACGAAAGTAATTTGACGAATCTCAGAAAACATCTTTCGCCACAAAAATACACATTAAGCCTTTTTATCAATTGCGAGACAAATATTGTGATGCGTCGTGCGGGTTTTGTAAAATATCCGCGGAGGTTGTTCTGATCGTATATGTAAGAATGTGTTTGCATTTATGCACACCTCGAGGTTTTTGGGGCTGGCATATGTATGTACATAATTTAAATATTGTAAGCACCGAAAGATACATATGTGTTATATAATTATGTTTGTTGAGCTGTAACAAAACTGCTCGTCTATTTCTCGTTGATTTATTAACAGTTGGTTGTTATCATTCAAATTACGCACGAGTAAAATTAGGAGAGCCTTGCCGGCCTTATCGCTTACAGCGATCTTTTCCAGGCAACCATAGCAAGGAGAAAGTGCAAGATGTACGAAAACTATACAGGGACATTATACGATTACCATAATAATTATAAAGGGATGAGTTAAATGAAGATAGAAGCTTAAAGGGATAAATACGGGACGGGATACACGGTACGAATTAGCAAGAAAGGACTTGTGGACCGGGATCTTAAGAATACCAAAACTTAAATTAATAATTGAGATAGAAAGGAATTTTTGGGATTCAAAATAATAGAATATGAGATGGTTAGTTAGTTAGTGTTGGCAAAGTTTAAATGACCAATGATTTTGATCGTATTACATACCTACACTATGTGACTTTCTTAAATCAAAATATTATTAAGGAATTTTCGAAATATGATATTCAACATAATTATTGGCACCAGAAGAATATCTAAGCCGATATTCAATAAATATTATTTACTTATATTTTTAGTGAATTTGGTTGATATGATATTCCTCCCGATTTCTTTGTTTGTTTGATTCTTAATGCAACATTGCAACATTCCATGTTCGGCTCGTATTAGATTGTTTGAATGGAAATATCTAAGAATTTTTAATGTTCAATAGTTTCCGTACATAATACCGCCAGCCGGCAAAGAATTATGTAAAAAGACCAACACAAAATAGGCCTCGTTCATTCTTTTCGCTTAGGCATTGTTCGTTCTCCAACAACTTTGATTAAACTAAAGCAAAGCACATGCTCACATATGAACAATTTACACATCAAACCACAATCTCAAACTCATAATATAGCTCAAATCTTTACGGGCAAGCGTTTTCCTATCTGAGTGCAACGATCTGTACGAACACGGATGACTTGTTAACTGTGCCAAAATTAACAAAACATATTTATAACGAACATTATAATTACAAAACATCATGTTCGTCACTTTAATGTTAAATTAAATAGTTATAAAACTACAATGTCATTGTGTCACACAAAAGTCAATAAACATCAGGTCTATATTTCGTTGTTAACAGACAAAACAAGTCTTAACATTTATTATAACTACGTTAGTAAGTTATCGAACAAATATAGAACAAACAAATGAAAGAATACTTACCATAACACCACTATAACTGTTACAAACAGAGTCCGGATCATCACAGAAAATTGTCAGCCTCTAAATGCTTAGAAATGCCTCGGCTTTTCTATATCGCGTTTAGGCTCTATAAACCACGAGATTGTTGGACGTCTTGTTCGCGCCCTGGGAGCCTGTCTAGAGTAACGGATCTTCGTGGTACGCATGCGCCAACCTTTTTTGTGTTTAGACATCATCAAACATTTTCTAATGTTATCCCACGTATATATAATTCATTAAAATCTTTAAAAGCCCTTCAGGTGAGAATAATTATCAAGTTCTAATCCGTTAATCTACCCGTTCTATAGAAATTGAGCCATGAATATTTATGACGTCTTCAAATGAATGAATAACTCTATGTCTTATACAAAATCAGCAGACTATTCTGATATGTCGAGAGCTTTTGAAACTGGGTATAGTTTTACGTTCGAAATAAGTTGATTTATGTTATGTAAGAATCAGATACTCGTATTAATAATATATTCATAAAATTAAACGCATTTTATTGTTTTATTTTTATACAAGTAATTGATGATGTCAGGGTCTCGAACAGAACAATGGCGGACAAATGACGAAATCCCGAGAGCTTAGATGATTACTACAGCCTACAAGAGATCACTACGCGGACTAGAATTACACATTTAATAGATAATTATATGATGTTACCCGTGTTATTAAGTTATTTATTGAAATTGACAAGAGTTGTTATATCAAGTTATATATTTATTATTCTATGGATTCTATGTCTATAATATTCAATGCTGACTGTCAGTCTAATGCACTGATTAAATTGTAAGTTATCAGGATGGACACCATAAAGGGGAAGTCGTCGCCTATAGACATGTGACTGGGAGCTCGTGAGTAAGCTGCTGGCCTTTTAGGGAGTGGTACGCCCGTTTCTTGAAGGACCTTAACTTGCATTGCTTCGGTAATACCTTGGCGAGCAGCTGGTTCAATAACGTGGTGGTGCGTGCTGAGAAATGTCATTTTTTTATTATTTGAATGTGTTCTGTATAGTGACCCCAAAAATGTTTCATGTTGCAATCATACCCGGGAAGACTTACATTAATACGTGCTACACAAAACCCGCTGAGAGCTATTGAAATAATAAAATTACAAAACAAGAGAAGACGATGTAATGCCACGACGTCTGACTGAAAAATGCACTTTCAGTCAACCACTTAATTGAGTTTATTTCATCAGAGATTTAATAACGGATTAAAATGTAAATTTGATCACGCCTAGCTCAGGCAGAATTTCAATTAGCATTGACTATCATTTAAATGTTGAGTTAAAATTAATTTTATGATATCTCACATGAATGTATTGTTAAGAACAGCTAGTACAATTTTTTACTTGATTACCGCCAAACATTTGAAATATATTCAAATACATAATAATATTTTTAATGTAAATTAAAACTATGTTATTATTGTTCGCTCTTGAATCGCTTCTTTGTCAAATAGTTGAAATATTTTACGTTAAAGCTCGGTTATGACGGGAAACAATGAGGACCGTTTGAATGACCACATTATCTTGAGTGGCCACCTCTCTATATATATACTAACGCTTATATAGAGAAGATATGTCTTAAAATAACTATTATTACACAAAAACACTTTTATTGTAATAAATAAATTATTGAAATATATACTATTTATATTTAATTCATTTTCTGTCACGAAATAAACATTATAAAGCTAAAAATATGTGTGTTTTGTTTGTCCACCTATTACGTGTGTGATTGAAGTGATCATAAATAACGCGGTTGAAAAAGGTTGTATAGTTAGTTGAACAGACTAATATATAAGCAAATATTAACAAAATTGTATGGAACTAAGATATCCCCAGACATCTCGACTGGAAATGATCAAACGTTTTAAGTGCTATATTCAATCAAATATCACAAATACTCGAGACATTCATATAAATCTCCTTTGTGAATTGTGATCCCATTCAAATTTGTTCTATATTTTTGGAAGAAAATCGATAAGATTTATGTCCACACATCCCTTTGAGACTGATATTGGACAAGCAATATGTACTGAGTGGGGATGATGGTACTTCACGAGAGGATATCAGTGCTGATACGCTGACATTAGTTTGGGTGTCAGGAATTGTTTACCAAGGATAGAGTGGTTGATTGCCAACCTTCACTTGTTGGAGAGGCACTTCTAGAAGAAGAAGAAGGAAGTAGAAGATAACTTGATCTCAAATGAAAGAGTTTATTGAGCGTTCTTAGACCAATACCAAAGAAAGGCGCATTTGTGTAGAAATTGATTAGTTGTTAATCCTAATGACTATCATTTGATTTTCAAAGAGGTATAAGAACAATCAAAGCTATTTACATTTAGGTGTAAAGTATGATAATGATGTTTGACAAGATTTTTTGATAAAAAAGATATAATTTAAGATTACTTTAAAATCGTAATTTTTCAACGCGATGATTTTGTGATTAATAATAATTAGGATATATGTTGTAAAGTACTCTAAAGTACATTTAAAAAAGCCAAAAACCGGATGTCGTCAGTTATATATCTGCTTATCCTATTCTGTTAGAGAAAAGGAGGGAAATCACAAAGTTGGCAAACTTAGAGTCAAGTGGTGGCGCAGGCGCGACGGCATTCCGCGAGCTTCGGCCGATGAGAAAGCTCCTGCCGGTCACAGGTTTGCGGCTTGCGTTACGTTACATACTTTTGTAATGTGTTTATAAAAAAATATGTCGGTTTGCGGGTAAAAGTGATTGGTCGCGCGCGATGCGAGTGCCGCGCGGATCCGTCGCGCGATGATCGCGCGTTGCACGTCCCCTACGTGCTACCTGCACGCGCCGGCCTCTATGGTCTTTCTCCTCTTGTTCTTTACATTTGTACCAGTTCAGTAAGTATTACCTATTAATATTGGTTTTACAAAAAATCGCAGGTGCTAATAAAACTTATTACGGCTTCTTTCTGGATATTTTTCACAGTCAACTTTTAATTAGAGTCAGACAGGGTCAGTATATATAATTATGTGATCTTGCATTAATTGTATTTTTTAAAATTGCATGATTTTTTATCTACAGTTCCGACGGTAAACGCTTTTGAGTCAATATTATAACAATTATGAGTTTATAAAATAATATTTATATGATTCCGTAAACAAACTTTATTGTTGCCCTATCTAAAGATTTTAGGTAATATTAAATTTTTTATTTAAAAACATAAAAACCACTTGTTCCAAAAAAGGCTGGACCGTAATATAGTTATTCAAAGTAACAATTACTTGATAAACGGTCTAAAATCAAGTTTTGGGAAACACCTTTCTTGGTACACTTTTGCTAATTTATTAAATTAAAAAAAATTGTTGATCAAGTCCTTTTATAGTGTAAAGAACTTATTAAACGATAAAAAGACTTGGGAATGAATCGCCCTAAATGCTGAGATTCGGACATTTATAACAGTGTTCACTCTTAAAAATCATAGTTAACTCGCTGACTTGAGCCGGTTAATCTTGGAACCTCGCCTTAGATATAAGAAGAATATTATTACACATTGTGGATAAAGTAAATGTTGATAAGTTAGCGAGGTAGCAAGACGCAAGGCAATTAGGCAAATCACAGTGTAAATGCCAGATGGTTGGCTAATTCTTGAACCGATTGTGATCCCCCCTACTTGTTGAAAGGCATTACACGTAAGCCCACCGAACTAATTGCCGTCCCGAGTTCCGTAACTCAATTCCACATTCAGTTTGCTGAATCCTCGCGCTAAATGGTAATTCCGTGCGAGGAATCTCATTTCAACGTGCGCGCTCTTGAGATGTAATTTGACAGGAGCCCGCTGATGCGACCTTAATCAATGTCCACGTAAACATGAAGGAAGGCCGCGTTTTTTCATTAAGCTGTTTATCAAATCTGTGTGTTGAAGGTCGGTTTTCATTGCCAGGTTCTTTTTAAAACGCAATGGAACGAAGTCTATAGTGGCAGTCAGATTATAGCAATTATTATAGAGAAAAAAGCATTCATAAATCTCAATGTTACCTTGTTTTTCTCCGGGGTATTGAAATGAAAACTAAACGTATCGTCAGTTATTTTGATTTGACTACAAAGTGAATAAGTCATTTCATTAAGAAATCGTACAATCCAAGGTACTATTTGCCCTGGTAGCTTTTACTGTACACATTTGTATCACGAGATTTACATTGCGTTTGAATATTCTGTAACATGTAGAAATAAAAATTTTGTACCAGAAAGGATAGAATCAACACAGTTTCGTAAGTTTAATATAAGCAGACATTTTCAGTAAGAATAGAGACATTTTATTTTATTGATACGTATAAATGTGTAATACTGTCAACTGACAGCCACTTAACCTTGTAAATGATGAAAATCGTTTCAAAGTGATAGGTTTTTTGAGTTTCTTTGTTAACTGAGATTGTTGTGGTGGAGAAGATCTCAAACCGATCTGCTTTAGAACGACATATAAATTTGGGCTCTTCGGGCAGTTTCTTGACGTGTACCTAATGAGTAAACACTGATGCGATTCTATCTTATGTTTATTATGTAATATTATTCTAGTTTGTGATAAGGTATGTTACTTTTAATATATAAATTGTTCTTTTTGCCTTTCTTCCCGTGGCGTTTTTGTTGTTTCTGTACTTGTGACTGTGTATATAACTGTGTGTAACATGTTTTAGGATGCCTCTGTATTTTTGTCATACATCTTTTTCTGTTATTGTATTTTTGTGATGTGTCTGTTTTGTTTTCCGTAAAATAAATAAAGTGCTTTTTTAGTTTATTATTCCGTGCTTGAAGCTCACCAAATGCCTGTTCCTTTGTTCGAACGGGCAGTTGATGTTCAATATATTGTAGGTTGGATGGGACGCGCGAGCGCATTGTTGATCGGATGGAGAACGTCACACACACCGTCACTCGCATTCTGGACGGATACGACATTCGGCTGCGACCCAACTTCGGCGGTACAGTATTGTTATGCTAATCGATTTTTAATTGACACTAGTAGGTTACTCATTTATTTTGAGAGTGTTATAAGCTCGAATACCTTGATTGCAGTACAGTGGTAGTACCAATGTGGCCAAAACATGCTTTGAATAAAGATATAAAATATTTCGTTCCAATATAAGAGTTGTGTGAGCCAGACGTTATTCATGACACTTTATATTTCACATACACTTGACATTTTCAATGAGGATAAGGGATCTGAGAGAATGGTGAAATATTGAATGCCCCGAAGCATGTGATTGGCGAACACATGTTCTGTCCGCGGTTCGGGCTGCTGAGTAATGCGTAATCGGTTTCAGGCGAGCCGCTCCACGTCGGCATGGATCTGACGATCGCCAGCTTTGATGCGATATCAGAAGTCAATATGGTATGTTCAATGTTTTCATACAAAGTTAAAATTAATTTGTAGTATGTGATTAGCTGAGATTGAAAGCACGAGTGGTTGTTAAGTGGGGTAGAACGCGACATTGACGCACCTCAACGGAGATTTGACAAGTTTTCTTTTGGAATTCAAGGATGCCGCACTCGATCGCTCATCGTGTTCGTTAAGGCTTTTAATAGCGGAAAGAGCGCAAGGCCAGCTCTTGACACACATCTCTGGGCTCGCCGGGGGCGGAGTGCTGACTCGGCCAATCGATGCTGGGTTCAGCTGGCTGACGCCTCCCACTCAATGCGACTTATGCTAAATTCCCGTTTCTTTGGACATACATTGTCCTCCATGTGTAGTTCCCAACGTATTAATATTTTGATGTAAATAACAACTTAATAAGGTTTTTGAAATGCGAAAAATAATTGAAAAGGCTTACTATGATAAAAATGATTTTATCACATAGATTATAATAAATGCGAGTATCAAATAAAAATGGTGGCGATTCAAAACACGTCATAGTGTCTTTGGAAAATTATTAGGATGGTTTTTTTAGGTTAGATATTTTGTGGTAAAATTGATTATTGATAATTATTCACTTTCTGGTTTTCGTAATAATAACATTTAATTAAATTCGCGCTAGAATGTAAAAAGGTTATACTGCTAGTTAGAGCGGTATTCTTCTCACATACAATATTATTTTCAGGATTACACTATAACACTTTATCTGAATCAGTATTGGAAAGATGAAAGGTTGGAGTTTGGTTTAACGGAAGAAGTTCTGACACTCTCTGGTGATTTTGCCGATAGGATCTGGGTCCCGGACACATTTTTCGCCAACGACAAGAACAGGTTTGATCTTTAACAGCCGTTTTAATAAAATTGCTAATGCTTTGTTAAAAAAAAAGTCTCCATAAGCTTTTGTATAATTTACTTATAAATATGTAAATGATACTTAAAGACTGGGATTTTTATTTATTGAATTTATGACCCAATTTTTCGGTGTGAATAACGCTTACCTTGACATGTGCCCGCTTCAAACAGAATTTTGATAAGCTTAATTCATACAAATCACTTCACGTCTTTCTAACTGCACTGTACCGCTTGCAGTTTTCTTCATGATGTGACCGAGCGGAACAAATTGGTGCGTTTGGGTGGAGACGGCAGCATCACGTATGGGATGCGCTTCACGGCGACCCTGGCCTGCATGATGGACCTGCACTACTACCCTTTGGACAGCCAGAACTGCACCGTCGAGATTGAAAGCTGTGTGACTCCATAACTTTGATATAAGCTGATCAAGGCTTCGCTATGCACTAATCAATAACTTTATGTTGCTTGACTTTTATGCCACTATGAGCCTTAAGTTAAATTATGCCCAAGCTGCTTATTCACGTACGGAGTTGGTTGAGTTGATCATTTCACAAGTCCATATTTTATATTGCGTTGGGTAATAATACGTTACATGGAGAGTTAACATTCTAACGGTGGATTTATATATAGATGGTTACACTGTCTCTGACGTGGTGATGTACTGGAAAGAGACGCCGGTGCGAGGGGTGGAGGATGCGGAACTGCCTCAGTTCACGATATTGGGCCACGAAACTAACGACAGGAAGGTACGTACGAGGTCACTAAACGTAAACGTAAAATTAAAATTAAATCTTAACATCGTTTATTAACTAGATATACAATCATTTTCCAAGGGCTCTTGTAAAATTCATGTCTACCTGCTGCATGAATAAGTAATCTTAGAAAGGAGACTGCATATTCTCGGAAATTGCAAACACAGCTTGAATTTTCACTTTGTAGTGTTGTCGAGGGTAAATATCCTTTAAGGCGAAATTGTTTATCGAGCTTAAAAAAGCTCTGCTGTAATGTGCAATGTATATCGTATGCAGAGTTAATTGCTCCTCCTTAAGCGATTACTTGAGCCGGCGTGGAACTTGAAATCGGTTTCTGAAGTGTCTATTAACTGCGCAGGAGAAGTTAGCGACAGGCATCTATCAGCGTTTATCACTAAGTTTCAAGCTCCGTCGGAATATTGGGTACTTCGTCTTCCAAACTTACCTGCCGAGTATCTTGATTGTGATGCTGTCCTGGGTGTCGTTTTGGATCAATCACGAGGCAACTTCCGCGAGGGTTGCTTTGGGTAAGTGAAAGTTACGAACACTTTTCCACTAAGTTAAACATTCAATTATTTTAAAGTGACAATCAAATTTCACAAGGTTACTTATGTATGTATTAATTTATCTGTAAATTTTTTTATTAACATTGATGTTTGTGAAATAAATATAAATAATACTTAATGTTGAAATATTTTTCTTTCAAGATGTGTTATTTCAGAACCGTCACTCGTGTCTTATGATTTTTTTTCAAATTCCACGCATACCCTAATAAAACAATTATTAGCCTATATATATACTTAATAAATTCAAATGGCGTATGAAACCCAACGTGACGTGACAGGCATCACCACGGTCCTGACGATGACGACAATCAGCACCGGGGTGAGAAGCAGCCTTCCCCGCATCTCGTACGTGAAAGCGATCGACATTTACCTGGTGATGTGTTTCGTGTTCGTCTTCGCTGCGCTGCTGGAGTACGCCGCCGTCAACTACACATACTGGGGCGCGAGGGCGAAGAAGCGGGCCAAGTTAAAAAACAGAGACCTATCCGCCAGCACCAGCCTTGAGAAGGACCTCAAGGGCACTGGAGGTTGTTGAGATTACTTTTTAGTATTTTCTATATCTAACATATCTACCGTAAGAAGGATACATACCTACGTATGAGTAATTTCCTACAACAACTATGTAGATAATTTATAAATATTGTATACATTGTATACAATATTTTTTTGAGCCACGCCATTTAACAATAATAAAAATAGAAACAGAGGGAGAGTTTTACCCGTATTCGGAAAGGCCGCATTGAAAATAAAGACGACCTGTATGTATATATTTTTCTAGGTACTCGATCACCTGAGGAAATAATAGCTCTGCGCGAGTGTACACCTACTTCAGGCCGCGTATCACCTTTGCTAGGGCTCCGGTCGAAGCCCTTACAAGTCGCCACCGGAGCCCCGCCGTCCCTGAGGCTGCAGAGAGACCACACAAATCTACGATATAGAACTCGACCGCACTCAAGGAATTCAAGAAGTATGTTTTAAAATATTACAAGTTTGATACTAAACACAATTATTTTGCTTAAAAAACTTTTGTTGATAAATAATTATAAGAAACACTTATGAATCCACGAAAATTTTGACTCTACAATTACTGCCAGTTCCCAAATCGACCCGGCACAGAACAGTTGTAAAAAGCTTCAACAATTACACCATGCACCAACGGGAATGGTGGAGCACATAAAATAGAAAGATTAAAATTATTTCAGATGGCGCCACCCACAAACCGCGCGTGATGCACGCGCTACGCAAAAGCGCAACCGCCTTGAAGAACTCGATGCCGAAGATCCGAGACGTCAACGTCATTGACACCTACTCCCGGGTCATCTTCCCCATTTGCTTCCTCATCTTCAACGCTGTTTATTGGGTCTTCTATGTATTCGATTAAGGGATGTTTGGTTTTTTCATTGAAATCAAATTTACATAGTTACATTTTAAGGTTCTACTCGTACATTTTCCCCACACGCATGGATTTTTATATACATGTAAATAAAATAATTATGAAAATCTTTTAAATTGCACCCTTTTTTGTGTAATTTCGATCTTCCAAAAATTGTATTATTATAAATGGTGAAACAATACATAAAGAGCTGGTCTTATTGGAGTCACAAATATAATAAAAACGTATTTTTTTTTGGCACTCTTCCCAACTCCTATTTGTTTTTCGTAGAACTCTACACTGAGACTTATTTAATCATATATTTTCTGTACACTGTAACAATAAATAATTAATATATAATTTATTAATACTTTAATAAACGAAACACTAAGATAAATTAAAAACTCTTACCCAAAATGTTGAGCGAGAAAAGCACCAGCACTTGGGTCACCGGTACCGCCTAGCAGGCGCCAAAAATAATTTATTTTAATTAACGCCTATCTGTACACTTGTTCTTAATTTGTTTATTTAAGTCTTATTAATAATATGTTTAATTAAGTAATTTTTATTATAGGCTAATTTAATAATAATTAAAATTATTTCCACCCAGTGCTCAATAAAATGTTGTTAATATTTGTATATTTTTATCGTCGGTTGGTTGTCAATGTAAATTTCTAACTGTCATTTCATCGCACTTCTCTTATAGACGCTGATCAAAATACTAAATCTTTATAATATATCCATATAAAAGTGTATACTTAAAATACTTGTAACCACTAGATTTAGCGAGTAGTCGTAGCAAATAGAATTTCTCACGTGTTTCAAAATGTGAAATCAAAAAAATGTTTATTCACATAGGTAGCATTAAATTCAGGAATCAATGATATTAACTGCCAGTTCCCGAATCAAGGGCGTAGAGGGGACCAGAACTGGCAATCTCTCCGTCATTCATTCAAGTATTTTCAAATAAAAGTACAAATTGTATTCATGAGTTTTAATAAAAATAAACATAATGATGTTTTATTTATGGTATGTGTTGTAAAAAAATCGTTTTTAGTTTCTCAAGCTTTAATCTTTTCTGTTTTTTTATATTTGAAAAGTTTTAACTGTGTTAATAGTCTCTTTTCATTCCAATGTAAACAGAAGTAGTAAGTTAACAATGAAGTTATTTTTATGCCTAGAATAAGACAATTTTTGTACAGATTGTGTTTTGGATATTTGATTTGAGAGTCGAGCCGCACGCCATAGACAATTATAAATAATGTTTACGTTGGATAAGTCCTGTTTAATATAGATGCAGAGCAAAACAGTGTTATAGCCATATTGTGGAATAAAGTTTATTTATAATTGGGCTTTCATTACGTACAACCTTACGCTTAGTAAAAAGTACTGTACTCACAAAGAACTTATTTCTGGTACTTAATAACATTCAAACCCTGTGCTTTTGGCTAGTATACAGCTCTTACTTTATTGTGTGTGTGTTGTTGAGTCGATACACACTAACTGGTAACACCACCAATATTTATTTTTTCTTATAACCTTGCTCGGCGTAACCTGTCCGAGTGTTGCATAGCAGTTCGCATCAGTGTAATTAAATCATCCTTCCTTCTTTGACGTCTACACGCACACATACTTACTGAGCCAGTGTCGCCGAGATAAAATTTATTTATCATTTGTATGTATCCGCCACACAATTAAGTGTTTTATATAAGGGAACGAAGGACGAGCCCGCAGCAGAACGAAATACAGGTTAGTGCTGACAGGTTGCAAAGTAGTCCGCATGTTTTATTTATATTTAAAAAATCATATTAGCGCCAATTTTATTATTATTTATTAATCTCAACAACCTGGGAAGGCTGGACTGGTGCAGATAGCCTTGGCGCCCCAGTATGTGTAGTCCACCTACTATTACACCACCCACTTCATAGGTCAGTATTCTTGTGCTTTATGATTTATCTAACACTTGGCAATACTGTTAAATATGAAACTGGACATTAATAAATCCCTATAACCAGCTTAACCGGATTCTCTCCGTTTTCACTTCTGGAATGTCCATTGAAATTTATTAACTTAAAATTTGACCATGTTTACTTTAAAATGATGGGTCTACTATTATACCATTGCAAACAGAGACATCTGTGCGCTCACGAATGTTTTACATCTAAACGATGTTAATAGGAAACCTTGTCAGCTTTTATAAAAGTCGCAGAAGTTTTGAGATGCTCCCCTAGATGCCACACAAATCTTTAACTTAATTTCATATTTCGATAAACATTAAGAAACTTTATCATTCTGATAAGCCGTAAGAAGAAATATCTGCACAAAACTAACACGTTCACTTTTATTAACTTTTTAAATAATAGTTAATAATGTTGAGTAAATCTTTAATGTTGATAACATAAGGCAGTCAAATTAGTGTGCAAATTTAGAACGATTATAAAAGTCTTCTCTGCCTTTTCAGTATATGCAGTATACTGCACGAACAGTAAATAAATCAATTTTCAGTTAGAGTTTGAACAATTAGACGAAACATTACATTATTATATGTAAGTAGAAGAATATTTCTTGACACATCAGTCGTTCATGGATTGCATCAAAATTTTCTTACAAAAATACGTATGTAGCTTCTTTACGTTGTCAGTTTAGTAAAAAGTTAGTTCTCAGTTGCTTTTTAGCATCACCTAAGTTCCGTGAGAACATGCCTTCTATAAGCCTATCTATTTCCATCGAATGTTATTCTCAGAAAGCGATATAATACAAATGTAGCGAGGTGTTATACTTGAAATAGGTAGCTAGGGGCGGGCGGTCCATTCATCGATGTAGCGCAGACCGCGGGGCGCAAAGCGCAGGGCGGGCGGGTAAGGTTCCAGATCACTCAGTACCTTCCCCGTTACGGAGAGGATCGCATTAGCCCAAGCGCTAAAGCCTTTATTGTCATTAAAAACCAACGTTTCAGTGAATTCAAAGGGGAAAACTATTTTGTGCTGTGATTTTGTGTGGAATAATGTGCCTCGGCTGTTTTTGTTAAGGAGAAAGGTATGCTCAGTGACAAATTACACAATAATTATTCTTTCGCAAATTACTAGTCAAATACAATCTGTGAAAAAAGTGGGATATCATGATTCATCTAGACATATCGGAGACGATATGTTTTATTATTATTTTATTTTAAAATTAACGTCGCAGAAAACTTTCACGGTCACGTCCGTGGGTGGCGGGGTTCGGGTGGCCGAGGGGCGAGGGGGCGGGGGATGAACACACGCGCAGCCTCTGAGCCGTATTGATCGACCGGTCTGCTTGTATTTAAATCATCATATACTTAAATAAATAATTTGGATATTAAAAAGAAGGTATCATTCGGAAAAAAAAAACTTTCAAATCTAGTAAAAATAGAAACATACAAAATTAAAATTTACTCCGGGTTCTTATTATATACACATAAGACATATATCTATAACTTATTCATAATTCTCATCAACAGCCATCGTTACTTAGTTGAGCTTCTTTTATGAGTATATTTATCATTACCAGTGTTAGTTATCTAGCGTGCTAACAAAGACACAAAAAATAGATTCTCTATGATACAATTAATTGTTAAGTGGCGTATATTTGTTTTAAATCAAATAGAATGTAACACATTACAAAGGTAGGTGCGAGTAAAAATAATTGTGAAATGATGTTTGGAAACTTGTAAGTTACGGCGTAGAATGCGCGAGGCTGTGCGTACTGAATGAATTCGGGACCAACAAGTAGTTGGTGGCGGTAACTGCGCGCATGACCACTATGGGGCACCAGGATTCTCGATCTTCAATATGTCTGCTGCTATCTTAAGCTTATGTAAGCACTTTAAACCACCTGACATATAACGCGTTTTATCTTTCCTAATATTACTTAAACCAAATGCCAATTTTTAAAAAGTTAAAGGAACAGTGATATTTAAGTGAAAATCAAGTGTGAAAGTCTAGACTGAATTGAGCAAGTGAATTAAAAAATATTATGAAATATATATAAGTAATAACTTAAATAACTTTCTTAAATATAATATAGTTATTATTTTTTGACAGCGTCCAATATTGCGTTTATGCATTTGTAATAAAATATGTTTTTTTTTATATACGGAATCCGCGGACATGTTTTCTCGTACATTTATTTAATGTGAGGCACTACGTAATAAGGCTATGCTATGGACATATTTATATGTCCTTCCATTGAACATATGGCCCGGAGGACACATTTCCCACGATCGATCCATTTTGATTCCATTTTTTCGAATCTTTTCGATTATTTGTGTGCTCTGATATCTAAATTATTAATGATTTAGTTATGTATAGAGATGCAAAGCTGTTAGGATAAAATGGAAATCAAGGACAACCAGCTTTTCTACGAAGTATATATTTTACTGAATACATAAGACGATCTCATTAAACAAATTGACTTGATATAAATTCAACCACCCACACAATGACGTCAACTGCGTGATTATGTATTAAATTAGAAGAACTTGTAATACAAGAAGTAACTACCTATTCTATAAACATTTGTTCGACTATTCATTTACAAATGATTACGGAATAATATAGCAAACAGACAGACAGATCTAAGTGAATTTTTTTCATAGGAGCGGCCGAAGTATTGGGACACAGTGAGCCATGGTAGACTCCCCGAGGCCTGGATCACGCAGAACCGAGCACGACCAGGTCACCTAAACATGGTGACGACAATTTTATTCGACATGACAGCATTAACAATGCACAATCAAATATCAGCTCTCCTCATAATTGCGTACCTCCATTATGGTAAGTACAAAATTTTGAAAGCGTTATTTTTGTTTTGATGAAATATGTGTACTAATTACTGCATAACAATACCATATCTATCTATGCATACCATTTTAAATGGTGTTAAATCTGAATGACTCTACGCTGGTACATACGCGACCAAGCTTGAGACAAATCCGGCACGATTGTGCTGTTCTTAATGTGTTATTAATGTTATAAAATTATTTATTAGCATGTTGTGATGATACGATTTCGCACAACCGCCACGCGAATGGATCATTGGAGCCCCCGGTGCCGGACACTCGTTCGGTTGGGCGTGTTTCGCCTTACCAAACGCCCGTCATTGGAATACCTGGCCCCATGCAGGTCCCTGGCATAAGACCTCACAACCCTTACACGCGGGTGGATACTTGGCACCGTGAGTATTGGCGCAGAAACTGTTTTGTTGTTTATGTAGAGATGAAAAGGACAAATCTTGTTATAACAGTAACACGAGAATCTTGAATTTTTTTATTTACGAAACATTAATATGTATATAATATTCGTAAAATAAATATACCATTTTTTATAAAGTGTAAATGTTTGTTAGCCAATGGACATGTCTTTATAAATCCGAGGGAATCTTACGTGGTGGCTGATGATGAAGATGATGGAGGCGATGACAGCGGATGTCATATGCCATGTACCAAGGACTATTTTGCCTGTCAGGTATGGTTGATTTAATCTGCTTGCCTGCAGTTATGTATTTTTTATGCTTAGGCTATGCCTTTTGTATGCTCAATCTTTTTTTTTAAATTGAACTGTGTTTTTGCTTTTTAAATGATCTATTGAGCGTTTTCATACCACATGCTACGAGACATCGTCGATATTATTTGATAAAAATATTTCTCGAAATATATTTAAAACACTTAACCGGCAATAAGCTCAGAGTCAATGAACCGTATCAATTTTCATTTGGTTTTTCATGAGGAATTTTCATTGTTGTATTAGTACTCCCATGGGCCGATAGATGAGTAATATTTAATATTGCAAAAGAATGTTTATGATCTCGTGTATGTGGCGTTTATATCTTTATGAGAATTAGTCTTTAAACTTAAGCCTCAAAGTTGTTGTATTACTCAGGCTTCGTGTACGTGCATCGAACTGGCAAAGCGCTGCGATGGAAACACAGACTGTAAGGACAATGAAGACGAAGCCGGCTGCAGCAAGTCATGCGACGAGCAGGACAATCGAACCCTCTGCCACGGCACCAACGTCTGCATCGCCTTCGACTGGCTCTGTGATGGCGACAATGACTGCGGGGACTTCTCTGATGAGACACATTGTGGTGACTTTTACAACTTAGTTTTTTACAACACTTAGTCTCAAGACTAGACTGTAGTTTACCATAAGGTCTTAGAAATAGAGCACACTTCATAAATTGACAAGAATTGTAAATATACTCTAGGTTCTGAACTAAACTGCACTGAAGAGCAGTTCTCGTGTACCAACGGTCTGTGCATCCATAAGGAGTGGATGTGCGATGGGGACAACGATTGCCGAGATAACACCGACGAAATCAACTGCCCCAAGGACAAGTTAGTCATGCTTTTTGAAAACAATTTGTAACGAAAGCACACAATTATGTAATTAGGTCGCCTCTATTGCTCTGGTTTGCCTTTTTAATTGTTATGAGCCTATATAATTCCATACTTGGAAGAGATGGTGTCGACATAAAAATATGATAACTTGTAATTAAAATAACAAGATATATGCGTTTCATGATTTTCCAATATCTTCAGAATATTCGAGATTAAATGCTAAAATATCTTAGAGAAACTCCGTTTAATACAACAAGAAATGTCACTGTACTGGTATCATGGTTGTCAAGATGGAAACAATCCCATTGATGGGGATCCCGCTGACGTAAGTTACGTCAGTACATTTATTTTGCTTACATCACGTGACCTCATCCTTGATTGAAGCCTATAAGAATCCCCTTCGTGATTTACGTCGAGATTACCTGAATACATTTTCAATACACCAAGTATATTAATTTAGTAGAATAATAATCGACTCAATTGAAGATAATCAGTTCATTTTGATTTATCATCTCTCATTAGAACTATCCGGGATGTTTTTATAATGTTGATGATTTTAGTAAAATCAGATTACGTGTTAACAATTAAATGGTTGCGCGATTATTCCTCTGGTTTCACGCGTCAATTGAGAGTTCCAATTTATAATACAATCATTAATTTATAGAAAAAATATTCTAAGTTAAAAACTTACTTTCATTGTTCCTCAAAACTTTTCATATAACATTGACATACTTATAATAATTGTACTTTAACTACTATAGAACTTATTCAAGTCAACACAATATCAATCTCTCATATTGTAATTTTTAACAAAGCTACGCGGCGTTTGTATTAGAAATTTGTGGTTCCGTACGATAGGACCTAGTTGAACGGCCAGTCAAGCATAAACTTCAAAGCTTTGATTAAAGTAAATGCGATGTGTGATAAGATGATTCTAAAACCATTTGTATATCGAGGTATCGTTAAAATCGAGACTCGCCTGCACCGGGCGGGTCGATAATGCGTTGGATGGCGAGGGGGGGCCGCGCGCGGGGGCGGGCGGGTGTCCCGTCACCATGGCAACGCGCCCACACAAGCCTTGCGCAATCTCACCCGATATATCCATTTCCGTGGGCGAGAAATGTATTGAAACAAACTGTTTTTTAATTATGTTGCTTCTTGACTTTTACGCTAAATAAGATTTTAATTTGCAGGCCCCTATTGAAGATAGAAATTGTACTTTAATATAATAACATTTCTTGATGATCAATATACATCCATTATCATTATGAAACAGTACATAGCGTTTTACTTAAAAACTTCGTTTGTTAAATAAAAAGTACAACATATGTCACTTACTTTAATTAACATAACAATTTCCAAAAAATTCATAGTCGTTTACAAGTAGGTATTGTCACTGTCAATGTGACAGGTGTGGGGTGACATTTAGGTGTAATAAACCAATTAACACAGAGACATCTGCAAAAATTTGTTATTACTGATTGCAGATAAAAAAAATACATAAAAAAGGAAATACCTACTTATAACAGAATTAAGTGAATCCATAATTTCAGCATTAGTAAATAATAATCAAAAGTTTGATATTTTTAAATCTGGTTGACCAACACATCAAATTAAGAAACTCAATGCTTTATTTAGGTGCAGAGACAATCAGTTCACGTGCATATCGGGAGACTGCATCCCTCTTCATTGGCGATGCGACAAGGAGGCCGATTGTCCTGACGATTCGGACGAGATTCACTGTCGTAAGTTGACAGCGTTGATTTACAAAGTCATCAAGGCCACAATATAGGCTTTACAGCATTTATTAGGGTATATGCTATTTATATCTTTGTTTATTGTGTTTTTCACAAACTAGATAGAAGTATATGTAAAATATGAAATATGATTTATTAAATAAACTTAATATTTTTCGAATAAAAACGATGAGATGTGGCAAGTTTTCAATTGAATTTATGTGTACAGCCGTCGATGTCTTGCAATGCGGTGAAAATGAGATACAGTGTGACAATGGAAAGTGCGTTCGCAAAGACTTCCGATGTGACGGTGACAACGACTGCGGAGACTGGACCGATGAGGACTCCTGTCCTCTTCTGCCCGGCAATTGCAAAACTACTGAGTATAAGTGAGCCTTCAATATTATTTTGAATTCCTACTAATAACAAATTAATTGTCCGGCTTGATCCTTTGGCGCTGCGTAGAGGTGTTGGATCTCTCAGCATCTTCTATCGCATTTACCATGGGGTGTGTTCGGAGGAGTTGTTCGGATTAATACCTGCGGCTAAATTTCATCTTCGGACATCAAGGCAGAATGCGAAATTCCACCCGTATCACCTTGATGCCTGTCGTTCCACCACTGCGCGTTTTTTAAGACATTTCTTACCACGCACCACCACGTTATGGAACAAGCTGCCCGCCACGGTATTTCCGAACCACTACATTCCACTACTACCACTAAATCCCTAAAAGGCCGGCAACGCACTCATGAGCTCCCAGCCACATGAGTGTCCATGGGCGGCGACTTCACCTTTATAGTGGGCCTCCTGCTCGTTTGCCCCCTCTTCTATAAAAAAAAAATTGTGATCAAAGGAGCAAAATCTTGCTGAATAAAATACACAATATTGTTGCAGATGCAACGATGGACGCTGCATCCCTAAGAGTTGGCGATGCAACATGGACAGAGACTGCACCGACGGCGACGACGAGCTCAACTGCGAAGCCCTAGGCATTCGCAACTGCACGGCAGACGAGTATACGTGTGAGGATAGGCGTTGTATATCTGTGAGCAATTGTGATATTTTCATTCGAATAATTATTATCAAAACAGTATTCTCTCTTGTTACATGGGCACTCTAAAGATGTTACAATTTTCAGAAAACCTGGTTATGCGACGGCGTCCGCGACTGCTCCAATGGTGAAGATGAAATTAACTGCGACGTGAGTTGCGAAGAAGATCAATACATGTGCAAGTCGCCAAGAAATTCCGCCTTCCGCAACTGTGTGAACAGGAAACACGTGTGTGACGGCATGAAGGACTGTCCTCAGGGCGACGATGAAGATAAATGTCCAATGAAACGAAAGTGCACCGCAAGAGATAAATGCGAACGGGAGTGCATCACCACATATGATGGAAAACCGGGGTGTGCTTGTCCGTTGGGGTACCTGCTGAACGACGATGGTTATAGGTATGAAGTTTTAATGTATCATAAATAAAAACCATTTTTTAAATCATAGGATATCAATAGCTTTCCTTACTTTACTTGACGAAGTTCCTCTGGCCATTATAGGCTAAAAGTTTGACTAATAATATACCCCGATACCTCGCTCTGTATTGTTGTAGTCTTGTATTGTTTTTAGGATGCTAACATATGAAGTGTTGAAACTGTATTATTCCTTCACAAAATAATGCAAAATTACATTTATTCAGTTGTCGAGACATCGACGAATGCATGTACGAGCAGGACCCAGTTTGCTCTCAGACATGCTCGAATACTCAGGGCAGCTTCCATTGCGGGTGCATGACAGGATATGTGCTGAGACCGGATGAACGATCTTGTAAAGCGACCGGAGAATCGCCCACCTTGCTCTTTTCAAACAGTATTGGCGTACGGAAGGTAAACAATATTCAAAGGGGTTCCGAATATACCTACTTGTTAAAGATTTCTGTATAGGTTTTAATGTTTTATGGAAAATTTAAAAAAAAATGCTTACATTAGGTTACTTACATAAACCTAATATTAGTTTCTCTGACAATTATGAAAATAATCTTAGAGCCGAGTGTATAATTTGAAATATGTGTATTGACTTAATGAAAATATTATTCAAGGTGTGGTTGTCTGGTGACAACTATGTGACAGTTTTAAAAGGCCTACACAACGCAGTTGCATTGGACTATCATTACAAGAAGAAATTATTGTTCTGGACTGAGAATAACATGAAAGTAATTCGTGTGGCACCCATCGACAGCAACAACATGACCGGTAAGTTTTATTGTTCAGAATGCTTCGTGGCATATGTTGATATGGCATATGGGGCATATTTCATAGCAACTAACAACTTAACATAAATACAAGATATGATTACTTCAACAGATGTGATACGATGGGGGCTGGAAACGCCAAGTGGGGTGGCGGTAGATTGGATTCACGATCTTCTCTTCTGGACGGATTCGGGGACTAGGAGGGTTGAGGTGGCAACGTTGAATGGGCTGCAACGAGCGGTTTTGGCAGCCAGTGATTTGGACAAACCGAGGGCGGTCGCTGTACATCCTGGAGACGCCCTGGTATTCTGGACCGATTGGGGTGAGTTGGTTTTGACACTGACTTAGTAAAAGCGATATCTAGCCGTTATTAACCTTAATGACCCTTAAAACATTGCTCTCCTTCAGGTCCCAATCCTAAAATTGAGCGGGCTGATATGGACGGCAGCAGACGTAAGAGCGTTATAGTGGACAAGATCTTTTGGCCTAACGGTCTCACCATCGACTTCACGGAGTCCAAGATATATTGGGCAGACGCTAAACATCATGTCATTGAGAAGGCTTCGTTTGATGGTCGAGATAGAAAACGGGTTAGTATCATCACTTAATAACCATCACATTCATCACTAAGAGTTTACCATTCGTTGAAGTCCAGAAATGATCATTAATGGCGCTATTCTGTTTTTATAACCAAGTAGACAATAAAATACTTGATAAGACCTCCTTTTGATTGCATAGATAACAAACAAAGGCGTCCCGCATCCCTTCGCACTAACGGTTTTCGAAGATGCCATCTACTGGACGGATTGGCATACCAAGAGCATATCAACAATCAATAAGAACACGGGAATGGGTATGCAGACAATACACGCGAGCTTGCAAGTGCCAATGGACATACAGAGGTATGCCCATTGATACGTGGAAATATTTGCACTTAATATACCATGATCGTTAAAAGACTATGTTTTGTATGCTATATGTTGTTTTCCTTTCCAGTTATCATCCGTTGAGACAGTTGACAAGCTACAAGAACCGTTGCGGCTCCGATAACGGTGGCTGTACCCATCTCTGTCTCCCGAATAGTAACGGCTACACTTGTCGGTGTCCTATCGGTTTCAACCTTAAATCTAACGGGTAGCTTCCTATTCTCTATTAACCAAAGAGCTCTTGCATTGAAGAAGCAACGCTCAATTGTATTCTGTTTCAGTCGCACATGTGAAGATACGCCTGAGAAATTGTTGCTGTTTGCGAGGAGAAAGGATATTAGGTTGAAACTGCTCAATCCACGTAAACAGATGGACTCTTTGGATATGGTAAGAACGATGTTTTTTTGAAACACAGATAGATTTGAGAAAGCGAATATGCTTGATATTAATAATGTAAATAATGAAGGTGATCCCCGTGGACTCGATCAAATCAGCAGTCGCACTCGACTGGGACCACGCCCGTAAAAGGATATTCTGGACAGACGTGGAAAGAGACACCATCAACAGAGCTTTTCTCAATGGATCCAATCAGACTGTAGTCGTGAGCACGAATTTAAGTAAGTAGCTATCTATCTGTTTATAATAATATTTTCCCCACTATTCCTATCTGTCGCATTCCTTCCGTATTGGAAGTTGAGTAATTTTTTGTTGAATATTTAATAGGTTTTTCATTGGTCGTCTGATATGGCTTTTGCCGCAAGGTTTTACTGTTGGGATAAAATTCAATAATATCTTCAATATTTACAAATTTGATATAATATTGAGCGAATTAAATGCAATGACATTTTATTTTCTAGTTTCGCCAGCTGGTTTGGCTTACGACTGGATAACTGACAAGTTGTACTGGACAGATGCAGGCACTAATCGGATAGAGGTTGCTCACTCAAACGGTACCATGAGAAGTCTTCTTGCTTGGGAGAACATTGACAAACCACGGGATATTGTAGTTGATCCCAAAGGTCTGTTTCTTTATCTTCCAAATATGTTGTTACTTGTCTTTTACGATTGTGTAAACTAATTGAAAACTAAAATGTTATGATGATCCTTCAAAAGGTGGTGTAATGTACTGGTCGGATTGGGGTAAGAGCCCGTGCATAGAGAAGGCGGATATGGACGGTGGCAATCGCAGACGTTTGATTTTTGGAGACATGACGTGGCCCAATGGTCTGGCTTTGGATCTGGCCAACAACCGAATCTACTGGACCGACGGCAACCGCACCATTGAGTATGCTAACCTCGATGGCACAGGACGAGCTATCTTAATTGGTAAGCGAATCTATATGCAACAATTATATTAATAAAATATCAAAATACTATAGAACCCTGATTTTAGGCCAACATCTACCACACCCCTTCGGACTGGACCTGTACGGGGACGAAGTATTCTGGACTGATTGGGACACAAACTCTATTCAAGCGGCTAACAAATTTACGGGGAAGAATCGAAGGACATTGGGCGCAGGCGTCGAAGGCCTGATGGATGTTCGGGTCTTCCATAAGGACAGAAGGGGCGGGAGTAACAGGTATGGAGGATATCTTATATGAAACGAAATGAAAGTGGTTCTCTCTTATTTTTGAAATTACAGATGCAGCAGAAATAACGGCGGCTGTTCCCATCTATGCCTGCTGAAACCCGGCGGTAGAACGTGTGCTTGTCCTACGGGCGTCAAACTGATGGTAATTTTAAAGTTCGATTGATAATTCGAGACAAATAAATCTGTGAGACTCCATATTGACTTGAAATTGTTGAACAGGAGGACGGTAAAAGATGCGCGGAGGGCCCATTGAGTTTCCTTATATTCGCCCATCGCCTTGATATTCGATTTATTTCCTTTGATGTCCCATATCTCGTCGATGTCGTGTACCCCTTCCGGGGACTCAAGAATGTCCTTGGAGTTGACGTTGACCACCAGACAGGTATGGATTCTCATTAATACGCTGAGGTAAATATTACTTTATTAATGATAATAATATATCTATCTATAAGGTCTTATATACTGGACGGATACGGCTGAGCGGGTCCTTCGTCGTGGAGACAGATTTGGCTCTCAGATTAAAACCATCATCACCCGAGGCCTGCAGACGGCTGATAGCCTCGCCGTAGACTCTACCGGGAGAAAGGTGGGGTTTTCATTATTTATTGTCAATATTCTTGGCTATCTAAAACTTAATAATACCTTGAGTCACTCTTTGCATCTATTCCATTTTAGATCTACTGGACGGACGGAGGTCGGAACAGCATTGAAGTAGCGGAACTAGATGGCTCCAATCGGAAAGTTCTCGTGTGGACAGGTTTAGGTGAATGGGATAATTATTTATATATCAATTTTCAGTAATGTTTTAATATTTTAGCTTAATTATACAAATTTAATCAAATATTACTTGTGTTCAGACTCTCCTCGCGGTATTGCTCTGCATTACGAACGAGGTTTCATGTTCTGGTCTGATTGGGGAAACGAAGCCAAAATCGAAAGAGCTGACATGGATGGCACTCATAGGTATTTCATTATTTATCATTTGAAGTACTGTTAAGCAAGATGCTAAAGATTCAAAGTATCTTATTAAAATAATATAGTTTTACAATTGATAAAAAAATCTAAAGGTCTATGGTTTTCAGGCGTGTAATTGTTTCCCAAAGTGTGGAATGGCCAAACGGTCTAGCCGTAGATCGATTAGAGAACCGTATCTACTGGAACGACGCTAAAGCCAACACCATAGAAAGCGCCGACTTCAACGGATGGGCCCGGAAGACCATTCTCAGTAATGTGCCATATCCATATGGTATCGCCATCGTGGGACAGTATATCTATTGGACAGACTGGAAGACTAAAGCTCTGCACAGAGCCGATAAGAACAATGTGCAAGATCAAATTGTTATTCGCGAGAATCTTGAGGGACTTATGGATATTAGAGCAATTCAGGTAACTTCTTTAATATAAACGAACGGGTTTTTTATACTCAGTAGTGTCTCAGTAGTGTATGTTCCGTATAAATATATATTAATCAGATCGACTACTTAAATATGCTGGTCATAAGTATATTTGCTATAAAATAATTCCAACGGTTTTGGAATTCCCATTAAAAAGACAATAATTATGCTATAATTTTTGAAAGGGTGATTACAAACTGGACAACGTGTGTGGGACAAACAATGGCGGATGCTCACACCTTTGTCTACGAAATTCTCGCGGATTCTCCTGCGCGTGTCCCACTGGATTGCTCTTTGAGAACGACACGGCCCCAGAGCCCAAGACCTGCAAGAAGCATCCAGAGAACTTCCTCACGTTTGCTACGAGAACTAGCATGACCATCATTTCCCTCGACACACCAGAATTGAAGGATATAAATATCCCCGTGCAACATATGGAGAGCTCTATAGCGATCGACTTCCATTGGGATAAGAAACTTATATTCTACACAGATGTGAAACTTCATGAAATCAGGTTAGTCCTATTACACAAAATATGAAAGATACATACATGATATTATTGAAAAATATTTGCAGGACATTAAATATGGAGAACATGACCGAGAACAAGATGATAGTGAACACCAGCCTGGAGACGCCAAACGGTCTCGCCGTCGACTGGATAGCTGACAACTTGTACTGGACAGACAATAAATACAAGGTAAGAATCAAAGATTTGCATTGCATTGAAAGAGATATCAGTTTCTCTCAAACTACGGCCATTTGATTCTAGGTGGTGGAAGTGGCTAAGCTCAACGGAAGTTGTAGAAAAGTTCTAGTAACGGGACTCGATGAACCGCGATCTGTTGCACTGTTCCCGGCCAAAGGGTTCGTATTTCAATAGATTCGTATATTAGGAATGGGTTATAAATTACATTAACTTGGCTTCTTTGGTAGCTACTTATACTGGAGCGATTGGGGAGAAAATCCAAGTATAGAAAGGGCGGCTTTGGACGGCAGTATGAGGAAAATTATTGTCGACCACGATCTAGGCTTTCCGAATGGACTGACCATTGACTATGTAGAACGCAGACTGTATTGGACAGATGCCTTGAAGAACAGGATCGATACTTCTGACCTGAATGGCCTTCATCGCGTTCAACTTGTGCCAGATGCGAAAAACCCTTTCGGAATGACCCAGGTGATCATTAGACAGCTTTAAAGGTGATATCGTTAGGTACTTTGACTTCCACATAACCATGCCTAAAATCCTTTTTAGTTCTGCGAATTCATTTATTGGACGGATTGGAACAAAAAGGCGGTGATGCGGGCGGAGAAGAACACGGGGAAGAATGTGACAGCTGTCAGCTCCAATTTCGAGATGGCCATGGAAATAAAGGCAGTTTCACACCAGCGGCAGCACGGCTGGAACCCGTGCCTGGAGGATAACGGCGGTTGTACACACTTTTGCTTCTTCAAAGGACACGACTATGTCTGCGCTTGCCCCGAACATTCTGCCATCGGCTGTTCCACAAGTGCGTGGCTATTGATATTGTCATTCTTTTCTTATCTTCATGGTAACAAAAACTGTTAACATTAAACCTCAAACAGCTCCGAGGCAAAGGGTGGAGCTCCGTATGCCGTCCCACTACCCTCCTAACTACGACTACATGGACTACGAGCACATCGAGTTGGGGACTCCAGCTCCTGAAGCCCGTTCTCACACTGGCGCCATCATCATCGGTGTCTCCGTCGTGGTCATCATCATCATTGGTGCCTTGGCAATTGGCTTCGTTTGTTGTGAGTGCATCTCTTTGTATCTCGGATATCCGTTAAAGGGACTATCTTAAATATACAAACAAACTATTCAGCTTTTCTTTATTAAGCTTTGTATTGCAGTGAAAGTGCTGAAAGACCGCGAGGGGGAAATGAAGGAAACGCACCGAGACCCGAGCTGCCACATCTCCTTCCATAATCCCAATTATGAACAAGCGGCAGAAGACAAAAAGAATTATGTCCTCCACGGAATCTTCAAATACGATAAGAGCCAGGTAAAGAACTTACGAAGCAGGTACCGACTTTTACCATGAGATTTTTTGGTATGAAGCTAATAAATAATAACTTTGTTATAGAATCGCGTAACAAACGTGTACATCCCGGAGGGGACGAGCCTCTTGCCGGCGCCTCCTTCTCAAGAGGACCTGCCCGTGAGGCCGCCCACGCATGACGACTTCGAACCTGTCACATTACACACCTTCGCTTAAACGGATCACCGCTCGATACTGTAGTTGAAGAGGTGTTGACTAAGCTCGTTTTGCAGTGGTTGCCGTAAATAGTATTAAACCTTTTTTTACAGAGAAATATTAGATAATTGATTCGGTTGAAAGGCAGCTGGCAGCCGTCGCACCTCTGGAATTACAAGTAGGCTCCCTAAATGGATGCAGCGTAGCGCGTTTAGAACTAGGCGGATTCGTTGAAGGACGCCAATGGCCGATTGGGAAATCGGTGACCTTTATAACTAAGTATATCGTTAAATATCTGTGTGAAATGTCGCATCAATTAACCTAATCTGACGTCAAAATGAAGTCTAGCAAAGGAGTATTTATGTATATAGAATAACCTAATGATAAACAAAGATCTCATGTTGTCGTTAAGCCTAACAAGAAACAATATTAGAATATCTTGGCTGTAAGGTATGGTGAGACAATTGCTATTATTTTTGTACGAGGCGCTTCTCATTCGACTCTCCGAGGCTCACGGGGAGCGAACGACGAGTCATTATCCTACATGTTACATACACAACATTGACCGTGATTCGAGATTGTTTACCTCCCCTGTATATCCCGGTCTGACAATGTTCTTTTTCACTCGGCGCTACGCGGACTTGCGGCTACGTAACTCCCCCGCAAATTCATTGACAACTCATTCCCCAACTGAATCCTAAACGCTTTAAATAATTATTTTATATTTACGTGTTTAGTGAAATAAATGGCGTTGATTTGTTAAAGTGGCGTCGTGTCGGAGAACCTTAGTGTTAATTCACCACGATAATATGGTGACAATAAAATATCAATTGTAAATAATTAGTTTTAACTGTGACACTTTTGTCTGTATTTTTTTGTAAATATTCTGTTCGTCTGTTCTGCTTGAGATTTGGGTGAACATGACCCGTGTAACATTTGCTGATTGGCGAACGTTCACTTTCATATCACGTTATTTTGGTTTAGTGAATAAGACGAAGATTAGTTTGTGCAGCGTACACCCGCCGGCCGCACCGCCAGGCGGCACCGCCCGGCGCGGCGGAGTGCCACAGTTCACAGGGTGATTATAATAAGATAGTTTATAGGACGGATGTCGAAAACGGTTCAATTGATTTGTTCGCTACTTGGCTTTTAGCATTAGCTCAATCGACGCGCCACGCCAACATATGATTTACTGAACTATGTATATAGAAAAATATATTTTCATGTAAAGAGGTATTTATTGTTAGATGATTTAATGTGCCCCAATTGTTTGTAACTCACTTGTGTTGAAGCGTGGATCGTGCGTTTGCCAGAGTTTATTATATTGACGGTTCCATTAGTTTTAAGTGAAGATTTTTATTGTTTCGTTACGATAGAGTGTAAGAGGGAGAACGTTGAGTGCTGTGATACCAGATGCTGCGAGAGGGAAAGAGATGGCGGTGTTTTATTTTTTAACGTTTGGACCGTTCACGGGCTGCGTACGAGGTGCTACAAGCGCACACGGTGAAGTACCCCATTTCATTTCAGCGTACGAGAGGCCAAATTCACAATTATTTTTCGTGTAACGTCAGTATGATCTTTAGATTAAGCATAGACGGCTTTCACACCTCCGCGGCCTCCTGTTAAGAGGTGTGAAAACTGTTGTCCAATTTATTATTGTACTGAAACTAATAAATAGAGAATATTCCAACGTAATCGGGTTTCAATTCAATCAAACGCCATTACCAAGATTCCATTTTTATTGAACACCTATATTACAGACGAGGCATCAACTTTGAACAGTTCGATAAGCCCCAGAGCATTGTGCTTCATCATTCACAGCGAGGCCATTTGTTAAAAGCCTAGCCTCTACTTGTTTCATATAAAACATTTATTACAAAAGTGGTAATAGAACCTCATTGGCATACATATGTATCGAAAACATAAAAAAAGTGTATGAACATCACATTGAAGATTTTATTCAAAACTAAATCACTCTTATGTGTTAAGTAGTTAAAACAGTGTACACAAGTATGTAAGACTGATTTAGTTCGCGAATAATGCTCGACTAGGCCCTTAACCACCTAAAGCTAATGAGGTATACACAATACCTATGTATTACACATATAAACAACAAGTTCCTATGGAATATCGTGCTAAATGCCGTGGCCGTGAGCGCTGATAGTTAGAAACAGAAACATTAAAACATTTAGAATTGGCTTCAGAGTTTACAATAATAAAAAGTATAGACCTTATTTAGCGATATTTCCAAAAGGTAACAAGGAATGTAAGATGAACACGACGCCACATTCTTCGTCTTTATCGAAACGATATGTCGTCATTATATCGTTTTTGAATGAATTTAACATTGATCCCAAAACGCATTACGCATTAAAAATAAATTAACAGTCAGGTACAAGATAACAATTGAGAAACCAGATGTTGGCACCATTTGAACAGCGTTAAAATTAAAGAAAAATATACTTTTAGTCTTTGTGTAACATCTATTTACATTTAAATAATTGTAAAAAAAAACAATAAACATTGAATGTCACTAAAATAATTCATGTCGATTCAAAATATCATACTCTATAAATGTATAAAAAAATAATGTCAGATCTAAATGAATGTCACTTCGGTGAGATCGCAAACGATTGACATACTTTGTACGTCATGCAAATGTGAGAGGAAAAAATAAAAAAAAGGTCACCCTGTACACCACAGAATACTATTGTCGGAATGCTTTGGCTTCGTTCAGCGCCGAGGTGTGATAACGCTTCAGCTCAGGAAACACTTCGAGAAGGACCAGCTCGAAGAGCTCCTGCAAATAATTATCATCTAAAACTTGTGCATCCACAATCAACTTACCTCGAATCCTCGTATAAATATAACTTGCATTTTCCAAATCAAGGGCGAAGGGCGGACAAGGAGAACTTACAAACTCCCCGGCACTCCTTTAAATTGCCAAGTATGCTCCAGCGAATGTATCAATAGTAGTGTGAAATAGGAGCATCCCCAACCGTCTCTTAATCAAGGCCCATCATCATTTCAATCAGAATTAATTAATGAGAGACGTTCAACGAAGATCAAACGACTGAACGCAACCGATCAGGCACAGGTTGACAAAAAACTCGATGGAGCGAATCGTCGCGGCGGCTAATTTAAGAACAAAGTTTGCGGAAGAATGTTATAGAGCTGGCGGATCTCACAGCGAGAACGCGCGTCTTGTTCATCGTCAATTAAACATTATCACGAGAATGCCGATCCTGTACAGCGCTGTTGTCCGTGATGGTGATGTCGAGCGCCAGTACGCAACGTGCGATGTCAACTTCAGCCTCATCACCGAGATGGTGATAGGCAGGATTGCCGATCGGAGTGATAAGATGACATACTCTTTGGGCAAATATCTACTGCACTATATCAATGGAGAGGGCAGATTGTACCTTTGTATCACCGACAGGGTACGTATTAAATAGCTTCCGATTCAATTGTATTATTCGGTTGTTAATACAATTATGCGTGGGGTTTGTCCAGTGGCTTGGCTTATCTCCATCCCGATATCGTCTCATATAAATACATTTCCTGATATCACGACGGAATTAGAACAAGAATTGGGAGTTTTCTAAATTTGTTTTTGTACGTTACAATAATTAAAGTATATTTAATCAAGTGAAAACTAAACGAACTACGGTTCTACGAACTTAACTATCGTTATGATAGCTTGGGCCACGTTTAGCTCAAGGTTGAAAACTTAACGAATGAACAGGGTTCAGAGCAGTTTACTTTGCTTTCACTATCGAGTATTGATCAGTTTAGCCTTTAACAATTATGTTTAAATATAAAATTGAAGTTAGTTACGTATGAGCTCGAATTTCTTTCTAAATTGTAGATTCGATGTAGTTTTCAGAAAGTGGGCTTTAGTTTATTACAGACGTGCCAGCGTTCGCGCGCATTTTTGTTTCTAAACGAAGTCAGAAGGCAAAACAGAAGGAACAATGTCGCGGACACTTTGGCCCAACAGATGCGTCGATACAATGAGGACTACGGAGACATTGCCGTGCGAAGTGGGGACTTGGAGGAGATTAACTCTATCGGAGTCGAAAGCAGCGGTAATGTTTCCCAATTCACAGTAATGTGTGGTAATGAGAATGGTTTGACTGACATTTTGTAATTGCAGAGAGCCTATTTGGCGAGGAATTAATTCTAGCAGAGAACGACCAAAGTTTACGATATACGGTGAGACCTTTTGTTTTTTTTTTAATTTTTGCGTATTTGATGAAGTCTTTTTATAATTTTTTCAATTTCAGACCATCTCATATGCGGACTCATCGCCACAAAACGTGTCATTGGAAAGAAAGTTCAAATTGGTTATTGTAGCTGTGATATTCATCGGTCTGTCGTTAATCATTTTATTCCCTTCACAATGGTCGTATTCAAGTGTGGCCATTTTATTATTAATTATTCTTAAAAATAAATTATTTTAAATGCTTTTTTTTATTAAAAACCAGTTTAATTTTAATGTATTTCGCATAAAATGTTTGAAAAAAAATTGGCAAGCATTTGATCCATCTTCTGTGTGGGTCATACTAATGTACTTTTATTACGATGACTTAATAGTTACTTAATTATTATATACTAAGAGGGTATTGGTAAGAATTAAAATTACGCGCATTGAAAGACCACTCAGAGCACCGCTTCTAGTGGTGCATTGTGAAGGAACACTCTAATGGTGATCTGAACCCACGAAGCAGTTCTGCAACTCTATTGAATAGTCTCGGACTCACGTAGAAGAGTTGCCGGTTCCGCGTGGCGTCCTGCAGCGTCAGCAGCAGCCGGTGCGCGCCGCGCGCCGCCGCGTGCTCCCCCACCAGCGAGGACAACGCTCCCACCACGCTCTCGGTCGCCAGCTGCAGCGCCAGGCTCCGGCTGTGCTCCTTGTCCCTCGCGTTGCGGCTCCCCCCCGCGCCCCCCGCGCTCAGCTCCCCCCCCGGCCACCACGACTTGAGCGCCGCACTCGTGTAGTAGTGCAGCATGGGCTCCGAGAACAACCACGAAATCGTCTCCTTAATTTGCCTGGCGATCGGTGAGCTCGCGTCAGTAATCGTGAGCGCAGCGGAGTCAATGAATCACACAAAACGCGACCGACCTGTTGATGGTGCGGCCGTAGGTGATCTGCACGAAGGAGACGAGGGTCTTCCGCAGCCACTTGAACACTCCTCGCATGTCGAACACTTCGCTCAAGAGGGCGTACAGCGGCTCCGCCGTGCTGTCCCTCTCCTCGACCAGCCCAGCTGCAGCAGTTGGAAAATGAGCGGGGTCGCGCCAGTCGGTGGCGAACGAGCGATCCGGCACTCACCTCTGGCGGAGTGGGGCACCTGTTGTTTGGCGTCGCCGTTGCCGTCCAGGTACAGCGAGATGTCGTCTTCGTCCGCCGAGGCCGGGAAGGCGTCCTTCTCGCCGGAGGCCCGACCCGCCGCCTCGCCGCTGCTGCTGCGAGGAGGACACTTTGTAATGCTCCGATCGGGGATGGGTCCGGGGCTTCGTACCTTTTAAAAAGTGTCGAAAAGGAGAACTTGTTCTTCTTCGGAAGGTCGCCGCGCTTCAGGTGCTCAGAACTGGGGTTGAGGAAGGCGTACACGGCCTCGGACTGGTTGAGCCGCTCGTCTTCCAGGATGAACTGAAAGTGGAGGAGGCTGTAGCGGTCAGAGCGGCTCGGCTCACGCTCGGAGTGGGCGGTTCTCGGGGAAACTGACCTCTAAGTATCTTTGGATGAGAGCCTTGGCCCTCTCCACCGAGTTCTTGTCGTTCTTCCCGAAAAGGAATTTAAAGGAGTTCGAAGGAAGCTCGAGGTTCTTTAATTCCGAACACATGGGCCTCAGCTTCCGATGCAACTCCTGGAACAGAGTGTTTCGTCACTTTCAATTGCTGTTGACACTCGGGCGCAACCAGAAGAGCGAATACCTGGAACTCGACCAGCGTCTTGAGCAGCACCCACCCCGAGCAGCTGGGTTCCGCCTCGTGCTGAGTGGCCTCCATCGCGCGCTGGGAAACCTCGGCGTGCACCACCACCACGAAGTGCGCGGGCTTGGCCTCGTCCAGCTCTGCGCTGTGCACGGTGGCCCGCCATCTGCCCAGGTGCTCGGCCCAGGTGTCGGTGCGCGCGAGGTGAGCTTCCAGGCGCATCTGCTCCGCGGCCAGCCTCTCCACTTCGTTGGCGAGCATCGCCAGAGCGGGAGACTCGGGCTTCAGCGACGCCCGCAACGCCGCCAACGCCTGAGGGCTCACAGACATTAAGGCAACAATCCTACGTGCAGCTTTCACCGGAGCAGCACGGGACGGTCCTACCTGCGTCTTATTGCTGTGCTTCTCGTGCAGCTGGTCCAGCTTCCGCCTGGCGTACGTGGAGAGATGCCCCTCGGCGCCGCCCTCAGTCCCCTCGTCCGCCTCGCGCTCGTCCCCGCCCAGCACCACGCCCGCCTCTTCATGCACATAACGGAGGTCAGCGTTGGTTCGAGGCAGACGAGCCTCGATGCGACGCAACTCACCCTCAGTGCCGTCCTCCGAAGCCAGCTCCGCGACGAGGGCGCCGTACTGGTCGCTGAGCAGGAACGAGTGGTAATACTTGTCCTGAATGGTGTCCACCACCGAGGCCTGCACTTCGTAGAACACCTCCGGGCCCGTGTCCCCGAGGAGGAAGGACTCCATCCTCTTCCTCGTCTCCTGCGAGCCAAAGTCTTGGTCAAGGCCTCCGCTGGGAACAACGTGAATCAATAAATTCTAGCCACCTTGTCCACTTGAATTTCGGCCGTGGGCGATCTGATGTAAGTGTAGAATATCTCCGCGCCCAGCTGATGCCAGCCGAGCCTGCTGCTGTGGCGCAACTCCTCCACCGCCGACCAGAAGCCAACCAGGCCTTGCGAACACAGCGTCTCCAGGAAGGCAGCCAGGTGCTTACGGCCGGTCACACTCGCCATGATCTGATGCAACGGCATCGTCTGAAATGACGGTCCTGTATTATCTGGGCCCACGTCGCACGAGTGAAGCGAAGCGCCACCCACCCTGGCGTCGGACTCGAGTACTGGCAAGGCTCCGTCCCAGCCCAGCCTCCTCAGAGCGTCTTCGCAGTCGGCCTTCGCCACCGACAGCTGGTCGATGTACCTCCGCAGCTTCTTGGCGTCGGCCACCTGCTGGCGGCTGACGTTGTTGGAGTTGCCACTCTTCTCGATCACGTCAATGTCCACGCCTTTCGCACGCTTCATGTTTTGCAAGGTCGTCGCTTGCATTATTTGAGTCACTATGTCGTATCTAAAAAATAAAGCATTATTAATAAATACACTTTAGTTAAATAACCATTCTCAAATTTGGTGCAAGGTATTATGAAACCGTGTTTCAGAAGTCACAGTCCGCTTAACACACGCTACGCAACAGAGTGATCAATGATTACCGTAAGCGCTTAAGTGTGTCCACGTTAGTGCAACTGTTTATAAGACGTATATAATCCTCAAATGTTTTGGCATATTCGTGGGTCCTCATGTGCAATGCGTCGACTTCCTTTTGAGCCTCCAGATACTGTATTATCTTTTGGTTAATGTAATCTGGATCGGTAATCATGTCAATAGATGGTTGAAGAACTGAAACAATTGTAAAGGTCCCATATTCATATTATACTGGATGTTTATCACTCACTTATTACATTTGAATAATTCTCAAATATTTAAAACAATGCACAATTACTTTGGCTTATAAGGGAAATGTTTTAGACTTACTTTTGCAAGCCAAAACTTCTCGGAGTAAATGTGATCCTGGCACCAAAGAATAACACCTTGGCATTAAGAACATAATCATCATTTCACTGATTTGACGTAGATAGTGTAACTCTGTGTCCGAAGACATCAAGTGTGGCATTAGGGCAAATACTGGAGGTTGATTTAGTTCCATCCTGAAATCAATCAGCTGTGTTTAATTTGGTAAAGGTATTATATTTATAATTTGGATATGAAAAAAATAACTTACGCACAACTCGTTGAGATCCTTACTTTTTCAAAGTGCTGTGTTATTTTTGTGATCATATCGTTAGCTAACAATTTTTCAGCATCTATTTTTAACAATCTCTCGTATATATTTTGAATGGCTCCCCAAACATGCTCCTTAAACTTTTCGATTACCGGTTCTGGCTTGTGTGTCAGCTCTTTTATCCATCGAGTGACAAAGTCTCTTAAGAAATAATCAATTAACTGTTGCAGCTGACTGTCTACAGTCCTTCCAAAAACAATTGGTAAATGTAGCTTTTTATTGGAAAAACTGCAAGTGCCTTTTTCGTCCTTAAACATGTTTCAATACTAGTAAACGAGTTCACTTAGTTGTAAAAATACAATTAAAATATATCACGCATACCTTTATGGCACTTTCCAATGTGCGTGATTTTTTTTCTAAACTGTTAAATAAAAAAAGGGACGTTTGGTGCGGGGACGATAATGAAATATGTCCTAAAAACGTAAACGCAAAAACGGCGACAAACAGAGAGGTACTAAATAAAGTTATATACGTTAAATACCATGTTAAAGGAAAATACCAAAACAGTAAAGTGCACAAGAGCACGATAAATAATCGACGCTGATACATTGTTTAACATACATGTGTGCTTAAAACTGATTCATATAAATTTGAAAGTGCCAAGATTCATGTTGATCTTGTTTTTATTTAAGTAATGTAAAACCATTAGTTATCTTGTCGTTCCCAAACTAAAGTGAACATTACAATAGTTCCTTAGGTCGATAATTACAAGTTTTTCATTTAGTAGACGCACAATCAAACTAAAGTTCCTCTGTTTTATTTAAATTTGTAAATATGTAACTCGTCTCGTCTATATTTAACAACATTTCTAAATTCACAAAACTGTCATTTTAGGCACAGATTATGGATTGTTCTTAGTAAAAGCTATGAAGTATAAATATATATATATATACTTCATATACTACTATGTACTATGTAGGGTTGCCAACTGTCTGTATTTTTTATTATTTTACTCTATTTAGTTCGTTCTAAAAAGATTCAGCGATAGCTTCTTCTGATAAAACATATACGGTCAAATCTATCAAGTGTGTCAATTCAAAGGCTTTTCTTGTATATTTTCATACACCTAAAAGTTTCTAAAATGTATGGTCAAAGAAGAAATTAAAGCACTAATTAAATTTAATTAATTAAATCTCAAGACTGTTTAACGGTTTAAAAATCAAAACTCAAGTTTTCATAATTATTGAATTCGGTCACTGAATTTGTGTTATCTGTTGTATGAGTTCAAAGCAGTAGTAAACAAGTTACGAACAGTGTTGCCGTTAAAGCATCTTTGGCCATATCTAACAACTAAACAGTTTTAGCCAAAAATAAATTTAGCTACTTCTGGCTACCTTTAGTTATTAAGTGTAATAATTAATCATGTCAATAACCTAAACTTATTGATTATAGAAGTCTATTAAATATCTCTCTACTGAGTGATTTTAGTGAAATGATATTGGTTTGTACGACGTCATCAAATCAATTTTTTCAAGCAGTTCTCTTTTTACTTACTTACCGTATGTTTGATTGCTCACCTCAATTATGTTTTGGCACCTAAAAATACAAATTTACAAATGATCAAAATAATTAAAGCTACTAATATACCTTTTACATCTTTAGCCTTTACCACATAGATTGCGGCATTTCCAGGTGAGGTTGCAGACTTAGAGATTGAATTTTAAGTATTTTCAAAAAAATAATTAAGTGTTAGTTAAATGTTATTAATTATAACAGCTACGATGATGGTATTGAGTATTGTTAAAAGATGTAAACATTTTTATTAAATATTAATAAAAATGTTTAACAATACTAAATAATAATATTTTTTTATTAATTGATCCCCATTCGTTTCTCATACAAACGTTTGATTATTATAATAATAGGATATAGTAAGCCAAAAACCCTTTGGACAACTAGAGGTAAATTAATTATAAATCTGGCAACTTTTTTCTTTGAGCTACATTGTAGGCACTAGGCGGTCATAACGGCAACCCGCAACAGTAACAACTTGAACTTGAAGTTTAAATGCCATTCGGCAACCGTTTTTCGATTAGGTCTTTGAAATTGGATTATTATCAGGTTTACATCTCATTGTAATAGGTTCGTGTTACGTACATTGTGAAGGGTTTAGTGTGTAAATGTCATCAATCCAATATTCAGGTGTATTTCGTGTATAATCGTTAATTAAAATATGTAGTTGCACCTGGCCATTCTACCGAGTGTTCGATTTTCTCCTGCCTCGTTTCTGTGATTTCTCCATTTCTATTAAAAATTGTTGAAATTGTTTCTTCAGAAATTACAGGCTTCAAATTATCCTCGATTGCTCCGTAGGAGCTGGTTATTGTTGTATTTTAGCAATGAGTCTTGTACGAAAATCACTTTTCTGTTCTATCTGCCATCTTGTTTATTTATTATAAAAATGGACATTGATGATAGATAGTCACTTGAATTTTCAGTTTTGTTGAATTAGGTCCATCGCCGTGTAAACATTAAGCATTTATTATAATTAATTTATATATCAAAACCTATAATTTCAACAAAGGATTGATATATTTAAAATATTGAATTAAATTGTGGGTTTAGTAAAATGAAGCAATGGAATAGTTTTGTCATTAATACTAGACATGACTGATTAAGACTAAGGAACCAAGTCGAGTTAGAACATATGTTTGTTAATTTAAACCTGTTTTTGTCATTGTTGGTGTCAGGGTTTTGTTTTTGATTGAGTTGATGTTGTAGTCTTCACAGTCATCTTCCTTGGTCAATATTTTATTAAAACCATGTCTTGCTACTAACCTCTCCTTTGTCTGTCTCTTTGGTCTGTAGACATAGGCACCTGTTGCTGCTTTTCACTACTACTTTACTAAACACTTACTGTCCTAAAAGCAAGAATGTCTTGATTGTTATTTAGGTATTTTTTTGCAATGTTACACAGTTATTTACAATTTGTAGGGCATACCTGGGTTTTTATTCAGAACTTCCTACTAATTTGTTTTTGTATAGCTTACTAACTAGTAAGTACTAAGCTGATGAGAAGTAATTCACACTTGATCACTCACAATTACATTGCTTGCTATGCTATGCAAGTACATTAACAAATTCTGAATAATATATTGAGCTCATGCGCTTTGCAGTATATTTGTTGTATGGCTCATTATTTTTGTTCATTATTTGACTGGTGATAGGAATTGGTTTCTTTTAACTTCTCTAGTATTCATTTTTGTTCTTTCCTTTCTTGCCCCAATATTTTAAAAACAAATTGGATAATATATTGACAACAACATGCATGTTTTTTTTTATAATATATATATATATATATATATATATATCAATTTAAACAGCTGTCCATAAACAATCTGACAATTTTTATTTCTTTTACACCTGTAAATTTATATATTTCCTCTCAAACATCTAAATCTATTGCTTTTCTTTCCACTAGTTATCAAGGATAAACCTATGGAGTAACTTCTGCAACCAAGGAAGTATACCCTGAAGTGTTGATAACAAATAAATATAATCTATGCTCAACTAATATAAATTCAATAAAAACTGCATAAACCAATATGACAGCGGTGAATCTGTGTCTAAAGGAGAGGACATTAGCATATTTGCCTCTAACCTTTAATTTGACAGAGGTTCAATGTGTTATATATATGTAAAATTTATGTATATTTATAAGTTTAGGGTAGTAAGGAACCCTAAAAAATAAAAAATAAATGTTGCGACCTTCAGGTTTCCAAATCTGTCAAAAAATACCACTTTATTGTAATGTTTACTGTGATGAACATAATCAAATTAGGGTACACATTCAAACAGGTAGTGCGGATTACAAAATATTTTTATTTATATAAAAAACAAAACAAAGACAACAAAATATCTTTTATAACATAATAGAGCCTCTTCTAGCATTTCACAAAAAACTTAGCATTATTTTGTATAAAAATTGAGAAAACAATTACGAGATTTTTTTCGGGTAACAAAACAGTCTTATATTACATTTCATGCAGTGCACAGTAGTATTTTTAGGCAGTGTTTGCACCTCCCCATGTCATCTTTTGTAATGGGCCTAATGGGCCTGGGTGACTTAGGGTTCTTTATTGTACAGACCGGTTCCTTTTGTTAAATTTAGATATAGATCTTGCTGAAATATTTTCAAAGACATTTTTTTTCTGTCGTTAGTATTTTTTTATAAAATCCATGAACTATTTATACTTATATCTAACAACTGGCAAAATATACCTATGTACCGTCTCCTAGACTTGAATGGTATTTTATAAAGAGATACTAACATATCACCAAGGTCTACACCCCCCATATGTTAATTGTACTCCCTTACTATTTATGTCCAACATTACAGTCAACATCTAACTTTCGCTTTTCTACCTTACAATATCTCTTTATTTTGGAGTTTTTTCCACCATTTAGTTTTCTATCTATCTCACTTTACATACAATTTAAATTTCTTTATATTTATTTGACTAGCTTTGTTTGGTGTTGTCACTGACTGTTTTTGACCAATGACTAAACATTAAAATGTGGATATTTTAAATAGTATTTCTTCCGCAAAGAAAGGGGAGCACTTAGAAACGGTCGTTTGTTAAGTTTCTCGTCACGCGGAAACGGGGAGACGAACGATCCTGCTTTCCAATCTTTTCATTTATCATAGTGATTATGAGTTGACTTTTTTTAGAATTATCTATGGGTTTGACCTCGAGTGATACTGATACAAATTGATTTAATGTAAAATGTGAAATACCAAAATAAAGAAAGAAAGAAAATATATTTATTTGAACACACGGCACACACAACATCACAATAAATTATAAATATAATAGTATTTTTAAAGCTAATTAGAATAAACACATTGGATTGTTGCAAGTGCCGCGGGGGTGCGCCAAATGGGGTACTGCTCAGGGTTTGTGTGTAATATAATATTCCACACCACTGATTTCCTGCAGCCCCCAGTTGTCGCAAACCGCTGCACGGCGCCAAGTGTTAACAATTTAAATAGAAACAAAAAGTAATAATTAAATAATAAAAGGAAGGGAGAAAATAAAAATAGTGGGATTAAGTTGTTTCAACTGGATAGGAACGGGACAAGAGAATTTGGATGTGCCTAGCTAGGCGCTAACGAAAAAGACGGATCAATCTGCTGTGATAATAAATACTTTATAGACATAGACAGTTGGTGTAAGCTGTATGTTACTTTTTGAGTGGTTGTGAAAATGTAAAATAGGTTAAAGAATTAAGTTGATTTTGGTCGATCAGTGAGTATTTGTGCATATCTATGAAGAGTTTGATTTATAATGATTTTACTGTATTAATAATATGGGTATAAACAATGTGGGTTCGAAATGAATTTTAACAAATTCGACGTTGCCTTGTTATTAACTAATACTGATTTAACAAAAATCCGCAGGCGGAGCCTTGGACACATCCTTTTTGTGTGTTTTTGGTGTATTTGTGTTGACCCATGTGTATTGAGACTGAGCGGTCGGTGAGTTGGCTGTTTATGAGCCGAAAGATGTTGAGTGGGCACTTAATGCCACGAAGGCCGTCTAGTACGGCCGGCCATCATGCGTTGGCAAATGCTGCCTTGATGTAAAGTGAGACAGCAATGACCAGTTCCTGTTGCCTTTTGTGTGTTTTATTGAATCTACAGTCGGTTTGATGGGATAGACTGTACTGGTGTGTTCGGTGAAGCCGAATTGATTTCGGTTCAGTAGTTTGGGTCTGTGGGCTATGAAAGTGAGTCTTTTGATGAAAAGTTTTTCTTATTACACAAATACACCCGTATTGTGTTAGAAAAAATAGGCCTATGGGGCGGTATGAGCCGAGTTCGATGTAGTTGGTTTTCCCCGGTTTTGGAATGACTAACTATTGCCTCCTTCCACGCGGAGGGAAAGTGAGAAATCTCTAGGCAACAGTTGTAGAGTTTAGTTATAAACTCGGGGAACAAATGAGCAAACACCGTACATATGTCGCTCGTTAGGTGATCGTTTCCGGGGTCTTTGGTGTGACTGATAGATTGGAATTGTTCCATTATCTCGTCGGTGGTGAAAGCCGGTTCGTCCTCCGTGTCCGGGAGGACTTGAGAGGCGCCCCTGATGTCGCGGTGTTTGCTCGTTGTGTCCGGTAAGTCGTCGGGGTAAAAATGGTTCAGTAGCGCTTGAGCCGTTTCTGATTCAGTGTTGGTGTAGGTGTTGTTGATTTTAAGTGTGCTAGGTTGTATGTTGGGTGTGCAATGCTTGAGGAGCTTGTTCGTTATGGACCATGCGTCGTCCTTACCCTGGGACTCGCAGAATGTTTTAAAGCTTTCTGTCGAGGCTCGGCGCATCTCCGACGCATAGTTGAGTTTAGTGTCTCGATAGGTGTCAATGAGGTCGGGGAGAATGGGTGTGTTATGGCGCTTGTGGCTATGTAGTCGCCTGTGTAATGCTAAGCATTCGGCTTTGAGCGTTTGTAAGTGTGTATTCCAGAAGGGTGGTCTGGGTTTGGGCTTGTGTTCTTTGATGGGCAACGTTAAAGTGCACGCTTCGTTTATAATTTGCTGGTGAGTTCCACAACGGAGTCTAGCTCCGATGGTGTAATAATATTGAAGTTGGTGTCGAGAAGCGTGCAGTTGTTAACATTGGTCATCAGCTGTTCTTTGAGAGAGTGCCAGTTGGCGTGTGTGGTGTTGTATTTAAATGTGCTGTGGTTACATGAGGGAGAAGGAGGGTCGTTGTTCAAGTTAATTTTAAACGTGATGGGGTTGTGCTGTGACGAAGTGAACAGGCCCGGACGCACTTTCCAGCCAGAGATGTTGTTAAATATATTGGCTGAGGTTAGTGTGAGGTCGATAATGGATGATCGATGTCGACCGTGCGTTATCGTTTCGAAGGTGGGCGTGTCCCCTACGTTACAGACGTTTAGATCCGTGGCGGCGATGAGGTCGACGACCTCATATCCGCGTGGATTGTGTTTAGTGTGGATTGTGTGTCCTACCTCCCCAGAGTGGGTGCCACGCGTTGAAGTCACCGCAGACTATGATTCGAGCATTTGTGTGTTCTTTAATAAAGTGCTCTAATGCAACGAGTGTGTTATTGTTGTCCGATTTGGGTTCGATGTATGCGGACGCGATGTACAGGTGTGAGGTGCGTGTCGGAATAGAGATAACGGTAAGGTTATCGGTGGAGTATTGAGACAGAAGTAGTGCGTTGATGTGTGGTTTGGTGATGATGCATGCTTTCGTATGGCCACCTTTGTTGGCTTGTTAAACTCGGAGGCCATGTGTTTGTCGAACTGTATTGAGTTTACCGGTGTAGGGTTCGGAGATTGTGGCTATGTCCGTGTTTGTGGTGTTGAGGTGAATGTGTAGTTCGTGCAACGCATTGCGAGACCTGTCGAGATTCGCTTGTGTGATTGAAAGTGTCCCTATCGTTTTGTTAGACATAGTTGGTTTTGGCTTCAACGCGGGCGCGCATGGCGCTTAATTTGGGGCAGGTAGTGCTGTCTGCGCGGTGGGTGGTATCTGTTTTGGTGTTGTGTTGCCCATTGTGTTCTTTGTAATTGATGCAGGTCGGGGTGTGTGAGGCTGCTTTGTCACAGTCCGAGGTGGTGTGTGTGTGTGCGCATTTTGCGCAGGTGGGTTGTGTGGCCGGGCACCTGTTTTTAGTGTGTCCGAAGCCCTGGCATTGTCTACATTGTAGAAAGGGGGTGAAAGTTTCGCAATGTACCCGTGCACATCCTATGGCGACGCGACCTAACTCTGTAAACTTGCGCCAAGAGGAAGATGTGGTGGACAGGATGACGTTATAAAGTTGGTCGTTCCTGTTGTTCCGTCTGAATTTTAAAAAGAAGGACTCATTTTTAAGTGAAGGGTTCTGGTCCCTAATTGTCGCGAGAAGATCTTCCTCTTTGGTGTCTTTATTAATGCCTTTTATGTGTATAAGTGGATTGATCCGCCTTTCTTCCTCGGCTCGTAGAGCGGGGGATTTAGTGATTTGGGCGAGAGCCTGCCGTTTATTTGCCTCGGTTTCGAAGTTTGTTCTAATTTTCCCCTTTGAGAGCGGGGTGATTTTGAGCGGTGCGTAACCGCCTTCCCTAAAGTTAATAGCTTGTCTAATTTTTTCCACGAGACCTTTTGGCGAAGCACATTCTCCGCTGATAACCAAAGAGGGGGTGGAGGGCGTTCTCGGTATCTCCGAGTGAGATTTTGAGGTGATCGTTGGGGGGGCCGGGGTCACTTTTTTGTTGATAATATGTTCTTCGCCGCCTTGTCTTGCCTTGTTTTGGCTGGCGGCGTCTGCGTAAGATTTGAGCTTAAGCTCAAACCTCTCCTCTCTTTTCTCCGCCTTTTCATTTTGGGTTTTGAAAATTTCTTCAATTTTCCCCAGACTATTATGTACTTCTTCTTGAAGTACCTTGGCGGTGTTGGAGTGTGTATTGGAGAGACTGAGCCGACACATTTCCAGCTTCTTGTTCTCCTCCTCCAGTTTCTGAATTTGACGATTCAGGTTCTGGGTGAGCAGGCCGAGGGCTGTAATTTGTGCGGGCTCAGCTGGTGGCTGCCTTCCCTCGTCGGTGTTTTGTGCCTGTGGCGGGACCCCTCTCTGTTGTAATTCTCCCTCGGCGTCTCTGAATAATTGGTGGAGCCTTCTAACCGCCACCGTGACCCCGGTTTTAATCTCTGTTTTGAGATTTTTGGACTCGGCAAGATGGGCGAGAGCTTTCATGAGGCACGATTTTGCCTCCTGCTCTCTCGAAGGTTTTTGTTTCCTAGAAACAGTAGCATCGAGGTCTATCGTCTCGATGCTGTTGCCGACGGTGGAGGGTTTGGGCTGCGGCTGTAAAGGGGCCGCGTTCACCCTTTCCGCTGAAGCAGTCTTAGGGGAGGTGGTTTTTTTGGTGGGGGGGGGGGGGTACGGATGCCAAACATATTATTTGAGAAAGATAGGTCGAGGTGTAAACGAGAGGGAAGGTTTTAACAATATCGGGACAATCGAAACGATTTAGGTTTGAACTAAGTAAGGGATGAGACGTGTATTAAGTTTGTCCTTTGATAAGTTGTTTATCTTTATTATATATGTAGATGAGTTATTGTTATAACTTAAAGTTGAGGAGGTAGGTGTGAATTTATGTGCTTTACCTCTTAACACAAAAATGAGTGCTAAATGTTTTATTTGGATTTGCTGGAAGAGCACTAACTAAAACGAAATGAGCGCTGAATGTTTCCTTTGAATTTGCTGGAAAAGCACTAACTTATTTGGATTTGCTGGAAGAGCACTAAGTAACACAAAAATGAGCGCTAAATGTTTTATTTGGATTTACTGGAAGAGCACTAAGTAACACAAAAATGAGCGCTAAATGTTTTATTTGGATTTGCTGGAAGAGCACTAAGTAACACAAAAATGAGCGCTAAATGTTTTATTTGGATTTGCTGGAAGAGCACAAAGTAACACAAAAATGAGCGCTAAATGTTTTATTTGGATTTGCTGGAAGAGCACTAAGTAACACAAAAATGAGCGCTAAATGTTTTATTTGGGTTTGCTGGAAGAGCACTAAGTAACACAAAAAAGAACGCTAAATGTTTTATTTGGATTTGCTGGAAGAGCACTAAGTAACACAGAAATGAGCGCTAAATGATTTTATTTGGATTTGCTGGAAGAGCACTAAGTAACACAAAAATGAGCGCTAAATGTTTTATTTGGGTTTGCTGGAAGAGCACTAAGTAACACAAAAATGAGCGCTAAATGTTTTATTTGGATTTGCTGGAAGAGCACTAAGTAACACAGAAATGAGCGCTAAATGATTTTATTTGGATTTGCTGGAAGAGCACTAAGTAACACAAAAATGAGCGCTAAATGTTTTATTTGGATTTGCTGGAAGAGCACTAAGTAACACAGAAATGAGCGCTAAATGTTTTTATTTGGATTTGCTGGAAGAGCACTAACTAAAACGAAATGAGCGCTGAATGTTTTATTTGAATTTGCTGGAAAAGCACTAACTTATTTGGATTTGCTGGAAGAGCACTTAGTAACACAAAAATGAGCGCTAAATGTTTTATTTGGATTTGCTGGAAGAGCACTAAGTAACACAGAAATGAGCGCTAAATGTTTTTATTTGGATTTGCTGGAAGAGCACTAAGTAACACAAAAATGAGCGCTAAATGTTTTATTTGGATTTGCTGGAAGAGCACTAAGTAACACAGAAATGAGCGCTAAATGTTTTTATTTGGATTTGCTGGAAGAGCACTAACTAAACGAAATGAGCGCTGAATGTTTCCTTTGAATTTGCTGGAAAAGCACTAACTTATTTGGATTTGCTGGAAGAGCACTTAGTAACACAAAAATGAGCGCTAAATGTTTTATTTGGATTTGCTGGAAGAGCACTAAGTAACACAAAAATGAGCACTAAATGTTTCCTTTGGATTTTTGAAGGTCGTTCAAGGTCACGCAAATTTGTCAAAAACCCTAAAATAAAAAAAATTGTAACCGTGTGGTAGTAAGTAAAAGTGTAAATATATTGAGTTGAACAGACGCGGACAGTAACTATCAGAAAAAAAACAGTGACAAAAGAAATGAAATAAATGAAGGTGAATTAATTTAAATTAATCTAGGACTTACTGGCTCGCGAAAAACTAATCTGAAGCACTACTTAGCACTGAGCACTTGAAACTTAAGGTCTCTTACAAAGTTCGTTTGGACGCACGAAGGAGAAGGCGGTGGTTGCACGTAACTGAATTATTTGGAGCTTGAAGAACTTGGAGAGACAAACCGAACGAACAGTTGTTAACTTGGCGATACCTATAACTTGAATACTATAAGTTGATAGCTAGAATGCGACTGAGGTTAGGTTAGGTTAGGTTTTTTTTTTTTTAAATACAGTGAATCCCCTGCCATAAACGGCTAAGGCCCTTGTCAATCGCATCATCTTTTTTAGCGATGGTTTCCGTTTTTTTTTCTTTTATTGTTGTCAGATCTTTTACGTCGTATTTTTTCTTTACATTCATGGTTGTATTTACTTTACGTTACTATTACTATACTATACGCTACTACTGTACTTTTCGTTAATTACAATTCATTCTTATTACCAATTTTATCTCATTTAAACACTTACTGTCATTAGCAATTTGGAGGTCATTGTTTCCCAGTGATGTGTGTCTCACGGGCTGGGTTACGGCCCGCTTTTTTCCGAAATAAATTTATATATTCATGGACAAGCAGGGCCGCTGCAACCCGCGAGACCCACCTCACTGTCCTCCCTATTGTATTCCCCTTACATTTCCGATGATCTTATCACAGAACTTTTCCAGCTGTGACCTGGAGTTTTGGAGGATTTCTGGTAATCCTGTTAAGGTCAGTTTAGTTCCAGTCTCCTGCTCCAGGTCACATCTGGAAGAGGCGAAAATGGGACAACATATTGCTGCCCCGCACACACACATAGCGTTAGGCTTCTTTTTAAATTTGTGTATTTAGGCTGTAAATGGGCCGTGTCCTGTTAATATTTGCGCCATCTGAGGGGTGAAACGCTTTTGTGCGATAAGTTTATAGGCTGTTTTAACACATGTGATAAACATTTTTGTGGTGCCAGCAGTTTCACCCTCCAGATAGCGCTCGTTCCATGTTTGTAGAGTTCTTTGTCTATCTGTATATTTGATATGTGATATAGGATAGGCAGCATATTCTTGTTTGGTTTTTAGTTTTTCGGCCGCCTCTCTGGCCAGGGTATCCGCCCTCTCGTTCCCGGGCGTGCCGACGTGCGCCTTCACCCAGAAGAGCAGAACATTTATGTCCCTTTCGAGACACTCTTCCAGGTTTCGGCGGATCTCGACTACCTGGGGATCGAGAGATCGTCCACCCGTTATGGCCTCTAGTGCGGCCATGGAGTCGCTATAGATTTGGACATTTCTTTTGTTTCTTGTGACATATTTAGTTGCGCTTTTTAGGGCCGCTAGTTCAGCTTGGAAGACGGTACACCACGGAGCCAGCTTAATTTTTTGGGTTTTTGTTTCTTTGCCCTTTGCCAGTTCGATCCACGCCGCGCCCACTCCTTTTTCCGTTTTGCTGCAGTCGGTGAAGATTTGTATTGTTTCTTCATCTATGCGGTCTTCTGCCGACATTATGGCGTAGGTTAGCCTGCTCTTTATGGATGGGTGGGGGAGCTCTTCGAAACTGACTCTACGTTCTATTTCCTCGCCCTCTGGGACATCTGTGCTCACTCCTCTTCTCGCCTCATAGAGTGCGGCTGCCTCTTTAATTCGGAGGTCGAGAAGGATTATTCCGGCGAGTAAGGTCGCCGAGTGGAGCGATCTTTTGTGCAAACCCTCTCTGTATTTGGTTGAGTTTCTTCCTTATGCACACTTTATCCGTTGCTGGGGCCCAAACGGCTGCTGCGTACAGCACTATGGGTTCGATCACTGCGGTGTAAATGGCCGCAGTGATCTCGGGGTTTAGGCCCCAGCTAACTTTGGCGGCCTTGGACAGCTGCTTATAGATTGATATCGTTTTCTGCTGCACTTTGGCCGCGTGTGCATTAAAGGTAAGGGCTGCATCTATTGTGACACCCAGTATCTTCATTTCCTTGACGAAGGCGATCTCTTCACCGTTCATTTTGAGTAGTGGGGTGTCATAGCTAAGTTTGCGCGTTATTAGCATTGTCTTTGTCTTGTGAGGCGCAAACTCGAGCTTATTTTGGACACCCCACTCGTGTACGAGGTCCAATGTGGCGTTTGCCTTTGCCTGGATTTCGCTGCTGTCTTCCCCGTCGAAGATCAGCAGGACGTCATCGGCAAACGCCTGCACGCATTCACCGCGGTCCTCGATCTTTTTGAGGAGTGGGTCGAGTATCAAGTTCCACAAAGTTGGGCCGGCGATCGATCCCTGTACGCATCCTTTGGTGGTCCCTTTGGTTACCCGCTGGTTGGCGTAATTAAGAGTTATGTAACGGTCTTGCAGGTAACTGTCCAGGACCCTTCGGATGCTTACAGGGCACTCTTCTTCAGCTAGTCGGACTCTGATTTGTGGCCACCAAGCGCTGTCGAAGGCGCCCTCTATGTCCAGTGAAATCAGTGTTATAATTCTTTTAAGTTTCAGCTGATTGCGTATATGTTTCACTGCTACATAGAGGGCGTCCTCGGTGCTCCGCTGGGGCATAAATCCGAATTGGCTTTTGCTCGTTTTTGGTACTAAGTGCCACTTTATCCTCCCCACCACCATCTTGTCCTTCCCGAAGACCTTCCCGATGACCGACAGGAGTCCTATGGGACGATACGACTTGGGACTCGTGTAGTCCTCTCGGTTCGGTTTTCGGATGACAACCACTGTGGCCTCCTTCCACGTTTTTGGAAAGTGTCCCAGCTCCAGGCACTTGTTTGCCATTTGCAAAAATATCTGTGGCGCTTCGCTTATCGCATGCCAACAGATATCCGCAGTGATGCCGTCCTTCCCAGGGGCTTTCTTGGGGTTGAAGCTCTAGGCAGCCTCAGTTAACTCCGTCATTGTGAAAGGGGGGTCGTACGACTCCTTTTGTTGACCTCCTCCGCTTTTTTCCTGATTTCTTTGTGGCTTTGGGCTTCACCTTCGACACTGTCATCCGGGAAGAACGTCTGTGCCAGGAGCGACGCCAATTTCTGTTCATTTAGTGATACTCCGTCTTTGCACAGTGGTATGTCATCCTTTCTTTTCTCCGTGTTTCGTATAATCCTATACACCCCGTCGCACATCGTCTCCCTTTCCTGCTTGCCACAGAACTCCTTCCAGTTCTCGGTTTGGGCTTTTCTGGTTGCTTGCTCATATAGTTCTTTGTGTTTTAAATATACCCCTATCACTGTTTTCCTCCTTCTCTCCGCTGCCCATTTTATTTTTCTCTTGCTTTTGGTCATATTATTTTTCAGTTCCCAGAGTTCGTCCGTCCACCACACAAATTTGGCCCTTCGCTTTGTTTTTATTTCTGGTATGTTCTGTTTGCTAGTCTCTATAATTATGTCTAAATTTTTCTATTGTTTCGTCTAAATTTTTAATGTTATCTATTTGCCTGATTCTATATTTATGGTATTTTGTTCTAGTTGAGTTTTTAAGCTTTCTTTGAATTTTTCCCAATTTGCCTTCCTTGTATTAAATTTTCTGGTTATTCCCTTATTTATTATCATTGCTATATTTCCCAGATTTACTTTCATTAATCGTTTTGTGATCTGACGAGACTAAGTTCTCATCCACTTCCCATTTCTCAACCTTCCCCAGCAAATCTTCGGTGCAGACCGTGACGTCAATATGGCTTGTGAGCCTTCTGTCGCCTCTTACCGTGTCGAAGGTTGGTGTTTGCCCATTGTTCAGAATGTGCAAACCCCACTCGTCTATTTTAGCTTCGAAGGTCCGCCCTCTGTCGTCCGTCGTTGTGCCACCCCACCAGGGATTTTTGGCATTCACGTCGCCACCTAAGATAATATTTTGTTGGGTCGTGTTGAGAATTCTCTCAATTTTTGTGAGGTGGGGTTCCATATCTAGCCGTGGCTCAATGTAGAAAGAGACCAGCGATAGCTCCCAGTTTCCGGCTTTAAGCTTTACCGGGGCTATGTTTGGGGTGGTCTCTGTTGGGGTTTGTACTATCTCGATATTAGTATCGAAGATAAGTACAGCCACCTTATTCGTGTTGTTGCCTTGGTTCTGGACAACCCTCACTCCACTATACTCCTTAACTTTTCCACTTGCGCCAACGTACGGTTCCTGAATCATTGCCGCTAGGATATTTCTATTTTGGGCCTCCATTATGAGTTCCGTCAATGCCAGCTCTTTTCTTTGGAGATTTGCCTGCCATATTATATGTGATTTCTTTGAGGTGCCCTTCGAGCTCTTAGGAGTAGGCGAAACTCGCTCTTGCCAGTATGTCGCGTCTCTTCCTCGTTGGGCACTCCATAACGAAGGCGTTGTGCTGTCTCTCCTTTTCTCCTAGGTCTCAGCAATTTGTGCAGCTTGGTGGTTCTTCTTTTTTGTGTTTCGGACAGTTTTCCTTTAGGTGAATCTCACCGCAGTGGCTGCACCTTTGCTCTTCGAGTTGGCAGTGTCTTCTTGTGTGGCCGTATCCCAAGCACATGGTGCACTGGACTAGGGGAGACTGGTCCTCTACCCAGACCCGCTGGAGGTCCACGTGAATCCTTCCCGCCGCTGTCAGCGCCTGCCACATCCTAGTGGAGACCTGAAGGATCACGTGGGACGTGTGAGGGTTTCGGGTTCGGCGCCTATATTTTTCCGTAATCTCCCGGTCTTCTTCGCTTAAGCCCGTCGTAATGTTTTTATTTTGGGTTTGGAGAGCCTGTTTCACGTCTTCGGAGCTCACATACGTCATCAGGTTTTTTATCCTGATGAGAGGTTTTTTGTTTGTTACCTCTTTGACGCTCAAGCTCTCTTCTCCTTTCTCTAGTTCTATCTTCAACCTTTTACTTTCTTCCTCAGTCTTACACCCAATTACCACCTTTCCGTCCTTTGCCTTTCTTATTTTCTCTATCTGCGTCCCCCTCTCTTTTGCTTTGAGGGTTTGTTTGATGCACTGCATTATGTTTTCTGCCGTGTCATCAGATTTTTTAGATGACACGACGATTGTGTGCAGCGCGGGACCTCTCTTGTGCATGCTTGTCTTCTCTATTTCTTTTTGTGTTCCTACTCGGCTGCTTGTGGCGGCCTCCGCATACGTTTTCATTCTTTGTTCCATTCTTTCTTCCCTTTCCTCTGCTTTCCCTTGTTGTGCTTGTATCCTGCTATTAAGTTCTTCTACCCTTCTGTTATTTCCATCTATTTCGGATTTTTCAGGTGTTTCATTATGGTGTCTAACTTTTTGTTGTTTTCCTGCAATATTTGTTGAGTTTTTCCACCGCGTTCTGCCTCTTGTGTATTTTTTCCTACAGTCTCCTCCGCGTCCTTTACCAGTTGGTACAGCCTCCGCACGGCCGCTGTCACTCCTGTCTTTATTTCAGCCTTTATATTTCTGGACTCTCCCAGGTGAGCCAGGGCCTTTAGGAGGTTGGCCTTGGCCTCTTTCTCTCGACTTTTTCCTGTATTTTCTTCTTTGTTTGTCTGGTCTAGCGGAGTTTGACTTGTCTTTGGTGTTAGTTTTGGAGCAGTTGTGGTGGTGGTGGAGATGGCGGTGGTGGAAGTGGTGGTGGCGGATGTGGCGGTTGAAGTGGTTTTTTCTTTGTTTGCGACCGCCTTTTCCCAATCACTTATACTCTTTCTTACCTGTGGCGTGGCTTCGGAGGCTGGCTGTTTAACGGGAGTCCGTATTCCAAACATGTCGAATAGAAGGGATTTACTTTGTCAGTTTGTAAAATGTGTAAATAAACAAATGTCAAAAGCTTCTATAAGAACAGTGTAAAATATTCTGATCACTAATGTAAATGTCAAAGAATTTCTATAAAAGTAGATATGTCAATTTGTTTAAAACTTATTCTAAGACCTGTCCCAATAAGGAAATTGTCAATAATTGGTAATAATGATAAAATATTGACAAAACTAATAATAATAGTAATATGAATAAAATTACAATCGATTAATTAAAGCTTCTAAAATTCAGTCTAGTTTTTCAGTCTTAAGGTCTTAGTCTACTTAAAATTATGCTATCTGCTGCCCCAATAGGAGTGGATAGTGTCTCAGCAATATCAATTGTTAAGTTAAATAATTTTTTTTAAAAATAATGTCCAAGAATTTTTTTAAAATCACTATCTAAATAGAATAGTGTTAACCATGTCAATTTAATAATATAAATTTAATATTGATATTGCTTTTTTGTATATATTTAGCTAATACACTGTTCCCAATAGGAAACAGCGTGTCCTAAATGTCTTAAAAGCTAAGTCACGGTCAATTTTAACGATATAAAATATAATGTTTAATGTTCTACAAACTAGATTTTTCTAATTTTCTTTGCCGTGCGGTAACTTTTTTAATTACTGCCCGATTTTCTTGATTTTTCTTCTTTCTTCTTATTTTTCAAGCTTTAAAATAAGTGGTCACTCGACCCCCCCAAGTTAACCCCCTCGGGAACCCCCCTTGGAAAATTGCATCACAAATCTCTATATCTTTCCCGGGGTTTCCGGGAAAAATCCAAAATTAGTGTCAAAAGATAGAACTCGGCGAGCTCTACCTTGATATTATTTTTAATGTTGGGGTCGTCGCTCTATCTTTCGAGTTTTCGTCAATTTTAAAATTTTTAGTTTTTACTGTTTTGTTTTTGTCTCTTATTTAGTCCAAAAAATTATTAATTATATTCGCACTGAACTTGTCTCTACATAACTTTTAATGGCGGTTCAAATAAGCCCACTCACTGTTTTGGTGTCCAAATTTTTACCTTTAAGGTCCAACCTGCATATCCTTAGAAAGCCCTCTGTCAGGGCTTTCTGGGTATATAATAAAATATATATGTTGTCGCGACCAAACTTGCGGCACACGCACTTTTATAAGTTTATTTTCACTGTTTGATGTTTTTCGCACTTTTTGTGTTTTTATCTTTCACCGTCACTTACAAAATTACCACCTTTCGACGCGTCGATGGACACCAAAAACTCACTAAAAATTTTGAAATATTCTATTTTCACGATTTTTCGATTGAGGACCGCGCGGGTTTTGACGTCGACTCGGCCGCGGATCGACTGTGACTGGTTAGGTTAGGTTAGGTAAAGTAGCATATTTCCCAAATAATAGCTTTTTCATCTCAAACAAATTATTCAATAAATCCCTTCAATAGTTAGAGTCCAAAAGTCAATCTAATTTCATTTTCTCTTTAGTTTGTCAAAAAAGTCAATTTTATTTTATTATTATTTTAAATTCGGTGGTGAAAGCCGGTTCGTCCTCCGTGTCCGAGAGGACTTGAGAGGCGCTCCTGATGTCGCGGTGTTTGCTCGTTGTGTCCGGTAAGTCGTCGGGGTAAAAATGGTTCAGTAGCGCTTGAGCCGTTTCTGATTCAGTGTTGGTGTAGGTGTTGTTGATTTTAAGTGTGCTAGGTTGTATGTTGGGTGTGCAATGCTTGAGGAGCTTGTTCGTTATGGACCATGCGTCGTCCTTACCCTGGGACTCGCAGAGTGTTTTAAAGCTTTCTGTCGAGGCTCGGCGCATCTCCGACGCATAGTTGAGTTTAGTGTCTCGATAGGTGTCAATGAGGTCGGGGAGAATGGGTGTGTTATGGCGCTTGTGGCTATGTAGTCGCCTGTGTAATGCTAAGCATTCGGCTTTGAGCGTTTGTAAGTGTGTATTCCAGAAGGGTGGTCTGGGTTTGGGCTTGTGTTCTTTGATGGGCAACGTTAAAGTGCACGCTTCGTTTATAATTTGCTGGTGAGTTCCACAACGGAGTCTAGCTCCGATGGTGTAATAATATTGAAGTTGGTATCGAGAAGCGTGCAGTTGTTAACATTGGTCATCAGCTGTTCTTTGAGAGAGAGCCAGTTGGCGTGTGTGGTGTTGTATTTAAATGTGCTGTGGTTGCATGAGGGAGAAGGAGGGTCGTTGTTCAAGTTAATTTTGAACGTGATGGGGTTGTGCTGTGACGAAGTGAACAGGCCCGGACGCACTTTCCAGCCAGAGATGTTGTTAAATATATTGGCTGAGGTTAGTGTGAGGTCGATAATGGATGATCGATGTCGACCGTGCGTTATCGTTTCGAAGGTGGGCGTGTCCCCTACGTTACAGACGTTTAGATCCGTGGCGGCGATGAGGTCGACGACCTTATATCCGCGTGGATTGTGTTTAGTGTGTGTCCTACCTCCCCAGAGTGGGTGCCACGCGTTGAAGTCACCGCAGACTATGATTCGAGTATTTGTGTATTCTTTAATAAAGTGCTCTAATGCAACGAGTGTGTTATTGTTGTCCGATTTGGGTTCGATGTATGCGGACGCAATGTACAGGTGTGAGGTGCGTGTCGGAATAGAGATAACGGTAAGGTTATCGGTGGAGTATTGAGACAGAAGTAGTGCGTTGATGTGTGGTTTGGTGATGACGCATGCTTTCGTATGCCCACCTTTGTTGGCTTGGTAAACCCGGAGGCCATGTGTTTGTCTAACTGTATTGAGTTTACCGGTGTAGGGTTCGGAGATTGTGGCTATGTCCGTGTTTGTGGTGGTTAGGTGAATGTGTAGTTCGTGCAACGCATTGCGAGACCTGTCGAGGTTCGCTTGTGTGATTGAAAGTGTCCCTATCGTTTTGTTAGACATAGTTGGTTTTGGCTTCAACGCGGGCGCGCATGGCGCTTAATTTGGGGCAGGTAGTGCTGTCTGCGCGGTGGGTGGTATCTGTTTTGGTGTTGTGTTGCGCATTGTGTTCTTTGCAATTGATGCAGGTCGGGGTGTGTGAGGCTGCTTTGTCACAGTCCGAGGTGGTGTGTGTGTGTGCGCATTTTGCGCAGGTGGGTTGTGTGGCCGGGCACCTGTTTTTAGTGTGTCCGAAGCCCTGGCATTGTCTACATTGTAAAAAGGGGGTGAAAGTTTCGCAATGTACCCGTGCACATCCTATGGCGACGCGACCTAACTCTGTAAACTTGCGCCAAGAGGAAGATGTGGTGGACAGGATGACGTTATAAAGTTGGTCGTTCCTGTTGTTCCTTCTGAGTTTTAAAAAGAAGGACTCGTTTTTGAGAGAAGGGTTCTGGTCCCTTATTGTCGCGAGGAGATCTTCCTCTTTGGTGGCTTTATTAATACCTTTTATGTGTATCAGCGGATTGATCCGCCTTTCTTCCTCGGCTCGTAGAGCGGGGGATTTGGTGATTTGGGCGAGAGCGTGCCGTTTGTTTGCCTCGGTTTTAAAGTTAATTCTAATTTTCCCCTTTGAGAGCGGGGTGATTTTGAGCGGTGCGTAGCCGCCTTCCCTAAAGTTAATCGTTTGTCTAATTTTTTCTACGAGACCTTTTGGCGAAGCACATTCTCCGCTGATAACCAAAGAGGGGGTGGAGGGCGTTCTCGGTATCTCCGAGTGAGATTTTGAGGTGATCGTTGGGGGGGCCGGGGTCACTTTTTTGATAATAGGGTCTTCGCCGCCTTGTCTTGCCTTGTTTTGGCTGGCGGCGTCTGCGTAAGATTTCAGCTTAAGCTCAAACCTCTCCTCTCTTTTCTCCGCCTTTTCATTTTGGGTTTTGAAAATTTCTTCAATTTTCCCCAGACTATTATGTACTTCTTCTTGAAGTACCTTGGCGTTGTTGGAGTGTGTATTGGAGAGACTGAGCCGGCACATTTCCAGCTTCTTGTTCTCCTCCTCCAGTTTCTGAATTTGACGATTCAGGTTCTGGGTGAGCAGGCCGAGGGCTGTAACTTGTGCGGGCTCAGCTGGTGGTTGCCTTCCCTCGTCGGTGTTTTGTGCCTGTGGCGGGACCCCTCTCTGTTGTAATTCTCCCTCGGCGTCTCTGAATAATTGGTGGAGCCGTCTAACCGCCACCGTGACCCCGGTTTTATTCTCTGTTTTGAGATTTTTGGACTCGGCAAGATGGGCGAGAGCTTTCATGAGGCACGATTTTGCCTCCTGCTCTCTCGAAGGTTTTTGTTTCCTAGAAACAGTAGCATCGAGGTCTATCGTCTCGATGCTGTTGCCAGCGGTGGAGGGTTTGGGCTGCGGCTGTAAAGGAGCCGCGTTCACCCTTTCCGCTGAAGCGGTCTTAGGGGAGGTGGTTTTTTTGGCAGGGGGGGTACGGATGCCAAACATATTATTCGAAGTTTAGGTCGAGGTGTAAACGAAAGGGTGTGACTTAAAGTTGTGCAAGGAGGTAGGTGTGAATTTATGTGCTTTACCTCTTGCAGGACTGGTTAATATTGTTTGCTTGATGAGCACTAATTGTTTGTTTGTTTGAAAACTAATTGTTTGTTTGAAAAAAAAAAAAATAAATAAATAAAAAAAAATAAAAAAAAAAAAAACCTTCAAGGTCACGTCAAATTGCCAAAAACCCTAAAATAAAAAAAAACCAATTGGATAACAATTGTAACTGGGTGGACCAAAAATATAAAAGTGTAAAAAATGTGTAAATATAAGTGTGTATGTCTGTCTGTCTGTGTGTACTAATAAAAACAAAAATTATCCGAACGCAAGTAATTTAAATGTAATTTAATTTAAACAGAAACAAAGCCTGATCTTGAAAAAAAATAAAGCTACGACTTACGTTGCTCTGCAAAACTGTAGTGAAACTAAGCTAAACAAAACTAACAAACACTAGAGCACTACGAACTTAGAGTTCTACTAAAAAGAAGCGAAGCACGAAAGCACGAAGACGAACGCGGCGGTTGAATTTGCACTTGAACTCGAACTTGAACTTTTTGGTGTTGAAAATGAACCGACCGAACTGTTGTTAACTAAACTGGGATAACTATAACTTGGACCGATTTGAGAGCGTGTTAATGCTGTGATTGCTAGAATGCGACTGGTTAGGTCAGGTTAGGTTAGGTTTTTTTTTTTTTTTTTGCGGTGACCCCTGACATAATCAAGGCCTGTGTTTGTCAATTTTTCTTTCATTCCAGTTCTCGCTTTTACTACTGCTCGTACTATCATTCCTCATACTACTCAATCGTTCATCTCCATTCGCAACCTTCGCCACTGGGACTGTGGCCTATTCTATCTATTTCTTATCTTATGTTTCCTGGGGTTAGTTATTGGACACGGGGGAGTAAGTTTTTTATTTTCACAAGACTTACTTATAGCTAATTCTTATATTGTATTACATGTTTATTTTCTTACTTCTTATATAATGTTAAATCTTAAATATGTACTTTATTTTACTATATTTTTACCTATGGTTAACAATATGACACCAAGGTTTTTGTTATTTAACAATGCATTCATTTCATTCTTATTTTGTATTACAGGTTTTGTTTTCTTAGTTTTTATATAATATTGAGTCCAAATATGCATCCTATAGCTGTTTCTTATGATTTATGGTATATATTCAAATATACTTAAAACATAATTTATTTAGTCTTTGTTTGTTATTTACATATTATCATTTTTAATACTAGTGTTCTTATGTTCTAGACACATTTTAATTCTAACATCAATTTATATTCCTATGATTATTAACATATATCATACATCATATATCTAAAATCATAGATAACTTTATTTCTATTGTGTTTGTTTACATCTAGTTTTAAAATCATTGCGTCCTTATCGTACATTTTCTCATTTCTCAATCCGAGAATCGGGGAATCGTCGCGGAAGATGCAACCGCAACGATGCACCGATCCGCGGATCGGGGAATCGTCGCGGAAGATGCAACCGCGACGATGCACCGATCCGCGGACCGGGGAATCGTCGCGGAAGACGCAACCGCAACGATGCCCCGATCCGCGGACCGGAGAACCGCCGCGGAAGATGCAGCCGCAACGATGCACCAATCCGCCCCTGCAATCATACAAACATAACAAGGTGAGTTTATCATCCCCCCTTTTGCCCTCAGCAGTAAGCTATGGAAGACTTCGCTATGCCGTCCCATTTTTTGCGAACGGCGCATTCCGAGCTGAACGCATTGTGTTGTAGGTTTTCCAGTTTGGCCTTTAGGCAATTACAACACTCCGGTTCTTCCCTCGCTGTCCAGCTCGGACAATCTGCCTTCACGTGAGGCCCCCCACAATGACTACATCTTGGGAGAGTCTCTTCGCAGAAGCGTCTGCCGTGGCCGTAGCCAAGACAGAGCGAGCATTGTACCAATGGGGATTGGTCCGCGACACGGATGGACTGAATGTCTATGTAGACCGTGCCCGACCCAAGCATCCTCTTCCATAGCTCTGGGGAGACCTGTATAACGATATGAGCTTGATGAGGATTTCTCGCATTTCTCCTATACTTAACTTCTAGTCTATCCTCCCCCTTTTCGAGGCCGCTGAACATTTCTCTGTTCTGGTTTCTTAAGGCCGTCTTGATATCAACATCAGTGTTGATCTTTAGGACGTCCTTGAGTACCAACAGGGGGTCCTTGTTTTTTACTTCCTCGACACGGAGATGGCTTCCCTCTTTCTCAATCCTTTCTTTCACTCTCTTTCTTTCTTTTGCTGTCTTAAGTCCGACTATCACCTTCTGGTCTTTTGCCTTTCTTACTCTGTCTATTTGTATTCCTTCCTCTCTCGCCTTCATCACTCTCCTCAGGTCTTCTAGTACATCTTCCGCTGTCTTCATCTCATCCGTTGAGGTAACTACTATCGAGTGCAGCGCCACGTGCTCCGGTGTAGAGGGCCGGCGCTGCGACGCCGCGGCCTCCGCATAGGTTCTTATTTTTTGTTCTGTTTTTTCCTCTCTTTCTTCTGCCTTCCGTTCTTGTTCTTTCACTGTCTTGCTCAGCTCAGCCAATATCTCTTTCCTGCTAATTTCTTCTGCTTCACTCTTCTTCAGATGTTCTGTGATGTTATCTAATTTGTTACTATTTTCTTGAATCATTTCGATTTGTCTATTTATTTGGCATTGTAACTTTTCTAAACCATCTTTTTTACCTTCAGCCAGCTCTTGTTTATTTTCTATTTCTTTCCCTCTCTCTTCTCTGTTTCCGTTATTTGCGTTTTGTTTTGTTTTTCTTATTTCTTCTTCCGCGTCCTTGAGCAGTTGGTATAGCCGTTTTACGGCTGTCGTCACGCCTGCTTTTATCTCTGCTTTTAAGTTCCTAGAATCGCTCAAGTGTGCCAAGGCCTTTAGGAGGCAGGCCTTGGCCTCTTTTTCCCTGCTTTCTATTTCAGGGACAGCGGTGGCGGGAGTTGTACTTGTTTTTGTACTGAGGGTTCCCTCCCATTTATTAATGCTTCTCCGCACTTTTTGAGCGGCTTCCGGAGCCTGTTCTTTTGGAGGGGTGCGAATGCCAAACATAGTTGGGGGTTACCTTGTCAAATTTCAAATTTATTTATTTATATTTTCCGCCTAAAAGAGGCAGATGTCAGAAAGAGAATAGTGCTGTGAATATATATATATATGTATATATTTCAATATATAAACAATAATTTTTTATAATTTAAATTAAAGTTATAATTAAACTAATTTCACTGTTCCCAATAGGGAGCAGTGAGTCTTATGACTATCTTATAAGCTAAGTCACAGTCGATTATTTACTGTAATATTTTAATTTTTTCACAAACTTGATTTATTATAGTTTCGTTTCTGGTCAGTTTTTGCGTTGCGGTATCTTCTTTGGTTGTAGTCCGATTTTGATGATTTTTATTTCTTCGTTCTTCTTTTTGTATGGCCTTTAAAACGATATGCAACACACCCCCCGCAACCCTCAATTACCTCCCCTTGAAAGTTGCGTCACTTTTTTATTATGTTTATATCTAATCCGGGGTTGCCGGGAAAAATCAAATTTATGCGTCAAAAGATAGGTCTTGACGAGTTCTAACCAAGACTTATTTTTTATGTAGGGGTCGCCGCTCTATTTTTTGAGTTTTGGAGTTTTCTAAGTTTTTTGCGTTTTTGTCAATTGGTTTTCCTGATTTTTTCTGTCCAAAATTTTTCCGAATATGTTGAGATTAATTATGTTTCCAAATAACTTTTTAAGCTGCGTTTTATGAGCCTACTCACGAATGTGTGGTCCACGTGGTTACAAAAACACATGCCACGCGGTACTTGTTTTTCAGTCTTTTTTCTGTTTGAATCTTGGTCTTCGGAGTCCGACAAGGGTATCCCTAGAAAGGCCTTTGTAAGGGCTTTCAGGGCACACCAAAAAATATATGGGTCACCGCGTTCAAACAGCCAGCGCACGCACTTTTTCACTTTCTAAAAACCTATAAACGGTTTTTCTCACTTAAACTGTTTAAAACTTTCACCTTTTTTCCTAGTTTTAGCACTGTTCGACTCGCCGCAGCGAGCTGCGTCGATTGACACTATTTTTGTTATAAACACTGTACAAAATCCTATATTCGCGAATTTCAGAAGGCGGAGCGTCTGATTTAGTATGTTAAATCGACCGCGGATCGACTGAGACTGGTTAGGTTAGGTTAGGTTAGGTTAGGTTTTTTTTTTTTTTTTTTTTTTAAAGCTAATTGATCCTTAGAAGAGTTTTATAATCTGTCACTTATGTAGCTAATACATGTTATTTATGGTTATTAAAATAAGAGCGACGGAAAAAGTTGTTGGCTATTGGATACCGTTCTTATCCGTCGCTCTATTTTGTACAATAGACAATAAGCTATTTACATGGCTAATATAAAGGGTGAAAAATAAATAAAAATAAAAATAATAATAAACAAAACGACGAAGAAGTTCTGGCTACGGGGTACCATCCTAATTCGCTATTCTGTTTTTACAAGTTGTGAATAAGAGTATGGGAGAGAGTGGGGTGACGAAAAGGTTTTGGCTGTAAGATACCGTTCCTGTTCGAAACCCCTGTTTGTGTTTTACAAATTTTGTGTTATGTTATATCAGTGTGAGTCTTAGTCAAAGCATGGACGTACTGATTTTAAAGAGCAGTTGAAAACAATATAAAAGAGAAAACTAATTAGAAACAGATTAACGTGCTAGCGTTGGAGTGTTTATGAGTTGAGTGTTTAGTGATTATCCATGGGTTTGACCTTGAGTGACACTGATATAAAATTGATTTGTTGATGTACGTTGATAGACCAAAATAAACAGAAAAGGCAGTTAGTTTAATCTGTATGTTGTTTATTGTGTGTTGTGATTAAATAAAAATAAATAAAAAAAATGGATAATTTTTTAAATATAGGTTTAAGAGTTAAGTTGATTTTGGTCGATCAGTGAGTATTGTATGTGTCTATAAAGTGTTTGATTTTTACTGAATTTACTGTGATTAGATTATACATAGAAATAATTTGGTTTGGAAATGAGCTTAAACAAATGAAAAAAAAAATAAAATAAATAAAAATGATGATTAACGAAAAATGGACCAAAGTAATTGTGTGAAATATGTTGAGCAAGTTTTGCTTGAATAATGAATTGGAATTCTTTTTAATATTTTAGGAGTTTTGTAATTTTAGTCCATTTTTGGTACGTCACTGTAGAAAATTTTACAAACAACAAAAAAAAAAAAAAATAGGCTAAAACATTGTTTTTAAGAGATATCGATTAAAATAAAGGTGGGCTAGAATTACAAATGAGAGTGTATGAGTTGACTTATGGTTTAAACATGTAATAACAAAAATGAAAAATAAAATAAGAATAGGAAAAAATAAATGGCCTAATGATTTGACTTGTGGATTTGTAGAGAAATTAAGGTGAGCTGGATTTAGTGATTCTATGTTCTTAGTCAATTTATACAAACTCTTTCTGAATTAAACTAGGTTAATGTGAAAAAATACTAATGTGAATATACAATAATAATGTGAATTTAAGCAAGTACAATGTTTATTAAGAGTAATGATTTGTCCAAAATAGACTGAGAAAAAATATTAACCCCCGGTTAATAGGTTATGAGTTTTTTAAGTGACAGTTGTGGTTAAATAAAGTTTGACATAATAAAGTTATTTGAGAATTTATATAGATTAAGTCTATTTTGGTCGGTCATTCTTCGTTGATAAAGTTAATATTATTTTTAGCACTATCATTGCAGAAATATGACTGAAATACTAATTGCGTTAAATGATTCTTATATACAAAGATAAGTTTATTCGAATTGACAAAGAAGTATAGATATCTTTTGGTTGAATGAAATGAGGAGAGAAAAGTAAAAATAAACTATGGCTGTGACGGTGGTGAGATGTGTGGTAGTGTATGGCTTTATATGTGTGTGTGTGTGTTCCTTATGTTATTTAAGAGTGTGAAGGTTTGCGCGAATTTAATTCAGACATAATTTATTTTCGACTCTACGCGTGCTCGCATGGCTCGGACTTTGGGGCAGGTTGTGCTGTCTGCACGGTGTGTGGTGTCGGTTTTGGTGTTGTGTTTTTTATTGTGGTCCTTGCAGTTAATGCAGGAGGGGGTAGATGTGTCTGGTTCGGTGCAGGAGGAGGTGAAGTGTTCATCTCCGCATTTGGCGCAACTGGGAATGATTGATGGGCACCTACTCTTTGTGTGGCCGAACCCTTGGCATTGGCGACACTGAATGAAGGGTGAAAAGGTGTCGCAATGGACTCTCCTGTGGTCCAAGGCGACCCGTCCTAGGTCGAGGAATTTGCGCCATGCGGTGGGAGTGGTGTTTAAGACTACGTTATAGAGACTATCATTACGATTGTTTCTCTTAAATTTGATAGAGAATGTCTCGTTTTTCAGAGAGGGGTTTTGTTCTTTAATAGTGGTCAGCAGGTCTTTTTCCTCTAGGGACTTGTCGATTCCCTTAATGGTGATGAGGGGGTTCAGTCTCCTCTCGTCTTCGGCTTCTATACCCTCCGATTGGTTCAGTTTTTCCTTGGTGATGTTCTTGTGCTCCTCGCTTTCAAAAGAAAGCTTCAGTTTGACGTTTGAGAGCGGTGTGATTTTGGTGGGGGCGAAGCCGCACTCTCTGAAGTTCACCGCTTCTCGTACGTACAGGAGAAGATCCTGTGTGGAGAAGCAGGGATCTCTGCTGACCACTAGTGAGGGGGCGGAGGGCGTTCTCGGTAAGTCCGAGTTAGTTTTGGAGATAATCGTTGGGGGGGCCGGGGTCACTTTTTTGTGAATAGTAGGTTCTTCGCCGCCTTGTCTTGCCTTGTTTTGGCTGGCGGCTTCTGCGTAGGATTTGAGCTTAAGCTCAAACCTCTCTTCTCTCTGCTCCGCCTTTTCGTTTAGGGTTTGGAAAGTCTCCTCTATTTTCCCCAGACTCTTGTGTACTTCTTCCTGAAGTACCTTGGCGGTGTTGGAGTGTGTGCTGGAGAGGCTGAGCCGGCACATTTCCAGCTTCTTGTTCTCCTCCTCCAGTTTCTGAATTTGGCGATTCAGGTTCTGGGTGAGGAGGCTGAGGGCTGTCATTTGTGCGGACTCAGCTGGGGGATGCATTCTCTCGTCGGTGTTTTGTGTTTGTGCCTGTGGCGGGACCCCTCTCTGTTGTGATTCCCCCTCGGCGTCTTTAAATAATTGGTGGAGTCGTCTCACCGCCACCGTGACCCCGGTTTTAATCTCGGTTTTGAGATTCCTCGACTCTGCTAGATGAGCGAGAGCTTTCATGAGGCACGATTTTGCCTCCTGCTCTCTTGATGGTTTCCGAGAGACAATAGTGTCGAGGTCTATTGTCTCGATGCCAGCGGTGGAGGGTTTGGGCTGCGGCTGTAAAGGGGCCGCGTTCTTCCTTTCCGCTGAAGCGGTCTTAGGGGAGGTGGTTTTTTTGGCAGGGGGGGTACGGATGCCAAACATGTTTTTTTTTTTTTTTTTTTGAGGAAGAGTTCGAGGTGAAAACGAAAGGGCAGTTTTGACTATCGGACGATTGAAACGATTTAGGTTTGTATTAATGACTTATAACTTAAGTTGTGCAAGGAGGTAGGTGTGAATTTATGTGCTTTACCTCTTGCAGGAAACAGGAACTAAAAGTAACTAACTAACTAACTAAAACAAAAATGAACGCAAAATGTTCCCTTTGGATAAAAATTGTAACCGTGTGGTCAAGTAAATATATTATAATAATTGTGTAAGTGTGTAAATATGTGTAAATATGTGTGAATATGTGTAAATATGTGTAAAAGTGTAAATATATTGATTTGAACAGACGCGGACAGTGACTATCAGAAAAAAACCAGCGACAAAAGAAATGAAATAAATGAATTTAAATAAATCTAGGACTTACTGGCTCGCGAAAAACTTTAAACAAATCAGAAGCACTACTTAGCACTGAGCACTTGAAACTTAAGGTCTCTTACAAAGTTCGTTTGGACGCACGAAGGAGAAGGCGGTGGTTGCACGTAACTGAATTATTGAACTTGATGAACTTGAAGAAACAAACCGAACGAACAGTTGTTAACTTGGTGAAAACTATAACTGGAACCCGGTATAAGATCGTGTGACTGATGCGATAGCAAGGATGCGACTGAGCTGTGACTATGTTTGCGCGACGCTGTAACCCTTCCCCGAAAAAGCAGGTAGTCGGTTTGTTTTTGTCACGGGCGAATTTGTGTGAAATCTAAGGTTTTTTAAAAATTTAAATTATTTTTTGCAAGGAATTTACTTTAGTTAACTAGGAGAATTCGAATTAATTGCAAATAATTGCTTACTTGGATGAATTTATTTTTAGAAGATTTTACTTTAATATTTTTTAAAGAAAATGAAAATTTTACTATTTTGAGAAAAAAAAAAAGAATGACTTTTGGACTCTAACTATTATTGAAAGGGCTTTATTAATTTATTTGTTTGAAGCGAAAAAGTTATTGTTTAGAAAGTATGCTACTTTAGGGATGTTAATGCAAAATGTTTTAGACTTTAATTATTTGAAAAGTTTAAACAAAGGGAATGCAACCTTAGGAATTTAACAAAATGGCCGAAGACAATGACTTTTATTAGCGCGGCTGCAGCAGGTAAGCGCTGCAGGTATTTTATGACTTTTACGGGATGACTATTTGGTTTATTACAAAAAATTACTAATTTATAATTTGTATGAGTCTTTTATAAAAAAGAAGGAAATACAATATTTATGACTGCAAGTAAAAACGAAGTGAGGACAAATGTAAAATAAAATAATATACCGCTTCCGATAAAAATTGTAACCGTGTGGTCAAGTAAATATATTATAATAATTGTGTAAGTGTGTAAATATGTGTAAATATGTGTGAATATGTGTAAATATGTGTAAAAGTGTAAATATATTGATTTGAACAGACGCGGACAGTGACTATCAGAAAAAAACCAGCGACAAAAGAAATGAAATAAATGAATTTAAATAAATCTAGGACTTACTGGCTCGCGAAAAACTTTAAACAAATCAGAAGCACTACTTAGCACTGAGCACTTGAAACTTAAGGTCTCTTACAAAGTTCGTTTGGACGCACGAAGGAGAAGGCGGTGGTTGCACGTAACTGAATTATTGAACTTGATGAACTTGAAGAAACAAACCGAACGAACAGTTGTTAACTTGGTGAAAACTATAACTGGAACCCGGTATAAGATCGTGTGACTGATGCGATAGCAAGGATGCGACTGGTTAGGTTAGGTTAGGTTAGGTTAGGTTAGGTTAGGTTAGGTTAGGTTAGGTTAGGTTAGGTTAGGTTAGGTTAGGTTAGGTTAGGTTAGGTTAGGTTAGGTTAGGTTAGGTTAGGTTAGGTTAGGTTAGGTTAGGTTAGGTTAGGTTAGGTTAGGTTAGGTTAGGTTAGGTTAGGTTCCCCTCCGCCGTGGATGAATTTTCCCACGGTTCCCAGGCTTGCAGTGCCGGGGGGGCTCATTAACTGGAGCGACGGCATCTGTCTTCGCAAAGGTGAAGCAAATAGGGACTCGTTTATCGACCGGCCACCACTCTGGTCGCCGGTATGCGGGAAAGGCATCAGCGCCCAGAAAGCGGACGATTAATTCCCGCTCAACCCTCGGCCAGCCGGAGCGAATATTTTACAATCGCGAAGGTGTGGAGAGGACCGGTAGTCGTATCCTCGGTTTTATAATTAAACCGCAATGGATGCGGCGGAAGAGTACAACTTTTAATTAGGAGGTCATTGTGTCTAAAATATGTTTTCATTTATTGATGTGTGGGATGTTTGTTGTAAATAAGTGGATAAGAGACATGAGTAAATAAAGATATCGTGAGGTTTATATCTAGTTATATATCTTTTTAGTACAGTGATTGTGCTTGTAGGGTGGGTTCCTCTAAAGAACCAGCGGCTGCGTGGCAGTTTGGGAGGGTGTTGTTGTTGTTGTTGTTGGAGGATGATTGTTGCGGTGGTGTAAGCCATGGTGCGACGGGCCGCGATGGCGTTAAGTAGTCGTTGGTCAGGGACTTTTGCACGTCCCCCGTCGGGCAAACTGTTACTCGGTGTGGTTGTCGTGGATATGTCTCGCGGACCATACCGGGCCAGGGGGCTTGCCTTAATTGGCCGGTCCAAGTGGAAGGACAACCATAAAAAAAAACCCTGAATGTGCATGCGTTGGGGCGCCCTGCGGGGCCTCGCGCGACGCTGTACTCCCGCTCTTCTGAGTGGGTGTCCGAGCAGTATCTCGGGCTGCTAGCGGCCAACCCTTGGATACCACCCGACCTCCAAGCGTATTAGGGTTACCCGGGTACAGGGGTCTCTGCCCGGGTGGACTTTTTATATCCCCCATGTCGAAACCAAAATATGGAAAATGATAAAATTAAACAAAACAAAACCAAGGAAGAAGTGGATAGGGCGAGGAAGGAGAGAAAAATGAGAGAAGAGAATGGGTGTGAGGAGGTGAAGGTGGTGGTGAGGCGTACTCCAACGTCTGTGCCAGCTGGGATGGTGCGCGACGAAGGGTCGCAGTCGTCGGACTTTGACAACTTGTCGGTGGCGAGTGTGTCGTCCACTCCATCGGCGAGTCGTCCCGCGTCCCGCGAGGAGCTGGGCCGACTTTGGGCGCACAAGAGGGTGAGAGAGAAGAGGAGCAGGAGCAGGAGCTCGCGGAGTGGGGGTAGCTCAACAGACACCCCAGTCTCCAAAGAAAGGTTCAAAGGTCGGCCTCCGACCACTGGAGAGTATGTCGGCCAGGCTGCTGCCAAGCGGGTTATGGAAGGATGTAAGAGGAAGGAGATGCAGAGGCAAGCGGAGGCGGAACTCACCGAGTCCGTTGAAAGCACTCGTGAGTTAAGATCGGCGACTACGCTCTGCGTAGAGGAGGAAAATGTAGAGTCGGTGGCCACAGTAATGGCCCGATTAGAGGCCAACTTGGAGATGGTCACGAAGGTTGCCCAAAAGTCCTCCAACTTGAAGGGCACCTTCGTGCATGCGCTGAAGGAGGCAGTCTCTTTTATCAGAAACGACGCTGTCGCCTTATCGCAGCGCACAGTGTCGGAGGAGACGCGGGCGCTCCGCGCTGATAACGTCCGGCTGCGACGCGAAGTGGAGGAGCTGCGCAAGCAGGTCGAGAGTGTGAAGAGTAAGCTGCGCCCAGAAGCGGATCCTCTAAGCCTGGCCGACCTTGAGGCTCGCATTTATAAAACGGTGGGGGAAAAAATAAACGCGAGAATCGAGGGCCTCGAGCCGCGGCTCGGCCCCGCGCCGCGGGTGCGTCCCCCCCTGGCTGCGGATCTGAGGGAACGTAGCAAATCGGGGGCGGTGACCTCCATGACAGCTGCGCCCGCGCCGCCTTCTGATAAAAAACGGAAGAGGAGGCTCAGGACAGAGAGAGCGGGGATGGACGATGTAATGGCGCCGAAGAGAGTTCCTCTTCCCATTCCTGTTGGACCGTTGCCCAAGACCGATTCACGCCCACCTAACCCGGAGGCTGAGGAGAGCTCATGGGTGAGGGTTGGTAAGGGGGGTCGGCCAAGCCGCCAAACCAGGCAGGCTGAAGGCAAGAAGGAGCCACTCCCGCAGAGAGAAGAGAAAAAAAAAGAAGCTTCGAGTCCCGCGGTCGTCGGCGGTTACGATCACGATATCCAAAGAGGCCCAAGATCGTGGCATGACTTACGCCGGGGTCATGAGGGAGGCCAAGCAGAGGGTAAAGTTAGGTGACGTTGGCGTTGAAGCCATTACCTTCAGGCGCGGGGTAACGGGAGCGGCAATCCTGCAGATCTCCGGAACGGGGAAAGATTCAGCAGCCGACAAACTGGCAGCGAAGCTGTCGGAGGCTCTGCAGGAACAAGAAGGAATAAAGATCGGGAGACCGCAAAAGATGGTAAACGTCAGAATCGCTAACCTCGACGACTCTGTGACTCAGGAGGAGATACGACGGGCGGTCGCCAGAAAGGGCGAGTGCTCGGAGGAGTATGTAAGGGTCAGTGCGGTCCGCCCGGACAGGAGAGGGCTGTTTGCGGCCTGGGTCACGTGTCCGGTGGAGGCGGCGGCAAAGATGTCCGATGGCCGTTTGCTCATCGGCTGGGTGTCAGCGCGGGCAGTGATAGTTAAAACAAAAGAGTTCCGGTGCTACCGATGCTTGGAGAGTGGGCATGCGGCGGCTAGATGCACTGCGGTAGACCGGAGCAGGCAATGCCATCGGTGCGGGAAGGAAGGCCACAGAGCAGCCGAGTGTTTGGAGAGAACCGCCCATTGCAATGTATGTACTGCCCTGGGTAGGAAGGCAGACCACCGCTTGGGGGGACCTTCGTGTTCGGCCCCCAAGAGAAGGGTGGGGAGGAGTGAGCAGCCCAACCGTGCGCCCCCACCTGAACCGAACCGGGAGTCAATGGAGACTGAGATGGCCACACCAGCACAATGATCAAATTTCTACAAGCCAACCTCAACCACTGCGCCAGTGCACAAGATGTCTTCGCGCAAAGCCTGGCGCAGTGGTCCATAGGATTGGGAGTGGTCTCCGAACCATATCGGGTGCCAGACCGCGGTAACTGGTTTGGAGACGAGTGTGAGCAGGCTGCAGCGGTTGTATCGCCAACGATCTTGCCCAGGGTTGCGGATGTGCGTCGTCGGAGAGGATGCGTGGCGCTGAAGCTGGACGGTTTGGCAGTCGTAGCAGTTTACTTCTCTCCGAACCGATCGTTGGTGGAGTTTGAAAGGTTTCTGACGGATCTGGGGTCAATGGTGCGCTGGTGCAGCCCGCTAGAGGTGCTGGTGGCCGGGGACCTCAACGCCAAATCCACGGTGTGGGGCTCCTCGGTGACGGATAGTCGCGGGGTGGCTGTTTTGGAGTGGCTCGCCGAAAACAATCTGTGGTGCTGCAATGTCGGTTCGGTGAGGACGTGTATAAGAGGAGTTGGCGGTTCGGTGGTAGACGTCACCTTTGCTACACCTGTTTTGTCCCAGAGGCTTCAAAAGTGGAGGGTGATGACGAGGGTAGAAACGCTGTCGGACCACAGGTATATTCGTTTCTGTGTCCAGCCCTCGTTGTCTGCGATGCCTTCTGTTCGGGTGCGAGCTTCTAGCGCGATCGGCCCTACGTGGGCTTTAAAATCCTTGAACCGGGAGAATTTGGAAACAGCGACGGTGGTCGGGTCCTGGTGTTCTGGCACCAGAGGTCGAGCCATCGACGATGAAATCGTTTGTCTGGAAGAGGTGTGGAGAGAGGTTGGTGATGCGTCGATGGCCAGGTCCAAACCGCCGCGAACTCGAAATGGTGTGTATTGGTGGAGCCCAGAGCTGAGTGGACTCCGGGCGACGTGTGCATCGGCCCGGAGGATGCTGCGTAGGTTCCGACGAAGAAGGAACGCGGAGAGTGGCGGCACTTTGGAATCTGGTCTTCGCGAGGAATTTCAAGCAGCAAAAAGGGCACTTCGGGTGGCCATTGTATGTGCTAAGGAGAGGGCGTGGGCGGAGTTCCTTGCCTCTCTTGACCAAGACCCATGGGGCAGGCCCTACAAATCCGTTTTGGCTAAATTACGCCCGTGGGCACCTCCCACAACGCAATGCATGGAGCGATCTCTACTGGATACGGTGGTGGAGGCACTCTTCCCGTCAGCAGTAACATCGCACATAGGACGGATCGAAACTGCTAGAGAGGACCACGGTGAGATCACGGAAGTGTCGGAAGCGGAGTTGAGCTCAGCGGCCGACAAAGCAACCACGAAAAGAACTGCGCCGGGCCCCGATGGGCTTCACGGTAAAGTGCTGGGTCTCACCCTCAAGTTCGGATTATTTGACAGGTTTCAGACGGTTCTGACCAGATGCCTCAGGGAAGGAGTTTTTCCAAAGCACTGGAAGATCGGCCGTTTAGTCCTACTAAGAAAGGCGGGCAAACCGGCTGACTCACCTTCTGGCTACAGACCAATTGTGCTACTGAGCGAGGCGGGCAAATGTTTCGAGCGAATCATTGCTGAGCGCATCAGGTGTCACCTATCATCCGTTGGGCCCGATCTGTCGAACTGCCAATTTGGCTTTCGGCGGGGAAGGTCCACCATAGATGCCATTGCCCGTCTACGCTCAATCGTGACGGAGAGAACTTTGAAGGGCGGTGTAGTGATTGCGGTGTCGTTGGACATCGCTAACGCCTTCAATTCGCTGCCATGGGCCGCGATCAGAAACGGCCTGCGACATCACCGAGTGCCGGACTATCTTCGGTCTATAGTGGAAAACTACTTGTGTGAAAGATTTATCGTATTTCCCACAAAAAGTGCTTGGACAAGGCGTGAAGTGAAGTGTGGTGTCCCGCAGGGGTCGGTTCTAGGACCACTCTTGTGGAACATCGGTTACGATTGGGTCCTGCGGGGGGTGTTCATTCGTGGTGTGCAGGTTTTATGCTACGCGGATGACACTCTGGTGGTGGCAGCAGGAGAATCGTACAGCGACGCGTCTATCAGGGCGGCGGCTGGAGTCGCACAGGTGATCGCAAGAATCCAAACGATCGGCTGCAGTGTCGCTTTGGAGAAAACGGAGGCAATCGTGTTCGCCGGGAAAAGGAGTCAGCAACAGACGAATAAACGGATTGTCGTCGGTGGGCATCCCGTGGCAGTGGGTACGACATTGAAATATTTGGGCCTGGTTCTGGATTCCAAGTGGTGCTTCAAAGCACATTTTCAGCGGACCATCATTGGATTGGACGATACGAGCAGGGCGCTAGCTCGCATAATGCCCAATGTCGGAGGACCCAGTAATAGCTGTCGGAAGCTTTACGCGGGAGTCGTTCGTGCCAAAGCCCTTTACGGCTGCCCGATATGGGCTAACGACACGGGCCTAAGTACACACAATAGGGCCTTATTGAGAAGAGCGCAGCGTATGATTGCGATACGGGCGGCGCGGGCGTACCGCACGGCATCTTTTGATGCGGTGTGTGTTATAGCTGGAACTTGTCCCTGGTATCACGATGCTCTCGGTCTTTCAGATGTGTTCTGGAGAAGAAACCAGTACAGAATTAGCCACAACGGAGCGGACCCGCCGTTCGATACTGTCCAGGAGTGGAGAAGCGAGGCGAGGCGGTCAGTGACGCTGCTGTGGAAGGCGGACTTGGAGGGGGCTACAGCGGGTCTTTGGACGCTCGGAGCGGTACGACCTGTACTAGAAATGTGGATTGACAGGCGCTGGGGCTCGGTAACGTTCCACCTTGCTCAGTTGCTAACCGGCCACGGATGTTTTGGCCAATACCTCTGCAAGGTGGCTCGACGAGAGATGACACCCGGGTGCCATCATTGCGATCACCCATCGGACACTGCGCGACACACCTTGGAAGTGTGTCCAGCGTGGGACACGGAAAGGAGTGCACTCAACTCGGCAATAAACATTCCGGAATTGACACTCCCAAACCTGGTCTCGGCCATGGTCAGGGATAGACATGTGTGGCGGGCGGTTGAAGCTTTTGCAAAGGCTGTCCTGTCCGCAAAAGAAAACGATGAACGGACGAGGGAGATCGACCCTGCCGCTCCAATAACAAGAAAAAGACGAATTGGACGACGAAGTCGTCGTCACGAGCATCCATAGACTTCTATCTATGCCAAAGAAGAGTTGCCCGATATTTAATCGGGAGCATAGTAGGTGAATATCTGTTTTGACTGATTGAGCTGTCTATTGTCTGAGTGTGATAATGTTCGTAGGTTTGATTAATTGGAACAAGGTCGGTAGGAGAAAAACAATGAGTTAATTAGGATTAGGTTAAATTAATTCTTTGTCTGGTCTGGTGTGTGTATAAATATTTGTAAATTGTAAATAAAAGGAGAGCTACTCCGGATAAATCAATATCCAGACGTATTTCGCGGTGTGTATTATCACCGCTAATGGAGAACCGTACTCCGTTGTAAGGAGTGCGGTATGCGCGGGCCAAGGATTGGGTAAAGGCCAAAAGGCTGACACCATGACTTGGTCCAATACGCGCTGAGATGGGTCCCTGGGGTTTTAGTGGGTATGGGGCTTTCACCCCGACTCCCACACTCCCCGCGCTATTTCTCCTAATGACCCGGCGCGGGGGCCCGTAATCGGGTTTCCCCAGGTAAAAAAAAAAAAAAAAAAAAAAAAAAGGTTAGGTTAGGTTAGGTTAGGTTAGGTTAGGTTTTTTTTTTTTTTTTTTTTTTTTTTTTTTTTAATTGGTCCTTCAGAAGGCTCACATGTTTCGCATTGAGATTATAATACAATTTAATGAATAAATTAGTAAAATAAAACCGGAGTGACAAAAGAGTTTTTGGCTATTTGATACCTTTCTTATTTGTCACTCCGTTTTGTACATAGGAGGTAATCGATGAGACGTTATATAAAGAGAAAACAAAAGGTGAATATAATATTGAACATTGAGGTATGACTAAAAAGCAGAATTAAAGTGGTCAAATCATGGGCTTTGACTAGATGCCGGTGCTTAAGCTGCCGGCCTAAAATAAAATGTGAGGCGCATAGTGATGTAGGTGAATAGGAGAGTTGCCGGATGATTTGACCAATTTATTACTGGAGTACTTAAACTAACTTTTAACCTTAAATAAGCCTTCATCTAGTGACTATAAACAATAAAAGGAAAATAAATTAATTACATAAAAAGATAAAGAAGTCAGCTAGGTGAGGCGATACATGTCTAAAAGCGACTATTTATAAGAAAAAACATGTCTAAAATAAAATAAAAAAAAAAAATATAAAAAAAATATAAGAAAATTGTCTCTATATAATGTTGAAAAAAATACTTATAATAATTAAGTTGAGCTGATTAAAGTAAAAAATGAAAAACAAAGTCAATCTGTTGTGAGGTCAAGTGTTGTGTGTCGGGTACCAGGGGGGGTAGGTTCATGGTTGAACTCTTTTAGGCTGTCTATTATTTTAGTAACGAAAGCTACGAGTGAGTCGGTTTCGGTTTGGGTTAGGAGGTTAAATGAGAAAGGGTTGGGGCATGTGTCCTTGCACATTTGGACGTGGTTGTGCCTATGGATGGTGTATCTGGGGCATGTTTCTAGTAGGTGTTTGAGTGTTTGTGTGGTGTGTTGGTCGCATGGACATGTATCGTTGTCTTTGATTTTGAACCTGTAAAGGTAGTCCTTTGAAAAGGAATGCCCCGTAATGAATTGGGTCAGTTGGAAAGAAACGCGTGTAGACATAAAGAATTTTTGGATGTCGCCGAGTGTGGGAAATATGTTCGCCGTGAAGCGGCCTTTGTTGTCAGATTTATATCTCTCGTTTGATTTGTGTAATGTGGTTAGGTTAGGTTAGGTTAGGTTAGGTTAGGTTAGGTTAGGTTAGGTTAGGTTAGGTTAGGTTAGGTTAGGTTAGGTTAGGTTAGGTTAGGTTAGGTTAGGTTAGGTTAGGTTTTTTTTTTTTTTTTTTTTTAAGCTAATTGATCCTTAGAAGAGTTTTATAATGTGTCACTTATGTAGCTAATACATGTTATTTATGGTTATTAAAATAAGAGCGACGGAAAAAGTTGTTGGCTATTGGATACCGTTCTTATCCGTCGCTCTATTTTGTACAATAGACAATAAGCTATTTACATGGTTAATATAAAGGGTGAAAAATAAATAAAATAATAATAAACAAAACGACGAAGTAGTTCTGGCTATGGGATACCATCCTAATTCGCTATTCTGTTTTTACAAGTTGTGAATAAGAGTATGGGAAAGAGTGGGGTGACGAAAAGGTTTTGGCTGTAAGATACCGTTCCTGTTCGAAACCCCTGTTTGTGTTTTACAAATTTGTGTTATGTTATATCAGTGTGAGTCTTAGTCGAAGCATGGACGTAGTGATTTTTAAGAGCAGTTGAAAACAATAAAAAAGAGAAAACTAATTAGAAAAAGAGTAACGTGCTAGCGTTGGAGTGTTTATGAGTTGAGTGTTTAGTGATTATCCATGGGTTTGACCTTGAGTGACACTGATATAAAATTGATTTGTTGATGTACATTGATAGACCAAAATAAACAGAAAAGGTAGATAGTTTAATCTGTATGTTGTTTATTGAGTGTTGTGAATAAATAAAAATGGGCAATTTTCTCAATATAAGTTTAAGAATTAAGTTGATTTTGATCGATCAGTGAGTATTGTATGTGTCTAAATATAAAGTATAAAGGGTTTGATTTTTACTGAATTTACTGTGATAAGATTATACATAGGAATAATGTGGTTTGGAAATGAGCTTAAACAAGTGAAAAAATATAATAAATAAAAATGATGATAAACGAAAAATGGACCAAAGTGATTGTGTGAAAATATGTTGGAGTATTTGGAACTAGTTTTGCTTGAATTAAGAATTGGGATTCTTTTTTAATAGTTTAGGGGTTTTGTAATTTTAGTCCATTTTTGGTCCGTCACCCGTTTGTTAGAAGAATTTTACAAAAAAAATATATGTTAGAATACTGTTTTGAAGAAGTATTGATTCAAATGAGCTAAACATTTTTAATGAGAGTTTATGAATTTGAATTTGAACTTTTCGTTTAAACATGTTATAATAAAAATGAGAAAGAATAATAATAATAAAATAAAAAAAAAAAAAGGCCTAATGATTTGATTTGTGGATTTGTAGAGAAATAGAAATTAAAGTGAGCTGGATTTGGTGCTTCTATGTTCTTAGTGAATTCAAACAAACTTTTTCTTAACTAAACTAGGCTAATTTGAGAGTATACTAATGAGTGCTAAGTACAATGTTTACTAAGAGTAATGATTTATCCAAAATAGACTGAATAATATTAACCGGGGATGAGTCTTTTAAGTGAGAGTTGTGGTTAAATAATGTTTGACATAATAAAGTTATTTGAGAATTTATATAGATTAAGTCTATTTTGGTCGGCCATTCTTTGTTGATAAAATTAATATTATTTTTAGCACTATCATTGCAGAAATATGACTGAAATACTAATTGCGTTAAATGATTCTTATACACAAAGATAAGTTTATTCGAATTGACAAAGAAGTATAGATATCTTTTGGTTGAATGAAATGAGGGGAGAAAAGTAAGTAAAAATAAACTATGGCTGTGACGGTGGTGAGATGTGTGGTAGTGTATGGCTTATATGTGTGTGTGTGTGTGTTCCTTATGTTATTTAAGAGTGTGAAAGTTTGCGCGAATTTAATTCAGACATAATTTATTTTCGACTCTACGCGTGCTCGCATGGCTCGGACTTTGGGGCAGGTTGTGCTGTCTGCACGGTGTGTGGTGTCGGTTTTGGTGTTGTGTTTTTTATTGTGGTCCTTGCAGTTAATGCAGGAGGGAGTAGCTGTGTCTGGTTCGGTGCAGGAGGAGGTGAAGTGTTCATCTCCGCATTTGGCGCAACTGGGAATGATTGATGGGCACCTACTCTTTGTGTGGCCGAACCCTTGGCATTGGCGACACTGAATGAAGGGTGAAAAGGTGTCGCAATGGACTCTCCTGTGGTCCAAGGCGACCCGTCCTAGGTCGAGGAATTTGCGCCATGCGGTGGGAGTGGTGTTTAAGACTACGTTATAGAGACTATCATTACGATTGTTTCTCTTAAATTTGATAGAGAATGTCTCGTTTTTCAGAGAGGGGTTTTGTTCTTTAATAGTGGTCAGCAGGTCTTTTTCCTCTAGGGACTTGTCGATTCCCTTAATGGTGATGAGGGGGTTCAGTCTCCTCTCGTCTTCGGCTTCTATACCCTCCGATTGGTTCAGTTTTGCCTTGGTGATGTTCTTGTGCTCCTCGCTTTCAAAAGAAAGCTTCAGTTTGACGTTTGAGAGCGGTGTGATTTTGGTGGGGGCGAAGCCGCACTCTCTGAAGTTTACCGCTTCTCGTACGTACAGGAGAAGTTCCTGTGTGGAGAAGCAGGGATCTCTGCTGACCACCAGTGAGGGGGCGGAGGGCGTTCTCGGTATGTCCGAGTTAGTTTTGGAGATAATCGTTGGGGGGGCCGGGGTCACTTTTTTGTGAATAGTAGGTTCTTCGCCGCCTTGTCTTGCCTTGTTTTGGCTGGCGGCTTCTGCGTAGGATTTGAGCTTAAGCTCAAACCTCTCTTCTCTCTGCTCCGCCTTTTCGTTTAGGGTTTGGAAATTTTCCTCTATTTTCCCGAGACTCTTGTGTACTTCTTCCTGAAGTACCTTGGCGGTGTTGGAGTGTGTGCTGGAGAGGCTGAGCCGGCACATTTCCAGCTTCTTGTTCTCCTCCTCCAGTTTCTGAATTTGGCGATTCAGGTTCTGGGTGAGGAGGCTGAGGGCTGTAATTTGTGCGGACTCAGCTGGGGGAGGCATTCCCTCGTCGGGATTTTGTGTGTGTCCCTGTGGCGGGACCCCTCTCTGTTTTGATTCTCCCTCGGCGTCTTTAAATAATTGGTGGAGTCGTCTCACCGCCACCGTGACCCCGGTTTTAATCTCGGTTTTGAGATTTCTCGACTCTGCTAGATGAGCGAGAGCTTTCATGAGGCACGATTTTGCCTCCTGCTCTCTCGAGGGTTTTTGTTTCATAGAAACAGTAGCATCGAGGTCTATCGTCTCGATGCTTTTGCGGATGGTGGAGGGTTTGGGCTGCGGCTGTAAAGGGGCCGCGTTCACCCTTTCCGCTGAAGCGGTCTTAGGGGAGGTGGTTTTTTTGGCAGGGGGGGTACGGATGCCAAACATGTTTTTTTTTTTTGAGGAAGAGTTCGAGGTGAAAGCGGAAGGGCAGTTTTGACAATCGGACGATTGAAACGATTTAGGTTTGTATTAATGACTTATAACTTAAGTTGTGCAAGGAGGTAGGTGTGAATTTATGTGCTTTACCTCTTGCAGGAAACAGGAACTAAAAGTAACTAACTAACTAACTAAAACAAAAATGAACGCAAAAATGTTCCCTTTGAATTTTGCTGGAAGAGCACTAACTGGAACAAAAATGAACGCAAATGTTCCCTTTGAATTTTGCTGGAAGAGCACTAACTGGAACAAAATGAACGCTAAATGTTCCCTTTGAATTTTGCTGGAAGAGCACTAACTGGAACAAAAATGAACGCTAAATGTTCCCTTTGAATTTTGCTGGAAGAGCACTAACTGGAACAAAAATGAACGCTAAATGTTCCCTTTGAATTTTGCTGGAAGAGCACTAACTGGAACAAAAATGAACGCTAAATGTTCCCTTTGAATTTTGCTGGAAGAGCACTAACTGGAACAAAAATGAATGCTAAATGTTCCCTTTGAATTTTGCTGGAAGAGCACTAACTGGAACAAAAATGAACGCTAAATGTTCCCTTTGAATTTTGCTGGAAGAGCACTAACTGGAACAAAAATGAACGCTAAATGTTCCCTTTGAATTTTGCTGACGAGCACTAACTGGAACAAAAATGAACGCTAAATGTTCCCTTTGAATTTTGCTGGAAGAGCACTAACTGGAACAAAAATGAACGCTAAATGTTCCCTTTGAATTTTGCTGGAAGAGCACTAACTGGAACAAAAATGAATGCTAAATGTTCCCTTTGAATTTTGCTGGAAGAGCACTAACTGGAACAAAAATGAACGCTAAATGTTCCCTTTGAATTTTGCTGGAAGAGCACTAACTGGAACAAAAATGAACGCTAAATGTTCCCTTTGAATTTTGCTGACGAGCAAAAAAAAAAAAAAAAAACTAAGGTTTTTTAAAAATTTAAATTATTTTTTGCAAGGAATTTACTTTAGTTAACTAGGAGAATTCGAATTAATTGCAAATAATTGCTTACTTGGATGAATTTATTTTTAGGAGAATTTACTTTAATATTTTTTTAAAGAAAATGAAAATTTTACTATTTTGAAAAAAAAAAAAGAATGACTTTTGGACTCTAACTATTATTGAAAGGGCTTTATTAATTTATTTGTTTGAAGCGAAAAAGTTATTGTTTAGAAAGTATGCTACTTTAGGGATGTTAATGCAAAATGTTTTAGACTTTAATTATTTGAAAAGTTTAAACAAAGGGAATGCAACCTTAGGAATTTAACAAAATGGCCGAAGACAATGTCTTTTATTAGCGCGGCTGCAGCAGGTAAGCGCTGCAGGTATTTTATGACTTTTACGGGATGACTATTTGGTTTATTACAAAAAATTACTAATTTATAATTTGTATGAGTCTTTTATAAAAAAGAAGGAAATACAATATTTATGACTGCAAGTAAAAACGAAGTGAGGACAAATGTAAAATAAAATAATATACCGCTTCCGATAAAAATTGTAACCGTGTGGTCAAGTAAATATATTATAATAATTGTGTAAATATGTGTAAATATGTGTAAATATATTGATTTGAACAGACGCGGACAGTAATTATCAGAAAAAAACCAGTGACAAAAGAAATGAAATAAATGAAGGTATTGAATGAATTTAAATAAATCTAAGACTTACTGGCTCGCGAAAAACTTTAAACAAATCAGAAGCACTACTTAGCACTGAGCACTTGAAACTTAAGGTCTCTTACAAAGTTCGTTTGGACGCACGAAGGAGAAGGCGGTGGTTGCACGTAACTGAATTATTGAACTTGATGAACTTGAAGAAACAAACCGAACGAACAGTTGTTAACTTGGTGAAAACTATAACTGGAACCCGGTATAAGATCGTGTGACTGATGCGATAGCAAGGATGCGACTGAGTTGTGACTATGTTTGCGCGACGCTGTAACCCTTCCCCGAAAAAGCAGGTAGTCGGTTTGTTTTTGTCACGGGCGAATTTGAGTGAAAACTAAGGTTTTTTAAAAATTTAAATTATTTTTTGCAAGGAATTTACTTTAGTTAACTAGGAGAATTCGAATTAATTGCAAATAATTGCTTACTTGGATGAATTTATTTTTAGGAGAATTTACTTTAATATTTTTTTAAAGAAAATGAAAATTTTACTATTTTGAAAAAAAAAAAAAGAATGACTTTTGGACTCTAACTATTATTGAAAGGGCTTTATTAATTTATTTGTTTGAAGCGAAAAAGTTATTGTTTAGAAAGTATGCTACTTTAGGGATGTTAATGCAAAATGTTTTAGACTTTAATTATTTGAAAAGTTTAAACAAAGGGAATGCAACCTTAGGAATTTAACAAAATGGCCGAAGACAATGTCTTTTATTAGCGCGGCTGCAGCAGGTAAGCGCTGCAGGTATTTTATGACTTTTACGGGATGACTATTTGGTTTATTACAAAAAAATTACTAATTTATAATTTGTATGAGTCTTTTATAAAAAAGAAGGAAATACAATATTTATGACTGCAAGTAAAAACGAAGTGAGGACAAATGTAAAATAAAATAATATACCGCTTCCGATAAAAATTGTAACCGTGTGGTCAAGTAAATATATTATAATAATTGTGTAAATATGTGTAAATATATTGATTTGAACAGACGCGGACAGTAATTATCAGAAAAAAACCAGTGACAAAAGAAATGAAATAAATGAAGGTATTGAATGAATTTAAATAAATCTAAGACTTACTGGCTCGCGAAAAACTTTAAACAAATCAGAAGCACTACTTAGCACTGAGCACTTGAAACTTAAGGTCTCTTACAAAGTTCGTTTGGACGCACGAAGGAGAAGGCGGTGGTTGCACGTAACTGAATTATTGAACTTGATGAACTTGAAGAAACAAACCGAACGAACAGTTGTTAACTTGGTGAAAACTATAACTGGAACCCGGTATAAGATCGTGTGACTGATGCGATAGCAAGGATGCGACTGGTTAGGTTAGGTTAGGTTAGGTTAGGTTAGGTTAGGTTAGGTTAGGTTAGGTTAGGTTAGGTTAGGTTAGGTTAGGTTAGGTTAGGTTAGGTTAGGTTAGGTTAGGTTAGGTTAGGTTAGGTTAGGTTAGGTTAGGTTAGGTTAGGTTAGGTTAGGTTAGGTTAGGTTAGGTTAGGTTAGGTTAGGTTAGGTTAGGTTAGGTTAGGTTAGGTTAGGTTAGGTTAGGTTAGGTTAGGTTAGGTTAGGTTAGGTTAGGTTAGGTTAGGTTAGGTTAGGTTAGGTTAGGTTAGGTTAGGTTAGGTTAGGTTAGGTTAGGTTAGGTTAGGTTAGGTTAGGTTAGGTTAGGTTAGGTTAGGTTAGGTTAGGTTAGGTTAGGTTAGGTTAGGTTAGGTTAGGTTAGGTTAGGTTAGGTTAGGTTAGGTTAGGTTAGGTTAGGTTAGGTTAGGTTAGGTTAGGTTAGGTTAGGTTAGGTTAGGTTAGGTTAGGTTAGGTTAGGTTAGGTTAGGTTAGGTTAGGTTAGGTTAGGTTAGGTTAGGTTAGGTTAGGTTAGGTTAGGTTAGGTTAGGTTAGGTTAGGTTAGGTTAGGTTAGGTTAGGTTAGGTTAGGTTAGGTTAGGTTAGGTTAGGTTAGGTTAGGTTAGGTTAGGTTAGGTTAGGTTAGGTTAGGTTAGGTTAGGTTAGGTTAGGTTAGGTTAGGTTAGGTTAGGTTAGGTTAGGTTAGGTTAGGTTAGGTTAGGTTAGGTTAGGTTAGGTTAGGTTAGGTTAGGTTAGGTTAGGTTAGGTTAGGTTAGGTTAGGTTAGGTTAGGTTAGGTTAGGTTAGGTTAGGTTAGGTTAGGTTAGGTTAGGTTAGGTTAGGTTAGGTTAGGTTAGGTTAGGTTAGGTTAGGTTAGGTTAGGTTAGGTTAGGTTAGGTTAGGTTAGGTTAGGTTAGGTTAGGTTAGGTTAGGTTAGGTTAGGTTAGGTTAGGTTAGGTTAGGTTAGGTTAGGTTAGGTTAGGTTAGGTTAGGTTAGGTTAGGTTAGGTTAGGTTAGGTTAGGTTAGGTTAGGTTAGGTTAGGTTAGGTTAGGTTAGGTTAGGTTAGGTTAGGTTAGGTTAGGTTAGGTTAGGTTAGGTTAGGTTAGGTTAGGTTAGGTTAGGTTAGGTTAGGTTAGGTTAGGTTAGGTTAGGTTAGGTTAGGTTAGGTTAGGTTAGGTTAGGTTAGGTTAGGTTAGGTTAGGTTAGGTTAGGTTAGGTTAGGTTAGGTTAGGTTAGGTTAGGTTAGGTTAGGTTAGGTTAGGTTAGGTTAGGTTAGGTTAGGTTAGGTTAGGTTAGGTTAGGTTAGGTTAGGTTAGGTTAGGTTAGGTTAGGTTAGGTTAGGTTAGGTTAGGTTAGGTTAGGTTAGGTTAGGTTAGGTTAGGTTAGGTTAGGTTAGGTTAGGTTAGGTTAGGTTAGGTTAGGTTAGGTTAGGTTAGGTTAGGTTAGGTTAGGTTAGGTTAGGTTAGGTTAGGTTAGGTTAGGTTAGGTTAGGTTAGGTTAGGTTAGGTTAGGTTAGGTTAGGTTAGGTTAGGTTAGGTTAGGTTAGGTTAGGTTAGGTTAGGTTAGGTTAGGTTAGGTTAGGTTAGGTTAGGTTAGGTTAGGTTAGGTTAGGTTAGGTTAGGTTAGGTTAGGTTAGGTTAGGTTAGGTTAGGTTAGGTTAGGTTAGGTTAGGTTAGGTTAGGTTAGGTTAGGTTAGGTTAGGTTAGGTTAGGTTAGGTTAGGTTAGGTTAGGTTAGGTTAGGTTAGGTTAGGTTAGGTTAGGTTAGGTTAGGTTAGGTTAGGTTAGGTTAGGTTAGGTTAGGTTAGGTTAGGTTAGGTTAGGTTAGGTTAGGTTAGGTTAGGTTAGGTTAGGTTAGGTTAGGTTAGGTTAGGTTAGGTTAGGTTAGGTTAGGTTAGGTTAGGTTAGGTTAGGTTAGGTTAGGTTAGGTTAGGTTAGGTTAGGTTAGGTTAGGTTAGGTTAGGTTAGGTTAGGTTAGGT